>CM066033.1:1130361531-1131594864 GCA_033557465.1 Ichthyophis bannanicus
CTGCCTTACCTCCACCAGGGAGAATGGCTATGCTCCTTAGACCTAGAAGATGTGTATAAACTCATCCTAATACACCCAGACCACAGGCAATATCTACGCTTTGTGGTGGGGGGCAATCACTACCAGTACAGGGTACTTCCCTTTGGCTTGGCCTTGGCCCCCAGGGTATTCAGAAAGTGCCTAGCCATGGTGGCTGCCTTTCCTAGGCTCTAAGGGGTCTTTGTCTTCCCCTACCTAGACGACTGGCTCATCAGAGGCACTTCAGCCAGCGAGGTCCACCAGGCCACATCCCGCACCATTCAGGTGCTCCGGCATCTGGGGTTGTAATCAACTGCTCCAAGTCCAGTCTTGCTCCAACTCAGCAACTAAAGTTCATTGGAGCCAGACTCGACACCCTTCAGGCAAGGGCCTATCTGCATGCAGACAGAGCAAGCAGGCTTCTAGCTCTGGCACGTCAGGTCCGTCGCAGGTCCGTAATGTCAGCAAGACAATTTCTGCACCTCCACGGGCACATGGCTTCCACGGTCCATGTCACCCCAGACGCCCATCTCCACAGGCGGACTTCTCAGTTGTGCCTCAGAGACCAGTGGTCACAGGCCACAGGTTGCCTCAGGGACAAGGTCACGGTGTCCAGGCGGCTAGTATGGTCCCTGAACTGGTTGCTTCAGCCACTCCACTTGGAGGCAGGGATGCCTTTCCAGGCTCCTCTACACATGAGAATCCTGACCACGGATGCATCCCTGCTGGGCTGGGGGGCCCCATTGCCAGGGGTTGTGTACTCAGGGAGTGTAGTCCCCAAATGAGAGAGCACAGCAGATTAATTCTTGGAGCTCCATGCCATCCGCCTGGCTCTAGGAGTTTTCTGGCGTATCCTGGCTCACGAACCTGTCCTGGTACACACAGAATCAGGTGGCCATGTTCTATGTGAACAAGCAGGGTGGCACGGGGTCCTGTTGCCTATGTCAGGAAACCCTGGATCTGTGTTCATTTGCAGCCTCCATGGCATTCATCTGCAGGCCGTCTACCTGCCAGGCCAAGACACCTGGTTAGCCGACAAGCTAAGCAGGATTCTCCAGCCTCACGAGTGGCAGCTGGACCATGGGGTAGCCAATTGGCTTTTCCAGACCTTGGGACGGCCAGTGATGGATTTGTTTGCAAGTCCAGTCAATCACCAGTTGCCCGGGTTCTGCTCCAGGCAGCCGCATCCGCACAGGGTGGCCGCCGATGCCTTTGTTATATCATGGTCTGTGGGCTTCCTGTATGAGTTTTCTCCGATGCCTCTGGTGGCCAAGACTTTATTCAAGATCCTCCAGGACAAGGCCTCGGTCATCCTGGTTTCCACTTCTACTTCAGCTAGCGGTGGAGGCCCCCATTCCCCTGGGGTCCTCCCCAAACCTCCTGTCCCAGGAGGGGGGCACTCTCCTGCATCCCAACCTCAGCTCCCTCAACCTGATGGCATGGCTGCTGAAAGGGTGACACTCGCTCTGCTCCTCCTTCCAAAGGACATTGAAGAGGTCTTGCTGGCCTCAAGGAGACCGTTGACTAGACAGGCCTATGCCTTGAAGTGGCGTAGGTTTGTGACTTGGTGCAAGGGGCAGGGTGTGGATCCTTTCTCCTGCCAGGTTGGGGTGGTTTTACAGTGCCTTCTCCACCTCTCGGATTTGGGCCTCAAGTCCAACTCTGTCAGAGTGCACCTCAGTGCCCTTGCAGCAAACCACTTTCCAGTGGAGGAGAAGCCCCTCTCTGCCCATCCCTTGGTTTCTCAGTTTTTGAGAGGCCTGCTTCTTTTAAAGCCTCTGGTTTGCCCTCCGGCGAATGAGTGAGATCTAAATGTGGTTTTAGGGCAGCTTACTCGGCTGCCCTGTGAGCCGATGGCTACCTGCCATCTCTGCTTCCTCTCTTGGAAAGTGGTTTTCTTGGTGGCTCTCACATCGGCTCGACAGGTGAGTAAGCTTCAGGCCCTTTTGTCAGACTGGCCTTACACCAGGTTCTATAGGAACTGGGTGGTGCTTTGCACACATCCAAGTTCCTTCCGAAAGTGGTCTCCTCATTCCACCTCAACCAGGAGGTGGTGCTGCCTACCTTTTTTCCGAGGCTGCATGCCAGTCGCAGAGACATTACTGCATACCCTGGACTGTAAGAGGGCGTTGGCCTTCTATATTCAGCGTACGCAAGCCCATAGAAAGGTTCCTCAGCTCTTCGTATCCTATGATCCCAGTAAACTGGGGTTGGCTGTTTTCAAGCGTACGCTGTCCACCTGGGTAGCGGACTGTATTGCCTGGGCATACAGGGCAGCCGAGCTTTCGTTGGAGGGTCGTGTTACGGCCCATCGGGTCAGGGCCATGGCGGTATCAGTGGCTCATTTCCGCTCTGTTCCACTGGCAGACATCTGCCAGGCCGCCACCTGGTTTTCAGGCCAGACTTTCGCAACCCATTACTGCCTTGATAGGGAGTCCCGACAGGACAGTGCTTTCGACCAGACTGTACTCCGTAACCGTTTTGAGGTCTAGGCAACTCCTGCCCTCCGACCCTTCTGTGTCAGGCTACCGGAGTGCTATTCTCTTAGTTAAATTCCTATTGTGGCTGCTTGTGGCTCTCGTAGAGGGAGCCTATTTTTCAGCTGTGGGTTCTTGGTAGCTGATAGCTGGGGAGTCCCATATGTGAGGACTGACTTCCTGCTTGTTCCTGGAGAAAGCATAGTTACTCACCTGTAACAGGTGTTCTCCGGGGACAGCAGGAATCTGTCCTCACGATCCTCCCTCCTCCTTTTGGAGTTGCAGTCCTATTATTATTTTTGGGTTTTTTTGTCGTCTTTTTAACTGTGTCATTTGACTGAGCAAGATGGCACCCTTGGGCAGTAAGGGGACTGCACATGTGTGATGGAACTCCCAAAGGCTTTCTCTGAAAGCTGAGGATTTGCTCCACCCGAGGGCTCCGTCAGTGCTGACGTCACCCATATGTGAGGACTGATTCCTGCAATCCCCGGAGAACACCTGTTACAGGCGAGTAACTGCTTTTGTTCTTGACAAGAGGGAGATATTGGTATTGCCCAGATTTACCTAAGTCAAGTCTGTTTTACTGTGAAGGTACTGCTGTGAACATAGGGTGAAAATTGTATGTTTTTGTTTAGAATCTCATGAAGAAGAAGATGTAGATGAAGTGGAAGAAGCAGAAGAAGAAAATGATCGACCGTACAACCTGCGGCAAAGAAAAACTGTTGAAAGATATCAAGCACCTCCTATAGGTACTGCACCAAACCAAGTTGTAATAATTTTCCATACATTTCTCATGATGTATATTCTTGTTTACCTTCTTGCAAATTTGTGTTAGTAAAATTAAAAGAAAAAAAACCACTGCAGGATACCAAAGAAACAAAACAAAATCTACTTGTTTAATGATGGGCAAAGCAGGGTGTTTCTTAAACAGTTGGTAACTCCAGCTGTAAAACATGTTTTTAAATATTAGCAAGACATATCATATTTTAAGAGCTTTAATTTTGTTTTAACATGTTCAGTTTCCTTCCAGCCTCTCATCTGCTGTATTTTTTAAGTCCAACATTCTTAATTGATTTTATTGTTTTTGATTGAAATAAAAGGCCAGCAAATATAGGAAGAAAATTAAAAATTAATGCACAAGACCAGTGTACACATCCGCAATCTTTTTCACAAGCATTCAGCTCTTAAGAACATAAAAAAGCTGTTAGACGAAAGTCTATCGAACTAATTGTCTTGTTCCCAACAATGGTCAGTCTGGATGGCATCTAAACCCTGCTGATCCCAAAAAGTAATTCTGTTTCCCATAGTTCATTTCTGGGGATGAGCAGTGGTTCTTCCAGGTATATCTTGGTAGTAACTCTTTCTAAAGCTTTCCTCCAGAAACTTGTACAAACCTCTCTTGATCCTGCTGTGTTGGTCACCTTGACCACATCCTCTAGCTGCAGATTCTATAGCTTAATTTTGCACTGCAGGGGAAAATAATCTTTCTGTGACATGTTTTCAATTTGATGGTCATTAGTTTTATGGTGTGTCTAATAGCATGATGGTTAGAGCACAGTGGCGAGGGTTCAAATCCCAATGTGTGGTCCTTTGTAATCTAAGGCTAGTCACTTCATTCTCTAAAAGGATGTATACCGAGAGGAATTACCAGCAGAAAGGAAGAGTTACTAATTCCACTGTACAAGTCGCTGGTGAGGCCTCACTTGGAATATTGTGTTCAGTTTTGGAGACCATATCTTGTAAAGGATATAAAAAGGCTGGAAGCCGTTCATAGGAAGGCGACCAAAATGATTTGCAGTCTGCGTCATAAGACTTATGAGAAGAAACTTGAAGACCTAAATATGTTCACTCTGAAGAAGAGGAGGGACAGGAGAGATATTATTCAGACCTTTAAATACTTAGAGTATTAATGAACAAACAAACCTCTTTCAAAGATGGGGAAGCTGTAAAACTAGAGGGCATAACATGAAGCTGCATGGGGGTAAACTGAAAGGCAGCGTCAGGAAATTATTTTTCACTGAAAGGGTGGTGGATGCTTGGAATGCCCTCCCGATGGAAGTGGTGGGGGCAAATACAGTGATAGAATTCAAAATGGCATGGGACAGACACATTGGATCCCTTTCTAGCAACAGGATAAAATCAAAATAAACATAGCTATCTCTTATCTCTCTGTTGTAGTTATACACAATTCTTATTGGTCAATTTACCGAACGATTGGTTTAAGCCACAATATCAATGAAAATCGCTCATGTATCAATAAAGTGGAGATGCACTTATTTTCTTATATCTTAATCAATAAATTAAATTATCTAACTCGAGGTCTCAGACTTTTCGGCTCTGCTATTGGGACTCACGTCCGTTATTCAAGCAGTTTGCCCGTTTGCATCAATGACCTCATAATGAAAAGCACATTTGCAGGTAATTTTAATACATTCAGCTGCTCTATGTCTTATAACAAAGACTACTTATCTCAAATGTTTGAATGCACCCGCCAATGCTAAAAGGACAGTTTAAGGATCCCGACGCCCTCAATGGGTACCGCTCTTGCGTTTCAAACTGAGACTTTCTTCAGGGGATTCGCAATAAACTCATAGTCCTATAAGCTGTTCAACTGCTTTTCAACATTTTCAAGACACTGCTGCCCGCATTTCATTAGTGTATAATCCTCCTTCTCTATTGCTCAAAATTGAAACGCCGCGCATCTCTTATCTCTCAGCAAATAGGGGTGACCTACACAGAGCGGTGGGTATACCCCTAAGCAAAGGCATGGGGAAGGGTGACCTGCACAAAGCGGCAGGTGCACCTACTCTTTTGCCTCCTTACTGGGCAGACTAGATGGACCATACTGGTCTTTATCTGTCGTCATGTACTATGTTACTATGTCTTCTTTTATTTTTGTATTAGTTGAGTTAAAAACTTATCTCCACGAACAAGCAGGAATGTAGTCATCTCCAGGAACAAGCAGGAATGAGTCTTCACATATGGGGTAATGTCGGCGCCGACGGAGCCCGCACGGGAATGCTCCCCAGCATCCAAACAGAAGGCTTTTGGGAGCATCCCTCGCGCCTGCGCGGTAGCTTCCCGCCCTTCCTACTGCCTCTCCCCAGTTTTCGTTTTTCCGCGGAGCCGGCAGGACATACCTCCTGCCACCGCAGAAACTTTATCTTCTTTTTTCTGTTTCTTGTGGTCGCGGTTCCTCTTTTTCCCGCCGACACTGGCACCGCTGGTGCCTTCTTTTTCCTTATTTCCGTATTTTTTCCTTCGAGGAGTTTTTCCTCGAGCCTTCTGAGGCCTACCGGGCAGCATGGAGCCTTCTTCCCCTAAGAAGTGCCCCCACTGTGGAGACTTAGTTTTCTTTTTAGATTCCAACGCCTGGTGTCTCTCCTGTTTGGGCCCTGATCCTTTTTCCCCCGGTTCTCCGGGCTTCAGCGTCGGGAGAAGACCCTCCCTTTTCCGAGTGTCCCTCGATGACGTCTTTCCCCCTGAGGTGCGGTCATCGGTTTTCTCTTCTCTCCAGGATCAGGTAACCCAACAACAGTCTGTTAAGACTAACCAAACCTTGAGGGGTGAGTCTCATGCGTAGCATGACGACGGCTCCGGCCTTCCCCTCAAGCCCCTTAAACCCCATCGGGAGTCTTCGGGCTCCAGAACCTCCACGGGGTTTCGGGTTGTTCCTGGCTCCTCACAGAACATTCCCGAGCCATGCTCGAGGGTGGTACCCGCCTCGCGCAGTGCCGCCGACTCGGCATCGGCGCCGGCGTCGAGTGTTCCACTCTTCGCCAGGGGCTGTCAGCTGGTGTCCTCGGTGCCTTCGGGGCCGATCGACTCGACCCAGCCTGGCTTTCCTGCCTCCCAGCCGTGCGCGGCTGGGAATCGTCAACTTGTGTCCTCGGTGTCTTCGGGGCTTACCGACTCGACCCGGTCTGGCGTGCCTGCATCCCTGCCATGCGCGGAGGTGGTGCCCGCTTCGAGCAGTACTGATTCCTCGGTGTCGGCGTCGAGTGTTCCACTCTTTGCCGCGGACCGGCATCGGGTGCCCTCGGTTCCTTCAGGGCTGCTCGACTCGGTCCAGGCTTCCGAGGGGGCGGTACTGGCCTTGAGTGGCCCCGCCCCCCTGGCGGCGGCTTCGGGGTCGCGTATCCCATTCTTCATCGGGGGCCGTCATCTGGCTCCACCCTCAGAGCCGATCGATCTGTCTCGGGCGGGCGGTTCGGCACCCCAACATTGCGCGGGGCCGGGGCTGACCCCGGACAGCGCACACCGCCCGGCATCGCCGCGGGCGCCGAGTGCCTCACTCGTCACCAGAGTCTGCCCGCGGGAGGCCTTGGGACCTTCGTTCGCTTCGGCCCAGAGAAGCGCCGCTGCCACGGCGCCGGGGCGGTGCGCCTCACTCCCCACCGGGGCTCGTCGGCGGGTTACCTGGGTACCCTCGAGGCCGGCTAGTACGTCCCGCAAGGGTTCCCCACTTGGTAAAACGGGCATGGAGAGAACCCCGGCGTCTAGAAGGGCCTCTCTCCCGACGGCGGAGACTGCTTCGGGTATTTCCCTCTTCGCCGAGTTTCGGCCTGGGAGGCCCTCGATGCCCGCGGCGCCGATTGACGCGATACCGATCCGCTTTCCGGGATCGGCAGCGCCGCCGCTGCCGCCGCCGGGGCCCTCTAGGGAGGTGTCGCTGGCTTCGCTCGGCTAGATGCCCAGTCTCGAATCGATCTCCAGTCTTGAAGGCGCGGCTCCGACGTGTTTCGGAACCGATCCCGGTCTCTTCCGACGGCGCAGTGCAGAGCTTGCCGACTCTCCGGCTACCTCGGCACCACTCCAGCCGCCTTCGCTGGCTGTTTCGGGGGCGGTCCCGCCCCCGGGGTCGGGGCCGAGGCCGCTCCCTTCGATGCCCAGCTTGGAATCAATCCCGGGCTCTGACGATGCAGTACCAACTGCCTCGAGTTGGCACTGTCAGTATCCTCCTCTGTTTAGAGCGATTCCTCCTGCGCACCAGCATGGAGGGTCCTCTGGTGGTCAAGCGGGCCCTTCAACCTCGGCCTCCCCCGGAATAGCTCCGCTGGGAGAACCGTCTTTTCGGGATTTCCTCCTTGACATGGCGGACTTGCTTGCCATTCCTCTCCCGGGCCCCGCGTTAAGTCCGGGTCCTGCGGAACAGGCAGCCATAATGCTTCCTCTGCATCCTTCCCTGCGGGATCTTCAGCTCAGGATTTGGCGCTCACCTTTGCAGGTTCCTGCGCCGTCTACAGCCATGCATGCCCGGTATAGGGTGCCCCCCTCTCCGGGTTTTCAGACGCACCAGCTTCCCCATCATTCCATTGTGGTGGAATCGGCGCTGAGGAAGGTCGGCAGCAAGAAGAAGCACTCTTCTTGCCCCCCGAATCGTGCGTCTAAGGCGCTGGACAACTTTGGGCGTCGGACCTTCCAGACGTCCATGTTGGCTTCCAGAATCCTTTCATATATTTTCTATATGAGCCTGGCGCTTCGGGAGGTCACCGAGAGGCTATCTCTTTTGTCTCCCTTTGTGTCGGCCACTAAGGCCCCCGACTATTCCTTGCTTCTGTACCATTGCAGGAATATCTCTTGGTTCCTGTCTCGTGCTGCCCTAGACTCTTTTGAGTCTGTTGGCAGGTCCTCTGCTGTTGCCATCGGGGCGCATCGTACAGCCTGGTTGCAGGCTTCCGACTTGTGCAGCTGGGCACAGCATAATCCGGGTACTTCCCCGTGCACTGGGGAAAACCTCTTCAATGGCGAGGCTTTGCGTCAGGTTGCTCAGTGCTCTGCTGACCTCTCTAGCGCTGGCCGTCCGGCCTTCCCCGGGGGTAGGAAATGTCCTTCCCGGCCTTCCTTTCCGAGGAAGAGGAAGTGTCATCCCTCCGCCCACCTGCCAGGTGCGCACCTGCCAGGGACATCTCATATCGGTCGGAAGTGCCAGGGCCCGCGCCAGGATACTCATGCCAAGCAGCCTTAGGCTCCTGTATGCGGCAGTTGCGCTTAACTTCTCTTCCAGAGGTTTTTTTCCAGCTCTACACTGGGGTCCTTTTCAGTATGTCAAGTGGTGCGGCTGCTTGCTCAGAAGTTTACGAAGCTCCCTCCCTCGTTGTGGAGGTGGACCTCCACTACGCTAGGATAGCCTGGCTCCACATGGCTATTTTATCCTTCATCTGACTTTCCCTTCGGGGCGTCATTCGAAATCTCCTCTCCCGGGGTTCCCCTGCTTGAGGGGATCACGCACCGACTCTTCCTCCTTCCAGTGTAGACCCTCGCCGCTACCCCCCGAACCTGGTCCGGACAATTCCTCGACAGGGCCGGACCATCCCCGCCCTATTGTCCGCCTTCTCTGTCCTTACAGGGAAACCACCTGGTTCTGTCCAGTTGCTGTGCGAGCGCGAGTCCCAGTGTGCTATTAAAGCTCCTGCATGCCACTTCGGCTATCTGGCGCACTAACGCTCCCCAAAGGCCCGCGTCCTAGCTCCTGGGACGTGGCGGCATGTCTGACTCCTGTCAGTTTTTCTATACCGCTCCCTGCCTTTTTCAGAGCGGCGAAGGGCATTGGCCCCTGTCCCTGTAGGTCCTTTTCTATATGACGGGGGTGACGTACACAGTCACACCGTGGCTATAGGGCTACTCTATCCCCTTGTCTCCTTGTGGGACGGAGGACGAGTTTTTTTCTGCATGACTGTCAGGGAGTCGCATCGGAGGCCTACTGCCCCTGGTGTGCTTTTCCTCAACTGCTTGGCCTTTCATGCAACCATACTGCTCCTCTCACAAATCTGCCCCTGTACCAAGCAAATAGGCTCATCACTTGATGGCCCTTCTCCCGCCGCCTTCCAGGTGCGCGCTCTCCTGTGGATCAGGGGCAGGTCCGTGCTCGCAGTATTGTTCTCACGTGTGCATGTTCCCCTGCGTACACGTTAGTACCTGGGTGGGCGTCCCCGGGCCTGCCTATAGCCCGATATACATCTATACAGGTTGTTGGATATATATCGGTACAGGTGGGCGCTTTTGGGAGATGTTATAGCGCCCTGTGTCTTGCCGACTATCTCCCCAATTGTCGGTACTGCCGTTTTGTTGTTCTACGGGGTCTGGCCAGTCCTTGCCTGCGTCCTGCGGCTCGGTTTCTGGGACCGGTTCTGTTTAAACTTGCTGCTGTGAAGTCAACAGCCCCCTTTTTTTGTTTACGCCTCCTTGTCTGGAGGTTTTCAAATCCATTGTCTTCCTTTCCCGTGTCAGCTAGGGAAGACCGTGTACCCCTCGGTATCCCGGGGTACACTCCTTTCTTCTCCGGGCTGGGTTCTCCCAGATCGGCCAGTCTTCTGCTTAGTCCCCAAGGTTGGGGACTCTGCTCCTCCGGAGTTCTCAGCCTCTCATAGAGCTCCTCGTGAAGACCTGCCGTCCTCTCCAGTGCCATTTGACGCCTGCGTCTCCAGCCCGCCCGGACTGGGAACTTCGTCCTCACTGCGATGCAGTTCCCTTGAAGACTTCGCATCTACAGTACCCGTCGCAGTTCTGCCTCCTACATTCCAGTAGGTAAGCTCTAATTTGTCTGGATCCATTAACTGCTTAATGATGCTTGATGTGGGTTGTAGACTCCCTCTGTCGTCTTTAGGTTGCTGTGCCTTGGCAACTCTTCTCAACTCCTACCCCCCATCCCTCAGGGGATGCCGAGGATCCAGGTTGGGCGATGCCGCCCTGTCTAGGGACGCGCATTCTGGGATCTCCCCTGGCACCCTCAGCTAGGGAGTCCCCATATGTGAAGACTCATTCCTGCTTGTTCCTGGAGATAGCACAGTTACTTACCTGTAACAGGTGATCTCCGGAACAGCAGGAATTAGTCTTCACAACCCACCCACCTCCCCTAGGAGTTGTATCTCTTTCTCTCTTCCTTCCTCCTCCTCTCCTTCTGTCTCAGCTATGAAACTCAACTGGGGAGAGGCAGTAGGAAGGGCAGGAAGCTACCGCGCAGGCGCGAGGGATGCTCCCAAAAGCCTTCTGTTTGGATGCTGGGGAGCATTCCCGTGCGGGCTCCGTCGGCGCCGACGTTACCCCATATGTGAAGACTAATTCCTGCTGTTCCGGAGATCACCTGTTACAGGTAAGTAACTGTGCTTTCACATATTGGTGACGTCGGTACCGATGGAGCCCCCGTGGGAACGCTCCCCAGCATCCAATAGGAAAGCTTTTAAGAGCATCCCACTGTGCCTGCGTAGCTGTCTTCCTGCCTTTCCAGCTCTCCCTCCTCAGTTCTTTGTTTTCTGCGGAGCTGACAAGAAGCAATTCCCGTCGCTGCAGAAAATTTGATTTTTTTTTCTTATTTTTTTGTGGTCATGTCTGCCTTCCCATCGACGCTGGTACCGACCCTGTCGGTGCTCACTTTCTTTCTTTCTTTCTTTCTTTTTTTCTTTAAAAAAAAAAAAACATTTTTGAGGGGAGAATCTCTTCCCTCCGGGCGCATCAACGCCATCTTAGGCTTAGGCCTTTTTTTCCAAAATGGACAAACCAGCTAGTGGTTTTAAGAAATGTTCCAAATGTGACAGTACAATTTCAGCCACGGACACCTTGACTAGTGTCTAAAATGTTTGGGACCAGATCATCAACCATCTGAATGTCCTCTCTGTAGGAAGATGACAAAGAGGCCTGCAGAACAGAGCTGTGAAACTCAGCACCCTCTTTGCCACCGATGCAATGTCAGTAGCATCGACACCATCAAGAGCGTCATCTTCCTCCAAGGGATCTTGGGTATCGAAACCCAGGTCTTTGTTGAAGACTAGCCAGCCCTCCAATGGTAGATCTCCTTCTAAACTTCGAGATGCCCTAGGCATTGCCCTGGAGGGGAACACACCAGTCAAACAGCCCCGGCAGGAGGTCCTTGCCTCCAAAGCCTTAGTAGGGTCCCAGGATGCTCCCGAGGCCTCTACCTCCTGAGAGCTCTTGGTGCCATGCTCAGGGATCGTGGCCCGCAACTCCGATACTGATACTCAGGCATTGGCAAGCTCCATGGATCAACGTATCCTGGCTATTGAGTGGAGCTTAGCGGTCTTGCTAGCGGCTTCCGAACTGATAAAGCCTCTACAGTTGATTCCTCAGCCATCAGTACCGACGACTGTACCGAAGGTGCCTGCATTGACATTTTTGCCGCTTACCACGCTACCACCCATGCCGGCCCTAGAGTCCGTCTCCGGTACTGAGGTTCCAGTACCAAAACTTTCAGATACTGGTTTTGAGCGGTATTGAGTACGGGCAGAGCATGAGCCCCCTGCCCATTGATACTTTGGGTCTTCTGATTCCGATTTGTCGGATGACGAATCAGCCAGTAGACGGGAAATGAGAATTCTCCTGGAGGATCCATCTCCGTCCCCATAACATTGCATGTCCCCTCCGGAGGACATGTCTTTCCAAGATTTTATCCGTGATGTTGCTCAGGGTCTCTCCATTACGGTGATTTCAGAGAAGGAACCTAGGGCTGAGGAGCTCGAAATTCTTCAATACCCTGCAGCCCCAAAGGAAGCTCCCGATTTATCGAATACTTCACGACCTTATGCTTCGAATGTGGGAGACACCCTTAACCATCTCTCCACATACTCGAAGACTCGACACAATGTACCGCGTACCAGAGTGCCCTGGATTCCAGAAGACGCAATTACTATACCATTCCATGATGGTAGAATCGGCAGTGTGTCGAATTAAGTGCTACAGCACATTCCTCGATCCCTCCAGGAAGGGAAACGAGAACCCTCGATGCTTTTGGTCGTTGATGTTTTCAGGCCTCCGTGTTCTCGGCCAGAATCAGTTCCTACATACTCTACATGGGTATGTTCCTTAGGGAGGTGGCTAGGGATTTGGAGTTGATGGCTCCTCTTCTCCCTGACGACAAGAGAGCTGATTATCTCACCCTTGTGAAGCATGCCCAAAATATTTCCAAATTTGTTAACAGGGCAACTTTCAACTGTTTTGAATGCATCAGCAGAACTTCAGCTATATGCATTGGTGCTCGCAGGATTGCTTGGCTCCAAGCCTCTGATCTTGAACAGTGGGTTCAATATAATGGTAAGATACCTTGCATAGGTGAAAACCTTTTTGGCAAGGACTGGCAGGATAAGGCTTCTCGGTTAGAATCTGAGAACACCACTCTTAATAGACTCTCTAGATCTACTGCTAACCCAGCTAAGAAAAAGAAACCCTTTTTCAATAATAAAAAGAAGTACTACCGTTCTTGCACTCCTGTGGTGCATTGTCCCGTCCATGCTCCCCAAAAAGGGCAGCAATAACCAAAACAGCAAAGAAAGGCACAAACTCCCAGGTCTCAGTCAACCCAGCAGACCCAACCTCCTCAGGGTCTTTGACTTCTTTCTGGAGAACATAGCCGTCCTGCCTCTGGAGATTCCAGATCCCATCCGCATTCCTGGCAGACTGTCACTTTGCCCACAGGTGACATCTTGTAACATCAGAACACCGGACTCTCTCCATAATAAGGGACGGGAACAAACTTCACTTCCGAAGTCTATCCCCCCTCCCCAGTCTCCTTCAAGAGAGTTTGGGCTTTTATTCTCCTTACTTTCTCATTCCAAAGAAGGCAGGGGGATACAGGCCCATCCTGGACCTCAGAAAACTGAACAAGTATCTACTCCGGGAGAAATTCAAGATGACCTCCCTAGGTACTCTTCTCCCCTATCTCCAGAGTCAGGATTGGCTCTGTTCTCTATATCTAAATGACACATAAATTCACATTCTTAGCCACGCAGAACACAGACTGTTCCTGCGTTTCCTGTTCCAGGGGAGACATCATCAGTTGTCGCCACTTCCTGGCCGGGCGTATAGCCGGGCAGCAGGAGAGTGTTGCCTTGTTGCCCCTTGAATAAGGTTCTCCAATATGGCCGCCAGCTAGGGCTGCTGGGTACTGTAGTTTACTTATTCTATCAGGCAAAGTAGTGTGAGCACAAGTGGTTAGGCGAAAACAGAGAATATTTTATTTTCTTGGGATTTTTCCCCTCGCATCAAATTTAACAGTGCTGAACTCAAAAATGGATTCTTCTCCAAAAACAAAGAATAAAGCTCACAAGTTGTATTCACAGGTAGGTCAGTTTAAGCAGTTAACTTTGACACCGGAATTGGCTTCCAAAGCTCAGGCTGTAAACTTTCTTTAAAGCAAGTTACTTTCACAGGAAGACTGTTTTACTCACAGCTTCCTCACATACAGACAGCTTCAAATGTCCATTAAGTTTCATTTCACTTCCAGGCATATAGGAGAAACAGCTTGGCTTAAAACCTCCAGTTATTTTCCTTTGCTGTATCTCTCATTCAAACAAGCTTCATTACTTTAAACATTCATTCATTCACGTGTGCTTTAGGCTTCAGCACACCTCCGGCTTGTTTGCCCTACAAAATGAGCATTGTATTTCCTCAGGCTCATTACCATAAGATTCTACTTCCATCTCCTCTACAGATTCATTGCAGCAGTTCTCAGAGGGTACCTGGTCGTAGAGCTTACTACTCTGCTTCTGCAGCAATTCATTTAATTTTTCTAGCAATAGTTTCTTCTGCTCTATTTCTTCAGAGAGTCTTAGATTAGGGAATGCAGACAAGCTATTCTCTCTACTTTTACAGCTTAGCTGGCTAGCTGAGTTACTTCCTCTAGTAGGAACTAACTCATTCAACTTTCTCTTATGCAGGGACTCTGGAACATACACGTGCCTGAACTCTGGGCCTATTAGTTGTTCCACTCCTTCCTGCTCAAAGCCATGCTGCCTTCCCTCTTCAGACGCTTGTCTCCCTCGTGGCAATTTCCCTGTTAGCTGTGTCTGCCCTGGACCTGTTGTTCTTAGATCCCACAGCTCGTCTCTGCTCTTAGTTCCAGCTCTGCTTGAGCCTCCCAAGGCTCCTCTGCTGCTTTCTGGAGCTCCTCTTGAGACTCCTTTCCTTGCACTCGTGCCTGCGCTCTTTCTAACTGACTGCTCAAACACAGCAGTTTTAAACTGATCTTTCTTAGGGACCACACCCTTCTCCCAGCACACGTGGGAGCTGCTAGGATTCCACCTAGCTCTGATGTGCTGACGTGGGCGGGGCTTGATGCTGGCTGTACTCTGACTCAGAGGTCTTTGGTTACTAGGGAAACCCTGAATGCTAGCATTTTTAAAGGAACAGGGTTCACTTTTCTGCCATTCCATTTCCTCTGAACTGCCTTCGTCATCACACAGTACAGAGTTCTGCCTTTTGGCCTTGCCTCTGCCACAAGAGGCTTTACAAAGTGCATGGCAGTTGTAGCTGCATTCCTAAGGATTCTAGGGATATTCTAGGGATATTTATTTTCCCCTACTTAGACAACTGGCTCATTTGAGCAAGCACATCTCTAGAGGCCAATCTTTCTATCACACACACCATGCAAGTGCTGCAACACTTGGGATTTGTAATAAATCTTCCAAAGTCCCAGCTCGTTCCCTCTCAAACTCTGGAGTTTATAGGAACCCTCCTAGACACTCACCAGTCAAGGGCTTTTCTGCCCCAAGCCCGCTGTGCTCGACTCATCCAGCTTGCATCCCAAGCATGCCTCAAGACCTTTCTCACTGCTCGAGAAATGCTGCAACTCCTGAGCCATATGGCATTGACTGTACATGTGGTTCCATACGCTAGTCTACATATGCGTGCAGCTCAATAGACCCTGGCTTCCCAGTGGTCTCAAGCATCCGGTCGTTTGGGAGACAGGCTAATACACTCTTCATGTCTCATTTCGTCTCTCCAGTGGTGGCAATCCCCAGAACACCTCGTAGGATCACCTTTATAGAAGCCTCTACATCAATGTACCCTGGCAACGGATGCGTCCAAATTGGGCTGTGGGGCTCATCTGGACAACCTCTCCACTCAGGATCTTTGGTCTCATCAAGAGTCACAACTCCACATAAATCTACTGTAACTTAGAGCCATCCACAATGCTCTCAAGGTGTTCTATGACCACCTTCGCTTTTGCACAGTTCTAGTCCAGACGGACAATCAGGTAGCCATGTTCTGCTTGAACAAGCAGGGCAGAACAGGCTCTTGGACACTTTGCAGCGAAGCCCTACACCTATGGTCCTTCGCCATACAACATCAGATTCACCTCTTTGCGGTATATCTCCCAGACAAACAGAATCTCTTGGCGGACAAGCTCAGTCAGGTACCTACTACCCCACGAGTGGTCTCTCCATGCAGACAAGGTTGCTCACATTTTTCAGATCTGGGGAACCCCAGACATAGACCTGTTTGCAAGTCCTCAGAATGTCAAACTTCACGCTTCTGCTCCAGAATGCTTGCTCAGAACAACGAAGCGGTAGATGTTTTTCACCTTCACTGGGTTCAAGGCTTCTTATATGCCTTCCCTCCCATTACCCTCATCCCCAAAACTCTTTTCAAACTCCAGAGAGACAAGGGCTACATGATTCTTATAGCCCTGCGTTGACCATGACAGCCGTGGTATCCTCCTCTTCTACGTCTCTCTCAAGTTCAACCAGTAGATTTGGGGGCTGCTCCAGATCTCCTCTCACAGGAGAATGGGACACTGCTGCATTACAACCCTCAGTCCCTACACCTCACAGCATGGCTGCTGAAGGCATAGAATTCCAGGGCATCAGCCTCTCAACAGGTGAAAGCTATCCTTTTGTCTTCTAGGAAACTTTCCACAAGGTGCTCCTACGCCTTCAAGTGGCGTAGAACCTCTCTGCTTTTCGAAAAGGGAACTGTAAATGGGGGCGCTGGTCGTGAATGGCCACAGTCTTAGCAGAGGCAAAAATATTATTATGACTTGCAAAGGATTGTGGGGAATGTAGTTCACTTATACCAGAATCAGCCGTTCACAAAATAATGAGTTGTGATCCACAAATGTAAGCAAAGAAAAATGGATTTTATTCATGGGGTTAATTCTCCCACACAGATTTACTTGGTAACACAAAAAGGACACTTGCTTTCAGTATTGCATTCAGGAAAACAAAACATGAAATAAGCTAACTGAACTTCTTAAGCAAAAATCAAATAAGACCTTGATGGGAAACAGAAAAGGTCTTTTTGATGGCTCATGCTAATAACTTTCTTAGCATTGCTCCAAAAGCAAAAACAAAACCCAAAAGTAACAAAAACTGTTCTTTATCAATGATAACTTTCTTCTATTTACACGCACAAAAAAGAAAAGTTTCCTTTCAGAGCTCACGTGCACTTGTGCCTGGCTCAATTATCACCAATTAGCCAGCTGCAAACCCCTTTGCTGGTTCACTTTCTCTACGTGGCTCAATCCTACCCAAAAGCTTTCTTGCAGACTTTTCTGAGTAGATAAAAGAACAAATTATAGTTCCTTTTGGTGTTTTTTGTAGTATTGAGAAAGTATTTTACCACAGCAGCCTAGACAGAGAGCAATCCATGTATTCATTCTGATCATTTAATATATCTCCTTCTTCCTCAAATATCATGGAATCAATATCCTGGTCTGGCTCAGAGGAATTCCTTACTTGGTCATTCTCAGGATAATATTTATTTCCCTGCTGTCTTCCTGGAGAAGAGCTAGGGCATAGATCAAAGTTCATACCTGAGCTTCCTTTGCTGTTAGGCTTCCTCTCCAGGTATCCTGGCCAGTAAGTAGTCCAGCTTTTATGTCCAGCCTTCCAATCAAGATCCCTGGACACTGGGTCTCTCTTCACATACCTTCTTGCAACGGTCTTAGGGCCCCTTCCACCTGCAGCCGTCTCCTTCAAAGGTGCCGTCTGGGAATTCCTGGCTCTATAACCCCATTCCTCTGGCTTCCACCAGTCCAATGGAGTATGCTTGCCTCTGAAATGACTCCCAACACACGTACTGCTGTGGGCTCCTTCTTTATAGTTCCAAGATGTCTTTCTCTTCTTCCTTCCACGTTGCTGCTGCTGGCTCTGTCTGCTCTCTCTGCTCCTGATCTCGTTCTGTCCGTGTGTAGAAAATCTATTACTTTTAACGTGCTTAGAGGGACACTCCACCCTAGCACAGCACAGGTGTGCTGAATCAAGCCCTGCCCTTGGAGATGAGTGATTGGGGATTACCTCATAGCTCTCCTGATTGAACACACATTTCCCCACTTCAGCCCTTCTAGAGGCTGTTTGAAACCTGGTGCATTCTGGGACTGGTAGTCTTTTATGAAAACATTCTGTTTTAGTATTTCTACCAGCAAAGACAGGTTGATTGTTCAAAGCCAATTCACCTCTTTTATAGCTCCCTCCTGAACTATGATAAGCTTCCTTATCACAGATATTAACCCCTTTTCAGCTCTGATGGAAGAATTACTTGAATATCTTCTCCACCTCTCTAACTATGGACTCAAAACCAGTTCTGTAAGAGTCCATCTAAGTGCCATAGCGGCTTCCTACATGCCCTTGGATGGTCATCCCATCTCCTTTCAACCGCTTGTAGCATGTTTCATGAAAAGTCTTCTATTAACTAAACCTCCCATTAAGCCACCCACAGTGGTATGGGACCTGAATGTTGTTTTAGGCCAGCTTATGAAGCTGCCCTTTGACGCTTTAGCCACTACTTCTCTGAAGTTTCTTACCTGGAAGGTCACCTTCCTTATTGCCCTCACTTCAGCAAGGCACATCAGTGAACTTCAGGCTTTGGTGGCTGATCCTCCTTATACACGTTTCCACAATGATAAGGTAGTCCTTAGGACTCATCCTCACTTTATGCCAGAAGTTGTCTTGCCTTTTCACTTAACCAGTCAGTATACCTCCCGGTTTTTTTTTCCCTAGACCTCATTCTTCTATGGCAGAAGTAACCCTTCATACTCTGGATTGCAAACATGCTTTTGCCTTTTATCTCCAGAGAACTCAGGAGCACAGAAAACCTTCCCAACTTTTCATCGCTTTTGACTCCAGTCATCTAGGTCTACCATATCTAAGCGAACTCTCTCCAGATGGATAGCAGATTATATCTCCTTTGCCTATGACAGTGCAGGACTCTCTCTTGAGGGTCACGTCACTGCACATAATGTTCGGGCAATGGCTGCCTCCATGGCGAATCTGCACCCTGTAGCGATTGATGAGATACGTAAAGCAGCAACCTGGTCCTCTGTCCATACTTTTGCCGTTCACTATTGCCTGGACAAGGACTCCTGCCGGGATGCCTCATTTGGTCAAGCTGTTCTCCTGCATCTCTTTCAGACTTAGATAAACTTCTACACCCCGTCCCGGGTTTCGATACCAGGCATCCCTGGAGGATATATGTCCTACTACTTAGCCCTGTGTTCCACAGCTCGCTCTGAGGTCTTCTCTCTGGTATCTCCAAGCTAGGGAGGTCCCATATGTGAAGACTACAGTCCTGCTTGTTCCTGGAGATAGCATACTTACTCACCTATAACAGGTGATCTCCGTGAACAGTAGGAATTGAGTCTTCACAACCCACCCTCCTCCCCTAGGAATTGTACTTTTCCTCTTCTTTTCTCCTTTTCTTCTTTTATCTTTCTCTTCTTTTATCTCAGCTACAAACTCAATTGAGGAGGGAGAGCTGGAAAAGGTGGGAAGGCAACTACGCAGGTGCAGTGGGATGCTCCCAAAAGCTTTCCTATTGGACACTGGGGAGCATTCCTGTGCGGGCTCCGTCGGTACCGACGTCACCCATATGTGAAGACTCAATTCCTGCTGTTCCCGAAGATCACCTGTTACAGGTGAGTAACTACGCTTTCCCCTTTCAACTGTTCCACTCTGCTCATGAGTTTCTATCATATCCTTTCTCGGTTGTCCTCTTTGTTAACAAGCAGAATTGAGTCAGGCACATTAGGGGGTGGTGTCATCTGCCAGCGTTGAGATGGAATTATTTTTCCACAGCTCAGGACATTAATGAAAAGTTCTGAGTATGTTTGGCCCATCCTATGTGCAGTGGTCCCTTCAGCTCCTCAGTTTTTTGTTTTGTTTTTTTTCCTCCTCTGCTGAATGCATGTGAAACAAAGCTATCCTGAAAGTACCTTCCATTTCTTCGGAAGAAAGGCCTGGCAATCTACTTCTGTCGCATCTTGCCAAAAAAACCCAGGGACTGCTGGGTTGCCAGGAGTCTGCATAAACTCAATGGCACACGTTGCATTTACATTCTCCAGGAACAAGCAGGAAGTCAGTCCTCACATATGGGTGATGTTGGCACCGACTGAGCCCGCACGGAGTATTGCCCCAGCTTTCAAAGAAAGCCTTTGGGAATGCCACTACACATGTGTGGTCCCCTTCCTGCCGAAGGGTGCCATCTTACAGTCTCCTTTTTTACACGGAGTCCTTCAGACATGTGTCTTGTCCCCGGAAATCTTTCTCCTACTAATAAAATTTTTGTCTTTTCTGGCTAGCGCCAATTCTCCAGGACCAAGCAGGAAGTCAGTCCTCACTTATGGGTGACATCGGTGACGATGGAGCCCCCGTGCGGAGCATTTCCCCAGCTTTCTATGAAAGCCTTTGGGAATACTACACGCGTGCGCGGTCCCCTTCCCGCCTAAAGGTGCCATCTTGCTCAGTCTCTCTTTTTCCGTGGAGCCCTTCGGACGTTCGTCCTAGTCACCCGGGAAAAGTTGACGTTTTTTCGAAGATTTCTTTGCTTTTTTCTCCGAGTTCGATGCCGGTTCCCCTTCCCGCCGGGTTCGGTACACCGGTATCGAGCCTTTTCTCTATTTTTCGGTTTTTGCCCTTCGTGGCTGGCGTTTGCGCCCTTTTCTCTGTTTTTCCCTGGAAGGCCGGTCTTTTGACCTCGCTGGGGCCCTTTTTTCCCCGATGGCTTCCAGTGGTTTCAAGAAATGTGATTGGTGCAAGAAACTAATGTCTCTCACTGACACACACGACTGCTGCCTTCGGTGCCTCAGCCCAGATCATGATCCCATGATCTGTGGCCCGTGTGGCAAAATGTTCACCAAGGCACTTCGAAGCCGTCAGCACCAGAAGGAAAGGATTTTTTCAGATTCTGCCTCCGGCCGGGCCCGGACCTCGTATGAGGCCTCGACGTCTCGGGAGTCTGATCCTGAGCATCGCCGGGGTTCCTCGGACAGGGGGTCCCCTGACCGGGAATGCAAGAGGAAGAAACGGTCGCGAGGGTGGTGTCGGAAGAGGTCCCTGGTTCCTTGAGGGCCAGGTCTAAGACCCCCGACCGCCGTCCCGGGCCTTTGGAGCAGGAGAAGCCGTCCAAAGTACCTCGTGTAGAGCCGGAGACCGTTGGACACATAAGTCCTGTAGTTCTCGTGGACTCTCCTCTGAGGGAGTCTACGTCGGGCCCGGCGCCGCCGCCGCCGGGGCCCGAGTCGGTGGCTGCTGAGTCTCCTGAGCTTGGACTCAGGCTGACAGCCTTGGAGTGCAGATTGTCTGCCTTCATGGAACAGCAGCGGGTACTGATGGCCAGCCTCGCTGGTGCATCGGCCCCGACCACTGGGACATCGATGTCGAAGTCGACCCCGGAGACTGAGCCGATACTTGAGACAATGAAGGCTCGAAATCGTCCTCGGTCAAGGTCTCCCTCGACCTCCTGCTTGGAACCGAGGGCGTCGACGCCGGTGCCTTCGGCATTGGGGCAGGTGCCATCTCGACCCGCGTGGTCGGAGCCCCTCGACTCCTCTTCAGATGAGTCAGCCTGGCAGACAGAGGATGAGGAGTTCCCCGATACCTTCTGGACTCGGTGCGTCCCGTCGGACTCACTGCAGTTTGAGCCCTGGAGTAGGTCCTCTCCGGAGGACACCCGGTTCTCGGAGTTCGTGCTGAACATGGCCAAGGCCTTGGTGATTCCCGCGGACCCCGAGGAGGAGCCTCGAGCCGAGGAGCTCGAGGCCCTCCAGTATGACTCTCCTCCGAAGGAGGCCTTTACTGTGCCCGTTCCTCCGATGCTGGAACGGCTCCTCTTCTGGATGTGGGAGGCACCGGCCTCGGCGCCGGTCTTGAGCAAGCGAGTCAATTCCATTTATCGACTCCGTAAGAGCCCTGGCTTCCAAAAGGCACAGCTGCCGCACCATTCCATGGTGGTTGGAATCGGCCATGCATCGACTGAAGAGCCAGAAGATGCACTCCGCGGTGCCCCCCGGCAGGGAGGCCCGGAACCTGGATGCTTTCGGCAGAAAGTGCTTCCAGGGCTCAATGCTTTCTTGCCGTGTCCAGTCATGCCAGCTGTACATGGGCATGTTCCTCCGAAACCTGGCAAAGGAGCTTGCCGGGTTCTCTGCTGGCCTCTCCGGGGAACCTTTGCAGAGGTTCCAGTCTTTGTCTTCAGGAATCCCGGACTGTTCCAAATTCATGTCCCAAGCGGCCTACGATGGCTTCGAGGCTTCGGCTCATGTGGCGGCCGCCGGCATCGCGGCCCGACGCCAGGCATGGCTGCAGTCATCGGACCTCGAGCGTTGGGTACAGGACAAGTTGGTCGATGTCCCTTGCCGAGGTGAGAACCTTTTTGGCAAACCCATGGCCGAGAAGGCGGCTGAGCTCAAAACCGAGCACCTGACCAGGACTAGGCTGTCCAGAAAGACTTCTGCCCATCCTCACAAAAAGAAGGGCTCGGGTAAAAAGTCCTTCTACCCGAGAAAGGTGTTGTGCCTACAAACCTTTCCCTCAATACCAGGCCTCCCCAGCTCCCCCCTCATGGGCAGCAGGCCAAGGGGCAGGGACATGGACCCCGTAAGCAGAAGAACCCCAAGCCTCCGACTCCTGCTCCTACCCAGCAGGGAGGGGGTTTTTGACTCCCAAGGCATAGCCTCTCCATTCCTGCTGTCCCATCCCTGCACAGGAGGTCACTTAGCCCTGTTTGCCCACCGGTGGCCACCCATTACAGGGGATGCTTGGGTCTTAAGCATCATTCACCAAGGCTATATGCTTCATTTCCAATAGCTACCTCCTGTCTACTTTCCAGGAGA
The DNA here is from genome assembly GCA_033557465.1 of Ichthyophis bannanicus. NCBI lineage: Eukaryota > Metazoa > Chordata > Amphibia > Gymnophiona > Ichthyophiidae > Ichthyophis > Ichthyophis bannanicus. Next base: position 1,130,383,864 of record CM066033.1, read on the forward strand.
ACCTCTGAGGCCTCTCCTGCACACCACCCTCCTCCTCCAAGAACTTCAGGGTCTTCTTCTGGACAAGGCGGTGGAGCCGGTACCTCCTCGCCTACAAGGGCACGGGTTCTAATCCAGGTATTTTCTGGTGCCAAAGAGAACAGGAGGCCTAAGGCCTATCCTAGACCTCAGGAACCTCACAAGTTCTTGGAGAAAGAGAAGTTCAAGATGCTTACTCTTGGAACACTTCTGCCCTACCTCCAGCAGGGAGATTGGCTATGCTCCTTAGATCTAAAGGATGCATACACTCACATCCTCATTCATCCAGACCACAGAAAGTACCTCAGGTTCGTGGTGGGAGGAAACCATTACCAGTACAGGGTGCTGCCTTTTGGCCTAACTTCCTCCCCACGAGTCTTTACAAAGTGCCTAGCTGTGGTGGCGTCCTACTTGAGGACTCGAGGGATGTTTGTCTTCCCCTTTCTGGACGACTGGCTCATCCGGGGTCAGACCTATCAGGAGGCCAGGCAGGCCACCTTCAGGACTGTCACACTCCTTCAAGACCTAGGCTTTGTCATAAACTTCGCAAAGTCCACTTTGCTCCCCTCCCAGAACCTCGAGTTCATAGGAGCACGGCTGGACTCTCTGCAAGCAAGGGCTTACTTGCCAGAGGACAGAGCTCAAAGGCTCATGGAGTTGGCATCCTGGTTTCTCAGTCTGCCGAGGGTTCCTGCCGGCTCTGTCTGCAGTTCCTGAGACACATGGCATCGACTGTGCATGTGACCCCCAATGCCCGCCTCCACATGAGGCCTGCACAGTGGTGCCTCAGAACTCAGTGGAAGCAGGCCACAGGGAGCCTAGCAGACAAAGTAAGGGTATCCAAACCTTTCCTGGATTCTCTTCAGTGGTCTCTACACCCCCCCAACTTGCTGCAGGGGGTGCCTTTTCAGGTAGCTGCCCCCACAGTGGTGTTGACAACCGATGCCGCCTTGCAGGGCTGGGGTGCACACTGTCAAGGGAGCTGCACCCAAGGCCTCTGGTCCCCATGGGAAGCCCTGCAACAGATCAACCTACTGGAACTGCGGGCTATTCGCTTAGCCCTCAAGGCTTTTTCTCACTCCTTGGCCCACCAGTCTGTTCTAGTTCAGACGGACAACCAAGTAGCCATGTTCTATGTGAACAAACAGGGCGGCACTGGGTCCAGGCCTCTATACCTGGAAGCACAGGCCCTTTGCTCTTTTGCCCTCAGGCACCAGATGTTGCTGAGGGCTGTTTATCTTCCTGGCCAGGATAACTTTCTGGCAGACCGCTTAAGCAGAATTCTACAGCCCCACGAGAGGAAGCTGCACCCTTTGGTGGTTCAACAGATTTTCCTAAAATGGGGACTTCCATCAATGGATCTCTTTGCCAGTCCCCTGAATCACCAACTGCCCAGGTTTTGTTCCAGGCAACCGCATCCCCTAAGAGTGGCGGTGGATGCCTTCCTGATTTCTTGGTCCCAGGGCCTGCCCTATGCGTTTCCTCCCACGCCTCTGGTGGCCCGAATCTTGTTCAAGATTCTCAGGGACAAGGCCTCAGTACTTCTGGTTGCTCCCAGGTGGCCGAGGCAGCCCTGGTTCCCCCTGCTACTTCAACTGGCAGTAGAGACACCCATGCCTCTGGGATTCCAACCCGACCTTCTATCTCAGGATCAGGGTTCCCTTCTGCATCCCAATCTCAGATCTCTCCATCTGATGGCATGGAGGCTGCAAGGGTAGTCTTGGCTCCCTGGGGCCTACCTCAGGAAGTGGAAGAGGTGGTCTTGGCCTCTAGAAAGCAATCCACCAGGAAAACATATGCCCTAAAGTGGAGAAGGTTCTCCTTGTGGTGTCAGCAACGCAAGGAAGATCCTTTCACCTGCAGTTTGCCAGTAGTGCTCCAGTACCTACTGCACTTGTCCAGTCAGGGCCTTAAGTCCAATTCTGTTCGGGTTCACCTCTCTACTCTGGCATCTCATCACTCTCTGGTGGATGGACACACTTTGTCAGTTCACTCCTTGGTGTCCAGATTTCTCAGAGGCTTACTATTGCTCAAGCCTCCTCTCCGTCCACTGGCCCCTGAGTGGGAGTTGAATTTGGTCTTGCAGCAACTTACTCGCCCACCTTTTGAACCAATGGCTACATGTCCTCTACGCTTCCTATCCTGGAAGACTCTATTCCTAGTGGCCTTGATCTTGGCCAGGCGAGTGAGTGAACATTAAGCCCTGGTCTGTGACAGGCCATACACTCGCTTCTATAGGAACAGGGTAGTCCTTAAGACTCATCCTAAGTTCCTCCCCAAGGTTGTCTCCTCTTTCCATCTCAACCAGGAGGTGGTTCTTCCAACATTCTTCCCTAGGCCCCATGCCAGCTGGGCTGAGACAGTCCTGCATACCCTGGACTGTAGGAGGACCTTATCCTTCTACCTTGAGCGTACGCAGGGGCATAGGAGGGCTACTCAGCTCTTCGTATCTTTTGACCCCAATAACTTGGGGATACCTGTGTCCAAGCGTACCTTGTCCATCTGGGTGGCTGACTGTATCACCTGGGCTTACAGGGCAGCTGACCTTCCTTTGCAGGGTCGGGTCACGGCCCACCGTGTCAGGGCAATGGCTGCCTCAGTAGCTCATCCTGCGCTCTGTACCGTTGGCAGACATCTGCAAGGCTGAAACTTGGTCCTCAAGCCAGACTTTTGTGGCCCATTACTGCCTGGAGAGGGAGTCCCACAGGGACAGTGCTTTCGGTCAGGCAGTGCTCGGGAATCTCTTTGAGGTTTAGGCAACTCCTACCCTCCAGCCCTCTGGTTGGTCTAACGGTGGAGGTATATTTCAGTGAAATCCTTTCTCTGATGCTGAGGCTAGAGGGAGCTCATTTTTCAGCTCTGGGTCCCCGGTAGCCTGAAGCTGGGGAGTCCCATAAGTGAGGACTGACCTCCTGCTTGGTCCTGGAGAAAGAGTAGTTACTCACCTGTAACAGGTGTTCTCCAGGAGCAGCAGGAATCAGTCCTCACAACCCTCCCTCCTCCCCTGGGAGTTGCAGTTGTACGTAGTTAATTTTTTCATTTTTGTGTGCTGTTTTTTAGCTATGTCATTTGACTGAGCAAGATGGCACCTTTAGGTGGGAAGGGGACCGCGCATGCGTGTAGTATTCCCAAAGGCTTTCATAGAAAGCTGGGGAAATGCTCCGCACGGGGGCTCCATCGGCACCGATGTCACCCATATGTGAGGACTGATTCCTGCTGCTCCTGGAGAACACCTGTTACAGGTGAATAACTACTCTTTCCCTTCCCAGCATCTCGAGCACCACTGCCTCAGCTATCTGTCTCGGGATCAGTTTTTCCGTTCTTTTGCCTTTTTGCACTTTGGTGCCCTTTTTAACCACTTTTCGCACCGAGGATCTTTGTCGCAGGATTTCTTTTTGCCCCGGTGGCCTCCGGTTTTAAAAAAATGCGATCGGTGTTCTAAGAACTTGTCTCACAGACACCCATGACTGTTGTCTCCGTTGTCTTGGAGCTGACCATGATCTGGAGCAACACTCCCTCTGCAAAAAGATGTCTTTACAAAGCCATCCATAGTCCCTGGGAGAAGCTAGATGTCTTCCTTAAGGCAGACTTGATCCCAGTATCCCCGGTATCCTCGCTCGCGCTTTACGGTCCCGCAACCCTTGCAGTCTCCCAAGGCCCCTCTGTGGACCCTCAGTTGCCCTGACCAAGGATCCCCTGAGCATGAGTGAAATAAAAAGAAGACGACCGCGAAGACGCAATCTGGGGGGAGGGGGGGGCATGTCAGACAAGCGTGAGAAGTCATGCGCACAATCTCTCAGCCCTCTATGGCAGTCCAAAGAGTCGGAGAGAGAGTGGCCGAGAAAGGTACCTCGAACTGATGCGGAGGCCTCCGATGATGACACCCAGTCTCTCGAGGGTTGTCCCTTCGAGGACCCCCTCTCCTCCTCGATGCCCGACCCAGTCACTCCAGCGTTGGTGTCGCAGGGTCCCACTCCCGAGTGGGAGGCGTAAATGCTGGCCTTGGAACACAGCGTTTCTGTGTTCCTCTCTGCCCAGCAAGCGCAGATGCCTGCTCTGTTGGCACGCACCATGAGACCGTAGGGACTTCAACCTTGAGGTCTTCTCGGGCTGCCGCAGTGATCCCCGAGAGCCAGATGCCTCGTGAGTTTCCTAGGTGAGGGTCTCGATCTCTGTCCCATTCTTTGCGCGTGAGGTCATCTAGGGCAAGCGTCTCCAGCTCCAGACCGGCTCTGGTCTTGGGAGCCCGGCACAGGTTGCTGACCCCTCTGGACCATCCCGACCCTGAGTTTACTACAGACTATTTGGACTTGGAAACCGATGGGGAAACCTCACCAGAGACTCAGTCTCACTGAGACCTTCCCTCGGTCCCATCCCCACTGTCCCAGAGGCGACTGTCCCCTCCCGAGGACACTTCTTTTCTTGAGTGTCTGGGATATGGTGCGGGCCCTTGCACTCGCCACCGAATCAGAGGAGGAGCTCGATATCCTCCAATATGAGGCACCACCGAAGGAAACCCTTATGGTTCCGGTCTCTTCCTGCTTAACCGGCTTCTTCTCCGTATATGGAAAACCCCGGCTTCTGTTCCCATTGTCATCAAACTCCTGGACTCTATGTATAGGGTCCAGTGGGGACCGGGGTTCCGGAAGGCACAACTTCCCCACACTTTCATGGTCGTCGAATTGGCCATGCATAAGCAGAAGAGCCTGAAGACACACTCTTCAGTGCCCCTGGGCAGAGTCCCAGGCTTTCAACACCCTCGGGTGGAAGGCTTACTAAGGTTCCATTCTAGCATGCTGCATCCAGGTCTAACAGCTGTAAATTGGTATGTTCCTCCGAGACCTCACTAAGGAACTTGGAGGATTTGAGGCTGGTCTCAATGGGGACCACCTCTGGTGCTTCCAGGCACTCTCAAAGTCTGTCGGGGAGTGTTCTAAGTACCTCTTACGGGTGGCTTATGATGGCTTTGAGTCCTCCGCCTGAGTAGCGGCGACCAGCATCGGCGCCCACCGGCAGGCTTGGCTTCAATCATTTAACTTGGAGCAGTGGGTCCAGGAGAAGCTCCTTGACATCCCTTGCCTCGGGGAGCAGCTCTTTGGTAAACCAATGAAGGATAAAGCGGACGATATTGAGACCGAGTACTTCACCCGTACTTGGCTCTCTCACAAGACCTCTTCCCTCCCCAGGAAGAAACCGCAGGGCAAGAAACCCTTTTTCACCAGAAAGGGGCACCCTCCGTACCCGTTTATACTGATCCCATCCCAGGGCGTTCAGGGTAAAAGTGCAGCCCATGGACCCTGCAAGACTAAGGGAAAAAGAAAACAGCCACAGGCTCCAGGGCAGCTGGCCTTGGGGTTTTGATGCCATCGGCATAGCTTCTCATCCGCTGGACGACCAGTTGCCATTAGGGGGAAGGCTGATCCACTTTGTCCTCAGGTGGGAATTCAACACCACCAACGCCTGGGCCCTCCAGGTTGTCCGGGAGGGCTATTTCCTCCATCTGGACCTGTTGCCTCCCCCTTACTTGCCCGGAGAGCCCCAGCAGCTTCCCCTGCACCTGGCCCTACTAACTGAGGAGCTCACAGGCCTCCTCAAAGATGGGGCGGTAGAAACCATCCCATCACACCTCAGAGGAACGGGATTTTACTCCTGGTACTTCCTCGTCCCAAAGAGAACAGGAGGTCTCCAACCCATCCTCGACCTGAGGAACCTGAACAGATTCCTGGTGCGGGAGAAGTTCAAAATGCTCTCTCTTAGAACACTGCTGCCCCACCTCCAGCAGGGCGATTGGCTATGCTTCTTGGGCCTAAAGGATGCTTATACCCACATCCTCGTCAATCCCAAGCACAGACAGTAGCTGTGTTTTGTGGTAGCAGAGTACTACTACCAGTACAGGGTGCTTCTCTTTGGACTCGCCTCCACCCCATGGGTCTTCACCAAGTGTCTTGTGGTGGTAGTAGCCCACCTCTGTCTACAAGGCACCTTCGTCTACCCCTATCTAGACGATTGGCTCATAAAACGGGACACAACCTTGGAGGCTCTGTAGGCCATGGGCTGCACGATCTGTCTTCTGCAGCTCTTGGGCTTCCTGGTCAACTACCCAAAATCCCATCTTACTCCAGTTCAATCCTTGGAGTTCATAGGGGCTCGCCTGGATATTCTTCAGGCCTCTGCCTTCATTCCTCGGGACAGGGCAGACTGCCTCAGATCCCTGGCATCTGACGTGCGTAGCTGCCACATGGTCGATGCTTCGCCTTCTCGGCCACATGACCTTCACCGTCCACGTCATGCCCAACGCCCGCCTCAACATGCATGCGGCGTAGTGGACCCATGCGACCAGCCAACTCCGGGAACCCATCTTGGTCACACCTTGCTTGAGGGATTCCCTAATCTGGTGGCAGGACACATAGAACCTGCTCCGAGGCATGCCTTTCCAGACCCCGACCCACCATGTAGTCCTAACTACAGATGCCTTTCTCTCGGGCTGGGGGTCCATTGTGAGGAGCTGCGCAACTAAGGGACTTGGTCCCACAAGGAGAGTCAGCAGAAGATCAATCTGCTGGAGCTCTGAGCTGCCGTCCTCATGCTGAAGGCCTTCCGGCACTGCCTGCGGCACAGAGTAGTGCTTGTTCAGATTGACAACCAGGTCACAATGTTCTACTTGAACAAACAGGGAGTTACTGGCTCTTACAGCCTCTGCCAGGAGGCGGTGGCCCTGTGCTTGTTTGCGGTGAGCCAGGACGTAACTCTCCGAGCAATCTATTTCCCGGGCTAGGACAACGCCTTGGAGGACTGGCTGAGCAGAGTCCTCCAGCCGCACGAGTTGTGCCTGTGCCCAGAGATGGCACAGCGGCTTTTCCAGTGCTGGGGTACCCTAGACCTGGATCTCTTTGCCAGTCCTGCGAACACATCTTCCCTGTTTTTGTGGCCCCCTCCCGCACCCAGGCAGGGTGGCTTCGGATGCCTTCCTCCTCGTGGGCGATGGGCCTGCTGTGTGCCCCCCCCCCCCCACTGCTCATAGCTCAGACTCTCCTCACGGTCCAGAAAGACAGGGCCACAGTGATCCTCGTGGCCCCTCTGCTACTCCGTCTTTTGACGGAACCCCCGGTCCCTCTTGGGAACTCACCAGGGCTCCTGACGTAGAAGGGAAGCCTGCTCCTTCACCCCAATCTGGGGTCTCTTTCCCTTACAGCTTGGCTGCTGAGCAGGTCGCCTTAGCTCCTCTTCATCTCCCCACGGTGGAAGAGGACATCCTATTGGCCTCCCTGAAGGACTCAACCAGGCAGGCGTATGCCTTCAAGTGGTGCAGGTTCTTGGTGTGGTTCTCAGAGAACTACTACTACTGCTGAGCATTTGTATAGCGCTACAAGTCATACGCAGCGCTGCACAGACATGTAAGAGACAGTCACTGCTTATAGAGCTTACAATCTAGTCAAGACAGACATCACAGAAGGTGTAGGCTGGGATATAAAACAAGGGAGAAGGGAAAAGATAAAGGAGATCAGGTGAGTCAAGATCCAAAAGCAGCAGTGAAGAGGTGAGTTTTCAGCCTGGATTTGTAGAGGGTCTGAGAAGGTGCCTGGCGTACAGACACAGGTAGTTTGTTCCAGGCGTAAGTGCAGTAAGGCGAAAGGAGTGAAGTCTGGAGTTAGCAATAGGAGAGAAGGGCACAGATAGAAGGAGCTTGCCAGAAGAGCGGAGTTCCCGAGGGGGGTTGTAAGGCGAGATAAGAGAAGAAAGGTAGTGAGGAGCTGCAGAGTAAATGCATATCTCCAGGAACAAGCAGAAATGAGTCTTCACATATGGGTACGTCAGTACCGACGGAGCCTGCGTGGGAACGCTCCCAGCGTCCAAAAAGAAAGCTTTTGGGAGCATCCCATACGCATGCTCGCTGCCTTCCCGCCCATTTACTTCCCTCTCATCAGTTTTCCGTTTTCCGTGGAGCCGGCAGGACGTATTCCTGTCACCGCAGAAAATTCTTCTTTTTATTCTTAGTTTTTTGTGGTCGCGTCTGCTTCCCTCGACGCCACTGGTACCGCCGGTGCTTTTCTTTCTTTTTCCTGAAGAATTTCTTCTTTTCTTAGAAATCTTTTCCTATTTAGTGCCTGATGGTTTCTAGGCCACTAGGCCTTTACCCTTCCTTTATGGAAAAGCCAGACACTATCCTTAAGAAATGCTCAAAGTGTGACGGTACAGATATTTTTTCAGACACTCATACTTGGTGTCTAAAATGTTTAGGTCCTGACCATTCCCCTCTGGAGTGTCTCTCCTGCTGAAGCTCAAACAGAAGAAGTCTTCAGAATCGAGCACAACTCGATACCCGGTTCACATCGCTCTCAATGTCACCAGCTAGAATATTTTCTTCACAGGATCAGGTAACCAAACAAAAGTCTGTAAAGACTAGCCAGTCCTCGAGTGGTAGATATCCTTCTCAGCATCGAGATGGCTTCGGCCTTGCCCTCGAGGACATCTTGGCAATAAAGCCCCAGCGGGAGTCTTCGGGCTCCAAAGCATTAACGGGGCTCCAGGTTGTTCCCGGGGTTCTTACCTTGATGGACATACCTGGGCCATGCTCGGTGGTTGTGGCCGCTTCAAGCGGTACCGACACCCCGGCATCGGCTATGGTGATGGATGAAACACTCCTCACCGATGAACGTAGTCTAGCACTCTCGGCTACTTTGGTACCGCTAGAGTTGCTGCAGACCGTTCCTCGAGTATCTGTATTGGCTTCGGTACCAGTATCGACATCGGCATCGGTGTCTGTATCGTCCATGCTTGCTTCGACAGAATCGCTTCCCTCGATGCCGAGCCTGGAATAGATCTCTAGCATGGAGGATTCGGTACCGACTCATCTCGGTACCGACCTCGGGCGGTACCGAAGACGTTGCTTTAAAGAAAATCCGATGTTTCATCCTTTTAAGTCTTCTGATCCCGATGACTGGAATGAATCCATCGGTACCAAGGCTGATTTTTCTACAAGTCTAGCCTCATTTTAGAGGGTCCTCCTCGGGGGAGATTTCTTTTCAAGATTTTCTGCTTGATATGGCAAAGTTACTTGCCACTTCTATACCTGGTAAAGAATCCATACCGGGGAATTCAGAGACACTGCAATTCCCCTGGATTCCAAAGGAGGTGATCATGCTTCCTTTGCCTCAGATCTTACAAGATCTACTATTAAGAATGTGGGAAACTCCTTTAACGGTATCCCCACATTCTAAGACACTTGACACTATGTACAAGGTGCCACCTTCTCCAGGTTTTCAAAAGACTCAACTTTCCTCATCATTCTATTGTTGTAGAGTGAGGCGTATTAAGAGTGCAAAGAAGCACTCTTCTTATCCGCCAGGTTGTGAGTCTAGAACTTTAGATGCCTTTGGACGTCGATGCTTCCAGGCATCCATGCTTTCATCAAGAATTATCTCATATATTTTCTATATGGGATTATCTCTTGAAGAGGTCACAGAATTTAAAGTTTTTGAACCCTTTTCTTCCAGAGCATAAAAGAGCAGACTATTCCTTATTAGTCAATCATGCTCAGAATATATCTAGGTTCCTTAATTGTGCTTCCCTGGACTGTTTTGAGTCTATTAGCAGAACTTCTGCAATAGCCATAGGAGCACGACGCATAGCTTAGCTCCAAGCTTCAGACTTGGACAGATGGGTTCAGGAAAGGCTGGGAAATACTCCTTGTACTGGTGAAAATCTCTTCAACAAGGAGGCTTTATTTCAAGCTAATCAGTTGAGCACTAATATTGTTACTTTTAGAGGATTGTCAAAACTTTCCTCTATCCCAGCTAATAAAAAAATCTCCTAAAAAGCTTTATTCCCCCAGGGGAAAAAAGTTTTATCCATCTTCTACCCATTCTGCAGATGTTTCCAAAGATGGGCAACATCACACCAGGCTTAGAAAATCAAAACCTCAACAGGCTCAGAAAACCCAGCAATCGCAGGGTTTCTGATATTTTATTCATTTTTTCTGTGTGAGGTTTAAAACTTTTGAATCTACTTCTTTTCAACAGAAGCATCTAAAATTCATCTCATCCATGCTGAGATATCAGTCATACATTGACTCAATCCTCTACTCCTCTACAAGAGAAATCTATCCTTCTAGCTCTAAGAGCTATTAAGGACTATCATACCCCAGAGATAACAGGTTCCTCCTTTTAAAACAAAAGTGGAGGAGTGGCCTAGTGGTTGGGGCAAGGTACTTCAGGCCGGAAGGTCGGGGGTTCAAATCCCACTAGAGGACAGCAACCTTGGGCCGGAAGGACTGGGGTTTCTAGTCCCACAGGTGCTCCTTGTGGTCTTGGGCAAGCCACTTAACCCTCCATAGCCCATGTTCCCTGTAAAATAGTTATCTCCAAGTTATAATGTCCTGTTCAATGTAATTTCAGTTTGTTCAATGTAAACTGCACTGATGCAGAATAGCGCGGTATATAAGAGAATGTAAATAAATAAACAAATTAACAACTCACAACAGGGTGAGCTATACCCTTCACTTTGTCAGTTTACTGTATGAGTATATCTCATACTTTTAACTGCAAGGGGACCCTATCTCTTCAAAGACGTACCAAATTGTAAGTCTTCTCAACTCTGTATTACTTCTATCCCTCCCAGCCCAGACATTCAGTCTCTAAGAGTACTACTACTCAACTGGAGGGCTTATTCTCTAAGCCATAGGATTTTCTTCAATACCTACTCCAGTAAGTAGTTTCCATACAGAGCTTTCTTCCCCTTTGCGATTCATCTTCTACTCAGACATCTTTTTAAGGTAGCTTTTCGGACAGAAGTTGAGTATCACTACTCCAGATTGTGTCTCTCGGTCCTCTCCAATCCATAGGACCCAACTTATTATGCTGCCTTAATAACAGATAATTCCAAAAGAGGTCCAGAACTCATTTGGACTGTTTATTGTTGCAGGATTCAGGCCTCTCTACTATTCTTAGCCACCTTCAACTCTCTTTGGCTTCAACAGAATAGATTAGGTTGCACACTGGCAATTCAACAGCCAGATCTAAGCAACCTACAACATGCTCTCTGCAATTCTACAACAAAAAAGCTCTGCAACTGTGGGCCTTTGCCAGAGAGCCTCAGAGCTACTCCTAATGGGTAGCGACCAGATAGTTAACAAGGGCTTCAGCTGGTAGACTCTGCCAGTCATGCTCCTACATGACTGTTTTTTTCCTACTCTTATCATATTCCTTAAAATTTCCTTTTAAGAAAAGGTAACCAGGGTTTAGACCACGTGAAGGCGTAGAAAATTGCACAATTCCCTGGTTTGTTCCACATCTCACTGGAACTTCCACATCAGGGATGCATTTTTTTCACTGCAGTTGGTCCTTATTCACTACTTTCCTTCTAATTCCTATACTTTCATGGTAGCTTATGTTGAACAAGAAAACGCATGATACTCATATTGCCCTCATAAAGAGGCAAACATGGTATCCCCTTATATTGCGTCTTTTTCTCCAGCTACTATTTGAAATTTTAGAAGGATCCAGACTTGCTGTCTTAAGACTAAGGATCTCCACTGCACTCATTCACGTTCGTCTCGAGACCTGGTTATTTCAGGGGCTAGATCTTTCAAGAAGTCTAGTCCTATCCCTGTAAGAGAAGAAGATAATATCAGTTTTCCACGAAACCTCCTCTATAGTTCTTCCATATTTAACCAGGCAGAGATTCTCTATCAATATTCTCAAGTAGGTTTTAATCCTTCTTGTTATTGCGTCAATCTCTATACAACATCTGACTTTGAAAGATCTTCAAGAAGTTGGGGGCTCAACGCCTAGTACAAATGTTTTTGTCTTTCATTGGAATAAAGGGGGTCTTAAAGATCTATCCCCTTTTTTCTACAAAGGGTATTTCTGCCTTTTCATCCAAACCAGTCAGATTATCTCCACTCTTTCCTAGGACCTTATTCTGCTCCAAATACAAGAAGTTCAATTTAGCTATTACTCAAAAGTCCAAGCTCATTGAACTCCCCCAGTACTTCTTCTCGGGTTAGTTCTGGCCATGAGGGCTTATCTGTATTGCAAAAATTTTTTTTTCCCTCTACTTCACATTGAGGAAATTTCTTTGAGGATAATGTACTGGCTCTCAACCACAGATCCATATTACCCTCAACAAGTATTTTTGCAGTATTTTTGAGTGATATCCACATTAGAAAATTGCAATTCAATATTTTTCTCATATTTATGATTTACACAAGGACTCCCCTCTGGATACCTTGTTTAGTCAAGCTGTTCCACAGCACCTCTTTTATTCTTTTCTAGTTCAACTCCTACCCTCCATCCCTTGGATGCCTGAGGTTTTTGAGGGATAAGCATGGCCCATCTTTAGATTTGCCACATGCAGGAGCCTCCTCCAGGCATCTTAGCTTGGGAGTCCCCATATGTGAAGACTCATTCCTGCTTGTTCCTGGAGATAGCACAGTTACTTACTTGTAACAGGTGATCTCTGGGAACAGCAGGAATAAGTCTTCACAACCAATCAACCTCCCCTAGGAGTTGTTCTGTCTCTCTCTCTCTCTCTCTCTCTCTCTTTTCTCTCTAATTGTCTACTTCCCTCCTTTGGTCTCAGCTACAAACCCAACTGATGAGAGGGAAGTAAATGGGCGGGAAGGCAGCGCGCATGCACGTGGGATGCTCCCAAAAGCTTTCTTTATGGACGCTATGGGGCGTTCTTGCGCAGGCTCCGTTGGTACCGACGTACCCATATGTGATGACTTATTCCTTCTGTTCCCAGAGTTCACCTGTTACAGGTAAGTAACTGTGCTTTATAGGTCAGTAGGAAAAGTTTGAACTGGATGCGGAAACGGATAGGGAGCCAGTGAAGTGACTTGAGAAGAGGAGTAATGTGGGCATGACGAGGCTGGTGGAAGATTAGCCGCGCAGCAGAGTGCTGAGCAGATTGAAGGGGAGAGAGATGATTCAAAGGGAGACCAGAAAGGAGTAGGTTACAGTAGTCAAGACGGGAGGTGATTAAGGAGTGGGTAAGCGTCTTAGTAGTGTGTTTAGAAAGGAAAGGACAGATTTTGCTGATGTTATAGAGAAAGAAACAGCAGGTCTTAGCTATCAGATGAATGTGTGTGGAGAAGGAGAGAGAAGAGTCAAAGACAACACCAAGATCGTGAGCCGAGGAAGCAGGAAGGAGTACAGAGTTATCCACAGAGAATGAGAAAGGAGGAAGAGGAGGGGAGGTTTTAGGGGGAAAGATAAGACGTTCAGTCTTGGCCATGTTCAATTTCAAGCGGCGGTGAGACATCCAGGTCGCAATGTCAGAAAGGCAGGCAGAGATCCGGATATGGATAGCCAGAGAGATTTCAGGCGTATAGAGGTAGATCTGGGGGGAGTCAGCATAAAGATGGTACTGAAAACCATGGGAAGAGATAAGTGCACCAAGGGACTGGGTATAGAGAGAGAAAAGGAGCGGACCCAAGACAGATCCTTGGGGTACACCAACTGGGAGTGAGATAGCAGAGAAGGAGGAGCCACCAGAACACACACTGAAAGAGCGATGGGAGAGATAGGAGAACCAGGATAGTACAGAGCTCTTAAAACCAAGCGAGGACAGGGTATCGAGGAGAAGGTTGTGGTCAACAGTGTCAAAAGCAGCAGAGAGTTCAAGAAGGATGAGGACAGAGTAAAGGCCCTTGGATTTTGCCAGGAACATGTCACTGGAGACTTTGGCAAGAGCCGTTTCAGTAGAGTGTAAAGGACGAAAGCCAGACTGTAAAGGATCCAGGAGAGCATGAGAAGAGAGGAAGTCGAGGCAGCGATGGTGAACAGCACGTTCAAGTAGTTTAGAAACGAAAGGAAGGAGGGAGATGGGTTGATAAGTGGAATAAGAACATAAGATATGCCATACTGGGTCAGACCAAGGTCCATCAAGCCCAATATCCTGTTTCCAGCAGTGACCAGTCTAGGTCATACGTACCTAGCAGGTTCCCCAAAAGACACAGGTTCCACAATGCTTGTATTGGGTCAAACATTGATATCCTGTGTCCCTTTTTAATAATGGTTTATGGACCTTTCCTCCAGGAACTTGTCCAAACCTTTTTTAAACCCAGCTGTACTAACAACCTTTACTACATCCTCCGGTAACAAATTCCAGAGTTTGATTACACATTGAGTGAAAAAATATTTTCTCTTTTTTGTCTTAAATAGTTTACCCTGTAGCTTCATTGCATGTCCCCTAGTCTTTCTATATTCTGATAACGTAAACAATCGATCTACATTTACCCGTTCCACTCCATTCATTAATTTATAGACCTCTATCATATCTCCCCTCAGCCGTCTCTTTTCCAGGTTGAAGAGCCCTAACCTTTGTAACCTCTTCTCATAGGGATATCATTCCATCCCCTTTACCATTTTGGTGGCTCTTCTCTGTACTTTTTCTAATAACGCTATATCCTTTTTAAGATACGGCGACCAGAATTGCACACAATATTTAAGGTGCGGTCGCACCATGGAACGATACAGAGGCATTCATAATATCCTTTGTTTTATTTTCCATTTCTTTCCTTATGATACCTAGCATTCTATTTGCTCTCTTGGCTACCGCTACACACTGGGTGGAAGGTTATAACATGTTATCCACGATGATGCCTAAATCTTTTTCCTGGGCGGTGGTTCCCAATGTGGAACCTTGCATCGGGTAACCATAGTTTGGGTTGTTCTTTCCTAGGTGCATAACTTTGCACTTGTCCACATTAAATTTCATCTGCCATTTGGATGCCCAGTCTTCCAATTTATCAAGATCCTCTTGCAATTTTCCACAATCCTCTTGGGTTTTAACATCTTTAAATAGTTTTGTGTCATCTGCAAATTTGATAACCTCATTCGTTATTCCCTTTTCCAGGTCATTTATGAATATGTCAAAAAGCTGCGGACCCAGTACAGATCCCTGGGGTACTCCACTATTCATCTTTTTCCATTGGGAAAATTGGCCATTTAGCCCTACCCTCTGCTTTCTATCTTTTAACCAGCTCCTGATCCACAATAGTACACTGCCTCTTATCCCATGACTTTTTAGTTTTGCCAAAAGTCTCTGATGAGGGTCCTTCTCAAAGGCTTTCTGAAAGTCCACATACACTATATCAACCGACTCACCTTCGTCTACCTGTTTATTCTCCAGGACCGAGCAGGAAGTCTGTCCTCACATATGGGTGACATCGACGTCGATGGAGCCCTTGTGGAGCATTTCCCCAGCTTTCCATGAAAGCCTTTGGGAATGCAGGTATGCATGCGCGGTTCCCTTCCCGCCTAAAGGTGCCATCTTGCTCAGTCTCTCGTTTTCCGTGAAGCCCACCGAACGTGTGTCGTAGTCATCCCGGAAAATTGTTTGATTTTTTTTGCGATTCTTCGCTATTTTTTCTTCACCGGTTCGACGCCGGTTCCCCTCCAGCTGGGTTCGGTACACTGGTATCGAGCCCGATATTCTTTTTTCGTTTTTTGCCCTTAGTGGCTGGCGTTTGCGCCCTTTTTTCATTTTCCCTGGAATGCCGGTCCTATGACCTCGCGGGGACTCTCTTTTCCCCGATTGCTTCCAGCGTTTTTAAGAAGTATGATCTGTGCAAGAAACTGATGTCTCTCACCGACACACACGACTGCTACCTTCGGTGCCTCGGTCCTGATCACGACCCTAAGACGTGTGGACCATGTGGGAAAATGTCTTCCAAGGCACTGCGAAGTCGTCAGCACCAAAAGGAAAGGCTTTTTTCTGACTTGGCCTCTGGCCGGGCCCGGACCTCGTCTGAGGCCTCGACATCTTGGGAGTCGGATCCCGAGCACCGTTGTGGCTCCTCGGACAGGGGGTCCCCCGACTGGAACGCAAGAGGAAGAAGCGGCTCGTGAGGGTGTCGTCGGAAGAGATCCCTGGCTCCTCGATTGCTAGGTCTCAGACCCCCGACTGTCACCCCGGGCCTGTGGAACAGGAGAAGCCTTCCAAAGTCCCTCGACTGGAGCTGGAGTCTTCTGGACACGTAAGCCCTGTAGTCCTCGTGGACTCTCCTCCCAGGGAGTCGACGTCGGGCCCGGCACCGCCGGGGCCCGAGTCGGGAGCTGCTGAGTCTGCTGAGCTGGGTCTCAGGTTGACAGCCTTGTAGAGCAGACTGTCTGCCTTCATGGAACAGCAGTGGGCACTGATGGCCAGCCTGTCTGGCGCATCTGCCCCGACCATCGGGATATCGACATCGAAGTCGACCCAGGAGACCGAGCCGATACTCGAGGCCATGAAGGCTCGAGGTCGACCTCGGTCGCGGTCTACCTCGACCTCCCGTCCTTACGCAGCTAACCAAACCGCCCTTTGAGCCCATGGCTATTTGCTCCCTGTGGCACCTGTCCTGGAAGGTGGCCTTCCTGGTGGCTCTCACCTCCACCTGTAGGGTCTGTGAACTCCAGGCACTGGTGGTCAAGGCACCATACACAAGGCAGGGTGATTCTTCGTACTCATCCCAGGTTCCTCCCGAAGGTTGTCTCTGATTTCCAACTTCTTCCTGAGGCCCCACACTGACCAGGCATCAGCAGTTGAGGGCCCTTTCCTTCTACCTGCAGTGGACATGGGACCACTGCAGGACTGGGCAGATGTTTGTCTCCTATGATCCAAGCCGCATGGGGCTGTGGGTCACCAAGCAAACTTTGTCCATTTGGGTGGTGGACTGCATTGCCTTTGCCCAGGCCCAGGCTGGGCTACCTTTGCACCGCCGAGTCACGGCAAACATTGTCTGGGCAATGGTGACTTTTGTTTCTAGCCTACGTTTGATGCCACTGATGGACAACTCTCAAAAAAATCCCTTCGCCGGAGATAGCTACAATACCCTATAATAAATCCCCTAAAGAAACCCCCTGTGAACCAAAATTTTTTCTTTTTGTCGGACCCCAGTGAGGGAGGTTAAGATGGATTGCAAAACCACACCTGTCAAATGAGGTCCATTTTAATCACACAGTTCTTTAGTGAATATTATAAAAACTTAGCTTGAAATGGAAGACAAGTCTTGATTAACTTGAAATGGAAGACGTGTCTTGAAATGTTAAGAGAAGAAGCACGACGTGCACGTTTCGGGACCCATCGTCCCTGTATCAAGTGCTCTCACGCTCGAGTCGGGGGCTGCTGAGTCTCCTGAGCTCAGACTCAGATTGACGGCCTTGGAGAGCAGCTTGGCTGCCTTCATGGAACAGCAGCGGGCACTGATCGCCGGTCTCACCGGTGCATCTGCCCAGACCACTGGGACATCGACATCCAAGTCGACCCCGGAGGCCGAGCCGATCCTCGAGTCCTTGCGAGCTCGAGTCGATCCTCTGCCAAGGTCTCCCATCGGCCTCCCGTTTGGGACCGAGGTCGTCAACACCGGTACCCTTGGCGTCGGGGCGGATGGCATTGATGCCTGCCCGACCGGAGCCGCTCGATTCCTCCTTCGAGGAGTCCGGTTGGGAGAAGGAGGATGAGGACTCGCCCGACACCTTTCGGACTCGCCCGACACCTTTCGGACTCGCCCGACACCTTTCGGCCTCGGTGCGTTCCTTCGGATTCGCCCGAGTCCGAGCCTCGGAGAAGGTCCCCCCCCCCCCCCCCCGGAGGATACCAGGTTCTCGGACTTCGTGCGGGACATGACCAAGGCTTTGGCATTCCCCGAGGAGGAGCCGAGGAGCTCGAGGCCCTACAGTATGACTCTCCTCCGAAGGAGGCCTTTACTGTTCCGGTTCCTTCGATGCTGGAACGGTTGCTCTTCCGCATGTGGGAGGCGCCGGCATTGACGCCGGTTTTAACCAAGCGGGTCGATTCCATCTATCGAGTCCGCAAGAGCCCTGGGTTCCAAAAGGCACAATTACCGCAACACTCCATGGTTGTGGAATCGGCCATGCATCGTCTGAAGAGTCAGAAGATGCACTCCTCGGTGCCTCCCGGCCGGGAGGCTCGGAACATGGATGCCCTCGGTAAGAAGTGCTTCCAGGGCTCTATGCTTGCTTGCCGTGTCCAGACCTACCAGCTGTACATGGACATGTACCTTCGAGACCTCGCGAAGGAGATTGCCGGGTTCTCTGCTGGTCTCTCCGAGGAACCTTTGCAGAGGTTCAATGCTCTGTCCTCGGGTATTCGTGAGTGCTCGAAATTTATATCTTGAGCAGCCTATGATGGCTTTGAGGCTTCGGCCCGACTAGCCGCGGCCGGCATTGGTGCACGCCGTCAGGCTTGGCTACAGTCATCGGACCTCGAGCCATGGGTGCAGGACAAGTTGGTCGATGTCCCCTGCCGAGGTGAAAACCTCTTTGGCAAGCCCATGGCTGACAAGGCTGCCAAACCCGAGACCGAGACTCTGACCCGGACTAGGCTGTCCAGAAAAACCTCTGCCCTTTCTCAGAAGAAGAAGGGCTCGGGGAATAAAGAACTTTTACCCGAGGAAGTCATCTGCCTATAAACAGTACACTCATTATCAGGCCTCTGTAGCTCCCCAACAGGGTCAGCAGCCCAAGGGGCAGGGTCATGGGGCCCCGTAGGCAGAAGGCCCCCAAGCCTCCTACTCTGGCTTCTGCTCAGCAGGGAGGGGGATTTTGACTGCATTTGCATAACCTCTCCTCCTCAGCTGGCCCCCATCAGCACTGGAGGTAGGCTGGCCTTGTCGCCCACAGGTGGTCAGCCGTCACAAGGGATACCTGGGTTCTAAGTATAGTCCAGAAGGGCTATCTCCTCCACTTCCACCAGGTACCCCCCTCCTATTTTCCAGGGGAGCTTCCCAGACTCCCTCTGCACAGGGACTTACTCCTGCAGGAGTTGGCAGGTCTTTTAAAGGAACAGGCAGTGGAACCGGTGCCCCACCACCTGAGAGGTCACGGCTTCTATTCCAGGTACTTTTTGGTACCAAAGAGAAAAGGAGGCCTCAGACCCATCCTAGACTTGTAAAACCTGAACAAGTTCCTGGAGAGGGAAAAGTTCAAGATGCTTACCCTTGGAATCCTGCTGCCCTACCTCCAGCAGGGAGATTGGCTATGCTCCTTAGATCTAAAGGATGCTTATACTCACATCCTTATTCATCCAGACCACAGACAATATCTCAGATTTGTAGTGGGAGGAAACCATTATCAGTACAGAATACTGCCTTTTGGCCTTACATCTGCCCCCAGGGTATTCACCAAGTGCCTGGCGGTGGTAGCGGCCTACCTCAGGGTTCAAGGCCTCTTTGTCTTTCCATATCTGGACGATTGGCTCATCAGGGGTCAATCCCCGCAAGAGGCCAATCAAGCCACCCTTCGGACTGTCGCTCTGCTTCAGCACCTGGGGTTTGTCATAAACTTCGCAAAGTCCAGTTTGCAACCCTCCCAGAACATGGAGTTCATAGGAGCTCGACTGGACACTTTTCAGGTAAGGCCTTTCTACCAGTGCACAGGGCCCACAGATTGATGGCTCTAGCCAGGCTATTCCACAGCAATTCTCTGGTCTCCGCCAGACAATTCCTGAGGCTCTTAGGCCATATGGCATCCAAGGTCCATGTGACTCCAAATGCCTGTCTACACATGAGGCCAGCTCAATGGGGCCTCCGGACTCAGTGGCACCAGGCCACAGGAAGCCTCACGGATAAAGTGAGGGTGTCCGGCCTACTACAGTCTTCTCTGCAGTGGTGGCTTCATCTTCCGAATCTAGTGCAAGGGGTGCCTTTTCAGGCACCTCCACACTCTCAGGTGCTGACAACCGATGCTTCTCTTCAAGGTTGGGGTGCACATTGCCAAGGGGCATGTACTCAAGGCCTGTGGACTCCTTGGGAGGCCGCACAGCAGATCAATCTCTTAGAACTGAGAGCTATCCGCTTAGCCCTGAGAACTTTCTCCCATCTCATCTCTCACCAGTCCGTCTTGGTTCAGACGGACAATCAAGTGGCTATGTTCTATGTGAACAAACAAGGGGGCACAGGGTCCCGCCTTCTCTGTCAGGAAGTGCAGAAACTGTGCTCCTGGGCAGTCAATCATGGCATTCTTCTCAAAGCAGTCTACCTTCCAGGTCAGGAGAATTACCTGGCGGAAAGATTGAGCAGGATCCTGCAGCCGCACGAATGGCAGTTGAACCCTTTAATGGTTCAACAGGTCTTCCTGAGATGGGGTCTTCCAACCATAGATCTCTTTGCCAGTCCTCTGAACCGTCAACTACCCAGGTTCTGTTCCAGACAACCGCATCCTCTCAGAGTAGCAGTGGATGCGTTTCTCATTCCATGGTCTACAGGCCTACTATATGCATTTCCTCCCATGCCTCTAGTGTCCAAGTCACTATTTAAGGTGATCTGGGACAAGGCCTCAGTGATTCTGGTGGCCCCCAGGTGGCCAAGGCAACCCTGGTTCCCACTACTGTTGCAGCTGGCGGTGGACACTCCTCTTCCACTGGGGATGCAACCCTATCTCCTGTCTCAGGAGCAGGGATCCCTCTTGCACCCCAATCTCCAGGCCCTCAGTTTGATGGCCTGGCTGCTGAAAGGGTAGTCCTTGCGCCTTTACTACTGCCTAGGGAAGTGGAGGACGTAGTCTTGGCCTCTAGGAGGCAGTCCACCAGAAAGTCTTATGCCCTTAAGTGGCGTAGATTCTCTACCTGGTGTACTCAACACAACGAGAATCCCTTCTCATGCCTGGTACCAGTGGTGCTGCAGTATTTGCTTCACCTGTCCAACCTAGGCCTTAA
The DNA here is from genome assembly GCA_033557465.1 of Ichthyophis bannanicus. Classification (NCBI taxonomy): domain Eukaryota; kingdom Metazoa; phylum Chordata; class Amphibia; order Gymnophiona; family Ichthyophiidae; genus Ichthyophis; species Ichthyophis bannanicus. The sequence continues at coordinate 1,130,404,540 of CM066033.1, forward strand.
GTCCAATTCTGTTAGAGTTCATCTTAGTGCTCTTTCAGCTCACCACTCACAGGTGGAGGGTCAGTCTCTTTCCAGCCATCCTTTGGTGGCTCGCTTCCTCAGAGGCCTGCCTTTGCTTATGCCTTCAGTGCATCCACCTGCCACTGAATGGAATTTAAATGTGGTCTTGCAACGGCTTACTTGCCCACCATTTGAACCTATGGCTACTTGCCCTCTGCGTTTTATGTCCTGGAAAACGCTATTTCTGGTAGCCCTTACCTCAGCAAGGCGAGTGAGTGAGCTTCAGGCCCTAGTATCAGAAGCACCTTATACTAGGTTCTATAGGAACAGGGTAGTCCTACGGACTCACCCTAAGTTCCTTCCAAAGGTTGTCTCCTCCTTCCACCTCAGTCAGGAGGTGGTTCTTCCGACTTTCTTTCCCAGGCCTCGTGCTAGCCGGGCGGAAATGGTCTTGCATACCCTGGACTGTAGGAGGGCGTTTTTTTTTTCTACCTTGACCGTGTGCGGGAGCACCGGAGGGCGGTTCAGCTCTTCGTCTCTTATGACCCCAATAAGTTGGGGTTGGCTGTCTCCAAGCGTACTTTGTCCATATGGGTAGCTGACTGCATCGCCTGGGCTTACAGGGCAGCCGGCCTCTTGTTGCAGGGTCGCGTTACGGCTCACTGTGTCAGGGCGAAGGCTGCGTCAGTGGCTCATCTCCACTCTGTTCCATTGGCAGACATCTGCCGGGCCGCTACTTGGTCTTCAAGCCAAACTTTTGCGGCCCACTACTGCCTTGAGAGGGAGTCCCGCAGGAACAGTGCTTTCGGGCAAGCGGTACTCCATAATCTCTTTGGGGTCTAGGCAACTCCTACCCTCCGGCCCTGGTGTTGGGCTACCTTTTGGGGACGTTATCAGAGAAGATTCTGTTCTTGCATGCTGAGGTTCTAGATGGAGCTCATTTTTTCAGTTTGGGGCCTCTGGTAGCCCTGGACTAGGGAGTCCCATATGTGAGGACTGACTTCCTGCTTGGTCCTGGAGAAAGAGTAGTTACTCACCTGTAACAGGTGTTCTCCAGGAGAAGCAGGAATCAGTCCTCACATCCCTCCCTCCTCCCCTTGGAGTTGCAGTCCTATGATTTATTTTTGCTATCTTTTAGCTATGTCATCAGACTGAGCAAGATGGCACCCTTGGGCGGGAAGGGGACCGCGCATGCGTGCTGAATTCCCAAAGGCTTTATATGAAAGCTGGGGAAATGCTCCGCACGGGGACTCCGTCGGCACCGACGTCACCCATATGTGAGGACTGATTCCTGCTGCTCCTGGAGAACACCTGTTACAGGTGAGTAACTACTCTTACCAAGCAGGCAACATTGAAAGAACGGATGAGAGGTTACAGATGGGATGCATGTAGACGTTGAACATCAGGGCGGAGAGGGAGGAACCCTGAGGAACGCCCTTCTTCTGGTGGAACGGTTCCGATGTTGAGGTCCCAGATCGTACGTGCTGCCATCTGTCGGATAGGTATGATTTGCACCAGTTTAGTGCTGTGCCGCAAAAACCCTTTTCTTCGCGTCGCCTCAGGAGAAGCTCATGGCTTACTGAGTCGAATGCAGCGGCTATATCCATGAAGACGAGGACAAATCCACTGCGGGTGTTATCGAGTCCAGCGATTATGCTGCTGGTGAGGAGTGTTTCCACACCATAGGATTCCCTGAATCCATGCTGGCAGGGGTCTAGCAGGGCGGTGTCATTGATGTGGTGTTGTATTTGGCGTTGGACTTCTTTTTCAATTATCTTGGCTTGTAGAGGTATGCTGGATATAGGTCTGTATGAGTCAACCTTCTGGGGGTCCAGTTTGTTGTTCAGCAGAGGTCTGATGGACGCATGCTTGAGGCACTGGGGGAAGGATCCTGTTGAGAAAGACAGGTCCATGAGCCTGGCTATAAACGGACTAAATTCGGTACGTAGCTCCTTTATCCAGAAAGCAGGACAGTGGTCGGTTTGTGCCGTGGTGGTGTTGATCGTGGCAATGGTGTCTTCAATGTGCTTTTTGGATGGGGTAGAGAAGGTAGTAAGTAGTGTTGGTTGGTTGTCTCCTTCACGATGGTGGGAGCTATGGATTTATTGGTCTGGCATAGCTTTGATTGCAGGAAGTCTGCAAATTCCTGAGGGTGGATACCAATTTTTTGATCGGGGCCTGGTTCTTTTGTTAGGCTCTTGACGAGGTTGAATAAATCATGAGGTTTGCTTAGTGATCGTTTTTTAGGGTATCAGTGTGGGATTGCCTCATTTTCTCTGTTATTGCTTCATGGTGTTTCATCAGGTGAAGGTTATATGCTCTCTGGTTTTCCGAGGATCGTGATCGCTGCCATTGTCTTTCCAGCTTCCTTAGGTAGAGGAGTGATGTACACAGCTCAGTGGAGTACCAGGATGCGGTGGCTCGTTTCTTTGGTGGTTTGTTTGGTGGTGGGCATTGTGCAATGGTACTGAGGCTGTTATTCCAGCTGGAGATCAGCTCGTCGAGGCAGGGTGTTGTCAAAGTGAGGAGCTGTCGGGTTCCACTCAGGATGATTTCCTTGTCGAAAGGTCGGAAACTTCGCGGAGGTGTACTGGTGGTACTGCTCCAACCTCCGGAGTTCTTGTTATCGATCAGCCACAGGAATTTGGAATTTGATTAGTTTGTGGTTGGACCAGGGTACTGTGGTAGTGGACAGTACAGGGACGTAGGTGGCGTCGAGTGCTGTTATTGGTGCGAATACCAGGTCCAATATGTTTTCCTTCACGTGCATGGGTTCATTGAGTTGTTTGTATCCAAGTTCCTTTAGGGCTTCGAGGAAGGCCGAGGTTTGAGTGTCCTGCAAGGCTGGTAGATTGAAGTCACCTAGTAACCAGCTTGGGGTGCTTGGATTTGGGGCATTGCAGGCAAGGTTGATTATTGCTGATAGGTCCTCAGGGGGGGTTGATGGGGCTCTGTACTGTAGATTGATGTTGCAGTGCTTGTTTGCTATGGTGACTGTATCGAGGTGGGTTGTGCTTGTGGCACTGATAAGGTGGAATTGGAGTTCTGTTTTAGTGAGGATGAGCACACCGCCACCCCTTTTCCTATCTCTGTGGCAGGTGTGTATTGAGAAGCCGGTGGGTAAGAGTTGGTTGAGGAGGACAGAGTCGTCATGGATAGCCATGTCTCTGTGATCAAGAGTATGTCGAGGTCGTGGAGGGATATCATGTCTGAGATAACTGGCCATTTCTTACGGATTGATCGCGCATTTATGAGGGTACATTTTAGATTTTGGAGATGTGGTCTTTCCTCCTGTTTGGCTTTCTTGGTGTGTTGCAGTGCAATGTGTAGTAAGTGGGGGTGGGGTGTATGAGTATCTACTGTTGTCTTGCGATGGGGGGCACTTGACCATCTCCTCCCGTGTCTTTTTAGGATTGTTATGTGGTTGTGGGTGGGGGCTAAAGCAGTCGTGTTATTGAGCCATCCCGCGAGGAGGTAACAGCCAACTATGGCAATGAGGGTGGGAGCCATTCTTGGTGAATTACCCTGCAGTATGTGGGCAGGGGAATCTTATAGGTTGGCGGGTGCATAGGCAGTTAGTGTTGCACTATCACCGGCTGCTATACAGGTAAGTAGCTGTGCATGCAGGCACGGTAACCATACAGGCACCGTGTGGCAGGTGGATAGAGCTAGTTTAGCTTGGCATAACAGATAACCCTAGGCAATATGTTACTAGGTATATCAGGCAGTCAAACCAACACTAGGCAAGCAAGCAATATACTAGGCTTCAGGCAGGCAGGCAGTATGTTACTAGGTATATCAGGCAGCCAATCCAACGCTAGGCAAGCAAGCAATATACTAGGCTTCAGGCAAGCAGGATCCAACACTAGACTAGGCAAGTAATATACAATACTGGAGTAGTCGGCAGTTACTGGTGTAGTTCAGTGCGCTTGAAGTATATTAGTCAGTATTCTAGTCGGGTTGGCCAGGTGGTTCAGGATCCTGGGGGCACCCTGCAGGGCAGCTTAAACTATCACATAGCGTTTGACATGACATATAGCTGCTATCTTACTATGGGTGCATCCTTGACTACGACACTCGTTGCTTGCTGCACAGCTCCGGTGCCGGATCAGTCTTGTGGGTTTGGGGCCTCCGCCGAAGGGCCACACCAAAGGGCCCTCTGGCGCGGGCACGGCAGGTGCAGGCGCGCCGGCTGGCACTCTTTTTAAAGTTGCAGCGGACCCCAATTGGGCGTCTCGGTCCAGGGCAGGAGGCGGTGGCTGGAACCAGCCCAAGCTGCTCTATCCCGGCTGGGAGAGCTCCTGCTCCCCTGTTGGGCGGCTCGGTCCGGGGCAGGAGGCGGTGGCTGGAACCAGCCCAAGCTGCTCTATCCCAGCTGGGAGAGCTCCTGCTTGGCTGGCGGCTGCGGCGGGGTCTGTCTTGCGCCGGCTGGCGCTCTTTTTAAAGTTGGAGCGGGCCCCGATTGGGCGGCTCGGTCTGGGGCAAGAGGCGGCAGCTGGAAATTGTGGCTGTTCCTGTGCACAGCCTGTTCAGCCAACAGCAGCAACATACATAACAGACTGCTTTTTATTCAACCTGTATTGAACAAAATGGATTTGAAATACAAAGTTTTGGCCATGTTCAGTTTCAGATGGCGGTGGGAACATCCAGGCAGCAATATCAGATAAGCGGGGTGAGATACAGGCCTGGATTCCTGGAGAGATGTCGGGTGCAGAGAGGTAGATCTACGAGTCGTTGGCATAAAGGTGGTATTGAAAACCATGGGAGGAGATAAGTGCACCAAGGGGGCTGAGTGTAGAGAGAGAAAAGGAGAGCTCCCAAGATAGAGGACTGGGGTACACAGACTGAAAGCGGGATGGCAGTAGAGAAGGATCCATCATAATATACACTAAAAGTGCAGGGAAAGAGATAAGAAAACTAGGACAGAAACAGAGCCACTAAATCCAAGTGAGAACAGGGTATTGAGGAGAAGGTCGTTACCAGAAATGTCAAAAATAGACAGGTCATGAGGGATGAGTAATGAGTCAAGGCCCTTGGATTTGGTGAGAGGAGTATGTCACTGGAGAGTTTGGCAAGAGCCATTTCTGTAGAAGACTAGAAGGGCTTGAAAGGAAAGAAAGTCAAGACAATGGCAGTGAACCACATACTTGAGTCATTCAGAAGTAAAGGAGAGGGGGGAGATGGACTCATAGTTACAAAGATAAGGTCTAGTAAAGATTTTTTTGAGAAGAGATGTAACCACATATGTTTGAAGGCTTCAGGAGCAGTTGTAGTGGAAAGTGATAGGTTCTAGCCCCCCCAGCACGAGTTGACAAGCCCACCCAAATACCCTTCCCATACAATAACAGTCTCGTCTCCACTGTATCGCTGACAAACATTATCTCACCTCATAAAAAAGTATTTAACCATGTCCAATCCTGAACTCTAAAGTTATGATGAAAGTTGTAAATAGTTACAAAGTTTATGACTATACTGTTTTTTGTAAATAGTTGCAGTGTTGTATAATGTTCTATGTATGGTTCCATTGTTCTATGTAAACTGCCCCTGATCTTAGGAAGGGGCGCTATATAAAAGTTTTCAAATAAATAAATAAATAGGTTGAGGATATGATAGATGGAAGTGATGATAGCAGAAGAGATAAAGCTTAGTAGACATGTGGGAATTGGATCAGAGGAGCAGGTAGTGGGTTTGGAGGATGAGAAAAGACGTGTGGTTTCCTCCTCAGTGATTTTTGAAAAGGAAGAAAGGGTAACAGAGGTTGAGGGGAAGGATTTGGGATTAAGAAGAGAGAAGGGGGATGGAGGTGACTTAATGGAAAATTCAAGACAAATCTTGTAGATTTTGTCATGGAAATAGTCAGCCAAGGTCTGGGCAGAAAGTGAAAGAGGGATCAAGAGTGGTGGCACTTTGAGGAGAGAGTTAAATATTGCAGAGTTAGTCAGATGAATATAGTTCTTTTGCTTGGCAAATGCTATGATGGACTGGAAAGAGATTAGCATGAATTTGAAATATATAGGCAGTCAACCATTGTACAGGATTTAAGCCAAAGATGCTTAGCTGAATGGACAGAGGGAAGTAAGTAGTAGATTTTGGAGGACAGCCAAGGCTTAGGTACCTTACAGAGTATGGAATGGGAGGAGAGAGTACATCCAGAGCAGAGGACAGCATAGTGTTACAGGAAGATACTGCCACATCAACAGACTCGGAAGATATAGTGGAGGAAAGAGGTGAGGAGACATCAGTGGAGAGAATTAAAGGGTCAGTTGCATGAAGATTCCTAAGCATGTTGGTGGAGACTGAATGAGACTGAGATGGAGGATGGTTAAGAGTGAAGGTTAGGAGATAATGGTCAGATAAGGAAAGAACTGAGGTGGAGAAGTTTGAGGGCAAGCAGTTAGAGAAAAGACGAGGTCGATCAGTGACCATGTTGGTAAGTAGGGGGCGACAGAGCAGAATGAGATATTGAATTAAGAAGTTAGAGAAAGAAGCCTTAAAGCATAAGGGTCAGAGGGGGTCATCATGACTGTTAAAATCTTCAAGAATAAGGGAAGATGCATCCAGAAAGAAGGAAAGCCAGGAGTGAGTCAGTGAGAAAGGTAAAGGTGGACTTATTAGGCTCAATAAATGACAGTTATCCAGAGAGATAATGGAGTAAATAGGCAGATGGAGTGGACTTCAGAGGAAAAAAAGTAGTGAGGTTGAGGCAGAATGAGTGATTGAAATTGGCAGGAATAAGAGAGTAATAACCAGACACAATTGTCACTGCCAATGGGGCAAGGCATATGGGAGAATAAGATCTCCAGGAACAAGCAGGAATGTAGTCATCACATATGGGTATCGTCGGTACCGATGGAGCCTGCGCGGGAACGCTCCCCAGCGTCCAATTAGAAAGCTTTTGGGAGCATCCCACAGCGCCTGCGTGCTGCCTTCCCGCCTTTCCCAACTGCCTCTCTCCAGTTTTGTTTTCCGCGGAGCCAGCAGGTCGTATTCCTGTCACTGCAGAAAATTTTCCTTCTTTTTTGTGGTCGCGTCTGCCTTCCTCGATGCTACACCGGTACCGCCGGTTTTTCTTTTTTTCTTAAAAAAAAAAAAAAAATTCTTAGTACTTTTTTTTCCCCCCCCATTTTTTCCAGGTGCACGTGCCATTTTGGGCCTTAGGCCCAAGATATTTTCCACAATGGAAAAACCCTCTTCGGGTTTTCAAAAGTGCACCAAGTGTGGTGGTACCATCTCCGTCACCGACACCCATGAATGGTGTCTGAAATATTTAGGTCCTGACCATTCCATCTCGGAATGTATGGCCTGTGCCATGATGTCCGAGAGGTCGACAGAACCGAGCTGCCAAGCTCAGTACCCTGTTTCCCTCGGATGCAGCTTCGGTGGCATCGTCTTCCAGGGCTTCGTCTTCCTCCCGTGGATCTCAGGTAACTAAACATAAGTCTAGCCGGTCCTCAAAGGGTAGATCTCCTTCTAAGCATCGAGATGCCTCTGGTGTTGCCCTTGAGGATTCCGCACCGGCAAAATTGCCCCGGCAGGAGGCTTCGGCTTCCAAAGCATTATCGGGGCTCTAGGATGTTCTCGAGACCTCGACCTCGGCAGAACTACTGGTGCCATGCTCTGGGGTACCGGTGGTTTTCTCCGGTACCGACATCCAGGCATCGGCAGTGTCGATAGACCAGAGGGTTCTGGCTATTGAACGCAGTCTGGTAGCTCTCCTTGCGGCATCGATACCCTCAGAACCTCGTCAGACAGTTCAACCGGTACCGGCATTGACTCCGGCACCGGTATCAGTACCGGTACCGATAGCATCAACATTGGCATCCGCTTTGCCGGCACCCAGTCATGCGATACCTTCCAGTACCGTTACACCGGTACCGGTTCCCCTCGGTACCGACTTCGTTCGGTACGGTTATCGGGCTCTTCAAGAGCATCCCGACAGAAGGTACTTCGAGTCCTCAGAGGAATCTGAGGATTCTGACAGTTCTGTCGATGCGGGAATACTTCTCCCGGAGGAGCCTTCCTCCCCTAAACGCAGGATGTCTCCTCCAGAGGACATTTCCTTTCAGGATTTCATCAGGGAGGTGGCTCGGGGTCTGTCCATTACTGTGGCCCCTGAAACAGAGCCCAGAGCAAAGGAGTTGGAAATTTTACAATATCCTAAAACTCCTAAGGAGGCAGCTACCTTGCCCATCCATGAGATCTTGCATGATCTCATGTTAAGAATATGGGAGACGCCTCTTACCACCTCTCCTCATTCTCGTAGACTGGATACTCTGTAACGAGTGAAAACTCAGCTTCCTCATCACTCTATTGTAGTGGAGTCAGCTATGAGAAGGATCAAGAGTGCAAAGAGACATGCCTCTAATCCTCCAGGACGTGAGTGCAGAACTTTGAATGCTTTTGGACGTCATGTCTTCCAAGCTTCCATGCTTTCTGCCAGGATCAGTTCCTATAGTCTATATATGGGAATGTTCCTGAAGGAAGTCACAGGAGATTTAGAGGCTTTGAGTCCTCTTCTTCCTGAGGATAGAAGACAGGATTTTCTCACATTAGTAAAACATGCCCATGATGTTTCTAAATTTGTCAACCGTTCAGCTTTTGACTGTTTTGAGTGCATAAGCAGAACCTCTGCCATTGCCATAGGTGCACGTAGAATTGCTTGGCTCTAGGCATCTGATCTGGAGCTCTGGGTACAAGAGAAACTGGTAAATTTTCCTTGTACTAGTGAGAACCTGTTTGGTAAAGATTGTCAGGAGAAGGCCAATGAGTTAGATGCTGACAACTCCACCTTGGATAGATTAAGTCCACAGCTGATCCTGAAAGAAAGAAACCCTTCAAGAAACCATTCTTTTCTAAAAAGAAAAGATATTATCCTGCTTATTCTCAGCAGGGACGTTCTGCAGGTCAGCTTGTCAGGAAAGGTCAGCAACCACCCAAACAAAGAAAAGCAAAGACTGCTAAGCCTCAGCCGTCCCAGCAGTCTCAGCCTCCACAAGGCCTTTGACTTTCAGCTAGAGAACTTAGCCTTCCTGGCTCTCATTGGACCAGAGCCTTCCACCATTCCAGGAAGGTTGTCTCACTTTGCACCCAGAATGGGGGCAGATAACAGCAGAGCATTGGACAGTCCATCATAAAAGAGGGGTACAAGCTTCATTTTTCGAGCATGCCCCCTCCCACAATGAGAAGGCAGTTCAATTCTCCAACCTCTCTCATCAATCTGTTAGGTCAGGAGGTCACTGTGCTTCTTGCCCAAGGGGCAATAGAAGAAGTACCCATCCATCAGCAGGGTACAGGGTTTTACTCCCCCTATTTCCTTATCCCAAAGTAAACAGGGGGATACAGACCTATCTTGGACCTCAGAGAATTGAACAAATTCCTTGTCAAAGAGAAATTCAAGATGATTTCTCTCGGAACTCTGCTGCCATACCTTCAGTCAGGATTGGCTTTGTTCTCTAGATCTCAAGGATGCGTACACCCATGTTCTCATCCATCCAACTCACAGAAGGTTCCTTCGGTTCCTTTTTCAAGGAAAGCACTACCAATACAGGGTGCTTCCTTTTGGCCTGGCCTCAGCACCAAGGGTGTTCATGAAATGCATGGCTGTGGTAGCAGCATTTCTCCGCACTCTAGGGATATTCGTCTTCCCCTACTTAGATGACTGGCTCATTCGAGCCCCAATGGAGTCAGAAGCCAGGACTTCTCTATCCTGCACAATGCGTATCCTTCAGTATTTGGGTCTGGTAAAAAAACTTCCAAAAATCCAGTCTAACTCCCACTCAGTCTTTAGAGTTCGTTGGAGCTTTGCTGGATACCAGAAAGGCAAGGGCCTATCTCCCCCAGGCCCATTGCCTTCACATGGTGCAGTTAGCTTCTCAAGCAGTGCTAAAGCTCATCTCACTGCCCAAGAAATGCTACATCTACTAGGCCACATGGCATCTACTGTGCATGTGGTTCCCTATGCTCGCCTCCATATGAGGGCAGCCCAGTGGACTTTATCCACTCAATGGACCCAGGCATTAGGATGCCTGTCAGACAAAATAGCAAACACAAGTCACCTTATTTTGTCCCTCCAGTGGTGGAAGTCCGTTCAAAACCTGTTGCTGGGGTCCCCTTTTCAACAACCCTTACCCCAGGCAACTCTCACAACAGATGCTTCTCCGATGGGTTGGGGAGCTCATCTGCAAGACCTCTCCACCCAAGGAACCTGGTCTCCACAGGAGACTCATCTACATATCAATCTCTTGGAGCTCAGAGCAATCGTCCTTGCTCTTCGAGTGTTCCACACCCTGCTCAGCTACAAGACAGTCCTCATTCATACGGACAATCAAGTAGCCATGTTCTACGTGAACAAGCAGGGGGGAACAGGCTCTCTGTCGCATTGCAATGAAGCTTTGCGACTATGGGCCCTCGCCAGAGAGCATCAGATTCATCTCCCGGCAGTGTATCTTCCAGGAATGCAAAACTCTCTTGGGCAGACAGACTCAGTCAAGTTATGCTTCCACATGAGTGGTCTCTGCATGCAGACCAGGTGGCCAAGATTTTTCAAATTTGGGGAACCCCGGACATGGACCTCTTTGCAAGTCCATGGAATGCCAAACTTCTCTGGGTTTGTTCCAGAATTCCGACTCAGGGGTCTCAGGCCAGGGATGCTTTCCTCCTTTACTGGGGTCAAGACTTCCTGTATGCCTTTCCACCCTTTCCCCTAATTCCCAAAACTCTATTCAAGCTTCAGAGAGACAGTGGCTGTATGATTCTCATAGCTCCACATTGGCCACGGCAAGTGTGATACCCTCTACTTCTACATCTCTCTCAAGCTCCCTCCCTGGAGTTAGGGTCTGCTCCAGATCTCCAATCTCAGGAGGACGGAATGTTATGGCATCCCAATCCCCAGTCTCTACATCTGAGGGCTTGGTTGCTGAAGGCCTTGATCTCCATGATCTTAACCTCCCTCAGCAAATAAATGATATCCTTTATGCTTCCAGGAAGCCTTCCACAAGACGCTCTTATGCTTTCAAGTGGAAAAGGTTTACCATATGGTGTTCGCAGAAGGGTCTTAACCCGATTGCCATACCTCTGGAATCATTACTGGAGTATCTCCTTCATTTATCCAATGCAGGACTTAAGACTAACTCAGTGAGGGTCCATTTGAGTGCTATTGTAGCTTCCTTCAAGCCCCTAAATGGACAACCTATTTCCTCCCATCCTCTTATAGCAAGATTTATGAGAGGCCTTCTGCTAACTAAGCCTCCCATTAAGCCACCTCCTGTGGCATGGGACTTAAATTTGGTTCTTGGTCAGCTCATGAAGCCACCTTTCGAACCCTTAGCTACTACCTCCTTGAAATTCCTTTCTTGGAAGGTTATCTTTCTTATTGCAATCACATCAGCACGTCGCATCAGTGAATTGCAAGCACTAGTAGCTGATCCACCTTATACAAGGTTTCATCATGACAAGGTAGTCCTTAGGACTCATCCACGCTTTATGCCAAAGGTGGTCTCGCCCTTTCATCTAAACCAAGTGGTCTACCTACCTGTGTTCTTTCCAAGGCCTCATGCTTCAAATGCAGAAAGGAATCTTCATACTTTGGACTGTAAAAGAGCTTTAGCCTTTTACTTGCAAAGAACACAGCAACATAGAAAGTCCTCTCAACTTTTTGTTGCTTTTGATCCTTCTCATTTGGGACTTCCAGTCTCCAAGAGAACACTATCTAACCGGATTGCTCAGTGTATTTCCTTTGCCTATCAGATTAAGAATCTTCCTCTGGAGGGCCTTGTCACAGCTCACAATGTGAGAGCCATGGCAGTTTCAATGGCTTATCTGCACTCTGTGTCTATCGACGACATCTGTCGAGCAGCCACCTGGGCCTCGGTTCATACCTTCACAGTCCATTACGGCTTGGACAAGGACTCCCGCCGGGATGCCTTGTTTGGTCAGGCTATTCTCCATCACCTGTTCCATACCTAATCATCTCCTACCCACCATCCCTGGTAGGATGCCAGAGATCCATGGGGGGAAGTGGAGCCCTTCTCAGGGATGCACAACTTCTGGGGTCTCTCCCTGGCATCTAAAGCTAGGGAGTCCCCATATGTGATGACTACATTCCTGCTTGTTCCTGGAGATAGCATAATTACTCACCTGTAACAGGTGATCTCTGGGGACAGCAGGAATTTAGTCCTCACATCCCACTCACCTCCCCTATGAGTTGTATCTCTCTATCTATCTCTTTCCCTTTCCCTCTCCCTCTCTCTCTCTTTGTCTCAGCTTTAAAACTCAACTGAAGAGAGAGGCAGTTGGGAAAGGTGGGAAGGCAGCACGCAGTCGCTGTGGGATGCTCCCAAAAGCTTTCTAATTGGATGCTGGGGAGCGTTCCCGCGCAGGCTCCGTCGGTACCGACGATACCCATATGTGAGGACTAAATTCCTGCTGTTCCCGGAGATCACCTGTTACAGGTGAGTAACTATGCTTTACCTCCATGACAGAAGGCAGTAGCTGAAGAAGAGTCTTCAGAAAGAAGCCATGTCTTGGTTAGAGCAAGAAGGTAGAGTATTAGAGAAGCCAGGACTTTGCCAGATCGAAACCTTGTCTTCACACAGCCTCCTAGTGTTTTTGCTCCCTACCCCCTCACTTCCCTGGCTCATAGGACAGCCTCCAAATGGAAGCAAGAAGGTGGTGTCTGTGTAGAGTCCTGAGCACATGGGAGCAGCCTAGAGCCCAGTACTACTTGTCAGTTGTGGGCTCCACAGGGGTAACACTTTTATTTGTTAGTATCTGTATCTGGGGATAAGTCCCAACCTTTTCCTGTTTACTTGGTTCTGTCGTTGGGTCCATTGAACATCTGTATTTTAATTTCTAATATGTTTTTCCCGTGCCCAGGCCTTCCTTGTGGCCGCATACGTGGAAAGGCTGTGCAGCTATGGACATAGGTAAGGCAGCACTGCCGGCTTAAACGTGTATGAGAAACTTGCTCTCAGGACTGTTCCCTGAACATGCCACTATGCACTTTCCTTTCTTCAACTCACTTAGAAGAAAGGAAAGTGCGTAGTGGCGTGCCTCAGGGATCGGTCGTGAGACCGATACTGTTCAATGTATTTGAGTGATATTGTGGAACTGAATGGAAAAGTGTGCCTTTTTGCAGATGATACAAAATTTGCAACTGAGTGGACAGTTCTGAGGGAGTGGACAACATGAGAAAAGATCTAAAAACACTGTAAAAATGGTCTAATGTTTGGCAGGTAAGATTTATTGTGAAGAAGTGCAGTTATGCACTTGGGATGCAGAAATCCAAAGGAATTGTATGCAGTAGGGGGCATGAGATTGGTGTGCATGGACCAGGAGAGGGACCTCAGAGTGCTAGTGTCTGAGGATCTCAAAGTGGCAAAGCAATGCGCAAGGTGGTAGCCAAAAGCAGAAGAATGCTGGGCAGCATACAGAGGAATAACCAGCAGAAAGGAGGAGTATTAATGCCCCTCTGCAAGTCGTTGGTGAGTCCTCACTTGGAGTATTGTGGTGTTTTGGAGACCATATCTCACAAAGGAAACAAGACTGGAAACTGGTCAGAGGAAGGCAACCAAAATGTTTTGGAGGCTGCGCCAGAAGACGTATGAGAAGCGGCTTGAAGACCTAAATATGTATGCAATAGAGGAGAGGAGTGACAGGGGAGATACGATACAGATTTTAAATACTTAAAAGGTATCAATGAACAAATAAACCTTTTTCAAAGAAGGGGGAGCTGTAAGACTACAGGGCATAGATTGAAGCTGCAAGACAGTAAACTTAAAAGTAAAATCAGGAAATACTTTTTTTCACTGAAAGGGTGGTGGATGCATGGAATGCCTTATGGAGGTGGTGGGGGTAAATACAGTGACAGAATTCAAAACGGCATGAGACAGACACAGATGGGTTTATTCTGTGTCACGAATAGCGGGGATGGATGGCCCAACGGGACGTCCATCCCTGCTATTCATGCCTTCTCCCGACTGCGACTAACTTCCCGCAGGACTGTTCGCGATTCTGATCCCACAGAGCTAGATGTGCCTCATGGGATCAGAATTGTGGTCCCCTCTGAACCAGATATACAGAGGGGATCTACATCCGGGACGGAATCGGGCCCAGTGTATGCCTTTTATAGCAAGAGTATGAAAACAAAGCAAACTTAGCTATCTTTTAATAGAGGGGAGCTGACCTGCATGGAGCTGCATTACAACCACTCTAACCACCATACTTGGCCGATTAGATGGACCATACTGGTTGTTCTCCAAGAACAAGCAGGAAGTCAGTCCTCACATATGAGTGGTGTTGACGCTGATGGAGCCCCGCGGAAGCATTTCCCCAGCTTTCAAAGAAAGCTTTTGGGAGATGCCACCACACATTCATGGTCCCCTTCCCGCTCAAGGGTGCCATCTTGCTCAGTCTCCTTTTTTCCACGGAGCCCACCGGATGTGCGTCTGATTTCCCCAGAAAAAGTTGATTATTTTCTCAGTAAAGTGTTTTGTTTTGTTTTTCCGGTTGCAACTGGTTCCTTTCCCGCCTCAGAGCTCACTTGTCCCGGCATCTCGTCTCTAACCCATTTTTGTAAGTTTTTCCCCCGGCATGGCTTCGTGTCTTATTTTCCACCCTTTGGCCGCTCCTCGAGTCTTCGACCTTGCTGGGGTACTTTTTTCCTAATGGCCAGCGGCTTTAAAAAGTGAGATTGGTGCACTAAAAATATGTCTCTCACCAATACACACGATTGCTGCCTCTAATTTCTAGGGGTTGACCACCACCCGGAGGCCTGCAGCCTTTGCAGAAAGATGTCCACTAAGACCATCAAATTCAGTCTGCAGAATCACAATGAGATCTTCAAACGGTCAGAATCTGCCCCGAAGTTCCCAGTGACTGCACGCCTCAGGGCCCCATCTGAATCCCGGGAGTCGCATAGTGATAACTCTGCTACTGACCGGGGCCTAGGGGCCTCCAACAGAGGTTCCCCTGAGATGGAAAGGAAGAAGAAGAAAAAATCCTCAAGGAACTCCTCTTGGGACTCAGACAAGGTAGGCAAGCCCTGCACTAGGTCTCACATCCTGCACAGAGGATCCAAGGAATCAGAGCGGCCTGCCAAGGTCCCCCGGAAGGATTCGGAGGCCTCCGGTGATAAGCATCAGACACCCGAAGCCATCTTCGTTGAGAACTCCCTCTCCTCGCCAATTCTGGACCCAGTAACCCCAGTGTCTGGGTGGCTGCGACAACACCTGAGTGGGAAACCAGGATGGTGGCCTTGGAGCACAGTTTGTCTGCCTTCCTCGCCACACAGCAGGTGCTGATGCCTGGCTCCGCCAGTGCATCCACCCAGACCACCGCGACCTCGACATCCAGGACTTTCCCGGTTGCTGAGCAGATCCTTGTAAGCCCATCGCATTGAGTCAATCCTCGACAGAGGTCTCAATCACTGTCCTGCTCCTCAGATCGCACCAGTGAGTGCTCGCGGCTTCAGCCATGAAGCTGCCGTGGTTCATCGGCCCCCTGACCCAAGTCCTGCCCTGCAGGTCCAGACCAGTGCCGAATCCTCGACAGACTACTCCAACTGGGAGTCCGAGGACAAGACATCACTGGATACCCGCAAGCACTGCGATGTCCCGTCGGACCTGTCTCCTCCGACAACTCGACTTTGGTCACCTCCTGAGGAAACCTCGTTCCTCGACTTTGTGTGGGGAGACGTCGAGGCCCCTGGCCATCTCCATAGAGTCAGAGGAGGATCCTCGCATGGAGGGACTAGAGATTCTCCAATATGATTCCCCGCCTAAGGAGGCGCTGACAGTTCCCATCCCTGCCATCCTCAAGAGACGACTTCTCCACATGTGGGAGACGCCAGCTTCGGTGCCCATAGTCAGCCATCGACTCAGTGCGATGTACTGAGTCCAGCGAGGCCCTGGCTTCAGAAAGCTGCAGTTGCCGCATAACTCCATGATAGTGGAGTCGGCCATGCGTCGGCTCAAAAGTCAGAAGACGCATTCTTTGGTGTCCCTAGGCAGGGAGGCCCATACCCTCGATGTCCTCGGTAGGAAGTGCTACCAGGCCTCGATGCTTGCCTACCGGATCCAAGCATACCAGATCTATATAGGAATGTACCTTCGGGACTTGAGGAAGGAGCTTACTGGGTTCTCCAGGACCAAGCAGGAAGTCAGTCCTCACATATGGGTGTCATCGGCGCCGATGAACCCCAGCGGAGCATTTCCCCAGCTTTCTATGAAAGCCTTTGGGAATGCAGGCACGCATGCGCAGTTCCCTTCCCGCCTAAAGGTGCCATCTTACCTCAGTCTCTTTTTTTCCCGAGAAGCCCACCGGACGTGTCCCCTGTCATCCCGGATAAAAGTTGATTTTTTTCAGCAATACTTGCTATTTTTTCTCCTGGTTCGACGCCGGTTCCCCTCCCGCCGGGTTTGGTACACCGGTATCGAGCCCGATTCTTCTTTTTCGGTTTTTGCCCTTCGTGGCTGGCGTTCGCACCCTTTTTTCCCTGGCAGGCCGGTCCTTTGACCTCGTGGGGACTCTTTTTTTCCCCGATCGCTTCCAGCGGTTTCAAGAAGTGTGATCGGTGTAAGAAATTAATGTCTCTCACCGACACACACGACTGCTGCCTTCGGTGCCTCGGTCCTGATCACTACCCTAAGTCGTGTGGACCATGTGGGAAGATGTCTTCCAAGGCACTCCGCAGTCGCCAGCAGCAGAAAGAAAGGCTTTTCTCTGATTCAGCCTCGGGCCAGGCCCGGACCTCGTCTGAGGCCTCGACATCTCGGGATTCGGATCCCTCATGCCGTCGAAGCTCCTCGGACAGGGGGTCCCCCGACCGGGAGCGCAAGAGGAAGAAGCGACTCGCGAGGGCGGCGTCGTCGTCGGAGGTCCCTGGCCCCTCGAGGGCCAGGTCTAAGACCCCCGACCGTCGCCCCAGGCCCGTGGACCAAGAGAAGCCTGCCAAAGTTCCTCGCGTGGAGCCAGAGTCTGCTGGACACGTAAGCCCCCGTAGTCCTCGAGGACTCTCCTCCCAGACAGCTGACGTCGGGCCCGGCGCCGCCGGGGCCCAAGTCGGTGGCTGCTGCGTCTCCCGAGCTGAGTCTCAGGATGACAGCCTTGGAGAGCAGATTGTCTGCTTCATGGAGCAGCAGTGGGCACTGATGGCCAGCCTGTCTGGCGCATCTGCCCCGACCACCGGGACATCGACTTTGAAGTCGACCCCGGAGACCGAGCCGATACTCGAGTCCATCATGGCTCGAAGTCGACCTCGGTCACCGTCTCCCTCGACCTCCCGCTCGGGACCGAGGGCGTCGACGCCAGTGCCTCCGGAGTCGGGGCGGGTGCTCCAGGGCCCCGCGGGGTCGGACCCTGACTCTTCGTCGGACGAGTCCGCCTGGGAGACGGAGGATGAGGAGTCCCCCGATACGTTCAAGACTCTGTGTCCCGTCGGACTCACTGCAGTCTGAGCCCTGGAGTAGATCCCCTCCGGAGGATACTCGGTTCTCGGAGTTCGTCCGGGATATGGCCACTGCCTTGGCTATTCCGGCGGACCCCGAGGAAGAGCCTCGAGCTGAAGAGCTCGAGGCCCTGCAGTATGACTCTCCTTCGAAGGAGGCCTTTACTGTCCCGGTTCCTCCGATGCTGGAGCGGCTCCTCTTCCGGATGTGGGAGGCACGAGCCTCGGCGCCGGTTTTAAGCAAGCGAGTCGACTCGATCTATCGACTCAGGAAGAGTCCTGGCTTTCAGAAGGCACAGCTACCACACCATTCCATGGTTGTGGAATCGGCCATGCATCGTCTGAAGAGCCAGAAGATGCACTCTGCGGTTCCCCCCGGCAGGGAGGCCCGGAACCTCGATGGCGTCGGTAGAAAGTGCTTCCAGGGCTCGATGCTTGCTTGCCGTGTCCAGTCTTACCAGCTGTACATGGGCATGTACTTGCGGGACCTGGCCAAGGAGTTGGCCGGGTTCTCTGCTGGTCTCTCCGGGGAACCCTTGCAGAGGTTCAAGTCCTTGTCCTCGGGGATTCGGGACTGCTCAAAGTTCATGTCACGCGCCGCCTACGATGGCTTCGAGGCTTTGGCCCGAGTTGCGGCAGCCGGCATCGCGGCTCGACGCCAGGCATGGCTGCAATCATCGGACCTCGAGCCATGGGTTCAGGACAAGTTGGTCGATGTCCCTTGCCGAGGTGAGAACCTTTTTGGCAAGCCCATGACCGAGAAGGCCGCTCAGCTCGAAACCAAGCACCTTACAAGGACAAGGCTGTCTAGGAAGACCTCTGCCCCTTCTCATTAGAAGAAGGGCTCGGGTAAAAAGCCATTTACCCGAGGAAGGGCACTGCCTACAAACAGTACCCTCAGTATCAGGCTTCCCAAGCTGCACCCCAGGGTCAGCAGGCCAAAGGGCAGGGTAATGGGCCCCGTAGGCAGAGGACCCCCAAGCCTCCGGCCCCTGCTCCCACTCAGCAGGGTGGGGGTTTTTGAATCCTTGAGCGTAGCCTCTCCATCCCTGCTCTCCCAACCCTGCACAGGAGGTCGCCTCGCCCTCTTTGCCCACCAGTGGCCCCTCATCACCGGGGAAGGGTGGGTGTTGGACATAGTCCACAAGGGCTATGCACTACATTTTCGCCAACTGCCTCTGCCATACTTTCCAGGGGAGCCTCCGAGGCCTTCCCTGCACACAGACCTTCTCCTTCAGGAACTTCAGGGTCTGTTGGTGGACAGGGCGGTGGAGCCTGTGCCTCCCCACTTCCAAGGTCAGGGGTTCTACTCCAGGTATTTCCTGCTACCCAAAAGAACCGGTGGCCTTCGACCTATTCTGGATCTCAGGAATCTAAACAAGTTCCTTGAGAAATAAAAGTTCAAGATGCTTACTCTTGGAACACTTCTGCCCTACCTCTAGCAGGGAGATTGGCTTTGTTCCTGAGATCTAAAGGATGCGTACACTCACATCCTCATTCATCCAGACCACAGAAAGTACCTCAGGTTCATTGTGGGAGGAAACCATTATCAGTACAGAGTACTGCCTTTTGGCCTCACCTCTGCTCCCAGAGTCTTTACCAAATGCCTGGCAGTGGTGGCAGCCTACCTGAGAAATCAGGGAATTTTTGTCTTCCCCTATCTGGATGACTGGCTCATCAGGGGTCAGACGTGCCAAGAGGCCAGCCAAGCCACCCTCAGAACTATTGCTCTTCTTCAAAGCCTAGGCTTTGTAATAAACTTCGCAAAGTCCACTTTGCTCCACTCCCAGAATTTGGAATTCATAGGAGCAAGGCTGGACGCTCTCCTGGCAAAGGCTTTCTTGCCAGAAGATAGAGCACAAAGACTGATAGCCTTGGCAAACCAATTTCTCAACAGGTCCCTGGTCTCCACCAGACTCTACCTGAGTCTTCTCGGCCACATGGCTTCGACAGTTCATGTGACCCCCAATGCCAGGCTCCATATGAGGCCTGCACAGTGGTGCCTTCGGACTCAGTGGTCACAGGCCACAGGCTGCCTCAGGGACAGGATAAGGGTGTCCAGACACTTTCTGAACTCCCTCAGCTGGTGGCTGCACCTACCCAATCTACTAAGTCATGCTCTTTCAGATTCCTGGGTATACAGTGGTACTGACCACCGACGCCTCCCTGCAGGGCTGGGGAGCTCATTGTCTAGACAAGTGCTCCCAGGGCCTGTGGTCTCCTTGGGAGGCGGCATAGCAGATCAATCTCCTGGAACTCAGGGCTATTCGCCTAGCTCTCAAAGCTTTCTCTCCTGCCCTGGCTCATTAATCTGTCCTGGTTCAGACAGACAACCAGGTAGCCATGTTTTATGTGAACAAACAGGGCGGGACGGGGGTCCAGACTCCTTTGTCGGGAGGCTCAGGACCTTTGTTCATTTGCCCTCAAGCACAACATGCTCCTCAAGGCTGTGTACCTTCCAGGCCAGGAAAACTACCTGGCCGACTGGTTGAGCAGAATTTTGCAGCCCCATGAATGGCAGCTGCATCCCTTGGTAGTTCAGAAGATCTTCCTAAAATGGCGTCCCCCTTTGATAGACCTGTTTGCCAGTCCACAAAACAAGCAACTGCCAAAGTTTTGCTCCAGGCAACCGCATCCTCTGCGGATAGCAGCAGATGCTTTTCTGATTCCATGGTCTTAGGGCATCCTGTATGCGTTTCCTCCCACGCCCTTGGTGGCCCGAACTCTCTTCAAGATTCTTCAGGACAAGGCCTCGGTCCTGCTGGTGGCTCCCAGGTGGCCGAGGCAACCTTGGTTCCCACTACTGCTTCAGCTGGCAGTGGATCCTCCACTGCCTCTGGGGTTGCAACCCGACCTTCTCTCTCAGGATCAGGGTTCCCTTCTGTACCCCAATTTCAAAGCTCTCAATTTGATGGCCTGGAGGCTGCAAGGGTAGTTTTGGCTCCCTGGGGCCTACCTCAGGAAGTTGAGGAGGTTGTCCTAGCCTCTAGGAAACAGTCCACTAGAAAGACCTATGCTCTCAAGTGGAAAAGGTTTTCTGTGTGGTGTCAGCTACATACAGAGGATCCTTTCTTTTGTACTGTACCAATCAGGGACTCAAGTCCAATTCTGTTTGGGTCCACCTCTCAGCTCTAGCAGCTCACCACTCACTGGTGGAAGGACATTCTCTGTCGGTTCACCCCTTGGTGTCCCGCTTTCTCAGGGACTTGCTTTTGCTCAAGCCTCCAATCCGTCCTCCTGCCCCTGAGTGGGAGTTGAATGTGGTCTTGCAGCAACTGACTTGCCCACCTTTTGAGCTGATGGCTACTTGCCCACTACGCTTCCTCTCCTGGAAGACACTTTTCCTGATAGCCCTTACTTCGGCTAGCTGAGTAAGTGAGCTTCAGGCCCTAGTCTGTGATAGGCCTTACACCAGAATTTATAGGAACAGGGTAGTCCTTAGGACTCATCCAAAGTTCCTCCCAAAGGTTGTCTCCTCCTTCCACCTTAACCAGGAGGTGGTTCTTCTTACTTTCTTCAAGCCAGGCTGAAGCAGTCCTGCATACCCTGGACTGTAGGAGGGCCTTATCCTTCTACCTTGACCGTACGCAGAGGCATAGAAGGGCTACTCAGCTCTTCGTTTCTTTTGACCCTAATAAGTTGGGGTTGGCTGTGTCCAAGCGTACGTTGTCCATCTGGGTGGCTGACTGTATCACCTGGGCTTACAAGGCGGCTGACCTTCCTTTGCAGGGTCAGGTTACGGCCCACCGTGTCAGGGCAATGACTGCCTCAGTGGCTCATCTTCACTCTGTGCCCTTGGTAGACATCTGCAGGGCTGCAACTTGGTCTTCAAGCCAGAGTTTTGCGGCCCATTACTGTCTGGAGAGGGAGTCCCGTAGGGACAGTGCTTTTGGCCAAGCAGTACTCCGGAATCTCTTTGAGGTTTAGGCAACTCCTGCCCCCCTGCCCTCTGTTGTGCTACCGGTGGAGGTTCTGTCCTTGAAAAGCCTTTCTTTGCTGCTGAGACTAGAGGGAGTTCTCTTGTTCAGCCTGTGTTCCTCGGTAGCCCAGAGCTAGGGAGTCACCCATATGTGAGGACTGACTTCCTGCTTGGTCCTGGTGAAAGAGTAGTTATTCATCTGTAAGAGGTGTTCTCCAGGAGCAGCAGGAATCAGTCCTCACAACCCTCCCTCCTCCCCTTGGAGTTGCAGTTGTACATAGTTAATTTTTCATGTTTGTGTGCTGTTCTTAGCTATGTCATTTGACTGAGGTAAGATGGCACCTTTAGGCGGGAAGGGAACCGCGCATGCGTGCCTGCATTCCCAAAGGCTTTCATAGAAAGCTGGGGAAATGCTTTGCTGGGGCTTCATCGGCGCCGATGACACCCATATGTGAGGACTGATTCCTGCTGCTCCTGGAGAACACCTGTTACAGGTGAGTAACTACTCTTTCTCTGCTGGCATCGGGGATGACCACCTATAGAGGTTTCCGGAAACTTACCAAGGGTGCCTGGGAGGGCTTGAAGTATCTGACTTGGGCGGTCTATGATGGCTTTGAGATAACAGCGAGGATAGCTGGCGCAGGTATCGGTGACCAATGCTTGGCGTGGCTGCAGATCTGGAGCAATGGGTGAAATACAAGCTTATCCATGTCCCATGCCAAGGTGAAAATCTTTGACAAACCCATGGCAGAGAGAGCGGTGGAGATAGTCTGAGTTCATTATGAGGACTTGACTCTCCAAGAAGACTCTGTGTCAGCTCACTACCTGCTCTGTCTGTTTGGTTCATGTTGTCCTCAATGCCCGCCTTCATATGAGGGAGCTCAGTAGGGCCTATGCTCTCAGTGTACACAGGCCACAGGCCGGCTTTAGGACAGGGTCTGTGTGACCAGCCCACTAGTGGAATCACTCAGCTGGTGGAAAACCACACAGCACCTACAGGCAGGTATGCCTTTCCGGAACCCAGCACCCCAGTGAGTCCTTACCATGGATGCCTCCTTGCTGGGGTGGGGGTCTCCGTACGCAGGACAACTGGTCCAGAGTGGAAAGCCAGCAGCAGATCAACCTGCTGGAGCTCAGGGCCATATTCCTGGCGCTCAAAGCTGTCTGTCACTGCCTACAGGAGCAGTCGGTGCTGTTCCAGATGGACAACCAGGACACAATGTTCTGCCTGAACAAGCATGGAGCCACAGGGGTTTACACCCTCTGCTAGGAGGCAGTAGCCCTCTGCTCATATGCGTTCCACCAAAGAATGCTTTTGAGGGTGGTGTACCTGCCGTGCCAGGACAGTTCCCTGTCGGACAGACTGAGCAGGGTCCTACAGCCGCACAAATGGCGACTTGACCCCAGGACAGCCCAGCGGCTCTTCCACCTCTGGAGCACCCCACGAGTGGATCTCTTTGCCAGTCTGGCCAAGGTCAGCTGCCTCGCTTCTGCTCTCGCCAGCCCTACCCATCCCGGGTAGCAGCAGATGCCATCCTCATCCCCTGGTCAGAGGTCCTTATGTACCCCTTCTTTCCCATGCCACTGGTTGCCAAGATCCTTTTCAAAGTCCCCCGGGACAGGGCATCACTGTTCCTGGTGTTCCCATGGTGGTCCATGCAGCCTTGATTCCTGCTGCTGCTCCCCCTATCGACAGAGCCCCCAGTCACTCTGGGGAATGCTCTGGGAAAACTGACTTAAGAGGACGGCTCCCTCCTTCATTCCAACCTGTGATCTCTGGCACTAACAGCATGCTGAACGGATAGCCTTGGCTCCCTTCAACTTCCCGATGGAGGTGGAGGTTGTCATCCTAGCTTCTCGTAAAACCTCCACGGGTGGGCCTAGGCCTTCAAGTGGCGCAGATTCTCAGTGTGATGCACAGAGCACCAGATCAACCAGTTCTCCTGCTCGCTGCAGACAGTACTGCAGTACCTGCTTCATCTTTCGCAGGCTGAACTCAAGTCCAACTCCCTCAGGGTACACCTTCATACTCTTTTGATGCACCACCACCTTATCAAGGGCAAACCCCTCTCTGCACAGCCCCTCATTAATCCCGTTCTTATGGGGCCTCCTCTCTAAGCCCCCCATCTGTCCATCTCCGGTGGAATGGGACCTTAATGTGATACTGTTATGGCTCATCAGGCTGCCATTCAAGCCCCGGCTTCTTTCCCACCTACAGTATTTCTCATGGAAGGTTATCTTCCTGTTGGCACACTCATCTGCTCGCAGGATCAGTGGGCTTTAGGCCTTGGTGGCACAGCCACCCTGCACCAGGTTCTATAAGAACAGGGTTGTGCTTTGCATGCACCCTAAATTCCTTCTGAAGGTGGTGTCCTCGTTCAACCTCAATCAGGAGGTGGTGCTCTCCACCTTCTTTCCACAGCCTCATGCCGACAAGATGGCAGCCGTCATCCTTATCTTGGATTGTAAGAGAGCCCTCTCCTACTTGCAGCATACCCAGGGCCACTGCAAAGCCTCTTAGCTTTTTGTCTCCTTTGACCCCAGTCGGCTGGGGGAGGCGGTAACCAAGTGGATCCTGTCCACCTGGGTGTGGACTGCATTGCTCTCGCCTACAAGTAGGTAGGGCTCCCGCTGGAGCACTGGGTTATGGCACACAGCGTCAGGGCTATGGCGACTTTGGTTGCAAACTTGTGCTCTGTCCCCATAACAGACATCTGCCGGGCCGCACTACTTCTTGGAGAGGTAGTACCGATAGGACAGTGCCTTCGGCCAGGCCATACGCAGCAATCTCTTTGGGGTCTAGGCAGCTCCTACCCTCCAACCCTTCTTGTTCAGGCTACCGGATTGATGGTTCTCCCTGGACACTGGGGTCTTTTCAGAGTCTGTCCTTCGGACTCACGTGCTGCTGCTCATGGCTTGACCATGGTTTTTTATAGGTTCACGGTAGCCTGTAGCTAGGGAGCCCCATATGTGAGGACTGACTTCCTGCTTATTCCTGTAGAAAGCGTAGTTACTGACCTGTAATAGGTGTTCTCCGGAGACAGCAGGAATCAGCCTCACAGCCCTCCCTCCTCCTCGTGGATTTGCAGTATTTTTGCCATCTTCTTTTGTCTGTTGTAGCTATGTCATCTGACTGAGCAAGATGGCACCTTTGGGCGGGAAAGTGGCATCTCCCAAAGGCTTTCTTTGAAAGCTGGGGTGATGCTTCTGCGGGGATTCATTGGCATCGATGTCACGCATATGTCAGGAATGATTCCTGCTGTGCCCTGGAGAACACCTGTTACAGGTGAGTAACTATGCTTTAGTGATATTGCCGAAGGGTTGCCTGGTAAAGTTTGCCTGTTTGCGGGTGATACCAAAATCTGCAATAGAGTTTGACACCCAGGAAGGAGTGGATAACATAAGAAGGGATCTAGCTCAGCTTGAAGAATAGTCAAAAATTTGGCAGCTGAGATTTAATGCTAAAAACTGCAGGGTCATGCATTTGGGCTGCAAAAATCCAAGGGAGCAGTACAGTGTAGGGTGCAAAGTACTTATGTCTACAAAAGAAGAGCAGGACTTGGGCGTGATTGTTTCTGATGATCTTAAAGTGGCTAAACTGGTAGAAAAGGTGACTACAAACACCAGAAGGATGCTTGGATGCATAGGGAGAGGAATGGCCAGCAGGAAAAAGGAGGTGACAGTACCTCTGTATAAGTCTGTGGTGCAACCTCATTTGGAGTATTATGTACAATACTGGAGACCACACCTTCAAAAAGATATAAACAGGATGGAGTCTGTGCAGAGGGTGGCTACTAAAATGGTTAGTGATCTTAGTTATAAAGCATATGAGGACAGACTTGAAGATCTTAATATGTTTATATTAGAGGAAAGGTGGGATAGGAGATATGATCGAGACCTTTAAATATCTCTGTGGCATAAATGCATAAGAGGAGAGCCTCTTTCAATTGAAAGCAAGCTCTGCTACAAGGTGACATAGGATGAGGTTGAAAGGGGAGGGACTCAGGAGTAATATGCGGAAATATTTCCTTGCGGAAAGAGTGGTAGATGTGTGGAATAGTATCCCAGTGAAGGTAGTAGAGACGAGGGCAGTATCTGAATTCAAGAAAGCATGGGAGAAACACAGAAGATCTTTAAAGATAAAAGGGGGACTATTGTAGTTGATATTGAAGGGCAGACCAGGTATGAGGCCATGTGGTCTTTTTCTGCTATCAAGTTTCTATGTTTCTATGTAATATAATATGTACATTTCTCAGTTTTTAACTCTCATGCTTGATCCAGACCTGTTAATACCCGAACGTGCTTTGAAAGCAGCAATAGCATCCCATATCACCTCCAGATTGAAAGAGTTATCTCTAGGAACAAGCAGGAATAAGTCTTCACATATGGGTACGTCGGTACCGATGGAGTCTGCGCGGGAACGCTCCCCAGCGTCCAATCAGAACGCTTTTGGGAGCATCCCAACACGCCTGCGTGCTGCCTTCCCGCCTTTCCCAACTGCCTCTCCTCAGTTTTTGTTTTTCCGCGGAGCCGGCAGGACGTTCTCCTGTCACCGCAGAAAATTCTTCTTTTATTTTTTGGTTTTCTTGTGGTCGCGTCTGCCTTCCCCGACGCCACCGGTACCGCCGGTGTTTCTTTTCTTTTTTCTTGTATTTTTCCTTTTTAAGGAATAATTTTTTCCTTGTTAGTGCCGGACGTTTTTTTCGGCCTGCTAGGCCTACTCACTTTCCTTCATGGAAGCGCCAGCCACTATCCCTAAGAAATGTTCAAACTGTGGCGGTACAAAATTGATTTTAGACACTCATAATTGGTGTCTACTCTGCTTGGGTCCTGACCACTATCCGCTGGAGTGTCCCTCTTGCAACAGTATAGTCGGAAGAAGTCTTCAGCATCGAGTTCACCTCGATACGTGGTCCCCATTCAACTTCAGGGCACCGACCACCCTTTCTTCTTCGCAGGATCAGGTAACCCAAAAACAGTCTGTTAGGACTAGCCAGTCCTCGAGTGGTAGATCTCATGCACAGCATAGAGATGCCTCTGGCCTTGCCCTCGAGGACACATTGGCTTTAAAACCCCGGTGGGAGTCTTCGGCCACCAAATCCTTAATGGGGTT
Source organism: Ichthyophis bannanicus (assembly GCA_033557465.1). Taxonomy (NCBI): domain Eukaryota; kingdom Metazoa; phylum Chordata; class Amphibia; order Gymnophiona; family Ichthyophiidae; genus Ichthyophis; species Ichthyophis bannanicus. Next base: position 1,130,431,015 of record CM066033.1, read on the forward strand.
TCAGGTTGTTCCTGAGGTTCACCCCTCTCCGAACATACCTGAGCCATGTTCGGTGGTGGCATCCGCTTCAAGCGGTACCGATACCCTGGCATCGGCAATGGTGTTGGATGAAACATTCCTCACCAAAGATCGCAGTCTGGCGCCCTCGGTTCCTTCGGGCCCGTTAGAGACGCTGCAGACCGATCTTCCAGTATCGGTATCGATCCCGGTACCGGTACTGGTACCGATGTCGGTACCCTCCAGATGTGCATCGATAGACTCGCTTCTTTCGATGCAGAGTCTGGAGTCGATCTCCAGTCTGGATGACTGGGTACTGATTCGCCTTGGTACCGACACTGGACGGTACCGAAGGCACGGTTCCGATGATCCATGTCGGGCACTCTTGGTTTCTTCGGTACCGTTAGAGCTGTCACCGACTGGTCTTCATGTATCGGTATCGGACACGGAACCGGTATCGACATTAGCATCGCTGTCGGTACCTTCCATGCTTGTTTCAACAGGCTCGCTTCCCTCGGTACCGAGTTTGGAATCGATCCCTAGCATGGACGGTGCGCTACCGACTGCTTGTGGTCCCGACCTCCTGCGGTACCGGCGACCATCCTGTAAGGACAGTCTGATGCTCCACCCCTTAGGGTCTTCTTTTCCAATGAATTTGGATAGATTCCTGGATGCCAATGCTAGTTCTTCTACAGATCTAGCCTGTACTCCTCTTTGTAGAGGACTTCCCTCTGGGGATTTTTCTTTTCAAGCATTCCTGCTTGATATGGCAACGTCACTTGCCATTTCTATACCTGGTCAAGATCCTGCACCAGGGAATACAGAATCTCTGTATATTCCCTGGAGTCCAAAGGAGGACATCATGCTTCCTTTGCATCAGACCTTGCAGGATCTGCTCTTTCGAATGTGGGAAACTCCTTTAATGGTATCCCCACCTTCTAGGGCAACTGATCTTCTATACAAGGTGCCCCCTTCTCCAGGTTTTCAAAAGACTCAACTTCCTCATCCATTCCATTGTTGTAGAATCAGCAATGAGGCGTGTTAAAAGTACTAAAAAGCACTCTTCTTATCCGCCAGGTCGTGAGTCTAAGACTTTAGATGCCTTTGGACGCCAAACCTTCCAGGCATCCATGCTTTCAGCAAGAATTCTCTCATATATTTTCTATATGGGATTATCTCTTGAAGAAGTCACAAAGAATTTACTACTTTTGACCCCTTTTCTTCAAGAGCCCAAAAGAGCAGACTATTCCTTATTGGTTAGTCATGCTCAAAATATCTCTAGGTTCCTTACTCGTGCTTCCCTAGACTCCTTTGAGTCTGTTAGCAGAACTTCTGCTATAGCTATAGGGGCACGACGTAAAGCCTGGCTCCAAGTTTCAGACTTGGACAAATGGATACAAGAAAGACTGGGAAATACTTCTTGCACTGGAGAAAATCTCTTTAACAAGGAGTCTTTACTCCAAGCTGCTCAGTTAACCACTGACATTGCTGTTTTCAGAGGCTTGTCTACGCCTTCCTCTTTCCCAGTTTGTAGGAAATTTCCTAACAAACTTTGTTCCTCTAAGGGGAAAACGTTTTATCCATCTTCTACCCATCATACAGATGTTCCCAGACAGGGGAAACATCAGACCAGGTTAAAGAAACCACAACCTCAACAGGTTCAGCAAACCCAGCAGCCGCAGGGTTTCTGATAGATTATCATTACATCTTCTGTTTGGGGATTAGAGTTTGTAGTCTGCTTCTTTTCACTTGAAGCATCTACACTAATTTCATCCTAAATTCTCATAGATCTCTCTTCACGAGACATCCTTTCTTTTTGCTCTGAGAGTTGTTATGATGATCAAGCCTATAGTTAACAGGTTTCTCCTCTTCCTCCTACTGGGAAAAAGAGGTGTAACAACTATCAATAAGACAGTTTTCCCTGTACTAGCATGTATCATCTTACCTTTCAGAGATTTACTGCATCGTGAGTCTCCTTCAACTCTGTCTTACCTACCCTCTTACTACAACATTCGGTTTGTAAGAGTGGTTCTATTACACTGGTAAGCCCCTATGGTTCTCTACCTATTCCAGGAAGCGGTTTCCTTTTCAGAGTTGTCTCCCCCTTTCACATTCTTACTTTAGGGCAGCTTATCAGACAATAAGGAAGTCTTACCACTCCTGCTTATGTCTGTTGTTTCTTTTTCCAATCTGAAAAAAAAGGGATTTTCTTCCGCTGCCCTGGTAATTGCTGCAAATGCAGCAGTTCCTAGTGGTTAAACCACTGGTTCTGGTCACCACACAACCAGGGTTTGTCCTCCACTAGCAATCCTTCTGGCCTGGGTAGTAAGCCCAAAACAGGTTATCAACCTTTTTTGGAAACCCTATCATCACAGGCTTGTTGGTGTGACTTCTATTCTTTGCCATCTCCAATTCCCTTGTTTTTGGCAGAATAGTTTAAGTTACCTACTGGCTTTAAGCAGCCAGTTTTTTCTTCTAACCAACCTGCAACATGCTCTCTGCAACTCTACAGAGTAGCTTTGCACTATGGGCCCTTGCTAGAGAGCATTAGTATCTTGTCTAGCAGATAATCCCAGACGGTTAGGAGGGGTTCACCCAGTCATGCTCTCATGACTGGAAGGTGTTCCCTACCCTTACCATCTCCTGTAAAGTCTATTTTCAAAACAAAGGACACAGGCCTTACATCACGTGAAAACCTAAAGAATGGCCAATTCCCTGGCTTGGACCACATCTTCTTTGGACTTCTCACCAGGGATAGTTTTCTTTTCGTTGCAGCTCGTCCTTATATGCTTCCTTCCCAATACTTCAAGGGAAGCTCATGTTCAACTGAAGGACGCATGATACCCATCTTACCCTCATAGGTGGGTCAATATGGTATCTTATTCCATTGGCGTCTTCTATCCATTTACCATACTGGAGTTCTAGAGAGATTTGGACTTGCTGCCTGCAAACTGAAGTTATCCTCTGCACTTTTCACGTAGGCCATCCTGGTTATTCAAGAGCTCAAATTCTTAAAGGAATCTAGACTCCTTGTCTATCATAACCAGGGAAAGAAGATTCTCTATGCATCTATTCAAGCAGGTATCACCCTTCTTGCTATTAGATGAATCTTTCTCTCTCCCCATATTCCTATGGGGATCTAGTTATATAGGCATGTCTCCATCTACATACGTGGAGACATGTGTCTATATGTCTACATATTTATATATATATGTATATGTATCTGTGTATCTTCTGCCCATGTATATCTGTATATATATATATATATATATATATATATATATGTGTGTATATATATATATATGTGTATATATATATGTATATATATATATATATATCTGTCGAGATATATCTTTTAGGTAGATATGTATCTACGTACTTATCTATCTGTCTGTTTAGGTTCATATATCCATATATTTCTATATGACTCTGACAGATGGGCACTACCCCTATCAATGCTGTGCCAGCATGCTTAGGGTTCTACACATACAACCACTCCCTGTGGTAATTAGCAGATTTTATTTTTCTTACCATAACCTTTCAGGGTTAGGTACCTCTGAAGCTCTCCATGTACCTTTTTCTTTCCTAATTGACCTCATTTAGGAAAGACATTGCGGATCTTCAGTTAATCTAAAGCTGTAACGCTTCATAAGTCTGTCCTTACTTTATTGGATACAGGGGTCTTCCATACCCTTTCTCTCCTACATGGACTATTTCTATTGTCAGTCCAAATCGGTCAGACTTATTTTCCTTTTGGTCCTAGGACTGTACTGTTCTTGGTCCAAAAGAGCTTAAGCTTTGTCTAATAGTACCTTCTGCGTTTCCTGCTGAAGCCCTGCCTCATTGTACTTCCCCAGTTTCCCCTGGGGCTATTTCTCACCCTGAAGGGTTCTGACCTCCACTTGTTTCTTCTACAGTTTATTACCTCTACTTCACAGTGAGGTACTCCTTGAGGATCTTCTACTGGCTCTTCTAACAGATCCATATGAATCTCAATAGACTTTTTACAATACCACCAAGGGAGGTCCATATTAGAATATTGCACTCAATATTTTTACTACTAAATGTCATCTACACAGGGTCTTCCTCTATAGAAGTCCTGTTCTAGTCCAGCTGTTCCACAGCACCTTTCTGTAATTCAACTCCTACCCTCCATCCCCAGGATGCCTGAGGTTCTGAGGATTAGCATGGCTCATTCTAAATTCGCAACATGCTAGGACGCCCTCCGGGCATCTTAGCTTGGGGAGTCCCCATATGTGAAGACTTAATCTCCAGGAACAAGCAGGAATGAGTCTTCACATATGGGTATCGTCGGTACCGACGGAGCCTGCACAGGAACGCTCCCCAGCGTCCAGTAAGAAAGCTTTTGGGCGCATCCCACAGCGTCTGCGCGCTGCCTTCCCGCCTTTCCCAACCGCCTCTCTCCAGTTCTTCTTTTCCGCGGAGCCAGCAGGTCGTGTTCCTGTCACCGCAGAAGAAGTTCTTTATTTTTTTTCTTTATTTTTCTGTGTCGCGTCTGCCTTCTTCGACGTCAGACCGGTACCGCCGGTCTTTTCTTTTCTTTCTTTAAAACAAAAAAAACAAAAAATTTTCTTTCTTCAACTGTGCATTTTCAGTTTGGGCCTTAGGCCTGAACATTTTTCTCCTCATGGAGAAGCCCGCTTCCGGGTTCAAAAAGTGCACGAAATGTGGCGGTACTATTTCTGTCACTGACATCCATGATTGGTGTCTAAAATGTTTGGGTCCTGACCATTCCATCACGGATTGTGTGTCCTGTACCATGATGTCTAAAAGAGGTCGGCAGAACCGAGCAGCCAAGCTCAGTACCCTATTTCCCTATGATGCAGCCTCGGTGGCATCGACGTCTTCCAGGGCTGCTTCTTCCTCCCATGGATCTCAGGTAACCAAACATAAATCTAGCCGGTCCTCGAAGGGCAAATCTCCCTCTAAGCATCGAGATGCCTCCGGCCTTGTCCTCGAGGATTCCGCACCGGCAAAATTACCCCAGCGGGAAGTTCCGGCTTCCAAAGCATTGTCTATGGGGTCACAGGTTGACATCGATGGCTCGGCCTCGACCGATCACCTGTTGCCGTGTTCTGGGGTACCGGTGGCCTCCACTGGTACCGACATCCAGACTCTGGTGGCGTCGATGGATCAGAAGATTCTGTCCATGCAGCGCACCCTAACGGCGTTTATGCAGGCTTCGACGCCTCCGGTACCGCAACAATTTCCGTTGCCAGTACCGACTCCGGCACCGCCATAGTTTCCGGTGCCGGTACCGATTGCATCGACATCGACCTCGGTGTCGACTGCAACGGTACCCTGTCCTATGATGCCTATCGGTACCGAACCGGTACCGCTTACTCCCGATGTCGATTCCACTCGGTACGCGTATTGGGCTTTACAGGGACAGGCGATACTTCGATTCCTCCGAAGACTCTGATGAGTCGGAGGCTTCTGTCTAGGCACCGGTACTTCTTCCTCAGGAGCCTGCTTCTCCAAAACGAAGAATGTCTCCTCCAGAAGACTTGTCTTTTCAAGACTTCATTAGGGAAGTGGCTAGGGGCCTCTCCATTACAGTGGCCCCTGAGTCAGAGCCTAGAGCCAAGCAATTTGATATTTTGCAATATCCTAAGACTCCTAAAGAAGCAGCTACCTTACCTATTCATGAGATTCTATATGATCTCATGTTGAGCATGTTGGAGACTCCTCTTTATTTATTTTTATTTATTTACATTCTCTTATATACCGCACTATTCAGCATCAGCGCGGTTTACATGGAACAGAAATGCTCAGTACAGTTAACATGTATGAGTTTACAGATAACAGGGCAAGTAACTTAGATAACAGGGGTAAACTATTTACAAATCTTGCTACATAAGCTTGGATACCGGTGGTAAACTATTTACAAATATTGCTACATAAGGTTGTATGATCATGAATTCTATAGAAACAAATGCTCCACTAAGGGTTAGAGAATCTTTCTTGGCATGTTGTTGGGAAACCATATATTTGCTTAGTGGGTTGCATCTCTGTCTCGGTGGGTGAGGTTGGGTTCTATGAGGTACTTATTGAAAAGATGGTACTTGAGGGCTTTCCTAAACTGCGTAAGGCCCTTAATAGCCCGGATATCTGGAGGTAATGCGTTCCAGCATCTTGGTGCGCTGATACTAAACGCCCTATTGGCTGTAGATGAAGTGCAAACTGTTAATGCTTTCGGGACTTTTAGGGTGTTTGTAGCTGTGGATCTCCTTGCTCTATTAGGAGATATGGTATGGATGAGGGTCATTATTGATTCAGGGGAGAGCTTGTTAATAGCTTTAAAAGTGAGTAACAGAGTCTTAAAAACGATTCTAGCCTGGATAGGTAGCCAATGTAATTGTATCAACAGAGGTGTCACGTGGTCGCTTCTGGGGGCTCCATGGATGACCCTTGCTGCAGCGTTCATGGCGAGCTGCAGCGGGTGTAAGGTGGATAGGGGCAGGCCTTGAAGGATGGCATTGGCATAATCAAAATGAGGTATGATCAATGCCTGGTATATAGTCCTGAAGTCATTTGGTTCCAGCATAGATCGTAAATGCCGAAGTGAGCGGATCTTGTAGTATACTGCTCTGACTGTGTTCCCTATGTGGGCTTTCATGTCTAGGCGCTGATCCAAGGTGACTCCCAGGTAGCGTATTGATGGTTTAGTTTGTAGCTCTGCTTCTTTTACTTTAAGGAATTTTGGTGGTGTGAAGTTAGTGTTCCTTGTAATGAAGAGTACTTCCATTTTCTTATGTTGTATTCGGAGGTTTTGGGAGAGAAGCCAGTCAGATATTGCGTTGAAGCAGCTCGTCAGTGGAGAGAGGTCCAGATGTTCCGTAGAGAAGGGTATGTACAGCAGGACATCATCAGCGTATAACATGCAGTCGATATTGAAGGATCGGATGATCTTGCAAATTGGCTGCATGTAAATGTTAAACAAGAGGGCCGAAAGGGAAGAACCTTGTGGGACTCCCTGGCTTTGGTGGAAAGGTTCTGATGTCATCCCTCCAGAACGCACATGCTGCCATCTTCCAGACAGGTAAGATCTGCACCATTCAAGCGCTCTACCAGTAATTCCTTTCTCAAATAGTCGACCTAAGAGAAGCTCATGACTTACTGAGTCAAAAGCTGCAGCGATGTCCAGAAAGATGAGAGCAAATCCTTGACGGATGTCATCAATGCCAGTGATTATCCTGCAGAAGAGGGTGGTAAGAAGGGTTTCCACTCCGTGGGATTCCCTAAAACCATGTTGGCAGGGGTCTAATGGTGAGGCAATGTCGACGTGATCTTGTAGTTGTCGTTGTACCTCTTTTTCGATGATCTTCGCAAGTAACGGAATACTGGATATAGGTCTATATGAATCCACTTTTTGGGGGTCGAGTTTGCAGTTTTTCAAAAGAGGTCTGATAGAGGTGTGCTTAAGAGCGGAGGGGAAGGAACCTGTTGTGAAGGAGAGGTTCATTATATTGGATAGTATTGGGCTGAAGTGGCTGCGGAGCTCCTTAATCCAGAAGGCTGGGCATGGGTCAGACTGAGATGTGGTGGTGTTAAGGGCCATAATCGTGTCTTCAATTCCTTTTTTGGTAGGGGTAGAGAATATGGTTAGAGCTGTGGGGCCGTCTCGTTCAGGGGTGGTGGTTGTAGTCGAGATGTTGATAATCCGGCATATCTTGGATTGTGCATAGTTAGCAAAATCTTGTGGGTGAATCTCAAATTGCGGTCCGGGGGTTGGTTCCTTTGATAGAGTCTTGACTAGGTCAAAAAGATCATGGGGTTTATTAAGTGATCTCTTTAAGGTCTCTGAGTAGTATTGTTTCATTGCATCAGTGGTTGCCTTGCGGTGAGCAGCCAGATGACAGTTGTATGCAGTCTTTTCAATTGAAGAGTGGGATCGGCGCCAGCGCTTCTCGAGTTTCCGTAATTGGGTAAGAGAGACTTTAAGATCGGCTGTGTACCATGGAGCGTTCATTCTTTTCCTTGGGGGCTTGTTGGTTGGTGTGCGTAGGGCGATTGCACTAAGGCACTTGTTCCAGTGAGTAATCAGGTCGTCAAGGTTCATGGTGGTTTCGCTAATGAGTTGTTGCGTTTCCGTGAGGATAAGGTCTCTGTTGAAAGGCTTGAAACATCTGGAGTGAAGTCTTGTAGTGTTGCTTGGTATCTTATTGAACTTTGAATCAGTTTTGTGCGAAGGGATCTGGAGGATGATCAGTTTGTGATCTGACCATGGAACAGGAGTTATGGACGTTATAGGGTCATGTGATGTGTTAAGAGATATCTGAGGGGCGAATACTAGGTCCAGAATATTTCCCTTAGTATGGGTAGGTTCCTTCACTAATTGTTTGAAGCCGAGATTTGTAAGGGCATCAAGGAAGGATAACACTTGATTGTCCTGCAGTGTTGGCAGGTTGAAATCACCTAGGATCCAATTTGGGATGTTTGGGTTATGCGTGTTGGAGGCGAGGTCAATTATTGCAGCAAGATCATCCGGAGAAGCTGAAGGTGCTCTGTAGAGCAGGTTGATTGAGCAGCGTTTGTTGGATATGGTGACGGTTTCAAGGTGATTAGCGTTGGTGGCGTCAACCGTCTGGAAGTGGAGATCTGTTCTGGTGATGATGAGCACCCCTCCTCCTCTTTTGTCTTGTCTATGACTTGTGTGAGCTGTGAAGTTCGGAGGAAGGAGTTGGTTGAGTATGACGTTGTCCTCGTCGGATAGCCATGTCTCAGTGACTAAGAGTATATCAAGGTCGTGGAGGGAAATCATGTCGATGACAGCTGGCCACTTCTTTCGGATAGAACGGGCATTAATGAGGGCACATTTTAGGTTATGAGGGTAGGAGTTTTCCACCTTCTTGGATTGCACAGAGTGCTGAAGCGCAATGTGTAGCAGATGCGGGTGACGTGCGCGGGTATCCCAATTTACATTGTGACGGGATGCACCAGACCATCTTCTTCCATGGCTTTGTAATATTGGAATCTGGTTGGAAGGAGGGGTTAAGGTAAGAGAGCAGGAGAACCAACTAGCAAGGATGATGTAACATCCGATTATGGTGGTGAAGGGGGAACCCATTGTGGCAGGACACTGTGTGATTGTGAAATGGGTAGATTAGGGCAGAATTCCTTGTGATTGTGGACAAGTATTGTGGGGAGAATTACTGACAACAATGCAATGTTAACTAGCTAGATAGCATTAAGGAATTGTTGACAATAGTACTATGGCTAGATAGTAGTAAGGAAATTACTGACAACAGTACAATAGTAACAAATACTGACTACAGGACAATGGTAACAGTACAGTGGCGAGATGGCAGTAAGAAATTACTGACTACAGTACAATAGTAACAATTATTGACTACCGTACAATTACTGACTACAGTACAATAGTAACCATTACTGACTAAAGTACAATGTTAACAGTGCAATGTTTAGATAGCATTAAGGAATTACTGACAACAGTACAATGTAAACTGTTATTGATAAGGCTGTTGATGTTAGTATCCGGAGGTTAGGATTGTGGGACTATACTTGCGGTAAGCAGCATGAGAGCAGGATCATCTGATGAGAGAGGTTTGCTCGGTTCCTATCACTTGGTGACTTTCGCTAGCACTGGGCTTTACGAGGAGAAGTGAAAGAGTTGCTGGTGAGCGAGCTCAACACATAGGAGCTCAAGCTGCTGGGTTGTATGGAGTTGGACTTCGCTGCAATGGCCACTATGTTGTGTGGGCCAGCTGCCTAAGGGCCACGCCAAAGGGCCCTCTGGCGAGGCCCTCAGGCGCGGGTGCGCCCGATGGCGCTCCTTTTTTATGATAGCTGGGCTGCCCGGATTGGGCTGAAGAGGACCGGAGGGCGTTCTTCTCTTCGCCGCGTGCTCGATCCCTCCTGGGAGAGCTGCGGCCGGGCAGGAGATGGTGCAGGCAGCAGAAAGGGGCTTGCGCCCGATGGCGCTCCTTTTTTATGATAGCTGGGCTGCCCGGATTGGGCTGAAGAGGACCGGAGGGCGTTCTTCACTTCGCCGCGTGCTCGATCCCTCCTGGGAGAGCTGCGGCTGGGCAGGAGATGGTGCAGGCAGCAGAAAGGGGCTTGCGCCCGATGGCGCTCCTTTTTTATGATAGCTGGGCTGCCCGGATTGGGCTGAAGAGGACCGGAGGGCGTTCTTCTCTTCGCCGCGTGCTCGATCCCTCCTGGGAGAGCTGCGGCCGGGCAGGAGATGGTGCAGGCAGCAGAAAGGGGCTTGCGCCCGATGGCGCTCCTTTTTTATGATAGCTGGGCTGCCCGGATTGGGCTGAAGAGGACCGGAGGGCGTTCTTCACTTCGCCGCGTGCTCGATCCCTCCTGGGAGAGCTGCGGCCGGGCAGGAGATGGTGCCTCTCCTCATTCTCGTAGGTTAGACACCATGTACCGTGTCCCTCCTTGTCCTGGCTTTCATAAGTCTCAGCTTCTTCACCACTCTATTGTGGTAGAGTCTGCCATGAGGAAAATAAAGAGTGCAAAGAGACACTCATCTAATCCTCCAGGACGTGAATGCAGGACCCTTGATGCTTTTGGCCGAAGGGTTTTCCAAGCTAATATGCTTGCTGCCAGAATCAGCTCCTATAGTCTCTATATGGGGATGTTTCTAAAAGAAGTCACAGATCATCTGCAGACTTTAGCCCCTTTTATTTCAGAAGATAAAAGGCAGGAATTTCTCACTTGGCTTAAACATGCCCAAGATGTTTTCCAAATTTTCCAACCGTGCAGCCTTTGACTCTTTTGAGTGTGTAAGCAGAGCCTCGGCTATTGCCATAGGTGCACGCAGAATTGCTTGGTTACAAGCCTCTGATTTGGAACTTTGGGTCTAAGATGAACTGGGAAATCTTCCTTGTACAGGTGAAAACCTTTTTGGCAGGGATTGGCAAGCAAAGGCCACTCAAATGGATGCTGATAACTCTGCTTTGGATTGACTTTCAAAGTCTACCTCTGCTCCTGTTAAGAAAAGATTGTTCAAAAAGACACCTTTTCTAAAAAGGGAAGATATTATCCTGCTTATGGTCAACAGGCATCTTCTGCAGGTCGTTTTGCTGCAAAGCATCAGCAACCATCTAAACAGGCCAAGTCAAAGGCTGCCAGGCCTCCCACGTCCCAGCAGCCTCAGCCTCCTCAGGGCCTTTGACTTGCAACTAGAGAACTTAGCCTTTCTAGCTCTGGAAGAACCAGAGCCCCTCACCATTCCAGGAAGGTTGGTTTACTTTGCTCCCAGATGGGAGCAAATCACAGCAGAGCAATGGACCCTTTCCATTATAAGGGAGGGGTACAAGCTTCATTTCTTAAACCTTCCTCCCCACACCATGGTGAAACAGTTCAATTCTCCAACATCTCTCCTCAACCTTCTGGGTCAGGAGATTGCTACCCTTCTTGCCCAAGGGGCAATAGAAGAAGTACCTCTTCTTCAACAGGGCTCAGGATTCTACTCCCCTTATGTTCTTATTCCAAAGAAAACAGGGGGCTACAGACCCATATTAGATCTCAGAGAATTGAACAGGTTTCTATTCAAAGAGAAATTCAAGATGATTTCTCTCGGTACTCTGCTGCCATACCTTCAGAGTCAGGACTGGCTTTGTTCTCTAGATCTCAAGGATGCGTATACCCATGTCCTCATCTATCCAACACACAGGTTCCTTCGGTTCCTTTTTCAAGGAAAGCACTACCTATACAGGTTGCTTCTTTTCGGTCTGGCCTCTGCACCAAGGGTGTTCACGAAATGCATGGCAGTAGTAGCTGCATTTCTACGCACTCTAGGAATATTGGTTTTCCCATATCTGGATGACTGGCTCATTCGAGCTCCATCCCAGTCAGAGGCCCAGCTTTGTCTAACCTGCACAATACGTGTCCTTCAGTATTTGGGACTGGTAATAAATATCCCAAAATCCCATCTCACCCCTATTCAGTCTCTGGAGTTTATAGGGGCCTTGCTGGATACCACAACTGCAAGGGCCTATCTCCCTCCGGCCCGTTGCCTACGCTTGGTGCAGTTAGCCTCCCAGATACAGTTAAAGTCCCATTTAACTGCTCGAGAAATGTTACAACTATTAGGCCACATGGCATCCACCGTGCATGTGGTGCCATATGCTCGCCTTCACATGAGGGCAGCTCAATGGACTTTGTCCACCCAATGGACTCGGGCATCAGGTTGCCTGTCAGACAAAATAGCAAACTCCAGTCGCCTGTTTTGGTCTCTCCAGTGGTGGAAGTCCCCTCCAAATCTGTTGCTGGGCTCCCCTTTTCAGCAGTCGCTACCCCAAGCAATTCTGACAACAGATGCTTCTCCAATGGGTTGGGGAGCTCATCTGCAGGATCTCTCCACCCAGGGCATCTGGTCTCCACAGGGGACTTCTCTGCATATCAATCTCTTGGAACTCAGAGCAATATTCTTAGCTTTTAGAGTGTTCCATTCCCTGCTCAGCTACAGGACAGTCCTCATCCATACGGAGAACCAAGTAGCCATGTTCTATGTAAACAAGCAGAGCGGGACTGGCTCTCTGTCGCTTTGCAACGAAGCTTTGCGACTGTGGGCCTTCGCCAGAGAGCATCACATCCATCTTCTGGCAGTATATCTTCCAGGCGTTCAAAACTCTTGGGCGGACAGACTCATTCGAGTTCTGCTTCCACACGAGTGGTCCCTCCACATGGACCAGGTAGCCAGGATCTTTCGAATTTGGGGAACCCCGGACATTGCAAGTCCGTGGAATGCCAAACCTCCCCGGTTCTGTTCCAGAATTCCGTGTCAGGGAGTTCAGGCCAAGGATGCCTTCCTCCTTCACTTGTGTCAAGACTTCCTTTATGCCTTTCCACCAATTCCCCTAATTCCCAAAACACTGTTCAAGCTTCAGAGAGATCGAGGGACCATGATCCTCATAGCACCACATTGGCCACGCCAAGTGTGGTACCCTCTACTTCTGCATCTCTCTCAAGCTCCTTCCCTGGACTTGGGCTCTGCACCAGACCTTCTGTCCCAGGAAGAGGGAATGTTGTGGCATCCAAACCCCCAGTCGCTCCATCTCAGGGCTTGGTTGCTGAGGGCCTAGACCTTCAAGATTTTCATCTCTCTCAGCAAGTCAGAGATGTTATTCATGCCTCTAGAAAGCCTTCTACTAGATGTTCCTATGCTTTCAAATGGAAAAGATTTACCATTTGGTGTTCAGGGAAGGGTCTAAACCTTCTTGCAATACCTCTGAATTCTCTACTAGAGTATCTCCTGCATCTATCCCATGCAGGTCTGAAAACAAATTCAGTAAGAGTCCATTTGAGTGCTATTGCAGCGTCCCTCAAGCCTCTCAATGGACAACCTATTTCCTCTCATCCTCTTATAGCAAGATTCATGAGAGGCCTTCTTTTAACTAAACCTCCCTTTAGACCACCTCCAGTGGCATGGGACTTAAACCTGGTTCTTGTCCAGCTTATGAAGCCACCCTTTGAACCTTTAGCCATCACCTCCTTGAAATTTCTTTCTTGGAAAGTTGTTTTTCTCATTGCAGTCACCTCAGCACGCCGCATCACTGAGTTGCAAGCTTTGGTGGCTAATCCACCTTATACAAGGTTCCATCATGATAAGGTAGTCCTCAGAACCAATCCACACTTTATGCCTAAAGTGGTCTCGCCTTTTCATCTGAACCAAGAGGTATATTTACCTGTCTTTTTTCCAGGACCTCATGCATCAAGTGCAGAGAGGAATCTTCATACCTTGGATTGTAAGAGAGCTCTCGCTTTTTACTTACAAAGAACACAGCAACATAGGAAGTCTTCTCTACTCTTTGTTGCTTTTGATCCTTCTCATTTAGGACTTCCAGTCTCTAAGAGAACACTGTCCAACTGGATTGCTCAGTGTATTTCTTTCGCCTACCGGAGTAGGAACATTTCTCTGGAGGGCCATGTCACAGTTCACAATGTGAGAGCCATGGCAGCCTCAATGGCTCATCTAAACTCTGTGTCCATCAACCAAATCTGTTGAGCGGCCACCTGGGCCTCGGTTCATACCTTCACAGCCCATTACTGTTTGGACAAGGACTCCCGCCGGGATGCCTCCTTTGGTCAGGCTGTTCTCAAACACCTGTTCCATTCCTAATCAACTCCTACCCACCTATCCTGGTTGGATGCCAGAGATCCATGGGGGGAGGTAGAGTCCTTTTCAAGGATACACAACCTGGGGTCTTCCCCTGGCATCTGCAGCTAGGGAGTCCCCATATGTGAAGACTCATTCCTGCTTGTTCCTGGAGATAGCACAGTTACTTACCTGTAACAGGTGATCTCTGGGAACATCAGGAATAAGTCTTCACAACCCACCCACCTCCCCTAGGAGTTGTATTTCTCTATCTATCTTTCCTTTCCTCTCTCTCTCTTTGTCTCATCTTTAAAACTCGAACTGGAGACAGGCGGTTGGGAAAGGCGGGAAGGCAGCGCGCAGGCGCTGTGGGATGCTCCTTAAAGCTTTCTTACTGGACGCTGGGGAGCGTTCCCGCGCAGGCTCCGTCGGTACCGACGATACCCATGTGTGAAGACTTATTCCTGCTGTTCCCAGAGATCACCTGTTACAGGTAAGTAACTGTGCTTTCCTGCTTGTTCCTAGAGATAGCACAGTTACTTACCTGTAACAGGTGATCTCTGGGAACAGCAGGAATTAGTCTTCACAACCCACCCACCTCCCCTAGGAGTTGTATCTCTCTATCTCTGTCTTTCCCTTTCTCTCGCTCTCTCTCTTTGTCTCAACTTTAAAACTTAACTGAGGAGAGGCAGGTGGGAAGGCAGCACGCAGGCGTGTTGGGATGCTCCCAAAAGCGTTCTGATTGGACGCTGGGGAGTGTTCCCGCGCAGACTCTATCGGTACCGACGTACCCATATGTGAAGACTAATTCCTGCTGTTCCCAGAGATCACCTGTTACAGGTAAGTAACTGTGCTTTATTTAACCAGCACAAATTTAGGACCTTGCTGTTGAATGCAAGTTGACCAAGTTACTCCTTAAGCTCTTGATTTCACCTGTCCAAATAGGCTCTTGAACACCTTCTACTCTGCTCTTCTCCCTTCTGCCTGGTTGACCATCGCTATTACAGTTCCTTCTCTCATTAGCTTCACTAACACTGTCAAAGAGTTACAATGACAGCTGTTATTTACAAATGCCAGCTATGTACTCATATCACCTCTCACTTTCATAGTTAACAGTGCAGGAGAACACACTGCTTGGGAGATAGAGTGGTACCCTCGTCAGGAGAAAGCTGCTGTACATCTCCTGCAGCCCATTCCACTGACCCTATGAGCATGTCTGGACAATTTATCTAAGCATGTGAAGCACACAAGGCATTCATCAGCCCTAGCTGTGTGAATCTTGGTGAGCAGCTGCATAAGTACAAAGACAACCTTTACATTTACCCATAGGAAAAAGTTAATATGCAAGTTCCAACAGCCCACATTGCACAGCTGGAGAGATGCCTAAACTATTTAAGAAAATAAGCAGAATCTGAATTTCTTCCAATCAAATGCATAAGGTCAGATATAATCTGGGAGAGAAAAGAATGTGAAGCCATTAAATGTGAGAGAGGCTTTGGGGACCATCATCCCTAATAATCTATAGGTACCCAATCAGTTCAACAAAGCAGAAGTAAAAGTTAATGTGACTGTTGCATAAAGAGGGAGAATACCATCATGAAGGAGGCAATAGTATTGCACCTGTAAAGATCTTTGGTTAGATACTACCTGAAGTACTGTGCTCAGATTTGGAGACATCTACCAGAGGCCACGAAGAAAAATTGAGGTACTTCAAAAGAAGGCCACAGAATGCCACATATGGTGACCTTTTACTTACCGAATAGATGGCCGCCTCCGGGAACAAGCAGAAAGTCAGTCCTCAGATATGTGTGGTGTCGGCATCGACGGAGCCCGTGCGGTAGCTTCTCCCCAGTTTCAAAGAAAGCCTTTGGGAGATGCACCATGCATGCGTGGTCCCCTTCCCACCCAATGGTGCCTCAATCTCGTTTTTTCTGCGGAGCCCACTGGACATGTCTGTTTTCCCTGGAAAAATGTTGTTTTTTCCCTCTTGAAGTTTTCCTTTTCTACGGTTGCGTAGCGGTTCCCATTCCTGCCCCTGAGCTCACTTGCCTCGGCATTGAGTCTCGGATCTGTATTTTTTTCTTTCTTTGAGATTTTCTCAATCAGCTTGGCGTCTTTTTCCCTGACTGGGCCTGCGGCTTTCAACCTTGCAGGGGTTGTCTTCCCCACTATAGCCTTTGCCAGTGGTTTTAAACATTGTGACCGATGTGCCCATACGACGTCGCACACCGATCCATCTGACTGATGTATTCGCTGCCTCGGGCTGGGCCATGACCTCTTGGACTGTGGTCTCTGCAAATAGATGAACACTAAGGCTATAAATAGCTGTCAGCAGCAGCAGCAGAAGTTCATATTCCATAAGGCAGACTCTGCACCAGAGTCTCCAGTAACTCCATGCACCCCAGCCCCTTCTGGAACCCCGGGTAAAACATGCTGCATCGGAGCCCCAAGGCAGCGAGTCCTCCAGCCAGAACACCCCAGAGGAAGAGACCAAGAAGAGCCAAAAACCCTCGAAGACCATGTTGGCTGATGAGTCTGGGAAAGTGGACAAGCCCCACAGGCCCCGGACCCGCAGCATCCATCGCGAGTCTGAGGAAAAGGAGCGTGAGCAGCCGACCAAAATACCCTGATGGGCATTGTTGGTATCTGGTAACCGACCTCGGACCCCCAAGACCTTCCTGTTTGAGGACTTGCCCTTGATACCGCCGGGCCAGAGTCCCCTCAGTGCCTGTTCCAAATGCTAAGGAGCCATCTGGCCTTGAGACCAGGATGGCAGCTTTGGAGTGCAGTTTGTCTGCCTTCATGGCCCAGCAGTGGGCTCTGATGACCGGTTCTTCTGGGTCTTCGCTCCCAACTATCGAGCACTTGACCTTGAATTTTTCCCTGGGCTTCGAGCCAGTCCTCGAGCACCACCAACCTCAAGATGTTCCTTGATACCGGTCCCTCTTCTTGGGACCTGGTTATCCCTGATGAGTGCCTGTGGCTCTGACTGCAGGGCCTCTGGGTAGCAGGGGCAGTCTGGTTCAGTGAATGACCCTGGAGCCCAGACTACCCTCGACACCTCCACCGACTAAGAGTCGGACTGGGAGGCAGAGGATGAGGAATCCCTGGACACTGTTGTAACCAGGATGTGCCTTCTAACCATTCTCCCCCTGAGACCCGGCGCTGGTCCCCACCCAAGGATACAGCTTTCCACGACTTAATGTGTGACATGGCAAAAACACTAGCCTTCGATACAGAGTCGGAGGAGTACTCTCGGATGGAGGAATTTGAGATCCTCTAGTACGAGACTCCTCCGAAGGAGACATTCACAGTGCCCATTCCCCCGATCCTGGAACCGCTGCTCCTCCACATGTGGAAGACTCCTGCATTGGTGCCCATAGTGAGCAGACAGCTGGATTCAATATACCGGGTACACTAGAGCTTTAGCTTCCCAAAAAACCACAGCTGCCACACAACTCCATGGTGGTGGAGTCGGCCATGCCTCTGCTCTTGAGCCAAAAGACACGCTCCTGGTGTCCCTTGGTAGGAAGGCCTGTGCCTTGGATGCCCTGAGCAGGAAATACTACTAGGGTTCGATGCTCATTAGCTGAATACAGGCATGCCAGCTGTACATGGGCATATACCTGAGGGACCTGGCGAAGGAATTCATTGGGTTCTTGGCTGGTCTCTCCAAGGAACCCCTTCAACGGTTCTGAACCCTAACCTCTGGTGTCAGAGAGTGCTCCAAATTCATGATTCTGGCAGCCTCTGACTGCTTTGAGTTGGTGGCTAGAGTAGTTGCGCTGGGCATTGTTGCTCGACACCAGGCTTGGCTACAGTCCTTCATCCTGGAGTAATGGGTTCAGGACAAGCTGGTCAATGCCCCTTGCTGGGGAGAGAATCTCCTCAGCAAACCCATGACTGATAAGGCTGCAGAGTTGGAGTCAGAGTTCCTGATGAGGACCATGCTCTTCAAGAAGACTGCTGACATTTCTCGATGGAAGTCTTTGTGTAAAAAGTCCTTCTAACCAAAAAAGAGGAAGGCTTATGGAAACTATCCTCTGTACCAGACCTTCCCAGCTCCCCAATAGGGGTAGCAGGTCAAGGGACAAGGGCATGGCCCTTGTAAGCCTAAGGCTCCCGATCCCCAGGCACTTGCTCCGGCCCAGCCTGGTGGGAGTTTGACTCCTTGGGCATAGCCTCTCTTCCCCCGAGAGGCCCAGCCCAGTGGCCCACAGAGTGGCATCTGGTTCTCTATGCCCATCAGTGCTATCCATCACCACCGACTCCTGGGCACTGCAGGTTGTGAGGGAGGGTTATCTCCTCCACCTGGCACAGGCATGCCCTCCATTCTTTCTGGGAGAGCCCTCCAGGACTTCCCTTCACTGGAACATATTTCTGCATGAGCTCATAGGCCTTCTCAAGGACAGGGTGGTGGAACCAGTGCCCGCACACCTCAGGGGCAAAGGGTTCTACTCCTGGTACTTCCCATACCCAAGAGGACCAGAGGCTTCTGGCCCATACTGGACCCGCGGGATCTCAACAGATTCCTGGTGAAGGAGAAGTTCAAAATGCTCTCCCTTGGAGCACTTCTGCCATACCTCTGGACCTAAAGGATGTGTAACACACGTCCACATCCATCCCAACCACAGGAAATACCTCCAGTTCATGGTGGGAGGTGGCCACTACCAGTACAGGGTGCTACCCTTTGGACTGGCTTCCAGGGGTCCTTTATTTTCCCCTACTTGGACATCTGGCTCATAAGAGGTCCTAGAGCTGCCGAGGTGCAACACGTAATGGTGCGCACAATCCTCATTCTACAGCACTTAGGGTTCATGATAAACCATTCAAAGTCTCATCTCCCCCCGACACAGTGTCTGGAGTTTATAGGGGCATGGCTGGACACCGATCAGGCCAGAGCTTTCCTCCCTCGAGAAAGGACAGATCGCCTCAGGGGGATGACCACTGTCATGCATGCTGACACCCATTATCCACCCACCTTCTGCTCTGTCTTTTGGATCACATGGCATCCACAGTTCACGTTATCCCATACTCCCGCCCTCACATGAGTGCAGCTCAGTGGGGCCTCCGCTCCCAGTGGACCCAGGTCGGCTGTGGGACAGGGTGGTGGTGACCTGCCAACTGGCCGATTCCCTCGTCTGGTGGCAAGCCCCCAGTACCTTCAGGCTGTGATGCCCTTCCAGGCCCTCATCCCCCAGAGGGTCCTCACCACGGATGCCTCCCTCTTAGGCTGGGGAGGCCATTGCGACAAGCTCTACACTCAGGGCAGTTTTTCGCAGACGGACAATCTGCAGATCAACCTCTTTGAGCTTCGGACCTTATTCCTGGCCCTCTGAGCCTTCCATCACCACCTGCAACACTAATCAGTGTTGGTCCAGAAGGACAATCAAGTGGTGATGTTCTCCGTTAACAAGCAGGGGGTCACATGGTTGTACATCCTCTGCCAAGAGGCAGTAGCGCTCTGCTTGTATGCGAACTGCCACGGGAGTCTCTTGTAGATGGTGTCTCTGCAGGGCCAGGATAACTCCCTGGCAGATAGGCTGAGCAGTGTCCTCCAGCTGCATGAGTGGTGGCTAGACTCCAGAGTGGCCTATCGGCTAATCCAGCTCTGGGGTCTCTATGGATGGACCTTTTCACCAGTCTGGCCAACACCCAGCTGCTCTGCTTCTGCTCCAGGCAGCCACACCCATCCCAGATGGCAGTGGATCCATTGCTCATCCTGTAGATGGAGGGCCTTTTGTATGCCTTCCCACCCACCTCGCTGATTGCCAAGACCTTGTTCAAGGGTCTACACGACAGGGCATCGCTGATACTAGTAGCCCCTCAGTGGCCCAGGCAGCCGTGGTTCCCACAGCTCCTTCCCTTGTCCTCGGTGCCCCCGGATCCCCTGGAGAGTGCCCAAGGCTGCTGTCTCAGGAGAGAGGGTTTCCTCCTACACCCCAAGTTGGGGTCTCTGATGCTAACGGCCTTGTTGCTGAAAAGTTAATCTTGACCCCTTTCAACCTTTCAGGGGAGGTGGAGGAGGTCCTCCTGGCCTCTTGTAGGACCTTCCCAAGATGGACTTAGACCTTCAAATGGTGCATATTCTCAGTGTGGTGCACAGAACGACAGGTCAACCGTTCTCATGCTCTGTGCAGCTTGTGCTGTAATATTTGCTTCACCTGTCTCAGGCAAGACTGAAGTCCCAACTCTGTCAGGGTCCACCTGAATGCACCCGTGGTGCACCACTACCTTATCAAGGGCAAATCCCTCTCTGTTCAACCTCTCGTGACCATCTTCCTCTGGGGTCTCTTGTCCATGACTCCCTTCCACCAGCAGTAGAGTTGGTCCTCAACGTGGTGTTGTCGCAGCTTACTGGCCCACAGTTTGAGCATTCATGGCAAAGCTGCGTTCTGTTCCTCTTTGGGTAATCTGCTATGCCACCACCTGGTCCTCAGTTCATACCTTCGAAGCTCATTACTGCCTGGAGAGGGAGTCCGTAGGGACATTGCCTTTGGCTAGGCAGTACTCGTATCTATTCAGAGTATAGACAACTCCTGCCCTCTCCAGCCCTTGAGTGTTCAGGCTACCGGAGTACTGATTTCTCCCTGGTCACTTGGGCCGCTCGAGAGTCTTTCTTTTCAGGACTCATTGTTGCTGCTCACGGTTCACCTTTTTTTGGCCACCCATGGCTTTTTACAGGTCTCTCGGTAGCCTGTAGCTAGGGAATTGCATATGTGATGACTGACTTCTTGCTTGTTCCCAGAGAAAGCGTAGTTACTCAAATGTAACAGATGTTCTTCGGGGACAGTAGGAATCGGTCCTCACAACCCTCCCTCCTCCCCGTGGAGTTGCTTTTTATGTCATTTTTTGCCTTTGAGCTATGTCATCCTACTGAGGCAAGATGGCATCTTTGGGCGGGAAGGGGACCATGTATGCATGGTGCATCTCCCAAAGGTTTTCTTTGAAAGCTGGGGAGAAGCTAACTCATGGGCTCTGTCAGCGCCGGCATCCCCCCATATGTGAGGACTGATTCCTGCTGTCTTTGGAGAACACCTGTTACAGGTGAGTAACTACACTTTCTCTAGGAACAAGCAGGAAGTCAGTCCTCATTTATGAGTGACGTCTGCGCTGACAGGGCCCACGTGGAAGCATCTCCTCAGCTTTCAAGGAAAGCTTTTGGGAGATGCACCACGCATGCGTGATCCCCTTCCCGCCCAAGGGTGCCATCTTGCCTCAGTCTCCTTTTTTCCGCGGAGCCCTCTGGACTTCTGTCTAGTTTCCCTCGGTAAAAGCGTCAACTGGAGCAGCAGCGGGAACCACGGTTGCTTGGGCTGCTGAGGAGCTATCAGGATGAGTGAGGTCCTGTCGCGGAGGATCCTGAACAAGATCTTGACAATCAGTGGTGTGGGAGGAAAGGCATACATGAGGCCTTCTGACCATGAGACAAGGAATGCATCTGTTGCCATCCTGGAGGGGTAGGCCTACCGGGAACAAACGGGGCAACTGGAAATTGTCCAGGCTGGCAAACAGGTCCATCATGGGTTGTCCTGGCCTGGCAAGTACACTGCCCGCAGGAGGATACCCTGTTGGATTGCGAACAAGCTGAGGACTAGTGCTTCCTGACAAAGGGTACAGGACCCCGTGCCCCCTTGTTTGTTCACGTAGAACGTCACCATCTGATTGTCCGTCTGGACCAGCACTGGCTGGTGACGCAGGTGGTGACAGAAGACTTGCAGGGTGCTGTTGGCACCGACGGAGCCCTCGCGGAATCATCCCCCTGACTTTCAAAGAAACCCTTTGGGAGATGCCACCACTCATGCGTGGTCCCCTTCCCGCTCAAGGGTGCCATCTTAGTCAGATGACATAGCTAAAAGACAGCAAAAACAAGAAGGTAAACGAGCAACTCCAGGGGGAGGAGGGAGGGTTGTGAGGACTTATTCCTGCTATCCCCAGAGAAGATCTGTTACAGGTGAGTAACTACGCTTTCTCTGGAGACAAGCAGGAAGTCTGTCCTCGCATATGGGACCCCCTAGCTACAGGCTACCGAAACTTGTGTATTATCACCAAAAGGTACTGGTCTAATGTATAGAGGATTAGACTAACGCACTATTCTTGAAAACATTCCTCCACTCTATTAATAGACTGAATAACTGTCCAATGGCTGTCACTTCTCTAATATCAAAAATTCCACAGACACGTAACTATTAGAGGTCTCAGACTTTATGGTACTAATTTCAAAACGTAACTTTTTGCAAAGTACCGTTATTGTATCAACGACCTCTATTGTTTATAGCTACTAGTTTAAACTGATATTATCAAATCTTCAAATACAAAAAGTGCTTATCTTGATTAACTGAAGTTTTGCCCGACGCCTCTATCCGGCACCATATCAGCGTTTCACCACCTCGAAGGGTTTCCTCAGGGGTTTTCTGTTACTTTAGCACTTTATCGCTTAGATTTATCAATAATAAACTTTGGCCAGGTTGTGCTCCGTCATCTTTTTGGGGTTTAGGCAGCTCCTACCCTCCGACCCTTCTATGTTCAGGCTACCGGAGTGCTGGTTTTCTTCAGACACAGGGGTCCTACTGTGGTCCTTGGACACGGACTTAATTTCTGCTGCTTGCGGCTCCCTGGGAGGGAACTCATTTTTTTTGCTAAGGGCTTTCCGTAGCCTGTAGCTTCCCATATGTGAGGATTAACTTCCTACTTGTTCCCGGAAAAAGCGTATTTACTCACATGTAACAGGTGTTCTCCGGAGACAGCAGGTATCATTCCTCACAACCCTCCCTCCTCCCCTTGGAGTTGCTCCTTTACCATCTTTTATTTTTGCCATCTTTTAGCTATGTCAACTGACTGAGCAAGATGGCACCCTTGGGTGGAAAGGGGACCACTCATGCGTGGTAGCATCTCCCGAAGGCTTTCTTTGAAAGCTGGGGGGATGCTTCCGCGAGGGCTCCGTCAGTGCCGACATCACCCATATGTGAGGACTGATTCCTGCTGTCTCCGGAGAACACCTGTTACAGGTGAGTAACTACTCTTATGGAGGACCCTGCTCCCCTCTTGCTTATGGCTTGATCCTTAAAAGGCAGAGACTAGAAAACTGAGGCTAGTAGGGCACAGTTGTGAAGACTCTGTTCAAGACCATTGGACCTCCACTTTCTTAGCCTTTGTGAGGGTGTAAAGATGCTTTGAGAGGTGTTCTTCTGAATCCCTGATTGCTGGAAAAGTGGACATTGGGGCCATACTAGCTTTCTTGCAAGCAGGCTTGGAACAGATTTTGTCCCTGAACTCTTTCAGGGTTCAGGTTGTGGCCTTTGCATACTACCAGGGATGGGTGCAGGGTATGTTTTCATTTGAACTACCTATGTATATAGTTACCCTGTTTCTCAAAGTTCTACTTCCTGTTAAATGTAATGACCAGACATATGAAAGTTGTCGGATGTTTCTGTTCAATGTAAACCGTGCTGATGGCAAATAGTGTGGTATATAAGAATTGTTAATAAATAAATAAATAAATAAATGTCCTTGTCAGCCCATCTGATGTCACTTGCTTCCTTAGGGCAGCTAAGCAGATTTAGTCTCCTGTGCACTCAGTCATCACTCAGTGGAGCCTCTCATTGTTGTTGAAGGTGTGCTGAAAGGTTCACCTTTGTAATGCATTTGTAAGGTCACTCTCAATGATTTGACTCTTAAGACCGTTTTTCTAGTGGCGGTTGCTTCCACCAGACAGTTTTTGGAGCTTCAGGAATTATGTCTTAGATTTTATACTGATCTCTATGACTTCTGTCACTTTGCAAACAGTTCCATCTTTCCTTCCAAAGGTGATTTCTCCCTGTCACCTAAATCAGGAAGTGTTTTTTCCCTCCCTTGTGAAGGACCACCTCTGGTTGGATTTCTGTATTTCTCCTTGACATGAGGAGAGTTTTTGTTCAGTTACCTGGAGTTGGCTAACCTTTTGGTGATTGGATCATCTTTTTGTGCTTTTCAGTGGCCTGAGGAAGGAGCAGGCAGTGGCCAAATCCTCGCTTTCCTGCTGGATTGCTTGTGTATCTTCTGGCTGGGAAGCGGGTTCTAGAGTGATTTGAAGCTCACTTGACTAGGTCGCAGGCTGTTTCCTGGGCTGAATTTGCCTTGTTGTATGCAGAGGACATTTGTAAGGCGGCTACCTGGTCCTCCTTGAGTACCTTCATGAAGCACTACAGGTTGCATGTCAGAGCAAGTGTTGATGCTTTTGGCAAGGTGTTCTGGCCAGAACTTCGTCTTCCTCTCACCCTGTGTTGTGGCTCCTTGGGTTCATCCCATTTCTCTGGACTGTTCTATCAGGATGATAAGGAAGGAGACATTTTCATCATACCTGATAATACCTTCCCTTGAATCCTGCTAGACCAGTCCAGGACCTGCCTGGAAGACTTTGCTGCATATTGAGGAGTCCTTCTGCTACCTTTTCTGCTGTTTTGGCTCTCCTCTTGTTTTAGGGCATTATAGCCAATCCAGAGGCTGTGCTGGGCTGTGCCAGTCCTCTTTGTATACTTTAGGATCTGGCAGCCAATCTGGATGCTGTGCTGCTGGTCCTGGCATAATTTAGGATTTTGCTGCCAACCTGAATACTGTGCTGGTCTCGTTGTTTTTACTCTGAGTGCTTTGATGCACTTCCATCAATTGTGGTGCTGGTTTGTCCTCTCACTGTTTT
Source organism: Ichthyophis bannanicus (assembly GCA_033557465.1). Taxonomy (NCBI): domain Eukaryota; kingdom Metazoa; phylum Chordata; class Amphibia; order Gymnophiona; family Ichthyophiidae; genus Ichthyophis; species Ichthyophis bannanicus. Next base: position 1,130,455,782 of record CM066033.1, read on the forward strand.
GAAGGGTTCATTGCCCTCTTTATATTGTGTTGCCCTTCGTGGTGGCTTCTGGTACTCATCCTGCCACTGTATGTACTCTTTGGCCTCTTCTGGAACCCCTTGGGGGGGAGTTGTGACTGTCTTGATGGCTTATAGCACTAGAGAAGCCTGCCATCAAGTTTCAAACAGGTTTGTTTGAAAATAGTTAAGTCTTTATGTTCCATGGCAAAATAATTTCCCTCATAGACTTTAATGGGGACAAATGGAACAAATGCATGAATACATAGTTCCTGAACACTAACTGAACAGGCACATTTCAACGAACAGAACTGAGGTAAAAAATCTTCGGTGTGCACATACCTGGTAGAGATACATTAACCAAAAGATTCAATCTTTGCAGCAGAAGTCTTGATGCATTTTTTTTTAAGTTGGCGAGCTAAAGGCTGGCAGGCTAAGATCTGGCAAGTTAATTGTCACACAGTAGGATATCCTTCAGAATAGAATCATTCATAGCCAGAAATGCTATCCAACCTAATTCTAGGATTTTAAATTTTGTCAAAACCTAGCCTTTCTTTTGTAACATGTATGACCCTCATTATTTTTTCTTCCCTGCAGCCTGTTTAACTCATTTCAGGAGAAGGAAACAGTGGAGGGCAAATTACCACGGCCTACCAGGATAGTGGGTAAAATCAACTTTATTGGAGACCCAACTGTACAAGTTTCGGCCAAAGGCCTTCATCAGGGGTCTGCAGCAACTCGGCAGGGCAAGGGAGGAGACTAGTGCCGCCCCGTCGCGAGGGAGCCTGAAGTCTTTATAAAGCCGCCGCCCTGCTACTACTAAATTCGCTTTCTTCCCAGTCCCACTGCCTGGGCTGCGCCCGGAGTCGCTGCAGACCCCTGATGAAGGCCTTTGGCCGAAACATGTACAGTTGGGTCTCCAATAAAGTTGATTTTACCCACTATCCTGGAAGGCCGTGGTAATTTGCCCTCCGCTGTTTCCTTTTCGGTGTTTTTTGCGGAAGGCCTCCTCCTTTTGTTTCTTAACTCATTTCAGGACCGGTGTTATCATTAGGCAGTCGCCTAGACTGTAGGCCCTCCAGGGGTGACCATTGCCACTGCTTTCGCTCCTCTTGGGATCTGCAGCAGCAGCAGTGGCTGCATACAGCCCCATGGCACTTACCTTACAACTTCAGTGCCCCCTTGGACCACCCGATGCAGACTTCCTGTTTGCAAGATAAGCACTGAGGAGCTGTTTGCGGTCATTGCCGCTGCTGCAGGTTCCGGAAATGGGTGATAGCAGTGGCAGTGGGTGCGGCAGGGGTGGGTGGGGGCGCAATGGCTGAGGTTCACCTAGGGTATCTCATCTCCTTATGCCGGCCCTGGCTCATCTACACCTCACATCCTCCCTGATGAATACCATTTTTCTCATGGAGTACAGTATAACCTCAGAAAATGGTGGGTTTTTTTTGTTTTTGAAATTGTGTAACTAAAATTTAGAAATATCACATGACTGTTCTTATGTTAGCTAAGAGAGCTTTTTGGGTTCTGTACAAGATCCATTCTTAATTTGAATATTATGTAATATTTGAGAGGGAGTTTGGATTTTTCGCTAGTGTATCACGGCCCTTCTGGAGTTTTATGCACATGATCAAGAATAAATTCTGATGTGGATTCATGAGGTTGTAAGACTACTTTCAACATTTAACTAAAAAAAAATGCTCACATCCACACACTGACCTTTTGGGAGAGCCCAGCATTCGTATGTTGGATCTGCTGGATCTGTCCTCTAACTCAGTAGCTTCATCTTGCATCTTTGAACTGACTTCCAGAGGTTGCCTGCGTGTCAGAGGCACTTGACATCCTATGACTCTGACATCTGCTCTTTTAATTGTTACTTATTGTGTAAAGTTTTTTATTGAAAGGTAACAGTGTAAGAGAAATAAATAATCATTTCAGGTACAACATGCTCCTTATCTCCCTCCCACTTTCAACCTAGCAACACCAATATTAGGTAAAAGCATCTGGAATATCTCAAAATATAACAGTAAAATATGTAGGTGATCATCCATAAAGCAGGAAATATGGTAATAATACAGTCAAACACTGAAAAGATGATTGTCGAGGCACAGAATAACAGAACAATATTTGAGACAATATTTCCCCCTCAAACTCCAAGAAGGATTATTCAGTTAACAAAGTCGTACCAACGCATGTGGAGTGGGACTATATCCCCACTGATCTTTGCCTAGAAACCTTTCAATATCCCCCCCCCGCCCACGAATCACCCCCCCCTCCCACCCACCGCCCAACTCAAAGCTTGAGGAGAAAGTAGGATTCCTGCAGGAGGAAAGAAGAAAAAACAAAAGAAGAAATAGAATATGTCAAAAAGAAGATCAGACTTCCAGATGGTAATACTCTGCGGAAAGGTAATGTTATGTGTATGTCAGAATATTAGATGTCCAGATCCCCAGAACAAATAAAGGTCCTAGCCTTCATAAAGGTAGAAACTGGCTCCAAAGATGCTGCAAATTGTCTGGTTTGCCTCTCAACTACGCAGTGAGCTTCTCCATTTTATAGATGTCCCAAACCTTTATCAATCACTCCTAAAGAGTGGGAGCAAAGCTCCGTTTCCAATAGCGACTAATCTCCGAATGTGCTGCGAGAAGTAAGCTTTGTACCAAATGGACAGTATCACCTGGGAGCAAATCAGGATCAGAGTACCCTAGAATGCAATATTCGTGACCATATGGGAAAGCGATCTGAGTAATTTGGCTATGGGACCCTCTTCCAAAAACATTGTATTTTCAGACATTCTCACCACATGTGATAAAATGTTCCACGTTCACCAAATAGTCTCCAACATAGAGAGTCATCGGCTCGCCCCCCCAGCAATATAAAGTTACCGGAACAATAGACATACGTGTCAAAATGCGCAGTTGGGTATTGTGGTATACGCTCCCAGCTGCCTAGGCGGTTGCCTATAGGTGGGGGTATGCCTTACAATGTCCCTTTTACATGGGTTCCCAGAGCCGGGGCTTCTGGGAGTTGTAGTTAATAACCAATGAGTTGTAGTTGTGAACAAATGAATGATTGAGCCGAGGCTTTTTTGAAGGCAACACAGGAATTTATTTTCTTCCTTTGCTCAAAGGAACCTCCATAGAAACTCAGCACAACGCATAAACTGGGATACTTCTCCCCTCAAAAGAAAAAACCTCTATACAAAGACTTTCACAGTGTCACTAGTTACACTTGCTTCCTTCAGCAATGCAATTTCTTTCTTCAGCAGACAAAAATATCACTTAACAGTCCCTTGCTGACTTTAGGTATAAACAGCGGCTTTTTAACTGCACAACATGCACATTAAAGCTTCCTTTTTACTTCGGTTATTATATGTTTCAGATAGTTGCTCCAGACACATTCAAATCAAGCCTTTGAATGTTTCATGCACTTTTTAAAACAGCAGCAACTTCATTTTCAAACATTCTTAGCATTCTTAACTGCAGACATTCAGGTATAATAACTCCTGGGTTTTCTTTAGGCTTAAAATCTATAGCTTTTCATTCTACCCTCATGGATAGAGAACAATCCATTTCACATTCTATGGAATCATTTTCAGTATCATAATTATGTACTTGCATGCTTTCAGAGTCAGGCTGTGCAGTCTCCTGACTGGCAACAGCTTGGGATAGCGTGGGCTTGATTTCTTCCAATAACTTAACAACCATTTCCTATTCGCTTCTCCGGGCCAGTCCAGGGACAGGTATGGTTGTCAATCCTCTATAGCTACTGAGGACTGAAGACTTCAAGTTTTGATGAGATGTGAAGCCACTCCCCCTGAGGGTTACCCAGCAGTCTTTCAGTCCTCAGCAGCTACAGAGGATCGAATCTATAGTTCTCCCTCATTTTTCTTTTCTGCTGTTAGTTTTGCCTTATTATTTCTAAATCTATATTGGCTCTAGCAGAGCTGATGGATTTCTACAGTCCTTGTGCTCACAAATTGGGGGTACTGTGGCTTTAACGAAATTGGAGACGGCGAGAGAGTCAGTCCCCCGGTGAGAGGCAGAGCCTGTCTCCATTCACCAATTCCGTCTCCGTCGGCAGAGGGTTTTCTGGGAGCCCCAGTTGTACCTCTGCCGCATCTGCTACTAAGACAGGCTGTTTCTCGCTAGCTGCGGGACTGCCTGCTCTAACCCGCGGGTGCGGGCTGTTTTTTTTGGTAAGTCTCTGCTTCTTCTTTTCTTTCACCCGTTCCGTTTTTCTCCCGCCTCCGGTTAGCGCGTTTATTTTGCTGTGCGGTTTCGGCTTGATCCGACATCATTTTTGTTTTCACGGGGTTAGTTTGTCGTGTGTTTCTCACGTTTCGGCATGTCAGAGAAGCAGGGGAATCCATTACAGGAGCCTTCTTTGCCCTCCGAAAAGGCGTGAAAGTCGGCCATTTTGGCAGCGCCAGTCAGCTCTCCCTCAGAGCAGTCTCGGCCTCACAAACGGAAGGCAAAGACATCTAAGGAGCCTGTGCCTGTCCTTCAGCCTGCGCTTCCCATTATGGGGACTCCGGGGGATATGCCTTCGTTTTTCTCGCCCGAATTTATTTTGGCTATGCACCGGGCGTTCCTTCTAAAGTCAACTCAGCCTGAGCAGGCTGCGGTGTTTTCCACTTTAGAAACACTCTCTCCGAGGGTGCAGAGCGCAGAGGACCCTGGAGAGGGGCCTTCTAAGCCTACAGAGGGTCTTGCAGATCCGTTAGGCCCTGTTTTTTTCCCAGGATTCTATGCTCTTCGGTCAGGGGGATTCAGAGGGTCTAGCAGAACCCTTCTTGGATCAGGACACTGAAGAGTTGGAGGAAGGTGAGATTGCCCCCGGGGAGGATCCCAATGTTTTCCGGGTTTTCCGTAAGGAGGAGCTCGCAGCTCTCATCGCACAATCTTTGGCGGCTCTCCACCTGCTTCCTCCTTCGGCCTCTCAAGAACCTTTGGAGGATCCCTTGTTACAGGGTTTTAAATCTCAGCAACGCTGTTTTCCCATGCATTGGGTAATTAGGCAGATGATAGAGTCGGAATGGGAGTGCCCCGAAGCTACCCTGCGGGGAGGACGCGCCTTAGCACGCCTGTACCCTCTTCCGCAAGAAGAACGGGAGTTATTCCGCATGCCTAAGGTGGATGCCCTAGTGTCAGCGGTCACTAAGAAAACTACCATCCCTGTGGAAGGCGCTGCGGCGCTTAAGGATCTACAGGATAGAAAGTTAGAAGTTCTGCTCAAGCAGGCTTTTGATTCTAGCGCTTTGGCGTTGCAAGCTGCAGTTTGTGGAGCTTATGTGTCGCGGGCATCCATTCACTGGCTACAAGGGGACGCAGCGGGGGAGTCCGCTTCGGAGGTTCCAGATACAGCGAAATTAGAGTCAACGGCCGCTTATGCGGCGGATGCCTTTTATGACTTGGTGCGGATTGCGGCGAAAACCATGGCCTCTATGGTAGCGGCCAGGCGTTTTCTCTGGTTGCGCAACTGGTCGGCGGATGTTTCCTCGAAGGTCCGACTTAGTAAATTGCCTTTCAAAGGGAAGTTGCTCTTTGGAGAAGCCTTGGAGAAACTTGTGAAGGATTTAGGCGACTCCAAAGGTGGGCGTTTGCCTGAGGATAGGCCTAAGCCGCTACGTGCTTCTGGAACTGTTCGAGGCTCCGCTCGGGATTCCCGCAGGTTTCGGGGAGCACGTTTTGCGCCCTATTCTAGGGGGCGTTCCAGTTTTCGTGGTCAGTCCTTTCGAGGAGCCAGAGGTTTTGGCCGATCTTACGGGGCAGCCTCTCAACCTTCCATTAAAAAACCTCAATGAAGGTTGGCTGGTCCAGCCGTTGGTTCCTGTAGGCGGTCGTCTACAGAATTTTCTATCGGCTTGGACTGCAGTCACGTCGGACAGATGGGTTTTGGAAGTAATTCAGAAAGGTTATGCCCTAGACTTCGCCTGCCCCTTACAGCCAGCTTTTGCTCGAACAGAGTGAAGCTACAAGCCATTTCCGACACGCTCGTTCGTCTGTTGCAACTGCAAGCGATTGTTCCCGTGCCGTTGGACCAGTACGGCTGTGGTCGATACTCGATCTATTTTGTGGTTCCCAAAAAGGACGATTCTTTTCGTCCCGTGCTAGATCTCAAAGGTGTAAACCGTACTTTGCGGGTTCCACACTTTCGCATGGAAACCTTGCGCAGCGTGATTCGGGCGGTGCAGCCGGGAGAATTTCTCTCGTCCATCGATCTCACGGAGGCTTATCTTCATATACCCATCAGGCAATCTCATCAGCGCTATTTACGTTTCGCCCTTCCAATGGGGCATTTCCAATTTCACGCATTGCCGTTCGGTCTCGCGACGGCTCCCCGTACATTCACGAAACTGATGGTGGTAGTAGCGGCGGCGCTTCGAAAGGAGGGTATTCGAGTCCATCCGTATCTCGACGATTGGTCGATCCGGGCCGATTCTCGGGAGGCTTCGGTGGCGGCGACAGCTCGCGTAGTTCAGCTCCTCGAACAACTCGGTTGGGTGATCAATCATTCCAAGAGTCATTTGATACCAAGCCAGCAGCTCACTTATCTAGGAGCTTGCTTCGACACAGAGCAGGGGACAGTTTTTTTGCCCGATCTGCGGGTGGAGAAGCTTTTGCAACAAGTTCAAGCTTTCCTGTGTCTTTCAGCTCTGTCGGCATGGACCTATTTACAGCTTTTGGGGTCCATGGCGGCGGCTCTGGATCTGGTTCCGTGGGCAAAGGCCCACATGTGGCCTTTTCAGCAGGCGCTTCTCTCCCGTTGGTCGCCGCAACTTCACCCCCTCTCACAGCGTCTTCCCTGTCCAGATCAGGTGCGTCTCAGTCTGCAGTGGTGGTTACTTCCGGAACATCTTACGGCGGGAGTTCCTTTAGAGGAGCCCTCGTGGGTCTTGGTTTCCACCGATGCCAGTCTCTCGGGCTGGGGGGCTCATTGTCAGACACGAGTGGCTCAGGGCTCCTGGTCTCCTGAAGAGAGTTCGTGGTCGATCAATCGGCTGGAACTCCGCGCAGCTCGGCTTGCCCTACTTCAATTCGAGACCTTGCTCAAGGGCACTGCTGTCAAGATTTTCTCCGACAATGCGGTGACAGTCGCTTATATCAATCGTCAAGGCGGCACCAAATCGCTTCCTCTCCTGTCCGAATGTCAAACGTTAATGGCTTGGGCGGAATCCAATCTCAAAGCGATCTCAGCAGCGCATGTCGCTGGCATAGACAATGTCCAAGCCGATTATCTCAGCCGCCATGTCCTCGATCCCGGGGAATGGGAACTGAACGCGGCAGTTTTTCACGACCTGACTCTGCGTTGGGGATCTCCAGTGATGGATCTGATGGCAACCTTTACCAGTGCCAAAGCCAGTCGCTTTTTCAGCAGGCGCAAGGAACACATGTCCGAAGGGCTCGATGCTCTCGTTCAACCGTGGCCACAGGACTCCCTCTTGTACGTTTTCCCTCCTTGGCCAATGTTGAGTCGGGTCGTTCAAAGGATTGCACATCACCGCGGCACGGTGATTCTCATTGCACCGGATTGGCCTCGTCGGCCCTGGTATGCCGATCTCATTCGGCTTCTCATAGCTCTGCCTTGGCCTCTTCCGGTTCGTCTCAATCTATTGCATCAGGGTCCGATTCTCATGCCCAAGGTAGATCGATTCTTACTTACGGCTTGGCTCTTGAAAGGGCTCGCTTAAAGCGCAAGGGTTATGCAGCTTCCGTAATAAACACCTTGCTTCAGTCTAAAAGACCTACGACTTCTCTGGCTTATGTGCGCGTATGGCGTCTCTTTGAGTTCTGGTGTGGGCAGCGTAATATTCTGCCTATGTCATCTACCTTGCCTCAGCTTCTTCTTTTCCTTCAGCATGGCTTCGACAAAGGTCTGGCTCTCAGTACCCTTAAGGTTCATGTAGCCGCACTCGCTTGTTTTCGGGGGTACGTTCAGCATCGCCGTCTTTCGGCGCTTCCCGATGTCCAGCGTTTTTTTAAGAGCGGCACGAATTCTCCGTCCCCCGTTGCATCCTATAGTTCCTCCCTGGGATCTGAACGTGGTTTTGGTAGCTTTTTCTCAGTCATCTTTAGCTTCTCTCGGCTCCCGGGAAATTCGTGAGTGTTCCTGGAAAACGGCTTTTTTGGTTGCTTTGTGTTCGGCTCGCCGGATTTCCGACTTACAGGCTTTGTCTTGCCGGGAGCCTTATCTTCAATTTCTGCCGGAGCGGGTGTTGCTTCGAACTGTACCTTCCTATGTGCCTAAAGTTCTGTCTGTTTTCCATGTGAATCAAACGATAGCCTTGCCCGTGTTTCCGGATACTTCTAGTTCTCCCATGGATCGGGCTCTCAAACATTTAGATCTTGCACGGGTCCTACGTACGTACTTACGTCTTTCAAAGACGTTTCGAAAGACTGATAGACTTTTTGTTCAATACGCCGGGTCTCGTAAAGGTCAACCAGCCTCCAAAGCCACCATAGCGCGTTGGGTTCGCAGCGCTATTCTAGCGGCTTACGCTGCTAAAGAGCTTTCTCCGCCTGTTGGGTTAAGGGCTCATTCTACTCGAGCTCTAGCCACTTCTTGGGCGGAGTTTGCGTTTGTACCACCGGTAGATATTTGCAGAGCGGCAACTTGGTCTTCATTACATTCTTTTACTAAGCATTATAGATTGGATGTTCAGGCTCGGAACGATGCGAAAGTAGGGGCCGCGACTCTTATCGCAGGTCTTGCGGGTCCCTCCCAAATTTAGGTGCTGCTTTGGTACTGCCCTACCTGTCCCTGGACTGGCCCGGAGAAGCGAATAGGAATAAGAAATTAGTTCTTACCTGCTAATTGTCTTTCCTTGAGCTTTCTCCGGGCCAGTCCAGGGTCCCACCTCTGACTGTGTATACAACTTTGTTGTTAGTCTCCTTCTCAGCTACGCAGTTTCAGACATTAGTCCGTGGCTGAGCTTATAATTGGGGTTTTCAGATCTCCTTCAGTGCCGACTGATGTTTTTGGCTTTCTCATAGTGTTTAAAAAAAAACAAAAAAACAAACAAACCAACAACAAAACTTTGACTATGATATCGGAGCCCGTTTCATGGCTTCTGCATTTTGCAAGGACTATAGGACTTTATCAGTGTTTCAGGGTTCATCTGGTGTTTTTAGTTCTTTCTTTTAGTTGCTTTGTCATACGAAGACTGCTGGGTAACCCTCAGGGGGAGTGGCTTCACATCTCATCAAAACTTGAAGTCTTCAGTCCTCAGTAGCTATAGAGGATTGACAACCCTACCTGTCCCTGGACTGTCCCGGAGAAAGCTCAAGGAAAGACAATTAGGTAAGAACTAATTTCTTATTCCCAGCGAGACCCTCCCTCTTGACTCAGGGGTGTTAGCAGGGCTTTGGAGATCCTTATCTTGCGCAGACTGTTTAAAGCTTCTAAAGGGTTCACCTCCCTTCTATTAACAGTTCTTCTTACCGGCCTTCCCTGAGATAAAGCTCTTCGACACGGCTCTTCCTGGACTGTCCCCGTACCTGGCTTTTAGGCATCAGCCTCCTTAGGATAAAACCTCCTGTTTCCAGGGCCAGCTGTAGTCTCTCTACAGCACTGGCTTTGTTCAGGACTGTGGTGCTGGCTATGAGGGGAATCCTTCCTTAGGCTGTCCCTGGAGCACCTCTCTCTCCCGGTCTCTCTGAAAGAATCCTTTCTTTCTATATCTCTCAGGATCTCCTCGGCTTCTGTTTCCCTGCTGGTCTCCCTACTTCCTGTTCTCTGGGGCTTAAATGAGTGGGGCTGCCCTACAACTTTCCACTCCTCCCCCAGCTGTCTCTCGTTACCTCCCCTAGTTGCTATGGAGCTTGGGCGTGGCCTGAAGACAGCAGCTTTGGGTATGTTTTTTTTCTCTTTAGCTGAAGTTTTAAAGTCACGGCTCCCTGTACTTCCCTTCTGCTTGGAGGTAAATGTTTGTGTTTTATCTATTTCCATGGGCTCTGGAGCAGCCTCGTCACCACAGTATTAACCAATGATAAAGAAATTGAACAGGAATGGGAGTAATGGATAGTATCTACCCAAAAATCTTCAGATTGTCCTGAAAGATCCCTCTCCCATTGTAGTCGAAAGTATGGGGTAGGCAAAGTTTCAGACAAATCAACTAGAAAAGCGTGATAAAGCCTAGCCAAAAATGCTTTAGTGGTCTAGGTCGCAAATAGGGTACGTCCCCAGGGTCTAGGAGTCCTCGTTCCTGCTGTTACCAGAGCTCATGTACTAAGGCAGTGTCTGAATTGCAAATATTGGAAAGAGGAGAGGGAGCATTGCAGTACCTCTTCTAGTTGAGTTGGAGACAAACAAACGGACTGCTCATACAGAAAAGTGAGATAAACATTCTTTGCCGAAGAAAGAAAGGAGCGGCCCAGATTCCTAGCAAAGGGGAAAGCACCAATTGTTGTATATGGTGACCACGAAGAGGGAAGTAATGTTTAACTGCATATTTTTTGCCACACAGTCCAAACTGGACCAAGAAAGGTATGAGATCGAATAGTTCTTCCCACATTCTCTGCGGCAAGAAATAGTACAGCACTTAGTGGAATCTGTGTTGCCCATCTAGTCTCCAGGTCAACCCAAGATGAGGAAATGTTATGATACCAAAGGTGTATTGCACGTAAACATGAGCTTAAGTAATACAGTTCAAAATTTGGGAGACTAATGCCCTCTGCTGTTTTGGGACAGACCATCATATGCCACCCTAACCTAGGACGGCGACCTTGCCATACAAAACCCATCAGTATCCTACATAATTGGATAAAGGAGCGTGGGACTGCGATAGGAAGCTGCTGAAACAGGAAAATAAATTTTGATAACAATAACGTCTTGATTGCGTGCACCCTCCCTAGCCAGGACACCGATAAAGATTGCCAAGTCAGGACATCTCGTGCTATAGAAGAACATAGAGGGAGATAATTATAGGTATAAAGTTCCTCCAGGCGCTGGGGTATCTGTATTCCAAGCAGCGACTGGCATGGTAGCAAAGCGGATTTCTGAAAGTTAATTGTATAACCTGAAAGGTGCGAAAATTCCTTAAGTAAAGAGGCAAGGATGGGCAAATTAATAGCAGGTTCCCGAAGAAAGATCAGAGCATCATCCGCATAAAGGGACACAATGTGATATTGATTGGCCAAGGCAATTTCGAGGGAAGAAGCGTGGTTGCGAAGTTGTATGGCTAGAGGTTCTAGCCCAAGTGCAAAAAGAAGAGGAGACAGCGGGCAGCCTTGTCTGGCTGCTCTCTCCAATAAGAAAGGGTGCGAAGAAAAGCCATTGACCTGAACTATGCCAATGGGCACCTTATATAAGGCTGTAATCCATGATTGAAAAGAGGGACCAAAAACAAAAGATTGTAAAGTGTGCAGTAAGTAACGCCATTCCACCTTATCAAAAGCTTTCTCAGCATCCAAGGATACAATAGCATATTTCCCTTCTGTTTTGTGAAGGCTAAAGATAATATTAAGAAGACAACGCGCATTTTCAAATCCATAACGACCCTTAATAAATCCGGTCTGGTCAGGGTGTATAATGTCTTGTATTCTAGACTCTAAGAGCAAGGCAATAATTTTGGTGAAGATTTTGTAGTCAGTTAAGCAGTGAAATTGGCCTATAATTGTTACAAACTAATGGGTCTTTAACTTCTTTTGGTAGGATTGTAATCAAAGCTTGAGACATGGAATCCAGAAGGCATTGTTGGCATAGAATATCATTAAACACCCACAGTAATGTTGGGGGCAAGATAATCCAAAAATGTTTTATAAAATTCAGCCGGCAGGAGGTCAGGGCCCAAGGCTTTTGCATTTTTTAATTGTTTGATAGCAAGTTGCACCTTTGCCAGCGATATTTCCCCATCAAGAGCTTCCCATGCCTCCTGAGATAATTTAGGGGGATTTACTATGTTCAACCAACGTTGAATACTTGCAGAATCTGCTGTCAACTATGAGGTATATAAATTTTTGTAAAAATAAGCAAACTGTTGGGCCATCTCACTTGATTTATGAAGTGTCTTCCCTTGTGTATCAGCTATAATATTTATTTGTCGACGTAAATGCTGTCACTTTAGCTGCCGTAGGAGAGGCTTGCCTGCCTTATTCCCATGCACATAAAAATGGCGCCATGTGCGTAACAACTGAGAAACTATTTCTTCTGTTTCTAAAGCTGCTAATTCTCCCCTTAACGGTGTAAGCCTACGCCAAACCTTTGAAGTGGGCCAGCGTCGATATTGTTCTAATAGACAAATTTGCACCCTTAGAGTTTCCTGTTTTCCTGATCTCTGACGCTTAAAAGCTGTAACCAGGGAAATAACATGTCCTCTAAGGATGGCCTTACCTGCTTCCCAAAGCAAAAAAGGGGGTATGCCTGCTCCATCATTATGTTGAATATAGTCAGCCCACTCCTTTCGCAGTTTCTCTTCAAAAGCCTTGGTTTTAAATAAGAGCCGTGGAAAAGCCCAAGACCGAGAGTGCTTCTCCAAGTCCCCAATCTCCCATTCAAGGCTAATCAGATGATGATCCGAAGGTCCTCGAGTACCTATATTAACTTGAGATAACTGGGAGAGAATTGCTTTAGACGTTAACCACATATCAAGCCTAGAATATAAGTTGTGGAAAGAAGAAAAGAAGGTGTATTCCCTATCTCCTGGATGAAGGTAACGCCAGGCATCCTCTAACACACAAGTAGAAGTTAGAGTGGAGAGAAGTCGACTAGCCCCAGAGGATACAAAAGTCCCTGTGGATCTGTCCATTTCCGAGAAGACACAATTAGAATTCCCTCCCAAAATCAGATGACCAGAAGTTTGGGTCGGCAAAAGTTCTAAAAGCTCCTTCAAGGATTGTAGAATTTCCATAGGGGGAATGTAAACATTTGCTAAAGATACTGACGTTCCAGAGATGGTACCAGAAATGAGAAAGCGGCCCTTAGGGTCCTGTACTTTAGTAGAGAGTTGAAAAGAACAATTTTGCGAGATCATAATCGCAACCCCTCGTCTATGTGTGGAGAAGCCCGAGGAGAAAACCTGAGGATTTTTCCGAGAGACCAGACAAGCATGAGCCCTGGGTGCTAAGTGTGTCTCCTGGAGAAAGATTACATCCGTTTTTTTCCCTGCCAATTTGGTCTAGTACTCTCCGCCTCTTGATTGGGCTATGTAAGCCCCTAATATTCCAAGATATAAATTTAACCATAGCCTGCTAATAGATGGACCGCTTAAGAAAAAACTCTATAAGGTATCCTCCAGCTGTCATATTCAAAGAAAATGAGCATCTTTATTGTTCCAGGGATCCTTTCTTGCTCATTCAGCAAGAACATTACGCTATCCAGCCTGTAACCTGTACTACTGTTGTTCCTATCCTCTCCTGCAAGCCAAATCCTCCCCCCTCCCACCCGCCCCATGCCTCCCGCTACCCAACCCCATCTCTGTCCTAATATTATTGAACAAAGACCAAGCAAGAAACCACCCACTCAACGTGTAAACATCCTGGATGTCTAATCAGAGGCACAAGAAATGGAATAACCTTAAGCTCCTCCCTCCACCCCGGACCCACTGTGCATTGGGCACATGTATTACCTGGCGCCTACAGATACTGTATCACTTCCTTTGGAATATCTTTTGACTAAAAAAAAACCCCTCCCTCCTCCCAACCACACCTAAGCAGAGCTATCATCCACACCTCTGCCCGTTTTCCTACCTATTTGGATCAATGGAACAATCCCCACCTTAACAACAACAATAACACAGGTACACTACCAAAAAACTGCCTCCAGTTTTGCAACTGATTCCTATAGATTTTGGGGTGCTGAATCCAGGAAAAATAGCCAAAATGTTCCATCACGTCACGTTTTCTTGCAAAATTAGATTTCTTACCCATATAAGGAATGTTCACATAATTTCTTTTTAGCCGACTGCAGTTTATTTTCTTGGCCCAAAATAGAGGTTGTAATGGTTAACTAACTAGAAACACTCCCTCATGATATTTTAGAGTGTTTTGTAGTCATTTTATACATTAACAGGACAATTGGGAGGCGGGGGGCTAAATCCAGTACTCGCGCTGGCGCATGTTCTTTCCTGTTCGCCTCGCCTCGTTCGCTCGCTCGCTCGCTCAAACACGGTGGTTGCGACATGAACGTTCCTGTCAAATTTCAGTTTCTTGCAAGTTCATTATTACCTTTTGTTTGCTCAGTCGTAATCCAGCTGTATTCCGAAGTGGTTCACTACAGTTGTAGTTTGCAGTGCTGTGTATTTGTGATGGCTCACAGAGCCAGAGGTTGCGTCAACTCTCCGGACAGTTTTTGTTTTATTTGTGGGGAATATACCGTGAAAAAGCGGCAGAGGAACATTTCTGCATTTATTAAAAAAGTATATTTCTCCTATTTCGGTTTGAAGTTAGGCGATCAAGACAAACCGTGGGCTCCTCACAAAGTGTGCAAGACATGTGAGGAAGATCTACGCTTATGGATGAAAGGTAAAAAACAAGCATTTCGTTTCGGAATACCTATGATGTGGCATGAACAAAGAGACCACAGCAGTGACTGCTATTTTTGCTCTTGCATTGTGAAGGGATACAACTTAAAAAATAAGAACGTAATAAGTTACCCCAACCTTCCCTCAGCAATTAGGCCTATGCCTCATAGCAACGAAGTACCTGTGCCTGAACCACCAAAATCTTTGGATCATATTTGTGTGGACGGTTCTGATCATGATGAGACTCATCAGATGGCTTTTCCCGATGAGTCCAGTACTTCCGAGTTTGAAACTGAACCAGATCCGAAACCTGAACTTTTCTCTCAAGCTGAATTGAATGATTTAGTCCGGGATTTAGGATTCCCAAAAGATGCTGCCCAACTGCTAGGTTCTCGGCTTAAACAGAAAAATCTATTGTCACCAGGAACAACTTTTTATTGGTACCGCAACCGCGAGACACAATTTTTGAAGTATTTCAGCAAAGAGGAAGATTTGGTATTTTGCAACGATATATACGGAGTGATGGAAAAGTTTAAACTCAAGTATGATCCTGCTGAATGGCGGCTGTTCATTGATTCGTCAAAAGACAGCATAAAAGGTGTTCTTCTTCATAATGGCAACACATTCGCTTCAGTTCCTATTGCTCACTCTGTTATTCTCCAAGAAAAATACGAGAATTTGGCCCTGATTCTTCAGAAGATTCGTTATGATGAGCATAAGTGGATGATTTGTGGAGACTTTAAAATTCTATCCATGCTATTAGGGCAGCAATCCGGTTTCACCAAATATCCCTGCTTCCTTTGCTTGTGGGATAGCCGGGCCCGCGACCTACACTGGGGGAAAAAAGACTGGCCAATTCGGGAGTATTTGAGACCCGGTGAGAAAAATGTTCTTCATGAGAGCTTGGTACCTCGTGATAAAATTCTATTACCACCTCTCCACATTAAGTTGGGTCTCATTAAGCAATTCATCAAGTCCCTTCCAAAAGATGGTGAGTGCTTTCGGTACCTTTGCTCAAAGTTCCCCCAACTTTCTGAAGCAAAGCTAAAGGAAGGAGTGTTTGTTGGCCCTGATATAAGGAAACTCATTTCAGATGGAGCATTCGCTGAAACGATGTCTGAGAAGGAAAAAGAAACCTGGGATTCCTTCAAGGATGTTGTTCTCAAATTCTTGGGGAACAGGCGGGATGAGAACTATAAGGATATTGTTGCCAGGATGCTCAATGCCTTCAAAGAACAAGGCAGTAACATGAGCCTGAAAGTCCATTTCTTGCACTCCCATGTGAACTACTTTCCCGAAAACTTGGGGGCGTACAGTGAAGAACAAGGTGAAAGGTTTCACCAGGACATCAAGGACGCAGAGAGAAGGTACCAAGGAAGATGGAACACCACTATGATGGCTGATTTCTGCTGGTTGCTGCTGCGGGAAACCCCAGATGAAAAATACGCCAAGCAGCGCATCAAGAGAAGCATTCGGGGGAAGAAGAAACGGGCCCACCAGGAGATTGATTGACCCAAGAATGACTTTAAAATCTAAACTGTGTTGACAAATATCGTGTTTTTACTAAACTTTGAAATAAAAATTTGCTAGTTATTACCACAGTGTCGGATCTCATTTATTAGAATTTTATTTTCACACCATCGGGTGTTTGTCTTCATGTATTGCAATGGTGCAGTTTGCGTTTTCTATTCTTACATACATACCTGTACAACATTTTTTGCACATTTCTTTGCTTTGCTTTGTGTCTAACCTCGCTCTTATATGCTCAATGTTTGTGCACATGTATGTGGCTGTTTTAAGTGCAGACAATTTTGCTACCATCACAGTGTGTTTTGTTGACATTACTCTATTCTTATGTGCTGCCTTGTTACAATTTTCTTTATTCTTATTTGAATAACTACTAAACAATTAGTATAAAGAATTCATCCAAGAAACTTTTATCTCGATCGCACTCAATCTGAAACGTTCACCTCAAACTGCTAACCCAATGTAGCAAAAAATCTGTACGTGATGGAGCAAATTGGTTACCAGATTTGGATTCAGCGCACCAAAAAACGTAAAAATCAATCGAAACATTAGAGGCAGTTTAAAAAAAATTTTTTTTAGTGTACCTGTGTAATCTTCTGTTTAGTTCTGAAGCGAGATAGTGATGAACGCATATTAGTATATGTTAGAGACATCAATATCATATACTGAGAGATCCCTATGCTTTATTACAAAAAAAAAATCATAAATATTCCCCTCAGGGAGGAGCAATGGTGTCCATTCCCTGAGAAGTACCACCATCTTGATCGGTGCCAGAGAGGTGTCTTGAACCTGGAACCTTACATCGTTTAGGACTGGAAGCTTCCCATTCACCATTACCATTACCATTTTGCTGGCATCGAGGACGATCCCCATACTGTAGAGAGTCCAAAAAGTCCATGCAATCAAGCAGTTCTGTTATGCGGTGTTTAACATTGTTCCACTCGAAAATCAAAGCGAATGGAAATCCCCAGTGATAAGGCACCAAGCATTTCTGAAGAACTTGTGTGAGTGGTCTAAAGCTCTTGCGGTGCTCTAAGGTATGATGCGAGGCATCCTGAAAAATCTGCATTTCTTGACTATTGAAGGAAAAGGATCTCTTATCCTGTTGGCTGCATAATAGCGACAATTTGTCCTCAAAGAAACGGAAGCAGACAATAATTGGGTGCGGTTGGGAGATGGTAGCTCTCTTAATCCCCAGACTTCGATGTGCTTGCTCAAGTTTGACTGGACGGGGAGAGGAAGGTACACAGAAAGCAAACAGGTCCTGAGTAAGAGCAGAGGTATCGTCCCGATCTCCCGGATGCTCCGGTAGCCCTAGAGTACGCACATTGTTCCTTCTTTGTAGATTTTCTAGATCTTCCTGTCGGTCCTGTAATTCCTTAGTGAGTTGATCCATTTTCTTAAATTTAGACTAAAATTGTGCTGTAGAGTCAATCTGATTCCCGATATGTATTTCGTTCTGCGTTACATGATCGTCTAGAGTTTTTAAATCTGGGCGTATATCATTTGCAGCTTTAGTAAAGTCCAGTCTAAATAGTTTCAGTTCTTTAAGGATTTCCATGAGATCATTTTTGGTTGCTAAGGAAGAAATTACTGAATCATCCATTGCCCTCGAGATAGAGCTTCCTTCAACTTCAGACACGGGTTCAGGATTAGGTGACCTAGAGTATTTAGAGAGTGCCGCAGCATATGATTTAACTTTAGCCATGAGGAAAGAAATACCGTATTTACTCAAGTCTAATGCGCCATCAAATCTAATGCGCATCCCTATTTTGAAAGGCTTGAAATTGAAAAAAAATGTTTGCTGGAGATTGTAGTGCGCACCCCCCCCCCTTAGTGCTGCTTCACCACCCCCCCCCCTCCCCCCTTAGTGCTGCTGGCCCGATCCAGCCAACCTCCTCTTCCTTCTTGTACTCTCGATCGGTGCCCGGCCCATGAAAAGATGTTTTTTTGCTCTGGGTGCGAGATCGGGAGCGGCCAGAGCAAAAAAACCGGCTTTTCTCCCGCAGTCCATGAACGCGATCCCCAATCCCCCGTGCAGCCGCTGTTTCTGCTTTTCACAGAGTAGCGGCTGCAATAAAATTAACTTGAAGAGGAAAAGAAACCTGTGAGAAGCCCTCCGGTCGTCCTAGGAAACTCCTTCTGCAGCGCCCCAGAAGGAGTTTCCTAGGACGACCGGAGGGCTTCTCACAGGTTTCTTTTCCTCTTCAAGTTAATTTTATTGCAGCCGCTGGTATGTGAAAAGAAGAAGCAGCGACTTCACGGGGGATCGGGGATCGCGTTTGCGGACTGCGGGAGAAAAGTCGTTTTTTTGCTCTTGCCGCTCCCGATCTCACGGCCAGAGCAAAAAAACGGCTTTTCAAGGGCCGGGCACCAATCGAGAGTACAAGAAGGAGGAAGTAGAGCGCTAGAGAGCAGTGTTTGCCTCCGAATGTAAGGCACCCTCGACTGTAATGCGCACCCTGAGTTTAGAGCCTCCTTTTGGCCAGAAAAGGTGTGCATAATAGGAGAAATATTAAAAGCTGTTCTCCTATTGCCCGCCAGATGGAGCTCTAAGACCACTTTTGGATTCTCAGTAGAAGTACTTAAAGGGAATACAGTGCTGCTTTCTCATTCCCATCCAAGAGATCAGATCACTGAATGTATTGACTTTAAAGGAGCTTAGAAGTAGATTCAGATGACTTAGTATTCAGACATCCTGCGTACTTGCATCCCCTGCTCTGCTCCCCAGGGTGTATATACTGTCAGCCGATACTTGCGAGGTAGATTGGAGCGATTCAGCTTGTTGTCATCTCTCCCTCACACTCATACTTATTGTGCACGTCACTCATGCGTTCCACACTTGCGTTCCACAAAGGATCCCGGCAGAAAATGTCCACTGCTCTCGCTTCTGCGTTTCACTGTGCGTTCCAAACAGGCTACCTCATCAAGTGAAAATGGGGGGAGAGAGGGAGACAAACACTGGACGATCAATTCCCTTTTCTATTAAAACATATGCGGCCCACACCAATTGCACCGTTTTTTAGCAGGAAAAAGAAAAGAGACACCGTGGTAGAGCGAGAAGTTTTGACATTTCTCTCACCATGCGAGGGAAGGAGCCTCAGGGGACACGATGACGATAATTAGCCAGACACAAAGGCGCACATCATCGGTCAGCTGCTCACATTTAAGTGCCCCCAGCCTGCGATATGTTTGCTTTTATTTGCCGCTTTGAAATCATAGCGGCAGCAGCAGTGGTGTGGTGAATAGAGACCGCCTGTGAAGGCAGTGGTTTCCGAAAGTTCTGCGGCATCAGCAGAGGATCGCAGGGTTCGCAGGATAAGGCTGCCAGCATCATTCAGCATGTGCGATCTTCCCAACAAATAGCAGCTTCAAAAGCACCCTAATAAACATCTTATGATGGCATTTGAAGGCATATTAGGGAGCATATTCACGAGGTTATGCGATCAAAAAGGACCTGAAGTGGAAGAGCTTCACTATGCAAAAAAACGGGAGCACATCACCCCAATCCTAAGAGACCTTCACCTCCTGCCACTTCAGGCAAGAATCAAGTACAAAGCCATCCTACTCATCCACAAAACTATCCACCAAGCACGGAACACCTCACTACACTCCTTACTGCCTCGACCATCCCACAACAGATCAACCAGACATTCCTCCAATAACTCTATCGTTGTCCCCCACAAAAGAACCAAATCTACACAACGGACCTGCAACAGAGCATTTGAACTCTATGCTCCATCCCTCTGGAACTCTCTACCGAACCACATCAAGAACAACAACGACATCACATCATTTAAGAAACAGCTAAAGACAATCCTATTCCGGGAACATCTCTCAACAGAAACACCACCATGACCCCACACGTAGATTTCAGCAGAAGTAAAACATGTCTATGTTCACCCATAATCATTAATTGTTGACCCTGGCGATGGCCCCACCCTAAAAGAAATTACCCCTCCCTATGTTACATGTTACACCGCTTTGACCCGGTGAAAAGCGGGATATAAATGCAGTTAAATAAATAAATAAATAAAAAAATATGTCACGGCCATTTTTTTCGGGCTCACGAGCGCCCCCAATCCTTACTTATTGAATTTAATATGTCCAGTTTGTTTATCTCGGGAGTGCAATTCTCAGCTGATCCTTAGCAACTTTAGTTCCTGAGCGGTCCTCCAGTTTAGTCCTCCACATCCGGGTAGTGCACGTCTTCCTGCAGCATGGAGACTGGACCAATCAGAATCTTTAATACTTCAGGGTATATGCTGCTGGAGCTCCTATCAGCCCCCAGTGTGTGTCCAGTCTCCAGCAGCAGGAAGACGTGTGAGCCCGCCTGGCTTACTTAGGGACTTGATAGCAACACTAGTTAGCCTTTTATTTGGGGTTACTTTCATTTTATTTCGTGCAGCCTATCGCTTTAAATTTAAAAAAAAAAAAAAAAAAAAGTACAGAGCTTGAGGAGCCAAGCCGTCACTGCCCTTCCCTCTCCTTTGCCTGGGGCACTAATTAGGAAGTGTTTAGATCGCTCCCCCTGGACGGTACGCGGGAGAGATCTGGTCTCCTGGCAGCAGCTCCTTCTCCGGCAAAAAGGGCTTGCTCCGGAGTGTTGAGCTGTGACGGACAGCTCTGCGGGGTGCTCGGCTCACCGGTTTGTTTCCTGTGGCAGCCGGGTTTTCAGCCTTACTCCGCTCTAGATTCGAGCGTTTTTTTGCTGGTTCTTCATTTGGTTGCAGCAGTGGTAAGTGGGGTTCCCTCTTTTTCTTATCGGTGGTTCCCTGCACTACGTTTAATTTAATTTTGTTTTCTTTTGTATTTTTGCGCCCTTTTCGCCGTTCCCTGCGGCCATTTTGTGCTTTCCTTTTTCCCGCGGGCTGTTCCAGCTTCTACAGGGCTTTGGAGCTAGAGCCCTTAGCGTTTTGGGGCAGCTTAATTTTTTGCTTTAGTTTGGCCTGATCAATTAAAAAAAAAAAAAAAAGGGAGTTTGGTTATTTTGTTTTCTTTATTCTTTTTAAGTGGCTCTATGCCTCCCTCCCCCCCTTAGAGTTGTGCCGTTTTTTTCTGTTGATGTCGGCGAGGCCGCAGTGCGTGGTCTGCGGCTCTCGCAGAGGCACTGTGGCAGACTCGGGAATTTGCAGGGGCTGCGCTGCTGTGTCTGCTGATATGGAGCAGCAGATGGAAGGCAGGTCCGTGACAGATTCCTTGGACCCTACCTTGCCTCCTGAGGGGGATTCTTTGCTTGGTTCTCTCATTCCCCAGGCACAATCTGCACCTAAGGCGCAGGGGTCTGGGCTGCCGGTGGCAGAGACAGTCTTCTTCTTCCTTGGCAGATTTTTCCCCAGACTTCGTCCTCCTTATGCATCAAGCTTTCAAATTGGGATGTTTAGGTAGGTTGCCAGAGGCTTTCGCGGCGCCGCCGTCTCTGCCGCCTCTTAAAGCGGAAGGGGCCGGTCGGATCTTACCGAAGCCGGCAAAAAGGCCTCAGTCCTCGGACATAGAACAGGAGGATTTGGAGTGGCAAGAAGTAGAGCCTGAGATGGAGTCTGAGGATGTGTTTGATGATCTGGAGGAAGGGGAGATCCCTGAACCCGAAGATCAGGCAAGAATTATCAGAGTTTTTCGTAAGGAGGAGCTGGTTCCCCTCATCACGGAAGCCCTTCAGACACTCAACCTCGCAACAGCGCACCCGGCTGAGGAAGAGGGGTTGGAGGATCCCCTCATCCAAGCGGTCCGGGATTCTCAGATAGTGTTCCCGGTACACAGGGTTGTAGATCAGATGATTCAAGCAGAGTGGGATCAGCCTGAGGCAGGTCTGAAGGGTATTCGGACAATGAACCGCCTCTATCCCTTAGCGGACAAGGACAAGGAAAAATTCAAGTCACCTCAGGTAGATGTGTCTGTCTCGGCAGTGACCAAGAAAACCACAATTCCAGTTGAAGGAAGTGCGGCCTTAAAAGACACTCAAGACAGGAAGGTAGATGGCTTGTTGAAGCAGGCCTTTGAGACCAATGCTTTGTCTTTGCAGGCCTCTATTTGTGGGGCCTGGGTGGGCTCAGCATCTGCGTCAGGATTCCCGCTTAGACCAGCAGGGGTTGCTCGAGGTAACGCGGTTGGAGTCTGGTTCAGCTTATTTGGCAGACGTTCATTATGATTTGATCAGGACGTTGGCAAATAGTATGGCTTCCTTAGTGGCGGCGTGGAGGTCCATCTTGTTGCGTAATTGGGCGGCCGACGGGTCTTCAAAGTCTCGGCTCAGTAAACTCCCTTTTAAAGGCAGATTGTTGTTCGGGGACGATCTGGACAAGTTGGTCAAGGATCTTGGGGAGTCCAAAGGCGGAAGGCTGCCGGAGGATAAGCCTAAGTTAGGTAAAAGTTTGCCGGCTTCTCTAGGTCAATTTAGGGACTTTCGGAGGTTTTGGTCCTCCCGCCTTTGGGGATCCCAACGTGGCAGATTTGGATCCAGGTCGCCAAATTTTCGAGGGTTTCGGGGAGCGGGCAGAGGTTTCTCGGCTGCGTCGTCCTCTTCTGCCTCTTCCTTTAGTTCCAAGCCTCAATGAAGCGAGGTGGACCCAGGAGGGAAGGCAAGTGATCGGGGTCGCCTCCGGGACTTTCTTCCTTCTTGGGTCCAGATAACATCAGATCAGTGGGTGCTCGAGATAATCAGAGAAGGTTATACGCTGGAGTTTGCTTCTCCGCTCCGGGACTCCTTCGTGCTGTCTCCCAGCAAGGGACAGCAGAAGGAATCAGCAATTCGTTCAACGTTGGATCGGCTGTTGGAGTTGGGGGCGGTAATTCCCGTTCCGGAGTTCGAGCGCGGGGAAGGTCGTTACTCCATTTATTTCGTGGTGCCAAAGAAAGACTGGTCCCTCCGTCCTCTTAGACCTCAAGGGCGTGAATCGTTGTCTCCGGGTGCCACATTTTCGCATGGAGACCCTAAAATCCGTCATGGTGGCAGTACACCTAGGAGAGCTTTTGACATCTCTAGACCTCTCGGAAGCCTATCTGCATATTCCGATCAGACCGGTTCATCAGAAGTTGCTGTGCTTCGCTTTTCCGTGGGGTCACTACCAATTTCAGGCGCTGCCGTTCGGGCTGGCTACCGCTCCGCGCACCTTCACCAAGATCATGGTGGTGGTCGCGGCAGCTTTGCGGAAAGAAGGTATTTTGGTTCACCCTTATTTCGACGACTGGTTGATTCGGGCAAAGTCCGAAACGGAGAGCTTGCAGGCCACAGACAGTCGTTTGTCTGCTTCAGAGTCTCGGCTGGGTAGTCAATGCGAAGAAGAGTCACTTGGTTCCTACGCAGTCCCTCGAATACCTTGGGGTCGTTTTCTACACGGCAAGAGGCTTGGTGGTCTTACTGGCTCACCGTGCCCAAGCCTTGAGCCGCCTGGTGCGCACGTTTTTGGGGATTCCCGCACTGTCCGCATGGTGGTATCTGCGGCTCCTGGGCACAATGGTGGCAACTCTGGAGGTGGTTCCTTGGGCCAGGTTTCATATGCGTCCGCTTCAGAGAGCCCTGTTGCGTCAGTGGTCGAACCAGTCGTGGTCAGCCAGGGAGTCCTTGTGGTCGATCAACCGTCTCGAGCTCCGAGCGGTGAGGCTAGCGCTGCAGGCCTTCGAGACGTCAATTTTGGTGAAAGCAGTAAGAGTCCTATCGGACAACTCGGCTACGGTGGCGTACATCAACCGTCAAGGCAGCACAGGGAGCGTGGCCATGGAAGAGGAGGCGGACACGCTGTTCGTCTGGGTGGAAGTTTGCCTTCTCGCCATTTTGGCAGCACATATCGCCGGAAAAGACAGTGTGATGGCGGACTTTCTCAGCAGGGTGCAGGTAGACTCCGGAGAGTGGGAACTGCACCCGCAAGGTTTTGCGCAAATAGTTCGCCGATGGGGACCGCCGATCATGGACCTCATGGCGACTTTCCAGTCAGCAAAGACAGGTCGGTTTTTCAGCAGGAGGAGAGAACGCATGTCAGAGGGGATCGACGCTCTCATCCAACCGTGGCCCGACTCCGGTCTTCTGTATGTCTTTCCTCCTTGGGCGTTGATCGGCAGAGTAGTCCAGCATATCGAGGCTCACCGCGGAAAGGTTCTGCTGGTGGCTCCAGACTGGCCCCGGCGGCCTTGGTACGCGGATCTGTTCCGGCTTCTCGACGGAGTTCCGTGGAAGCTTCCTCTCCTAGTAGATCTGCTAATTCAGGGACCGCTGCACATGCATGCCTCAAGTGGATCGATTCTCGCTTACGGTATGGCCATTGAAAGGGCTAGGCTGAGAAAGAAGGGTTATTCGCCGGCGGTCATTGCCACTCTTCTTCGAGCTAGAAAGCCTTCTACTTCGCTGATGTATGTCCGAGTTTGGCGAATTTTTGAGGATTGGTGTTCGAGGAATCAGGTTCGGGCTTCGACGGTTTCGGTCGCTGTCATTCTCAGCTTCTTGCAGGACGGTTTCGACAAAGGATTGGAGGCCAGTTCTCTGAAGGTTCAGCTGGCGGCTCTCGCTTGTTACAGAGGGAAAATTCAAGATGTTCCTCTTGGAGCACACTCGGATGTGCAGCATTTCCTTAAAGCAGTGTTTAGGCTGCAGCCGTCGCGTAGAGTGTCCATTCCCCCGTGGGATTTGAATCTGGTTTTGCAGGCACTCGTTCAGAAACCTTTTGAGCCTCTTCGTCAAGCTTCAGTTAAGGATTTAACTTTGAAGACGGTGTTTCTGGTAGCTATTTGTTCGGCGAGGCGAATTTCAGAGCTGCAGGCTTTGTCTTGCAGGCCTCCATTCCTATCTTTTTCTAGAGATAAAGTCGTTCTGCGGCCGGTTCCTTCTTTTCTGCCTAAAGTGGTGTCTCCCTTTCATGTGAATCAATCCGTCATTCTGCCAGCGTTCCCTTCGGACTCAGCAAAGGTATCCAATGACGGCTTGCATCGGCTTGATGTCCGCCAAGTGTTGCATCAGTATCTGAAGGTGTCCGAGACTTTCCGTAAATCGGATCGCCTCTTTGTGCTTTTCGGGGGAGTTCGAAAGGAGGAAGCGGCGGCAAAGTCTTCTATTTCTAGATGGATTAAGGAAGCTATTGCGTCAGCGTATATCTTGCAAGGCCGTTCTGTTCCGTTGGGTTTGAGAGCCCACTCTACTAGGGTGCAAGCGGCGTCGTGGGCGGAGCATAGCCTTGTTCCTCCAGTGGAAATTTGCAGGGCGGCTACTTGGTCGTCTCTTCATGCTTTCAGTAGGCATTATCGGTTGGATATTGCAGCGACTTGGGATTCTTGTTTTGGTTCGGTGGTGTTGCGCGCCGGTTGGCAAGGTCCCCCCCATTGATTACTGCTCTGTTACATCCCGGATGTGGAGGACTAAACTGGAGGACCGCTCAGGAAATAGAAATTACACGTACCCGGTAATTGTAGTTCCTGGAGGGTCCAGTTTAGTCCTCAGTCCCTCCCAAGAGACATCTTTATATAATTCCTATACGGCGTGCTAACACCGGTGTGCGGGGAGTCGCGTAAGTAACATTCTCCAGGACCAAGCAGGAAGTCAGTCCTCACATATGGGTGTCATCGGCGCCGATTAAGCCCCAGCGGAGCATTTCCCAAGCTTTCTATGAAAGCCTTTGGGAATGCAGGCACACATGCGCGGTTCCCTTCCCGCCTAATGGTGCCATCTTACCTCAGTCTCTTTTCTTCCGTGAAGCCCACCGGACGTGTGTCCTGTTTTCCCGGTTAAAATTAGATTTTTTTGGCGATTTTCGCTAGTTTTTCTCCCGGTTCGACGCCGGTTCCCCTCCCGCTGGGTTCGGTACACCGGTATCGAGCCCGATTCTCCTTTTTCGGTTTTTGCCCTTCGTGGCTGGCGTTCGCGCCCTTTTTTCCATTTTTCCCTGGAAGGCCGGTTCTTTGACCTCGCGGGGACTCTTTTTTTCCCCGATGGCTTCTAGCGGTTTTAAGTGTGATCGGTGTAAGAAACTGATGTCTCTCACCGACACACACAACAGCTGCCTTCGGTGCCTTGGCCCTGACCACGACCCTAAGTCGTGTGGGCCATGTGGAAAGATGTCTTCCAAGGCACTCCGAAGTCGCCAGCAGCAAAAAGAAAGGCTTTTCTCAGACTCAGCCTCCGGCCGGGCCCGGATCTCGTCTGAGGCCTCGACATCTCGGGATTCCGATCCCGAGCGCTGTCGAAGCTCCTCGGACAGGGGGTCCCCCAACCAGGAACGCAAGAGGAAGAAGCGGCTCGCGAGGGTGTCGTCGGAGGAGGTCCCTGGCTCCTCGAGGGCCAGGTCTAAGACCCCTGACCGTCGCTCCGGGCCCGTGGAACTTGAGAAGCCTGCAAAAGTTCCTCGTGTGGAGCCGGAGTCTGCTGGACATGTAAGCCCCGTAGTCCTCGAGGACTCTCCTCCCAGGGAGCCGACGTCGGGCCTGATGGCCAGCCTGATGGCCAGCCTGATGGCCGAGCACTGATGGCCAGCCTGTCTGGCGCATCTGCCCCGACCACTGGGACATCGACTTCGAAGTCGACCCCGGAGACCGAGCCGATACTCGAGTCCATAGTGGCTCGGAGTCGACCTTGGTCGCGGTCTCCCTCGACCTCCTGTTAGGGACCGAGGGCGTTGACGCCGGTGCCTCCGGCGTCGGGGCGGGTGCTCCAAGGCCCCGCGGGGTCCGACCCAGACTCCTCCTCGGACGAGTCAGCTTGGGAGACGGAGGACGAGGAGTCTCCTGATACCTTCAAGACTTGGTGCATCCCTTCGGACTCACCGCAGTCTGAGCCCCGGAGTAGGTCCCACCCGAAGGATACTCGGTTCTTGGAGTTCGTCCGAGATATGGCCGCTGCCTTGGCTATTCCGGCGGACCCCGAGGAAGAGCCTCGAGCCGAAGAGCTCGAGGCCCTATAGTATGACTCTCCTCCGAAGGAGTCCTTTACTGTTCCGGTTCCTCCGATGCTGGAACGGCTCCTCTTCCATATGTGGGAGGCACCGGCCTCGGCGCCGGTTCTCAGCAAGCGAGTCGATTCGATCTATCGATTCCGGAAGAGCCCTGGCTTTCAAAAGGCACAGCTACCACACCATTCTATGGTTGTGGAATCGGCCATGCATCGTCTGAAGAGCCAGAAGATGCACTCCACGGTGCACCCTGGCAGGGAGGCCCGGAACCTTAATGGCGTCGGTACAAAGTGCTTACAGGGATCGATGCTTGCTTGCCGTGTCTAGTCCTACCAGCTGTACATGGGCATGTACTTGCGGGATCTGGCCAAGGAATTGGCCGGGTTCTCTGCTGGTCTCTCCGGGGAACCCTTGCAGAGATTTAAGTCCTTGTCCTTGGGGATTCGGGACTGCTCGAAGTTCATGTCCCGCGCCGCCTACGATGGCTTCGAGGCTTCGGCTCGAGTTGCGGCAGCCGGCATCGCGGCTCGACGCCAGGCATGGCTGCAGTCATCGGACCTCGAGCCATGGGTTCAGGACAAGTTGGTCGATGTCCCTTGCCAAGGTGAAAACCTTTTTGGCAAGCCCATGACCGAGAAGGCCGCTCAGCTCAAAACTGAGCACCTCACGCGGACAAGGCTGTCGAAGACCTGTGCCCCTTCTCATAAGAAGAAGGGCTCGGGTAAAAAGCCCTTTTACCCGAGGAAGGGCACTGCCTACAAACAGTACCCGCAATATCAGGCTGCCCAAGCTGCCCCCCAGGGTCAGCGAGCCAAGGGCCAGGGTAATGGGCCCCGTAGGCAGATGACCCCCAAGCCTCCGGCCCCTGCTACCACTCCGCAGGGTGGGGGTTTTTGACTCCTTGAGCGTAGCCCCAACTCCACTGCTCTCCCAACCCTGCACAGGAGGTCGCCTCGCCCTCTTTGCCCACCAGTGGCTTCTTGTCACCGGGGAAGTTGGGTCCTGGAGATAGTCCACAAGGGCTATGCCCTCCATTTTCACCAACTGCCTCCACCATATTTTCCAGGGGAGCCTCCAAGGCCTCCCCTGCACACAGACCTTCTACAAGAGCTTCATGGTCTGTTGGTGGACAGGGCGGTGGAGCCTGTGCCTCCCCACTTGCAAGGTCACGGTTTCTACTCCAGGTATTTCCTGGTGCCCAAGAGAACCGGTGGCCTTCGACCCATTCTGGACCTCAGGAACCTCAACAAGTTCCTAGTGAAGGAGAAGTTCAAGATGCTTACTCTTGGGACTCTTCTGCCCTACCTCAAGCAGGGAGATTGGCTATGCTCCTTAGATCTAAAGGATGCGTATACTCACATCCTCATTCATCCAGACCACAGAAAGTACCTCAGGTTCATCGTGAGAGGAAACCATTATCAGTACAGAGTGCTGCCTTTCGGCCTCACCTCCGCCCCCAGAGTCTTTACCAAGTGCCTAGCAGTGGTGGTGGCCTACCTGAGAAATCAGGGAATCTTTGTCTTCCCCTATCTAGACGACTGGCTCATCAGGGGTCAGACGTGCCAGGAGGCCAATCAGGCCACCCTCAGGACTATTGCTCTTCTACAAATCCTGGGGTTTGTCATAAACTTCGCAAAGTCCACTTTGCTCCCCTCCCAGAACTTTAAGTTCATAGGAGCAAGGCTGGACTCTCTGCTGGCAAAGACTTTCTTGCCAACAGACAGGGCCCAAAGGTTGATGGCCTTGGCAAATCAGTTTCTCAGCAGGTCCCTGGTCTCTGCCAGACTCTGCCTGAGGCTTCTAGGCCACATGGCTTCAACGGTATATTTGACCCCCAATGCCAGGCTCCATATGAGACCTGCACAGTGGTGCCTTCGGGCTCAGTGGTCCTAGGCCACAGGCAGCCTCAGAGACAGGATAAGGGTGTCCAAACCATTTCTGCACTCCCTCAACTGGTGGCTGCACCCACCCAATCTACTGAAAGGGGTGCCTTTTCAGATTCCAGGGTACACAGTAGTGATGACAACAGATGTCTCCCTGCAAGGCTGGGGAGCTCATTGTCTGGGCAAGTGCACCCAGGGCCTCTGGTCTCCCTGGGAAGCTGCACAACAGATCAATCTCCTCGAACTCAGAGCTATTCGATTAGCACTCAAAGCTTTCACTCCTACCCTGGCTCACCAGTCTGTCCTGATTCAGACGGACAACCAAGTTGCCATGTTTTATGTGAACAAACAGGGCGGCACTGGGTCCCGGATCCTTGGTCAGGAGGCTCAGAACCTTTGTTCATTTGCCCTCAAGCACAACATGCTCCTCAAGGCTGTGTACCTTCCAGGCCAGGACAACTACCTGGCAGACAGGTTAAGCAGAATACTGCAGCCCCACGAGTGGCAGCTGCATCCTTCAGTAGTTCAGAAGATCTTCCTAAAATGGGGTCTCCCTTCGATAGATCTCTTTGCCAGACCAATGAACAAGCAACTGGCAAGGTTCTGCTCCAGGCAACCGTATCCTCTGCGGATGGCAGCAGATGCTTTTCTGATATCCTGGTCTCAGGGCCTCCTGTATGCGTTTCCTCCCATGCCCTTGGTGGTCCGGACTCTCTTCAAGATTCTTCAGGACAAGGCTTCGGTCCTGCTGGTGGCTCCCAGGTGGCCGAGACAACCTTGGTTTCCTCTTCTGCTTCAACTGGCGGTGGATTCTCCACTACCTCTGGGGTTGCAACCCGACCTTCTCTCACAGGAGCAGGGTTCCCTTCTGCACCCCAATCTCAAAGCTCTCAATTTGATGGCATGAAGGCTGCAAGGGTAGTTTTGGCTCCCCTGGGCCTACCTCAGGAAGTTGAGGATGTTGTCCTAGCCTCTCGGAAACAGTCCACTAGGAAAACCTATGCTCTCAAATGGAAAAGGTTTTCTGTGTGGTGTCAGCTACGTACAGAGGACCCTTTCTCTTGTACTGTGCCAGTAGTGCTTCAGTACTTACTGCACTTATCAAATCAGGGACTTAAGTCCAATTCTGTTTGGGTCCACCTCTCAGCTCTAGCAGCTCACCACTCACTGGTGGAGGGGCATTCTCTGTCTGGTCACCCTTTGGTGTCCCGCTTTCTCAGGGGCTTGCTTTTGCTCAAGCCTCCCATCCATCCTCCTGCCCCTGAGTGGGAGCTGAATGTGGTCTTGCAGCAACTGACTCGCCCACCGTTTGAGCCGATGGCTACTTGTCCACTACGCTTCCTCTCCTGGAAGACACTCTTCCAGATAGCCCTTACCTCGGCTAGGCGAGTGAGTGAGCTTCAGGCCGTGGTCTGTGATGGGCCTTACACCAGGATTTATAGGAACAGGGTAGTCCTTAGGACTCATCCAGAGTTCCTCCCTAAGGTTGTCTCCTCCTTCCACCTCAACCAGGAGGTGGTTCTTCCAACATTCTTCCCTAGGCCTCATGCAAGCCAGGCTGAAGCAGTCCTGCATACCCTGGACTGTAGGTGGGCCTTATCCTTCTACCTTGACCGTACGCAGGGGCATAGAAGGGCTACTCAGCTCTTTGTATCCTTTGACCCCAATAAGTTGGGGTTGGCTGTGTCCAAGCGTACGTTGTCCATCTGGGTGGCTGACTGTATCACCTGGGCTTACAAGGCGGCTGACCTTCCTTGGCAGGGTCGGGTCACGGCAATGGCTGCCTCAGTTGCTCATCTCCACTCTGTGCCCTTGCTAGACATCTGCAGGGCTGCAACTTGGTCTTCAAGCCAGACCTTTGCGGCCCATTACTGCCTGGAGAGGGAGTCCCGTAGGGACAGTGCTTTTGGCAAGCAGTACTCCGGAATCTCTTTGAGGTTTAGGCAACTCCTGCCCTCTGTTGGGCTACCGGTGGAAAAGCCTTGAACAGCCTTTCTTTGCTGCTGAGACTAGAGGGAGTTCTCTTGTTCAGCCTGAGTTCCTCGGTAGCCCAGAGCTGGGGAGTCACCCATATGTGAGGACTGACTTCCTACTTGGTCCTGGAGAAAGAGTACTTACTCACCTGTAACAGGTGTTCTCCAGGAGCAGCAGGAATCAGTCCTCACAACCCTCCCTCCTCCCCTGGGAGTTGTACATAGTTTATTTTTTCATTTTTGTGTGCTGTTCTTAGCTATGTCATTTGACTGAGGTAAGATGGCACCTTTAGGCGGGAAGGGAACCGCGCATGCGTGCCTGCATTCCCAAAGGCTTTCATAGAAAGCTGGGGAAATGCTCCGCTGGGGCTTCATCAGCGCCGATGGCACCCATATGTGAGGACTGATTCCTACTGCTCCTGGAGAACACCTGTTACAGGTGAGTAACTACTCTTTCTTCGGTTCTTCGTGGTTGGTGCCTTTTTTTCGCTCCCTTTTGGTGAGAAGGGGGTTTTCTTATGCTGACAGCTCAGTGTGCCATTTGCTTCAGGTAAAGGGGGCAGAAGCAAGGTGAGCGGTTCTGGCTCTCTCGTTTGGGGAGGGAGTCAACTTATTGTTAAGGGGGGTAAAGATGGTTATAATTTGACTGTTTTCATTCATGTGTTGCTTCTTTGAGTCTGCTTTGTTAATAGTTCACTGGGGGCTGATAGGAGCTCCTGCAGCATATACCCTGAAGTATTAAAGATTCTGATTGGTCCAGTCTCCATGCTGCAGGAAGAGTTGCACTACCCGGATGTGTAGGACTAAACTGGACTCTCTAGGAATTACAATTACCAGGTACGTGTAATTTCCATTTGTGCCAGTACCTGTTAACTGAAGTCTATGCCACTTTCAGGAGTCAGACCTGTGCTTCCCTCTGCCTTCTTTGTTCATGGTCATGCTCATAGGCTTTGCTTGCCTCTATGAGAATCAGTTCCTTGGCCTGATTTTTCAATCTCATTTTTTTTTTCTTAGTTGCCATGTTTTTCTGCTGATTCCGGTACCTCTTGCGATAGATTGTGAGTAAGCCTGTAAAATTAAAGATTTAACTGGGGAAAGCCAGAAGCTCAGAAACAAAGCCTCTGCCACTATTTGTTTGTTCTAGTCCCCTCCCTCCCCCCTTTCCACAGAGTTACTAGTTTTTTTGTGGGATTCTTTTGCTTCCTGAAGTTGTAGAAGATTAAAGCCTTAGGAACAAAAAATATGCTGTTTGGAAATAATGTTTCTCCGGGAACAAGCAGAAACCAAATTCTCACATATGGGTGATGTCACAACTGATCCCGCATGGGAAGATCTCCAGTTCTCAAGGAACAAGCAGGAAGTCAGTCCTCACATATGGGTGATATCAGCACTGATGGAGCCCACGCGGAACATTTCCCCAGCTTTCAAAGAAAGCCTTTGGGAATGCCACCACGCATGCGTAGTCCCCTTCCTGCCCAAAGGTGCCATCTTACTCAGTCTTCCTTTTTCTGCGGAGCCCTTCGGACATGCGTCCCATCCCTGGAAAAAGTTCTCTCTGTTTCCAACCGGTTTTTGCTATTCGGCCTTCGCCAGTCCTCTTCCCACCTCTCAAGCACCTCTGCTTCAACCTTGGTCTTGGGGTTTTTCCCTTTTTGTGTTTTACCCTGCTTTCGCGCCGTTTTTAACTTCTGGCCGTGTCGAGAATCTTTGACCTCACAGGGGTCTTTTTTCCCCCCAATGTCCTCCGGTTTTAAGAAATATGATATTTGTTCAAAAAACATGTGGCTCATGGATACCCATGACAGTTGTCTCGGGTGTCTAGGAGCCGACCATGACCCGGAACTATGCTCCCTCTGTAAGAAGATGTCGTCCAAGACCATCCAGAATCGTAAGCAGAAGCTGGCTGATCTCTTCCGTAAGGCAGCCCCAGTATCCCCGATAACCTTCCGTTCTTTGGTCCCGCAACCTCTGGAGTCTTCCAAGGCTCCTCCCCTCGACCAGGGGTTGCCCAAATGCGAGTGGAAGAAGAAGAAGGCCTTGAACTCGGTTGGGTGCACCAGACAAGTGTGAGAGGTCACATGCCAGGTTTCTCAGTCCCCCTTGGCAGTCTCTGGAGTCAGAGAGGGAGCAGCCCAGTAAGGTACCTCGAACCAATATGGAGGCTTTCGGCAAAGGTTCCCGGTCTCCCGAGGGTCGTCCCAATGAAACCTCAGCTCCTACACAACTCAATGGTTGTCTAATCTGCCATGAGGATAAGGAGTTCCAAAAAAGCATTCCTTGGTTCCTCCAGGTAGGGAAGCCTGGACTCTGGATGATGGGAAAAAATGATATCAGGACTCTCTTGGTGGACCAAATCCTCGCCTACCAGCTCCACTTGGGGATGTACATTAATGATCTTATGGGGAATTTAGCCAATTTCTTGGCCATGCTTTCAGGGGAGCAGCTGGACCGCTTCCGCAGCCTCGTATCCAAGGATGTAGAGAATGCTCGAAGTACATGAACACGGCAGCCTATGATGCATTTGAGTTGGTGGCCACTGTGGCCGCCATCCGTATCTGGGCCTGTCAGCTGGCCTGGCTTCAGCCCTCTGACCTTGAGCAGTGAGTGCAGGATAAGCTTGTAGATGTCCCCTGCCGAGGTGAGAACCTCTTTGGTAAGCCCATGGAGGACAAGGCTGGGGAGGGAGCAATTAATAAATAAACAGGTTTTCTAGGAAGACGGCAGACCTCTCAGATAAGAGATCCTCTGAGAATAAGGCTTACTGCCCCAGAAGCGGAAATATTACAGGGGCTACTCTACCTATCAACCCTACCAGGACCCCTCAGCCTATCCTCTGCCTTCATGGACCAGCAGTGGGCGCTGATAGCCAGTCTCACCAGTCCTTCCGCCCCGACCACTGGGCCACCGATGTCCAAGTTGACCCCGGAGGCCAAGCTGATCCTCGGCCGAGGTCTCCCTCGACCTCCTGTTCGGGACCGAGGTCATCGTTGCCGGTTCCACTGGCATTGGGGCAGTCGAAGCCGAAGCCCTCGAGGCCGGAGCCACTCTTCGGAGGCATTGGGCTGGAAGACTGATGAGGAAGAGTCCTCGGACACCTGCCAGCACAGGGACGTCCCATCCGATTCCCCGGCGTCTGAGCCTTGGATAAGGTCCCCCCCAGAGGACTCTAGGTTCATGGACTTCGTATGGGATATGTCAAAGGCTTTGACGTTCCCTGTGGCGTCCGAGGAGGATCCTTGAGCCGAAGAGCTCGAGATCCTCCAGGATAAGAACATAAGGTATGCCATACTGGTTCAGACCAAGGTCCATCAATCCCAGTATCCTGTTTACAACAGTGGCCAATCTAGTATGACTCTCCCCCTCGGGAGGTCCTTACTGTACCAGTGCCTCCGATCCTGGAACGACTGATGCTCCGCATGTGGGAGACGTCGGCACCAGTGATCAGCAGGCGGATCGACTCGATGTATCGGTCCGCAAGAGTCCTGGGTTCCAAAAAGCACAACTGCCACACAACTCTATGATTGTAGAATCGGCCATGCGCCAGCTCAAGAGCCAGAAGATGCACTCCTCGGTGCCTCCTAGCAGGGAGGCCCTCGGCAGGAAGTGCTACCAGGGTTCTATGCTGACATGTCTGATCAAAGGAAATTGCCGGGTTCTTGGCTGGTCTCACCGAGGGACCTTTTCAGTGCTTCAAGAGCCTGTCCACTGGAGTCCTTGAGTGCTCGAAGTTCATGACTCCGGCTACCTATGACGGGTTCGAGACGGCAGCCGGGTAACTACGGTGGGCATCGGTGCATGCCGCCAGGCATGACTACAGTCATCGGACCTCGAGTAATGGGTTCAGAACAAGTTGGTCGATGTCCCATGCCGGGGAGAGAACTTCTTCGGCAAACCCATGACCGAAAAGGCTGCTGAGCTCGAGACCGAGTACATGACTAGGACACGACTCTTGAAGAAGACTTCTGCTCCTTCTAAAAAGAAGTGCTCGGGTGAGAAGCCCTTTTTCCCGAGGAAGGGTGCTGCTTACTGAAGCTACCCCCCATTTCAGGCCTTCCCGGCTCCCCAACAGGGGCAGCAGACCAAGGGACAGGGGCATGGCCCGCATAAGCAGAAAGCCCCCAAGCCCCAGGCACTGGCTCCGGCTCAGCCTGGGAGTGGCTTTTGACTCTCAAGGAATAAACCCTCTCACCACAGGCGACAGGCAATGCACAGGAGGAAGGCTTGCGCTGTATGCCCACAGGTGGCCAGCCATCATCACAGATACCTGGGTCCTACAGATAGTCCATCGAGGCTATCAGCTCCATTTGACCCAGGGGCTTCTTCCTTACTTTCCAGGAGAGCCTCTCAGGTCTCCTCTTCACCGGGACCTTCTTCTGAAGGAGTTAGCAGGTCTTCTCGAGGATCAGGCAGTAGAACTGGTGCCCCACCACCTACAGGGCAAGGGCTTCTATTCCAGGTACTTTCTGGTACCGAAAAGGACAGGAGGCCTCAGACCCATCCTCGACCTGCGCAAGTTAAACAAATTCCTGGAGAGGGAGAAGTTCAAGATGCTTTCAGTTGGAATATTGCTGCCTTACCTTTGCCAGGGAGACTGGCTGTTCTCCTTAGACCTAAACGATGCGTATACACACATCCTAATGCATCCAGACCACAGACAATATCTACACTTTGTGGTGGGGGGAAAACACGATCAGTACAGAGTACTTCAGTTTGGTCTGGTTCTGCCCCCAGGGTATTCACAAAGTGCCTTGCGGTGGTGGCCGCCTTCCTCAGAATCCAAGGAGTCTTTGTCTTCCCCTACCTAGACGACTGGCTCATTTGAGCCACGTCAGCCATGGAGGTCCAACAAGCCACATCTCGCACCATTCAGGTGCTTCAGCATCTAGGGTTTGTAATCAATTACCCCAAGTCTTCCCTAATGCCCACTCAACAACTAGAGTTCATTGGGGCCAGGCTAGATACCCTTCAGGCAAGGGCTTACCTGCCAGTAGACAGGGCACAGAGACTCCTGGCCCTGGCACGTCAAGTGAGTCGCAGGTCCCAAATATCAGCAAGACACTTCCTGCGCCTACTCGGCCACATGGCCTCCACAGTCCATGTGACACCAGATGCCTGCCTCCACATGCGAACAGCTCAGTGCTGCCTCAGGGACCAGTTGACGCAAGCCACAGTCGAACTCTGGGACAGAGTCAGTGTCCAGAAAACTGCTACAGTCCTTGGAATGGTGGCTTCAACCAAAGCACTTGGAGGCAGAGGTGACCTTCCAGGCTCCTCAACACATGAGGATCCTAACTACGGATGTATGCTTGCTGGGCTGGGGAGCCTATTGCCAGGGACTTTGCACTCAGGGCGTGTGGTCTCCGAATGAGAGCATGCAACAAGCTTTATCTTTATTTAAAATTTGATAGACCGCTTTCCATCGAAACATAAAGCGGTGTACAATAAAAGGTTAGCAATGCAAAAACATGGAAAAGAACGCCATAATAAGATAGGAAAGTAGAAGTATAAAAGCATAGACAAGTAAAATAAACAAATGGGCCAAGACTTTCATAAAACATAAGAATACAACAAGGTGGTAGGCCCATATAGGGGGGGGGGGACAAGACAAATTATGAGTAGAGAAACACACACGACAAATGAGAACATCAGGGAGGACCATCAGGAGAGAGATTAAAGGCTTGCTGAAACAGATGAGTTTTGAGTAATATTTTGAATTGAGGATACGAGGATTCCAATCGGAGAGGTTGCGGTAGTGCATTCCACAGTACTGGACCCAGAAAGAAAAAAGCTGCATGGCGGGTTTGAAAGAAATCAATTTCTTGGAACTTCGTGCCATTCGCCTGGCTCTACGAGCCTTCTGTCATACTTGGGCTCATCAGCCTGTCTTGGTACAAACAGACAACCAAGTAGCGATGTTCTATGTAAACAAGCAGGGAGGCACGGAGTCCCACCTTCTGTGTCAGGAAACCCTGGACCTGTGCTCCTTTGAAGTCCAGCATGGCATACATCTGAGAGCAGTTTATCTGCCAGGCCAGGAAAATTACTTAGCCGACAGGCTAAGCAGGATTCTGCAGCCCCACGAATGGCAGCTGGACACCAGTGTGGTCCAATGGCTTTTTCAGAACTGGGGACAGCCGACACTGGATTTGTTTGCGAGCCCACACAATCACCAGTTGTCCCGGTTTTGCTCCCGGCAGCCACATCCTAACAGGGTGTCTGCTGATGCCTTTCTCATCTCATGGTCTGTGGGCCTCCTGTATGCATTTCCTCCGACGCCTCTGGTGGACAAAACTCTGTTCAAGATTCTCTGAGACAAAGCCTCAGTCATCCTGGTAGCCCCAAGATGGCCGAGGCAACCTTGGTTTCCACTAATACTTCAACTAGTTGTGGAGGCCCCAATCCCCCTGGGGTCCTCTCCGAACCTCCTCTCTTAAGAGGTGGGCACTCTCCTGCACCCCAACCTCAACTCCCTCAAACTAATGGCTTGGCTGCTGAAAGGGTAGTTGTTGCAACACTCCTCCTTCTGAAAAACGTGGAAGAAGTTATCTCCAGGAACAAGCATATGGGTATCGTCGGTACCGACGGAGCCTGCGCGGGAATGCTCCCCAACGTCCAATAGGAAAACGTTTGGGAGCATCCCACGGCGCCTGTGTGCTGCCTTCCCGCCTTTCCCAACTGTCCCTCTCAAGTTCTTCGTTTTTCGCACATCCTGTCACCTGTGGTACCGAAAGCACTCCTGAACAGATGGAATGGGAAAATAGCGAGCACTTTACCTTTAAAAGTAAGAGCAAGCCAGGTTCCCATGGCAACAGGAAGCTTTCAGCCAGAACAGAGCTCAGCCATAGCCATGACCTAAGAGCTGAAGGCAGCTCTAATGATTTGCACCTGAGTAACCAGAGGGATGTGGCTGCAGGAGGAAGCCGTTTTAAACCGGTTTCAGAGTCAGTCTTACAGATAGAGAAGAGGAACAAGAAGGAGATCAGGCACAGCCAGGAGTGGGAGAACTCTGGAACAGAAGGCAGAGAGAAGCCTCTGCAATTGTTCAAGCCACTTCAACAAGGAAGGCACTCAGGAAGGCAGCAACCAGGGAAACCTTGAAACCCAGCTCCAGGCAAGAGGGATACTGGAAGGTCCATTCCCTATACCTTTAAAGCAAAACCAGAGCTTCTGTGGAAGCTACCCGAGGACAAGGCCAAGCAGTTTGCATACACAAGGGGAGAAAGCTCTGAGCACAGACAAGGCATTGCTGGTAAAGAAGGCACGTCAGAATTACTTCCTAGCCAGAGACTTGTTGAAGATATTGTGCAACAATTGAAAGCTAGTGCTAATAAGTGCCAAGATGGCACGGCTGTAAAAGTAACTCCTAACAGAAACACTTTCAGTAAATGGTTTGAAGCTGATATAAAAGCCATAGGGAAGAGCTTACGTAATAACCAATCTCCTACACTAGAGAAGGTCACGGCTAATGAGAGAGGAAACTTTCTAGAGCAGCTGCAAGAGGTTATCCAAGGTTTGCAGTGCAAGAGTTCCCCTAAGCTGAGCTGTGATGAAGAGAGTGAGGATATGATTATCGACGCAGCCAATATTCCCGAAACACCTGAATGCTATGAGATGGACTGTTCTCTGTGTAACATTGATCACTTAGATTTACGTTAAACAAGCTTTGTAGGAGAAGAATACAAAGTTGTTTTGGCTGTTTAAGTTGCTGTGAAGAAACAGTTTTTGTACTTTATTTCTACTTTTCATTTGCTCCTGTTTCCTATTATTTTGGAAAGAAATTCTATGCTTTGCCTAAGCCTGTTGAACCCATGTGAAAGGAAAAACCCCTAAATAAATTTATCTGTTCAAAAGACCCTCGTGCCACAACACATTTTGTTGAAGAGTGAAACTTAAAAACAACAAGTCCCAGCAACCCTTGCTGCTACATAGTAGAAAGACACTTGGAAACAAGATTGCGGTCACCCTTGCTATAGAACCATAAGCCCTAGGCAGGGGAAGCGTGTCACACCGCAGAAAATATTCCCTTTTATTCTTCTTTTTTGTGGTCGGGTCTGCCTTCCCTAGACGCTACACTGGTACCACCGGTTCTTCTTTCTTTTTTCTTGAAAAACAAAACAAAACTTTTCTTCTGGACTCTTTTCCAGTTATTTTCTCCTCAGGTGCCATGCGCCATTTTGGGCACTAGGCCCAACTTTTCCTTTAAAATGGAAAAACCCGCTTCGGGTTTTAAAAAGTGTTCCAAGTGTGGCGGTACCATCTCCGTCACCGACACCCATGAGTGGTGCCTCAAATGTTTAGGTCCTGACCACTCTGTTTCGGAGTGTGTTGCCTTTGCGATGATGTCGAAAAGGGGCCGGCAAGACCGAGCTGCTAAACTTAGCACCCTTTTTCCCTCCGATGCAGCGTCTGTGGCATCGATGTCTTCCAGGGCTTCGTCTTCCTCCCATGGATCTCAGGTAACTAAACATAAATCTGGCCGGTCCTCAAAGGGTAGATCTCCTTCTAAGCAACGAGATGTCTCTGGCGTTGCCCTTGAGGGACTTGTACCGGCAAAATTGTCCCGGCGGGAGGCTTCGGCTTCCAAAGCACTAATGGGGCTCCAGGATGTTCTAGAGGCTTCAACCTCGGCAGAACTACTGGTGCCATGCTCTGGGGTACTGGCTGCTTCATCCGGTACTGATACCCAAGCATCGGCAGCGTCGATAGACCAGAGATTCTTGGCTATTGAACACAGTCTGGCGGCTCTTCTCACGGCCTCGATGCCCTTGAAACGCTTCAGACAATTCAACCGGCACCAAAATCGGTACCGGTACCGACTGCATCGACATCAGCAGGTATTTTACTGGGACTGAGTCATATTTATCCATCCGGTATTGACAAGTCAGTACCGGACCCCTCCGATGCCGACTTCGATCGGTACCAGTACCGTGCCTTGCACGATCATCTGGATTGGAGATACTTTGAATCCTCAGATGAGTCTGAAGACTCTGAAAGCTCTGCCGATACCAGAGTACTTCTTCCTGAGGATTCTTCTTCTCCTCAGCGTAGGATGTCTCCTCCAGAGGATATGTCCTTTCAGGATTTTATCCAAGATGTGGCTCGAGGTCTTTCCATCACTGTGGCTCCTGAAAAAGAGCCTAGGGCAAAGGAATTGGAAATCCTGCAATACCCTAAATCTCCCAAGGAGGCAGCTACCTTACCTATTCATAAGATCTTGCATGACCCCATGTTAAGGATGTGGGAAACACCTCTAACCACTTCTCACTCTCAAAGGCTCGACACCATGTATCGAGTTCCTCCTTGTCCTGGGTTTCAGAAGACTCAACTACCACACCATACCATGGTGGTGGAATCAGCTTTGAGAAGGATCAAGAGTGCAAAAAGACATGCATCTAATCCTCCAGGACGTGAGTGTAGGACTCTTGACGCCTTTGGACGTCGAACCTTCCAGGTTTCCATGCTTTCTGCCAGGATCAGTTCCTATATATTATATATGGGAATGTTCCTTAAGGAGGTCATGGGAGATTTAGAGCTTATGAGCCCTCTCCTTCCTGATGCTAAGAGGCAGGATTACCTTACCCTTGTCAAACATGCTCAGGATGTTTCCAAGTTTGTAAATCGTGCAGCCTTTGACTGCTTTGAATGCATAAGCAGAACCTCTGCTATTGCCATTGGTGCACGTAGGATTGCCTGGCTCCAGGCATCTGACTTGGAACTTTGGGTACAGGATAAACTGGGGAATATTCCTTGCACAGGAGCGAATCTCTTTGGCAAGAATTGGCAGGAAAAAGCTAATGAGATAGATGCTGACAATATCACCTTGGATAGATTGTCTAAATCTACAGCTGATCCTGCAAGGAAAAAATCCTACAAGAAACCATTCTTTAGTAAGAAGAAGAAGTTTTACCCCTCCTATACCCAGCAGGGGCATCGTTTAGGTCAGTCTGCCCAAAAGGGACAGCAGCAACAACCTAGGCAAATAAAAACAAAAGCTGCTAAGCCTCAACCGGCTCAGCAGACTCAGCCTCCATAGGGGCTTTGACTCCTATCTAGAGAACTTTGCCTTTCTGGCCCTGAATGGCCCAGAGCCTTCCATCATTCCAGGAAGGTTATGTCATTTTGCCCCCAGATGGTGTCAGATAACAGCAGAAAATTGGACTCTGTCCATTGTAAGAGAGGGGTACAAGCTTAATTTCCTCAGCATGCCCCCTCCTACAATGGTAAGACAGTTCAATTCTCAGACCTCTCTCAACACCCAGTTAGGTCAAGAGGTCACTTTGCTTCTTGCCCAGGGGGCAATAGAAGAGGTACCCATTCTCCAACAGGGTACAGGGTTCTACTCCCCCTATTTCCTTATTCCAAAGAAAACAGTACACAGACCCATTTTGGACCTCAGAGAATTGAACAAATTCCTGTTCAAAGAGAAGTTCAAAATGAT
The DNA here is from genome assembly GCA_033557465.1 of Ichthyophis bannanicus. NCBI lineage: Eukaryota > Metazoa > Chordata > Amphibia > Gymnophiona > Ichthyophiidae > Ichthyophis > Ichthyophis bannanicus. Next base: position 1,130,496,929 of record CM066033.1, read on the forward strand.
TTCTCTAGGAACTCTGCTGCCATATCTTCAGAGTCAGGATTGGCTTTGTTCTCTAGATCTCAAGGATGTGTACACTCATGTTCTCATCCATCCAACTCATCGAAAGTTCCTTTGCTTTCTATTTCAAGGGAAGCACTACCAATACAGGGTTCTTCCTTTTGGCCTGGCCTCGGCACCAAGGGTGTTCACAAAATGCATGGCTGTGGTGGCAGCATTTCTTCGCACCTTGGGAATATTCGTCTTCTCTTACTTAGACGACTGGCTGATTCGAGCCCCTTCAGAGCCAGAGGCCAGGATTTCTCTCTCTCGCACAATGCGCATCCTTCAGTATTTGGGACGTCATAAACTTCCCAAAATCCAACCTTGCTCCCACTCAGTCTCTAGAGTTTATAGGAGGTCTGCTGGATACCAAACAGACAAGGGCCTATCTTCCACAGCCCCGCTGCCTTCGCATTGTGCAGTTAGCTTCCCAAGCAGTGCTAAAGCCTCACCTCACTGCTCGGGAAATGTTACAATTGCTAGGCCACATGGCATCCACCGTGCATGTGGTTCCTTATGCTTGCCTCCATATGAGGGCAGCCCAGTGGACTTTATCCACTTAATGGACTCAGGCATCAGGTTGCCTGTCAGACAAAATAACAAACTCAGATCGTCTTATTTTGTCCCTTCAATGGTGGCAGTCACCCCAAAACCTTTTACCTTTTGGTGGGGTCACCTTTCCAACAACCCCCACCCCAAGCCCCTCTGACAACAGATGCCTCACAGGTGGGTTGGGGAGCCCACCTGCAAGGCCCCCCACCCAGGGTACCTGGACTCCACAGGAGACCTATCTACACATCAGTCTCCTGGAACTCAGAGCAATCTTCCTTGCTCTTTGAGTATTCCATACCCAGCTCAGCTACAAGACAGTCCTAGTTCAAACGGACAATCAAGTAGCCATGTTCTATGTGAACAAGCAGGGCGGAACAGGCTCTGTCGCTATGCAACGAAGCTTTGCGACTGTGGGCCCTCGCCAGAGAGCATCAGATTCATCTCCTTGCGGTGTATCTTCCAGGCATTCAAAACTCTTGGGCATCTGTCGAGTTCTGCTTCCACATGAATGGTCTCTCCATGCAGACCAGGTGGCCAAAATTTTCCAAATTTGGGGAACCCCGGACATAGACCTCTTTGCAAGTCCGCTGAATGCCAAACTTCCCCTATTCTGTTCCAGAATTCCGGCTCAGGGTTGTCAGGCCAGGGATGCTTTCCTCCTCCATTGGGGCCAGGACTTCCTGTATGCCTTTCCACCCATTCCCCTAATTCCCAAAACCCTGTTCTTGCTTCAGAGAGACAGAGGTCATATGATTCTCATAGCTCCACATTGGCCACGGCAAATGTGGTACCCTCTGCTCCTACATCTCTCTCAAGCTCTGCCTCTGGAGTTAGGATCTGCTCCAGATCTCCTTTCTCAGGAGGATGGGATGCTGTGGCATCCCAATCCCCAGTCTCTCCATCTCAGGGCCTGGTTGCTGAAAGTCTAGAACTTCATGGTCTTAACCTTTCTCAGCAGGTAAAGGATATCCTTTATGCTTCCAGGAAGCCTTCCACAAGACGCTCTTATGATTTCAAGTGGAAAGGTTTACTATATGGTGCTCGCAGAAGGGTCTTAACCCTCTTGCGATAGCTCTGGAATCATTACTGGAGTATCTCCATTTGTCTAATACAGGGCTTAAGACCAATTCAGTGAGAGTTCATTTGAGTGCTATTGCAGCTTCTTTCAAGCCTCTAAATGGACAACCTATTTCCTCTCATCCTCTCATAGCGAGATTTATGAGAGGCCTTCTTTTAACTAAGCCTCCCATTAAGCCACCACCGGTGGCATGGGACTTAAATCTGGTTCTTGGGCAGCTCATGAAACCGCCTTTTGAACCATTAGTTACTACCTCTTTGAAATTCCTTTCCTGGAAGGTCATCTTTCTTATTGCAATCTCATCAGCACGTCGCATTAGTGAATTGCAAGCATTGGTGGCTGATCCTCCTTATGCAAGGTTCCATCATGCTAAGGTAGTCCTTAGGACTCATAGACACTTTATGCCAAAGGTGGTGTCACCTTTTCATTTAAACCAAGCGGTTTATCTTCTTGTATTCTTCCCAAGGCCTCATGCCTCAAATGCAGAAAGGAATCTTCATACTTTGGATTGTAAAAGGGCCCTGGCCTTTTACTTACAAAGGACACAGCAACATAAGAAGTCCTCTCATTTTTTGTTGCTTTTGATCCTAGTCCAGGGAGGAGTAGCCTAGTGGTTGGGGCAAGGTACTTCAGGCCAGAAGGTCGGGGGTTCAAATCCCACTAGAGGACAGCAACCTTGGGCCGGAAGGACTGGGGTTTCTAGTCCCACAGGTGCTCCTTGTGGTCTTGGGCAAGCCACTTAACCCTCCATTGCCCATGTTCCCTGTAAGTATTAGTGTGTGTGTCTCATATCCTTGCGTGTTAAATGTATTCTCCACTTGTGTTGTGACCACTTTGATTGAAGGATAAGGTGGTATACAAAACTGTCTAAATAAAATAAATAAATAAATAGTCATTTGGGACTTCCAGTCTCCAAAAGAACACTGTCCAGCTGGATTGCACAGTGTATATCTTTTGCCTGTTAGAGTAAAAACCTTCCTCTGGAAGGCCATGTCACAGCTCACAATGTAAAAGCCATGGCAGCCTCTATGGCTTATCTTCACTCTGTGTCTATCGACGACATCTGTCGAGCAGCTACTTGGGCCTCGGTTCATACTTTCACAGCCCATTACTGCTTAGACAAGGACTCCCGCTGGGATGCCTTGTTTGGTCAGGCTGTTCTTCAACACCTGTTCCATACTTAATCAACTCCTACCCCACCATCCCTGGTAGGATGTCGTGGAGCCCTTTCACAAGGGCACACAACTTCTGGAGTTTCTCCCTGGCATCTGCAGCTAGGGAGTCCCCATATGTGAAGACTACATTCCTGTTTGTTCCTGGAGATAGCATAGTTACTCACCTGTAACAAGTGATCATCTGGACCAGCAGGAATTTAGTCTTCACAACCCACCCACCTCCACTAGGAGTTGTATCTCTCTCTCTCTTTGTCTTAGCTTTAAACTCAACTGGAGAGGGACAGTTGGGAAAGGCGAGAAGGCAGCACGCAGGCGCTGTGGGATGCTCCCAAAAGCTTTCCTATTGGACGCTGGGAAGCGTTCCCGCGCAGGCTCCGTCGGTATCAACGATACCCATATGTGAAGACTAAATTCCTGCTGTTCCCGGAGATCACCTGTTACAGGTGAGTAACTATGCTTTACTGGCCTCAAGGAGGCAGTCAGCTAGACGAACCTATGCCTCTAAGTGACGTAGGTTTGGCGTATGGTGCGAAAAGCAGAAAGTGAATCCTTTCTCCTGTCAGGTTGCAGTGGTACTACAGTATCTTCTCCATCTTTCGGATTTGGGCCTTAAGTCCAACTCCGTCAAATTTCACCTCAGTGCCTTGGTTGCACACCACTTCCCAGTAGAAGGAAAGCCTCTTTCTGCACATCCTTTGGTGTCCAGGTTCCTGAGAGGCCTACTTTTGCTGAAGCCCCCGGTTCACCCTCTGGTAATTGAGTGGGATTTCAATGTGGTCTTAGGGCAGCTTACTCATCTGCCATTTGAGCCGATGGCAACCTACCATATATGCTACCTTTCTTGGAAGGTAGTTTTCTTGGTGGCACTCACGTCGGCTCGGCGAGTGAGTGTGCTTCAGGCACTGGTGTCCAACAGGCCTTATACAAGGTTCTATAGGAACCGTGTGGTGCACAACAAAAATATCCAAGAAAGGAATTCTGAAGAGATCACAAGAATATTCAAATTGTAAATTGGGTTTTTGGACATTGAGCCATTTGACAAAATCTTGCGAGGAGTTCAATAACCCCTTCAAGATCCAGAATACATAATCTAAATACCTTTTCCATATCTTAATGGAGGACACCTAGTGGGAGCCGTATAAATATTGCTCTTCAAAAGTGGTAACATATGATGTGGCCATTGTAGGAGCAACTTTGGCAACCATGGCGATACTGTAATCTTGATGATAGAATTTTTTATTAAAACAGAAGTAGGTCTCAAAAAGGTACCAGTTGTAATAATTGTAAAACAAAAGGCTTTGGCCGCCAGGTAGGTAAACAATTACAATAATCCATAGATGCAAACACTGCAACAGCCTGTCTTTGGTCAACATTCGTGTATAATGATTTGATTTCTAACGTCACCAACCAATCTTCTGTAGATATCTCATCCATAGAGGCATGAATGTTCAACATTTGAGTTGTATCCTTAACATAGGATTGAGCTTGAGTCGCCAAAGGTTTGAGTATTCGATCTACAAAAGGTTCAAGGATGGAGCCATTGCCAGCTACGATAGGACGTCCAGAGGAAGAGCCTAAATTATTATGGATTTTGAGTATGGTATAAAAAAATCCGTATTGGAGGGGGTCCTATTATTGAGAGAATTATATTCTTTCAATGTTATATATCCTTGTGCATACCCAGATTTCATGACATCTATTAATTTCAAAAGACTGTCCTGTGTAGGATCACATTGTAAAAGGTGATAGTATTTTAAATCACTAAGTTGTCGATTATTACATTATGCTTTAGACTGCATGATCTAATTATATTAACCCTCCACTCATATATATATACTACCCACTCAGAGTGAATGAACAGTGACTTGAAACAATTTTAGAAACAATTTTTTTGTCAGAAGTTTTTGCCTTGAGTGAATTCTCCCTCCTGAAGCGTAACTTCCCTTTTAATCAACTTTGCGGTATGAAAACCACTAATAAAATATTGTGAAATAATTGCGCCTCTTTGACAGCGCTATATCACAATAAAACTTTTATCTACTGAGCAAAAGGATCCCTACTAATTCCAAGGAATCCATACCAGCCCTACCCAAATTCTGCAGATATCAATGAACACAGCACTGCGTTTAGAGTTCAAAACACTTCCTGGTTGTTGGACTGTATCAAGGAAAGCGTCTTTTTGGGAGGAAAGGTCTCTATTTGGCGTTTTTCTGAGATTAATATATCTCATCTATTAAGCGTCTTTGTGGGTGAAGGAACCCGCTGTTTGACGCCTCACTAAGATGAGTATATCATTTTTGCAGAAATATAAGCGTTGAGACAGGGCCAGGTGGAATGTTTTGGGCTCTAAACGCAGTGCTGTGTTCGTTGATATCTGCAGAATTTGGGTAGGGCTGGTATGGATTCCTTGGAATTAGTAGGGATCCTTTTGCTCAGTAGATAAACGTTTTATTGTGATATAGCGCTGTCAAAGAGGCGCAATTATTTCACAATATTTTATTAGTGGTTTTCATACCGCAAAGTTGATTAAAAGGGAAGTTACGCTTCAGGAGGGAGAATTCTCTCAAGGCAAAAACCTCCGACAAAAAAATTGTTTCTAAAATTGTTTCAAGTCACTGTTCATTCACTTAGACTGTATGACAGCAAACCCTTCCCTTGTCCGCTCGACGAATGACTATTTTATCATCGACTTGACAACTTTTGTAACTCTTGAAACTGATGGTATGTGACATTTTCCACTTTATAGGTGGTGGTTGTTAAGTGCCATTGAGTCGGTGTCTACTCATGGCGACCCTCTGGATAGTTGTCCTAAATTGTGTTCGATCTTCAGTCAGGTGGCTCATTGTTGACAGACTGGTACCCATAGCTGCTGTTATTGTTTCGATCCTCTTTTGTGTTGACCTTCTACCTTGCCAAGCATGATGTCTTTCTCTAATGATATCTCTCTTCACATGATGTGTCCAAAGTATGAAAGAGGGAGGAGTTGGCTCAGTGGTTGGGACAGGTTACCTCAGGCTGGAAGGCCGGGGTTCAATTCCCGCATGGGGACAAGCAACCTCAGGCCGGAGGGACTGGGGTCTCTAGTCCCATGGCCACTCCTTGTAGCCTTGGGCAAGCCACTTAACCCTCCATTGCCTCAGGTACACTTAGATTGTGAGCCCTTCAGGGACAAGGGAATAAAAAGTACCTGTTAGTATACATGTAAACCACACTGATTCTAAAGAGCGCGGTATAAAAAATAAATTTAAAAAAAAAAGTCTAAGTCTTGTCATCTGAGCTGCTAAAGAAAGCTTAGGTTTGATCTCCTCTAGTACTGACTGATTTGTCCTTCAGGCAGTCCATGGTATACACAGTATTCGTCGCCAGCACAATAATTCAAAGACATCAATTTTGTTCCTGTCTATCTTTTTTTCTTTGTCCAGCTTTCGCATCCCTATGATGTTATTGAAAATGCCATGGCTTGAACAAGTCAAATCTTTGTATGGAGAGAGACATCAATGCTCTTGAGAATCTTGTCTAGGTCCTTCATAGCCATTCTGCCAAAAGCAATGCGTCATCAGATTTCTTGACTGCTTGTTGCTTCTTTATTGATAGTTGATCCAAGTAGGTTAAAGTTGTCCACTATTTCAATTTCTTCTCCATCAACAATGAACTTATTGATTTTGACAGTTAACATGATCTTTGTCTTTACATTAAGGTGTTCCTTTTTCTTGAGAAGCAAATGTTTCATATCGTCTTCACTTTCAGCCAGTAATATGGTATCATCAGCATAGTGAAGGTTGTTGATGAGTCTCTTCCTATCTTCACACCTCTGTTGTCTTCATTCAATCCTGCTTCTCTGATGATTTGTTCTGTATATAAATTAAACAGGTAGGGGAAAATTATGCAGCCTTGTCATACACCTTTGCTGATTTTAAACCATTCTGTTTCTCCTTGTTCCATTTGAACAGTTGTTTCTTGATCAATGTAAAGGGTGTGCAAGAGAATGATCAGGTGTTCTGGTATACCCATGCTTCTTAATGTAGCCAAGAGTTTCTCATGGTTTACTCAGTCAAAAGCCTTGCTGTAGCAATAAAGCACAAATAGATATCTTTTTGGTATTCTTTAGTCTTTTCAAGGATCCATCTCACATCCGCGATGATGTCTCTTGTTTCTTGCCCTTTCCTGAACCCTGCTTGCACTTTAGGTAGTTCTTGATCTCCAGGAACAAGCAGGAATGAGTCTTCACATATGGGTATGTCGGTACCGACGGAGCCTGCGTGGGAACGCTCCCCAGCTTCCCAAAAAGGAAAGCTTTTGGTAGCTTCTCACAGCGCCTGCGCGCTGCCTTCCCGCCTTTCCTAACCATCTCTCCTCAGTTCTTCTTTGCCGCGGAGCCAGCAGGTCGAGCCCTGTAACCGCTGAAGTTCTTTATTTTATTTTATTTCTTTGGTTGCGTGTCTGCCTTCCCCGACTCCGGACTGGTACCGCTGGTCTTTTTCTCTTTCTTTCTTAAAAAAAAAAAAAAAAAAAAATATATATATATATATATATATATTTTCTTCACTTAGTGTATTTTTCCTCTTGGGCCTCAGGGCCTACAAGAAAATTTTCCTCATGGAAAAACCAGCCTCCGGTTTCAAGAAATGCACTAAGTGTAGCGGTACCATTTCTGTTACAGATACCCATGAATGGTTCCTTAAATGTTTTGGGTCCTGAACACTCCATTCCGGATTGTCCGTCCTGCTCTCTAATGTCTAAACGGGGTTTACAGAACCGAGCAGCTAAGCTCCATGTGCTGTTTCCCACTGATGCAGGGTCGGTAGCATCGACATCTTCCAGGTCTTCTTCTCCTGATGGATCTCAGGTAACCAAACATAAACCTAGCAGGTCCTCGAAGGGTAGATCTCCCTCTAAGCATCGAGATGCCTCCGGGCTTGCCCTCGAGGATCCTGCGCCAGCTAAACAACCCCGGAGGGAAGCTCCGGCTTCCAAAGCTCCTCCTATGGGGTTACAGGTTGACATCGATGGCACGGCCTCGACCGATCACCTGTTAGAATTTTCTGGGGTACCGGCACAATCTCCCGGTACCGATTTCCAGGCATTCATGGCGTCGATGGATCAGAATGTTCTGTCCATGCAGCGGGCTATTGCGGCCTTCATTCAAGCTGCGACGCCAATGGTACCACAACAAACTCCGTTGTCGGTATCTGCTCCGGCACCAGCGCCGATACCGGTACCGACTGCATCAACATCGACCAGGATACCGGCTGCATCGGTTCCTTGTCCAGGGCTAGTTCTCGGTACCGATCCGGTACCGAGGACGCCTGATGTCGATACCGCTCGATACGCGTATCGAGCGTTAGAAGAGCACCCTGACAGGCGATACTTCGATTCCTCTGGTGATTCTGATTCATCAGATGAGTCTCCTGAAGTATCCATAGCCCTTCCTGAAGAGCCTTCTTCTCCAAAAGAAGAATGTCTCCTCCAGAGGACTTGTCCTTTCAAGACTTCATAAGAGAAGTAGCTAAAGGACTTTCTATTTCAGTAACCTCTGAATCAGAGCCTAGAGCAAACAAATTAGATATTTTAGGATACTCTAAGGCTCCTAGAGAGGCAGTCACCTTACCAATTCATGAGATTCTTTATGAACACATGATTGATTTATGGGAGACTCCTCTCACTCTCTCTCCTCATTCTCGCAGATTGGACACTATGTATCGTGTCCCTCCTTGTCCTGGATTTCAGAAAACTCAGCTTCCTCACCATTCCATTGTGGTGCAGTCAGCTATGAAGAGGATAAAGAGTACAAAGAGACACTCTTCTGCTCCTCCAGGAAGAGAATGCAGGACCTTGGATGCTTTTGGTAGGAAAATCTTCCAAGCCAGTATGCTTATTGCCAGAATCAACTCATATAGCCTGTACATGGGTATGTTTCTAAAAGAAGTTGCACAGAAACTGCACAACTTCCTCCCTTTTCTTCCAGAAGATAAAAGGGATGAATTCCTCATTTGGCTTAAGCATACTCAAGACATTTCAAAGTTTTCCAACAGGGCAGCTTTTGACTCCTTTGAAGGTGCCAGCAGAGCCTTAGGCATTGCCATAGCTGCTCGCAGAATTGCTTGGCTCCAGGCTTCTGATTTACAACCCTGGGTTCAAGATGGCTTAGGGAATCTGCCCTGTACAGGTGAAAATCTATTTGGCAAAGAGTGGCAAATAAAAGCCACTCAAATGGATGCAGAAAACTCTGCTCTGGATAGACTTTCAAAGTCAACCTCCATTCCTGCCAAGAAAAAGACTTTCAAAAAGTCTTTTTTTCAAAAAGGGCAGATTTCCTTCTACTTCTGGCCAACAATCTTCTACAGGTCGTTTTGCCACTAAGCGTCAGCAACCTAAGCAGACCAGGTCTAAGCCTACAGGGGCTGCTGCAACTCAGCAGTCCCAACCCCCTCGGGATTTTTGACTTGATGCTAGAGAACTTAGCCTTTCTGGCTCTACAACAGCCAGAACCTCTCACCATTCCAGGAATGTTAGCTCATTTTGCTCCCAGATGGGAGCAAATCACATCACAGTGGACCCTCTCCATCATAAGAGAGGGCTACAAACTTCATTTCTCAGACCTTCCTCCCCACACCATGGTGAGACACTTCAATTCTCCCACATCTCTTCTCGACCTTCTAGGTCAGGAGGTAGCTACCCTTTTGCCCAAGGGGCAATAGAAGAAGTTCCTCTTCTTCATCAAGGGTCAGGGTTCTACTCCCCCTATTTTCTCATTCCAAAGAAGACAGGGGGATACAGACCCATCTTAGATCTCAGAGAATTGAACAAATTTCTATGCAAGGAGAAGTTCAAGATGCTTTCTCTGGGCACTCTCCTTCCATACCTTCAAAGTCAGGATTGGCTTTGTTCTCTAGATCTCAAGGATGCGTACACACATGTCCTCATCCATCCCTCTCACAGAAGATTCCTACGGTTTCTTTTCCAGGGAAAACATTACCAATACAGAGTCCTTCCTTTCGGTCTGGCCTCTGCTCCATGTTCACCAAATGCATGGCAATAGTTGCTGCATTTCTACACACTCTTTGAATATTTGTCTTCTCCATTTCAGTCAGAGGCCCAGATTTCCCTGGACCGCACAAGGCGCATTCTGCAGTACCTGGGACTTGTGGTAAACCTCCCAAAGTCTCAGCTCACCCCTACTCAGTCCCTAGAATTCATAGGGGCCTGGTTGGATACGAGTACTGCAAGGGCCTACCTTCCTCAGGCCCGTTGCCAACGTCTAGTGCAGTTGGCCTCCCAGATTCAGTCAAAGAGCCACTTAACTGCCCGGGAGATGCTACAACTGCTAGGCCACATGGCTTCCACAGTACATGTGGTACCCTATGCTCACCTACACATGAGAGCAGCTCAATGGACTTTGTCCACCTAGTGGACTCAAGCTTCAGGAACTCTCTCAGACCAAATAGCAACCACCAAACGTCTCTTTTGGTCTCTCCAATGGTGGATGTCCACTCAGAATTTGTTGCTGGGGTCCCCCTTCCAACAGTTGTTGCCCCAAGCAACCCTCACAACAGATGCCTCCCAAACAGGTTGGGGAGCCCATCTACAGGACCTCTCCACTCAAGGCACTTGGTCCCCACAGGAGACCTCTCTTCATATCAACCACTTGGAGCTTCGAGCAGTTTTTCTAGCTCTCAAGGTCTTTCATACCCTCCTCAGCTACAAAGACAGTCCTCATTCATACGGACAATCAAGTATCCATGTTTTACATAAACAAACAAGGAGGAACTGGCTCTCTGTCACTTTGCAAAGAAGCTTTAAGATTATGGGCCTTCGCCAGAGAGCATCAAATCCATCTCCTGGCAGTATACCTCCCAGGAGTCCAAAACTCTTGGGCAGACAGACTCAGTCGAGTTCTGCTTCCACACGAATGGTCCTTGCACATGGATCAGGTACTCAGAATCTTCCAAGAATGGGGAACCCCGGACATAGACCTCTTTGCAAGTCCGTGGAATGCCAAACTTCCCCGGTTCTGTTCCAGAATTCCGTGTCAGGGAGTTCAGGCCAAGGATGCCTTCCTCCTTCATTGGGGTCAGGGCTTCCTGTATGACTTTCCACCCATTCCCTTGATTCCCAAGACTCTGTTCAAACTCCAGAGGGATCAAGGATCTATGATCCTAATAGCTCCATGCTGGCCACGCCAAGTGTGGTACCCTCTACTTCTACATCTCTCCCAAACCCCCTCTCTGGACTTGGGAGCTGCTCCAGACCTTCTGTCCCAGGAGGAAGGGACTTTGTGGCACCCAAACCCCAAGTCCCTACACCTCATAGCTTGGTTACTGAAGGCCTAGACCTTCAAGACTGGAATCTTTCTCAACAAGTGAAGGATATCCTCCATGCTTCCAGAAAACCTTTCACCAGGCGTTCTTATGCTTTTAAATGGAAGAGGTTTTCCATTTGGTGTGCCGAAAAGGGTCTTGACCCTCTAGCACTACCTTTAAATTCTCTGTTAGACTATCTCCTGCATCTTTCCAATGCAGGCCTTAAAACAAATTCAGTAAGAGTCCATTTGAGTGCTATTGCAGCATCCCTTAAGCCCATCAATGGACAACCTATTTCCTCTCATCCTCTCATTGAAAGATTCATGAGAGGCCTAACTTTAACTAAACCTCCCATTAGGCCGCCTCTGGTGGCATGGGACTTAAATTTGGTTCTTGGTCAGCTTATGAAGCCACCTTTTGAACCCTTAGCCACTACCTCCTTGAAGTTTCTTTCCTGGAAGGTTATTTTCCTCATTGCAGTCACTTCAGCTCGCCGCATCAGTTTACTGCAGGCATTAGTGGCTAATCCACTTTATACAAGGTTCCATCATGATAAGGTAGTCCTTAGGACAAATCCACACTTTATGCCTAAAGTGGTCTCACCTTTTCATCTTAATCAAGAGGTATATTTACCTGTCTTTTTTCCAGCTCCTCATGCATCCAGTTCAGAGAAGAATCTTCATACTCTGGATTGTAAAAGAGCTCTTGCTTTTTACTTACAAAGGACACAGCAACATAGAAAGTCTTCCCAGCTTTTTGTTGCTTTTGATCCTTCTCATTTGGGACTTCCAGTCTCTAAGAGAACACTGTCCAATTGGATTGCTCAGTGTATTTCTTTCGCCTACCAGAGTAAGAACCTTTCTCTGGAGAGCCATGTCACAGCTCATAATGTGAGGGCCATGGCCACCTCTATGGCTCATCTAAATTCTGTGTCCATCGACCAGATCTGTCGAGCAGCCACCTGGGCCTCGGTTCATACCTTCACAGCCCATTACTGCTTGGACAAAGACTCCCGCCGGGATGCCTTTCTGTCCTCAAACACCTGTTCCATTCTTAAACAACTCCTACCCTCCTTCCCTGGATGGATGCCTGAGATCCATAGGAGGAAGTAGACCCCTTCCCAGGGTCTCATATCCTTGGGGATCTCCCAGGCATCTTAGCTAGGGAGTCCCCATATGTGAAGACTCATTCCTGCTTGTTCCTGGAGATAGCACAGTTACTTACCTGTAACAGGTGATCTCTGGGAACAGCAGGAATAAGTCTTCACAACCCTCCCACCTCCCCTAGGAGTTGTATCTCTTTTTCTATCTTTCCTTTCCTCTCTCTCTCTATTGTCTCAGCTTTAAACTCGAACTGAGGAGAGATGGTTAGGAAAGGCGGGAAGGCAGCGCGCCGGCGCTGTGGGATGCTCCCAAAAGCTTTCCTTTTTGGGAAGCTGGGGAGCGTTCCCGCGCAGGTTCCGTCTGTACCGACGTACCCATATGTGAAGACTTATTCCTGCTGTTCCCAGAGATCACCTGTTACAGGTAAGTAACTGTGCTTTCTAGGTATGGTTGTAGTCTCTGTTGAATAATCTTCAATAGAATCTTTCTGGTATGTGGGATCAGAGCGATTTTGCGATAATTTTCACAGTCAGTTGGATCACCTTTTTTTAGTATTGGTATAAACGCAGATCTTTTCCAATTAGTTGGCCATGATGTCTTCCAAATTTCCTGGCAGAGCCTTGTAAGTATGGTAACAGCTGCATCAGATTGCTGTAATACTTCTTTGGGAATGCCATCAATGCCTGGTGCTTTGTTCTTTGATAAGGCTTTCAATGCTGCTTCAATGACTTCTTTCATCACCAATGGTTCCGGATCCATAAGGTACAGGTTGAAACGACTGTTGGGCCACTTGATCTTTATCATATAAAAACTCTGTATATTCCTTCCTCCTTTTCTTGATCTTCTCAGCATCATTCAACATAGATCCTTGAGCATCTTGTAACAGTCCCGTTTGAGGCTGGAATTTTTTCTTTAACTCTCATAGCTTTAGGAAAACAGATTTTGTTTTTCCTTTAATAGTTTCTGCTTCTATTTCCTTGCATGCATCATTGTAGTACTTCTCATTGTCTTGTCTTGCTGCATGTTGGAAATCTGTTGAGTTCTGCAATTGCCTTTTTCTCCTCTGGCTTTAGCTTCTCTGCGTTTCTGGGAAATTTTCAGAGTTTCTTCAGTCATCCATTTTGGCCGTTTTTTACTTTTTCATTTTTTGTAGAGACTTCTCACTTTCTTCCAATAGAACCTTCTTGATGTCATCCCATAGCTCTTCTGGAACTCTGTCATTTGTGTCTAAAGCAGCAAATTGATTTTGCAGGCAGGTTTTAAATTCCGGTGGTATATTCTCAAGGTCATATTTTGCCACATTCATAATTGGCTTGCTCTTTTTCAACTTTAGCTTGAGTTTGTGTATTAGTAGTTGGTGATCTGTATCACAGTCAGCTCCAGGTTTTGTCTTTGTTGATGTTATAGAGCTTTTCCATCGCTCACTTCCACAGATGTAGTCAGTTTGATTTTTGTACAAGCCATTGGGTGAAGTCCATGTGTACAGTCACCGCTTGTGTTGCTGGAAGAAGGTGTTTGAGATGAATAGATCGTTGGTTTTGCAGAATTCTTACTCTTTCTCCAGCTTCATTTCTGAAAAGAGATGGCTGAGGGGAGATATGATAGAAATCTAAAAATTAATGAATGGAGTGTAACGGGTAAACGTAGATTGATTACGTTATCAGAATATAGAAAGACTAGGGGACATGCAGTGAAGCTACAGGGCAAACTATTTAAGACTAATAAAAGAAAATATTTTTTCACTCAACGTGTAATCAAACTCTGGAATTTGTTACCGGAGGATGTAGTAAAGGCTGTTAGTGTAGCTGGGTTTAAAAAAGGTTTGGGCAAGTTCCTGGAGGAAAGGTCCATAAACCATTATTAAGAAGGGACCCAGGATATCAATGCTTGACCCAGTACATGCATTGTGGAACCTGTGCCTTTTGGGGAAACTTCTAGGTATGTATGACCTAGATTGACCACTGTTGGAAACAGGATACTGGGCTTGATGGACCTTGGTCTGACCCAGTATGGCATATCTTATGTTCTTATGTTGCTAAGTCCCTATTTTCCAACCACTTTGCCTTCTTCTTTGTTGCCAACTTTTGCGTTCCTGTCACCCATGACTATCAGGATATCCTGTTTGCATGTTCTGTCAATTTCAGCTTGTATTTGTGCATAGAACTCATCAACTTCATCCTCTTCTGCAGCTATTGTTGGGGCATATACTTGAATTATAGTTAATAGGCATTCCTCGTAGACGAATAGAAATTAAGCATTCACTGATTGCATTGTATTTCATTACAGTTCTTACAAGTTTCTTCTTAATTATGAATGCAACACCCTTTCTTCTTTCTTTCATTTCCCGCATAGTAGATAATGTGATCATCTGATGCAAAGTTCCCGATGCCAGTTTGCTGACACCCAACAGACTGAGTTGTACACATTCTGATTCATTCTTGACCACCTGCAACTTCCCTTGGTTCATGCTTCGTACATTCCATGTCCCAATATGTAAGACATCCTTGCAGCTTCTAACTCTCATTTCATGCGCAGCTACATCAGAAGTCAGACGTCCTGAGTGTTTTGATCAACCACATCATAAATGCTGGCTTTACTCTGAAAAGTCTTCAGCTCCTCCCCAGTAGCTAGTTGTATGCCTTCCGGCCTGGGGATCTCATCTTCCAGCACTATAGTGCAGTTTGTTTTGTTGTAACTATTGGGTTTTCGTGGCAAGATACAGAAGTAGATTGCCAGGCCTTTCTTCTGCGCAATTTAAGTTGTGTTGTTGCCATTGTCACAGAACTGTGATCCTCTGGCGCCAACACTTTCTTATTTTGCTGCTGCCCAGATGGGATAAGCTGCTATTAATGGATCCTTGAACTCTCTCTGGATCCATTTTGACGGCTGACTAACTATTGAAGGATCTCCAGGAACAAGCAGGAATGAGTTTTCACATATGGGTACGTTGGTACCGATGGAGGCTGCGCAGGAACGCTCCCCAGCTTCCCAAAAAGCAAAGCTTTTGGGAGCATCCCACAGCGCCTGCGCGCTGCCTTCCCGCCTTTCCTAACCGCCTCTCCCCACTTCTTCTTTGCCGCGGAGCCAGCAGGTCGTGTTCCTGTCACCGCTGAAGAAGTTCTTTGTTTTCTTTTATTTCTTTGGTCGCGCGTCTGCCTTCCCCGACTTCGGACCGGTACCGCCGGTCTTTTCTTTCTTTCTTATAAAAAAACAAAACAAAACATATTTTTCCCTCACTTAGTGTGTTTTTTCTTCTTTTGGGCCTTAGGCCTCACAAAGAATTTTTCCTCATGGAAAAGAAAGCCTCCGGGTTTAAAAAATGCACTAAGTGCAGCGGTACTATTTCTGTTACTGACACCCATGAATGGTGTTTTAAATGTTTGGGTCCTGAACACTCCATTTCGGATTGTCCGTCCTGCTCTTTGATGTCTAAACGGGGTTTACAGAACCGAGCAGCCAAGCTCCACGTGCTGTTTCCCTCTGATGCAGTTTCAGTGGCATCGACGTCTTCCAGGGCTTCTTCCTCCTCCCATGGATCTCAGGTAACCAAACATAAATCCAGCCGGTCCTCGAAGGGTAGATCTCCTTCCAAGCATCGAGATGCCTCCGGGCTTGCCCTCGAGGATCCTGCACCGGCAAAACAACCCCGGCGGGAAGCTCCGGCTTCCAAAGCTCCACCTATGGGGTTACAGGTTGACATCGATGGCACGGCCTTGACCGATCACCTATTAGAATGCTCTGGGGTACCGGCGCAACCTTCCGGTACCGAATTCCAGGCATTCATGGCGTCGATGGATCACAATGTTCTATCCATGCAGCAGGCTATCACGGCCTTCATTCAAGCTGCGACGCCGCTGATACCACAACAAACCTCGTTGTCGTTATCGGCTTCAGTACCGGCACAGACTGCATCGACATCAACCAGGATGCCGACTGCAGCGGTTCCCTGTCCAGGGATGCTCGTCGGTACCGAACCGGTACCGATGACGCCCGATGTCGATACCGCTCGATACGCGTACCGAGCTTTAGAAGAGCACCCTGACAGGCGATATTTTGATTCCTCTGATGATTCTGATACATCAGAGGAATCTGCTGAAGTATCCATAACCCTTCCTGAAGAGCCGCCTTCTCCAAAAAGAAGAATGTCTCCTCCAGAGGACTTATCCTTTCAAGACTTCATAAAAGAAGTGGCTAAAGGACTCTCTATTTCAGTAACCTCTGAATCAGAGCCTAGAGCTAAAAAATTGGATATTTTAGGTTATTCTAAGGCTCCTAAGGAGGCAGTCACCTTGCCAATTCATGAGATTCTTTATGAGCACATGATTGACTTATGGGAGACTCCTCTCACTATCTCTCCTCATTTTCGAAGATTGGACACTATGTACCGTGTCCCTCCTTGTCCTGGTTTTCATAAAACACAGCTTCCCCACCATTCTATTGTGGTGCAGTCAGCTATGAAAAGGATAAAGAGTGCAAAAAGACACTCCTCTGCCCCTCCAGGAAGAGAATGCAGAACCTTGGATGCTTTTGGTAGAAAAATCTTCCAAGCCAGTATGCTCATTGCCAGAATCAACTCCTATAGTCTTTACATGGGTATGTTTCTAAAAGAAGTTGCAGATAAACTGCACACTTTCCTCCCTTTTCTTCCAGAGGATAAAAGGGAAGAATTCCTTCTTTGGCTCAAGCATACTCAGGACGTTTCAAAGTTTTCCAACCGTGCAGCCTTTGACTCCTTTGAAGGTGCCAGCAGAGCTTTGGCCATTGCCATAGCTGCTCGCAGAATTGCTTGGCTCCAAGCTTCTGATTTAGAACCTTGGGTCCAGGATGGTTTATGAAATCTCCCCTGTACAGGTGAAAATCTGTTTGGCAAAGAGTGGCAAATAAAGGCCAATCAAATGGATGCAGAAAATTCTGCTCTGGATAGACTTTCAAAGTCATCCTCCATTCCTGCCAAGAAAAAACCTTTCAAGAAGTCTTTTTTCAAAAAGGGCAGATTCCCTTCTACTTCTGGCCAACAATCATCTACAGGTCGCTTTGCTACTAAGCATCAGCAACCTAAACAGGCCAGGCCTAAGTCTACAGGGGCTGCTGCAACTCAGCAGTCCCAACCTCCTCAGGGTTTTTGACTTGATGCTAGAGAACTTAGCCTTTCTGGCTCTAAAACAGCCAGAGCCTCTCACCATTCCAGGAAGGTTAGCTCATTTTGTTCCCAGATGGGAGCAAATTACAACAGAGCAATGGACCCTCTCCATCATAAGGGAGGGCTACAAACTTCATTTCTCAAACCTTCCTCCTCACACCATGGTGAGACACTTCAATTCTCCAACATCTCTTCTCGACCTTCTAGGTCAGGAAGTGGCTACCCTTCTTGCCCAAGGGGCAATAGAAGAAGTACCTCTTCCTCAACAAGGGTCAGGGTTTTACTCCCCCTATTTTCTCATCCCAAAGAAAACAGGGGGCCACAGACCCATATTAGATCTCAGAGAACTGAACAAATTCCTATTCAAGGAGAAATTCAAGATGCTTTCTCTGGGCACTCTCCTTCCATACCTTCAGAGTCAGGATTGGCTTTGTTCTCTAGATCTCAAGGATGCGTACACACATGTCCTCATCCATCCATCTCACAGAAGGTTTCTCCGTTTTATTTTCCAAGGAAAGCATTACCAATACAGGGTGCTTCCTTTCGGTCTGGCCTCTGCTCCAAGAGTGTTCACCAAATGCATGGCAGTAGTAGCTGCATTTCTCTTGTGGTAAGGACAGTGCAGCTCAGCATGGAAATAAAAGAGAAGAACTTTTTCTTCTTTTCGGGGGATGGGTGCACTAGAACACATACACCACAGCAAAATCCCTGAGAGAAACCAAGAGGGTAGAGCTAGGTTTAAGCCACTCCCAGACTCCATGACAACCCCAGGTAAGAGTAGGAGGTACAAGTGGGTGGAGTCAGAGAGGGAGATGCCCTGCTCAACGTTTAAGTTTGAGAAAACAAACAAAGTTGAGAGAAGCAGTCAAGGGAGAAGCAGCCAAGAGAGAAGCAGCCACAAAGAGAGCAGCAGCAGAGACAAGAGCAGCCAGCACTGCAGCCAAGGAAGCTACAGAGAAGGTTCCAGGCAGAGGACCAAACAGACTGGCAAGAGGGAGAGAGAGAAAAGGTTGGCTTTGAGAAGGCTAATCCACCATATACAAAACCAAACCCAAAAATATCCCCTAATTGAACAATTTTTCTTTTTGTCGGAGAAGGCTGGAGGCGACTGAAATGTAACCCAGTCACACCAAGCAGCCCTGTCCCTTTTAATTATTTTGAATTAAAACGCTGTACTTAGCTTATAAAGTGTTTCAGTGAAGGAAAACTCCGGTCAGCGGTAATTTCGAGGAGCATGAACACTTGAAACAGGGCCTAGGGCCCGAAACGTACATCGTGGAACTGCTACCTATCCGCTATGTGGTGAAAACAGCTTTTGTTATAAAGAAAATTTGGACACTTCACTGAAACACTTTATAAGCTAAGTACAGCGTTTTAATTCAAAATAATTAAAAGGGACAGGGCTGCTTGGTGTGACTGGGTTACATTTCAGTCGCCTCCAGCCTTCTCCGACAAAAAGAAAAATTGTTCAATTAGGGGATATTTTTGGGTTTGGTTTTGTATATGGTGGATATTTATATTTAACTGGACCAAGGATTGGGATTTTGTGTATTTGAGAAGGCTAAGGCAAGAGTGCTTAGACTCCTCTGAGGAAGGGTCTGTCTGCAGGCAGCAGAAGCCCCAGGAAGGGAGGTGGAGGTCTGACCCTGATTCCCTGTCTAGCTCAGAGGCAGAGAGAGTCACAAGCCACAGAAGCCTCAGCCAGGAAGGTGCTGCAACAAGACTCCAAGGTAGGAGAAAGAAAGCAGTAAAGCCAAAACCCTGTGTTTCTTGCTCTGACTCTGAAGAGAGGTTTAGGCCTGAGAAAACCCGGATTAGGAAGAAGGGGTTTTCAGGAGAAACTGAACAGGAGAAGCCCGTTAAAGTCCTACCTAGAGGAGAAGGGGCCATTCAGTGGAATAGGCTGTTTAACCTGTTAAAGAACATTAAGCATAAAGTGCCCGAGCGTTTTCAAACTTTGCCAAGATACAGCTCAGCAGAAAGCATGGAGGTAGAAGGTAAAGAAAGTGACCTGACTTCAGCTTGTTCTGAGATGGACTGTGATATGTGCATTGTGGCTAAGTAATGAAAGCCTGAGAGCCGTGAGAAGCTAGGAGTTGTAAATACATGTGCTTTATGATTACCGAATTGAGGAGCACCATAAAGGGAAAAGAAAAGAAAGTCGGTGTAAATAATTCTGTTGCAACACTGGTTGTAAGCTTTGCTTTAATGGGAGAAGATTATCCTTTATGTTCTTTGACTTGAGTTTACAACTGCTTGAAAGATTTGTTATCCGCTTGCCACGGAAGCTAATAAAATTCCTGTGTGCTTTGAAACAACCACTTGGTTCATTTATCTCTATACACAACTACAATCCTTGGTAAAGAGGAATTCAAGATGGCTTCCCGTCCCTACTAGGCGACCGCCTGGTAGGGGTGCGACCGCCACACTACGCACTCTGGGAATATTTGTATTCCCATACCTGGACGACTGGCTCATCCGAGCTCCATCTCAGTCAGAGGCCCAGACTTCCCTGGACTGCACAAGGCGCATTCTGCAGTATCTGGGACTTGTGGTAAACCTCCCAAAGTCCCAGCTCACCCCTACTCAGTCCCTAGACTTCATAGGGGCCTGGTTAGATACTACCACTGCAGCTCAATGGACTTTGTCCACCCAGTGGACTCAAGCATCAGGGGCTCTGTCAGACAAAATAGCAACCTCCAAGCGCCTCTTTTGGTCTCTCCAGTGGTGGAAGTCCACCCAAAATCTGTTGCTGGGGTCCCCCTTCCAACAGTTGTTGCCCCAGGCAACCCTCACAACAGATGCCTCCCAAACAGGTTGGGGAGCTCATCTGCAAGACCTCTCCACTCAAGGAACTTGGTCTCCACAGGAGACCTCTCTACATATCAACCACTTGGAGCTCCGAGCAGTTTTTCTAGCTCTCAAGGTCTTCCATACCCTGCTCAGCTACAAGACAGTCCTCTTTCATACGGACAATCAGGTAGCCATGTTTTACATAAACAAGCAAGGAGGAACTGGCTCTCTGTCGCTTTGCAACGAAGCTTTAAGATTGTGGGCCTTCGCCAGAGAGCATCAAATCCATCTCCTGGCCGTATACCTTCCAGGAATCCAAAACTCTTGGGCAGACAGACTCAATCGAGTTCTGCTTCCACACGAATGGTCCCTGCACATGGACCAGGTACTCAGAATCTTCCAAGAATGGGGAACCCCGGACATAGACCTCTTTGCAAGTCCGTGGAATGCCAAACTTCCCCGGTTCTGTTCCAGAATTCCGTGTCAGGGAGTTCAGGCCAAGGATGCCTTCTTCCTTCACTGGGGTCAAGACTTCCTGTATGCCTTTCCACCCATTCCCTTGATTCCCAAGACTCTGTTCGAGCTCCAGAGGGATCAAGGATCTATGATCCTCATAGCTCCATGCTGGCCACGCCAAGTGTGGTACCCTCTACTTCTGCATCTCTCTCAAGCTCCCTCCCTGGACTTGGGAGCTGCTCCAGACCTTCTTTCCCAGGAGGAGGGGCTTTGTGGCACCCAAACCCCGTCCCTTCACCTCAGAGCTTGGTTGCTGAAGGCCTAGACCTTCAAGGTTGGAATCTTTCTCAACAAGTGAAGTATATCCTCCATGCTTCCAGAAAACCTTCTACTAGACGTTCCTATGCTTTTAAATGGAAATGTTTTTCCATTTAGTGTACTGAGAAGGGTCTTGACCCTCTAGCACTACCTTTGAATTCTCTATTGGAATATCTCCTGCATCTCTCCAATGCAGGCCTTAAGACAAATTCAGTAAGGGTCCATTTGAGTGCTATTGCAGCATCCCTTAAGCCTATCAATGGACAGCCTGTTTCCTCTCATCCTCTTATTGCAAGATTCATGAGAGGCCTAACTTTAACTAAGCCTCCCATTAGGCCTCCTCCGGTGGCATGGGACTTAAATCTGGTTCGTGGTCAGCTTATGAAGCCACCTTTTGAACCCTTAGCCACCACCTCCTTGAAATTTCTTGCCTGGAAGGTTATTTTCCTCATTGCAGTCACCTCAGCTCGCCGCATCAGTGAACTGCAGGCCTTAGTGGCTAATCCACCTTATACAAGGTTCCATCATTATAAGGTAGTCCTTAGGACCAATCCACTCTTTATGCCTAAAGTGGTCTCACCTTTTCATCTTAATCAAGAGGTGTATTTACCTGTCTTTTTTCCAGGTCCTCATGCATCAAGTGCAAAAAGGAATCTTCATAACCTGGATTGTAAGAGAGCTCTTACCTTTTACTTACAAAGAACACAGCAACATAGAAAGTCTTCTCAACTCTTTTGATCCCTCTTATTTGGGACTTCCAGTCTCTAAGAGGACACTGTCCAATTGGATTGCTCAGTGTATTTATTTCGCCTACCAGAGTAAGAACCTTTCTCTGGAGGGCCATGTCACAGCTCATAATGTGAGGGCCATGGCCACCTCTATGGCTCATCTAAATTCTGTGTCCATCGACCAGATCTGTCGAGCGGCCTCCTGGCCCTCGGTTCATACCTTCACAGCCCATTACTGCTTGGACAAGGACTCCCGCCGGGATGCCTTGTTTGGTCAGGCTGTTCTCAAACACCTTTTCCATTCTTAATCAACTCCTGCCCTCCTTCCCTGGATGGATGCCTGAGATCCATAGGAGGAGGTAGAGCCCTTCCCAGGGTCTCATAACCTTGGGGATCTCCCAGGCATCTTAGCTAGGGAGTCCCCATATGTGAAGACTCATTCCTGCTTGTTCCTGGAGATAGCACAGTTACTTACCTGTAACAGGTGATCTCTGGGAACAGCAGGAATAAGTCTTCACAACCCACCCACCTCCCCTAGGAGTTGTATCTCTCTATCTATCTTTCCTTTCCTCTCTCTCTTTGTCTCAGCTTTAACACTAGAACTGGGGAGAGGCGGTTAGGAAAGGCGGGAAGGCAGCGCGCAGGCACTGTGGGATGCTCCCAAAAGCTTTCCTTTTTGGGAAGCTGCGGAGCGTTCCCGCGCAGGCTCCGTCGGTACCGACGATACCCATATGTGAAGACTTATTCCTGCTGTTCCCAGAGATCACCTGTTAGAGGTAAGTAACTGCTATCTTTTGGAAAAGAATGGGATGACAAATATAATTTGATCACTAGTTTTCAAAAGAAGCCATACAAGGCTCCTCTAGATTCAAAAATATGATGTCTAACTGTGGGTACAAATGACAGTCCTAAATTTGACTTCCTCTTGTTTACAGGATAGAATAAATGGGGAGAGATTTATGATGGCTGAACTTTCATGAATGCTTGAGGTCCTCACCAGTTGTTGCCATATTTGGCCTCTTTCGGCCAGTGGCCCTGAAACTGGCCTCTCCCTCTGCCATGCCATTTCTGATGTTCTAAAAAATCATCACCATATTCCCTCAAATATTCATCACCACTTGAATAATTATCCTCAGAGGTATAGTCTTGACATTCTTTTCGTTGAGAAGGATTGTCCTTGTTTATCCATGGGAAGACAGACATAGAAATATAATCAGCTTGATCCTGATAACATTTTTAGAATTTTGTTTCTCGAATAGATTCCTTATACTTCGTGACATATTCCTTGATTTCCTGAGTTTTTTACAGAAAACCTCCTCTTCCATTCCTTTTTGTGCAAACATTTTTTTATTGAAAGTCAAGAACAGAAAACAATACAAATATCCTCAAGCAAACACAGTACAGCCGATATTACTACTCCACTTTCGAGAATTCAAACTTACACAGATGCAAATTAAACAGATGCAAATTAAACATTCCCAACACATTCCCAGCACCAAAGTGTAGCAAAAGATGCTTTATACTTTTCGGAAGGTGTAAACGGAACTAAATAAATCTGCCTGGCACTGAATGCACACTATCAGATACATAGTTACAGCCGTACCAACACCAGGAAATAGGCACTTGTCACTACCACCGTATGTGTAGGGTGGAAACAAGAAAAAACTAACCTTATAAGCGGAGTCCAAGCTCAGGAGTCGGACTTCCATTAGTGGAACGTTATCCCCCCCCATCCCTCTCCTTCCTATCCCACTCCTTCCCCCTACCCCCCCCCCCCACCGTCCCCCTCCCTCCCACCGTCCACCCTCCCTCCCACCCTACCTCACTAGCGCAATGAAAAAAAAAACAGACACCAGAGAGGAGCGATCGAAAAACTCTAAGGGAAAAAGGTGGAACTCCATCCTAATAGCACCCCCAGTCAGAGTAGAACCTTGAATCTCCAGGAACAAGCAGGAATGTAGTCATCACATATGGGTATCGTCGGTACCGACGGAGGCTGCGCGGGAATGCTCCCCAGCGTCCAATTAGAACGCTTTTGGGAGCATCCCACAGCACCTGCGTGCTGCCTTCCCGCCTTTCCCAACTGCCTCTCTCCAGTTCTTCTTTTTCCGCGGAGCCAGCAGGTCGTGTTCCTGTCACCGCAGAAGAATTACTTTATTTTCTTATTTCTTTTTGTGGTCGCGTCTGCCTTCTTCGACGCTCTACCGGTACCGCCGATCTTTCTTTTCTTATTAATAAAAAAATATATATATTTTTCTTTTCTATTTTTCTTCAGGTGCACCCGCCTTTTTGGGCCTTAGGCCCAAAAATTTTTTCTTAACATGGAAAAACCTGCCTCAGGGTTTAAAAAGTGCACCAAGTGTGGCGGTACCATTTCCGTCACCGACACACTTGAATGGTGTTTAAAATGTTTAGGTCCTGACCACTCCATCACGGATTGTGTGTCCTGTGCCATGATGTCCAAAAGAGGTTGGCAGAACCGAGCTGCCAAGCTCAGTACCCTGTTTCCCTCTGATGCAGCTTCGGTGGCATCGACGTCTTCCAGGGCTGCTTCTTCCTCCCGTGGATCTCAGGTAACTAAACATAAATCCAGCCGGTCCTCGAAGGGTAGATCTCCTTCTAAGTATCGAGATACCTCTGGCGTTGCCCTCGAGGATTCTGCACCGGCAAAATTACCCCGGCGGGAGGCTTCGGCTTCCAAAGCATTATCAGGGTTCCAGGATGTTCTAGATGGCTCGGCCTCAACAGATCTCCTGGTGCCATGCTCTGGGGTACCGGTGGTTTCCACGGGTACTGACTTCCCGGCATTTATGAGCATGGAATGCAGTCTGGTGGCTTTCCTTGCGGCATCGACGCCCTTGGTACCGCGACAGACAACTCTACCGGCACTAGCACAGGCATCGGTATCGGCATCGGTATCGGTGTCTGCTATGCCGGTACTCTGTCCCACGATGCCCTCCGGTACCGATTCCCCGGTACCGGGTATTCCCGGTACCGACTTTGGTCGGTACGGGTATCGGGCTCTGCAGGAACATCCGGACAGACGATACTTCGAGTCCTCAGAAGAATCTGAGGATTCTGAAAGTTCTGTCGATGCAGACGTACTTCTTCCACAGGAGTCCTCCTCCCCTAAATGAAGGATGTCTCATCCAGAGGACATGTCTTTCCAAGACTTTATCTGAGAGGTGGCTCGGGGCCTGTCCATCACTGTGGCCCCTGAAACAGAGCCAAGGGCCAAGGAGTTGGAAATTTTACAATATCCCAAAACTCCTAAGGAGGCAGCTACCTTACCAATTCATGAGATTCTATATGATCTCATGTTGAGGATGTGGGAAACACCTCTTACCACCTCTCCTCATTCTTGGGGGTTAGATACTATGTATGGTGTCCCTCCTTGTCCTGAGTTCCATAAGACTCAGCTTCCTCACCATTCTATTGTGGTTGAGTCCGCTATGAGAAGGATTAGAAGTGCAAAAAGACATGCCTCTAATCCTCCAGGACGTGAATGCAGAATCCTGGATGCTTTTGACGTAGTGTCTTCCAAGCTTCCATGCTTGCTGCAAGAATCAGTTCCTATAGTCTCTACATGGGAATGTTCCTAAAGGAGGTCACAGATAATTTAAAGACTTTAAGTCCTTTCATTTCTGAAGATAAAAAACGACTTTCTCACTTGGGTCAAACATGCCCAAGATGTCTCTAAATTCTCCAACCGTGCAGCCTTTGACTGCTTTGAGTGTATAAGCAGAACCTCGGCTATTGCCATAGGTGCACGTAGAATTGCTTGGCTCCAGGCATCTGATTTAGAGCTCTGGGTACAAGATAAATTGGGAAATATCCCTTGTACTGGTGAAAACCTGTTTGGGAAAGATTGGCAGGAAAAAGCCAATGAAATGGATGCTGAAAATTCCACCTTGGATAGACTATCCAAGTCCACTGCTGATCCTGTTAGAAAGAAGTTGTTCAAGAAAACACCTTTTTCTAAAAAGAAAAGATTTTATCCTGCTTATACTCAGCAGGCATCTTCTACAGGTCAGTTTTCAACCAAACGTCAGCAACCACCCAAACAGAAGAAAACAAAGGCTGCTAGGCCTCCACCGGCTCAGCAGCCTCAGCCTCCTCAGGGCCTTTGACTTTCAGCTAGAGAATTTAGCCTTTCTGGTTCTGGAGGGACCAGAACCATCCACCATTCCAGGAAGGTTATGTCATTTTGCCCCCAGATGGGGGCAAATAACAGCAAAGCATTGGACACTCTCCATCATAAAGGAGGGGTACAAACTTCATTTTTCAAGCATGCCCCTCACACAATAGTGAAGCAGTTCAATTCTCCGACACCTCTCATCAACCTCTTAGGTCAGGAGGTTGCCATTCTTCTTGCCCAAGGGGCGATAGAAGAAGTGCCTCTTAATCAACAGGGCACAGGGTTCTATTCCCCTTATTTTCTTATCCCAAAGAAAACAGGCGGAGACAGACCTATATTAGATCTCAGAGAATTGAACAAATTCCTTGTCAAGAAGAAATTCAAGATGATTTCTCTCGGTGCTCTGCTTCCATACCTTCAGAGTCAGGATTGGCTTTGTTCTCTAGATCTCAAGGATGCGTACACCCATGTACTCATCCATCCAACCCACAGAAAGTTCCTTCGGTTCCTTTTTCAAGGAAAGCACTACCAATACAGGGTGCTTCCTTTTGGTCTGGCGTCTGCTCCAAGGGTGTTCACGAAATGCATGGCTGTGGTAGCAGCATTTCTCCGTACTCTGGGAATATTCGTCTTCCCTTACTTGGACGACTGGCTCATTCGAGCTTCAACAGAGTCAGAGGCCAAGACTTCTCTAACCTGCACAATGTGTATCCTCCAGTATTTGGGGCTGGTAATAAACATCCCAAAATCCAGTCTGACTCCCACTCAATCTTTAGAGTTCATAGGAGCTCTTCTGGATACCACAAGAGCAAGGGCCTATCTCCCCCAGGCCCGTTGCCTTTGCTTAGTGCAGTTAGCTTCTCAAGCAGTGCTAAAGCCTCTTCTAACTGCTCGAGAAATGTTGCAATTGCTGGGCCACATGGCATCTACCGTGCATGTGGTTCCATATGCTTGCCTCCACATGAGGGCAGCTCAGTGGACTTTATCCACCCAATGGATCCAAGCATCAGGGTGTCTGTCAGACAAAATTGCAAACACAAGTAGCCTTATTTTGTCCCTCCAGTGGTGGAGGTCCACTCAAAATCTGTTGCTGGGGTGCCCCTTCCAACAACCCTTACCCCAAGCAACTCTCACAACAGATGCTTCTCCAAAGGGTTGGGGAGCTCATCTGCAAGACTTCTCCACCCAGGGCACCTGGTCTCCACAAGAGAGTTGTCTACATATCAGTCTCTTGGAACTCAGAGCAATCTTCCTGGCTCTGCGAGTGTTCCACTCCCTGCTCAGCTACAAGACAGTCCTCATTCACACGGACAATCAGGTAGCCATGTTCTATGTGAACAAGCGGGGGGAATGGACTCTCTGTCGCTGTGCAACGAAGCTTTGCGACTATGGCCCCTCGCCAGAGAGCATCAGATTCATCTGCTGGCAGTATATCTTCCAGGCATTCAAAACTCTTGGGCGGACAGACTCAGTCGAGTTCTCCTTCCACACGAGTGGTCTCTGCATGCAGACCAGGTGACCAGGATATTTCAACTTTGGGGAACCCCAGACATAGACCTTTTTGCAAGTCCGTGGAATGCCAAACTTCCCCGGTTCTGTTCCAGAATTCCGGCTCAGGGAGCTCAGGCCAAGGATGCTTTCCTCCTTTACTGGGGTCAAGACTTCCTGTATGCCTTTCTTCCCATTCCACTAATTCCCAAAACCCTCTTCAAGCTTCAGAGAGACAGAGGCCACATGATCCTCATAGCACCACATTGGCCACTTCAAGTGTGGTACACTCTGCTTCTACATCTCTCTCAAGATCCCTCCCTGGAGTTAGGGTCTGCTCCAGATCTCCTATCTCAGAAGAATGGGATGTTATGGCATCCCAATCCCCAGTCCCTGCATCTCAGGGCTTGGTTGCTGAAGGCCTAGATCTCCAAGATCTTCATCTTTCTCAGCAAGTGAAAGATGTTCTGTATGCTTCCAGAAAACCTTCCACTAGACGTTCTTATGCTTTCAAGTGGAAAAGGTTTACTATTTGGTGTTAAGAAAAGGATCTTAACACCCTTGCTATACCTCTGGAATCCTTACTGGAGTATCTCCTCCATTTGTCTAATGCAGGCCTTAAGACAAATTCAGTAAGAGTCCATTTGAGTGCTATTGCTGCTTCTCTTAAACCTCTAAATGGACAACCTATTTCCTCTCATCCTCTTATAGCAAGATTCATGAGAGGCCTCCTTCTAACTAAGCCTCCCATTAGACCACCTCCGGTGGCATGGGACTTGTACCTGGTTCTTGGGCAGCTCATGAAGCCACCTTTCGAACCCTTAGTTACCACCTCCTTGAAATTCCTTTCTTGGAAGGTTATCTTTCTCACTGCAATCACATCAGCACGCCGTATTAGTGAATTGCAAGCACTAGTAGCTAATCCACCTTTTACAAGGTTCCATCATGACAAGGTAGTCCTTAGGACTCATCCACACTTTATGCCTAAGGTGGTCTCGCCTTTTCATCTCAACCAAGAGGTCTACCTACCTGTTTTTTTTCTAGGACCTCATGCATCAAATGCAGAGAGGAATCTTCATACCTTGGACTGTAAAAGAGCTCTAGCTTTTTACTTACAAAGGACACAGCAATATAGAAAGTCCTCTCAACTCTCTGTTGCTTTTGATCCTTCTCATTTGGGACTTCCAGTCTCCAAGAGAACACTGTCTAACTGGATTGCTCAGTGTATTTCTTTCGCCTATCAGAGTAAGAACCTGTCTCTGGAGGGCCATGTCACAGCTCACAATGTGAGAGCCATGGCAGCCTCAATGGCTCATCTGAACTCTGTGTCTATTGACGACATCTGTCGAGCAGCCACTTGGGCCTTGGTTCATACCTTCACAGCCCATTACTGCTTGGACAAGGACTAATGCCAGGATGCCTTGTTTGGTCAGGCTGTTCTCAAACACCTGTTCCATACCTAATCAACTCCTACCCACCATACCTGGTAGGATGCCAGATATCCATGAAGGGAAGTGGAGCCCTTTTCATGGACACACAACTTCTGGGGTCTCTCCCTGGCACCTAAAGCTAGGGAGTCCCCATATGTGATGACTACATTCCTGCTTGTTGCTGGAGATAGCATAGTTACTCACCTGTAACAGGTGATCTTCGTGAACAGCAGGAATTTAGTCCTCACAACCCACCCAAATCCCCTAGGAGTTGTATCTCTCTATCTCTCTATCTCTCTTTTCCTTTCCCTTGCTCTCTCTCTTTGTCTCAGCTCTAAAACTCAACTGGAGAGAGGCAGTTGGGAAAGGCGGGAAGGCAGCACGCAGGCGCTGTGGGATGCTCCCAAAAGCATTCTAATTGGATGCTGGGGAGCGTTCCCGCACAGGCTCCGTCGGTACCGACGATACCCATATGTGAGGACTAAATTCCTGCTGTTCCCGGAGATCACCTGTTACAGGTGAGTAACTATGCTGTATCGCTCAACCTCTTCGGGGGAAAATTCCCCCAGACTTAAAGATCCCCTAGAAATTTATAGCCCCCCATTTTCAGAAAGGTAAGATTAGCCTCCATAGGCTATTCAGTTTATGCATCTTACCCCCGTACTTCGACTGTCAATTTTTCCATCCGATAGAACATAAGAACATAAGATATGCCATACTGGGTCAGACCAAGGTCCATCAAGCCCAGTATCCTGTTTCAAACAATGGCCAATCCAGGTCACAAGTACCTGGCAGGTCCCTGAAAAGGTATACAGGTTCCACAATTGCTTGTCCCGGGGTAAGCACTGAATTCCCCAGGTCCTCTTTAATAATGGTTTATGGACCTTGCCTTCAGGAACTTTCCAAACCTTTCTTAAACCCAGATTCACTAAACAGCTTTAACTACATCCTCCAGTAATGAATTCCAGACTTTTATTACACGTTAAGAGAAAATATTTTTTCACTCAATCTTAAATGGCTTGCACTGTAGCTTTATTGAGTGTTCACAAGTCTTTCTACTTTTTCATGGAGTAAACAACTGATCTACATTTACCCATTCTACTCCATTCATTAATTTATAGACCTCTATCATATCTCCCCTCAGCTGTCTCTTTTACAAGTTGCAGGAACTAGACCACTCTCCTGGTCACAATCTTGCTTCTCAGTGTATAAAGAGTAGGATAGCTTGTGGAAGAGTTAAATGTGCCAGTCAATATTAGCATGGGAAGAAGCTGCTAAAGAAATGATGTATTGTTCCAGATTTGTTGCAGGCTGTGATAACTTTTATTAGTCCACATAAAAAAAGTTATCCAAGGATGAGGCTGTGTGTAATGAAGACCACGCAGTCTCAAAATCTTAGGTCTATCACTTCAGTATAATTCTTAAATTGGCCCAATAAAAGATATTGTACCCTGCAGAGAATACACTTTTTCCCAGGACAAAAACAGTCACACTAATATAAATTTCATATACATATTTTAAAGTTTTTTTTGTGGGACCAAACTTTAACCTTGATCATCCATTCATCCTGAGTAGGAGCAGTCGATCTCTTCCAGTACCGACTCACAACGGAACGTTTGGCCAAAAATAGACATTGGACCATACTTAAGTGGTTTTTTGACAGAGAAGCGGCCTGAAAATGACATAAAAGGCAATGCTCAATATCAAAGGGGAAAGAGATCACTAACTTCTTAGTTATTAAGCTATAGATCTGGGACCAATAAGTCTGTATTCTGGGACAGTTCCACCACATGTGAGAGAAGGTTCCCACCTCTCCCCACCGTCTCCAACAGAGGGGGTCATCCATACGCCCCCATCTATGTAAAGAGAGCGGTACGATAGATATTGCGTGTTGATTAGGGAAAAAGAAATGGAGCAGGTATGAGCATATTGAAACACCTCAATCCAAAAATCATCCTCTTTTGGTAGTATGTCACCTTCCCACTGATTGCAAGACTTAGGGCGAGGAGAAACCGGAGAAACATCTCCGGACACGGACCGATAAAGTCGCGACAATAAAGCCCTTTCTGATTTAGGATTAAAGAGAAGTCGCTCCCATGTGGTGGGAGATCGCATGGCAGCCGCCATAATAGGCTGTGAGGAAAAACAGTGGGCAACTTCATAATACTGGAATGAGGACAGAGAAAAGTTCACCTTCGACTCCAAAAAAGGACCAGGCAAAATCTTGGACTCCTGTAGTAAGGAGGCCAAGTGCAGCTTGTCTAAAGTTTGTTGTAGGGGCCGCGGTAAGCTGCGTACAAAGTGGAATACCCCTATGGGTGTGTACGGGGACTAGCAAAAGGGTATGGCAGTTTTCGCACAAACACGGCACCAAGCTGTCCAAACTGGCCCCAAGAAAAGGTGTGAGCGGATATTGCGGATGAGGACCTTGCCGGTAATGAAAGGGAGAGCCAGCAAAGGGATCGGAGAGATCGAGTGTGCTTCCAGCTCAACCCATGGAGAGGTGTTTTTCAAAAACCAGAGAGGAATGGGCCCGTAAGCAGGAACTAAGGTAATAAAGTTTGAAATTGGGAAGACCCCCCCCCCACACACACTTTTCAGACGAGTCATTGTGAGCCAACTTAATCTAGATCTCCGTCCCTGCCATACAAATTGCATAAGGAGCGTGCGCAGTTGGGCAAAAAAAGAGCGGGGTAAGTGAATCGGGAGCTGTTGAAATAGAAAAATAATTTTTGGGAGGAGAAGCATCTTAATTGTTTTCACCCTGCCAAGCCATGAAACAGAAAGATTTTGCCAGGCAGCGGTCTCTTTTGATAAGGTAGTCAAAAGTGAAAGGTAGTTACGCTCATAGAGCTCCTCCACTCTCTGGGAAATCTGAATACCCAGATATCAAAACCCTGTAACCGTCAGAAACGTACAGTCCTTACTCAGTTGGCAAGCACCACATCTTGTCAAGCAAGGCATCAGAGCAGACTTCTGGAAGTTAATGGTATACCCGGACAGAAAGGAAAAGTTTGTTAGTAGGGAAGTCAGGACTGGCATATAGCGAGACAATGTGATACGTATTTGCTATAGGTATTACAAGCTGAGATTCTCGGGTTCGTAATTGTACAGCCAGAGGTTCTAGCGCTAAGGCAAAAAGAAGCGGAGAGAGCGGGCAGCCCTGTCTGGTGCCACGTTCTAGATCAAACGGGGCAGACAGGAATCCATTAACTTGTACCACACCAGTAGGTGCTTTGTAAAGGGCTAAAATCCAAGAGAGGAACGAGGGACCAAATCCGAAATGCTGCAACACACAGAGGAGATATCACCACTCTACTTTATCAAATGCTTTCTCTGCATCAAGAGAGAGGACCACATAATTACCCTCGAGCTGCCTAACCTTAGCTAAAATGTTAAGAAGGCAACGCATATTTTCAAAGCCCTGTCAGCCCTTAATAAAACTGGTCTGATCCGGCTGGACTACCTCTTGTACGAAAGCGTTTAAGCGGGAGGCGAGAATCTTGGTGAAGATTTTGTAATCTACATTTAGCAAGGAAATAGGTCTATAACTACTTCCCTTGCGGGGATCCTTTACTTCCTTAGGAATAACCGTGATTAGGGCCCGATGCATCGACTCAGGTAGGCTCTGGTGATGAAGGATGGAGTTAAAAACCCTCGTTAGTAAGGGAGCAACATTGTCAGACATGGCTTTGTAGAATTCCGCCGGAATCATATCGGGACCCGCAGCCTTAGCCAGCTTGAGCTGTTTTACCGCTATCTGAACCTTAGCAAGGGTAATTTCCCTATCTATTGATTCACACGCTTCCTCCGATAGCCTCGGTAGATGCAAATCTGCTAAGAACTGGTGTATCGCCGTGTTATTGGCAGAGAGATGAGAAGAATAAAGATCCTTGTAGAACCTAGCAAAACGCTGGGCGATATCGCTGGATTTACTAAGAAGACGATTTTGTTCATCCAAGACAATGGATACCCATCGAGCTAGTCTCTGCCGCTTCAATTGCCACAAGAGCAATTTATGAGTTTTGTTGCCATGCTCATAGAAATGTCTTCGCGTCCTTAGTAAAGAAGAGGAGATCTCCTTTTCTAAAGCCTCTAGTTTACCTCTGAGAGCTGTGAGCTGTTGTAAATTCAAGGTGGTTGGCTTGCACTTATTCTGGGATTCAAGAGCAACAATCTGGGCTCTGAGAGCCTCTTGGATGACAATGGACTGTCTCTTGTGATGCGTATATAAGGAGATGACCTGGCCCCTCATAACAGCTTTCCCCGCTTCCCATAACAAAAAAGGGGAGGACTCCCCTGTGTCATTGTTACACAGATAGTCCCTCCAGCACTCCTGTATCCGGTTCACCACATCCACATGCTTCAATAGATGTCGGGGAAAGGACCAGGAGCGCGGCGGGAGTTCCATATCTCCCAAGACACACTCTAAAGAGATTACAAAGTGATCTGAGGGCCCTCTGGATCCTATCCACACCTGTTCAATTTGTGAAGTTAATTGTTTGGAGACCAGCCACATATCAATGTGAAAATATGTGCGGTAAGCTGAGGAGTAAAAGGTATAGTCTCTCTCCTTGGGATGTCTGGCGCGCCATACATCCTCTAAAGCCAGGGAGGATATTAATATAGTCAGAGCCTGTGAAGCGCCCGACACTGGTTTAAGACCCTATGATCTATCCAGATCTGAGAAGACACATTTAAAATCCCCCCCCCAATATTACATCCCCAGATACATGAGTGGTGAGGACCTCCAGAAGAAGAGATAACGACTGGGCGATATCAGAAGGAGGGATGTATGCATTAACCAGGGAAATAGTGACACCATTAAGCGTCCCTATCAGTAATAAGAAACGATCTTTGGGATCCTGAACCTGCTTTATTAGTTGAAAGGGACATTTCGGAGTTATCAAAATGGCCACCCCTCTTTTATGTGTCAAGAACCCAG
Organism: Ichthyophis bannanicus; assembly: GCA_033557465.1. Taxonomy (NCBI): domain Eukaryota; kingdom Metazoa; phylum Chordata; class Amphibia; order Gymnophiona; family Ichthyophiidae; genus Ichthyophis; species Ichthyophis bannanicus. The sequence continues at coordinate 1,130,530,612 of CM066033.1, forward strand.
CGGAGTAAACAGGAGATTTGCGGGATATCACTTTCATGAGCCCCAGGACCTAAATGGGTTTCTTGCAGGAAGACAAAATGTCAGCGCGCTCCCTGTGCAGGTGCTCAAACACCCTGCATCTTTTAATTGGTTTATGTAAGCCTCTGACATTCCAAGATATTAACTTAACCATTGTCTAAAAGGGCAGCTCGGAATTGAGACTCAGGCAGAAGGCAAAATGGTCTTGAAAAACCGTGGTACTACTCCTTCTGACTGGTCCTGCAAAAGAGAGACTGCTAAGCTATAAATTACACTAGTGACTGCCCAGATCCTCCCCATCCAATGAGACATAGAGTACCATTCTCCCACATCATTCTCCACCACTGAGGCTGCATTTGGAAATGCCACTCCTCCCGATCCCTCCTTTCCCGTCCCCCCTCCCCTCCCCTTCCCCCACCCCACCCAAAACCCCCCCCTTCCCTAACCCATCCCCGTAAACCCAGCACTTCAAAAGACCGTTCTCAGTCTACAAAGATACTAGCATCCAATAATACTCATGCAGAGATAACCCTACACTCGAGTGGGGGAACTTCCCACTCCCAGGAGGACACAAAGAACATGGGTAATAGTGTTACAACATCCCTGCCTATATCCCCCTGCAACAATACAGATAATACTTATATAAACCTGCTAAATAACAGTAACATAAACAGCATCCACTAATACATATAAGGCCTAACAGAGAAACATATATACCGTTGACCCTGAGAACAGCACCAACTGACATGGACCTGGCTCCACCGAACTGAACTCCGGCCCCTGAAGGTCTCCAGGGTGGGAAAGAAGAAACAAAACTATTCCACCACAGATGAGAATCCAGTAAGGAGGACAGAGAAAGCCCAAATGGAAGCTATTCAAGTACACTGCCGGAGTCCAAGAGCTTCTTTCAAGTCGGAGCGGTGGTATCCATTCCATGACTTCCGGCACCATCGTGGTCTGCTTCAGAGGAACTTCTGGACGGGGGAACCTTTCGATGTTTCGGCAGGGAGACTTCCCATTCCCCTTTCGGAGATTGGTGAGGATGAGGCCTGTCCCCAAATTGAAAGGAATCAAGAAAATGCAAACAATCCGAAAGAGCTGAAAAACGCTGCTTCACGCCATTCCACTCAAAATTCAATGAAAAAGGGAAACCCCAGTGGTATGGTATGGCGCACTGTTGAAGAACCTGCGTAAGCGGGCAAAACCTCCTGCGCCGCTCCAGGGTACGCTGAGCAGTATCTTGAAAGATCTGAAGCTCATGGCCATTATAGAGGATAGATCGCTTGCCATGCACACTGCAGAGTAAAGCCACTTTGTCCTCAAAGAACGAGAAACAAACAATTAGAGGACAAGGACGGGCAATAGAGTCCTTCCTGGGCCCCAAACTACGGTGAACTCGTTCTAAGTTAACCGGACGATCAGGTTTGCCCACACAAAAAGCAAATATCTCTTGCACCATTGCCTGTGAGTCCTCTCTATCCCCTGGACTCTCTGAAACCCCTAGGATGCGGACATTATTTCTCCGCTGGCGGTTCTCCAAGTCCTCTTGATGATCTAGCATATCCTGGGTTATTTGGTCTAACTTCTTGAGCTTGGTTTGAAAGGCTATCAAGGAATCCCTTTGTTCACCGATGAGGGTTTCAGCATGTGACACACGGTCATCAAGTGCTTTTATATCAGAGCGCATGCTGGCTACTACCTTAGTGAAATCTGTGCGGAAGAGCTTCAACTCTTGTAGGATCTCGGCAAGATCATTTTTCATGGCTAAGGTAGAGATCACTGCTTCATCCAAAACCCTTGGCATAGGGTGCTGATCAGCCTCACTCAAAAGTTTTGGCTGCTCTTCCGGAGACCTGGAGAACTTAGCCAGCGCAGAAGCATAATTTTTGACCTTAGCCATTCTGTTCGAGAGATGAGGGCTGAGAAGTGAAGGTAAAATAGAAGAAAATTTGAAGGAAAAAAAATTCACCTGCAATCTGCAGTGTGTTCGGCGGGCAGGAGCAGAACAAGCCTCCGAAGTAAGAGCCAGCCAAAATTCAAAAGAGGGAAGCCGGGGCTGAAGGTCACATGTTTCCCTCAGCAAATCAGGAGATGGTGGCCATCTTGAAAATCGGGTGTGCAATCCAGCAGTGCGAGTCAGGCAGCAGGGGCCATTTTAGACAGTGTGACGAGCAGCGCAGAGGAGCGTGTCAAGGGGGTAGGCAACGGTCACAGCAGCCACACAATTATGCGTTCCAGCTGGGCCTCGAGATCTTTTCCCACCCAAGGATCCACACAGCTTTGCATTCCAGCTGCGTTCCACCCGAGCCTGTCAGTAATGGAGACCCCCCCCAAGAGTCACAAAATACCTCCGATTCAGCTGGAGAGGCCCAGAGAGACACACTTCAGTACTCAGCAGGTGCTGGGACAGGTAGGCTGAGCTGTATCATTCTTTTTAAAGGCACGATTTTGCCCACGGAGTAATCTAGCTAAGCAGACTTAATCAGCACTATAACAGCAAAGCATTCTCACTGATTCAGCCTTAAAAAGATGATGGGGGCAGTCAGCGAGCAGCTCGGAAGGTCCCATGGCAGACATAGAGCTGAAAGGGTAGAACAAGTGTCACAGCCCCTCTTAGTGGCAGTGTGCCAAAGGGTCAGGGCGGACATTTTAATTTTGTTGAAGAAAGAAAAACTTTTAGACCAAGTGCATTCTGGTCCTTGTAGTCCCTCTTCATACAGAATATAGATGTGTGAGCCTTGAGCAGGGTGAAACAAAAAGGTTTTATTCCCTTGTTACGCAAAAGGTTCTTCAGGAAACAAAGTAGAATTTACCTTACTTCAGGTTTTGTGCCAAGAATATTTACAAAAGGTCAGCAACTGTTACAAATGCTTCACAGTTCTCTGTATCCAAGCAAGTTTCTCAAACAGCAAGAAAAACAAGACAAAACTTCTTCCTCCAGTTTTAAAAGAAGCAAAAGGTACTTTAAAACATGTGCTGCTGTTATATCTCGGTAAGAGATTCCAGGCTCTCGGTAATACACAGAGAACAGTCCATTGGTTCAAGCATCAACGGTTCTGCTTCTGCAAACTCAATTTACATGGGTTCTAGAATTTACATGGGTTCTAGCTCACACGTGGTGTCTTCTAATCCTGAGCTTTCCCTGGTTAACACAGGTTGCAGTTCAGTATTTCTTTCCCCCACTTTCCAGCCCTGCTGGCCTGGGTTTAGCAAATAACTGTTAGTGCTTTTCCCTATACCTCTCTGTACAGGGTTGCAAAACTTCCTCCAGCTTTGTTTCTTCTCAGAATGGCTTTTTAGGTTCAGCCTTCCTAGGACCTGGCATCCATTTAATAAATGAAGTATCACTATACCTTGGATCTCTGTAGCGTTTGCTGCTGGTGTTCTCTCCACCAGAGACTCTCCCTTTGTTACCGTCTTCCTTGAAGACTGGCTTCTGGAGCTTTCTAAGCTGGGCTTGTCCTCCCTGGAACTTAGCTCAGCTTTTCCATGTATCCAAGCTTCTCTGCCTTGCAGTGTACGAGGTCCCTTCCTCAGGTCTTTCCTTCATAGATCCTTTCTCTCTCTCTTTCAAAGGTCCTCCCTCGAGTTCCTTCTTAGATCCTCTCTCGAGTTCCTTCTTAGATCCTCTCTGCTTCCTTGTGAGCACTGCTTAAAAAGGCGTTCCTCAACTGAGTTTCCTGGCTTTCTACCCAGGTGCCTTTGATTAGCTACTGCATTGCTACACCCTGGGTAACTCAGTTGCTTCATAAGAAAGAGAGTTTTTTTCTACATCCATCGCTTCAATGGCTTCAGCTCCATCACACAAGCCAGACTGGTAGAAATCTCCTGTGGTACTCAGGCACTCCTGTCAGGGCCAGAGGGATGTTAAGGCAAATTAGCAGGCATCTTGAGCTCCGATTCTGGATCTGAAACCGGATATCAGATCAGGGGCATAATAGCGATCAATAGAGCTGCTAAGGCATTGGAAAAAAGAACACAGAGTAGCAGGATGCTGAAAGATAGGGGAATGTGGCCAGGGAGCCTCAGAGAACCATGGCCATCTTGCTGGGCTCACGAGCGCCCCCCTCCATTCCTTCTTTTAATTCGATCTCTAACTGATTAATGGAGTCTGTTACAGATGCTTCCGTAGAAGATATTTTCCATTAACAAGAGCATAAGATCCAATGTACATTTCATTTATATCCTGTTCCATTTCTGTAACAACACTTCATCAATCTCCAGGAACAAGCAGGAATGTAGTCTTCACATATGGGTATCATCGGTACCGACGGATCCTGCGCGGGAATGCTCCCCAGTGTCCAATAGGAACGCTTTTGGGAGCATCCCTCAGCACATGCGTGCTGCCTTCCTGCCTTTCCAACTGTCCCTCTTCAGTTCTTCGTTTTCCGCGGAGCCGACAGAATCTATTCCCTGTCACCGCAGAAAATTCCGTCTTTAAATTTGTTTTCTTGTGGTTGCGTTTGCTTACCGCACGACGCTTACTGGTACCGCCGGTTCTTTTCTTTTTATTAAAAAAACAAAACAAAAACTTAGGCTTTAAACGGTTTCCCTTCAGAAACCTTTCTCTTTGGTGCTAGGCGCCATTTTGGGCACTAGGCCCCATATTCCTAAAACATGTAACAGGTGATCTCCGGGAACAGCAGGAATTTAGTCCTCACAACCCACCCACCTCCCCTAGGAGTTGTCTCTCTCTTTCTTTGTCTCTTTTCTCTCTCCCTCTATCCTTTCACTCAGCTACAAACTTAACTGAAGATGGACAATTGGAAAGGCGGGGAGGCAGCGCGCATGTGCTGAGGGATGCTTCCAAAAGTGTTCCTATTGGACGCTGGGGAGCATTCCTGCGCTGGCTCTGTCGGTACCGATGATACCCATATGTGAGGACTAAATTCCTGCTGTTCCCGGAGATCACCTGTTACAGGTGAGTAACTACGCTTTATCAGCTGGCCACAAAAGGGAAGAGACTTTTTAGAAAAGTATAATTTCAAGACAGCAATCTTATCAGCCTCCAATTCAAAATTAATCAGCAGAGTCTGCCCTCTCAGAGACTTTTCTTCAGAACTCCTGAGAGGTCTGAAGAAAAGTGGTCAAATCAAGGCTTTCTGGAGAGGCAATGGAATCCAATCCCTCTCTTTCGGCCACTGCTACCAGAGTCTCATTGGAAACATAAAATAACTTAGTAATAACTAGCGCATCAACATTACTAAACAACAAAATTTCTTTCAAATACTTTTTTAGCAGCTCTAGGGGGGACAGAAGCCGCATCACAGGAAAATTCAGGAATCACAAAAATTCCTTGCCCTTAATTGATTCTCCATTGCCTCTAGTTTGGTATGAATAGCCAAGCTATCCTTAACTACTGCCCCCACTAGAGACTGAGTTTCACTACATGAGACTCTGAAGAGGAAATTAGAGTCCTGCTGTTTAAATTTGTCCAAAGACTTCTTGGAAAACTTGCACAATTGACCCATAGTCCCAGTCAATATCGATTCCACTCTCAACAGCTTACCCCAAACATCCCTCAAGGAAACCTCAGTGGAGGAGTCCAATGGCATAACCATACTTGAAGATGGTGACACAAGAGAAACTGCCTTGGGGGCCCAAACACCAGCCAGGGGTCGGAGAAGGAGGGGGATCACGGAGAGTGTTTGCTTGAAGGCGGAGAAGAAGTGGCTCTCTGAGAACCACTACTAGCTTCCAGAGTAGACAAGCCTATAATAAAAGAAGGCTGGGGTAGAGATGTAAGGCAACCGGAGCTCAAGGAAGTTTCAGTATCCAAAGTATTACTCATGGTTGTAGAAAGAGGCAAAGCAACAGGCTACACATGGAGGTCCACAGACCCCTTCACCGGGCCTGCTCTTCCAGCACCTCCCGATGTCTTGTTCCTTGCCTTGCCCTTACCCATAACAATTCAGAGCTTCTTCCGGTACTCCTTCGTGCTTCAAAAGGCAGAACATGCCCTTTTGGTCACACCCCTTCGGTCACATGCCGTAGTCACACGCCCACATCCACGTCCCAGTCCCATTTGAAAACTAAACTTTTACTTCCGATGTTGGTCATACAGCTGGTCCCCAAAGGGGTGCAATTACTAGAAATGGTAAAGCAGCAAAAGCACAAGTCTCTCCAAACAACTCCCGAAACACACTGCAGGAGAACTGAGCTTTTACCTTTGATGCTGATCACAGGGGGAAGGAGCAATCTTATAGCTGGTCTCTGCAGGGGTGCAATTGCTAAGATGGTAAAACCAGCAAAAGCACAAGTCTTTCTCCAAACAGCTCTCCCAAGTCAACCTCTTTCAAATTGATAACCAGGTGGCAATGTTCTACATCAACAAACAGGACAGCACGGTTTGTACCTCCTCTGGGAGGTGGTGCGTCTCTGGAAATTCACCCTCACAGGGCATGATCCTCTTGGCTATGTATCTGCCCAGAGATCTCAATGTGTTGGTGGATCGTCTCAGCTGGGTCCTTCAGCCACACAAGTGGGCCCTCAGCACATGGGTATCCAGCCTCTTCTTCCAAATGTGGGGCACGTCTAGCATAGTCCTCCTTGTGTCCCCTGACAACGTTCAAGTGCCACTGTTCTGCTCCAGGATTCTGTGCAGCAGTCGAATAGCTCCGATGCCTTTCTGCTGGACTTGAGCGAAGGTCTCCTCTATGCGTTTCCACCTATCCCACCAAACAAAACCCTGTTCAAGCTTCAGGTCGTCAGGGCTACTATGATTCTCATTGCCCCACACTGGCCCAGGCAACCATGGTTTCCTCTTCTGCTTCGACTGTCTCTGAGGCAGCCCCTCAGACTGGGCTACGACTTTTATCTGGTCTCCCAGGATAGTTTGTTTCTTCTGCATCCCAGCATCCACTCCCTAGCCTTCATGGTGTGGATGTGAGCACATAGTTCTTGCAAAGCTTCACCTCTCTGTAGAGGTGGAGCACCTGTTCCTTGCTTCCCATAAAGGCTCAACCTACCATGCCTACTCTTTCAATGGCAGATGTTTTCTATCTGGTGTGCTAGAAAGGTGCGAGATCCTTTCTCCTACACTGTGGAGGTGTTAGTGACTTATCTCTTCCACCTTTGCAACTGCATTCTCAAATCCAACTTGGTGAGAGTGCATTTCAGTGCACAGGAGGGATACCACCACAGGTGTTGATGGTAAGTCCATCTCCATACATCCTCTCGTAGGCCACTTCATGAGAGGTCTCCTGCTCTCGAGCCCTCTATCAAGCTCCCACCTGTGGTGTGGGACCTTAATGTGGTGCATGGGCAGCTCCTTTCTGTCCCTTTTGAACCTCTCGGCTCCTGTTCGCTTAAACATCTCTCCTGGAAGGTAGTGTTCTTGATAGAGGTCACCTCTTTGTACAGAGTTAGTGAACTGCAGGCTCTGGTGGTGCACCCTTTATACTCTAGATTTCACCACAATAGGGTAGCTTTTTGGACTCGTCCTAAATTTCTTCCCAAGGTAGTTTCTGCCTTTCATCTCAACCAGTCTGTGGTACTGTCCACCTTTTTTCCTAAGCCTCATGCCAACAGGGCTGAGGCCTCTCTGCACACACTGGATTGTAAGAGAGCTCTCGCTTTCTACCTGAAACAGATGAAAGCCCATTGGCGTTCCTCCCAGCACTTTTTCTTTTGACCCTAATAGATTGAGAGTTGCGGTCTCCAAGTGCATCCTTTCACTGTGGATTGCACACTTCATCCATTGCTTATGCTCAGGCTGGTCTGAGCCTGGAATGACACGTCCGAACTATGGCTGCTTCTGTGGCAAACTTGCACACAATTGAGATCTGTAGGGCTGCTATGTGGTCTACAGTCCACACCTTCACAGCCCAGTACTAACTGGATGAAGATTCCCGGCATGACAGCAACTTTGGCCAAGCTGTACTCCGGCACGTGTTTGAGAATTAGATTCAACTCCTCCAACTGGCCCTTCTATTCATCCAGGCTACCATAGAGTCGTCATGCTGTTGATGTCCTCGCTGGACAAGTGACTCTCTGAATCTTACAGATATTACTCATGCTGTTTCTTTTGGTTAGTTTTTCTGGTTGCCCCAGTGGGGGTTTTACAGGATTTTTTCATTAGCCTGTAGCTGGGGAGTCCCATATGTGAGGACTTGCTTCCTACTTGTACCTGGAGAAAGCGTATTTTCTCCAGGAACAAGCAGGAATGTAGCCTTCACATATGGGTATCGTCGGTACCGACGGAGCCTGCGCGGGAACACTCCCCAGCATCCAATAGGAACGCTTTTAGGAGCATCCCTCAGCACATGCACGCTGCCTTCCTTCCTTTCCAACTGTCCCTCTTCAGTTCTTCATTTTCTGCGGAGCCGACAGGACCCATACCCTGTCACCGCAGAAAATTCTGTCTTTAAAATTGTTTTCTTGGGGTTGCGTTTGCCTCCGCACGACGCCTACCGGTACCGCCGGTTCTTTTCTTTTTTCAAAAGTTTTATACTTTGAACTGTTTCTCTTCAGAAACTTTTCTTTTTCGGTGCTAGGCGCCATTTTGGGCATTAGGCCTCATATTCCTGAAACATGGAAAAACCAACTAGTGGTTTTAAAAAAAATGTACTAAGTGTGGCGGTACCATTTTCGTCACTGACACCCATGATTGGTGTCTTAAATGTTTAGGGCCTGAACATTCTCCATCTGAATGTCTCTCCTGTATGGGGATGACTAAGAGGAAGACAGAACCGGGCTGCAAAGCTCGATACTCTTTTCTTCGGATGCCAGATCCATTGCATCGACATCTTCAAGAGCCTTCTCTTCCTCCCATGGATCTCGGGTAACTAAACAAAAAAGCCTGTCCTCAAAGGGTAGCTCTCCTGCTAAGCATCGAGAGGCCATTGGCATTGCCCTTGAGGGAACCACACCCTCAAAACAGCCCCGGCGGGAGGTTTCGGCTTCCAAAGCATCAATGGGGCTCCAGGATGTTCTCGAGGCCTCGACCTCGCAAGAACAACTGGTGCCATGCTCAGTGGTCCTGGCCGTTTTCACCAGTACCGACACCCAGGCATTGGCAGCATCGATAGACCAGAGGTTCCTTGCTATCGAACGCAGCATTGCAGCTCTTCTCACAGCTGCGGTACCGATGACACCTATGGTTCAACGGGCACCAGTACCGACATCGATACCGATGCCGATACCTACACAGGTACAGACACCGGGACCGATGGTACCGGCCCTGGTGGGAATTCTTCCCACACCATCTTTGGCTGGAATCGACAGATCGGTACCGGATCAACTCGGTACTGACTTCAATCGATACCAGGACCGTGCTTTGCATGAGCATCGTGGTCAGGAATACTTCGAATCCTCCGATTCCGAAGACTCTGACAATTCTGCTGGTACCAGAGGGTTTCTCCCGGAAGATCCCTCTTCTCCCCAACGCAGAATGTCATCTCCAGAGGACATGTCTTTTCAGGATATTATTTGTGATGTGGCCAAGGGCCTTTCAATCACGGTAGCTCCTGAACAGGAACGCAGAATTGGAAATTCTCCAATATCCTAAAGCTCCAAAGGAGGCAGCCACTCTGTCCATCCATGAAATTCTGCATAACTTGATGCTCAGAATGTGGGAGACACCTCTGACTACATCTCCTCATTCTAGGAGGCTTGATACTATGTATCGAGTTCCGCCATGTCCTGGATTTCAAAAGACTCAGTTGCCACACCATTCAATGGTATTGGAGTCAGCCATGCGTAGGATGAAAAGTGCAAAGAGGCATGCATCAAATCCCCCAGGTCGTGAATGCAGAACTCTGGATGCTTTTGGGCACCGAACGTTTCAGGCTTCCATGCTTTCAGCTAGGATCAGTTCATATATACCATATATGGGCATGTTCCTCAAAGAAGTTACAGGAGATTTGGAGCTTATGAGCCCACTTCTCCCAGATGACAAGAGACAAGACTTTCTTGCTCTAATTAAGCATGCTCAAGATGTCTCCAAGTTTGTGAATTGTGCAGCCTTTGACAGCTTTGAATGCATCAGCAGAACCTCTGCTATTGCCATTGGGGCACGACGGATTGCCTGGCTTCAGGCATCAGACTTGGAGACTTGGGTACAGGACAAGTTAGGCAACATTCCTTGTACGGGAGAGAATCTCTTTGGCAAGAACTGGCAGGAAAAGGCTAACAAGTTAGATGCTGTCAATACCACTCTAGATAGATTGTCAAAATCTACAGCCACTCCAGCCAAAAGGAAGCCTTATAAAAAACCCTCTTTCAGCATAAAGAGGAAATTTTATCCTTCCTATACCCAGCAGAGTCAAACTCAGGGTCAGGTTGCCCAAAAGGGACAAACTAGACAGCAAAAGAAGCCAAAAGGCCCGAGAGACCATCCAGCTCCGCAGGTTCAGCCCCCTCAAGGGCTTTGACTCCTTCCTAGAGAGCTTAGCCTTCCTGCCTCTGAGGGGTCCCCAACCCACCAATATCCCAGGCAGGTTATGCCACTTTGTCAACAATGGCATCAGATAACAGCAGAAGATTGGACTTTGTCCATTGTAGGAGAGGGGTACAAGCTCCATTTTCACAGCATGCCCCCTCCTACAGTTCTAAGGCAATTCAATTCTCAAACCTCAGCAGACAATCTGTTAGATCATGAGGTCTCAACACTTTTTGCCCAAGGGGCAATAAAAGAGGTACCCATTCTTCAACGGGGTGCAGGGTTCTACTCCCCCTATTTTCTTATTCTAAAGAAAACAGGAGGACACAGACCCATTCTAGGCCTCAGAGAATTGAACAAATACCTGTTCCAAGAGAAGTTCAAAATGATTTCTCTTGGAACTCTTCTGCCATACCTTCAAAGCCAGGATTGGCTTTGCTCTCTAGACTTAAAGGATGCATACACTCATATTCTGATCCATCCAAATCACAGGAAATTCTTACGATTCCTTTTCAAGGGAAAACATTTCCAGTACAGGGTTCTTCCCTTTGGTCTGGCTTCAGCTCCAAGGGTATTCACGAAATGCATGGCAGTAGTAGCTGCATTTCTGCGAACCCTGGGGATATTTGTCTTCCCTTACTTAAGACGACTGGCTCATTCAAGCCCCTACAGTTGCAGAGGCCAACACTGCCCTATCTCACACAATGCGAATCCTCCAATACTTGGGTTGGTAATAAACTTCCCAAAATCCCAACTTGTTCCTTCCCAATGCCTGGAATTCATAGGGGCCTGTCTAGATACCAGACAGGCAAAGGCTTTCCTTCTACAGGCCCGGTGTCTTCACATAATGCAACTAGCTTCTCAAGCAGCAGGGAAATCCTCCCTAACTGCTCGAGAGCTACTACAGTTGCTGGGACATATAGCATCCTCAGTTCATGTAGTCCCATATGCTCGCCTCCACATGCGAGCAGCTCAGTGGACCCTATCCACACAGTGGACACAGGCCACAGGACATTTATCAGACAAAATAGTAAACTCTGAACGACTAATTTTGTCCCTCCAATGGTGGCAATCACTAGAAAATCTGACAGTGGGATCTCCTTTCCATCAACCCCTTTTTCAGGCCACCCTAACAACCGATGCATCACAGGTGGATTGGGGAGCACACCTGAATCATTTCTCTACCCAGGGCACCTGAACTCCACAGGAGGCTGGTCTACACATAAACCTCCTGGAATTAAGAGCAATCTATTTAGCTCTTCGAGTATTCCACGCCCAGCTCAGCTACAAGACAATCCTAGTCCAGACGGACAATCAAGTAGCCATATTCTATGTGAACAAGCAGGGTGGAACAGGCTCTCTGTCGTTATGCAACAAAGCTTTACGACTGTGGGCCCTCGCCAGAGAGTATCAAATTCACCTTCTAGTGGTATATCTTCCAGGTATTCAAAGCCTTTGGGCAGACAAACTCAGTCGAGTACTGCTGCCTCACGAGTAGTCTCTCCACCTAGACCAGGTGGCAAAGATATTTCATCTCTGGGGCACTCCAGACATAGACCTCTTTGCAAGTCCATTGAATGCCAAACTTCCCCGGTTCTGTTCCAGGATTCCGGCTTACAATTGTCAGGCAAGGGATGCCTTCCTCCTTCACTGGGGTCAGGACTTCCTTTATGCCTTCCCACCTATTCCCCTAATCCCCAAAACACTCTTCAAGCTTCAGAGAGACAAGGGTCGCATGATTCTCATAGCGCCACGATGGCCACGCCAAGCGTGGTATCCCCTGCTTCTACATCTCTCTCAAGCTGCACCTCTGGAGTTAGGGCATGCTCCAGATCTCCTTTCCAAAGAGGACGGGACACTATGGCACCTGAGTCCCCAGTCCCTGCATCTCACGGCCTGGTTGCTGAAGGCTTAGACCTCCAGGATTTCAACCTGTCCCAACAGGCAAAGGATATCTTTCAGGCTTCTAGAAAACTTTCCACAAGAAGATCTTATGCCTTCAAGTGGAAGCGTTTTACTATATGGTGCTCGAAGAAGGGATTAAACCCCCTTGTCATACCTTTAGAATCGATACTAGTGTATCTCCTTCACTTATCGAATTCTGGTCTAAAGACCAATTCGGTAAGAGTCCATCTTAGTGCAATTGCAGCTTCTTATAAGCCTCTGAATGGACAGCCAATTTCCTCTCATCCACTCATATCCAGATTTATGAGAGGTCTTCTGTTAACCAAACCTCCCATTAAGCCACCACCGGTGGCATGGGATCTAAATCTAGTTCTCGGGCAGCTCATGAAGCCGCCTTTTGAGCATTTAGCTACTACAACCCTTACGTTTTTGACCTGGAAGGTCATCTTCCTAATTGCAATCACCTCTGCACGTCGCATTAGTGAACTGCAAGCTTTAGTGGCTGATCCTCCTTATACTAGGTTTCGTCATGATAAGGTTGTTCTTAGAACTCATCCACACTTTATGCCAAAGGTGGTTTCGCCTTTTCATTTGAATCAATCAATTTATCTTCCAGTATTTTTTCCAAGGCCTCACGCCTCTAATGCAGAAAGAAACCTTCATACTTTGGATTGTAAAAGAGCCTTAGCCTTTTACCTACAGAGAACACAGCAACATAGAAAGTCCTTGCAACTTTTTATAGCTTTTGACTCTAGTCATTTGGGACTTCCAGTCTCCAAAGGAACTTTATCTAAATGGATTGCCCAATGCATATCCTTTGCTTATGAGAGTAAGGGTCTTCCTCTTCAAGGCCATGTCACAGCTCATAACGTGAGAGCCATGGCAGCTTCCATGGCAAATCTCCACTCCGTGTCTATCGATGACATTTGTCGAGCAGCCACCTGGGCTTCGGTACACACCTTCATAGCCCACTACTGCCTGGATATCTTCTTTGGCCAAGCTGTTCTTCAAAATCTCTTTCAGACCTAATTCAACTCCTGCCCACCAACCCTGGTGGAATGCCAGAGATCCATGGGAGGAAGGATGCCTACCTTTCTAGGGTATGAACAAGCAAACCTAGTCCAGTGAACTGAAAAGCACAGCTATTAGCAAAAGTCCAAAAGTGTTTTTGGGTGGAGAACCTTAACTGATTAAAAAGCAGCTGGCCGTCTGGTGTGGGTCGAGTTTCAATACTGACCCTCCTCCGGCTCGCTTCGACTAAAAGAACGATAAAAACATAGTACAGGTTTGATATATTTTTTGGTGGACTTTTGCTAATACCTTTCTAGGGTGGCACCTTCCTGGGGCTAGCTCCCTGGCATCTTCAGCTAGGGAGTCCCCATATGTGAAGACTACATTCCTGCTTGTTCCTGGAGATAGCGTAGTTACTCACCTGTAACAGGTGATCTCTGGGAACAGCAGGAATTTAGTCTTCACAGCCCACCCACCTCCCCTAGGAGTTGTCTCTCTATCTCTTTGTTTCTTTTCCTCTATCCTTTCACTCAGTTACAAACTTTACTGAAGATGGACAGTTGGAAAGGCGGAAAGGCAGCGCGCATGTGCTGAGGGATGCTCCCAAAAGCGTTCCTATTGGACGCTGGGGAGCTTTCCTGCGCAGGCTCCATCGGTACCGTTGATACCCATATGTGAAGACTAAATTCCTGCTGTTCCCGACTTCCGGTGGCGTCAGCAGATGGGATTGTGGCGAGTTAGACGAGCTCCGCCACCATAGCCTGCCAAAAAGGGCAAAAACAGAGCAAAAGGGCAGCACAGAGGACAAGACCGAGCAGGGGGCAATGAGGAAGTAATCCCCAAGCCAAGAGGAAGCGACAGCGTGGATCACAGCAAGCCCGGTGCCGGAAAAAGAGGCGGGAGAGGAGCAGTGCAAGCCAGGCACGTGGATGCGGCAGCCGGCGGCTGAGGAGGCGGCAATTGTGAGGCCGCGGAACGAGAGAAGAGAGGGATTGAGGCAGAAGCGACGGAGAGTTGCGGTGGGCGCTGGAGGAGTGCAATGAAGAGAGAGCTGTCCGGGGGAAGCGTGGTGAGCGCTGACTGGCACATGAAAGACGGCAGTGAAGGAGCCCGAGTCTGAGCGTGGAGGCGGATCAATCGGGGGTGAACTGCAACTGAGCCCGGGCGAATCAGCGGTGCTAGAGGCGGGCTGTAGCAGCAGAGATTAGCTGGACCTGCAACAGCCGGAGGGGAAGTAGCTGGAGTGCGGAGGGGAAGACAGAGAGCGCGGTGAACAGCTCAGCAAGAAACAAGAGGAACCAGAGGGGTGACAAAAGACACGGATTGGCCGGAGAGACAGAACTGAAGAAGCCTTGGAGAGAGAGCACTGCGGAGCGGAAAAACCACAGGCCTGCAGTGAGGGAGAACATCCAAGAGAAAAAGTAAGGCCATAGCCTATAAAGAAAGCAGAGAAGATCACTAAAGCCCACATTGTACCTCACAGAGTAGGGGAAGAGAGTAGAAGCCAGCGTGGAGTCTGCTGCTCGCAGGGAAACACCAAGTAAATATAGCATGGAGAAGGCAAAAAGAGAGGGGGCGGTGAAGAAGAAGCTGGCAGAGTTTCGCTCGCCGTATGCGATTCCCAGAGGTGGAAAGGCGGAGGAGAAGCTGTGCAAGCAGAGAGGGGGGCCTGTCACCGGAGCAGGAGGAAGAGACAGAAGGAGAGGAATGTCTGGGAATGGCAGAGAAAATCAAGCAGTGGCTGTTGGAATTGAAGGAGGATTTAAAGGAAGAGATAGGAGTAAAAAATGAGTTGAAAGAGGCGCTGCAGTCCGTCAAGCAAGATATGACGGATCTGGGGGAGCGAGTTGAAGCTGTAGAGCATCAATTAGAAGCTAATGGGGAGGAGGTGGAGAAAATCCAGAAAAGCTGGAAAGAGCTGAAGGAAGCGCAAGAGGAGTTGAAGGCAAAAACGGAAGATCTGGAAGATCGCTCCAGAAGGTGCAACATCAGAGTTCGGGGAGTCCCGGAGGGCCTCAAATACAGGAATAGCAAAGTGGTGGTACAGAAAATATTTGGAGAATTTCTCAAAGAGGTGGAGTGCATAGAGGAGGAGGAAGAAAATCTGGTGAAAATAGAAAGAGCCCACATAGGTCTGGGGCCAGTGAGGGAAAATCGCCCGAGAGACATTGTAGTATGCTTGGCCTCATATAAGACAAAAGAGCGAATAATGGGAGCAGCGAGAAAGCTAAAACAAGTCCAGTGGGAAGGAAACAATCTGGAGCTGTTTCAGGACTTATTGCAGGGGACACTGCAACGTAGACGAGATTTGAAAGAAGTCACGGCCTACCTGAGAAGGGCTAACCTGAGATATAAGTGGCTGTACCCATTTGGACTGTTGATCACGGTACAAGGGAGGTCGAGGAAAGTAAAGACAAGTGCAGAAGCATGGACGGCACTGAGAGAGCTAGGTGTAGAGAATTTACCAGAGGGAGCCACCTGCCCAGTTAAATCAGGAGACGGTATGGCCAGTGGAAGCATGACGGAGAGCTTGAAGTGGCATAGAGCAGCAGAAGGTGGTCGGAGATTGGCAAGACTGGCCAAGGAGCGGCAGCGCGAGCAGGAGCACGCAGAAGCAGCAGGAGGAAGTGGCTGATATTACAAGGACTGGGGTTGGCTAATCTATAATGTGGAAAGTTTAAGGGGGATAATGTTGAATAAGGTAATGGGAGGGGAAGGATAGAAGGGAAAGGGAGGAAGGAGGGAGACTAGGAACATGGGGTGTGGGTAGAGGGGGCGGAAGAGGGGAGGAAGAGAGGGGGAGGCAGGCGAGGGTCTGATCCGAGGTCACTGTAATGGAAGTCAGATCTCCGGGTCGGAGAAGTAAGAGGGGGGGAGGGGGAGAGGGGGGGGGAGAAGGGGAGGGGTGTCAAGGTGAGATGCAGAAGGATGGGAGGGGGGAGGGGAGGAAGGGGGAAGTGGGGGGTGGGGGGTAGATTGGAGAGTGGGGGGGGCAAAGGTGGATGAAGTTATGAAAATTGTAACATTAAACGTGAAAGGGTTGAATTCACCATGGAAGAGACAGAAATTGTATAAAGAATTGGAAAGAAACAAGGCAGCGATTGTGATGGTGCAGGAGACACATTTGCTTAAAAAGCATGAAGCACTAGTGTGTCCAAAGGGGTATAGAGGGCATTTTTGCATCAAACTTGCAGGAAAGGAAAAAAAGGAGGGGTGGCGATTTTTATTGCTGGGACTTATAAAATGGAAGTGCAGACGGTGATGAGGGATAAGGGGAGGAGGTACCTGGTGGTGCAGGTGAAAGTTGGGAAGGAGTGGTTGTGTGTGGTGAATGTGTATGCTCCTACGGGGTCACACAAAGAATTTTGGGAGGAGTTGGGGAGGCAGGTGGCGGTGGTAGGGGAAGGAGCATTAATATGTGGAGGGGACTTCAACATGGCATGAGAGGTGGAGAGGGATACTACGGGAAAGAGGGAAGGGAGGAGGGCAGATAGACAGAGGTACCATAGGTTTATGAATGAGAATGATTTGATAGATGCTTGGAGACTGATGAACCTGGGTAGGAGGCAGTTTTCCTTTTTTTCGGCCGTGCATGGAACATACTCTAGACTAGACGCCATATGGGTAGGGAAAGAATTGGCGGGTAGGATAATGAAAGGAGAAATAGAAGCGATTACTTGGTCGGATCATGTACCAGTGGTGATAGAGGTGAAGGTGAGGGGAGAGAGCAAGGGAGGGAGATATTGGATGCTTACAGAAGGGTTGCTGGAAGATGCAAGGGTGGTGAAGGAGGTGGAACAGCTAATACCGGACTATTTTGAAGAGAATGGGAAGGGAGAGGTAAACGAGGGAGTGGTCTGGGATGCATTTAAAGCAGTAGTGCGAGGGGTATTGGTCAAGTGGGGAGCGCGGATTAAACGGGAGCGAGAGGAGCAAGAGTTGCGGTTGAGGCGACAACTAATGGAACTAGAAGAGAAAGATGCAGTGGAGGGGGGTTAGTTAAGGGAGCGGTACTAGAAGTAAGAGCTAAATTAAATGCTATGGAGGCTGAGAAAATAAAGCACAGATTACGGATGCTAAGACAGAATTTCTTCGAAGGGGGAAATAAAGCTGGGAAGTACTTGGCTCGGCAGTTAAAGAAGAGGCAGGAAAGGAATCATATACTTCAGATAAGAGGGAGGAGGGGGGTAGTGCGGGATGATCTTCAGATCAGAGAGGAGTTTGTAGAGTTTTATCAGAAGTTATACACAGCCCAGGCAGAGGGAATAGAGGGGGGCATTAATGCATATTTGGGGAAAGTGAGGTTACCACAGCTGGAAGAAAGGGAAAAAGAAGATATGGATAGGGAGATTGGGGCAGAGGAAGTGGGAAGGGCGATTAAAGAGACGAGGTTAGGGAAGGCCCTCAGGCTTAGACAGGCTGATGGCGAGTTTTTTTATAAATTCCTGCTGTTCCCGGAGATCACCTGTTACAGGTGAGTAACTACACTTACTCGTCTGTAGCAGGTGTTCTCCAGGAACAACAGGAATATGTCGACTTCAAGAAATTCCATCTCAGCCGACTTCAAGAAATGCAGAAAATCAACCAACAGAGCATTCTCCCAGTTCTCTGGAACAATCTCCCAAACATAAAATCCATAGATGACCTTTCCACATTCCGTAAGCACCTCAAAACCCTCCTGTTTGCACTACACTTTGGAAATGCATGAGTACTCCCATATAGAATAGAACCAAAACACCCTATCAGTCAACTCCACACAACACTCACCTAACAAATGTTATCCAGAGCAGCTCTAATTGACCGCAACATAATCTAACCTCTCCAGATCCTATATGTATGTAGTTAATTAGATAATTATAATTAACAATTATAATTGTTCTTATTCTGATGTATATAGTTCTGTTTAATGTAAATGAATATGTACCCCTCCTGTACAATTCAAAGTTTGGTTCTCTGTAAACCACATTTGATCTCTTGGAAAATGTGGTATAAAAATTTCCAATAAATAAGTCCTCATTCTCCAGGACCAAGCAGGAAGTCAGTCCTCACATAGGGGTGTCATCGGCGCCGATGAAGCCCCAGTGGAGCATTTCCCCAGCTTTCCATGAAAGCCTTTGGGAATGCTGGCACACATGCGCGGTTCCCTTCCCGCCTAAAGGTGCCATCTTACCTCAGTCTCTTTTTTTCCGAGAAGCCCACCGGACGTGTGTCCTGTTCTCCCGGATAAAAGTGATTTTTTTCTTCCGCGATTTTTCACTATTTTTGTCTCCGGTTTGATGCCGGTTCCCCTCCCGCTGGATTCGGTACATCGGTATCGAGCCCGCTTATTTCTTTTTCGGTTTTTGCCCTTCGTGGCTGGCGTTCGCGCCCTTTTTTTCATTTTTTCCCTGGAAGGCCGGTCTTTTGACCTCGCAGGGGCTCTTTTTTCCCCGATGGCTTCCAGTGGTTTCAAAAAGTGTGATCAGTGTAAGAAACGTATATCTCTCACCGACACACACGACTGCTGCCTTCGGTGCCTCGGCCCTGACCACGACCCCAAGTCGTGTGTGCCATGTGGGAAGATGTCTTCCAAGGCACTCAAAAGTCGACAGCATCAGAAGGAAAGGTTTTTCTCGGACTCGGCCTCTGGCTGGGCCCGGACCTCGTCTGAGGCCTCGACATCTCGGGATTCTGATCCCGAGCGCTGTCGAAGCTCCTCGGACAGGGGGTCCCCCGACCGGGAACACAAGAGGAAGAAGCGGCTCGTGAGGGCGGTGTCGGAGGAGGTCCCTGGTCCCTCGAGGGCCAGGTCTAAGACCCCCGACCGCCGTCCCGGGCCCGTGGACCAAGAGAAGCCTGCCAAAGTTCCTCGCGTGGAGCCGGAGTCTGCTGGACACGTAAGCCCCGTAGTCCTCGTGGACTCTCCTCCCAGAGAGCCGACGTCGGGCCCGGTGTCGCCGGGGCACGAGTCGGTGGCTGCTGCGTCTCCCGAGCTGAGTCTCAGGATGACAGCCTTGGAGTACAGATTGTCTGCCTTCATGGAGCAGCAGCGGGCACTGATGGCCAGCCTGTCTGGTGCATCTGCCCCGACCACCGGGACGTCGACTTCGAAGTCAACCCCGGAGACCGAGCTGATACTCGAGACCCTCGTGGCTCGAAGTCGTCCTCGGTCGAGGTATCCCTCGACCTCCTGTTCGGGACTGAGGGTGTCGACGCTGGTGCCCTCGGCGTCGGGGCGGGTGCCTCGGCGCCCCGCGGGGTCGGACCCTGACTCCTCTTCGGATGAGTCCGCCTGGGAGACGGAGGACGAGGAGTCTCCTGATACTTTTGAGACTCGGTGCGTCCCGTTGGACTCACCGCAGTTTGAGCTCTGGAGTAGATCCTCTCCGGAGGACACTAGGTTCTCGGAGTTCGTCCGGGATATGGCCGCTGCCTTGGCTATCCCTGCCGATCCCGAGGAAGAGCCTCGAGCCGAGGAGCTCGATGATCTACAGTACGACTCTCCTCTGAAGGAGGCCTTTACTGTCCCGGTTCCTCCGATGCTGGAACGGCTCCTCTTCCGGATGTGGGAGGCACCGGCCTCGGCGCCGGTTCTGAGCAAGCGAGTCTATTCCATCTATCGTCTCCTCAAAAGCCCTGGTTTCCAGAAAGCACAGCTACCACACCATTCCATGGTTGTGGAATCGGCCATGCATCGTCTGAAGAGCCAGAAGATGCACTCTGCGGTGTCCCCCGGCAGGGAGGCCCGCAACCTCGATGGCATCGGTAGAAAGTGCTTCCAGGGGTCTATGCTTGCTTGCCGTGTCCAGTCTTACCAGCTGTACATGGGCATGTACTTGTGAGACCTGGCCGAGGAATTGGCCGGATTCTCTGTTGGTCTCTCCGGGGAACCCTTGCAGAGATTTAAGACCTTGTCCTCGGGGATTCGGGAATGCTCAAAGTTCATTTCCCGTGCCGCCTACGATGGCTTCGAGGCTTCGGCCCGAGTTGCGGCTTCCGGCATCGCGGCTCGACGCCAGGCGTGGCTGCAGTCATCGGACCTCGAGCCATGGGTTCAGGACAAGTTGGTCGATGTCCCCTGCCGAGGTGAGAACCTTTTTGGCAAAACCGTGACCGAGAAGGCCGCTCAGCTCGAGACCGAGCACCTTACCCGGACAAGGCTGTCGAGGAAGACCTCTGCCCCTTCACATAAAAAGAAGGGCTCGGGTAAAAAGTCCTTTTACCCGAGGAACGGCACTGCCTACAAACAGTACCCTCAGTATCAGGCTGCCCAAGCTGCCCCCCAGGGTCAGCAAGCCAAGGGCCAGGGTAATGGGCCCCGTAGGTAGAGGACCCTCAAGCCTTCTGCCCCTGCTTCCACTCAGCAGGGTGGGGGTTTTTGACTCCTTGAGCGTAGCCACTCCGTCCCTGCTTTCCCAGCCCTGCACAGGCAGTCACCTTGTACTCTTTGCCCACCAGTGGCCTCTCATTACCACTGACAGTTGGGTGCTGGACATAGTCTAAAAGGGCTATGCCCTGCATTTTCATCAACTGCCTCCTCCTTACTTCCCAGGGGAGCCCTTGAGGCCTCCCCTGCACACAGACCTTCTCCTTCGAGAGCTCCAAGGTCTGTTGGTGGACAGGGCGGTGGAGCCTGTGCCTCCCCACTTGCAAGGTCACGGATTCTACTCCAGGTATTTCCTGGTACCCAAAAGGACCGGTGGCCTTCGACCCATTCTGGACCTCAGGAACCTCAACAAGTTCCTAGAGAAAGAAAAGTTCAAGATGCTTACTCTTGGAACACTTCTGCCCTACCTCCAGCAGGGAGATTGGCTATGCTCCTTAGATCTAAAGGATGCGTACACTCACATCCTCATTCATCCAGACCACAGTAAGTACCTCAGGTTCATTGTGGGAGGAAACCATTATCAGTACAGAGTTCTACCTTTTGGCCTGACCTCCGCTCCCAGGGTCTTTACCAAGTGTCTGGCAGTTGTTGCGGCCTACCTGAGAAATCAAGGCATCTTTGTCTTTCCCTATCTGGACGACTGGCTCATCAGGGGTCAGACGTCCCTGGAGGCCAGACAAGCCACCCTCAGAACCATTGTTCTGCTTCAAAACGTGGGCTTTGTCATAAACTTCGCAAAGTCCACTTTGCTCCCCTCCCAGAACTTGGAGTTCATAGGGGCAAGGTTAGATTCTCAACTGGCAAAGGCATTCTTGCCAGAAGACAGGGCTCAAAGACTGATGGACATGGCCAAACAGTTTCTAAACAAGTCCCTGGTCTCCGCCAGACTCTGCCTCAGACCTCTGGGCCGCATGGCTTCGACAGTGCATGTGACTCCCAATGCCAGGCTCCATATGAGGCCTGCACAGTGGTGCCTTCGGACTCAGTGGTCTCAGGCCACAGGCCGCCTAAGAGACAGGATAAGGGTGTCCAGACCCCTTTTGGCCTCCCTCAGCTGGTGGCTACATCCACCCAATCTGCTGAAGGGGATGCCCTTCCAAATGCCAGAATACTCGGTGGTCCTCACCACCGACGCCTCTCTGCGGGGCTGGGGTGCTCATTGTCTGGACAAGTGCACTCAAGGCCTCTGGTCTCCCTGGGAGGCAGCCCAACAGATCAATCTCCTAGAACTTCGAGCTATCCGCTTAGCTCTCAAGGCTTTTTCTCCGGCTCTAGCTCACCGCTCAGTCTTGATTCAAACAGACAACCAGGTAGCCATGTTTTATGTGAACAAACAGGGCGGGACTGGGTCAAAGCTCTTTTGTCGGGAGACTCAAGACCTTTGTTCCTTTGCCCTAAAGCACAACATGCTTCTCAAGGCGGTGTACCTTCCAGGCCAGGAGAACTGCCTGGCTGACCGGTTGAGCAGAATTCTGCAGCCCCACGAGTGGCAGCTGCATCCCTTGGTCGTTGAGAAGATCTTCCTGAAGTGGGGTCTCCCTTGGATAGATCTCTTTGCCAGTCCGCTGAACAAGCAACTGCCCAAGTTCTGCTCCAGGCAACCGCATCCTTTGAGGATAGCACCAGATGTTTTTCTGATGTCCTGGTCTCAGGGCCTCCTGTATGCGTTTCCTCCCACGCCCTTGGTGGCCCGAACTCTTTTCAAGACTCTTCAGGACAAGGCCTCGGTCCTGCTGGTAGCTCCCAGGTGGCCGAGGCAGCCTTGGTTTCCACTTCTGCTTCAGCTGGCAGTGGATTCCCCACTACCTCTGGGGTTGCAACCCGACCTTCTCTCACAGGAGCAGGGTTCCCTTCTGCACCCCAATCTCAAAGCTCTCAATTTGATGGCCTGGAGGCTGCAAGGGTAGTTTTGGCTCCCTGGGGCCTACCTCAGGAAGTTGAGGAGGTTGTCCTAGCCTCTAGGAAACAGTCCACTAGGAAAGTCTATGCCCTCAAATGGAAGAGGTTATCTCCAGGAACAAGCAGGAATGAGTCTGCACATATGGGTACGTCGGTATCGACGGAGTCTGCGCGGGAACGCTTCCCAGCGTCCAATCAAAGAGCTTTTGGAAGCATCCCACCACGCCTGCGTGCTGCCTTCCCGCCTTTCCCAATTTCCTCTCCTCAGTTTTCGTTTTCCGCGGAGACGGCAGGACGTCGTCCTGTCACCGCAGAAAATTCTTCTTTTATTTCTTTAGTTTTCTTGTGGTCGCGGCTGTCTTCCCGACGCCACCGGTACCGCCGGTGTTTTCTTTTCTTTTCTTGTAAAATCTTCCTTTTTCACGGGATATTTTTTCTTCATAGTGTCCCGCGTTTTCTTAGGCCTTCAGGCTTCTTCTTTTCCTTCATGGAACCGCCAGCCACTTTCTCCAAGAAATGTTCAAACTGTGGCGGTACAACTTTATTTTTAGACCCTCGAAGTCGGTGTCTAACCTGCTTGGGTCCTGACAACAGTTTGGTGAGAAGAGGTTTTCAACATCGAGGTTCCCTCTATACATGGTTTCCCTCCAACTTCGGGGCACCGTCCCCTTCTTCTTCCACACAGGATCAGGTAACCCACAAACAGTCTGTTAAGACTAGCCAGCCCTCGAGTGGTAGGTCTCATGTACAACATGTAGACGGCTCCGGCCTTGCCCTCGAGGGCCCACTGGCTTCAAAACCCCAGCGGGAGTCTTCGGTCTCCAAAGCCTTTCAGGGGTTTCAGGTTGTTCCTGGGGTTCACCCCTCACAGAACATACCTGAGCCGTATCTGGTGGTGGCAGCCGCTTCGAGCGGTACCGATACCCCGGCATCGGCACTGGTGTTGGATGAGACACTTCTCACCATGGATGGTCATCTGGCGTCCTCGGTGCCTTCGGGACCGGTGGATACACTCCAGACTGACTTTCCCTTATCGGTACCAGCACCGATACTACCACCGACGTCGGTACCCTCCAGACCTGCATCGATAGCCTCGCTTCTTTCGATGCCATGTCTCCAATCGATCTCCAGTCTGGAGGACTGCGTACCGACTCGTCTTGGTACCTGCTCTCGGTGGTACCAAAGGCTCGGTTCCGATGATTCGGATCCGCAACTCTCGGTTCCCTCAAGGCCGATTGAGCTGCCCTCGATGCCGAGTTTGGAATCGATCTCTAGTCTGGGCGACTGGGTACCAATACACTTTGGTACCGACACTGATCGATACCAGTGGCTCGGTACCGAGGATAGCACCTGGAGGTTTTCGGTTACCTCGGTACCGATTGAACGGTCACTAATGACTGCTCTGATGTCTCTGTCGGGCTCGACTCCGACATCGGAACCGGTATTGGCATCGGTACCGGTATCCACAGTAGCATCGTGGCCAACTCCTGCCATGCTTTTTTCAACAGGATCGCTCCCTTCTATACCAAGCTTGGAGTCGATACCTGGCATGGACAATGTGGTAATGACGGTCGCTGCTCCTGACAGCCAGTACCGGCGACCATCCTTTAAGCATTCCACACTGCACTCTGCAGGATCTTCTATTCCTATATATTTGGATAGCTGTTGGTGCTCAGGCTAGTTCTTCAGATCTAACCTGTCCAAGGGAGAGTCCTGTTGGGGATCCCTCTTTTCAGAATTTCCTCCTGGATATAGCAAGATCTCTTGCCATTCCTATCTCAGGACATGATCCTGCACAAGGCTCTGTTTCTACCAAAGCAAAGGAGAACATAATGCTTCCTTTGCATCATTCCTTGCAGGATCTCCTTCTAGGAATGTGGGAAACACCTTTAAGGGTACCCCCACCTTCCAGAGCAACTGATCTCTTATATCAGGTGCCCCCTCTCCAGGGTTTCAAAAGACTCAACTTCCTCATCATTCCATAGTAGTGGAATCACAATGCGGCGGGTAAAGAGTAAGAAAAAGCACTCTTCTTATCCGCCAGGTCGTGAGTCTAAGACACTAGATGCCTTTGGACGTCAAACCTTCCAGACATCTATGCTTTCTGCAAGAATTCTCTCATATATTTTCTATATGAGTCTATCTCTTGAGGAGATCACAAAGCAATTACATCTTTTGACTCCTTCCCTTCCAGAGTCCAAGAGTGCAGACTATTCTTCACTGCTCAAGCATCTCCAGAATATCTCTTGGTTTCTTACTCGTGCTTCCCTAGACTCTTTTGAGTCTGTTAGCAGGACTTCTTCTATAACTATAGGGGCACGACGTAGAGCCTGGCTCCAAGCTTCAGACTTGGACAAATGGGCACAGCACAGGCTGGGACATACTCCTTGCACTGGAGACAATCTTTTCAACAAGGAGTCTTTACGTCAGGTTACTCAGTTGTCCACTGACTTACCTGTTCCTAGGGGCTGTTTTGCACCACCTTCTGTCCCAGTAGGTAGGAAATGTCCTGCCAAACTTTCTTCCCATAGGAGAAGAAGGTTTTATGCATCATCTGCCCATCATACAGATGTTCCCAAACATCGTCCTGGTCTGCAGAGTTCAATCTCTCACCAGGCTCAGCAAACCCAGCAACCACAGGGTTTCTGATCAATCCATCAGATGCTTGTGACTCTTGGGATTAGAATCTGCAGTTGCTTCTTCTCAATAGAGGAAATCCACTGCTGTCATTCTAAATCCTAAACATGGATCTCTTCCCGAAAGACATCCATTCTTTCTGTGTTCTATGAGCTGTCAGGATGTTCATGCTTCTAGGTCACAGGGTTCTCCTCCTCTTCCTGCTAGGGAAAGAGGTCTATCCACTATCAAACGATAGTTTCCTGTGCCAGCATGTCTTTTTTCCTTTCTATAAACTTACTACTTTGTAAGTTTTCTTCAGCTCCATTCTCTTTACCCTCTTAC
Organism: Ichthyophis bannanicus; assembly: GCA_033557465.1. NCBI lineage: Eukaryota > Metazoa > Chordata > Amphibia > Gymnophiona > Ichthyophiidae > Ichthyophis > Ichthyophis bannanicus. The sequence continues at coordinate 1,130,556,153 of CM066033.1, forward strand.
CAGGTTTTTCCTCTGTAAGAGCGGTATTGCTTCACTGGAGGGCTTTTCTTCAGCCTCTCTAGTTTTCTTACTTTTCCAGTGTGGAGTTCTCTTCTCTGAGTTGACTCCTCTTTTTCAATCTTGCTTTGAAGCAGTTCATCAGACACGTCCAGAGTTTTCTACTCTTGTTTTGTCTGTTCTTTCTGTTTTTAAACAGTACCATTCTTTCTGCTGTCTGGCAAGCAGCTGCCAATGCAGGAGCCTTAATGTTTGGACCACTGGTTCTTGTCCACCAGCAACCAGATTTGTCCTCCACTAACATTCTGTCTGGTCTTAGTAGTGGCTCCAAGTCAGTGCTGTCATCTGTCTTGGAAACCTTTTCACTACAAGCTTGTCGGATTGTCTTCTCTTTCTGCCATCTCCATTCCCCTGGGTTTGGCAGCATAGTTGACATAGGTACTGGCTCTCCTGCAGCCAGTTCTATCTCCTCATTCTCCTGCATCATGCTCTCTGCAATTCTACAGAGAAGCTCTCCACTATGGGCCCTTGCTAGAGAGCTGTGGGGCTTTTTCTCCAACAGCTATACTAGATGGTTGAAAAAGGCTTTTTCAGTCATGTCTCCCATGACTAGAAAAGTTCTCCTTTTTAATATAAAGGACATAGGCCTCCTCTTACGTGAAAGCTTAAGGAATTGCTAATTCCCTGCTTTGGTCCATAGTATTTCCAATCGGGAATATGTTTTCTCCTTCCAGCTCGTCCTCATGGTAAGAACGCATGATACCTTTTTGCCCTTAAGCAGGTCAGCATGGTATCTCATTCCTATGCGTCTTCTGTTCACTTACCATGCTAGAGTTCTAGAATACTCGGGACTTGCTGGCTGCAGACTGATATCATCCTCTGCTTTTCACGTAACCATCCTGGGTATTCTACTACCTAGCATCCCTGTAGCCATAACCAGTGGGAATTGATTCTCTATATATCTTCTCAAGTAGTTTCCACCTTCTTGTTATTAGATGAATCTTTCCTCTCCACATTTTCCTATGTGAATACCGTTTTGTAGGCATATCTCTGTCTGCTTCATTGCAGACTTCCATATAGAGGCCTATATATTCATACCTATAGCACACATCTTACAGATGTCTTTCTATCATTTGTGTGTATTTTATGCCCTTCATATCTCACTATAGATATATTTTCATATATCTATATGTTATATCTATATGTATCTGTCGAGATATTTTGTTATCTGTAGATATGTATTCTGCTTTATCTACCTGACTGTCGAGGCTCATATAGCTATATGATTCTGACAGATGGGCTTTACCCATACTTATGCTATCCAACATGTTTTGGGGTCCTACACTCACAACCACTTTGGTGGTAGTTAACACCTACCATAACCTTAAGGTTAGGTACCTCTGAAGCTCTCCATGTTCCAATATCTCTCCCAGCTGACTTCAGTTAGGAGAGACATTGCGGATCTTCAGCTAATCACAGGCTCTAACGCCTCCGGCGTTTGTCCTTTCTTTTGGGATACAAGGGGTTCCCATACCCTTTCTCCCCACAAGGACTGGGCCTGTTTGTCCAAATCGGTTAGCCTTTCTCTTTTTGTTCCTAAGAGTGAGCCACTCTGCCGCCAAAAGAGTTTGGCTTTTATCATAAAGCCTTCCGCTGAAGGCCCACCGTTTTTGTACTACCCCAGTTTTTCCTACTGGGGTTACCTGTTACCTTTCAGGATTCTGACTTCTATTGCTTTTCCTACAGGTTTACTACCTCCACTTACAGTGAGATCCTTCTCGAAGTTCCTCTACTGGGTTCCCCAGTAGATCCCATGAACCTCCATACTTCTCTGAAGTCCTGTTAGGGGAGGTCCATATTCCAATATTTTTTCTTTGCAATATCATTGATGACAATTATCATCCACACATGGACTCCTTGTCTGCAATCCTATGCTAGGTTAGCTGTTCCACAGCACCTTTCTTTCTTCAACTCCTACCCTCCATCCTCAGGATGCCTGGTGTTGTGGGGGATAGCATGTTCCAACCTATGACATGCTGGGACTCCAGGCATCTCAGCTTGGGAGTCCCCATATGTGAAGACTCATTCCTGCTTGTTCCTGGAGATAGCACAGTTACTTACCTGTAACAGGTGATCTCTGGGAACAGCAGGAATAAGTCATCACAACCCACCCACCTCCCCAGGAGTTGTATCTCTATCTATCTTTCCTTTCCTCTCTCTCTCTTTGTCTCAGCTTTAAAACTTAACTGAGGAGAGGCAGTTGGGAAAGGCGGGAAGGCAGCACTCAGGCGTGGTGGGATGCTTCCAAAAGCTCTTTGATTGGATGCTGGGAAGCGTTCCCGCGCAGACTCCGTCGGTACCGACGTACCCATATGTGAAGACTTATTCCTGCTGTTCCCAGAGATCACCTATTACAGGTAAGTAACTGTGCTTTCTGTGTGGTGTCAGCTACGTACAGAGGATCCTTTCTCCTGTACTGTGCCAGTAGTGCTTCAGTACTTACTGCACTTATCAAATCAGGGACTTAAGTCCAATTCTGTTCGGGTCCACCTCTCAGCTCTAGCAGCTCACCACTCACTGGTGGAGGGACATTCTCTGTCAGGTCACCCCTTGGTGTCCCGCTTTCTCAGGGGCTTGCTTTTGCTCAAGCCTCCAATCCGTCGTCCTGCTCCTGAGTGGGAGCTGAATGTGGTCTTGCAGCAACTGACTCGCCCACCCTTTGAGCCGATCGATACTTGCCCTCTACGCTTCCTTTCCTGGAAGACTCTCTTCCTGATAGCCCTCACCTCGACTAGGCGAGTGAGTGAGCTTCAGGCCCTGGTCTGTGATAGACCTTACACCAGGATTTATAGGAACAGGGTAGTCCTTAGGACTCATCCAAAGTTCCTCCCCAAGGTTGTCTCCTCTTTCCACCTCAACAAGGAGGTGGTTCTTCCAACATTCTTTCCTAGGCCTCATGCTAGCCAGGCTGAAGCAGTCCTGCATACCCTGGACTGTAGGAGGGCCTTATCCTTCTACCTTGACCGTACGCAGGGACATAGAAGGGCTACTCAGCTCTTCGTCTTCTTTGACCCCAATAAGTTGGGGTTGGCTGTGTCCAAGCGTACCTTGTCCATCTGGGTGGCTGACTGTATCACCTGGGCTTACAAGGCGGCTGACCTTCCTTTGCAGAGTAGGGTCACGGCCCATCGTGTCATGGCAATGGCTGCCTCAGTGGCTCATCTCCGCTCTGTGCCCTTGGTAGACATCTGCAGGGCTGCAACTTGGTCTTCAAGCCAGACCTTTGCGGCCCATTACTGCCTGGAGAGGGAGTCCCGTAGGGACAGTGCTTTTGGCCAAGCAGTACTCCGGAATCTCTTTGAGGTTTAGGCAACTCCTGCCCTCTGTTGGGCTACCAGTGGAGGTTGTGTCCTTGGAAAGCCTTTCTTTGCTGCTGTGACTAGAGGGAGTTCTCTTGTTCAGCCTGGGTTCCTGGTAGCCCAGAGCGAGGGAGTCACCCATATGTGAGTACTGACTTCCTGCTTGGTCCTGGAGAAAGAGTAGTTACTCACCTGTAACAGGTGTTCTCCAGGAGCAGCAGGAATCAGTCCTCACAACCCTCCCTCCTCCCCTGGGAGTTGCAGTTGTTCATAGTTTAATTTTTTCAATTTTGTGTGCTGTTCTTAGCTATGTCATTTGACTGAGGTAAGATGGCACCTTTAGGCGGGAAGGGAACCGCACATGCGTGCCAGCATTCCCAAAGGCTTTCATGGAAAGCTGGGGAAATGCTCCGCTGGGCTTCATCGGCGCCGATGACACCCATATGTGAGGACTGATTCCTGCTGCTCCTGGAGAACACCTGTTACAGGTGAGTAACTACTCTTTACCTTCCCTCCTCCCCGTGGAGTTGTTTTTTTTTTGCTTGATTAAACTTTCATCATACTGAGGTAAGATGGCTCCTTCGGGCGGGAAGACAAGCACCTATGCATGGTGGACCTCTCAAAAGCTTCCTATGGAAGCTGGAGATCGTTTCCGTGCAGGCTGAGTCGGTAACGTCGCCCATGTGTGAGAACTTGTTCCTGCTGTTACCGGAGAACACCTGCTTCAGGTGAGTAACATGCTCAATATATTGATTTACAAGTTTGGCTATTTTGCCCTGATTTTTCCTGACCATTAAACCTAACTTCCTAAATCTGTATATTCAGGTGAACTGAATGTTTATTTTTTTAATATTCTGAAACCACACAAAAATATCTTTGCCTGATGTCTAATTTACATTTGCAAGCTTGTGTAAGTGGAGTACGATCAGTCAGAACATAGCATTGTCACCTTACTCCATGCAATGCAAGGTTCCACATTAGGAACCACCACCCAGGAAAAAGATTTAGGCGTCATTGTGGATAACATGTTAAAACCCTCGGCCCAGTGTGCAGCGGCAGCCAAGAGAGCAAATAGAATGCTAGGTATCATAAGGAAAGGAATGGAAAATAAAAGATATTATAATGCCTCTATATCGTTCCATGGTGAGAACGCACCTTGAAAATTGTGTGCAATTCTGGTCGCCATATCTTAAAAAGGATATAGAGTTATTAGAAAAGGTTCAGAGAAGAGCCACCAAAATGGTAAAGGGGATGGAAGGATACTCCTATGAAGAAAGGCTAAAAAGGTTAGGGCTCTTTAACCTGGAAAAGAGACGGCTGAGGGGAGATATGATAGAAGTCTATATTAATGAATGGAGTGTAACGGGTAAACGTAGATCGATTGTTTACGTTATCAGAATATAGAAAGACTAGGGGACATGCAATGAAGCTACAGGGTAAACTATTTAAGACTAATAAAAGAAAATATTTTTTCACTCAACGTGTAATCAAACTCTGGAATTTGTTACCGGAGGATGTAGTAAAGGCTGTTAGTGTAGCTGGGTTTAAAAAAGGTTTGGACAAGTTCCTGGAGGAAAGGTCCATAAACCATTATTAAGAAGGGACCCAGGATATCAATGCTTGACCCAGTACATCAGTGCTTGACCCAGTACAAGCATTGCGGAGCCTGTGTCTTTTGGGGAAACTGCTAGGTACGTATGACCTAGATTGGCCACTGTTGGAAGCAGGATACTGGGCTTGATGGACCTTGGTCTGACCCAGTGTGGCATATCTTTTGTTCTTATGTTCATGCTGAAATGGGCCATAGCATAAAATCCTGTACACATTTATGCCAGTTATCAATGTAAAATCATCCTATTCTGAATTTACTCATGAAAAGATATATTTTCTGTACTTGTGTAATTTCCATTATAATATATTTCTTTTTCTTCATCAGTGCCAGCACATCAGAGAAAAAGACAGAATACTTTGTTTGATACTCACAGATCTCCTGCAAGAAGAAGTCATATCAGGTAGCATTAAAACTCAATGTGCTTTATATGTGTTAAGTTGTTTTATATTTTAAACATGGAATATGATGATAGATAAGAATCACAGGACCCATCTAATCTGGATATAGGCACCTCTGTTGCAATATCAAAGACCTTATTTGAGTTCCACATGCATATACCTGAACTTCCCCACAATGAAGGGACCTCTGTATTTCCCCTTTATTTCTTGAGTACTGATGTTCTTGTTCCTAAGCATCCCTCCAGTCCAGTCCCTTTCCTCTGGGTTGTGCTCCCCTTCCAGCAGCTTGTAGACTGAGCACATCATCAGCTTGATGACCCTCGGGTATAAATACCACTGGTGCCACCCACCAGATCCAGTATGCTCAGTCTCCAAGCAGCTGGAGGGAGTCAGTAAGCCAGGGATCAGGCTTTCTGGAGAGACACTTGGAGAGTTAGGAAGGGCTTTTTGCTAGATTTGCTTTATTTCTTTTATTTTGTACCTTTTTGATAGCTTTTTTCCTTTTTCCCCCCCCTACTTCTGACACTCGTCGGGGCCCAGGAGGAGGCTGCTAGAAGAAAAAAAAAAGCAAGCGTTTCCCGACCCCGAGAGTGCGAGGAGCCACCAGGATACTTGTGCGGCGTTTGCAGCCTTCCTTTTCCCGCCTTTCGGCTGAAGCCCTCTTGGAGGCTGAGCGCGAGGGCGGGAAAGTGCACCCCGTTGGAAGAAGAAGGGGACAAGCGGAAAGGAGCAGCACAGGGCATGGTGGCGAACCTCGTGGGGAGCGTGGTTGGCCACGAGATCACCGGCCGGGCTTGTCAGCGAGGTCTGCCGCCTCCGGGGATTGGAGCAGCTGAGGTAGGTGGAGGCTTCATTTTTGCGCGTTTTTCGGGCGCCACGGCTGTTTTTAGGCCCATGGGTCCTGGGAAGGACCTTGATTGCTGGACTTTCCTTTCTTTAAAAAAAAAAAAAAAAAGAGGAGGAGGTCTGGCCTTGTATTTGGTGAGTTATAGATAGGTCTTTGTAGATATATTTAGATAGATATAGATACAGAGGGATTTGGTTATATGTGTATAGAGATTTCTATGTACATATATAGTTATAGGTACGTATAAGATTTATATCTATCTTAGGATACAGTAGCGTTCTGCCATCATGCCGGCGAGACTCACCAGTGTCTAGTCTGTGGGATCCGGTGGGGAATGGTGTCGGAGGCGGGCGTCTGCAGAGGTTGTGCAGTAGAGGCCACCTCCGTGGAAAAGTGTATCCAGGCCAGCATGTCTCAGGACCCCCCCCCCTCCTTCCATTTCCCAGGAGTCAGAGGACTCTCTAGGAACAGGGCTCGGTTCAGAATCTCCGTTGCCCTTAGCATCTGAACAGCCGGCCCCTCCTCAGCCTCAGCCTCCACTTCTTTGGGAGGCCCGGAGGGGGGAGCTTTGGAAGGTTTCTCCCCAGAATTTGTATTGTTGCTGCACAGGGTGTTCTTTCTTCCTTAACTGGGAGCGCATGGGCATTTGGCAGCGCAGGGCCATGCAACCTCAAGGACCGTAGGATCCAAGGAGGAAGGATGCAGGCTTACCACCCAAGCAGCCTAGGCTGGTGAATGATGAAGCTCTCCACTCCCCTCTGTCAGAGGATCTGGAAAGGGAGGCCTTGGAACAGGGGTTGGGGGGAGGATGAGGAGGAGTTTGAAGAAGGCGAGATTCCGGAAGAGGAGCAAGCCAGAATTGTTTGGGTCTTCCGCCTAGAAGAGTTACCGGCATTGATCGGCAAGTCCTTAAAGGCTCTCAACATTGTCGCAGGCGCTCTAGCGGAAGAGGAGTCGTCTGAGGACCCGCTGATTCAGGAGGTATTGAAGTCTTAGAAAGTTTTTCCTATTCACTGGGTGGTCTGGCAGATGATCCAAGAAGAGTGGGATCAGCCAGAGTCCAGTCTGAGGGGTGTGCGCTCTATGTCACGCTTGTACCCCTTGCCGGAGCTCGAGAGGGAGCTACTGTGGTCACCTAGGGTGGATGCTATGGTGTTGGCAGTCACCAAGAAAACGACTATACCGGTTGAGGGCAGCGCTGCCCTAAAGGATACCCAGGACAGGAAGCTGTACACCTTGTTGAAGCAAGCTTTTGACATCAGTGCCCTAGCTTTGCAGGCATCAGTTTGTGGCACATGGGTGGCCAGGGCCTGTCTGCAGTGGTCTCAACAGCTCCAGCTGTCTAGAGACCTGCCAAATGGATTGCCTGGGGAGGGTCAGTTTGCCCAGGGGAGCTGGAGTGCCCGGGAAGCCCAGTGGTTCATCAACAGATTGGAGTTGCGGGTGGTGGCGCTGGCTCTCGGAGCGTTCGAGCATTGGGTCCACCGGAAGGTGGTCCGGGTGCTGTTGGACAACGTAACCATGGTGGCCTATATCAATTGACAAGGCGGCACGAGCAGCCCTCGCTTGGAGGCAGAAGCAGAGAGCCAGTTAAGCTGGGCTGAAGTCCATCTAGTGGCCCTGTCAGGCCAGCACGTGGCTGGAGTAGAAAACATCACGCGGACTACCTGAGCAGGGTCAGGGTGGATCACGGCAAATGGGAGCTCTGTCAGGAGGTGTTCAAGCAGATTGTGTGCCAATGGGGGCCCCATCATGGATCTCATGGCTCGATGGGGGTCAGCCAAAGCGAACCGATTCTTCAACAGAAGGAAAGAAAGGATGTCGGAGGGCCTGGATGCGTTCGTTCAGAGGTGGCCCACGGAAGAGCTTATGTACATGTTTCCTCCGTGGGCCATGATAGGCAGGGTCCTCCTGCGAATAGAGGCCCACCGAGGGTGAGTAGTTCTCATAGCCTTGGACTGGCCATGGCGTCCGTGGTATGCTGATCTCGTAAGGCTACTGGTCGACCGTCCATGGCGCCTCCTGGTGAGGGATGACCTCCTGGCGCAGTGGCCCGTACGGATGCCGAAGGTGGATCGGTTCTCACTTATGGCCTGGCTATTGAAAGGGCAAGGTTGCGTAAGCATGGATATTCTGGGGCCGTGATCTTGATTTTGCTGAATGCACGCAAGCATTCGACCTGTGTCTCCTATGTGAGAGTATGGCATATATTTGAGGGCTGGTGTGTAACGCATCGGAAGAAGCCTATGGTAGTTTCGATTCCGGAGGTTTTGGAATTCTTTCAGGCAGGTTTTGAGAAGGGTTTGACGGCCAGCTCCTTGCGGGTGCAGTTGGCTGCTATTTCCTGTTACAGGGGCAAGACTCGGGGTTAAGGCATTTGGTGAACATGCCGACAAAGGTAGATTTCTGAGGGCAGTTCGCCGCCTGCGGCCTCAGCAGAGGTCGTCAGTTCCTCGCTGGGATCTCAGTCTTGTTCTGAATACTCTGGCTGGGGAACCTTACGAGCCGGTGGAGCGAGTCTTTGTGAAGGATTTGACTCTCAAAACCATTTTTCTGGTAGCGATATGTTCGGCTAGGCATATTTCAGAGCTTCAAGTTCTCTCATATTGTCCGCCATTCCTCTCCTCCTTTAGGGAGAAGGTGGTTTTACGAACGGTGCCTTCGTTCTCACCCAAGGTAGTTGTGCACTTCCACCTGAATCAGTCAGTTTCTCTTTCTTCCTTCTCCAAGGCGGGATGCGGCGCTGATGATGCACAACTGCATTATCTGGACGTGCGCAGGGTCCTGAAGCGTTACCTGAAACAAACAGCAGCATTCTGCAAATCTGAATGGTTGTTCGTCTTGTTTGGGGACAGCACAGAGGAGAGGCGGCGTCTAAGGCCTTCAGATGGATCAGGGAGGCTATTGCTTCGGCGTACTTACAAAGGGAAGGCCGATTCCAGTGGGATTCCGGGCTCATTCTACCCAAGCCCAAGTGGCCTCGTTGGCGGAATTTAGTCTGGTGCTGCCACTGGATATTTGTAGAGGCGCTACTTGGTCTTCTCTGCATACTTTCGCCAAGCATTACCATTTGGATGTTCAGGCAGCAGGAGATGCTGGCTTTGGGGGAGCGATACTTCAGGCCGGTCTTTCAGGCCCCTCCCAGGCTTGAACTTCTCTGTTACATCCCAGAGGAAAGGGACTGGATTGAAGGAATGCTTAGGAAAAAGTAATTAGTCCTTACCTACTAATTAGCGTTCCTGAAGGAACTCTAGTCTAGTCCCTGATCCCGCCAAATTCCAGGTTTTTCAGGTGAAGGAGGTATCGCCAGCCCGAAGCGTCAGGTAGGCTGAAGCAGAGAAGCTGCTGAAATTTCCACACTGATGAATTCCGATGGAGGTGTGGACAGCCAAGTGCCCTGGGTCGGGGATGAGTGTCGAAGGGCGAGGGCTGTTTCAGGTCAGCCTCTTCCTCTTCGGGGAGGGGAGAAGTCTCTCTCCGGTTAAGGGGGAGGTGGTATTCTAAAGTTATCAAGTTAGATATAGTTAATTGTTTTGGTTGCTTAATTGTCTCTCCATTAAGTCTGCTTTGTCAATAGGATATTGGATTTGGTGGGTGGTGCCAGTGGTATTTGTGTTTGTTTATTAAAAACTTACTATACCGCCCATAACCAGAGCATCTGGGCAGTTTACAAACAGAAAATTTTAAGAATCATTTAAAAAAGCTGCAAGGAAAATCAAGAAATATTAACTACATCAGATGAATAAACATCAACAAATAAACCCACAGCATTGATATAGCCCACATCAAGGAACTCAACTGAACATTAGAGTCAAGTCATACTCAGGAAAATAAGACACAAGGCCCACAAAGGGAGGCAACAACTTATTCTTGGGTGCTCTGTACTTCACTAAGTGCCTTCCGCTTCTCAGACAAGAAACTTTCCAATTGGGTGACTTCAGTAAAAATATATGAAACCTCTTTCCAGGTAATTACACACTTACATGGAAAGCGAAGGAAAAAGGAGGTTTCACCCAAAGACAAAACCTGGGATTTTAGGGCCAGGAACTGCCTACGTCTAAGCTGGGTGCTGCGTGCAACATCAGGAAAAACATTTACGAGATGTCCACAAAACTTCACAGTCTTGTGTTTAAAAAAGGCACGCAACACACATTGCTTAGTATCTTTAGTCAAAAATGTCACCAACAAGGTAGATCGAGAATTGATTATGTCCTGGGAGTCCTCGAGGAAGGCAGTGAGATTAACGATAGAAGGTTCAATAACATCAAACTCCCCCTCAACCGGATTAACTCTCTTAAGATTAGGGGATATATAATATATCTGAGAAACTGAGATAGGTTCCTTGATTAATAAGACTTCCTGAAGGTACTTATCCAATAGTATCTTAGGAGCGAGGAGTTTGGTAATGGGAAAATTCAGGAAACGCAAGTTGCAAGAACGTACAGAGTTCTCCATCGCTTCAATTTTATTATGGAGAGTCAGTGAGTCCCTTATACCAGCTGCCTGAGCAGCGTGCATAGAACCCATCTGTCCCTCCAATTTTGAAATGGCTGTATTAAGCGAAACCGTTCTAGCATCTAACTGCCGTAAGGAGACTACAGTCTCTTGCGAAAATTTAGCCAAAGAATCGAAAGTACCCGAGATCTTACTATCAATAGACTTAAGAACTCCCCAAACATCCTTCAAGGTAATCTCATTATCAGACCCAATAGTCGGGAGTGCAGGAGCAACCCCCGACTCGACAGAGAGAACCGGTTTAGGCAAGGAGAAAGAATCATCTAAACCTCTTACCTTGTCGAGAGACTCCACAGCAGAAGCAGGAAGCACTGTAGCAAAGGGACATGGCGGCGGAGACCTTCCCCCTGAACTCAGGTAGGCGCCCTCAGGAGACGAATGGGCAATTGGCAACAAAGAAAAATGCTTATCTAGGGGGCCCGTCGGTTTGGAACTACCAGCAGGATCCCCCTCAGAAGCACCCTTGCCTTTACCCTTCCGCTTCCCCATAACACAGGGGAACAAAGGGTAAATTAAGAAAACCAAGGAAAACTTTAACTAGGCAAAACCTGCCTCTCTCTCAAATCCGAAGAGCACGCAGTCAATAGGATGATATAATGACGTCGCAGCGGCGTCAAAGGGGCAGCGCCTGCCCCTTTGAACACGCCCCTTCGAACCACGCTCCGCGAAACACGCTCCGCGGAAAAGGAAGGCAGACTTTAAAGAAAACAAGCACAGGGGGTCCTCTCACAGCTGCGGTTCACTCTCCCCTGCCTGTCTGATAGTCCGGGGAATCTCCAACGCCCGATGCAGCACGCTGCACTCAGCAGCAGTCCCTGAGGCCAACTGAATGACCCCGGATGCCTCCAGCACACTTCCCAGCCGAGTTCAGGTGATACAAAGTAAACTGGCAGTTTTTATGCTCACAGGGGGTCCTCTCACAGCTGCGGTTCACTCTCCCCTGCCTGTCTGATAGTCCGGGGAATCTCCAACGCCCGATGCAGCACGCTGCACTCAGTAGCAGTCCCTGAGGCCAACTGAATGACCCCGGATGCCTCCAGCACACTTCCCAGCCGAGTTCAGGTGATACAAAGTAAACTGGCAGTTTTTATGCTCACAGGGGGTCCTCTCACAGCTGCGGTTCACTCTCCCCTGCCTGTCTGATAGTCCTGGGAATCTCCAACGCCCGATGCAGCACGCTGCACTCAGCAGCAGTCCCTGAGGCCAACTGAATGACCCCGGATGCCTCCAGCACACTTCCCAGCTGAGTTTATTCATCTGATGTAGTTAATATTTCTTGATTTTCCTTTATTGTATTACTTGAATGCAATTTTTGAAACCAATAAAAAAAAAAAAAAAAAAAAGCTGCAAGGAAAGGAAAAAGAACGCCATTAAAATTTCAAAAGGACAGATAAGAGAAAGAACTAAGAACAGGTAAGGAGCAGAAAATCAACGAGGGGGAGGGAGGTTGAAGGCAGTGCAGAATAGATGAGTTTTTAATTTAACCTTAAAGGTTTTAAAAGAAGATTCTAAGCAGAGGGAGGGAGGGAGCGAGTTCCAGAGACGTGGACCAAGAAAGTAGAAGGCAGAGGAGCGAGTGGATTCCAGGTGGGCTTGGGATGGGGAAGGAAGGGACATGCGGTTGGCGTGAATGGACCGAAGAGAACGGTGAGGGGTGTGAAGGTGAACTTGATCGGCAAGGTAAAGGGGGGTGCTGGATTGAATGGACCTATGAACAAATATGAGAATCTTGTACTGGACCCGGAAAGAAATAAGGAACCAGTGCAAATGGAAAAGGAGGCGAGAGGAGTGAGAAGACGGGCGGCAGTATTTTGAGTTGAGACTGCTCAGTCTCCAAGCTGCTGTAAGGGGAGCACAACCCAGAGGAAAGGGACTGGTCTGGAGTTCCTTCAGGAACGCTAATTAGCAGGTAAGGACTAATTACTCTTTTTCCTCCATGCTATTCCATACATCTAGAAGTTTCACAAAACTACTACTCATCTATTTGGTCTAATATAGTTGAGATGTTACAGAGGGCATTACATACACATTCTTCATAATGAGGTGGGGGTAATTTGGGGTACATTTGAAACCCGGCAACTTATGCCCTAGACTTGTTGAAAGGTTTTGAGGCTGCTGCGAATCCCTTATCCCCTCAACTTCCCCATGTTATCATACTGTACATAGCATATATGTTTTTCTCTGTGGATAAGCAGGATAAAGTGCTCACATAAAGCTCACTAGTGAAGCTCCACGCGGTAACTTCTCTCAGTTCCTTCTTAAAGCTTTTAGAGTAGTTCTCCGCGTATGTGCGAGTATTCCTGTCTGCCACTGCTACACCTCATCTCACTCTTGCATATTACATGGAGCCCTAAAGATGTTTTTGCCATTGGTCCACGGTAATCTTCTGTGATTTGTTTGAGTTATTTGCTCTTTTGACTGTAAGTGTAAGCGACCTGTTCTGCTGCCATTATTGGTTACACTATATCAACCGACTCACCTTTGTCTACCTGTTTATTCACACCTTCAAAAAAACATAACAGATTAGTAAGACAAGATCTTCCTTGTCTAAAGCCGTGTTGGCTGTCTCCCATTAAGCCATGACTATCTACATGTTGAGTAATTTTGTTCTTTATGATGGTTTCTACCATTTTTTCCAGTACTGATGTCAGGATCACTGGTCTGTAGTTTCCCGGATCACTCCTGTTCTCCAGGACCAAGCAGGAAGTCAGTCCTCACATATGGGTGATGTCGGATCCAACGGAGCCCTCGTGTGGAGCATTTTCCCAGCTTTCAAAGAAAGCCTTTGGGAATGCAGCGCGCATGTGCATTCCCTTTCCCGCCCAAGGGTGCCATCTTGCTCAGTCTTTCTTTTTCTGCGGAGCCCAACGGACGTAGTTCATGTCACCCGGGAAAAGTAGGTTTTTTCAGCGTCTCATTTTTTCATTTTATTTGCGTCTCTTTTTCCGGTTCGACGCAGGTTCCCCATCCCGCCTCGGCTCGGTACACCGGTATCGAGTCCGGAAACTTCTTTTTCGTTTTTTGTCCTTTGTGACTAGCGTTCACGCTTTTTCTGTTATTTTCACTGGCAGCCCTGTCTTTTGACCTTGCAGAGGCTCTTTTTCCCCTGATGGCTGCCAGCGGGTTCAAAAAATGTGATCAGTGTAAGAAACCTATGTCTCTCACCGACACACACGACTGCTGCCTCCGGCCCGACCATGACCCGCTGGTCTGTGGCCCGTGCGGCAAGATGTCGTCGAAGGTGCTTTGGAGCCGTCAGCATCAACGTGAAAGAATTTTTTTAAGAGTCCGTGCCTGGCCGGGCCCGGACTTCGTCAGAGGCCTCGACATCTCAGGAGTCTGACCCCAAGCGCCGTCGTGGGTCTAATGAGAGGGGGGTCTTCTGCCCGGGAGCACAAAAGAAAGAAGAAGCTCGTGAGGGCGGTGTCAGTGGAGGCACCTGGATACTCGAGGGCCAGGTCGCGAAGCCCTGACTGCCGTCCCGGGCTTTCATAGTCGGGGCGGCCGACCAAAGTACCTCGCCTGGAGCCGGAGTCCCTGAGTCAGGTAACTTCTGTTGTCCTCGTTGACTATCCTCTGGGAGAACTGATGTCGGGCCCGATGCCGTCGGGGGCTGCGGAATCTCCTGAGCTCGGTCTCGGGTTGACGGCCCTGGAGAGCAGCCTGGCTGCCTTCATGGAGCAGCAGCAGGTACTGATCGCCAGTCTGACCAGTGCATCTGCCCCGACCACTGGGACATCGACGTCTAAGTCGACCCCGGAGGCCGAGCCAATCATGGAGTCCATCAAGTCTCGAGTCGATCCTCGGCCAAGGTCTCCCTCGACCTCCCGTGTGGGGCCGAGGTCGTTGACGTCGGTGCCCTCTGCGTCGGGGCGGGTGGCATCGAGGCCCACACAGCCGGAGCCGCGAGGAGGAGTCGGCGTGGGAGGCGGAGGACGAGGAGTCTCCTGACACCTTCCGGACCTGGTGCGTCCCGTCAGATTCTCCAGAGTCTGAGCCTCAGAGAAGATCCCCCCCCGGAGGATACCTGGTTTTCGGATTTTGTCAGGGACATGGCCAAAGCTTTGCCATTCCCGGCGGATGCCGAGGAGGAGCCTCGAGGCGAAGAGCTCGATGCCCTCCAGTATGATTTTCCTCTGAGGGAAGCCTTTACTGTTCCGGTTCCTCCGATGCTGGAACGGCTGCTCTTCCGTATGTGGGAAGCATCGGCCTCGGCGCCGGTTCTTAGCAAGAGGGTTGATTCCATTTATTGAGTCCGTAAGAGCCCTGGATTCCAAAAGGCGCAGGTACCGCACAACTCCGTGGTTGTGGAATCGGCCATGCACAGGCTGAAAAATCAAAAGATGCACTCCTTGGTGCCTTCTGGCCGGGAGGCCCGGAACCTGGATGCCCTCGGTAGAAAGTGCTTTCAGGGCTCGATGCTGTCTTGCCGTGTGCAGACTTACCAGCTGTACATGAGCATGTACTTCGGTACCTGGCGAAGGAGATTGCCGGTTTCTCGGCTGGCCTCTCCAAGGAACCCTTGTAGAGATTCAAAGCCTTGTCTTCAGGGATGTTGTTTATGTTTATTTTATTTGATATACTGCCCTTTGGAAAAACAGAGTGGTTTACAATATACAAAACTTCATAAGATCCGAGAGTGCTCAAAGTTTATATCTCGAGCAGTCTATGACGGCTTCGAGGCTTCGGCCTGGGTAGCCGTGGACAGCATCGGTGCACGCCGTCAGGCCTGGCTACAGTCATCGGACCTGGAGACATGGGTACAGGATAAGTTGATTGATGTCCCATGCCGAGGTGACAACCTGTTCGGCAAACCCATGACTGAGAAGGCTGCAGAAATCGAGACCGAGACTCTCACCAGGACAAGACTGTCCAGAAAGACTTCTGCCCCTTCTCACAAAAAGAAGAGCTCGGGAAAGAAGCCCTTTTTCCAGAGGAAGGGTGCTGCCTACAAAACCTACCCTCAGTATCAGGCCTCTCCAGCTCCCCAACAGGGCCAGCAGGCCAAGGGTCAGGGGCATGGGCCCCGTAGGCAGAAAACCCCCAAGCCTCTGGCTCCTGCACAGAGGGAGGGGTTTTTTTGACTCCCACAGCATAGCCTCTCCTCCGCCGGTGGCTCCACTCAGCACAGGAGGTCGGCTGACCCTGTACGCCTACAGGTGGCCAGCCATCACAGGGGATACCTGGGTACTGAGCATAGTCCAGAAGGGCTATATGCTCCATTTCCACCAGCTTCCCCCCTTCTACTATCCAGGGGAACCTCCAAGACTCCCTCTACACAGGGACCTCCTCCTTCAGGAGTTGGCAAGTCTTTTAAAGGAACAGGCGGTGGAACCGGTGCCACACCACCTGGAATGGCAAGGCTTCTACTCCAGGTACTTCCTAGTACCAAAGAGAACAGGAGGCCTCAGACCTATCCTAGACTTGTGAAACCTGAACAGGTTTCTGGAGAGGGAAAAGTTCAAGATGCTTACCCTTGGGATACTGCTGCCCTACCTCCAGCAGGGAGACTGGCTATGCTCCTTAGACCTAAAGGATGCTTATACTCACATCCTCATCCATCCAGACCACAGACAATATCTCAGATTTGTGGTGGGAGGAAACCATTTTCAGTACAGGGTACTTCCTTTTGGCCTAACCTCTGCCCCCAGAGTTTTCACCAAATGCCTGACGGTGGTGGCGGCGGCTTTTCTCAGGAATCGGGGGATTTTTGTCTTCCTGTACCTGGACGACTGGCTAATCAGTGGCCAGTCACTCCAGGAGGCCCGATAGGCCACTCTTCGCACTGTCTCTCTTCAGCATCTGGGCTTTGTCATAAACTACGCAAAGTCCACTTTGCTCCCCTCTCAGAACCTAGGGTTTATAGGGGCAAGAATAGACACTCTTCAGACAAGAGCTTACCTGCCCTTGGACCGGGCCCACAGACTGATAGACTTGGCCAACCAGTTCCAAAGCATTTCTCAGGTTTCCGCCAGGCACTACCTGCACTTCCTGGGTCACATGGCATCCACTGTACATGTTACCCCGAATGCCCGTCTGCACATGCGGGCTGCTCAATGGTGCCTCAGAAATCAGTGGACACAAGCCACCAGTGACCTCCGAGACAGAGTAAAGGTGTCCAGATGACTTCTGAACGCCTTACAGTGGTGGCTACATCTGCCAAACCTTCTCAGGAGTGTACCTTTTCAGGCTCCAGCAAACACAAATGTGCTGACGACAGATGCTTCCTTAAAGGGCTGGGGTGCATGTTGCCAGGGTACGGGCACTCAAGGCTTGTGGTCCCCTCGGGAGGCCACACAGCTAATCAACCTTTTAGAGCTGCGAGCAATCTGCTTAACTCTGCAAACCTTCTGTCATGCCCTCTCTCAACAGTCTGATCTAGTTCAGACGGATAATCAGGTGGCAATGTTCTACGTGAACAAACAAGGGGGCAAATGGTCCAGGCTCCTATGTCAGAGACACTGGCCCTTTGCTCCTTTGCGGTCAGACAAGTTGTGTTTCTCAAAGCAGTTTATCTACCTGATCAGGAAAACTGCCTAGCAGACAAGCTAAGCAGGATTCTCCAGCCTCACGAATGGCAGTTGAATCCTTTGGTGGTCCAGCAGATCTTCCTCTGCTGGGGACTTCCATCCATCGATCTCTTTGCACGTCCGCTAAACCGTCAGCTACCTAGGTTTTGCTCCAGACAGCCGCATCCCCTGAGGATGGCAGCGGATGCTTTTCCGATGTCTTGGTCTACGGACCTACTGTATGCATTTCCTCCCACGCCCCTGGTGGCCCGAACTCTGTTCAAGATCCTCCGGTACAAGGCCTTGGTGATTCTGGTAGCCCCCAGATGGCCGAGGCAGCTGTGGTTTCCACTTCTTCTGCAGTTGTTGGTGTAAGCTCCGTTCCCTCTAGGGCTGCAACACGATCTCCTGTCTCAAGAGCAGTGTTCCCTTCTGCACCCCAATCTCAGGTCCCTCAATCTGATGACCTGGCTGCTGAAAGGATAGTGCTAGCTCCCTTACTTCTGCCTAAGGAGGTTGAGGAGGTGGTATTGGCCTCTAGGAGGCAGTCCACCAGAAAGTCCTATGCCCTCAAGTGGCGTAGGTTTACGGTGTGGTGTGCTCAGCACAGTGAAGATCCTTTCTCTTGCCTTGTGTCAGTAGTACTGCAGTATCTACTTCACCTTTCAGACCTAGGCCTTAAGTCTAACTCTGTTCGGGTCCACCTCAGTACTTTCTCAGCGCACCACTCACCAGTGGAAGGACAGTCTGTCGGTTCACCCCTTGGTGTCCAGATTTCTCAGAGGTCTGCTTCTACTCAAGCCTCTGGTTCGTCCACCGGCGACTGAGTGGGATTTGAACGTGATCTTGCAGCAACTTACTCGCCCACCATTTGAGCCGATGGCTACTTGCCATTTGCGCTTCCTCTCTTGGAAAGTGCTCTTCCTGGTGGTTCTTACCTCGGCCAGACGTGTGAGTGAACTACAAGCTCTGGTTTCTGATAGACCGTACACGCGGTTCTATAGGAACAGGGTGGTCCTACGGACCCATCCTAAGTTCCTCCCAAAAGTGGTGGTCTCTTTCCACCTCAATCAGGAGGTGGTTCTTCCGACCTTTTTTCCCAGGCCGCATGCCAGCCGGGCTGAAACAGTCTTGCATACCCTGGACTGTAAGAAGGCGTATTCTTTTTACATAGAACGTAGGCGGGAGCATCGAAGGGCTACTCGGCTCTTCGTCTCGTTTGACCCTAATAAGATGGGGTTACCTGTCTCCAAGCGTACGTTGTCCACTTGGGTAGCAGATTGCATCAACTGGGTGTACAGGGCAGCCGACCTCCCCTTGCAGGGTCGGGTCACGGCCCACCATGTCAGGGCGAAACCGCGTCAGTAACTCATCTCTGCTCTGTTCTGTTGGCAGACATCTGCCGGGCCGCAATTTCGGCATTAAACTGGGCTTTTGCAGCCCATTACTGCCTGGAGAGAGAGTCCTGGCGGGACTGTGTTTTCGGACAGGCGGTACTCCGTATTCTCTTTGAGGTTTAGGCAATTCCTACCCTCTGGCCCTTGTGTTGGGCTACTGTACGGGGTGCGTTCTCAGAGAAAATTCTTGTCACGGATGCTGTGGCTCTCGAGAGGGAGCTATTTTTTCAGCTTTGGGTTCGCGGTAGCCTAGAGCTGGGGAGTCCCATATGTGAGGACTGACTTCCTGCTTGGTCTTGGAGAAAGCGTAGTTGCTTACCTGTAGCAGGTGTTCTCCAGGAGCAGCAGGAATCAGTCCTCACGACCCTCCCTCCTCCCCCGGAGTCGCAGTCCTATCCTTCATTTTGATTTTTGCTGTCTTTTAGCTATGTCATCAGACTGAGCAAGATGGCACCCTTGGGCGGGAAGGGGACCGCGCATGCGCGCTGCATTCCCAAAGGCTTTCTTTGAAAGTTGGAGAAATGCTCTGCACGAGGGGTCCGTTGGCGCCGACGTCGCCCATATGTGAGGACTGATTCCTGCTGCTGCTCCTGGAGAACACATGTTACAGGTGAGTAACTACGCTAAACCCACTATTGCCAAGTGGCCCCAAGATTTAGAAAAATTCCCAGAAGTAAATACTTACAATTGCAGCTCTTTCTCCAGAAGTAGCAGTCCCCTTTTGTAGTCCTTCAAGACATACATGACAGTAGGGTGAACATTTTAGTTGGGCTTGTATTGGTCATCTCTGACAAGTCTGTACAATGCTATGTATGGACCAGAAGAAATAAGAAATGTTCCTCTACATCTAAATGTCAGAGCATATCCCTGACATTAAATAAGGACCATCAAATTGAGTGCATGCACCAGTGCAAACAGCACTACTAGATGCTCAAGATCACCAGCATCTGTCTGTAGAAATGTGCATATTTGTGAGACTGCTGATGGTGCTGTGTGCCCTGTACCATGCACTCATTCTGAGAGTCCCTTATCACAGACAGGAAATTGCTTTGACATTTAGCCATAGAGACCACGTTCTACCGTATCATGACCGATCACACTGGCAGCTGGTCATGCTGCAGTCAGCCCTATGAACCAGGTACTGGCCAGGCACTGATGCCCCCTCCCCCAAAATTGCAGTTGCGCACAGTAGGTCCCCCATGCATCCCTCTAACCACACACACACGCTCTCGCTTGCAGTCATAGAAAACATATATTTGCAGTACAGATGCCCTACACATCTAGAAAACAGCTGCAATAACATGATGGCATAGGGTCCCAGGACCACTAATCTGATCTGCGTTTCTCACCACACATGCATCCGCCCTATACTCACCACCTACAATACCTACATCAACAGTCCCATTTCTCAGATGAAAGGAATTGTTAGGGTGCCCTAGATCATTTCCTCTAGCTCACACAGCAATTGTCAGCATAGCCTAAACAATCACCATTGCACCTCTGGACAACAAATTTGTTCAAAAGTTTTGCTTCTGGGAAAAGGTTTAGTGATTATGATAGACAACTTCTAGCTGAACACAAATATAATTTCAGATTGACTGTATCACGTAGGAATTTGGAAAAACATGAAATTAAATTTTTACTGAATTTAGCATGTTTAATCACACAATGATGCTGACATATTGCACTAGTTTACCTGAGTTAAAAATGTTTCTACTCTGCATCTGATGCTTCTTGTCTGTGTCCAACAATAGCGTTCAGCATTGATAGAAAAGCGGTATTGGGGCAATTGGAACCTATCGTCGCAATGTCCTGGTGAAACTTTTCACCATGTTTGTTGCTGACTGCACCAAGATTAGCAGGGAAGAAGTCCAAGTGTGAATGCAGAAAATGAATCTTCAGCAGCATGTCGTACTTCATGGTTTTGTATGTTTGAAGCATGTTGTCAACCAGCTGGATGTAGTTTGGTGCCCTGTAATTGCTAAGAAAATTCTCAACAACATCCCTGAATGTCTTCCATGCGATTTTCTCAGGCCCCACTAGCAGATCTGGTCACTTGTCATTGATGACGTGTCTGATTTGTGGACTCACAAAAATGCCTTTCTTAATCTTGGCATCAGTTATACATGGAAGCAAATATTGAAACTCTTCACCTTCCTTGTTCATCGCTTTCACAAAATTTTTCATCAGTCCAAGTTTTATATGAAGAGGAGGCAAAAATATCTTTCTTGTGTCGACAAGTCGTTCATGTGCCACATTTTTCTGACCTGGAACCAAATGCTTACGGATCGGCAAGTTCTTTTTAATGTAATGAGACTCTCTAGCATGGGAGTCCCATTCGCAGATGTAACAATATTTGGTATACCCAAGCTGCTTTCCAAGTAGCAGTGCCACTACTTTTACATCACTACAGATGTTATTATTATTATTATTTATTTATTTGTTCACATTTATATACCGCATCTTCCAAGAGTTCAGTTGCGGTTTACAGTTAACAATAATTAACAAATCGAGTTTGTTTTACATGGAACATTGAAATATAACAGAACTTATTTACAAGGAACATCATATAAAATATAGAACAAACAATGTGGTATAATACCGAACAGTGCGATAACTATATACAAGTTATATATGAATATATATACATGGATTACTTGGGGGAGGTCAAAGGATTATCATTGGAGAGTGCTAACTGTATAGGTTAAAGGTTTATTGCGTGGAGCAACCGATTGTCTGTTTAACCTTTGTCTAGTGTAGATATTGAGTTAATTATGTTATAATGTTTGGTGAACAGATAGGTTTTCAGTTTCTTGCGTAGTTCTGTGATCTCTGTTAGCTTTCGTAGCTCCTCTGGAAGGGAATTCCAGATAGTAGGGGCTATGTGCGAAAATGCTCTATTGTTTGTTGATTTGTGGGCTTTTGTAAATTCTTTCGGGATTTTTAATCTGCTTAGTTGTAGTTGTTGTACTGTAGGTGCCTTTATTTGTAAAACCCCTACGCTATCAAAGCAAACTGTGAATGTTGAACGTTAAAAATTGGAAACAGAATGAAAAGGAAATATACCGCTGGAAAACAAAAAAATGTGAAAGAAAATAACTGGGCTATAGACTATCATAGCCCAGTTATTTTCTTTCACTTTAATTCATTTTCATTCTGTTTCCAATCTTTAACATTCACAGTTTGCTTTGATAGCATTAGGATCTTTACTAAGTCCTTGAAGGTTTCCATCTCTCTCATATGCATTTCGAGTGATTTGCGTCCCTCTTTCAGCATGCTCCTTGCTCTCGGATCTCTGCTGTTTTCAGTCAGTTCTTGTATGATTGAGATTAATGCTAATGTTTTATTGTTTATGCATTTACATGATACATAGTATTTCATTAGGGACATAAGATTTACACTTTTAAGGCAATAACTGTAATATACAAATTCTCCAGGACCAAGCAGGAAGTCAGTCCTCACATATGGGTGACATCGACGTCGATGGAGCCCCTGCGGAGCATTTCCCCAGCTTTCCATGAAAGCCTTTGGGAATGCAGGCACGCATGCGAGGTCCCCTTCCCGCCTAAAGGTGCCATCTTGCTCAGTCTCTCTTTCTCCGTGAAGCCTGTCGGACGTGTGTCCTAGTCCTCCCGGAAAATAGTAAAAATTTTTTTAGCGATTTCTTCGCCATTTTTTCTCCGGTTCGACGCCGGTTCCCCTCCCTCTGGGTTCGGTATGCCGGTATCGAGCCCGATCTTCTTCTTTTTTCGGTTTTTGCCCTTCGTGGCTAGCATTCGCGCCCTTTTTTCTTTTTTCCTGGAAGGCTGGTCTTTTGACCTCGCGGGGTCTCTTTTTTTCCCCGATGGCTTCCAGTGATTTCAAGAAGTGTGATCGGTGCAAGAAACTGTCTCTCACCGACACACATGACTGCTGTCTTTGGTGCCTAGGTCTGGACCACAATCCTGAGACCTGTGGACCATGTGGAAAAATGTCCACCAAGGCGCTTCGAAGTCGTCAGCACCAAAAGGAAAGGCTTTTCTCCGACTCTGCCTCCGGCCGGGCCCGAACCTCGTCTGAGGCCTTGACATCTCGGGAATCTGATCTCGAGCAACGTCGGGGCTCCTCGGACAGGGGGTCCCCTGACCGGTAACGGAAGAGGAAGAAGCGGCTCGCGAGGGCAGCGTTGGAGGAGGTCCCTGGCTCCTCAAGAGCTAGGTCTTGGACCCCCGATCGCCGTCCCGGGCCCGTGGAACAGGAGAAGCCGCCAAAAGTACCTCGTGTGGAGCCGGAGTCTGCTGGACACGTAAGTCCTGTAGTCCTCGTGGACTCTACTCCCAGAGAGCTGCCGCCGGGGCCCGAGTCGGTGGCTGCTGAGTCTCCTGAGCTGGGTCTGAGGCTGACAGCCTTGGAGTGCAGATTGTCTGCCTTCATGGAACACAAATCTCTCTGTCGGTCCGGTTCTCACAGAGTATATATAATAATAAATCCGCAGATAAACTCTGTACAGCAACTAGAAAGTAGTATTAGGTCTTCAGCAGACTGATACTTGTTTCATCAATTATTTAATCTAACAAATAATCAAACTGCTTGCAGGTAGCTATGTGGTCTCAGTACCTTCGGGCCAATGTCAGTTAACCTGACTGAGCACTCCCGTTTTCACATCAAAGACCACTACAATATAGCTGCCGTGTTTTTCTTAAAAGATTTCAAATGTAGTATTCAATAACTGATAATAAATGTAGTATTCAATAACTGATAATAAAGTAGAAATTGCTTAGCTTTGAGCTGCTTGAATAATGTTCCAAGGCTTAGTCCAAAAATGGCTTTCCCAACGCAATCAAGCGCTAAGGGTTTCACCGGTCAAGGGTTCCTCAGGGGAAATTACTAAGCTCTGAAAACAGAAAGACAGTTCTTACTACCTTTACTTTCATTCTACAAATCATCCATAGTAAAACATATAAACCATTGTGTAGTGAAAAAGATCTTACTCCCACCTCATAGCCACGCTAGCGTTCCATCCACAAAAAGTATTGAACTGCTGAGCGGTTGTAAAGGAAAACGCCACGCATGCGTATCTTAAGTAGGGAAAGTTGATTATGATTGGAGCATGAGAATACTGACGTCATATGCAGGACTCCCATTCTATTCGGGCATTGAGACCCAAAGGTGTAACTGTCTGAAGCAGATGAATCCATCGCTGTTCCACGTAAAGCAGTGTCTGATCTTTCGTGCGACCCTGCTGAGGTCGCAGTATTTGAGTCACGCAAAAACAGCGTAAATCCTCGAAAGCGTGCTGGAGAGATAAACAGTGCTCCACTATTGGTGCTTCCAACCGTTTACATTTTAATTTGCTTTTATGTTCACTCATGCATAATGCCTTCATGGAACTACAAAGTGTAATCTTGGTCTTCTCGGAGTATAATAATGTTATAAAAAATAACATGGGCAGCAGTTAACAGTGAGTAGTATTTTCTAGGGAGATTATGAGAGGCGCTTTATTGATCGTTAGAATTAAGCCAACTTTATATATACAATTTATAGTAGTGCCATAATCAATGTACCACAACGATTCTATTGAAAGGTAGGAGCTATGGTTCTATTTTATTCTCGTTTTTAGATCCTCCTGAAGAAACTCCGATGAAGAGTGAAACGCTCAAAGTGGCGCCTGTGGGAGGCGTAGAGAACTCTAACAGAGATGAGAACAACCAAGAGAATTCTGATTGAGATAAACTTGTTCAATAGATTTTTGAAACACAACGGTGGTGGAATACTGGTGATATTTATTCAAAGAAAACCCAATTAAAAAACTTGCTCCCAGTAGTCATTGATGCGATCAAAGCGCTATTTGTTCTCCACTGAGATAGTGGGTAAGAGCGCTGCTGTGGTCTGAGACTACTTCTGGGACTTTTAACACATTTAAAAGCTTAAAAAGCTTAAGATATATTGCTGGAAACCTTAAACATTGATGGATGCCTTCATGGAACAGCAGCGGGTGCTGATGGCCAGCCTGTCCGGCGCATCTGCCCCGACCACCGGGACATCGATGTTGAAGTCGACCCCAGAGACCGAGCCGCTACTCGAGACCATGAAGGCTCGAGGTTGACGTCGGTCGCGGTCACCCTCCACCTCCCGTTCGGGACTGAGGGCGTCGACGCCGGTGCCTTCGGTGTTGGGGCGGGTGCTCACAGGCCCCGCGCGGTCGGACCCCGATTCCTCATTGGACGAGTCCGCCTGGGAGACGGAGGACGAGGAGTCCCCCGAAACCTTCTGGACTCGGTGTGTCCCGTCGGACTCACCGCAGTCCGAGGCCCGGAGTAGATCCCCTCCCACAGAGGATACCCGGTTCTCGGAGTTCGTTCGGGATATGGCCACGGCGTTGGCTATCCCTGCGGATCCCGAGGAGGAGCCTCGAGCCGAAGAGCTCGAGGCCCTCCAGTATGACTCTCCTCCGAAGGAGGCCTTTACTGTTCCGGTTCCTCCGATGCTGGAACGGCTCCTCTTCCGGATGTGGGAGGCACCGGCCTCGGCGCCGGTTCTAAGCAAGCGGGTCGATTCCATTTATCGACTCTGAAAGAGCCCTGGTTTTCAAAAGGCGCAGCTACCACACCATTTCATGGTGGTGGAATCGACCATGCATCATCTGAAAAGTCAGAAGATGCACTCTGCGGTGCCCCCTGGCAGGGAGGCCCGGAACCTGGATGGTTTTGGTAGAAAGTGCTTCCAGGGCTCGATGCTTGCTTGCCGTGTCCAGTCTTACCAGCTGTACATGGGCATGTACTTGCGGGACCTGGCCAAGGAGCTGGCCGGGTTCTCTGCTAGTCTCTCCAGGGAACCCTTGCAGAGGTTCAAGTCCTTGTCTTCGGGGATACGGGAATGCTCCAAGTTTATGTCCCGCGCTGCCTACGATGGCTTCGAGGCTTCGGCCCGTGTTATGGCAGCTGGCATCGCTGCTCGACGCCAGGCGTGGTTGCAGTCATCGGACCTCGAGCTATGGGTTCAGGTCAAGTTGGTCGATGTCCCTTGCCGAGGTGAGAACCTTTTTGGCAAGCCCATGACCGAGAAGGCCGCACAGCTCGAAACCGAGCACCTCACGAGGGCAAGGCTGTCTAGAAAGACTTCTGCCCCTTCTCACAAGAAGGGCTCGGGTAAAAAACCCTTTTACCCGAGGAAGGGCACTGCCTACAAACAGTACCCCCAGTACCAGGCCTCCCAAGGTCCCCCACAGGATCAGCAGGCCAAGGGGCAGGGGAATGGGCCCCGTAGGCAGAGGACCCCCAAGCCTCCGGCCCCTGCTCCCACTCAGCAGGGTGGGGGTTTTTGACTCCTTAGGCATAGGCTCTCCATCCCTGCTCTCCCAACCGTGCACAGGAGGTCGACTTACCCTGTTTGCCCATAGGTGGCCACTCATCACTGGAGACAGTTGGGTGTTCCTGATCGTAGCCCCAGTCTGGTCCCGGACCTCTGAGTTGTCTACCTTAATCAGCAGCTTGGAGACTGAGGAACCTCCTTTTTTCATGATGTCATCCATATATATCTCTGGGATCCGCCTTCCTCCATCAGTACCTCAGTCTCCAAGCAGCTGACTAGGTCGAGCCCCGGGGGTCCGGGCTCACTGGAGGAACAACTAAGCATTAGTTTGAGTGTAGTGATTAGGCTGTTTATTAGTTTCTTACAAGTTACAGTTTATAGGTTAAAAAAAAAAAATAATAAAGGGGTTCTGTACCTTTAAGATCTAGGAGCTGTGCCTGCCGGTGCCTTAGCCTCTCCTCTCCCTCTCGTAGTTTTTCCCCGGTGCGCTGCACGGGGCAGTCAGAGGGTCCGGTTCGCTCCCGGTCCGGGGCAGTGGAGCTGAGCCGACAGGGAGTGCTCTTCGTTCAGCCACGCGCCAAACAGAGGATCTGCCTGTGAGCGCGCCTCTGGCTGAACGTGCAGGGGGGAGCCTGGAGCCGGCCCACCGCAAGGAGGTTGCTGGGTGGATTTGTGGGCCTTCCCTCCACGGTCATTCCGGCGCTCGGCACTCCTACTTCGCTGCAGTAGCGGCTCAGGTAAGAGGGCAGGCGGGGGGGAGCGAGCGAATCTCTCCTTCGCCGCGGCGCGGGTGCGCCTTGCGGCAGTGCAGGCCCGGCCACGTGGCGCTCGCGCGGGAGTGCTGCTTCGGCTCCCGCGCTTTTCCCGGCTGTTTTCCCTGCTACTAGGGCTGCTGCCGGTTAGTGCGGGCAGCTCAGGGGAGCCAGTTCGGGTGCTTTCCTTTTGTTTTTGGGGGCGCTTAAAAAACCCCAAAAAACCTGCGATTTAACTCCGAACGGGAGATGCGGCTTGCTTTCTGCCCGCCTCCGCACAGCAAGGCACAGCGGGCTTCTTTCTCCCTGCGGGGCTGCAGACCTTCGCGGTTGCCGGGGGAGTTGGGGACATTGCTGGTGCGGGGCCCAGAAGAGGTTAAGGGAGCGCTCTAGGGCTATGTCACCAAAGCCCCATTGCATGATCTGTGGGGCTAAGAGGTCCTCCCTGTTGGAGTCCGGGGTGTGCAAGAGTTGCGCTAAGGAGGCCGCAACCCTGAATCCTCCCGAGGTGAGCGTGGGGGAGCGGTCGGGGTCTGAGGTGGGGCCTGCGGAGGTCTCTCCTTCAGGCTCAGCCCGTGTGGAGCCGGTGGCGGGGCCATCGACCGCCACGGGGGGCCCAGTGCCCCAGGTCTCCTGGGCAAAGGGACTCGAGTCCATTTTTTCCGCGGATTTTGTGGCTTTGCTGCGGCACGCAGTGGGTGGTCTGCCCCTCCCACTGTCAGAGTCTTCAGAAGGGGTCTGCTCGAAGCGGGGCCATCAGGCTCTCCCCGCAGAGGATCAACCCGGCGGCAAGAGACTACAGTTGGATGCAGAGTCGCTTGAGCCCTCCTTGGCCTCGGAGGGGCGCCTGTCGGAGGAGGAAGGCGAGACTGAGCTCCCGGAGGAGGACTTGGAAGAGGGGGAGCTAGACGACAAAGAGGAGCAAGCCAGAGTGGTGCGAGTCTTCCGGAGGGAAGAACTGCCGGTCCTGATCGCTGAGACGCTGAGCGCCTTGAATATGCCTATGCAGGGACCGTCGGAGGACGAGTCTCTGGAGGATCCTTTGTTGCAGGTCTTCCGTAGGTCTCAGAGAGCCTTTCCGGTTCATAGGGTCTTCCAGGAGCTGATTCAAGAAGAATGGAACGTCCCGGGGGCGGCCCTGAGGGGGTCATGGGCGTGGGCGTTGGGGCGCTTATATCCACTGGTGGACCGAGATCGGGAGATTTTCACGCCCCCCAAGGTGGATGCGGCTGTGGCGGCGGTGATAAAGAAGACCACCATCCCTGTGGAAGGCGGCGCGGCCCTCAAGGATGCTCAGGACAGGAAGCTAGATGCCCTGCTGCGTCAGGTGTTTGACACTACTGCTCTGTCTCTTCAGGCGGCTATTTGTGGGGCCTGGGTGGCCAGGGCCTGTCTTCGATGGTCCCAACAGGTGCGACCGGCGCAGGGGGAAGACAGGTCCATGGAGGCGGCTCGCCTGGAGTCGGGGGCGGCCTATTTGTCGGATCTTCACTATGACCTCATGCGGGGTCTCTCCAGCAGCATGGCATCGGCGGTGGCTGCCAGACAGTACCTGTGGCTCCGTTCCTGGACGGCGGATTCTTCGTCGAAGGCCAGGCTGAGTAAGCTCCCGTTCAAGGGGCGCCTCTTGTTCGGAGAGGATCTGGAGAAGTTGGTCAAGGATTTGGGCGAGTCTAAGGGTGGTAAGCTGCCAGAGGACAAGCCCAAGCAAACCCGTGGCACCGCGCCAAGCAGATCTCAACAGCGGGACTTTCGCCGCTCTCGTTTTCCACGGTTCACTTCCAGTCAGAGGGGCAGGTTTCCCGCCCGAAACCAGGGGTTTCGGGGTTTCCAGGGAGCCGGCAGAGGCTTTGGGGGGGGCGCTTCGGCCTCCTCCTCCTCCGGCTCTGCCCTACGGAAGGCGCAATGAGATACGGCGGACCCAGCGGCCTCTAGATCCCGTAGGAGGCAGGCTAGGGGAGTTCTATGCCGCCTGGGTCCAAATGACTTCGGATCAGTGGCTGCTGGAGGTCGTAAGAGAGGGCTACGCGCTGGAGCTTCAGCGACCAGTGCGCGATGCCTTCGTGCTGTCTCCCTGCAAGGCGCCCAACAAGTGCGCGGCGGTGCGGGAGACGGTACAAAGGCTGCTAGACCTCCGGGCGATAGAGCCGGTGCCGCAAGAGCAACACGGTTGCGGTCGATACTCCATCTATTTTGTGGTCCCAAAGAAGGATGGAGGGTTCCGCCCTATCCTGGACCTCAAAGGGGTGAACCGGTGTCTTCGTGTGTCCCACTTCCGCATGGAAACCCTACGGTCCGTGATTGCAGCGGTCCGGCCGGGAGAATTTCTCACCGCTCTGGATCTGTCCGAGGCTTATCTTCACATTCCCATTCGGCAGGAGCATCACCGTTTCCTCCGCTTTGCGGTGCCCTTCGGTCATTTCCAATTCCGAGCAGTGCCGTTCGGTCTAGCCACGGCGCCGCGCAGCTTCACGAAGGTGATGGTAGTGGTGGCGGCGGCCTTGCGCAAGGAAGGCGTCCTGGTGCACCCGTACCTGGACGACTGGTTGATCAGGGCGAAGTCGAGGGACGAGAGCGTGCGGGCCACGTCCCGGGTGGTCAGTTTCCTGGAAAGCCTCGGTTGGGTGGTCAACAGGGCGAAGAGCAAGTTAGTTCCCTCCCAAGACATGGAATACTTGGGAGCGTGCTTCGACACAGGGACCAGGCAGGTGTTCCTTCCTCGGCAAAGGGCGCAGAGGTTGCGGACGTTAGTCCGGCAGTTTTTGAAGAGACGGGAGTCCACGGCGTGGCAGTACCTGCAGCTGCTGGGCACCATGGCGGCGACCATCGAGCTGGTTCCGTGGGCGAGGGCTCACATGCGGCCCTTGCAGAGGGCATTGCTCCGGCGCTGGTCGCATCAGCAGGACGCGCTGTCCCAGAGACTCGCATGTCCGGACGAGACGCGAGCGGGACTGCGCTGGTGGTTGGATCCCCGCTCCTTGCAGAGGGGAGAGGCCCCTGGCGGTGCCCGAGTGGATAGCGTTGACGACGGTTGCCAGCCTGCTGGGCTGGGGGGGTCACTGTCGGGGGCAGTTTGCTCAGGGACAGTGGGACCCTCAGGAGCGCTCGTGGTCGATCAATCGTCTGGAGTTGCGTGCGGTGTCGCTGGCGTTGCAGTGTTTCTAGCCGCTCCTCGGGGGGTGGGGGTGGTGGTAAGAGTCTTCTCCGACAACGCCACGGCGGTGGCCTACATCAATCGCCAAGGCGGGACAAGCAGCACGGCTCTCGAGGCGGAGGCCGAGACTCTGTTCGCGTGGGCCGAGCGGCATCTTCTGGCGGTGTCGGCGGCGCACGTGGCAGGAGTGGACAACGTGGAAGCGGACTTTCTCAGTTGCGTGCGGGTGGATCCAGGAGAGTGGGTCCTTCATCCGGAGGTATTCGCGATGCTCACGCGGCGGTGGGGCACGCCGGTGATGGACCTGATGCTCACTTTCCGCTCGGCGAAGGCCAGTCGCTTCTTCAGCAGGCGAAGAGAGCGGATGTCCGAGGGCCTCGACGCGCTGATTCAGCCCTGGCTGGAGAGCCAGCTGCTGTACGTCTTCCCGCCGTGGGTGCTCATTGGAAGGGTGCTACAGCGGGTGGAGGGCTTCCGGGGGCTGGTGATCTTAATAGCCCCGGACTGGCCTCGTCGCCCTTGGTATGCAGACCTGCTGAGGATTCTGGCCGCGCGGCCGTGGCGGCTTCCGGTCCGGCCGGATTTCCTGGCGCAGAGGTCTCTGTTCATGCTTCATGTGGATCGGTTCTCGCTTACGGCTTGGCTATTGAGAGGGCTCGGTTGAGGACTAGGGGCTATTCCCCGGCGGTGATTTCTACCCTGTTGAAAGCTCGGAAAAGGTCAACGTCCTTGGCGTATGTCCGGGTCTGGAGAATCTTTGAGGCGTGGTGCAGTGAGAGGTGCTCGGGGGCGCTCCGGGCGTCTCTTTCTCAGATTTTGGAATTTTTGCAGGACGGTTTTGACATGGGCCTGGCGGCGGCTTCGCTTCGGGTGCAGGTCGCGGCTCTGTCGTGCTACCGAGGACGGGTGGCCGGTAGATCCATTGGATAACATCGGGATGTCAAGTGGTTCTTGCGCGCGGTGGCGTTAATTCGACCGCCCAGAAGGCATCTGGTGCCGCAGTGGCAGCTTCCGCTTGTGCTGTCGGCGCTGGAGCGGGAGCCCTTCGAGCCCTTGGGCTCGGCTTCCTTGAAGGATCTCACATTAAAGGTTGTGTTTCTGGTGGCTATTTGTTCGGCCAGGCGCATCTCCGAGTTGCAGGCGTTGTCCTGTAAGGAAACCTTCTTGTCTTTTTTCGAGTCCAAGGTGGTCTTGCGGCCCGTGCCTGCGTTCTTACCTAAAGTTGTGTCGGCGTTTCATCTGAATCAGGACATTTCCTTGCCCGTGTTTCGGGCGGACGC
This sequence comes from Ichthyophis bannanicus, assembly GCA_033557465.1. Taxonomy (NCBI): domain Eukaryota; kingdom Metazoa; phylum Chordata; class Amphibia; order Gymnophiona; family Ichthyophiidae; genus Ichthyophis; species Ichthyophis bannanicus. Next base: position 1,130,587,263 of record CM066033.1, read on the forward strand.
AACGGGCTCCGCGTCGTGGACGCTAGATGTCCGTCGGGCTTTGAAAAAGTATCTTAGACGTACGGCGGGGTTCCGCCGCTCGGAGAGGTTGTTTATCCTGTTCGTGGGTCCTTGCCGAGGAGAGGCGGCATCCAAGGCCTCCATTGCCCGGTGGATTCGGGAGGCGATTACGTCGGCCTACTTGCTGAAGGGGAGACCGGTTCCTGAGGGGCTGTGGGCCCATTCCACCAGGGCCCAGGCTACGTCCTGGGCGGAGTTCCAAGCGGTGCCGCCGGCGGAGATTTGTAGGGCGGCCACGTGGTCTTCTTTGACTCCCTTTATTAGGCATTACCGATTGGACGTACAGTCCGCACAGGATGCCGGGTTCGGGGCGGCGGTGCTGCAAGCGGCTGCGGCTGGGCCCTCCCGATGACTTTACTGCTCTGGTACTTACTCAGAGGTCCAGGACCAGACTGGGGCTACGATCAGGAAGGTGAAATTAGACTTACCTGCTAATTGTTGTTCCTGGAGTAGACCCAGTCTGGTCCCGCATCCCAACCTGGTGTTAAGGGGGGGGCTTGCAGCACGGTCTCCAATTTTAAATGATGACAGGTAAGAAGAGATGTTTGGATGTCATCTTTAAGGGGGGTGGTCGGACAGGTGAGAGGGTAGTCTGGGCACCCTTAGTGTTCACAGTTCGTTAAGTGATTAGTCTTGATGTTTCAGTGCTAGCTGGTTGGACCTTGCGGGGGGTAAGTGAGGTCTTGACTTATTTGTTGCTCTGGTGAGTCTGCTTTGTCATTAGGGTACTGATGGAGGAAGGCGGATCCCAGAGATATATATGGATGACATCATGAAAAAAGGAGGTTCCTCAGTCTCCAAGCTGCTGATTAAGGTAGACAACTCAGAGGTCCGGGACCAGACTGGGTCTACTCCAGGAATAACAATTAGCAGGTAAGTCTAATTTCACCTTAAGCATCATCCACAAGGGCTATATGCTACACTTCCAACAACTGCCTTCTCCATACTTTCCAGGGGAGCCTCCAAGGCCTCCCCTGCACACAGATCTTCTCCTTCAGGAGCTCCAAGGTCTGTTGCGAGACAAGGCGGTGGAGCCTGTGCCTCGCCACCTCCAAGGTCAAGGGTTTTACTCCAGGTACTTTCTCATACCAAAAAGAACCGGTGGTCTCCGGCCTATTCTCGACCTCATAAATCTCAACAAGTTCCTAGAGAAAGAGAAATTCAAAATGCTTACTCTTGCAACACTTCTGCCCTACCTCCAGCAGGGAGACTGGCTATGCTCCTTAGATTTAAAGGATGCGTACACTCACATCCTCATTCATCCAGACCACAGAAAGTACCTCAGGTTCATTGTGGGAGGAAACCATTTTCAGTACAGAGTACTGCCTTTCGGCCTTACCTCCGCCCCCAGGGTCTTTACCAAATGCCTGGCAGTGGTGGCGGCCTACCTGAGAAATCAGGGTATCTTTGTCTTCCCCTATCTGGACGACTGGCTCATCAGGGGTCAGACGTGCCAGGAGGCCAGACAAGCCACCCTCTGAACTATTGCTCTTCTTCAAAACCTGGGTTTTGTCATAAACTTCGCAAAGTCCACTTTGCTCCCCTCCCAGAACTTGGAGTTCATAGGGGCAAGGCTGGACTCTCTGCTGGCAAAGGCGTTCTTGCCAGAAAACAGAGCCCACAGACTGATAAACTTGGCAAACCAGTTTCTCAGCAGGTCACTGGTCTCCGCCAGACTCTGCCTGAGGCTTCTAGGCCACATGGCTTTGACAGTACATGTGACCCCCAATGCCCGGCTACATATGAGACCTGCACAGTGGTGCCTCAGAGGTCAGTGGACACAGGCCACAGGCCGCCTCAGAGACAGAGTAAGGGTGTCCAGACCATTCCTGAACTCCCTACGCTGGTGGCTGCACCTACCCAATCTACTGCAAGGCGTGCCTTTTCAGATTCCTGGGTTCACAGTAGTGTTGACCACCGATGCCTCCCTGCAAGGCTGGGGGGGGGGGGCTCATTGTCTGGGCAAGTGCACCCAGGGCCTGTGGTCTCCTTGTGAGAACGCACAGCAGATCTGTAAGATTTGGTCAGGTTACTTTCCTTTAGGTCCTGGGTTCATTTCACTTCACAGAGGCAGTAGGGTTTGTAATAAAATAACCAAACAGGTGTGGCTTGGAGAAAGGATTTTTATGTAGAAATAGGCTTAATACATAGGTATTGAACAGAGGTATATAGTGATTGTTACAGAGCTGTTTCAGTGTGCATCAATGAATCTGTGTGTGCATGTGTGAAGTGTGAGAGAGAGATAGGCCAGAACATGTGGGTCAGAGCCTCATGGCAAGGGAGAGAGAGAGAGAGCGGGGGAGGGGTGAAGGGAATTGATCCTTCATGTCCGATGAATGGTGGAAGAGAGAGAGGTAAGAACATGTGGGTCAGAGCCTCATGGCAAGGTGTAGTGGAAGAGAGTGGGGGAGGGGTGAAGGGAATTGATTATCAGAGCCTCCTGTCCTTCATGTCCGATGAATGGTGGAAGAGAGAGAGAGAGGAAGTGTTTCTGTCCTTTATAGTGAATTGAATCCTCTCCAGCACTTCCCCTTGAGGTCTGCTATTGTTTCTAGCCACTCCCCTTTTAGGTCTGCCATTCTTGATTTAGCAAGGAGGGGCTTCAGACAGGCCTTGGAGACTGAAATCATCAGGGGGTTAGCTGCTTGGAATCCAGGGTCTGGGGAAAAAGCCATGACTCCTATGTCATGTATGCTGACAAGATCAATCTACTGGAACTCAGGGCTATTCGTTTGGCCCTCAAGGCTTTCTCTCAAACCCTGGCTCATCAGTCTGTCCTAGTTCAAACAGACAACCAAGTAGCCATGTTTTATGTGAACAAGCAGGGTGGAACTGGGTCCAGGCTCCTTTGTCAGGAGGCACAGGACCTTTGCTTGTTTGCTCTCAGGCACAACATGCTCCTCAAAGCTGTGTATCTACTTGGCCAGGAAAACCACCTGGCGGACAGGTTGAGCAGGATTCTGCAGCCCCACGAATGGCAGCTCCATCCCTTAGTGGTTCAGAAGATTTTCCTGAAATGGGGACGTCCAACCATAGATCTGTTTGCCAGTCCATCCAACAAACAACTGCCAAGGTTCTGCTCCAGGCAACCGCATCCTCTGCGGCTGGCAGCAGATGCTTTTCTGATTTCCTGGTCCCAGGGCCTCCTTTATGCGTTTCCTCCCATGCCCTTGGTGGCCCGAACCCTGTTCAAAATTCTTCAGGACAAGGCCTCTGTCCTGCTGGTAGCTCCCAGATGGCCGAGACAGTCTTGGTTTCCACTTCTGCTTCAGCTGGCAGTGGATCCCCCACTGCCTCTGGGGTTGCAGCCCGACCTTCTCTCTCAGGATCAGGGTTCCCTTCTGCACCCAAATCTCAGAGCTCTCAGTTTGATGGCATGGAGGCTGCAAGGGTAGTTTTGGCTCGCTGGGGCCTACCTCAGGAAGTTAAGGAGGTTGTCCTAGCCTCTAGGAAGCAGTCCACTAGACTTTCTCCTGTGCTGTATCAGTAGTGCTTCAGTACCTGCTGCACTTATCCAATCAGGGACTTAAGTTCAATTCTGTTCAGGTCCACCTCTCAGCTCTAGCAGCTCACCACTCACTGGTGGAGGGACATTCTCTGTCGGTTCACCCCTTGGTGTCCAGATTTCTTAGACGCTTGCTCTTGCTGAAGCCTCCAATCCGTCCTCCAGCTCCTGAGTGGGAATTGAATGTGATCTTGCAGCAACTGACTCGCCCACCTTTTAAGCCGATGGCTACTTGTCCTCTCCGCTTCCTGTCTTGGAAGACACTCTTCTTGGTAGCCCTTACCTCGGCCAGGAGAGTGAGTGAGCTTCAGGCCCTGGTCTGTGACAGGCCTTACACCCGCTTCTATAGGAACAGTGTAGTCCTTAGGACTCATCCAAAGTTCCTCCCAAAGGTTGTCTCCTCTTTCCACCTCAACCAGGAGGTGGTTCTTCCGACATTCTTTCCTAGGCCTCATGCAAGTCAGACTGAAGCAGTTCTGCATACCCTGGACTGTAGGAGGGCCTTATCCTTCTACCTTGACCATACGCAGGGGCATAGAAGGGCTACTCAGCTCTTCATTTCTTTTGACCCTAATAATTTGGGGTTAGCTGTGTCCAAGCGTTCCTTGTCCACCTGGGTGGCTGACTGTATCACCTGGGCTTACAGGGCGGCTGACCTTCCTTTGTAGGGTCGGGTCACGGCCCATCATGTCAGGGCAATGGCTGCCTCAGTGGCTCATCTCCACTCTGTACCATTGGTAGACATCTGCAGGGCTGCAGCTTGGTCCTCCAGCCAGACTTTTGCGGCTCATTACTGTCTGGAAAGGGAGTCCCGTAGGGACAGTGCTTTTGGCCAGGCAGTACTCCGCAATCTCTTTGAGCTTTACGCAAATCCTGCCCTCCAGCCCTCCGTTGGGCTACCGGTGGAGGTTCTTTCAGTGAAAAGCCTTTCTTTGATGCTGGGACTAGAGGGAGTTCTCTTGTTCAGCCTGGGTTCCTGGTAGGCCAGAGCTAGGGAGTCACTCATATGTGAGGACTGACTTCCTGCTTGATCCTGGAGAAAGAGTAGTTACTCACCTGTAACAGGTGTTCTCCAGGAGCAGCAGGAATCAGTCCTCACAACCCTCCCTCCTCCCCTTGGAGTTGCAGTTGTACATAGTTTAATTTTTTCATTTTTGTGTGCTGTTTCATAGCTATGTCATCAGACTGAGCAAGATGGCACCTTTAGGCGGGAAGGGGACCGCGCATGCGTGCCTGCATTCCCAAAGGCTTTCATGGAAAGCTGGGGAAATGCTCCGCAGGGGCTCCATCGACGTTGATGTCACCCATATGTGAGGAGTTTCCTGCTGCTCCTGGAGAACACATGTTACAGCTGAGTAACTACTCTTTAGGGACCTTTAACCACTTAGTGGCGCGAAAAGAGCGGCGTTTAAAAGATGTTCCGTTCTGCCCGCTTGACAGAGTTACATGCTATTGTGCAGCTGTGAATGTAGTTCTCCGTTCCATTTAGTAAGTTTTAAGTTCTCCAGGAACAAGCGGGAAGTGAGTCCTCACATATGGGTGACGTTGGCGTCGACGGAGCCCTCATGCGGAGCATTTCCCCAGCTTTCAAAGAAAGCCTTTGGGAATGAAGCGCGCATGCGCGGTCCCCTTTCTGCCCAAGGGTGCCATCTTGCTCAGTCTTCTTTTTTCCATGGAGCCCGACGGATGTGTGTCCTAGTCACCCGGTTTAAAGTTGATTTTGCCTTCGACGATTCGTGTTTTTTTGCCGGTTCGACGCCAGTTCCCCTTCCCGCCTGGGCACGGTACACCGGTATCGAGCCTGGAACTGTTTTTTCGTTTTTTGTCCTTCGCAACTAGCGTTCGCGCTCTTTTTCTTTTTCACTGGCAGCCCGGTCTTTTGACCTTGCAGGGCCCCTTTTTCCCCTGATGGTTGCCAGTGGGTTCAGGAAGTGTGATTGGTGTAAGAAAATGATATCTCTCACCGACACACATGACTGGTGCCTCAGGCCCGATCATGACCCGATGATCTGTGGCCCGTGTGGCAAAATGTCCTCAAAGACGTTGAGGAGCCGTCAGCATCAGTGGGAAAGGATCTTCTCTGACTCCGCGTTCGGCCAGGCCCGGACTTCATCAGAGGCCTAGACGGCTCGGTAGTCTGACCCCGAGCATTGTCGGGGCTCCTCTGAGCGGGGGTCTCCCTCACGGGAACAGAAAAGGAAGAAGAAATCTGCGAGGGCGGCGTCGGTGGAAGCTCTTGGTTCCTCGAGGGCCAGGGCACATAGCCCTGACCGCCATCTCGGGTCCTCGGAGCCGGAGAGGCCTGCCAAATTGCCTCGTGTGGAGCTGGAGTCCCCGAGTCACTTGAGTATTGTAGTCCTCATGGACTCTCTTCCGGGGGAGCCGACGTCGGCCCCGACGCCGTCGGGGGCCGATTCGGGGGCTTCTGAGTCTCCTGAGCTCAGACTAAGGTTGATGGCCTTGGAGAGCAGCTTGGCTGCCTTCATGGAACAGCAGCGGGTGCTGATCGCCGGTCTGACCGGTGCATCTGCCCTGACCACCGGGACCTTGACGTCCAAGTCGACACCGGAGGCCGAGCCGATCCAAAAGTCCATGCGGTCTCGAGTCGATCCTTGGCCAAGATCTCCCTTGGCCTCCCGTACGGGGCCGAGGTCATTGACGCTGCTACCCTCGGCGTCGGGGCGGATTGCATCGGTGCCCGCCCGACCGGAGCCGCTCGATTCCTCCTCAGAGGGTTCGGGGTGGGAGACGGAGGACGAGGAATCCCCAGACACCTTTTGGACCCGGTGCATCCCATCGGACTCACCAGAGTCTGAACCTCGGAGAAGGTCCCACCCCGGAGGATACCCGGTTCTCAGACTTCGTTAAGGATATGGCCAATGCCTTGGCCTTCCCCGTGGATCCCGAGGAGGAGCCGAAGAGCTCGAGGCCCTCCAGTATGACTCTCCCCCGAAGGAGGCCTTTACTGTGCCTGTTCCTCCGATGCTGGAGTGGCTGCTCTTCTGCATGTGCGAGGCACCGGCTTCGGCGCCTGTTCTCAACAAACGGGTCGATTCCCTTTATCGAGTCCCTAAGAGCTCTGGGTTCCAGAAGGCACAGCTACCGCACCATTTCATGGTTGTGGAATGGGCCATTCATCTTCTGAAGAGTCAGAAGATGCACTCCTCAGTGTCCCCCTGCAGGGAGGCCCAGAACCTGAATGCCCTCGGTAGAAAGTGCTTCCACGGCTATCTTGCCGTGTCCAGACTTACCAGCTGTACATGGGCATGTATTTACGGGAACTGGCAAAGGAGATTGCCGGGTTCTCTGCTGACCTCTCCGAGGAACCTTTTCAGAGGTTCAAGGCTTTGTCATCGGGGATTCGAGAGTGTTCGAAGTTATATCTCGAGCAGCCTATGATGGCTTCGAAGCTTCGGCCCGAGTAGCAGCAGCCGGCATCAGTACACGCCGTCAGGCCTGGCTACAGTCATCGGACCTCGAGCCATGGGTCCAGGACAAGTTGGTCAATGTGCCTTGCTGGGGTGAGAAGCTCTTTGGCAAACCCATGGCTGAAAAGGCTGCAGAAATCGGGACCGAGACTCTCACCAGGACAAAGCTGTCCAGGAAGACTTCTGCCCCTTCTCAGAAGAAGAAGGGCTCGGGGAAAAAGCCCTTTTCTCCAGGAGCAGCAGGAATCAGTCCTCACATATGGAGCTAGGGAGTCACCCATATGTGAGGACTGACTTCCTGCTTGGTCCTGGAGAAAGAGTAGTTACTCACCTGTAACAGGTGTTCTCCAGGAGCAGCAGGAATCAGTCCTCACAACCCTCCCTCCTCCCCTGGGAGTTGCAGTTGTACATAGTTTATTTTTATATTTTTGTGTGCTGTTCTTTAGCTATGTCATCAGATTGAGCAAGATGGCACCTTTAGGCGAGAAGGGGACCGTGCATGCGTGCAGTATTCCCAAAGGCTTTCATAGAAAGCTGGGGAAATGCTCCGCAAGGGCTCCATCGACGTCGATGTCACCCATATGTGAGGACTGATCCTGCTGCTCCTGGAGAACACCTGTTACAGGTGAGTAACTACTCTTTACCGGAGGAAGGCCTCTGCCTACAAATCCTACCCTCAATTCCAGGCCTCTGCAGCTCCCCAACAGGGTCAAAGGCCAAGGGGCAGGGACATGGGCCCCGTAGGCATTAAATCCCCAAGCCGCCAGCTCCGGCTCCTGCACAGCAGGGAGCGGGGTTTTGACTCCCACTGTATAGCCTCTCCTCCTCCGCTGGCTCCTCTCAGCACAGGAGGCCAGTTGACACTGTACGCCCACAGGTGGTCAGCCATAACAGGGGATACCTGGGTACTAAGCATAGTCCAAAAGGGCTATTTGCTCCACTTCAACCAGTTACCCCCCTCCTATCTTCCAGGGGAGCCTCCAAGACTCCCTCTGCACAGGAACCTCCTCCTTCAGGAGTTGTCAAGTCTTCTACAGGAGCAGTCGGTGGAACCGGTGCTTCACCACCTGATAGGGCGGGGCTTCTATTCCAGGTACTTTCTAGTACCAAAAAGGACGGGAGGCCTCAGGCCCATCCTAGACTTGTGAAATCTCAAGTTCCTGGAGAGGGAAAAGTTCAAGATGCTTACCCTTGGAATACTGCTGCCCTACCTCCATCAGGGAGATTGGCTATGCTCCTTAGACCTAAAGGATGCTTATACTCACATCCTCATTCATCCAGACCACAGACAATATCTCAGATTTGTAGTGGGAGGAAATATTTTTCAGTACAGAGTACTTCCATTTGGCCTGACCTCCGTCCCTAGGGTTTTCACCAAATGCCTGGCGGTGGTGGCGGCCTATTTCAGAAACCAGGGCATCTTTGTCTTTCCATACCTGGATGACTGGCTCATCAGGGGTCAGTCTCCACAGGAGGCCAGACAAGCCACTCTTCACACTGTCTCTCTTCTCCAGCACCTGGGCTTTGTCATAAACTTCACAAAGTCCACTTTGTTCCCCTCACAGGGCATAGAGTTCATAGGGGCCAGGTTGGATACCTTACAAGCAATGGCTTATTTGCCCGGGAACAGGGCTCACAGACTGATGGCTCTGGCCCAGCAGTTTTGCAGTGGATCTCTGGTCTCTGCCAGACATTTCCTGAGGCTTTTGGGCCACATGGCATCCACGGTCCATGTAACTCCAAATGCTCATCTGCATATGCGGCCTGCTCAATGGTACCTCAGAGCTCAATGGATACAGGCCACAGGAGACTTAAGTTACAGAGTAAGAGTGTCCAAACTACTAGCGGCCTCTCTGCAGTGGTGGCTGCATCTCCCAAACCTGATCAAAGGGGTGCCTTTCCAGGCACCACCACACACACAGGTGCTGACGACCGATTCTTCTCTTCAAGGTTGGGGTGCACATTGCCAGGGGGCATGTACTCTGGTCCTCTGGTCCCTTTGGGAGGCCACACAGCAGATCAATCTGTTGGAGTTAAGAGCTATTCGATTAGCTCTGCAAACTTTCTCTCATGTCCTCTCTCACCAGTCTGTCTTGATTCAGACCGACAACCAAGTAGCAGTGTTCTATGTGAACAATCAAGGGGGCACAGGGTCCAGGCTTCTGTGTCAGGAAGCACAGGACCTGTGCACCTTTGCAGTCAAGCACGGCATGTTTCTCCAGGACCAAGCAGGAAGTCAGTCCTCACATATGGGTGACATCGACGTCGATGAAGCCCTTGCGGAGCATTTCCCCAGCTTTCCAAGAAAGCCTTTGGGAATGCAGGCATGCATGCGGGGTTCCCTTCCCGCCTAAAGGTGCCATCTTGCTCAGTCTCTCTTTTTCCGTGAAGCCCACCGGACGTTTGTCCTAGTCCTCCCGGAAAAGTTAGATTTTTTTGCGATTCCTTCGCTATTTTTTCTCTGGTTCGACGCCGGTTCCCCTCCCGCCGGGTTCGGTACACTGGTATCGAGCCCGATCTTATTTTTTCGGTTTTTGCCCTTCGTGGCGCGTTCGCGCCCTTTTTTTTCTTTTTCCCTGGAAGGCCAGTCCTTTGACCTCGCGGGGACTCTTTTTTTCCCCGATGGCTTCCAGTGGGTTCAAAAAGTGTGATCGGTGCAAGAAGCTAATGTCTCTCACCAACACACACGACTGCTGCCTTCGGTGCCTCGGTCTTGATCACGATCCTAAGACGTGTGGACCATGTGGAAAAATGTCTTCCAAGGCGCTTCGAAGTCGTCAGCACCAAAAGGAAAGGCTTTTCTCCGACTTGGCCTCCGGCCTTGCCCGGACCTCGTCTGAGGCCTCGACATCTCGGGAATCTGATCCCGAGCACCGTCGGGGTTCCTCGGACAGGGGGTCCCCCGACCGGGAACGAAAGAGGAAGAAGCGGCTTGCGAGGGCATCGTTGGAAAAGGTCCCTGGCTCCTCGAGAGCTAGGTCTCAGACACCCGACCGTCGCCCTGGGCCCGTGGAACAGGAGAAGCCTCCCAAAGTGCCTCGAGTGGAGCCGGAGTCTGCTGGACACGTAAGTCCTGTAGTCCTCGTGGACTCTCCTCCCAGAGAGACAACGTCGGGCCGGCGCCGCCGGGGTCCGAGTCGGGAGCTGCTGAGTCTCCTGAGCTGGGTCTCAGGCTGACAGCCTTGGAGAGCAGACTGTCTGCCTTCATGGAACAGCAGCGGGCATTGATGGCCAGCCTGTCTGGCGCATCTGCCCCGACCACCGGGACATCGACATCGAAGTCGACCCCGGAGACCGAGCCGATACTCGAGACCATAAAGGCTCAAGGTTGAACTCTGTCGTGGTCTCCCGAGGGCGTCGACGCCGGTGCCTTTGGCGTTGGGGCGGGTGCTCACAGGCCCCGCGCGATCGGACCCCGATTCCTCATCGGACGAGTCTGCCTGGGAGACGGAGGACGAGGAGTCCCCCTACACCTTCCGGACTCGGTGCGTCTTGTCGGACTCACCGCAGTCGGAGGATACCCGGTTCTCGGAGTTCGTCTGGGATATGGCCACTGTGTTGGTTATCCCTGTGGACCCCGAGGAGGAGCCATGAGCCGAGGAGCTCAAGGCCCTCCAGTACGACTCTCCTCCGAAGGAGGCCTTTACTGTTTTGGTTCCTCCGATACTGGAACGGCTCCTCTTCCGGATGTGGGAGGCACCGGCCTCGGCGCCGGTTCTAAGCAAGCGGGTCGATTCTATCTATTGACTCCAGAAGAGCTCTGGCTTTCAAAAGGCGAAGCTACCACACCATTCCATGGTGGTGGAATCGGCCATGCATCGCCTGAAAAGTCAGAAGATGCACTCCGCGGTGCCCCCTGGCAGGGAGGCCCAGAACCTCAATGGTTTTGGTAGAAAGTGCTTCCAGGGCTTGATGCTTGCTTGCCGTGTCCAGTCTTACCAGCTGTACATGGGCATGTACTTGCGAGACCTGGCTAAGGAGTTGGCCGGATTCTCTGCTGGTCTCTCCGGGGAACCCTTGCAGAGGTTCAAGTCCTTCTCCTCGGGGATCCGGGAATGCTCCAAGTTTATGTCCCGCGCTGCCTACGATGGCTTCGGCCCATGTAGCGGCAGCCAGCATCGCGGCTCGACGCAAGGCATGGCTGCAGTCATCGGACCTCGAGCCATGGGTTCAGGACAAGTTGGTCGATGTCCCTTGATGAGGTGAGAACCTTTTTGGCAAGCCCATGACTGAGAAGGCCGCACAGCTCGAAACCGAGCACTTCAGGGAGGACAAGGCTGTCTAGGAAGACTGCCCCTTCTCACTAAAAGAAGGGCTCGGGTAAAAAGCCCTTTTACCCGAGGAAGGGCACTGCCTACAAACAGTACCCCCAGTACCAGGCCGCCCAAGCTGCCCCTCAGGGTCAGCAAGCCAAGGGGCAGGGTAATGGGCCCCGTAGGCAGAGGACTCCAAAGCCTCCGGCCCCTGCTCCCACTCAGCAGGGTGGGGTGTTTTTTTTTTTTTTAAATTGAAGTTTTAATCAGTTTAACACCAACTAAATATAAAGACAATCAGAAACAAAGGAAAAGCATTACTATACTTATCCATGGAAACACCCGTACAATGTAACGAAAACTGATTTAGCCCACATATCTGAGATTCAGCTGAGGCATTACTATAATAAGACTCCAAAAAAAGAGCATAAGGCACATAACCCACCTATCCGGAGACTAAACAACAATTACATTCCCCCTTACTTTTCCCTTACTGTCCTATCCGCTATGAATTTTTCCAAATGTGAAACATCAGTAAAGATAAATGAGTCACCCCCATAATTTACAACACATTTGCAAGGGAATCTGAGAAAAAAGGTAGCACCCAGCTGCAAGACCTGAGGCTTTAAAGTAAAAAAAAAGCCTCCTCCGCAGCTGGGTACTACGTGCCACATCAGGGAAAATATTAATAATGTGACCGCAAAACTTTGTAGCTTTATATTTAAAGAAATTCTTAAGAATACATTGTTTTGCATCCAAGGTCTTGCTTGTCACAAGTAAAGTAGCCCGGGTACTTATTGCGTCTGTGGAGTCCTCCAGAAAAGCGGTTAAATTTGAAATAGACGGTTCAATAACATCTAATTCCCCATTCACTGAAGAAACCTTTTTCACCGCTGCGGAAATATAATACATTTGTGAGAATTCAAAAGACTCACTCAAATGCAAAACCTCTCTCAAATACTTATCCAGAAGAATTCTGGGAGATAAGAGAGAGGTATGAGGAAAGTTTAATAATCGCAAGTTATGTAAACGTAGGGAATTTTCCAAAGCCTCCACTTTGCTATGCAAGATCAGCGAATCCTTTATGCCAGCCACACCTGTTACAGGTGAGTTAACTACTCTTTGTATCCTCTCAGAAATCCTAAGCCAAGGAAGCATCCAAAATAATGGAGAAACAAAAGCAAACTTAGAGACCCCAAAAATTAGCCTAAAGGCTGTATTTTGACATACATACAGCCTCCCAAGCTGCTGTTTTGTGCAATTAATCAACACCAATTTGCTATAAACCAGAAACGCTAAAACCGTACTCTGTACCAACACTCAAAAATCTTCTGCTGCAAAATACGGTCGAAGCCAAGTTTCTGCATTTGAAAAAAGGAACAGGAGATGACTGAACTAACATGTGCAGTCCACGACAACTCCTCATCCAATAGAACTCCTAACACCCGCAACACTGACTCCCTAAGCAGATCTAATTGAGTAATAGCTGTCGACAACAAATCTGGAACAGGATTACCATTATGAAAATAAAGTACTTTAGTCTTTGCCACGTTCAGCTGGAGATGAAATATTATGTCCATCTATGCATCAATTATAAGCCACTCGCAGCATCTTGTGACTTCAATGTGGTTCTCATGAAATGTGCTGATGAAAGTTCCTTCAAGCCACTAAATTCCTGTCCTTTAACGTTCTTGACCTAAAAGGTCTTATTCTTTTTTTTTTTTAACCTTTCAATATTATTAAATTAAGCAACCAAAAAGAAAGCAATACTTCATACATAATATCCAACATAACCTAAAAATAAAATAACATAGAAGAATTGCAGAAGTCCACATTAAAGGGGAAAGCACATGCATGGATGGAGGCAACCCAAAAAAGAAACTATTACCCGTTTTAACATCCTCAACCAAAATCACATCATAAAGAAAATACACAGGACTATTTATCCACAAGAAACTTCTCAATGTGTGAAACCTCCATAAAGACAAACCTATTGCCAGAATACATTACAATGCATTTACAAGGGAATTTTCAATAAAACATCCCATCAGCTGCCGGAACCTTAGACTTTAATTGCAAAAATGGTTTACGATGGCTTTGAGTAGCTTTAGCCGCCTTTTTACAGAAATAAAGCTTCATAATAGTACTCTTGTCCATCTCCATTCTAAAAGATACTAATAAGGTTGCCCTTCTTGAACCATTTTCCAAGGAAGACTCCAAACTGAGTTAAACCCAAATCATCTATATTTATGAGCTCATCCAATTCTCCCTCTGGAGTTTGTAAGGCAACAGTACGAGATAAATAATAAATTGAAGAGACAGAAGACTCTTCAAACAGAGTACAATAAAATTTCTTTTACATAGCTTTTAAATAATTCCAGAGGAGAGAGAAGATGAACCACTAGGAAATTTAAAATTCTAAGGTTCCGAACTCTGGCATTATTTCCAATAGTTCAGATTTATTATGCAACAGCAAACTATCTTTAATGAAGGAATTACTCACAGCTTGTACACTTCCTAAATTACCCTCCAACCTGGAGATTCTCCCACCCATGACTCCAAGCAGATCCCCATATCCTGCGAAAAGTCACATAACTGAGCCAGTGTGCCTTTAAGCATCCTTTCCATCCTACTGTTAGCTGACCAGATATCTCTTAATGAAATATCCTCTGAGCTAGGACCCGATATTGCCAAGTCAGTAGTAACAGGAGGTAAAGTCACTGGTACAAGGTACCATAGTCCCGAGTCAAAGGAAAGCTCAGAATGACCAGCTTGAACAAACGGTAATAGAGTGGAGACATATGGAAAAATGCCCCCTCCCTCCTAAGGGAAACACCTCTGATACACTGGCTCCGTCAACAATGTTTGACTGAGGGGGAGGAGTACACAACCCCAAACTTAAGGAGGCATCCGAAAAAGAGATTCTCCCCACAGTTTGCAGTACAGTTTTTCTGGGAATGGCAGTACTCACCAAATGTTGATCCATCGGGCCTTTCACCGTGTATACCACAACAGGCCCCTTATTTTTGGTTTTTCACTTACCCATTGGCAAACTGTGGAGGTATAAACAATCCTCAGGCTTCCTCAGATGCACCAAAGGGGCATTCATGCCCCTTAGGTCGCCTGCCCCGTAGGTCGCGTGCCCATGACCACGTCCTGCAGTGCTGGCAGATTTTATCCCCTGACTCTCTGAAAGGAGCAGCTGTAACATCAGCCGCTGGCGATATGGAATCCAGACCTCAGCTACAATGTCCCCAAATGCAGTCAATCGTCCACAAAGTTGCTTCCACAGGTCCCACAGTACAGGCAGGTTTTTATTTCCTGACGCTCTGGAAGGAGGAGCTATGACATCAGCCACTGCTGAGATGGAATCTGGACTTCTGCTATAACGTCTCCAGACACAGGCAGTTGTCCACACAGATGCCTCCTGGAAGATCTTATTCTTGGTGTTGGTTACTTCAGCACACAGTGAGCAAGCTTGAGGCTCGAATAGTTCATCCACCTGTCGCAAGATTTTTCCACAACAAAGTAGCACTTTGTATTCATCCCAAGTTCTTTCTAAAAGTGGTTACAGATTTTCATCTTAACCAGTCAATAGCACTAATCATATTTTTCCCAAAACCTCAGTCTCACAAAATGGAAGCTGCACTGCACATGTTGGACTGAAAGAGCTTTAGTTTTGTACTTTGAGCAGATGAAAACCAATAGAAAGCCTATCCAACCTTTTGTTTCTTTTGACCCCAGCAAGCTATGGACTGCCATCTCCAAAGATACTTTGTCAATATGGCTTGCAGATTACATTTCTTTCATTACGCCCAGAAAGGCATAAGCCTTGAGGGTCATATCACAGCTCATAATGTCAGAGTCATGGCTGCATCAGTGGCCCATGTGCACTTGGTCTCCGTGGAAAATATATGCAAAGCTGTAACATGGACTTCAGTTCACACCTTCACTTCTCACTACTGTTTGGATGAGGATTCGCGAAATAACAGCAGATTTGGTCAACCAGTACTGCAGAATCTTTTCAGGGAGTAGGATTAAATTCCATCCCCTTAGGCCCATATTTTTTAGATCAGGCTGCCTAAAAAAATTCTGAAAAGGCCCGTTGCCAACAAAAATATTTCTTCTTTTTGTTCAAGGCAGCCTGTAGCTAGGGAAAGACTAGAAAAGGGGACTGTTACTTCTGGAGAGAGATCTGCAATTGTGAGTATATACTTCTGGGAATTTTCTGAAAGGAATTCTTTTTATTAAAGCTGATTAATCTCCGGTGGGGGGGGGGGGGGGATAATATTGGTATGGGGTATATGAATGTTCGGCTCTCTGTAGCAGGGAGGGGGGGGAAAGGGCATGGTGGTTCCTATTCAAGCTAAGGAGGCCAGGGGGGTCTCAGTGGGATGGGGGGGGGGGAATGGAGGGCTGAGAGAGTTTATTGCATAAGAGGGGGGGTGAGGGTGGGGGGGGTATTAAAATGAGGAAAAAGGAAAAATAGGGTGCTAGCTACTTTTGTATAGTAGTATATGGTGAATTATTGATGTTTGTGTTGGGTTATGATACTGAAATGTTGACAATAAACATTTATAAATAAAAAAATAAAAGCTAATTAATCTGTGAACCCACTATTTTTTGTTAAATCAGTCAGGGCCTAGTAGCAGCAGTTTAAGTTTACATTTAAAACACAGAAGAGAGCTTTCTGGTTAAATTTCAGACCCAGCAGAGAGCTTGTAGTTTAAATTTAATAGTCATTCAGGGCCTAGCATCAGCAAAGTACTTTTAGTTTCAATTTAAAACACAGACAAGAGCTTTCTGGTTAAATTTAGAACCCAGCAGAGAGCTTGTAGTTTAAATTTCATAATAAGTTAGAGCCTAACAGCAGCAAAGAGCTATAATTTAAATCAAATAAGAATATAGCTTACCTCAGCAGCACAGGACAGGGTACTATGTAGCAGCCCTCTTTTAATAAATGTTATTTCCCTCCCTCCCTCCCCACACCCACCCACCCCTGGGATAATCGTAGCTTTATAGGTACTTACACATTTTAACAGACAGGAGGTGCTCTCAGGTGAAGCGCATTACCCAAATCAGTCACACACTAAGGACCTGAGATTAATTAAGCTTCAGGTGAACAAGGTATATTAAACGTATTAGGTACAGTTTTATTGGCAACTCTTAGTAAGTAAAGAACTTAAAGATCTAAACAAAAGCTTAAAACTAAGATGCAGACAGCAGTCCAGCAGCGAGATGGGGGCTTTCCAGTCTTTTGCATTGAGTGTCACATGGATGATTTTCTCCCAGTTGGTGAGAGGTCTTACGTGTGCACTAGGTGCAAGGAGCTCTTTGCTCTCAGGGAACGAGTCCATTCTCTAGAGGCTAGAGTAGCAGACTTGGAAAACATAAGACAGACAGAGAGGTACATAGACGAGACCTACAGGGATATAGTCCTGAAGTCCCACCTCCAGTCTGGCAGCATCCCTGTTGCCATGGAGGAGAGAGGTCACGTGACAGGAGAGCATCACCCTGGTGTGTCAGGAAGTGATCCTGTAACTAGGACCTGTCCTCCAGGTGATGTAAAACCCTCTCGCACCGAGGAAGTTTCTCCAGGGCCATGTGCCCATGAGGGAAGGGTTAGGACAGCCGTTATAGTTAGTGATTCGATCATTAGGCATGTAGATAGCTGGGTGGCTGGTGGACATGAGGATCGCCTGGTAACATGCCTGCCTGGTGCGAAGGTAGCGGACCTCATGCGCCACCTAGATAAGGTCTTAGATAGTGCTGGGGAGGAGTCTGCTGTCTTGGTACACGTTGGTACCAATGACATAGGAAAATGTGGTAGGGAGGTTCTGGAGGCTAAATTTAGGCTTTTAGGTAGGAAGTTGAAATCCAGAACTTCCAGGGTACCGTTTTCCGAAATGCTTCCCGTTCCACGTGCAGGACCCAAAAGGCAGACAGAGCTCCGGAGTCTCAATGCGTGGATGAGACAATGGTGCAGAGATGAGGGTTTTGGATTTGTTAGGAACTGGGGAACATTCTGGGGAAAGGAGGGGCTTTTCCGAAGGGATGGGCTTCACCTTAACCGGGATGGAACCAGGCTGCTGGCATTAACCTTTAAAAAGGAGATAAAGCAGCTTTTAAACTAGATAATAGGGGAAAGCCGACAGTTGCCCAAGAGCAGATGGTTCGAAAGAACGTATCCTTGAAGGATACCACCAAAAGCAGAGAGGTTCCAGAAAAGAGTAAAGTAGCCCAAATGCCCTCGAGTATGGAGCAGACAGAGCTTAAAGATCCCAAATTGCCCATGTCTACCAATAGCCAAATTAATATGAAAAAAATACAGTCTCTAAAATGCTTGGATGCAAATGCTAGAAGTCTAAAAAATAAGATGGGAGAATATATAGCACTAAATGAGAGGTTAGATATGATTGGAATATCAGAGACATGGTGGAAGGAGGACAACCAGTAGGACACTGTGATACCTGGGTACAAACTATATCGTAATGATAGAGCTGATCAAATTGGTGGAGGGGTTGCGCTCTATGCTAGAGAGGGCATTGAGTCAGAAAGGATTAAAGTTTTGCAGGAAACAAAATTTGCTGTAGAATCTCTATGGATTGAAATTCCATGTAAAAAGGGGAAGGCGATAGCAGTGGGGATGTACTATCGACCACCGGGCCAGAATGAACAAATGGATGATGAAATGCTCAAAGAAATCAAGGAAGCTAACAAACGTTACAGCGCAGTAATAATAATGGGCGATTTCAATTACCCCGGTATCGACTGGGTCAGTGTCACGGCAGGATATGCTAGGGAGATAAAGTTCCTAGATGACATAAATGACTGCTTCTTGGAGCAGCTGGTTCATGAACTGACCAGAGGGGAAGCCATATTAGACCTAGTCCTTGGTGGAACACCAGATCTAGTGCAAGAGATAAGGGTGTTGGGGCCACTTGGCAATAGTGATCATAGCATGATCGCTTTTGATTTAATTAGTGGAGGAGGGATAGTACGGAAATCCACAGTACTACCTTTTAACTTTCGAAAGGGAGACTATGATAAAATGAGGAAAATAGTTAAAAAACTAAAAGGAGCAGTTGCGAAGGTTAAAGACGTACATCAAGCTTGGGTGGTGTTGAAAAATACTGTCTTGGCAGCCCAGACCAGCTATATTCCACGTTTTAAGAAAAGAGGAAGGAAGTCCAAAAAACTGCCAGCATGGTTTAAAGGTGAGGTCAGAGAGGCTGTTGCCAAAATAGCATCTTTCAGGAAATGGAAAAAAGAGCCAAACGACGAAACCTGGAAACAGCACAAGCACTGGCAAGTCAAATGCAAGGCATTGATAAAGCAAGCAAAGGGAGAATTTGAGAAGAAGCTTGCTGTGGAAGCAAAAACGCGAAATAAAGATTTTTTCAAGTACATTCGTAGCAAAAAACCTGTGAGAGAGTCAGTTGGTCCATTAGATGATAGAGGAGTTAAAGGGGCACTAAGAGGCAACAAGGCGATAGCGGAGAGACTGAATGAATTCTTTGCTTCGGTCTTTACTGAGGAAGATGTAGGGATGTTATCCATGACTGAAGTGGTATTTAAAAGTGCGGAAGAATTGAAGGAAATATCGATACATGGGGAAGATGTACTACAACTATTAGATAAACTGAAGAGTAGCAAATCACCTGGGCCGGATGGTGTACATCCAAGGGTTTTGAAAGAACTGAAATATGAGATTGCAGACCTGCTATTAGTTCACAGATTACTATCATTAAAATCATCTCTAATACCTTAAGATTGGCGGATCGCTAATGCAACACCAATTTTTAAAAAGGGTTCCAGGGGTGATCCGGGAAACTACAGACCGGTGAGCCTCACGTCAGTACCGGGAAAAATGGTAGAAACCATCATAAAGAATAAAATTACTCAGCATGTAGATAGTTATGGCCTAATGGGAGACAGCCAATATGGCTTTAGACAAGGAAGATTTTGTCTTACTAATCTGTTATGTTTTTTTGAAAGTGTGAATAAACAGGTGGACAAAGGTGAGTCTGTTGACATAGTGTATCTGGACTTTCAGAAAGCCTTTGACAAGATCCCTCATCAGAGACTTTTGGCAAAACTAAAGAGTCATGGGATAGGAGGCAGTGTACTACTGTGGATCAGGAACTGGTTAAAAGATAGAAAGCAGAGGGTAGGGCTAAATGGCCAATTTTCCCAATGGAGAAAAGTGAATAGTGGTGTACCCCAGGGATCTGTGCTGGGTCCGCTGCTTTTTGACATATTCATAAATGAGCTGGAAAGTGGAATAACGAGTGAGGTTATCAAATTTGCAGATGACACAAAACTATTTAAAGTTGTTAAAACCCAAGAGGATTGTGGAAAATTGCAAGAGGATTTTGATAAATTAGAAGACTGGGCATCAAAATGGAAGATGAAATTTAATGTGGATAAGTGCAAAGTTATGCACCTAGGGAAGAACAACCCGAACTATGGTTTACACAATGCAAGGTTCCACATTAGGAACCACCACCCAGGAAAAAGATTTAGGCGTCATTGTGGATAACATGTTAAAACCCTCGGCCCAGTGTGCAGCGGCAGCCAAGAGAGCAAATAGGATGCTAGGTATCATAAGGAAAGGAATGGAAAATATAACAAAGGATATTATAATGCCTCTATATCGTTCCATGGTGAGACCGCACCTTGAATATTGTGTGCAATTCTGGTCGCCGTATCTTAAAAAGGATATAGAGTTATTAGAAAAGGTTCATAGAAGAGCCACCAAAATGGTAAAGGGGATGTAAGGATACTCCTATGAAGAAAGGCTAAAAAGGTTAGGGCTCTTTAACCTGGAAAAGAGACGGCTGAGGGGAGATATGGTAGAAGTCTATAATTTAATGAACGGAGTGGAATGGGTAAACGTAGATCGATTGTTTACGTTATCAGAATATAGAAAGACTAGGGGACATGCAATGAAGCTACAGGGTAAACTATTTAAGACTAATAAAAGAAAATATTTTATCTCCAGGAACAAGCAGGAATAAGTCCTCACATATGGGTACGTCGGCACCGACGGAGCCTGCGCTGGAAAACTCCCCAGCCTTTCAGATGAAAGGCTTTTGGGGCCTCCCACTGCACATGCGCGCTGCCTTCCCGCCTTCCTGACCAGCTCTCCTCAGTTTCTCTTTTTCCGCGGAGCCAGCAGGTCGTGTTCCTGTCACCGCTGAAGAAATTGTTAAATTTGTTATTTTTCTTTAGACCGCGTACCTGCCTTCCCCATACCGAAACCGGTACCGCCGGTCTCTCTTTCTTTCTTTATAAAAAATAAAAAAAAAAAAGACTTTTTTATTTTCTTCAGCACAGCTTGGTACCTGTTGTTAGGCCTTAAGGCCTACACAAATTCTCCTCATGGAGAAGCCAGTCCCTGGTTTTAAAAAATGTACCAAATGCAGTGCTGTCATTTCTGTCACAGACACCCATGAATGGTGTCTCAAATGTTTGGGACCTGAACACTCCATACCGGACTGCCCATCCTGCACCCAGATGTCTAAACGTGGTTAGCAGAACCGGGCCATCAAGCTCCATGTGCTGTTTCCTTCAGAAGCATCACAGTCATCCAGGTCTTCCTCTCCGGATGGATCTCAGGTAACCAAAACTTCTGTGGGCAAATCCTCTAAAAGCAAATCTCTTTCTAAAGATCGAGAGGCTCTCAATTTTGAGTTCGAGGATTCTGCCCAGGCCAAAAAACCCCGGCGGGAGGTTCCGGCCTCCAAAGCAATCATGGGATCACAGGTTGACATCGATGGCACGGCCTCGACCGATCACCTGTTGGACTGCTCTGGGGTACCGGCCCATACCGGTACCGACATCCAGGCAGTAGTGGCGTCTATGGGCAGTACTGTCCAGACCATGCAGCAGGCCGTTCTGGCATTCATTAAGGCTGCGACGCCGACCCCGGTTCCGGTATCCACACCGGAACCGAGACCATCGACTTCCAAACGTCGATCGGTTCCGCATGCCGGATTCCGGCTTTCGCCTGGTACCGATCCCATGCCCGATACGCCCGATGTCGATACCGATCGGTATGTGTTTCGTACATTGGCAGTACAGAGGGAAGACTCAGATTATTCTGATGAATTCAATTCCTCTGATGACTCTGCTGAGCTTATTCTTCCTGAGGAGCCCTCTTCTCCAAAGAGGAGGATGTCTCCTCCAGAGGATTTATCCTTTCAGGATTTCATTGTTGATGTAGCTAAAGCACTTTCTATTGCTACATCTTCTGAAAAAGAACCCAGATCAAAAAAATTGGACATTTTAGGATACTCAAAAGCTCCTAAAGAGGCAGTCACTCTGCCTGTCCATGAAATCCTTCAAGAACGCTTGATGGATTTGTGGGAGACTCCTTTAACACTGTCTCCCCATTCCCGTAGGTTGGACACCATGTATCGGGTCCCTCCTTCGCCTGGGTTCCAGAAAACTCAGCTGCCTCACCACTCTATTGTGGTGAAGTCTGCCATGAAGAAAATAAAGAGTCCTAAAAGGCATTCTTCTACCCCTCCAGGGCGAGAATGTAAGACCCTCGACTCTTTTGGAAGAAAGATGTTCCAGGCTAGTATGCTTATAGCCAGGATCAATTCTTATAGCCTTTATATGGGCATGTTTCTTGGACAACTTGCTCTAAAAATACAGAATGTTGCCCCCTTTATCCCTGATGATCAAAGGGCGGACTTCTTTTCTATGGTGACACAACTTTCAGAGGTTTGATTCCTTTGAAGTTGCAGGCAGAGCTTCGGGAATTGCTTTTGCAGCCCGACGTCTAGCTTGGCTCCAGGCTTCTGACCTAGAACCCTGGGTTGTAGATGGCCTCAGGAATCTGCCCTGTACCGGTGAGAACTTATTTGGGGAAGACTGGCAGATTAAAGCTGCTCAAATGGATGCAGAAAATGCCACTCTAGATAGACTTTCCAAGTCTACTTCTACCCCTGCCAAAAAGAAGTCTTTTAAAAGGCCTTACTATAAAAAGGCCAGATTTCCCACAAATACTGGCCAGCAGTCTGCTCAGCCTCGCTTTGCGGCTAAGCGTCAACAATCTAAGCAGGTAAAGTCAAAGCCTGCAGTGTCTGCTACACCCCAGCAGGCTCAACCCCCTCAGGGGTTTTGACTTGCCTCTAGAGAACTTGCCGTTTCTGGCTCTAGAACAACCAGAGCCCCTCACCATTCCTGGAAGGCTAGCTCATTTTGCTCCCAGATGGGAACAAATCACATCAGAGCAATGGACCCTCTCTATTATCCGGGAGGGCTACAAACTTCATTTCTCCAGCCTTCCTCCCCATACCATGGTGAGGCAATTCAGTTCTCCCCCATCTCTTCTGACCCTGTTGGGTCAGGAAGTCTCTTCTCTTCTTGCCCAAGGGGCAATAGAGGAGGTTCCTCCTCCACATCAGGGGTTAGGTTTCTACTCCCCTTACTTTCTCATAACAAAGAAGACAGGAGGCTTCAGACCTATCCTAGATCTGAGAGAATTGAACAGGTTTCTATTCAAGGAGAAATTCAAAATGCTCTCTCTGGGCCTTCTCCTTCCATACCTTCAGAGTCAGGATTGGCTTTGTTCTCTAGATCTCAAGGATGCGTACACTCATATACTCATCCATCCATCCCACAGAAAATATCTAAGATTTCTGTTCCAGGGAAAACATTTCCAGTACAGAGTACTACCCTTCGGTCTGGCCTCTGCACCAAGAGTCTTCACAAAATGCATGGCAGTCGTAGCTGCATTTCTCAGAGGCATGGGAATCTTTGTCTTCCCATATCTGGACGACTGGCTCATCCGAGCTCCATCTCAGTCAGAAGCCCAGATGTCTCTGGAACCGCACAAAGCGTATTCTTCAATATCTGGGACTTGTGGTAAACATTCCCAAATCCCAACTCATCCCTACTCAGTCTCTGGAATTCATAGGCGCCCAATTGGACTCCACCACTGCAAGGGCCTACCTCCCTCTGGTCCGAGGCCAAAGACTAATAAGCTTGGCCTCCCAGGCTCAGTCCAGAAGTCACTTGTCAGCCAGAGAAATGCTGCAGCTTCTGGGCCACATGGCCTCCACGGTACACGTGGTGCCCTACGTTCGTCTTCATATGAGAGCAGCTCAATGGACCTTGGCCACCCAGTGGTCTCAAGCATCAGGACTGCTCTCAGACCAAATACTCACCTCAAAACGACTGTTTTGGTCTCTCCAGTGGTGGACATCCTCCAAAAATCTGTTGTTGGGGATCCCCTTCCAACCTTCGTTGCCCCAAGCAACCCTCACAACAGATGCCTCCCAAGCAGGGTGGGGAGCTCATCTCCAGCACCTCTCCACTCAGGGCACCTGGTCTCCTCAGGAGACCACCCTTCACATCAACCTTCTGGAACTGCGAGCAATCTTCCTTGCCCTCACAGTCTTCCACACCCTCCTTGTCAACCTGACTGTCCTAGTCCAAACAGACAATCAGGTAGCCATGTTCTATGTCAACAAACAAGGAGGGACGGGCTCTCTGTCGCTTTGCAACGAAGCTCTCAGATTATGGGCCTTCGCCAGAGAGCACCAAATTCATCTTCTGGCAGTATATCTTCCAGGAGTTCAAAACTCTCGGGCAGACAGACTCAGTCGAGTTCTGCTCCCACACGAATGGTCCCTACATATGGACCAGATACGCAGAATCTTTCAGGAATGGGGGACCCCGGACATAAACCTCTTTGCAAGTCCGTGGAATGCCAAACTTCCCCGGTTCTGTTCCAGGACTCCGTGTCAGGGAGCTCAGGCCAACGATGCCTTTCTCCTACATTGGGGTCAGGAATTCCTGTACGCTTTTCCAGCCATTCCTTTGATTCCCAAGACTCTGTTCAAACTTCAGAAGGATCACGGATCCATGATCCTCATTGCTCCACGCTGGCCACGCCAAGTGTGGTTCCCTCTCCTTCTACAGCTCTCCCAGGGCTCCTCCCTGGACCTGGGAGCTGCACCAGACCTTCTGTCTCAGGAGCAGGGGACTTTGTGGCATCCAAACCCCAAGTCCCTACATCTCCGAGCTTGGTTACTGAAGGCTTAAGCCTTCATGAGTTTAATCTTTCCCAACCAGTGAAAGATATCCTTCATGCCTCTAGGAAACCTTCTACTAGGCGTTCCTATGCTTTCAAATGGAAACGTTTTTCCATTTGGTGTGCGCAACAGGGTCTTGACCCTCTAGCACTTCCTTTGAATTCTCTACTGGACTATCTCCTGCATCTTTCCAATGCAGGCCTCAAGACGAATTCAGTACGAGTCCATTTAAGTGCTATTGCAGCATCCTTAAAACCTATAAATGGACAACCTGTCTCCTCTCATCCTCTTATTGCAAGGTTCATGTGAGGCCTGACCCTCACTAAGCCTCCCATCCGACCTCCTCCGGTAGCATGGGACTTAAATCTAGTTCTGGGTCAACTTATGAAGCCACCTTTTGAACCGTTGGTATCTACCTCCCTGAAATTTCTTTCCTGGAAGGTTCTTTTCCTTATTGCAGTCACTTCGGCTCGCCGCATCAGTGAACTGCAGGCTTTGGTGGCTAATCCACCTTATACCAGATTTCATCATGATAAGGTGGTCCTTAGGACGAATCCCCACTTTATGCCTAAAGTGGTCTCGCCTTTTCATCTTAATCAAGAGGTATATCTACCTGTTTTTTTCCCGGCTCCTCATGCATCCAGTGCAGAGAGGAACCTTCATACTCTTGACTGTAAAAGAGCTCTCGCCTTTTACCTCAACAGGACTCAGCCACATCGAAAGTCTTCCCAACTTTTCGTGGCTTTTGATCCTTCTCATTTGGGACTTCCAGTCACCAAACGTACACTTTCCAATTGGATTGCTCAGTGTATTTCTTTTGCTTACCAGAGTAAGAACATTTCTCTGGAAGGCCATGTCACAGCTCACAATGTGAGAGCCATGGCTACTTCTATGGCTCATCTTCACTCTGTGTCCATAGATCAGATCTGTCGAGCAGCCACTTGGGCCTCGGTTCATACCTTCACAGCCCATTACTGCTTGGACAAGGACTCCCGCCGGGATGCCTTGTTTGGTCAGGCTGTCCTCAAACACCTGTTCCATAATTAAACTACTCCTGCCCACCTTCCCTGGATGGATGCCTGAGATCCATACGAAGATGGTTTACCCTTGGAGGGGGATCTCCCAGGCATCTTAGCTAGGGAGTCCCCATATGTGAGGACTTATTCCTGCTTGTTCCTGGAGATAGCACAGTTACTTACCTGTAACAGGTGATCTCTGGGAACAGCAGGAATTAGTCCTCACAACCCACCCACCTCCCCTAGGAGTTGTATCTCTATCTATCTATCTTCCTTTCCTCTCTCTATTGTCTCAGCTTTAAACTCGAACTGAGGAGAGCTGGTCAGGAAGGCGGGAAGGCAGCGCGCATGTGCAGTGGGAGGCCCCAAAAGCCTTTCATCTGAAAGGCTGGGGAGCTTTCCCGCGCAGGCTCCGTCGGTGCCGACGTACCCATATGTGAGGACTAATTCCTGCTGTTCCCAGAGATCACCTGTTACAGGTAAGTAACTGTGCTTTCACTCAACGTGTAATCAATCTCTGGAATTTGTTACCGGAGGATGTAGTAAAGGCTGTTAGTGTAGCTGGGTTTAAAAAAGGTTTGGACAAGTTCCTGGAGGAAAGGTCCATAAACCATTATTAAGAAGGGACCCAGGATATCAATGCTTGACCCAGTACAAGCATTGCGAAACCTGTGTCTTTTGGGGAAACTGCTAGGTACGTATTACCTAGATTGGCCAATGTTGGAAACAGAATACTGGGCTTGATGGACCTTGGTCTGACCCAGTATGGCATATCTTATGTTCTTATGATTCCTGTACATGAGAGCTTTTTTCCTGCTTGTCCATGGAGAAAGCATAGTTACTCACCTGTAACAGATGATCTCCGGGAACAGCAGGAATCAGTCTTCACATATTGGTGACATTAGCACTGATTGATCCCGGGTGGGAATGCTCCCCAGCGTACAATAAGAAAGCTTTTGGAAGCCTCCACTGCGCCTGTGTACCTGTCTTCCCGACCCCTCTCCTCAAAGTTGAAACCACTGGAACCGAGTCTGAGGCAAATGATGATCC
Source organism: Ichthyophis bannanicus (assembly GCA_033557465.1). Lineage (NCBI taxonomy): Eukaryota > Metazoa > Chordata > Amphibia > Gymnophiona > Ichthyophiidae > Ichthyophis > Ichthyophis bannanicus. The sequence continues at coordinate 1,130,613,627 of CM066033.1, forward strand.
CAACTTTTTGGCTTGGTTCTTGAGGCCTCTCGTTGTCACTTGCTGACATAAAAGATAAGAGCTGGGCTGAAGGTCATGGCCCAAATATTTTAAATACCTGTCATGTTTATCAGTGACTGAAATAGTGCAAAGCACTTGGGTATATTTTTTAAAACCAGTGACTGGTTTGTCCATGCCTTCAAAAAGAAAAGAGAAGGGGGCTATGGAGATTTTGAGGCCTAGTCTGGTGGTGAAGACTGCGAAGAAAAAGAAAAGAAAACAATATTGGGACTAGTGTTGAGTTTGACGTAACTTGTGTTGATGGGAAGGCAGAAGCATGATGCTATACCAAAAGAGAGGTTTTTCTGCAGTAACAGGAATGGTGCATCCTTCAGGCTCTGTGGAAAACAAAGAACTGAGGATAGGGGTCGGGAAGGGCATGCTGGTGCAGTGGAGGGCTCCCAAAAGCTTTCCTACTGGATGCTGGGGAGCGTTCCTGTGTGGGCTCCATCAGTGCTGACGTCACCCATATATGAAGACTGCATTCCTATTTGTTCCTGAAGATAAGTGTAGTTACTCATCCATAGAAGGCATTCTCCGTAGACAGCAGGAAGAATCTTCACAACCCTGTCTCCTCCCCTTGGAATTGTTTTCTCTTCAGCTCTATATAGGACTGAGGGTAAGACAGCACCAAAGCAGTAGGTCAAGCTTCCAAAAGCTTCTTAGAAGGAACTGGGAAAACTCCTGTACTCCTTCAGATCATTTCACCCATATGTAAGGACTTTTCTGTTGTCCATGGAGTGCACCTGCTACAGGTGAGTAACTATGCTGCACTTTCATTTGGCAGAGCAGAAGAAAACTGAGTAACGGTGGAGACCACGGAGTGTGGGAAGGGCCATGCATGCTTAGAGCTTTACACTAAGCTCAATAACATCACCTATTTTAGCATCAGATCCAATCCTGCTTGTTGATGGAATATAAGTTATGGTCAATGGTACTGAGTGCTGCAGACATATCCTGAACACCAGAGTCTTTCCCTAGGTCATATAAAAAAAAAGAAATCCAATAATTGCCTACAAGATAATATTTTAATTTTCAAAGACACTTTTTCATCAGTTCTACCAGTTACAAACAGAGCATAAAGAATCTCACATAAAAATGGCATCTAAACACTAGCTATTACAACTGCACCTTTTCATAATTCTATTTTCCTCCAGAAAGGGTAGATTTGAAACAGAATATCAGGTCATCTTCATCAAAATCGGGCCTTTTATTTGGAGCTTTTTCAAAATAGCCAGGTTCAAGGGTGAGGAAATAGAATCCCGAGATAAACATGTTACTCACCTGCAGCAAGTATTCTCCATGGACATCACCGACAGAGCTCCACATGTGAATTTCTCTCAGCTCCTTCCAGAAGGTTTTAAGTGTAGTATCTCTGTGCATGTATTTCCTCCTGTCGCTGCCACCACCTCTACATCTCCTCAGTCTGGCAACCAGCTAAACAGAATACAACTCCAAGGGAAGGTGGAAGGGTTATAATGACTTATCCTGCTTCCATGCAGAACACCTGGTACAGGTGGTAAACTCTGCTCAGTGGACAAACAAGATAATTGCTCACAGGTGAGATTCCCTAGCTAACGGCTACCACAAAAATAAAAAGGGTAAACCAGTGTGTCTTACCTTGCAGACACTAACAGAAAAGCTCTTTTTTTCTTTTTGGCAACAGCTAGAACGAGTAGCATGGAATAAAAGGAAAAAAAATGGGCCTCGGGAGGGAGATGGATTCTAACACCAGAACAAATTTCGAAGTACAGTATGATTGAATCTGCTGTGACATCACGAGTCCTTTTCCAAACAGTAATGTGATGTAAATGTGTGGGGACTAAGGTCCAAGTGACAATCTTACATATCTCTTCCATGAAGACTGAGAGCAAATGGGCCACTGACACAGCCATGGTTCAGATGTGAGCAGTGGCATGACCTTCAAGCATTAGAACTGCCTTGGGCATAACCAAAAAATGCAATCTGCTAGCCAAACTGAAGGAATACGTTTGTTGATTGGAGCCCTGAACCTCTAGGGGTCAAAACAAACAGCTGGCCTTTAGAACACTTCAAATAGAAGGCCAAGACTCTCTTGCAGTCCAATGTGTGCAACTTGCTCTCCCCTTAATGTGAGCATGGGGTCTTGGGGAAAACATTGGAATGACTACTGACTGATTAAGGTGGAAGTCCAACACTACTTTAGCAAGGATTTTAGGATGAGTATCAAAATCATCCTACTGTCGAAAGTCTTTGTGAAGGATGCATCCACTACTGAATCAAAACTAGTCTGAGGTCTCAAGACATTGCAGGAAGCTTCATAAGAAGCCAGTCTCACATGAAACAAACTAAAGGCTCTATAGAGATGGGTTTACTTTCTACATGATAGTGATAAGCATAAAATTCATCAAGGATGTCATTCCAGAACAGGAATATGCCCTTTGGACGTGCGATGTCCCTGCATGTAAACGGCACTAGCACGGGGATCTCAGAACATGGGGGGGAGAGGACGGAATGGGGGTGTGGTCAGCAGCGCAGACATGTAATGTGTATTCAGGAAAGGCTTGTGTATGTTCTTCTCTGTTTCCCATAGGCGTCCACGTTATACCAGCAGAAACGTGGAATAAAACCTTTTTGCTCTGTTCTGAAATGCATCCCATAGAGATGTGGCAAACATAAGATGTGCCATACTGGGTCAGACCCAGGTCCATCAAGCCCAGTATCCTGTTTCCAACAGTGGCCAATCTAGGTCATACGTACCTAGCAGTTACCACAAAAGACACAGGTTCCACAATGCTTGTATTGAGATATCTTGGGTCCCTTTTAATAATAGTTTATGGACCTTTCCTCCAGGAACTTGTCCAAACCTTTTTTAAACCCAGCTACACTAACAGCTTTTACTACATCCTCTGGTAAAAAAATTCCAGAGTTTGATTACATGTTGAGTGAAAAAATATTTTCTCTTATTAGTCTTAAATAGTTTACCCTGTAGCTTCATTGCATGTCTCCTAGTCTTTCTATATTCTGAAGATGTAAACAATCGATCTACGTTTACTTGTTCTATTCCATTCATTAATTTATAGACCTCTATCATATCTCCCCTCAGCCGTCACTTTTCGAGGTTTAAGAGCACTAACCTTTATAGCCTCTCTTCATAGAGGTATCTTTCCATCCCCTTTACCATTTTGGTGTTTCTTCTCTGTACCTATTCTAATAATGCTATATCCTTTTTAAGCTATGGCGACCAGAATTGCACACAATATTCAAGGTACGGTCGCACCATGGAACGATAAAGAGGCATTATAATATCCTTTGTTTTATTCTCTATTCCTTTCCTTATGATACCTAGCATTATATTTGCTCTCTTGGCTGCCGCTGCACACTGGGGGGAGGTTTTTAACATATTATCCATGATGATGCCTAAATCTTTTTCCTTGGTGGTGGTTCCTAATGTGGAACCTTGCATCGTGTAACCATAGTTTGGGTTGTTCTTCCCTAGGTGCATAACTTTGCACTTGTCCACTTTAAATTGCATCTGCCATTTGGATGCCCAGTCTTCCATTTTATCAAGATCCTCTTGCAATTTTCCACAATCCTCATGGATTTTAACAACATTAAATAGTTGTATAATCTGCAAATTTGATAGTGTCACTCGTTATTCCCATTTCCAGGTCATTTATGAATATGTTAAAAAGCAGTGGACCCAGCACAGATCCCTGGGGTACTCCACTATTCATCTTTCTCCATTGGGAAAATTGGCCATGTAGCCTACCCCCTCTGCTTTCTATCTTTTAACCATTTCTTGATCCACAATAATTTACTGCCTCCTAGACCATGAATTTTTAGTTTTGCCAAAAGCCTCTGATGAGGAACTTTGTCAAAGGCTTTCTGAAAGTTCAGATACACTATATCAACAGACTCATCTTTGTCTACCTGTTTGTTCACACCTTCAAAAAAACATAAGAGATTAGTAAGACAAGATCTTCCTTGTCTAAAGCCATGTTGGCTGTCTCCTGTTTAAGCCATGACTATCTACATATTGAATAATTTTGTTCTTTATGATGGTTTCTACCATTTTTCCCGGTACTGACGTGAGGCTCACCGGTCTGTAGTTTCCGGATCACCCCTGAAACCCTTTTTAAAAATTGGTGTTACATTGGCCACCCTCCAATCTTCAGGTACGATGATTTTAATGATAGTTCACAGATTACTAATAGCAGGTCTGCAATCTCATATTTCAATACCCTTGGATGTATACCATCCGGTCCAGGTGATTTGCTACTCTTCAGTTTATCAAATAGTTGTAATACATCTTCCCATTGTAATACATCTTCCCGTTGTATCGATATATCTTTCAATTCTTCTGCAGTATCACCTTTAAATACCACTTCAGTCATGAGTAGCATCTCTACATTTTTCTCAGTAAAGACGGAAACAAAGACTTCATTCAGTCTCTCCGCTATGGCCTGTTCCCTCTTAGTGCCCTTTTTACCTCTCTGTCATCTAATGGTCCAACTGACTCTCACAGGTTTTTTGCTACGAATGTACTTTAAAAAGTCTATTATGCCTTTTTTCTTCCACAGCAAGCTTCTTCTTAAATTCTCTCATTGCTTGCCTTATCAATGCCTTGCATCTAACTTGCCAGTGCTTGTGCTGTTTCCAGTTTTCGTGATTTGGTTGTTTTTTCCATTTCCTGAAAGATGCTTTTTTGGCAACAGCCTCTCTGACCTCACCTTTAAACCATGCTGGTAGTTTTTTGGACTTCCTTCCACTTTTCTTAAAGCGTGGAATACAGCTGGTCTGGGCTTCCAAGATAGTATTTTTAAACAACACCCAAGTTTGATGTAAGTCTTTAACCTTTGCAACTGTTCCTTTTAGTTTTCATAACTATTTTCCTCATTTTATCATAGTCTCCCTTTCGAAAGTTAAAAGGTAGTACTGTGGATTCTCCAGGACCAAGCAGGAAGTCAGTCCTCACATATGGGTGACATTGATGTCGATGGAGCCCCCATGCGGAGCATTTCCCCCGCTTTCTAAGAAAGCCTTTGGAAACACACCCACGAATGCCCGGTCCCCTTCCCGCCCAAAGGTGCCATTTTGCTCAGTCTTTCTTTTTCTGTGGAGCCCAACGGATGTGAGTCCGTGTCACCCGGAAAAGTTTGATTTTTTTTCTGCGATTTTTGCTCTCTTTTGTCCGGTTCGACGCCGGTTCCCCTTCCCGCCTGTGTTCGTTACGCCGGTATCGACCCGATCTCTATTTTTCGGTTTTTTCCCTTCGTGGCACGCGTTCGCGCTCTTTTTCTTTTTCCCTGGAGGGCCGGCCTTTTGACCTAGCGGGGGCCCTTTTTTCCCCGATGGCCTCCAGTGGTTTTAAAAAGTGTGATCGTTGTAAGAAGCTCATGTCTTTTACCGACACACACAACTGTTGCCTGCGTTGCCTTGGGCCAGACCATGATCCCAAGGTCTGTGTCCTGTGTGGAAAGATGTCCACCAAGGCACTCAGAAGCCGGCAGCATCAGAAGGAGAGAATTTTTTCTGACTCTGCCTCTGGTTGAGCCCGGACCTCGTCAGAGGCCTCGACGTCTCGGGAGCCTGACCCCGAGCTTCGTCGGGGTTCCTCTGAAAAGGGGTCCCCCAGTCGGGAGCATAAGAGGAAGAGGAAGCTCTCGAGGGTGCCGTCGGAGGATACCCCTGTTTCTTCGAGGGCCAGGTCCCGGACCCCTGACCGCCGCCCCGGGCCTTTGGAGCTGGAGAAGCCTCCTAAGGTGCCTCGTATAGAGCCGGAGTACGTCGAGCACGTAAGTCCTGTTGTCCTCGAGGACTCTCCTCCCAGGGAGCCGACGTTGGGCCCAGCGCCGCTGGGGCCTGAGTCGGTGGCCGCTGAGTCTCCTGAGCTTGGACTCAGGCTGACAGCCTTGGAGAGCAGACTGTCTGCCTTCATGGATCAGCAGCGGTTGCTGATGGCCAGCTTGACTGGTGCGTCTGCCCCGACCACCGGGACGTTGACCCCGGAGACCGAGCCGGTTCTCGAAGCCATGAAGGCTCGAGGGCGTTGACGCCAATGCCCCCGGCGTCGGGGCGGGTGCTACCGGAGCCCGCACGGTCGGAGCCCCTAGACTCTTCCTCGGATGAGTCTACGTGGGAGACGGAGGACGAGGAGTCCCCCGATACCTTTCGGACTTGGTGTGTCCATTCGGACTCACCGCAGTCAGAGCCCCGGAGTAGGTCCCCACCGGAGGACACCTGGTTCTCATTTGTAAGGGACATGGCCAAGGCTTTGGCTGTTCCTGCGGATCCCGAGGAGGAGCCTTGGGTCGAAGAACTCGATGCTCTGCAGTATGACTCTCCCCCGAGGAAGGCCTTTACTGTGCCGGTTCCTCCGATGCTGGAACGGCTCCTCTTCTGAATGTGGAAGGCACTGGCCTTGGTGCCGGTTTTGAGCAAGTGGATCGATTCCATGTATCGAGTCCAAAAGAGCCCTGGGTTCCAGAAGGCGCAGCTGCCGCACCATTCTATGGTTGTGGAATATGCCATGCATCGTCTGAAGAGCCAGAAGATGCACTCCGCGGTGCCCCCCGGTAGGGAGGCCCAGAACCTGGATGCCATCGGCAGAAAGTGCTTCCAGGGCTCGATGCTTGCTTGCCGTGTCCAGTCCTACCAGCTGTACATGGGCATGTACTTGCGGGACCTGGCTAAGGAAATAGCCTGGTTCTCGGCTGGCCTCTCCGGGGAACCTTTGCAGAGGTTCAAGACCTTGTCCTCGGGGATCCGGGAGTGCTCCAAATTCATCTCCTGGGTGGCCTAAGATGGCTTCGAGGCTTTGGCGCGAGTAGCGGCGGCCGGCATCGGTGCTCGATGCCAGACATGGCTACAGTCATCGGACCTCGAGCCATGGGTACAGGACAAGTTGGTCAATGTCCCATGCCGGGGTGAAAACCTCTTCGGCAAGCCCATGGCCGAAAAGGCCGCTGAGCTCGAGACCGAGACTCTGACAAGGACAAGGTTGTCCAGAAAAACTTCTGCCCTTTCTCATAAGAAGAAGGACTCGGGGAAAATGATCTTTTACCCGAGGAAGTCATCTGCCTACAAACCTTTCCCTCACTATCAGGCCTCCCCATCTCCCCAGCAGGGTCAGCAGGCCAAGGGGCAGGGACATGGACCCCGTAGGAAGAAAGCCCCCAAGCCTCCAGCTCCTGCTCCTACTCAGCAGGGAGGGGGTTTTTGATTCCCACTGCATAGCCTCTCCACCTCTGCTGGCCCATCTCAGCACGGGAGGTTGGTTGGTCCTGTTTGCCCACCAGTGGCCGCTCATCACAAGAGATGCTTGGGTACTGAGCATAGTCCAGAAGGGCTATCTGCTCCATTTCCATCAGGTACCCCCCTCCGACTTTCCAGGGGAGCCTCCAAGGCCTACTCTGCATCAGGAACTCCTTTTCCATGAACTGCAACGTCTTCTTCAAGACAGGGCGGTGGAGCCTGTACCTCCCCACCTGCTGGGGCAGGGCTTCTACTCCAGGTACTTTCTTGTGCCAAAGAGAACTGGAGGTCTTCGGCCCATTCTGGACTTGAGAAATCTCAACAAGTTCTTGGAAAAGGAAAAGTTCAAGATGCTTACTCTTGGAACACTGCTGCCCTACCCCCAGCAGGGAGATTGGCTATGCTCCTTAGATCTGAAGGATGCGTACATTCACATCCTCATTCATCCCGACCACAGAAAATACCTAAGGTTCGTGGTAGGAGGAAACCATTTTCAGTACAGAGTACTGCCCTTTGGCCTAACCTCCGCCCCACGGGTCTTCACAAAGTGCCTGGCAGTGGTGGCAGCCTGCATGAGAAACCAGGGTATTTTTGTCTTCCCCTACCTGGACGACTTGCTCATCGGGGGTCAGACTCTCCAGGAGGCCAGGCAAGCCACCCTCCGTACTGTCTCTCTCCTTCAGCAACTAGGCTTTGTCATAAACTTCGCAAAGTCCACTTTGCTCCCCTCCCAGAACCTGGAGTTCATAGGAGCACAGTTAGACTCCCTGCACACAAAAGCTTACTTGCCAGAAGACAGAACGGGAAGGCTGATGGTCTTGGCCAGCCGGTTTCTAGACAACCCGCTGTTTTCTGCCAGACTCTGTCTAATTCTCCTGGGCCACATGGCTTCAACAGAGTGCATTCAACAGAGCCCAAAGTCTCCTGGCGATACCACTTCCATACAAATTATGGTATATCAACAACACACCAAGTATGATACTCAAACACTTAGTGGTGGTTATGTTTCCGTGAAACTACTGTCATTATGACTCCATGTAATAAATTTTGTAAATAGTTTTCCCCTGTTATTCAAGTTTTTATGCCCTGTTACCTGTAAAACTCATACGCGTTCAACTGTACTGAGCATTTTTGTTACATGTAAACCACGCTGATGCTGAATAGTGCGGTATATAAGAGACTATAAATAAATAAATAAATAAATAAATAAATTTGACCCCCAATGCCCACCTGCCTATGAGGCCTGCACAGTGGTGTCTCAGGACTCAGTGGAGGCAAGCTACAGGAAGCCTAAGAGACAAAGTAAGGGTGTCCAAACCTTTCCTGAACTCCCTGCAGTGGTAGCTACACCCCCCAACCTTCTACAGGGAATTCCTTTTCAGGTACCTGTTTCCACTGTGGTACTCACTTGCAGGGCTGGGGTGCACATTGTCTGGACAAGTGCACACAGGGCCTGTTTTCTCCATGGGAGGCCACGCAGCAAATCAGTCTGCTGGAACTCCTGGTGATACGCTTAGCCCTCAAAGCCTTCTCTCACACCCTGGCCCACCAATCTGTTTTGGTGCAGACAGACAACCAGGTGGCGATGTTCTTTGTGAACAAACAAGGGGGCACGGGGTCCAGGCTCCTGTGTCAGGAGGCACAGGCCCTATGCTCTTTTGCACTTCGACACAATATGCTGCTCAGGGCAATCTGTCTTCCTGGCCACGAAAATTTCCTGGAAGACAGATTGAGCAGGGTTCTACAGCCTCACGAATTGCAACTGCATCCTTTGGTGGTTCAGAACATTTTCCTGAAATGGGGACTTCCATCCATAGACCTCTTTGCCAGTCCCCTGAACCGGCAGCTGCCTGAGTTCTGCTCCAGGCAACCGCATCCCACGAGATTCGCAGCGGATGCCTTCCTGATCTCATGGTCCAAGGGCCTCCTGTATGCGTTTCCTCCCACGCCCCTGGTGGCCCGAACCTTGTTCAAGATTCTAAGGGACAGGGCCTCGGTCATATTGGTAGCCCCCAGATGGCCGAGGCAGCCCTGGTTCCCGCTCCTCTTACAGCTGGCGGTGGACACCCCACTCCCTCTGGGGTTGCAACCCGATCTTCTTTCTCAGGATCAGGGTTCCCTTCTGCACCCCAATCTCAAAACTCTCAATTTGATGGCCTGGAGGCTGCACGGGTATTGCTTTCTCCCTGGGGCCTGCCTCAGGAAGTTGAAGAGGTGGTCTTGGCCTCTAGGAAGCAATCCACCAGAAAGACCTACGCCCTGAAGTGGAAACGGTTCTCCTTGTGATGTGACCAATGCCAGGAGGACCCTTTCGCCTGTCCTGTGCCAGTGGTGCTTCAGTACCTGCTTCACTTGTCTAATCAGGGTCTTAAGTCCAATTCTGTTCGGGTACACCTTTCTGCTCTGGCTGCCCACCACTCACTGGTGGAAGGGCACTCTTTATCGCTTCACCCCTTGGTGTCCCGCTTCCTCAGAGGCTTGCTCTTGCTAAAGCCTCCTCTCTGTCCACCAGCCCCTGAGTGGGAGTTGAATGTGGTCTTGCAGCACCTTACTCGCCCTCCCTTTGAGCTGATGGCTACATGTCCTCTACGCTTCCTTTCTTGGAAGGTTCTTTTCCTAGTGGCACTGACCTCGGCCAGGCGAGTGAGTGAACTTCAAGCCCTGGTCTGTGACAGGCCATACACTCGTTTCTATAGGAACAGGGTAGTCTTTAGGACTCATCCTAAGTTCCTCCCTAAGGTGGTCTCCTCTTTCCACCTCAGTCAGGAGGTGGTTATTCCAACATTCTTCCCTAGGCCCCATGCCAGCCGGGCTGAGGAAGTCCTGCATATCCTGGACTGTAGAAGGGCCTTGTCTTTCTACATTGATCGTACCAAAGGTCATAGGAGGGCTAATCAGCTCTTTGTCTCCTTTGACTCAAACAACTTGGGGTTGCCTGTCTCCAAGCGTACCTTGTCCATATGGGTGGTGGACTGTATCACCTGGGCTTAAAGGGCAGCAGACCTTCCCTTGCAGGGTCGAGTCACAGCTCACCGTGTCCGGGCAGTGGCTGCATCAGTAGCTCATCTCCGTTCTGTACCGTTGGCAGACATCTGTAGGGCTGCAACTTGGTCCTCAAGCCAGACTTTTGCAGCCCATTACTGCCTGGAGAGGGAGTCCCGTAGGGACAGTGCTTTTGGTCAGGCAGTACTCCAGAATCTCTTTGAGGTTTAGGCAACTCCTGCCCTCCAGCCCTCTTGTTGGGCTACCGGTGGGATCTCTTCTCAGTAAAATTCTTTCCCTGCTGCTGAGGCTTCACAGAGGGAGCTCTATTTTTCAGCCTGAGTTCCTGGTAGCCCAGAGCTAGGGAGTCACCCATATGTGAGGACTAACTTCCTTCTTGGTCCTGGAGAAAGAGTAGTTACTCACCTGTAACAGGTGTTCTCCAGGAGCAGCAGGAATCAGTCCTCACAAACCTCCCTCCTCCCCTGGGAGTTGCAGTTGTACATAGTTCATTTTGGTTTTGTGCTGTCTTTTAGCTATGTCATCTGACTGAGCAAGATGGCACCTTTAGGCGGGAAGGGGACCGCGCATGTGTGGGTGTGTTCCCAAAGGCTTTCTTAGAAAGCTGTGGAAATGCTCCGCATGGGGGTTCCATCAACATCGATGTCACCCATATGTGAGGACTGATTCCTGCTGCTCCTGGAGAACACTTGTTACAGGTGAGTAACTACTCTTTTCCTTACCATCCCTCCTCCATTAATTAAATCAAACACGATCATGCTATGATCACTATTGCCAAGTGGCCCCAACATCCTTATCTCTTGCACCAGATCCGGTGTCCATTGAGGACTAGGTACAAAATGGCTTTCCCTCTGATTGGTTCATGAACTAGCTGCTGCAAGAAGCAGTCATGTGCTCCAAGTCTGCTACTCTAGCCTCCAGAGATCGGGCTCGTTCCCTAAAAGCTAAGAGCTCCTTGCACCTAGTGCACACATAAGACCTCTCTCCAACTGGGAGAAAATCATACATGTGACACTCAATGCAAAAGTCTGGAAAACCCCCCATCTTGCTGCTGGACTGCTATCTGCATCTTAGTTTTAAGGTTGTGTTTAGGTATTTAAGTTCTTTACCTACTAAGCGTAGGTATGGATACTTATACTAATAAAACTACACCTGATATGTTTAATGTACTTTGTTCACCTGAAGCTTAATTAATCTGAGGTCCTTAATGTATGTCTGATGAGGACAAACAGCTGCACTTGAGAGTGATTATGGCACCTCCTTTCCTTTGAGAGGTTTATGCACCTATAAAGCTACAATTATCCCAGGGGTGTGTGTGTGTTGGGGAGGGAGGGAGGGAAAAAGACTTATTAAAAGCTGGCTGCTACACAGTTCTCTGTCCTGTGCTTCTAAGGTAATCTGTGACCAATTTCCAGGGGGAGTCCCACAGTGCTTGCTTGGATAGAGGGATTCGGGGTCTAAATTTAGCCAGTAAGCTCTCTGCTGTGTTTTATATTTAAACTGAAAGCTCTTTGCTGCTACAAGGCCCTGACTGATTTAACAGATACCCTGGGTTCAGATTAATCAGCTTTAATCTAAAGAATTCCTTTTCCCCCCCAAGATTTAGAAAAATTCCCAGAAATAAATACTTACAATTGCAGATCTCTTTCCAGAAGTAGCAGTCTCCTTTTGTAGTCCTTCAGTCATTATCTTGCTAACCTTGCTATTAGCTACATTAACAGCCCTAACCACATCTAATGCAATACCAATCATACGCAGACCAGAATTTTCAAGAATGTGGCCACAAAGGAGAACTTTATGCATTAGGGAACTAAGCAATCTTGTTGCTATTATCCCAAATTCAGAAAAATACCAAACCAACACCACAACACAAACTCCTTAGATGTGCCATGATAAACACACGATCTGTCCACAACAAAATCTCCACCATTTGGGAGTACATCATCCACAATCACATAGACATCGTGCTCATCAGAGAATCATGGCTAAATGACACCAACAATGTCCTCATCAACCAACTGCTACTCTTCACATATAGGATATTCAACTTCCCTCGAACATCAAAAAGAGGAAGAGCCTCAAAATGAAATAGATTTCCTCACCATCTCAAGCAAACTCCTCTCAATCTGCCATACATATCTCTGACCCTCTTCAAACTCGAACAACCTGTCATCCTTCATCGAAGAAGCATATGCACACAGCACAAGCAGTAAATGGTTTATACTACTGGGAGACCTCAACCTACCCTCCATTTCCACCCAGCAAACCACAAACTTCAATGATGTTATCGACGCCCTCAACCTAAAACAGATCATTATTACACCAACACAAAAGAAGGGGATACTAGACCTCATCTTCATCCCAACCAACTGATATTCTCATCACCTCCTCCAGTCCACTCAGATCACCCCACTCCCATGATCTGACCATAACATTATCACCTTCTCCCTTCCCTCCACACTACCATAAACTCACACAGTGCGAAAAAGAAAAATATGCGCAAATTTCAGCAATTCGACAAGGAAACCTTCATAACCAAAACCTTACCTCTAGTAAATCAAGATCACACAGACCTAGATACCCTAATTGACGACTGGAACCATACAGTCGCCTCTTATGCCATAACCTCACAACCAATCCCAGCAAAAAGGAAGCAACACCAAACCCCCCATGGTACTACCCCAACCTCAAGAAACTCAAATGCAAACTAAGACAACTAGAACGAAAATGCAAGCTGAGTATTGTTCCTCGACCATCCACTGCAAAAAGGACCATCATACAAAGCTGCTTAAATCATCCCTAAATTGTCCTAAGGAGCTATTCGAAATTGCTCAGTGACTGATAAGAGACCCCAACACAAACAACTCAGAGGCCACTCTGTCTACATGCTCCATATGGCCAAATTCCTACAAGACATAATGAACAAAACTGTACCACCTACATCCCATTCCTTAAGTCTAACACACACAGCAACCATTAGCCAAAGTTGGACCAGGTTCCATTCCATATCAGCTGAGCAACTAGAAACAATCATAACCATCATTAACACTACAACCTCCCCCCTAGAACCATATCCAGTATCTTGGGTCCAAATCTCCAAACGGGAACTTGGACCAATCCTACATAAATTAACGCAACTGTCTCTCTCCCAAGGATACGTGCCTAAAAATCTAAAGTGCGCCTCAATCAGACCTATTATAAAGCATCCCTCTCTAGACCCTACCTTACCAACCTCATATAGGCCTATATTAAGTATACCCTTTACAGCGAAAATCATTGAAAAAGCAGTCCAGCTCCAACTGCAAGACCACATTGAATTACACTAGCTGCTTGATCCACGACACAGATTTAAACCATCTCATAGCACTGAGATACTGATCACATCGCTTCTGGACAACCTTATTAAAGGAGCTGACAAACCCACCAAAGGATTCGTTCTCATCTTCGTGAACATTGCAGCAACGTTTGATTCAATACATCACAGACACCTCCTAGCTTGGCTACAATCTAGGAGGCACCGTGCTCCAGTGGTTCCATTCATACCTAGACAAACAACAAGTAAATGTTGGGCACACCACTTCACATCAATACAAACAAGAACAAGGTCTCCCTCAAGGATCGGCCCTGCTATTTAATATATTCAACCTATATAAATTTACTGAAAATCATAGCATACCAAACCAACTCCAAAATAATAAGGCTAGAGCTAAACCGAGCAAAGATATAGTAAACTACTCTTTTTTTTTTTTTTTTTTTTTGAATCTTTGTCTGGTGGGGCTAAATGTCATTCAAGCAACAAAGTTTCCTATTTATATTATTTTATAAATACCACACCATGCGCTGTGCTGTGACGTAACACACCATCAAGTGAACCACATAAAATCAGCAAGAATATTGCACTTAACTCGTAGATGCACCAAACCCATGTTTCTAGCATTCTTTTTAAAATCATAGATTCAATTGAGCATTGCCTGATTATTTCCCAATAGCATAGATCCAATTGAGGTTTGCTCGATTATTTTGCAAATGTGATACAGACTGTGTTTCGAGTTCTAATAACTTTGGGAGCTTTGCGTCAGGCTTCTTCCTAATCGGGATTTAGATCTCCACATGCGCTATGAGAAACCACTAGACGCTGTTATGTCGTCAATAATTGACGACAAAAAATGGTGTCAGTATCCTCAAATAAGCTCAACTGTTCAATCCAGTAATTAAATGAAATAATTGATAAAGAAAGCAGCCAAATCAAATAAGACTCCACCAGTCTTTCTCTAAATTCAGACCTTCTGGGTGTATAGAATTCAATTTGAAGATCCACCACTGTTCGAGATACTGTAAGCAGGACTCATGATCCCCTCCCCTAGGATCAGGAGGAACATGATCTTTAATTCGTCACTTGAGCTATTGAAAATCGTGTTGGTGATCCAGACAGTGGGATACTACTGGCGCCGTAAGTATCTTGTTCTTCAAACATGAATGATGTTCACCCAAACGAGTCTTGATGGGATGTGTAATCCTTCCAACATATAATAGTGGACAAGGACAGATCAAAAGGTAAACCACATAAGCAGTTACACAGGTAGTATGCCACTGGGCGAAATCTACTTTAAAAGTTTTATAGGGTCTGTCCAAGAGTCCCCTATCTAGGTCATATCACCGAAACCACAATTAGAACAAAGGAAATGACCCGGTAAAGTGTTACATGAAGAATTGAAAAAGAAGCCTGATACAGAGCTCCAAAAGTTACTAGAGCTGGAAACACAGTCTGTGTTGCTGTTCTTGCTGATTTTATGTGGTTCACTTGGTGGTGTTTCACAGCACAGCGCCTGGTGTGGCATTTGTAAAATAGAATAAATAGGAGACTTTGTTGCTTGAGTTTGTTTAGCCCCTCCAAAGATTCCATCAAAAACATAGTTCACTATATCTTTGCTCTATTAACTCTAGCCTTATCTTTTTGGATTTAATATATTCATACAACCAAAATGTGACATCATACGACAATTCAACATCCTATTCCACATATATGCAGATGATATTCTCATCTACACTACGTTCTCCCTAGTCAACCCGGATTACACAAACTTAGGAAAATGCTTCAAAGCCATGAGTGAATGGCTCACAGAATATAACCTAACCATCAATTGTAAGAAAATAGAGGACCTCGACGTAATAAGAAATCCAATGTTCATCCCACTCACCACCATCAAGTTACCAAACGCAACTCAAAAAGTAAAAAAACAGGTTAAATTCCTAGGGATTACACTTGACCAAGGCCTAACTTTCCAACACCATATCAAAAATGCTACAAAGGCCGCATACCACTAACTCCAAATACATAACCAACTGTGACCACTACTTGAGTACACTGACTACAGGGACGTCTGCCAAGCACTCATAACACCAGTCTTGGACTCCTATAACATTATCTACCATGGGCTCCCAAAAACACTTCAACCTTTACAGATGGTTCAAAATACAGTTGCAAGAATTATATCAAATACTCCATGCAGAAATCATATCACCCCCATACTATATACAACTTGCAATGGCTACTATACCAGCAATCAACCCAAGCTATACAATACCACATTCTAAAACACCCTGAAACCACAGCAAGATGAAAAACCAACCAAGAAATGTTAATGGTACCGCCGCTTTGATCTAGATGCAACCAAATGACATCCAAAAGAGCCTTCTCGCACCCCTTATCTGGAACTCCCTCCTCAATCACATCAGACTTACTAATGACACTGTCTAGTTCTGTAAAAAAATTAAGACCCACCTGTACCTATCATGTCTGTGGTTGTAAACTACCTTGATGGTCTCTGGTTTGAATGATGGTTTATTAAGTTTTCTAAATAAATAAAATGGCTTCCAGTCAAATATTGTGTGCAATTTAAAAGTTTATGTTTAATGTTCAAGGCTAAAACTTTTTCTACCTATGCTGACATCATTGTGTTGGTCCAATCATATGTTCCTACATGCTCGTTATACTACAGCCAAAGCAATTTTTTGAAAGTTTCTTCAACTACTGTGGGAAGTAAAGTAGAGACAAACCTATGAGCTTTGAAGTTAGCCAATCCAGCTCCTAGAACAAACTGTAATTAAACATTATAACAGAAAAGGATTATTTGTAATTTTAAAACAATTTTATATTTCAGTGCTTTAGACAGATTTTATATTAGTTGATAAATATAATATATTATCATAAACATTTATGAGCATTAACCATTGTTCACCACATAGAAATCTGTGGTTTATAAATAAATTTGATTGAGTGATAGCATAGTTCCATATTCTGTTTTTCAACACACAAGATATGATCTTGTCCGTCCCCTCTACCCCCACTTGTTAATGTAATACATGGCTACCTGATTGTCCATTTTGATCACTATAATTTGGTTGGCCAATTGATCTCTGAAAACCCTTAGAGCATTCAACATTGCACTAAATTCCAGAACGTTGATCCAATTACATTTCGGCTGGGAGGACCATTTAACCCTGAGAGTGAAACTCATCTACCTGGGCTCCCAGCCCAGTTTGCATACTTATATTGTTGGTTCTTTTTGGTAAGCTGGAACTTGGAAACGGATACCTTTTGTGATATTGAAATGGACTGTCCACCAGGACAGGGAGTCCCAGTGACATGGTATCTCAAAGCTTTTGAGTAGCCCAGAGACACTCATGACTCCAAGTTTCAGACTTGAAACCATCTCTGCAGGATGCTTGCTAACGTGCCATAATGCAGAGACAATTTCTTCGGAGATAAAGTTGAGGAAACTGTCAACCTTATTGAGAAGCAATCTAACACGCTTCAAACATTCTCCAGGTGCGTGTTTCATGGTGGCAGTCAGAAGAAAACCATTACTCTCAAAGGCATAGGTATTTCCCTGTTTCCTGCTACACCCAACCCAAGGACACTCCTCATGCCCATCCTAAGTAGAAGTTGTTGCAAAATCCTCAGCCCACATCACAGCCAAAAAAGGTGGAAAGTTTTGACCGGTTCCTGCAGAGCATAGCCACTCTGCCCATAGTCTTTGCGGAAGACTCTTTGCGGAAGACTCATCGGTTGAGGGAGACTCGCTCTCTTTGCTCAGAAGTTGGCCCCTTGTAACCTCAGACTCTTGGATTTTACAAATTATCCAAAAGAGCTACAAACTTCATTTATTCAAGTTCCCTCAAAATTGCCCTTGAAGGGTTCAATCTTTAGGACCTCAGTACCAGAAGTTGCTTCCTCAGGCATTTTTGCTCTTCAGATCGCATCTGCAATCAAGCCCGTTCACCAGGGCAGGGAGGGCAGGGATTTTACTCAAGATATTTCCTGACTCCCAAAAAGATAGGGGGATACCTTTCCCATCCCAGACCTAAGAAATCTGAATATTTGGTCAAGAAAAAGTTCAGAATGATTTTTCTAGGCACTCTACTTCTCTATCTAAAAAGAGGAGATTAGCTATGCTCTCTGGATCTCAAGGATGCATATATCCACATTCAGATACATCCTGCTCATAGTATGTATCTCAAATTTCTTGTGGAGAAATGGCATATCCAGTATCACATACAGCCTTTTGGACTCGTGTCAGCACCTTGGGTTTTCACAAAATGGCTTGCCATAGTAGCAGTGCTTCTATGTAGGCTGGGAGTGCACAATTTTCTCTATTTGGTTGACTGGCTTCTCAAGAGCACCACTCCAGAAGGTACTCTGGAATCCATGATGGTCATAATTCAAGTGATAAAATACTAGGGTTCAAAATCAATTACTCAAAATCCCATCTCCATTCCTTTCAACAATTGGAGTTTATCAAAGCTCTGCTTGACACAGTTCAAGCAAAGATCGTCCTCCCATACAACAGACTATCCAGATTGATAATGATAGTGCAGGATTTTCAAATGAGTAAGCAGATATCAGCTCTTACCATCATCAGGCTGTTAGGCCACATGGCCTCAATCGTTCATGTAACATTCCTTGGCATGTCTCCATATGAGACAAGCTCAATGGACCTTGAGCACTCATTAGATTCAGGCCACTGGAAAGCTCAGCGAAACTGTCACTCGCCTACTTACCAAATCCCTTACCTGGTGGACTCTCCACACCACTGTGGTCAAGAATCTACAGTTTCAAATGCCTCCTTATCAAAACTTCTCATGACAAATGTGTCCAAAATGGGATGAGGAATTTACCTCGTTGGATTCCACTCTCCAAGAGTCTTTATCAGATCAACTTCTTGGAACTAAGAGCAATAGCAAGTGCTCTAGGTTAGCACCATAATTCAAAGGCATCAGTTTTCTTTTTATCTATCTTTTTCACTGTCCAACTTTCACATCCATAGTATGTTACTGAAAATACCATGGTTTGGACAAGTCCTAATTTTTGTCTTGAGAATCTTAGCATCTTATCTAGGTACTTTATAGCCGTTCTGCAAAGAGCAATGCATCATTGAATTTCTTGACTGCTTGTCATTTCTTTATTGATTATTGATCCAAGCAGCTTAATGTTCTCTGGGAACAAGCAGGAAGTCAGTCCTCAGATATGGGTGACATTGGTACCGATGGAGCCCTTGCAGAGGCATCACTCCAGCTTTCAAAGAAAGCCTTTGGGAGATGCCACCATGCATGCGTATTCCCCTTCCCGCCCAACGGTGCCATCTTGCTCAGTCTTCTTTTTTCCATGGAGCCCTTCAGATGTTTGTCTGGCTTGTCCCCGGAAAGAGTTGATTTTTCTCTCTGAGTTTCATACTCACCAAGTATTGTACCGGTACTCTTCCTGCCTACCGGCCTTGTTGCCTTGGCATCGAGTTTGGTCGATTTTTGTAGTCTTTTGTTCTTTTCTTTTCCTGGCATCTTCGCGCCTTTTTCTTCCCACTGACAGCTCGGAGAGTCTTCAACCTCGCAGGGGTACCTTTTTCCCCCATGACTACCAGTGGCTTTAAGAAGTGTGATCTGTGCTCTAAAATTGTCTTTGACTGACACACATGACTGCTGTCTCTGCTGCCTTGGGCCAGACCACGACCCGGCAGCCTGCGGTCTCTGCAAGAGAATGTCCAGTAAGGCCCTCAAGAGCTGCCAGCAGTAGCATATGTTTTTCCCCGAGTCCCCGATGCCTCTGAAGGCCTGGCCTCGACATCTCGGGCGGAGCTTCCCAAATTCGAGCCTTGTCGTGGGTTCTCAGAAAGGGGGTGTAACTCAAGGGAACCCAGGAAGAAGAAGAAACCCTTGAAGGCGGCGACTTGGATGGTTCCGACCTGCCAGGTTCTTCCCGGTCCCGGTCCCACAGTCCGAGTCGTTTGAGGCGTCAGAGAAGGAGCAGCCTGTTAAGGTGTCTTGGAAAGATCCGACCGCAGACCGGCCTCGGTCTCCAGACACTATCCTTGTCGAGGATTCCCTGGAGTCCAGAATGGCGGTCCTGGAGCGCAGTTTGTCTGCCTTCATGGACCAGCAGTGGGCGCTGTTGTCCAGCATGACTGGTTCATCCGTCCCAACCACCGGGCCCTCGACATCCAAGACGTCCCCGGAGGCCGAGCTGATCCTCAAGGTCCTTCGGCCTCGAGTAGATCCTCGGCTGAAGTTGCAATCAGAGTCCTGCTCGACGGGACCACGATCATCACCGGCAAGTTTTCCGGGCACGGGCTACAGGGCATCAGGGGCCCCAAGGCCCGCAGAGCCAGCCCTCCTATGAGTCCTCAACAGACTACTCCGAGTGGGAGACGGAGGACTAGGAGCCCCCCGATACCTGTTGCCACCGTGACGTCCCACCTGACTCTCCCATCTCAGAGCCTCAATGGCGGTCTCCGCCCGAGGATATGGGCTTCCTTGATTTTGTCAGACATGTCTAAGGCCCTGGCATTCCTGACCAAGTCGGAGGAGGACCTTTGGGTGGATGAGTTGGAAATCCTTCAGTACGAGGCCCCTCTGCGCTTACGGTGCCCATTCCTCCCAACCTGAAATGGCTGATGCTCCAAATGTGGGAGATACTGGCTTTGGTGCCAGTGGTGAGCAAACGGCTCAATGTATCGAGTCCGCCGGAGCCTGGGCTTCCAAAAGTCACAGCTGCCGCATAACTCCATAGTGGCGGAGTTGGCCATGCGTCGGCTGAAAAGCCAGAAGACACACTCCTCGTGCCCCCCAGCAGGGAGGCTCACTCCTTGGACGCCCTTGGCAGAAAGTGCTACCAGGGCTCAATGCTCATCGGCTGAATCCAGGTCTACCAGCCTTACATGGGAATGTACCTTAGAGACCTGGCGAAGGAACTTGCCGGGTTCTCAGCTGGTCTTTCCGAGGAACCCTTGCAGTGGTTCAAGTACCTGGCCAAGGCAGTCCGTGAGTGCTCCAAATTCATGTCTCGAGCAGCCTATGATGGGTTTGAGGAGGTAGTTTGAGTAGCAGCGGCTGGCATCGGTGCACGCCGCCAGGGTTGGCTACAGTTGTCCGACCTCGAGCAGTGGGTTCAGGACAAATTGGTCGATGTCCCCTGCCAAGGAGAGAACCTCTTTGGCAAACCCATGACCGACAAGGCTGCTGAGCTGGAGATCGAGTTCATGACGAGGACTAGGCTCTCCAAAAAAACCGCTGCCCCTCCCTGATGGAAGGACTCAGGTAAAAAGTCCTTTTACCCAAGGAAGGGAGCTGCTTACCGAAACTACCCATCTTATCAGGCCTCCCTAACTCCCCAACAGGGTCAGCAGGCCAAGGGACATGGACATAGCCCACATAAGCAGAAGGCTCCAAAACCCCAGCCAGGGGGGAGTTTTTGACTCCTTAAACCTAGCCTATCTACCCCAAGGAGATCAGAAGCCCACAAGGGGATATCTGGACCTCTGTGCCCAAAGGTGAGTTTCCATCATCACCGATTCCTGGGCAATTCAGGTAGTCAGGGAGGGTTTCCTTCTCCACCTGACTCAGACATCTCCCCCTTATTTCCCGGGACAGCCCCTCAGGTCTCCCCTCCACCAGGACCACGTTCTGAAGGAGTTGGAAGGTCTTCTCGAGGTCAAAATGGTGAAACCAGTGCCCCAGCATCTCAAGGGCAAGGGGTTCTGTTCCAGTTACGTCCTTGTGCCAAAAAGGACAGGGGGCCTAAGGCCCATCCTCGACCTGCGCAACCTCAACAAATTCCTGGTGAGGGAGAAGTTCAAGATGCTCTCCCTTGGAACATTGTTGCCATACCTCCAGCAGGGAGACTGGCTATGCTCCTTAGACCTCAAGGATGCTTGTACCCCCATTCTCATCCATCTCAACCACAGGCAGTACTTGCGATTTGTAGTGGAGGGCAGGCATTTTTGTACAGGGTGCTCCCCTTTGGCCTAGCCTCTGCCCCAAGAGTTTTCATAAAATGTCTTCCTCTGGCTCCAGAGGATTTTCATCTTTCCCTACCTGGACGACTAGCTCATAAAGGGAGGCACAACCTCAGAGGTGCAAAAGCCACCGCACACACCATCCAGTTTCTACAAGACTTGGGGTTTGTCATAAACTACCCCAAGTCTCACCTCCTCCTGAGACAGTGTCTGGAGTTCATTGGGGCAAAGATCGACACTCTCCAGTCGAAGGGATTTTTGCCCAGGGACCGAGCCAATCGTCTCAAGACTCTGGCCCGGGAAGTACAGTATCGTCCCTCGGTGCCCGCTCTGTTTCTCCTGCGCCTCCTTGGGCACATGGCCTCCACGGTCCACGTCACCCCTCGATGCTCACCTCCACATGAAGGCGGCGTGGTGGCGTCTCCGGGACCAGTGGTCTCAGGCCACGGGCTGCCTCTGATACAGAGTTTCTGTGACCCGCCAATTGGCAGACTCTCTGGTCTGGTGGCAGTCTCCCCAGTATCTCGAGGCGGACATGTCCTTTCAGGCCCCAAGCCCCTCAAGGGTCCTCACCATGGATGCCTCCCTTCTCGGATGGGGAGCCTACTGCAGAGATCTCTGCACTCAGGGCAACTGGTCACCAGGCGAGAGCACCCAGCAGATCAGCCTCCTGGAGCTCCAAACCATACGCCTAGTCCTGTAGGTCTTCTGTCACCACCTGCATCACCAGCTGGTGCTGGTCCAGACGGACAGCCAGGCGGCGATGTTCTACGTGAAGAAACAGGGGGGCACGGGTTCACATACCCTTTGTCAGGAGGCACTAGCCCTCTGCTTGTATGCAGTCCAACAGGGTATCCTCCTGCGGGCAGTGTACCTGCCAGGTCAGGACAACCTTTTGCCTGACAGGCCCAGCAGAGTTCTCCATCTGCACGAGTGGCAGCTGGACGCGAGGGTAGCCAGCCATCTTTTCCAGCTCTGGGGGGAGCCGTGATGGACCTGTTCGCCAGACAGGACAGCTTTCAGTTGCCCTGCTTTTGCTCCTGGCAGGCCCACCCCTCCAGGGTGGCAGCGGACACATTCCTGGTCTCATGGCCTCATGTATGCCTTCCCTCCTACGCCGCTGATCACCAAGACTTTGCTCAGTACCCTCCGCGAAAGGGCCTGCTCATCCTGATAGCTCCTCAGTGGCCCAGGCAACAGTGGTTCCTGCTGCTTCTACAGTTGATGGTGGAGAGCCCATTCCCTTGGGGTCCCTGTCGCTGACAGCATAGCTGCTAAGGGTGATTCTGGCCCCTTTCAACCTTCCCGTTGAGATGGAAGACATTCTGCTGGCCTCTTGCAAGGCCTCTACTAGGAAAGCTTGCGCCCTCAAATGGCGCGGGTTTTCAGTTTGGTGCGCCAAACACGGGACTGACCCTTTCTCCTGCCTGGTGGCTCTGGTGTTAAAGTACTTTCTCCACCTCTCTCAGTCCAGGCTAAAGTCTAACTCCGTCAGAGTGTACCTTAGTGCCCTGGCGGTGCACCACCATCCAGTGGATGGTAAGCCCCTCTCAGTCCAATCGTTGGTGACCCATTTTCTTTGGGGCCTTGTCTTATCGAAGTCCCCAGTTCACCCTCCAGCAACCGAATGGGACCTCAACATAGTTTTGGCACAGCTCACTCGCCCACACTTTAAACCTCTGGCTACCTGTCACCTTTGCTACCTCTCTTGGAAGGTGGCTTTCCTGGTCGCACTTACCTCAGCTCACAGAGTTAGCAAGTTCCAGGCCTTTGTGCCAGAGGTGCCCTATACCAGGTTGTACAAGAACAGAGTGGTGCTTCGCACTCACTCCATATTCCTGCTGAAGGTAGTGTAGCCCTTCCACCTCAACCAGGAAGTGGTGCTCCCTACCTTCTTTCCAATACCTCACTCCAGTCGGGCATAGATGGTCCTCTACACTTTGGACTGTAGGAGGGCTTTGTCCTTCTATATCCAACGCTCTCAAGGCCAACGCAAAGCCTCTCAACTTTTCATCTCCTACGGCCCCAGTACGCTGGGGGAGGCGGTGACCAAGCATATGCTGTCCATATGAATGGCGGACTGTATCGCCCCTTGCTTATGAGCAAGTGAAGCTCCCACTGGAAGGCTGCATCACACCATACTGTGTTAGGGCCATGGTGGCTTCAGTGGCAAACTTGCGCTCCATCCCGTTGGTGGACATCTGCCGGGCCACCACCTGGTCTTCAGTTCATACTTTTCTACTGCCTGGAAAGAGAGTCCCGACAGGACAGTGCCTTTGGCCAGGCTGTGCTCTGTAACACTTTTGGGGTTTAGGCAACTCCTACCCTCCGACCCTTCTGTGTTCAGGCTACTGGAATGCTGGTTCTTCGGACACAGGGGTCCTACTGTGGTCTGTGTACATGGACTAAATTGCTGCTGCGTGCAGCTTTCCGTGAGGGAACCCCTATTTTTGCTATGTGAGGACTGACTTCCTGCTTCTTCCCATAGAAAGCGTAGTTACTCACCTGTAACAAGTGTTCTCCGGGGACAGCAGGAATGAGTCCTCACAACCCTCCCTCCTGCCCTTGGAGTTGCTCCTTTACCATCTTTTATTTTGCCATCTTTTAGATTTGTCATCTGACTGAGCAAGATGGCACCCTTGGGTGGGAAGGGGACTACACATGCGTGGTGGCATCTCTCAAAGGCTTTCTTTGAAAGCTGGGAGGATGCTTACGCGACAGCTCCGTTGGTGCCGACATCACCCATATGTGAGGACTGATTCCTGCTTTCCTTGGAGAACATCTGTTACAGGTGAGTTAACTACGCTTTGTCCACCATTTCAATTTCTTCTCCATCAGTGGTCAGGATCTTTGTCGTCTTTTTGTTCAGGTACATACCCATTTTAAGACAATGTTTCTTGATCTTGAGAAGCAAATGTTTCAGATGGTCTTCGCTTTCAGCTGGTATTTTGGTGTCATCGGCATAGCGAAGGTTGTTAAGTCTTCTATCAATTATAAGAACATAAGAAATGCCTTACTGGTTCAGACCAAGGTCTAGCAAGCCCATTATCTTGTTTCCAGCAGTGGCCAATCCAGGCGACAAGTACCTGGCAGGTTCCCAAAGAGGTACACAGGTTCCACAATGCTTGTCCTGGGGCAAGCAGTGGAATTCCCGGGTCCTCTTTAATGATGATTTATGGACCTTTTCTCCAGGAACTTCTCCAAACCTTTTTTAAACCCAGCTACACTAAGAGCTTTTACTATATCCTCCATTAACGTATTCCAGAGTTTGGTTACACATTGAGTAAAAATATATATTCTCTTATTAGTCTTAAATAGGGTTGCATTGTAGCTTCATTGTGTGTCCTCTAGTCTTTCTACTTGTTGATGGCGTAAACAACTGATCTACGCTTACCCGTTCCACTCCGTTCATTAATTTGTAGGCCTGTATCATGTCCCCCCTCAGCCATCTCTTTTCCAAGTTGAAGAGTCCCACCCTTTTAAGCCTCTCCTTATAGGGTTATCCTTTTATACCCATTACCATTTTTGTCACTCTTCTTTGTACCTTTTCTAATTTAGCTATATTCTTTTTAAGACATGGCAACTAGAATTGCGCACAATATTCAAGATGCGGTCGCACCTTGGAATGATACAGAGGCATTATAATATCCTTTTGTTTTATTCTCCATTCCCTTCCTTATGATTCCTAGCATTCTATTTGCTTTCTTAGTCGCCGCTGCACACTGGTCTGAGCGTTCAATGTATTATCCATGATGGCACTTAGAAACCAGCACCCAGGAAAAAGATTTAAGACCTTGCATCATGTAACCATAGTTATACACCTCAGTTGTCTTCATATAGTCCTGTTTATCTGATGGCTTGTTCTGCATATAAATTAAACGGGGGGAGGGGGGGGGAGTATGCAGACTTGTATGACAAGTACACCTTTGCTCATTTTAATCCTGTGGTTTCCAACCCAATCCCCTTGGACTCCCAAGCCAGTCAGATTTTCAGGATAGCCACAATGAGTATGCATGAGATAGATCTGCATGCACTGCTTCCATTGTCTGCAGATCTATCTCATGCATATTCATTGTGGATATCATGAATACCCTACTGGACTAGGGGCCCATGCAGACTCGGTTGAGAACCACTGTTTTAAACCATTCTGTTTCTCCTTGTTCCGTTCAACCTTTAATAAACATGCTGCAATGTGATTTCTGTTGTAGAGTCGTCATGAATTAAACCAAAATATAGAGAAAGCTATTTCTCAAAGATACAGGGTGCTTCTCCATGAACAAGCAGGAAGTCAGTCCTCACTTATGGGTGACGTCGGCACCGACGGAGCCCGCATGGAGCAATTCCTCAGCTTTCAAAGAAAGCCTTTGGGATTGCTGGCACGCATGCGTGGTCCTCTTCTCACCCAAAGGTGCTACTTGCTCAGACTCCCTTTTTCCAAGGAGCCCTGCAGATGCACATCCTCGTCTCTCGGAAAAAGTTTTTTCTTCTCCAGCATTTTGACGTCTTTTCCGGTAGCACCTGTCCTCCCCGTCGCCCCTACTCCGGCTGTGGGCCAGGGGATCCCCTTTTTTCTTCTTTAGTGATTTTTTTCTCTTCGAGTCCTTTTTGCGCCCTTTTTTCCAAGTGCTGGCATCTAGAGTCTTCGACCACGCAGGGGCGCTTTTTGTCCCCCATGGCCACCGGCTTCAAAAAATGTGACAGATGCTCCAAGAATATGTCGCTCACGGACACCCACGACTGTTTTCTGCGGTGTCTGTGAGCCAACCACATCCCAGAGCTCTGCTTGCTCTGTAAGAAAATGTCCTAAGGCCTTGCTAAGCTGTAAGCAGAAGTCTGATGACATTTTCCTTAAGGCAGCCCCGGTGTCCCCAGTGGTGCCTCGCCCCACCGATCTACCACCCCCGCAGTGACCCCATGCCCCAGGCGTCACTCCGATCAGGGTTTGCCCGAGGTGGAATGGTGAAAGAAGACAACCTCAAAGTCTCTGTTGGGGGCTCCAGTAAATCGCGAGCGGTCTCGCGCTCGTTCCCTTAGCCCTTCTCGGTGTTCCCAAGAGTCGGACAAGGAGCGGCCTCAAAAGTTAGCTCGTACAGATACAGAGGCCTCCGGCAATGGCACCTGGTCTCCTGAGGGTCGTCCTAGGGTGGACCCCCTCTCCTCCTCCACGCTAGACCCGGTAACCCTGCATCACAGGGACCCACTACTGAGTTGGAGTCCCATATGCTGGCACTAGGGCGAAGCGTTTCTGCCTTCCTAGCTGCCCAGCAGGTGCTTTTATCCAGCACGGCTGGCTCACGCCTCGAGACAGAGGGTCCCAAGGCGGGGGGTCCCGAAAACTGCCTTGGAAATCCTCGAGCGTCACGGGTCTCATGAGGGTCCTCGGCACCTTTCTCAATCGCCGTGCCGTTTCTCGAGGGTGAGGTCTTCCAGAGTCAATGCCTCCAGCTCCAAGTGGGCCTCAGCCACTGGGCATGGAGATCAACCCGACTCGGAGTCCTTCTCTGGCTCATAATCGGACGGGGATACGTCCCCTGAAACCCGCGCCCTTAGGAACCTTCCTTCTGACCCTTCCCCACCTGCCTCACAAAGGCGGTCACCTCCCGAAGATACCGCCTCCTTGGTATTTGTGCAGGATATGGCTCGCAGACCATGGAAGAGCTGAGGGCAGAGGAACTCGATATCTTACAATATGAGTCTCCCCCTAGGGGGTCTCTCACGGTCCCTGTACCGTCCATCCTGACCCTGCTGCTCCTCCACATGTAGGAAGCATCCGCCTTGGTCCCTATTGTCAGTAAAAGACTTGATGCCATGTACAGGGTCCAACATTTATTTATTTATTTATTTTATTTAACATCTTTTATATACCGCTCTATTTATAATCAGCGCGGTTTACATAGAACAAGAAAACATCAGATAAGGTACATGTTATCTGTTTTTTACATAGAACAAGGAACAAAAACTTGGATAACCGGGGAAATTATTTACAATTATTTACATAGCCCAGAGCTCCGGAAGATCCACCTTCCCCATACGTCCATGGTAGTTGAATCTGCGATGCGGAAACAGAAGAGCCTGAAGTCTCACTCTTTGGTCCCGCCTGGTAGAGAATCCCATGCCATCGATGCCCTTGGGCACAAGGCTTCCCAGGGATCCATGCTGGTGTGCCACATCCAGGCTTACGAATTGTATATGGGGATGTTTCTTTGCGACCACGCTAAACAGCTCAGCGGTTTCTCCGCAGGTCTCGGAGGTGAACACCTTCTCAGATTTCAGAACCTTCAGAGATCAGTCGCGGACAGCTCAAAATATCTTTCCCGTGCCGCATATGATGGGTTTGAGTCTTCCACCTGTGTGGCAGTGGCCGGCATCAGAGGCCGGTGTCAAGCATGGCTCCAGTCTTCAGACCAGACCTGGAGCAATGGGTCCAGGAGAAGCCCTTGGATGTCCCCTGCCTTGGTGAACAACTGTTCGGCAAGCCCATGGAGGATAAGGCAGCCGAGATTGAGACTGAGTTCTTGACTTGCACCTGTCTCTCTCGTAAAACCTCATCTCCAGGAACAAGCAGGAATGTAGTCTTCACATATGGGTATCGTCGGTACCGACGGAGCCTGTGCGGGAATGCTCCCCAGCGTCCAATTAGAAAGCTTTGGGGAGCATCCCACAGCACCTGCGTGCTGCCTTCCCGTCTTTCCCAACTGCCTCTCTCCAGTTCTTTGTTTTCCGCGGAGCCAGCAGGTCGTCGTTCCTGTCACCGCAGAAAAAAAATTCTTATTCTCCTTTTTTGTGGTCAAGTCTGCCTTCCTCGACTCTATACCGGTACCGCCGGTGGTTCTTTATTTCTTAAAAAAAAAAAAATATATATATATACATATAGTATTTTTTTCCAAACTTTTCTTCCTCAGGTGTACGCGCCATTTTGGGCCTTAGGCCCAAAATTTCCTCTACTATGGAAAAACCCGCCTCAGGTTTTAAGACGTGCACCAAGTGTGGCGGTACCATCTCCGTCACCGACACCCATGAGTGGTGTCTGAAATGTTTAGGTCCTCACCACTCCATCTTGGAGTGTATGGCCTGTGCCATGATGTCCAAGAGGGGTCGACAAAACCGAGCTGCTAAGCTCAGCACCCTTTTTCCCTCCGATGCAGCCTCTGTGGCATCAACGTCTTCCAGGGCTTCGTCTTCCTCCCATGGATCTCAGGTAACTAAACATAAGTCTAGCCGGTCCTCAAAGGGTAGATCTCCTTCCAAGCATCAAGATACCTCTGGCATTGCCCTTGTGCGTTCTGTACTGGCAAAATTGCTCTGGCGGGAGGCTTCAGCTTCCAAAGCATTATCGTGGCTCCAGGATGTTCTCGAGGCCTCAACCTCGGCATAACTACTGGTGCCATGCTCTGGGGTACCGGCTGCTTTCTCCAGTACCGATACCCAGGCATCGGCAACGTCGATAGACCAGAGGTTCCTGGCTATTGAACGCATTCTGGCGGCTCTCCTTGCGGCATCGACACCCTCGGAATCGCGTCAGGCAGTTCAACTGGTACCGGCACCGACTGTATCAGCATCGACATCGGTGTTGGCTTTGCCGGCACCCAGTCATGCTATGCCTTCCGGTACCGATACACCGGTACCGATTCCCCCCGGCACAGACTACGATCGGTATGGGTATCGTGCTCTACAAGAGCATTTGGACAGAAGGTATTTTGAATCCTCGGAGGAATCTGAGGATTCTGACAGCTCTGTCGGTACCGGAATACTTCTCCTGGAGGAGCCTTCTTCACCTAAACGTAGGATGTCTCCTCCAGAAGATATCTCCTTTCAGGATTTTATCAGGGAGGTGGCTCGAGGTCTTTCCATTACTGTGGCTCCCGAAACAGAGCCCAGGGCAAAGGAGTTGGAGATTCTACAATATCCCAAGGCTCCTAAGGAGGCAGCCACTTTGCCTATCCATGAGATCTTACATGATCTCATGCTAAGAATGTGGGAAACACCTCTTACCACCTCACCTCACTCTCGTAGACTGGATACCATGTATCGAGTCCCTCCTTGTCCTGGTTTCCAGAAGACTCAGCTGCCTCACCATTCTATTGTGGTGGAATCAGCTATGAGAAGGATCAGGAGTGCAAAGAGGCATGCCTCTAATCCTCCAGGACGTGAGTGTCGAACTTTGGATGCCTTTGGACGTCGTACTTTCCAGGCTTCCATGCTTTCTGCCAGGATCAGTTCCTATATTTTATATATGGGAATGTTCCTTAAGGAAGTCACAGGAGATTTAGAGATTTTGAGCCCTCTTCTTCCTGATAAGAGGCAGGATTTTCTCACACTGGTTAAACATGCCCAGGATGTTTCTATGTTTGTCAATCGTGCAGCTTTTGACTGTTTTGAGTGCATAAGCAGAACCTCTGCCATTGCCATAGGTGCACGTAGAATTGCCTGGCTCCAGGCATCCGATTTGGAGCTCTGGGTGCAGGACAAACTGGGCAATATCCCTTGTACAGGTGAGAATCTATTCGGCAAGAATTGGCAAGAGAAAGCCAATGAGTTAGATGCTGACAACTCCACTTTGGATAGATTATCCAAAGCCACAGCTGATCCTGCAAGGAAGAAATCTTTCAAGAAACCATTCTTCTCCAAAATGAAGAGGTTTTATCCCTCTTATTCTCAGCAGGGACGCTGTGCAGGTCAGCCTGCCCGAAAGAGTCAACAACCACCTAAACAAAGGAAAGCAAAGACTGCTAAGCCTCAACCGTCTCAGCAGTCTCAGCCTCCACAGGGCCTTTGACTTCCATCTAGAGAACTTAGCCTTCCTGGCCCTCAATGGACCAGAACCTTCCACAATCCCAGGAAGGTTGTCTCACTTTGCCCCCAGGTGGGGGCAGATAACAGCAGAACATTGGACTCTCTCCATTATGAAAGAGGGGTACAAGCTTCATTTTCTCTGCATGCCCCTTCCCACAGTGGTAAAACAGTTCAATTCTCAGACCTCTCTCATCAACCTGTTAGATCAAGAGGTCACTATGCTTCTTGCCCAAGGGGCAATAGAAGAGGTACCCATTCCTCAACAGGGTACAGGGTTTTACTCCCCCTATTTCCTTATCCCAAAGAAAACGGGGACACAGACCTATTTTAGACCTCAGAGAATTGAACAAATTCCTGTTCAAAGAGAAATTCAAGATGATTTCTCTGGGAACTCTGCTGCCATACCTTCAGAGTCAGGATTGGCTTTGTTCTCTAGATCTCAAGGATGCGTGCACTCATGTTCACATCCATCCAACTCACAGAAAGTTCCTTCGGTTCCTGTTTCAAGGAAAGCACTACCAATACAGGGTGCTTCCTTTTGGCCTGGCCTAAGCACCAAGAGTGTTTACGAAGTGCATGGCTGTGGTAGCAGCATTTCTTCGCACTCTAGGAATATTCCGTCTTCCCCTACTTAGACGACTGGCTCATTCGAGCCCCATCAGAATCAGAGGCCAGGATTTCTCTATCTTGCACAATGCGTATCCTTCAGTATTTGGGTCTGGTCATAAACATCCCAAAATCCAGCCTAACTCCCACTCAGTCTCTAGAGTTCATAGGAGCTTTGCTGGATACCAGAAAAGCAATGGCCTATCTTCCCCAGACCCGTTGCCTTCGCATGGTGCAGTTAGCTTCTCAAGCAGTGCTAAAGCCACATTTCACTGCTCGAGAAATGTTACTACTAGGCCACATGGCATCTACCGTGCATGTGGTTCCTTATGCTCGCCTCCATATGAGAGCAGCCCAGTGGACTTTATCCACTCAGTGGACCCAGGCATCAGGGTGTCTGTCAGACAAAATAGCAAACACAAATCGCCTTATTTTGTCCCTCTAGTGATGGCAGTCCACTCAAAATCTGTTGGTGGGGTCTCCTTTTCAACAAACTTTACCCCAGGCAACTCTCACAACAGATGCTTCACCAATGGGTTGAGGAGCTCATCTGCAAGACCTCTCCACCCAAGGCACTTGGACTCCACAGGAGACTCATCTACACATCAGTCTCTTAGAACTCAGAGCAATCTTTCTTGCTCTTTGAGTGTTCCACACCCTGCTCAGCTACAAGACAGTCCTCATTCATACGGACAATCAAGTAACCATGTTCTACGTGAACAAACAGGGGGGAACAGGCTCTCTGTCGCTTTGCAACGAAGCTTTGCGACTAAGGGCCCTCGCCAGAGAGCATCAGATTCATCTCCTGGCAGTGTATCTTCCAGGCAGCGAAAACTCTTGGGCAGACAGACTCAGTCGAGTTCTGCTTCCACAAGAATGGTCTCTACATGCAGACCAGGTGGCCAAGATTTTTCAAATTTGGGGAACCCTGGACATAGACCTCTTTGCAAGTCCGTTGAATGCCAGACTTCCCCGGTTCTGTTCCAGAATTCTGGCTCAGGGCTCCCAGGCCAGGGATGCTTTCCTCCTCCATTGTGGTCAAGACTTCCTTTATGCCTTTCCACCCATTTTTCCTAATCTCCAAAACCCTGTTCAAGCTTCAGAGAGACAGAGGCCGTATGATTCTCATAGCTCCACATTGGCCACGGCAAGTGTGGTACCCTCTGCTTCTACATCTCTCTCAAGCTCCCTCTCTGGAGTTAGGGTCTGCTCCAGATCTCCTATCTCAGGAGGACAGAATGTTATGGCATCTCAGTCCCCAGTCTTTGCATCTCGGGGCTTGGTTGCGCCTGTCCCTTTTTGCCCCCAAATGGGCGGCCATTACATCATATACCTCGGTCCTCCAGGTAGTCTGGGATGGTTATAGTCTTCTGGACAGACTCCCTCCTCCCTTCTCCCCAGCGGAGCCTACTCGGCTTCCCTCGCACCAGCCTTGCTTGCAGCAAGAGCTGAACAGTCTCCTCGGTCAACAGGCGGTTGAGAGAGTTCTGCCGCACCTCCAAGGTTGAAGGTTTTACTCCCTGTTCTTCCTCATTCCAAAGAGGATGGGGGGCCTACGCCCCATCCTCGATCTCAGGAACTAGACAAATTTCTGGTGGACGAGAAGTTCAGAATGCTATCGCTTGGCATCCTTCTGCCCTGCCTCTGGCAGGGCAATTGGCTATGCTTTTTGGATCTCAGAGACGCTTATGCCCACATCCCGGTCCATCCCAAACACAGAAAGTACCTGCATTTCAGGGTGTAAGGGGAGCACTTCCAATACAGAATGCTCCCTTTCAGGCTCGCGTCTGCCCCGCGAGTCTTCACGAAATGCTTGTCAGCGGCTGCAGCCCACCTCCGGCTATGGGGCATATCCGTCTACCCCTACCTGGATGTCTGGCTTGTCATGGGCACATTGGCAGAGGAGGCTTGCTTCTTGGCGTTAGGTATGATCCTCCTCCTTGAGCGCTTTGGTTTCCTGATCAACTACTCCAAGTCCCACCTCGAGCCAGTGCAGACCATGGAGTTCACTGGCACTCTTCTCGAAACAGAACAGATGATCACCTTCCTCCCTCAAGCGCGCGTGGATTGGCTTCGTGCTCTGGCCACCGAGATCCAAAGCCAGTCCAGGGTCTCTGCGCGGGCCATGTTGCGCCTGCTGGGGCACATTGCCTCGACCACCCATGTCATCCCCCAAGCTCGCATGCACATGCGAGCGGCCCAGTGGTGCCTCAGAGCGCAATGGACCCAAGCCTCGGGCCTCCTCCAGGATTCTGTCTCAGTGTCTCGCAGCCTTTCCAGTTCCCTGGATTGGTGGCAGAACTCCCCCAAAGCCGCCTTTGGGGCATGCCCTTCCAGTCTCGGCAACATAAGCTCATCTTGATGACGGATGCTTCACTGTTGGGCTGGGGAGTCCACTGCAGTAATCTCCATACCCAGGGGCAGTGGTCACCTGAGGAATCTCGGCAGCAGATCAACTTGCTCGAGGTTTGAGCGGTCCAGCTGGCCCTGAAGGTCTTTGAGTACCATCTGTTAGGCGATTCAGTGTTTGTGCAGACCGACAACAAGGTCGCGATGTTCTATGTAAACAAAGAGATGGGTACGGGCTCCCGCCTCCTCTGTCGGGTGGCAGTTCCCTTCTGCTCCTTCGCTGTACGCCGGGGCATGACCCTAAGAGCGGTCTACCTCCCAGGCCAGGACAATGTCCTCGTGGATAGACTCAGCAGACTCCTTCGTCCACACGAGTGGCACCTGAGTCCAGAGGTAGTTCTCCTCCTGTTCCGCCGCTGGGGGACTTCCTTCATGGATTTGTTCGCCAGCACAGTGAACATGTAGCTTCCCCGCTTTTGCGGGCCGATACCGCACCTGAGAATGGTGGACCCGGATGTGTTCCTCATGAACTGGACCTCTGGGCATCTGTATGCATTCCCTCCCACTCCTCTCATTGCAGGAATCTCCACAAGATTCAGCGAGACCGAGCCTCGGTAATTTTTGTGGCTTCTTCGTGGCCTCGACATCCCTAGTTCCTGCTTCTACTCAGTCTCTTATCAGAACCTCTGTTCCCTCTGGGCAGGACCCCAGGTCTGCTAACGCAGGAGGAGGGGCGGGTGCTTCACCCGAACCTTGTCTCGCTATCACTGACAGCCTGGCAGCTGAACTGATCTCTTTAGCCTCGCTGCACCTCCCAGAGGAGATCGAGGAGGTCCTTCTTGCGTCATTGAAGTACTCGACGAGACGGGCCTACCCCCTGAAGTGTCAGCACTTCTCGGTCTTGTGCTCCAAGCTCCAGATCAACCCATTCTCCTGCTCCACCTGGTGGGTTCTCCAGTACCACCTCCACCTCTCGCAGGTGTGGCTGACATCCATTTCGGTCTGGGTTCACCTGAGTGCCATCTCGGCCAACTACTTCCCCGTCGAGGGTAAACCCCTCTCAGGCCAGCCTCTGGTCTCCCGCTTCATGCGGGGCTGCTTATTTTTCAAGCCCAGCCCAAACTATCAGAAAAATCGTTCATGTATCAATGGGTGTAATATAATCTCAGTCTTTGTCATCGAAAATTAATACTAAATACAACATCATTAACACCAGAGGTCTCAGACTAATTTGGCTCTGCCACAGGGACTGACGTCCGTTCTCACGGCAGAATGCCCATTTGCATCAACGACCTCACAATTTCAGGCAGGTTGAAAAACACAGTCACAAAATCCAGATTGATAATTAAAATGTCTTAAATCACTGTTCTTATCTGTGTTATTGAAACAGCCTGCTCTAATGGATTGAGCACTGATCCCAAGCCCGCCATCCATCCTCCTCTGGTGGAGTGGGACGTGAACATCGTGCTCATGCCCCATTCTAAAAAAGGCCTCATCAGACTTAACAAGCCCCAGCTCATATCGACTGATTGCCAGTATCCCATTTCTTGCCAAAATAATAGAAAAAGTCATATAGCGGCAACTTCAAGATCATATTTATCTACACGCCCCACTAGATCCACAACAGCATGGCTTCCGCCCTCACCATGGCATTGAAACATTTTTAACTTACCTCTTCAACAAACTCATCCTTGGCTTAGAAAATCCTCAACAGGGATTCGTGATCATCTCCCTTGATATTAGTGCTGCATTTGATTCAGTAGCACATCACATCATATTAAATAGACTCACCAGAACTGAATTAACAGATGACACCATTAAAATGGTTTACATCTTACCTCCAGGACAGAGCAATGGAAGTAAAGGTTGGTAACAGAGTCAAAACCCTTTAATCCTAACACAAGGCATCCCTCAAAGTTCAGCCCTCTCTCGATTACTATTCAGTCTATACATTCAGCCAATCTGTAACCTGCTAAGAAGTTGTAACATGTATTTTCATCTCTATGCAGATGATATCATGTTATCTCCAGGAACAAGCAGGAATGTAGTCTTCACATATGGGTATCGTCGGTACCGACGGAGCCTGCGCAGGAACGCTCCCCAGCGTCCAATAGGAAAGGTTTTGGGAGCATCCCACAGCACTTGCGTGCTGCCTTCCCGCCTTTCCAACTGTCCCTCTCCAGTTCTTCATTTTCCGCGGAGCCAACAGGTCACATACCCTGTAACCGCAGAAAAATTTTTTCTTAAATATTTGTTTTTGTGGTCGGGTCTGCCTTCCTTTGACGCCATACTGGTACCGCTGGTTCTTTCTTCTTTCTTTAAAAAAAAAAATATATATATATTTTCTGAGGTCTTTTACTTTAGAAACTTTTTTCCTTGGTGCTAGGTGCCATTTTGGGCACTAGGCCCAATTTTTCCTTAAAAATGGAAAAAACTACTTCAGGTTTTAAGAAATGTTTTAAATGTGGCGGTACTATTTCCGTCACCGACACCCATGATTGGTGTCTCAAATGTTTAGGTCCTGACCACTCTATTTCAGAATGCCACTCCTGTGGAATGATGTCAAAAAGGAGCCAGCAGAACCGAGCTGCTAAACTTAGCACCCTTTTTCCGTCAGACATTTATTTTTATTTATTTATTTATTACAGTTTCTTATATACCGCGCTATTTAGAATCAGCGCGGTTTACATCATAACAAAACGACCATTACGACAAACTGTCAGGTTTTACATTGAACAGGAGTACAAACTTGGATAACTGGGTTAACTATATACATAATCTATCTACACTGCAGTGTAGATAGATTATGTATATGACATGGCGTCATATACATGTATATGACATGTCATATACATGTATACGCCATGTCATATACACGTCCTCCAAGGCCTCATCTTCCTCCCATGGATCTCAGGTAACTGAACATAAATCTAGCCGGTCCTCAAAGGGTAGATCTCCTTCTAAGTATCGAGATGCCCCTGGCGTTGCCCTTGAGGAATTTTCACTGGCAAAACTGCCCCGGCAGGAGGCTTCGGCTTCCAAAGCACTAATGGTGCTCCAGGATGTTTTTGAGGCTCAACCTCGGCAGAACTACTGGCGCCATGCTCTGGGGTTCCGACTGCTTCTACCAGTACCAACACCCAAGCATCGGCAGGGTCGATAGACCAGAGATTCCTTGCTATCAAACGCAGTCTAGTGGCTCTTCTCACGGCTTCGGTACCGTTGAAACTGCTTCAGACACCTCAACCGATACTGGTACCGGAACCGGTACCAACTGCATTAGCATCGGCGGGTATGCCACCCATACCGAGTCATGCCTATGTCTCCGGCATTGACAGATCGGTATCGGAACAACCCGATACCGACTTCGATTGATACCGGTACCGTGTTTTGCACGATCACCGGGATCAGAGTATTTTGAATCCTCTGAGTCCGAAGACTCTGCCGATACAAGAGTACTTCTCCCCGAGGATTCCTCCTCTCCTCAGCGCAGAATGTCTCTGCCAGAGGATATGTCCTTTCAGGACTTTATCCGTGATGTGGCCCGAGGCCTTTCCATCACAGTAGCTCCTGTAAAAGAGCCTAGGGCAAAGGAATTGGAAATTCTCCAATACCACTTTAACCACATCTCCTCATTCTCGAAGATTCGATACCATGTATCGAGTTCCACCTTGTCTTGGCTTTCAAAAAACTCAATTACCACACCATTCAATAGTGGTGGAATCAGCCATGAGAAGGATGAAAAGTGCAAAAAGCCATGCATCCAATCCTCCAGGTCATGAATGTAGGACTCTCGATGCCTTTGGGCATCGATGCTTCCATGCTCTCAGCTAGGATCAGTTCCTATATCTTGTATATGGGAATGTTCCTTAAATAGGTCACAGGAGACTTGGAGCTTATGAGCCCCCTCCTTCCTGATGACAAAAGGCAAGACTATCTTACTCTAGTCAAACATGCTCAGGATGTTTCCAAGTTTGTAAATCGTGCAGCCTTTGACTGTTTTGAGTGCATAAGCAGAACCTCTGCTATTGCCATTGGTGCACGTCGGATTGCCTGTCTTCAGGCATCTGACTTGGAAATTTGGGTACAGGATAAATTAGGAAACATTCCTTGCACAGGAGAAAATCTCTTTGGTAAGAATTGGCAGGAGAAGGCTAATGAAATAGATGCTGACAGTATCACTTTGGATAGATTGTCGAAATCTACAGCCGATCCTGCAAGGAATAAAATCCTCTAAGAAACCATTTTTCAATAATAAAAAGAAGTTTTATTTTTCCTATACCCAACAGGGACACCGTCCAGGTCAGACTGCCCAAAAGGGACAACAGCAACAACCTAGACAACAAAAGAAGCCAAAAGCTGCAAACCTCAGCCACCTTAGCAGGCTCAGCCTCAGGGGCTTTGACTCCTCTCTAGAGAACTTTGCCTTCCTGCCTCTGAACGTTCCAGAACCCTCGACCATCCCAGGCAGGTTATGTCATTTTGCCCACAGATGGTACCAAATAACAGCAGAATATTGGACTCTGTCCATTGTACGAGAGGGGGTACAAGCTTAATTTTCACAGCATGCCCCCTCCTACAATGGTAAGACAGTTCAATTCTCAGACCTCTCTCGACAATCTCCTAGGTCAAGAAGTCACAATGCTTCTTGCTCAAGGAGCAATAGAGGAAGTACCCATTCCTCATCAGGGTACAGGGTTCTACTCCCCCTATTTCCTTATTCCAAAGAAAACAAGGGGACACAGACCCATTTTAGACCTCAGAGAATTGAACAAATATTTGTTCCGAGAGAAGTTCAAAATGGTCTCTCTAGGAACTCTGCTGCCATACCTTCAAAGTCAGGATTGGCTTTGTTCTCTAGATCTCAAGGATGCGGATACTCATATTCTCATCCATCCAAATCACAGGAGATTCCCCCGATTCCTGTTTCAAGGAAAGCACTACCAATACAAGATTCCTCCCTTTGGCCTGGCTTCTGCGCCAAGAGTGTTTACAAAATGCATGACTGTGATAGCAGTATTTCTCCGCACTCTGGGAATATTCGTCTTCCCTTTCTTAGACCGGCTCATTCGAGCCCTTACAGTGCCAGAAGCCAGCTGTGCTCTGTTTCGCACAATGCGAATCCTTCAGTATTTGGGACTGGTCATAAACCTCCCAAAATCCAATCTTGCTCCCACTTAGTCCCTAGAGTTCATAGGAGCTTATCTGGATACCAGACAGACAAGGGCTTAACTTCCGCAGACCCGCTGTCTTCGCATAGTACAACTAGCTTCCCAAAGCAGTGCTCAAACCCTGTCTCACTGCAAGGGAAATGCTACAATTGCTAGGCCACATGTATCCACCGTGCATGTAGTTCCTTATGCTCGCCTCCATATGCTCGCAGCCCAGTGGACTTTATCCACTCAGTGGACACAGGCCTGAGGCTGCCTGTCGGACAAAATAACAAACTTGTCGTCTTATTTCTTCCCTCCAATGGTGGCAATCACCCAGAAACCTTCTGATGGGGTCTTCTTTCCAGCAACCTCTATCCCAAGCCACCCTAACAGATGCATCACAGGTGCGATGGGGAGCCCCCTGCACGATCTCTCTACCCAGGGTACCTGAACTCCACAGGAGGCCTGTCTTCACATCAACCTCCTGGAGCTCAAAGCAATCTTCTTTGCTCTTCGAGTATTTCATGCCCAGCTCAGCTACAAGACAGTCCTAGTTCCAATGGACAATCAGGTAGCTATGTTCTATGTGAACAAGCAGGGCGGAACAGGCTCTCTGTTGCTATGCAACGAAGCTTTGCGACTATGGGCCCTCGCTAGAGAGCATCAGATTCATCTCCTTGCGGTGTATCTTCCAGGCATCCAAAACTCTTGGGCAGACAAACTCAGTCGAAGTTCAGCTTCCACACGAATGGTCTGTCCATGCAGATCAGGTTGCCCAAATATTTCAGATTTGGGGAGCCCCGGACATAGACCTTTTTGTAAGTCCGCTGAATGCCAAACTTCCCCGGTTCTGTTCCAGAATTCCGGCTCGATGTTGTCAGGCAAGGGACACCTTCCTCCTCCACTGGGGTCAGATCTTCCTATATGCCTTCCCACCCATTCCCCTCATCCCCAAAACCCTATTCAAGCTTCAGAGAGACAGAGGTCATATGATCCTCATAGCTCCACTTTGGCCACTGCAAACGTGGTACCCTCTGCTCCTACATCTCTGTCAAGCTCCGCCTCTGGAGTAGGGATCCGCTCCAGATCTTCTCTCCCAAGAGGACGGGATGCTCTGGCATCCGAATCCCCAGTCTCTGCATCTCAGGGCCTGGTTGCTGAAAGCCTAAAACTTCAGGATTTTAACCTTTCCCAACAGGTAAAGGATATCCTTCATGCTTCTAGGAAACCCTCCACAAGATGCTTATATGCTTTTAAGTGGAAAAGGTTTACCATATGGTGCTCGCAGAAGGGTCTTAACCCTCTTGCGATACCTCTGGAATCGATACTGGAGTATCTCCTTCATTTGTCAAATGCGGGTCTCAAGACAAATTCAGTAAGAGTCCATCTTAGTGCTATTGCAGCTTCTTACAAGCCTCTAAGTGGACAACTTATTCCCTCTCATCCTCTCATAGCGAGATTTATGAGAGGCCTTCTTTTAACAAAGCCTCCCATTAAGCCACCACCGGTGGCATGGGACTTAAATCTAGTGCTCATGAAACCGCCCTTTGAACCATTAGCCACTACATCTTTGAAATTCCTTTCTTGGAAAGTCATCTTCCTCATTGCAATCACATCAGCACGTCGCATCAGTGAATTGCAAGCGTTAGTGACTGATCCTCCTTATACAAGTTTCCACCATGATAAGGTAGTTCTTAGGACTCATCCACACTTTATGCCAAAGGTGGTTTCACCTTTCCATTTAAACCAAGCGGTTTACCTTCCTGTATTCTTTCCGAGTCCTCATGCCTCCAGTGCAGAAAGGAACCTTCATACCTTGGACTGTAAAAGAGCTTTGGCCTTTTACTTGCAAAGGACACAGCAACATAGAAAATCTTCTCAACTCTTTGTTGCTTTTGATCCTAGTCATTTGGGACTTCCAGTTTCCAAAAGAACTCTATCTAACTGGATTGCTCAGTGCATATCCTTTGTCTATGAGAGTAAGAACCTTCCTCTTGAAGGCCATGTCACAGCTCAGAATGGGAGAGCCATGGCAGCCTCAATGGCTCATCTTCACTCTGTGTCTATCGACGACATCTGTCGAGCAGCTACTTGGGCTTCGGTACATACCTTCACAGCCCACTACTGCTTAGACAAGGACTCCCGCCAGGATGCCTTGTTTGGCTAGGCTGTTCTTCAACACCTTTTTCAGACTTAACCTCCTACCCACCGTCCCTAGTAGGATGCCAGAGATCCATGGGGGGAAGTATGGCCCTTTCACAAGACCTAACAACTTCCTGGGGCCATCTCCCTGGCATCTGCAGCTAGGGAGTCCCCATATGTGAAGACTACATTCCTGCTTGTTCCTGGAGATAGTGTAGTTACTCACCTGTAACAGGTGATCTCTGGGAACAGCAGGAAGTTAGTCTTCACAACCCGCACACCTCCCCTAGGAGTTGTATCTCTCTCTCTCTTTCTCTCTCTCTTTTGTCTCAGCTATAAACTCAACTGGAGAGGGACAGTTGGAAAGGCGGGAAGGCAGCACGCAGGCGCTGTGGGATGCTCCGAAAAGCTTTCCTATTGGACGCTGGGGAGCGTTCCCGCGCAGGCTCCGTCGGTACCGACGAGACCCATAG
Source organism: Ichthyophis bannanicus (assembly GCA_033557465.1). Lineage (NCBI taxonomy): Eukaryota > Metazoa > Chordata > Amphibia > Gymnophiona > Ichthyophiidae > Ichthyophis > Ichthyophis bannanicus. The sequence continues at coordinate 1,130,654,709 of CM066033.1, forward strand.
GTGAAGACTAAATTCCTGCTGTTCCTGGAGATCACCTGTTACAGGTGAGTAACTACTCTTTACATGCCATTCAATACTACCAATCCGGACTTTGCGATCATATCTGATGCCCTCACCGCAGTAACAAACTTCCTTGCAGACACAAATCTCAGTCAACAAAAACAAAATAAATGCCTTACTCATATTCAGAGATCAAGAATTCAAGCCACCAAAAAAGATTGTAACACAAGCATCGGAAATGGCTATAAAGAAAGAAATCAAGTACCTAGGCATAACCATTGACAGCAACCTCAACATGTGCGCACACATTAAAAACATTGCAAGAGTAGCCTTCTGGAAGTTGAAGCTCCTCAAGCCCCTTCAACTCCTGTTACAGTACAATGATTTCAGAACCGTATTGCAAGCTATTATCACTTGGACTATGGAAACATCATCTATCAAGGTTTACCCAGACATGCACTACATCCATTTCAACTAGTGCAAAATACTGCTGCCAGAATACTAACAGTCAGTGCTACTAGACAACACAACACCAATCCTAAAACATCTACACTGGCTTCCAATCTCCCAAAGGGCTAAACACAAAGCCATCACCACAACATTCAGAATCCTCCACAACCTCAATGAGACGAAGAAGAGCTGCCAGCCAAAATCTCTTGACCATCTCACCTCTCAAGATTAAGACCACACAACAGACAAGCAACAGGGCTTTCTCCTTGTATGCTCCCACAATTTGGAACTCTGTGCCTGAATCAATCAGATCTGCACAATCAATCAAAGACCTAAAAAAGCTACTGAAAACACACCTCTTCAAGGAACACTATGGACCAGATGACAATACATAACTATTGCCACTACACACTATCATGAACAGACAACCTTAGTCTCCTCCCCCATTTAACCTCCTTCCCAAATTATTCTTCCCCTAACCAATCCGCAGTCCAACAAAGATCTATTCCCCCTACTCCCTGTTTTTGTTTTTGTTAACCCCTTTGTTCTCCAAGTTTTATTCCCTGTTCAATGTAAAACAAATCCACCAAGATTGTTGTTCTGTTGTATGTAAACCGTTTTGGACAAAAGCAGTGTAGAAAAACTGTTAAATAAATAAATGCAGCTGACACAGCTGCCCTTCGAGCCAATGGTGACGTGCTTGCTTCGGCACCTCTCCTGGAAGGTAATCTTCCTAGTGGTGCTGACCTTGGCCCAGCGAGTCAGCGAGCTGCAAGCCCTCATGGCCGCGGCTCCCTACACAAGGTTCTACGGGAACAGGGTGGTCCTTTGAACTCACCCCAAATTCCTACCGAACGTTGTCTCGGATTTCCATCTCAACCAAGAGATTGTCCTACCAACTTTCTTCCCGAGACCCCATGCTGACCGAGCATTGGCGGTCGTACATACGCTGAACTGCAAGAGGGCTCTCATCTGCTACCTGCAGTGTACCCAGGGTCATCGCAGGTCTGACCGACTCTTTATTGCCTACGATCCTAATCGCCTGGTGCTCGCATTCACCAAGCACATCATATCCATCTGGGTGACAGACTGCATCAACTTCGCTCAGGCAAAGGCTGGGGCTCTGCTGGATCACCGAGTCACTGCACACAGCATCCGGGCCTAGGCGACATTGGTGGCTTCGCTGCGCTCAGTGCCTCTGGCGGACATTTGCTGGGCTGCGACCTGGTCCTCCGCGAATAGCTTAGCTTTGCACTACTGCCTAGAAAGGGAGTCCCGCCGTGACAGCGCCTTCGGCCAGGCTGTACTCCATAATCTGTTTGGGGGTATAAGCAACTCCTGCCCTCTGATCCTTCTTCTGTGGCTACCGAGAGCTTGGCCTCAAGGGCCCGAGGACTCTGGCTTCCTTCGGTCATCGGCTTCTGCTCACGGCCTCACAGAAGTGTTTTGGCTTATGGATTTCAGTAACCTGTAACTGTGGAGTCCGATAAGTGAGGACTGACTTCGTGCTTGTTCCTGGAGAAAGCATAGTTGATCACCTGTAATAGGTGTTCTCCAGGAACAGCAGGAATTAGCCCTCACTACCCTCCCACCTCCCAGTAAGAGTTGCTATTTTTGTTTTTCTTCCCTTGCCATCTGCAGTGGAGGACTCTAGCAATGGGACCTGACTGAGCAAGATGGCACCCTTGGGTGGGAAGAGGACCACGCATGCGTGGCAGCAATCGCAAATGCTTTCTTTGAAAGCTGGGGACTTGCTCCACGTGGGCTCCGTCGGTGCCGACGTCACTCATATTTGAGGACTGATTCCTGTTGTCCCTGGAGAACACTTGTTATAGGTGAGTAACTACGCTTTATAGCATTCAGGGTAGAATTTTCCCAGGAGTACAGTCGGGCATCATAACCAGAGTTTCTGGTTTTTGAGAATTTTATTTATCAGTTCATAGAATCAAGGAAAGCTCTGAGCTGCAGGCAGTGGCAATTTGTTGCAACTGCCAGTATTTGTAGTTCCACAGTGGTATTTAGGGATACCAAAAATGGCAGCTGTTTTAAGAAGTAAGTGTTGGTGACAGTTGATATCTTCTCTTGGCTTCATTAATTGCCGATATTTAAAATACATAAAAACTGGACCTAACCACTCAAGTTGGCCCGATTGGTGCAGCAGAAGGAAGCGGGAAAGGTGAGCTGCTCCCCACCGCTGGACTAATCAAGTCGTTGCTGCTGCTGCTGTTTTCAAATTCAAAGCACGCTCAGGCACCATCACCACCCAAGCTGGCCAATTGGTGCAGCAGAAGGGAGCAGGAAAGGTGAGCTCCTCTCTACTCCCTACTGCCGGACCAATCAAGCCGCTGCCGCCACTTTAAAATTCAGAGTGCACTCAGGCATGCCTGTGCTCAGAGGGCCCTTTGGCGCGGACCAAAGCATGGACCAGTACAACACAATGTTAACAAAGACTTCCCGCCCATCACTGAAGACCTTTGCAGTGACCACCGCATCCCATATTCTGCAGCTGAGTACACTAGAACCTTGGACTCCCATCTCTTTGACTCAAGAATTAAAATTAGCAACAGATACAGTATCGTGAACCCCCGGTAAGCTCATAAAGTGCCGCAACCAACAGCTCATCAGTTAACTACCATAATAACCCATAACCAACCTCAACAGCACAAATAGGGAACTTCCCTTTCAGCAACCTCAAAGAAGCAAACCATTGCAAACTCAACCTACAACCCTCACCACCCACAACCAACTACACTAGATTCACCAGATCCAATCCAAGACACATCACAGGATATCCCAGCTACACTAACCCAGCTGTTAGTGTAGCTAGGTTTAAAAAAGGTTTGGACAAGTTCCTGGAGGAAAGGTCCATAAGTCATTATTAAGAAGGGACCCAGGATATCAATGCTTGACCCAATACAAGCATTTTGGAACCTGTGTCTTTTGGGGAAACTGCTAGGTATGTATGACCTAGATTGACTACTGTTGGAAACAAGATACTGTGCTTGATGGACCTTGGTCTGACCCAGTATGGCATATCTTATGTTCTTATGTTCTAACCTACTTACTTTACACATTCTAACACACAGTTTCTCTTTTACCACTTCTCCTTTTATTCCCATCACACACCAATCATACCATAGCAGACTTCAACTTCCCCAGAGAGGCAGAAACACCTATAACCTAATCAACATCCAGCCAGTTCCCAGTCATACCATCCCACCTAACCCCAACCACACATCTCCTACTCAAACTCAAATGTGCCCACATCAACACGCGTTCTGTCCGCAACAAAATCCTCATACTGGTTGACTTCATCGATGACAACTGCCCTAACATTATGCATCACGGAATCATGGTTAGACGAATGTGATACAGTCTTTCTAAATCAAGTGGCCCTCCCATCTTACCAACTTTTCAACTGCTCTAGGGCTTCTAAAAGAGGTGGAGGTGTTCTCATAATCGCCAAATAGGACCTCCATTTCAAAACCATCAACTCCAGCTCCACCAATGAACTGGACCTCATCTCTGTCTCCAACACCCACCTGTCAATCTGCCTCACTTAAAGATCCCCAACAGCACATACCCATGACCTCACTCCCATCATCGAGGAAGCCTGCTCATATATCCACAAAGACAAATGGTTCATACTTCTTGAGGACATCAACTTACCCTCCTTACTCAGTAAACTCTCCTCACCATTCCTACAAGCAATGTAAGCTCTCCAACTCAAGCAAATAATCTCACAATCAACTCACTCCAGAGGAGGAACCCTCAACATAATCTTCACCACAGCCACATGGCTACACCAGCATCTGGCATCTATGACACAAAATATATTAGTGCCCTGGTCTGATGATAATTTGTTCACATTTTTCCTGCAATACCTCTCCAATTCTGTCACCCAATGCACGTTCTCATCACACCCATACAGATTTCGCCAGTTTTGTATACCACCTTATCCTTCAATCAGAGTGGTTAGGGAAGATATTTTCATTGCTTCCATCCTACCTATTCAACATAACGATCCAGACAACATTGACTGCATAATAGCTGAATGGAACAACTGCCTCTCCTTATATGCCACCATGAACAAAGATACAACCAGGACTCCAAGAGCCACCCATGTTCCATGGTTTACACCTGAACTCAAGGCCCTCAAGTACAAGCTTAGGTGGCTGGAATGTAAGTGGAGGCATCACAAAGATCCATTTACCCACCATGCAATCACTTCTGCACAATCAGAATACTGCTCTCTCATCTTCCTAAAGAAGGAATACCACAGCAACCTGATCAGATTCTCCCTTAACAAACCTAGAGAGCTCTTCGACGTAGCATTATAGCTTCTGAAAGACCCCAACACAACCAAATAGGATGCCACACTTTCCCCAGCAGACATGGCACAATTTCTTCAATCCAAGCAATCCTCCACTGCCAGAACTTCCTGGGTCACGAAAGATGCCTCCAACGATGCACCCATATCTGGTCTTCTTTCAGTCCTCTCTCGCTATCCCAAGTTGAAGACATCATCATGAACCTCAAGTGCACCACTTCCCCTCTTGACTCCAGCCCCTTCTGCTGGATCAAAATGTCCAAACAAGAGCTCTCACCAACCATTCTGCACATTACTCAAAATTCATTATTCTCTGGTTACATGTCAATCACCCTTAAGCATTCTTCCATCAGACCTCTTAAAAAAAAAACCTACAACAGACCCATTCTCACCAGCTTTTTACAGACTTATCTCCAGTATCCCCCCTCTCGCCAAAATCATTGAAAAAGTAGTTCAGATACAGATGCAGGGCTTTATAGACACCCACGCTCCCCTGGACAAGCATCAGCATGGCTTCAGGCCCCACCACAGCACAGAAACCCTCCTGATCTCATTATTAGACACACTAGTCAAGGGCACAGAAAAAACATCACAAGGCTTTATCTTTATTTTCATCGACATCACTGCGGCCTTTGACTTTGTTATCCATGATCACCTCCTTTCACAGCTCCAATCCATTGGCCTCAGAGATGCAACAATTCGATGGTTCCAATCCTATCTGACCAACCAATACAAGCAAGTCCGTATCAGAACCGAAACCTCACACACTTTTAGATTTCTCCAAGGCCTTCCCCAGGGCTGTGTTTTATCCTCCTTCCTCTTCAACATCTTCATCCAGTTGCTATGCACAATACTCCAAAACCGCAACATTCTCTATCTGATGATATTTTATTCTACACCCCTCTCACCATCCTCAACCCTGAATACTCCTCAGTTGGTCTATTCCTCACCGCAGTTATCCAGTGGCGCAACTACCACAATATGTACATCAATCCCAACAAGTCGGAAGTCCTCTTTGTAACTAAAAACCTCTCATTCTTCCCACCACCCACAGTCAACCTCGTCAACCTAACCTTGCAAGTAAAGGAGAAAGTCAAATACTTCGGCGTAGTCCTAGATCAGAATCTCAACTTCCAAGCACACATCAGTAAAGTCACCAAAGCAGTTTACTTCCATATGAGGACAATCCAAAAGCTTTGACCCCTTTTAGAACAAGGTGACTTCATAGTAACATAGTAAATGACGGCAGATAAAGACCAGTATGGTCCATCTAGTCTGCCCATTATGATGGCAAGAGTAGGTGCCCCTGCCACGCCATGCAGGCCACCCCTCCCCATGTCTTTGTTTACCCCAATTCTGGACTATGCCAACAATCATATACCAGGGGCTTGCAAAATCCTCCCTACTCCCCCTCCAGCTTGCAGAGAAAACAGCCGCCAGAATTATCACAGGTACTAGACAGCGAGGACACATTAACCCAGTCCTGAAGCAACTACACTGGCTCGCCATCTACTTCAGAATCAAATATAAAGTTGCCCTTGCCATTTTCAAGACTCTTCACAGCCTCTCTACAAACATTCTACAATACCTCACTCTGGAACCGCCCAACAACAGATCCAGGAGAAAGCCCAACCATAACCTCCTTGCTGTCCAATTCATTCTCGTGCTCCAACCTATCTACCTCCAGCAGAGCCTTTACGTTCTACACCCCCTTTAGTTGGAACTCCCTCATACCAGAAATATGATCTTTAAGTGATATTAAAGAGTTTCGGTGCAAACTGAAAACTCACCTTTTCCTGGAGCACTATGGACCTGTCATGTAGCCTCATACCCCTACTGCCATATGTTCTGCTCACCCCATGTACAATTACCCTCCCCCCCCCCTTCTTTTAGCAATGCTGGGTATCACATTTTTGCTGTTTTCTATTATTTGTTCCCTACTGTTAAACTATTTTAACTTGGAGAATTCTTCTAGGAGGAACAATCTGAAGTTTATTAATTTTCCTAAGTCTCCACTGGTTTCAGCAAGTGAGATGGTGAAGACATATTTCCGGGAGGTATTCAGCTTTCTTCGGACAATCTACTGCTGATTACTTGGGCATAATATTTGTCTCTTGTGCCTGGACCTGGTGCTCCTGGAAGTGGATAAATCATGTGTCTAGCAGGACTCTTTGGACCTTACTGGCTTCCTGGAGAATTCCCTGGAAGTTGTGACCAAACGGATTACCTTGCTTGTTAATTTTGCACTGAAGATGGACCAACATACAGTTTTGAAATTGTGTTTTCGTCATATGCAGGGTCTGTTTTTGGGATCTAGGGTTCAAATTTTTCCTGATTTTTCAAGGGCTACCTAAGTTGAGGAAGGAATTCTTGGGCTTAAGACCAAGAGTTTTCGCCCTGGGAGCTACTTTTTTTGTTAAAATTTCCCTATTGGAGTTTTGTGTTTCTAGATAATAAGAGATTTCTTTTCTTTGACCCCAAACAGCTTCTAAGGTTTCTGGTGGATAGGGAGGGGCCGGTAGCGGTGTAATTATCTACTACAAAGCTGGCTGGCCTGCTTTCTGACTCCTTGAATTTTCTTTTGTGAAATTTTCCTTTTCTTGTTTCCACAAAGTTTGTGGTCTGATGTATTATTGTAAAAGCATAAAAATAAAATAAAAAAATAGTTTAACTTGTTTTCAAACATGTTCAATATTTGTTAACCTGTTTCAACTATGTTCCATGTAAAGTTATTAACATTCTTGTTCCTTGTACACAGCTGTGACTTGTAGATACAGCGGTATAAAAATGTTGTTAAATATAATAAATATAGCAATGGGCCACTCGTCCCCACATTACTTACTCATTGTCCTTTCTCCTTACAACATACTTTCTAGTTTCATGTTTAGCTTGTTCTCACCAATCTGTATTCCCCGTCAGCCATCCAGCAAGCTCTCTCAGACAGACCCAAAATGACTGAGCTACCTGTCCCTTCCCTCAAGCAAATAACCAGTTTCCTAATCAGCCAGTCAGCTGGTGCTCCCCATAGCAGATGGCCAGTTTGCTACTTCTGCCTTCAGTTAAACAGACAGGCAGCCCATTCCCAACAAAGCAGGCAACTAATAACTCCAACTGAGTTTTGACCAGCTGCCTGAAACCACCCCCCTCCTCCTCAAGCTCAGTATCCTGTTTCCAACAGTGGCCAATCAAGGTCACGATTACTTGACAGGGTCCTGAAAAGACACACAGGTTCCATATGCTTGTCCCGGGGCAAGCAGTGGATTTTCCTGGGTCCTCTTTAATAATGATTTATGGACCTTTCCTCTAGGAACTTGTCCAAACCTCTTTTTTAAATCCGGCTACACTAACAGCTTTTATACATTCTTCAGTAATGAATTCCAGAGTTTGATTATACATTGAGTGAAAAAATATTTCTGTTAGTCTTTAAATGGGTTACATTGTAGCTTCATTGTGTGTCCTCTAGTCTTTCTAGTTTTTGATGGAATAAACAACCGATCTGCGTTACTCATTCCACTCCATTCATAATTTATAGACCTCTATCATATTTCTCCTCAGCCGTCTCTCTTCCAAGTTGCAGAACCCTAATTTTTTAAGCCTTTCCTCATAGGGGGTTATCCTTCCATCCCCTTGACCATTTTGGTGGCTGTACCTTTTCTAATTCAGCTATATTCTTTGTAAGATATGGCAACCAGAATTTCACACAATATTCAAGGTGCGGTCACACCATGGAACGATACAGAGGCGTTATAATATTCTTTTGTTTTATTCTCATTCCTTTCCTTATGATTCCTAGCATTCTATTTGCTTTCTTGACCTCTGCTGTTGCACACTGGATGGAGGGTTTTAGTGTATTATCCACCAAAATGCCTAAATCCTTTTCTTGGGTGGTGGTTCCTAATGTGAAACCATCATGTAACTGTAGTTTGGATTGTTCTTTCCTAGGTGCATAACTTTGCACTTGTCCACATTAAATTCCATCTGCCATTTGGACGTGTAGTCTTTCAATTTCTTATGGTCTTGCAATTTTTCGCAATCCTTTGTGTTTTAACAACTTAGAATAATTTTGTGATATCTGCAAATTTAATCAGCTGACTTGTTCCTAATTTCCAGATCATTTATGAATGTTAGAAAGCAGCAGTACCAGCACAGATCCCTACTCATCTTTCTCCATTGAGAAAATTAGCCCTTTAGCCCTACCCTCTGCTTTCTTTCTTTTAACCAGTTCCTGATCCACAATAATACACTGCCTCCTATCCCATGACTTTTTATTTTGGCCAAGAGCCTTTCATGAGGATTCTTGTCAAAGGCTTTCTGAAAATCCAGATACGCTATATCAACCGTCTCACCTTGGTCTACCTATTTATTCAGACCTTCGAAAAAACTTAACAGATTAGTAAGACAAGATCTTCCTTGTCTAAAGCCATGTTGGCTTTCTCCCATTAAACCATGACTACGTGTTCAGTAATTTTATTCTTTAAAATGGTTTTTACCATTTTGCCTGGTACTGACGTCAGGCTTACCAGTCTGTAGTTTCTCCAGGAACAAGCAGGAAGTCGGTCCTCACATAAGGGTGATGTCGGCGCCGACGGAGCCCTCGTGCGGAGCAATTTCCCCAACTTTCAAAGAAAGCCTTTGGGAATGCCTCGAGCATGCGTGGTCCCCTTCCCGCCCAAGGGTGCCATCTTGCTCAGTCTTCTTTTTTCCGCGAAGCCCGACAAGCGTCGTCCCATTTTCCTCTGAAAAAGTTGATTGTTTTTTGACTATTCTAACAGTTCTGATACCGGTTCGACGCCGGTTTCCCTTCCCGTCTCGGCTCGGTACACCGGTATCGAGTCCTTCTAATTTTTTCATTTTTGTCCTTAGTGACTAGCGTTAACGCTCTTTTTTTTTTCTTTTAACTGGCAGTCCGGTCTTTTGACCTCGCAGGGGCCCTTTTTCCCCCGATGGCAGCCAGCGGATTTAAAAAGTGTGATCGGTGCAAAAAGCTTATGTCCCTCACAGACACCCATGACTGCTGCCTCCGCTGCCTCAGACCCAACCATGACCCGGTGGTCTGCGGTCCGTGTGGCAAGATGTCCTCCAAAGTGTTGAGGAGCAAGCAGCACCAGCGCGAGACAATTTTCTCCGAGTCTGGATCCGTCCGGGCCAGGACCTCGTCAGAAGCCTCGACGTCTCAGGACTCCGAACCCAAGCACCGTCAAGGGTCTTCTGAAAGGGGGTCTCCCACCCGGGAGCACCGTAAGAAGAAGAAATCCGCAAGGGCTGCATCTCTGGAAGGCTCCGATCGGCCAGGGCCCTTGGGTTCCAAGTCACGGAGCGCCGAACGCCGCCCCGGGTTCGGCGAGTCGGAGAGGCCTGCTAAAATACCTCGTACAGAGCTGGAGATGTCGTTCAAGGTAATGCCTGTTGTCTTCATGGACTCCCCTCCGGGAGAACCGGCATCAGTCCCGGCGTCGGGAACCGAGCCGGTAGCTGCGGAGCCTTCTGAGCTGGGTCTCAGGTTGCCAGCCTTGAAGAGCAGCGTGTCTGCCTTCATGGACCAGCAGCGGGTGCTGATTGCCGGTCTCAACCGCGCATCCGCCCCGACCACCGGGACCTCGACATCTAAGTCGACCTCGGAGACAGAGCCGATCCTCGAGTCCATGCTTGCTCGAGTCTGTCCTCGGCCAAGGTCTCCCTCAATCTCCCGTTCGGGACTGAAGTGGTTTGTCGCCGCCGGGGCCATCGGCATCGGGATGGACGCGCTCGAAGCCCTCGAGGCCGGAGCCCATCGAGTCCTCCTCGGAGGGCTCCGCTTGGGAGATGGAGGGAGGAAGACTCGCCAGATACCCACCGGACCCGGTACATCCTATCGGACTCACCGGGTTCAGAACCTCAGAGACGGTCGCCCCCGGATGACACGACATTCTCAGACTTTGTTAGGGATATGGCCAAGGCTTTGGCCTTCCCTGCAGATGCCGAGGAGGAGCCTCGAGCCGAAGAGCTCGACACCCTCCAGTAGGACTCTCCTCCGAAGGAGGCCCTTACTGTACCGGTGCATCTGATGCTGGAACGGTTGATGCTCTGCATGTGGGAGTCCCTGGCCTCGGTACTAGTCCTCAGCAAGCGGGTCAATTCCATTTATCGAGTCCGTAAGAGCCCCTGGTTCCAGAAGGCACAGCTGCCGCACAACTCCATGGTTGTGGAATCGGTCATGCAAAGGCTTAAAAGCCAAAAGACGCACTCCTCGGTGCCTTCCGGCCGGGAGGCCCGGAACCTGGATGCCCTCGGCAGAAAGTACTTCCAGGGCTTGATGCTGTCATGCCATGTCCAGACATACCAGCTCTACAAGGGCATGTACTTAAGAGACCTGGCAAAGGAGATTGCCGGGTTCTCTGCTGGCCTCTCCGAGGAACCCTTGCAGCACTTCAAGGCCCTGTCCACCGGGATCAGAGAGTGCTCGAAGTTTGTCTCACGCAGCCTATGACGGCTTCGAGGCTTCGGCCCGGGTAGCCGCAGCCGGCATCTGTGCAAGGCGCCAGGCTTGGCTCATGTCGTCTGACCTCGAGCCATGGATACAAGACAAGTTGGTCGATGTCCCCTGCCGAGGCGATAACCTCTTCGGCAAACCCATGACTGAAAAGGCTGATGAACTTGAGTCAGGGTACTTGACCCGGACAAGGCTGTCGAAGAAGACATCTGCTCCTTCTCACAGCAAGAAGGCCTCGGGGAAAAAGCCCTTTTACCCGAGGAAGGGACAGGCTTACAGAAACTACCCCACTTACCAGGCCTTTCCAGCAGGGGCAGCAGGCCAGGGGACGGGGGAATGGCCCTTGTAAGCCTCAAACCTCCAGCTCCTGCTCCTGCCCAGCAGGGAAGGGGTTTTTGACTCCCAGTGCATAGCTCCTCTCCCACCAGTGGTTTGGCCCTGCACAGGTGATCGGCTGTCTCTGTATGCCCACAGGTGACCCGCCATTACATCCGATACTTGGGTTTTAAGGATAGTCCAAGACAGCTATCTTCTCCATTTCAGCCAAGTACCTGCCTCCTATTTCCCAGGAGAGCGTCTCAGATCCCTCTTACACAAGAACCTCCTCTTGCAGGAATTAGCTGGTCTTCTCATGGATCACGCAGTGGAACCGGTGCCCCACCACCTGCAGGAGAAAGGCTTTTACTCCAGCTATTTCCTAATACCGAAAAGACAAGGAGGCCTTCGCCCCATCCTGGACCTGCGGAATCTCAACAAGTTCTTGGTGAGGGAAAAGTTCAAGATGCTTTCACTTGGAATACTTCTGCCTTACCTCCAGCAGGGAGACTGGCTATGCTCCTTGGACCTAAAGGATGCTTATACATACATCCTCATACACCCAGACCACAGACAATACCTCAAGTTTGTGGTCAGAGGAAACTACTTCCAATACAGAGTGCTTCCCTTTGGTCTCGCTTTCGCTCCAAGGGTTTTCACGAAGTGCCTAGCTGTAGTGGCTGCCTTCCTCAGGAACCAGGGCATGTTTGTGTTCCCTTACCTAGACGACTGGCTCATAAGAGGCCAGTCAGCCCTAGAGGCACATCACGCCACAGCTTGCACAATCGCTCTGCTTCAGCATCTGCGGTTCATCATCTATCACACAAAGTCTACTTTGCTCCCCACCCAGAACTTGGAATTCATAGGGGCAAGGCTAAGACACCCTGCAGGCATGGGCTTACTTGCCACTGGACAGGGCAGGCCGTCTGCTGTCCCAGGTAGACCTGGTGAGTCACATACCCCACGTGTCCGCACGGAGGTTCTTAAGCCTGCTCGGCCACATGGCCTCCACGGTTCATGTTACTCCTTTTGCAAGCATGCACATGCGGACAGCTCAGTTGTCCTTGCGGGACCAGTGGTCACAGGCCACAGGACGACTGTCCGACAGAGTGGCAGTATCCAAACCTCTGGTGCAGTCCCTGCAGTGGTGGTCACAATCAGGGAACCTCCTGCGGGGGGTACCGTTCCAACTTCCCGTGCATACAAGGGTGCTGACCACGGATGCCTCCTTGCTCTGCTGGGGAGCTCATTGTCAGGGATTTTGCACTCAAGGTCAATGGACTCCTCAGGAGGCCACACTCTCCAGATCAACCTGTTGGAACTCCGGGCCATCCACTTAGCACTAAAAGCCTTTGCTCCTGTCCTCTCCAACCAGTCTGTCCTGGTACAGACGGACAACCAGGTGGCTATGTTCTATGTGAACAAACAGGGCGGCACAGGCTCGTGGACCCTTTGCCAGGAGTCTCTGGACCTCTGTTCCTTCGCAGTACAGCACAACATGTCTCTCCATGCTGTTTACCTACCAGACCAGGAGAACTGCCTGGCAGACAGGCTGAGCAGGGTTCTTCAACCGCATGAATGGCAAATGAACAGGGGGGTCGCCCAGAGGATTTTCAACCACTGGGGCCTCCCAGCCATGGATCTCTTTGCCAGTCCACAGAATCATCAGTTGCCCCAGGTTTGCTCCAGGCAGCCCCCTCCCCCCCCCCAGGGTAGCGGCCGATGCTTTTCTTCTCCCCTGGTCGGGAAGCCTCCTGTATGCCTTTCTGCCTACACCTCTGGTGGCACGGACTCTCTTCAACGTTCGCAGGGACAAGGCCTGGATGATCCTAGTAGCGCCCATATGGCCGAGACAGCCTTGGTTCCCACTTCTTCTTCAACTGGCGGTGGACACCCATCTCCCCTTGGGGATGCAGCCCCACCTTCTCACCCAGGAGCACGGTTCCCTCGTGCACCCCAGTCCCACATCCCTCCATTTGATGGCCTGGCTGCTGAGAGGGTAGGCCTTGCGCCTCTTCTCCTACCCGAGGGGGTAGAAGAAGTGTTGCTGGCCTCCAGGAGGCCGTCCACCAGAAAATCCTATGCTTGTAAATGGCGCAGGTTCCAAGCGTGGTGTCAACAGCATACCGTGGAACCCTTCTCATCTCGGGTTCCCCAAGTGTTACAGTACCTGCTTCATCTCTCTGAGCTGGGACTCAAGTCTAACTCAGTCAGGGTCCACCTGAGTGCCCTGTTGGCTAACCATGCCCCGGTAGACGGTCAGCCTCTCTCGGCTCACCCGTTGGTAGCCAGGTTTCTCAGGGGCCTGCTCCTGCTAAAACATCCAATCTGCCCTCCGGCGACGGAGTGGGATCTCAATGTGGTCTTGCAACAACTTACTTGTCCTCCTTTTGAGCCGATGTCCACTTGCCCTCTGCGCTTCCTCTCCTGGAAAGTGCTCTTTCTAGTAGCACTCACGTCAGCTAGGCGTGTGAGTGAGCTGCAGGCTCTAGTATCAGATAGGCCGTACACACGGTTTTATAAGAACAGGGTAGTGCTCCGCACACACCCCAAGTTCCTCCCAAAAGTGGTTTCCTCGTTTCACCTCAACCAAGAAGTGGTTCTTCCAACCTTCTTTCCCAGGCCACATACCAACAAGGCAGAAACAGTTCTGCATACCCTGGACTGTAAGAGGGCACTCGCCTTCTACCTGGCACATACGCGGGGACTTCGGAGGGCTTCTCAGCTCTTTGTCTCTTATGACTCTAGTAAACTGGGTCTACCGGTCTCCAAGCGCACGTTGTGGACCTGGGTGGCAGACTGTATCGCTTGGGCGTACAGGGTAGCTGACCTTCAGCTGCAGGGTCGTATCACGGCCCACTCTGTCATGGGTAATTCCGCGTCAGTGGCTAATCACCACTCTGTTCCGTTGGCATACATCTACTGGGCCGCAACTTGGTTTTCAAGCCAGACTTTTGCAGCCCATTACTGCCTGGAGAGAGAGTTCTGGCGGGACAGCGTTTTCGGTCAGGCGGTACTCTGGAATCTATTCGAGATTTAGGCAACTCCTACCCCTCCGGCCCTCTGGTGTGAGGCTATCGTGGGGGATGCATTCTCGGAGAAAGTTCTCTCGCTGCTGTTGCGGCTCGCATAGAGTGAGCCTTTTTTCAGCTATAGGTTCTCGGTAGCCTGTAGCTAGGGAGTCCCATATGTGAGGACTGACTTCCTGCTTGTTCCTGGAGAAAGCGTAGTTACTCACCTTTAACAGGTGTTCTCCAGGGACAGCAGGAATCAGTCCTCACGACCCTCCCTCCTCCCCTGTTGTTGCAGTCCTATTATTGCTTTTTATTCATTTTGCTGTCTTTTTAGCTATGTCATCTGACTGAGCAAGATGGCACCCTTGGGGAGGAAGGGGACCACGCATGCGCGAGGCATTCCCAAAGGGTTTCTTTGAAAGCTGGGGAAATTGCTCCACACAAGGGCTCCGTTGGCGCCAACATCACCCATATGTGAGGACTGATTCCTGCTGTCTCTGGAGAACACCTGTTACAGGTGAGTAACTACGCTTTCCTGGATCTACCCTGGAACCCTTTTTAAAATTTGGTGTTACCTAAAGATTGGAGAATGGTCAATGTATTACAGATTATTTTAATGATAGTTCACAGGTTACTAATAGTAGATCTTCAGTCTCATATTTCAGTTCTTTCAACACCCTCTGATGTATACCATCCAGTCCAGGTGATTTGCTACTCTTCAGTTTATCGAATGATTATAATACATCTTCCTGGTTTATCAATATTTCTTTCAGTTCTTCCGGTACATCATCTTTAAATACCATTTTAGGCATGAATAACTTCCCTACTTCATCTTTAGTAAAGACTGAAGCAAAGAATTTATTCAGTCTCTCTGCTATGGCCGTGTCCTCTCAACGCCCCTTTTACCCCTCTATCCTCCTTTGGTCTAACTGACTCTCCCAGGTTTTTTGCTACGAATGTTCTTGAAAAAGGTTTTATGTTTTGCTTTCACAGCAAGCTTTTTTCAAATTCCCTCTTTGCCTGTCTTATCAATGTCTTGCATCTAACCTAACACTGCTTGTGTTTTTTCCTGTTTTTGTCATTTGGCTTCTTTTTCTATTTCCTAAGATATTCTTTTTTTGCTATAACAGCCTCTCTAACCTCGCATTTAAACCATGCTGGCAGTTTTTTGGCCGCCTTTCCACTTTTCCTAAATCATGGAGTACATCTGGTCTGGGCTTCCAAGATAGTATTTTTCAACACCACCCATGCTTGATGTAAATCTTTAACCTTTTCAGCTGCTTCTTTTAGTTTATTCTTAACTATTTTTCTTATTTATCTTAGTCTCCCTTTTGAAAGTTGAAAGGTAGTACTGTGGATTTCCTTGCTGTCTTTCTTCAGTTTATTAAATCTAATGCAATCATGCTATGGTCACTATTGCGACATGGTCCAACAACCTTATCTCTTGCACCAAATCCTGTGTTCACTAAGGAATAGGTCCAAAATATCTTTCCCTCTTGCCAGTTCATGAACCCGCTGCTCCAAGAAACAGTAATTTATTTCATCTAAAAACATTATCTCCGTATGTCCTGCTGCAATACTGATGCAGTCGATACCGGAGTAATTGAAATCACCCATTATCAGTGTTGTAACCTTTGTTAGCTTCCCTTACTTCTTCTGGCATTTCATCATCTGTCTGTTCATTCTGGCCAGGTGATCAGGTAGAGAAAAAACACACTTCCTGCAGCACCAGTAGATACAAAGAAAGCAGGATTTGAACCCACCATGGAAGGAACCTATAGTATTAAACAGAGAAGTGCAGCCCGACATGTGTTTCGGCCAGGGGGTCTTCTTCAGGGGTACAGTAAGCTCAACTGTTAGAAAGAAAGTTTATAAAATCAAGGAGCTCTTCATAAATATGTGCAAGAAAACACTATTGCACATATTGATGAAGATCTCCTTGATTTTATAACCTTTCTAATAAAAGTTGAGGTTACTGTACCCCTGAAGAAGGCCCCTGGTCGAAACACATGTCAGGCTACACCTCTCTGTTTAATAATAAAGGTTCCTTCCACAGTGGTTTTGTGTCCTGTTTTCTTTGTATCAGGTGATCAGGTAGTACAGTCCCACTGCCATTGCTCCTACATTGCTATGTAGTTGCAGTCTTCCTGCAGCACATAGAACAGTTGATATATTCAGGCACTTCATAGCTCCCTGTATGTTTGATCCACATCTTGTCTCTGCTCTCATGCTGAGCTTTTATCACTTTTGTGAGGATAGCTTGAGAGTACAGGCACTGTTGTCAAACACATTACGAGCTATGCAGTTATTCTGTGTGCTGAGGGAAGATTACAGCCATATTTCAACATGAGAGTAACTAATTGGAGTCTTGTGACTTCTGTCTTTTTTTTAATCTGTGTGGCTGGCCATTTCTGCAGGGGATTGAAAAAAAAAACTGTGGAGTTTGCAGAATTCCCACAGAAGTAAATGTACAGGCAGGTCCTGGAGGAAAAGCTATTTCAATTTGCCATAGATCTGGGACTGGGGAGAAGACTAACCTTTTAGCAGTCTGGTGACCTTAAGCATGAAGCAAAAGCAACAATAGAGTAGCTCAGAAAGAAGAAAGTAAAATTTAGAGTGACCCAATGAAAGTCCAAACCTGAATCCAATAGAAAATCAGTGTCAAGATTTGGAAATCAGTGTACAGATGGTTCCCTGTCAATTCAAGAGTTTGAGCTATTCTTCTAAGAAGAATGGCAAGGAACGCACTATTTCACTGTGCAAAATGGGTAGTAGACTCTTCTTACTGCTGCAAAAGAGACTTTCACCAAATTTTAAGTCCAGAGATGTGAAAGCTTGGCATGATTGTTTGGTTTCTTACTCTTAATTACATTTTGAGTAGTTCTACAGTTAGTTTGTTGAAAATGTAGCATATGCTGTGTAGATCCATTAAACAAACTGCTATTTTAATGCACTTTGGATTGTATTTTTCAGATATTAGAATGTGAAAAATGTACAGGTTGTTAGGATTTCTACAGTGCCTTGCAAAAGTCTTAACTAAAAACTCACCTTAAGAGGTTGTTTTAAATCTTAAACCTTGCTCTTCCTGATCATTATTGTGTTTTTAACCATGTTTACTGTAGAAATAAATTTTCTGATACCTCGTATTTTTTTCTCTGTCTTAACTGTATTATAAGAGCCAAGCAGATAGGGACTGTGTTTTATATGCATTTGTACAGTATACAGTGAACTACTGTACATCTAGTGGCGTTATTTAAATAGGTAAGTATCAGTATTTTGTAGTCCCCTGCAAAGAGAGAAGAGTGAAAACAATTGAAGAAAGGAACATTAAATATACTGGAGATAGGACTCTGATTCCAAAATAGATTATAAAATCATTTTGACACCGATGTAATATTTCTATAATAATAAGAGAGGAATTTGATATAGAAAATCTGAATAATGGGTGATATGATAAACATTTAAATACTTCTAAGGTGTAAATAGCACACATGAAGCAAATATTTTTTAGTGAAAAGGGAGTTATGAAACAAGTAGTCATAATATGAAACTGAAGATAGGTAGACTTAAGAGGTGTAGCGTAAGGAAATTTCTTCAGAGAAAAGGGTGTTGAATGCATGGAACATCATTCATGAAAGCATAGCGTAAGCACAAAAATTGTTAAATATGAGGATGTGACAGTAAAGACTGAGATCGCGTTAGTCCCTTGCAGTATTGCATGATGAATGAGTAGACTACATCAACCGTGTATGTATTTGACATCATTTTATAGGTTTCTAGGTTTTTCTCTTTCTATATTATGAGCAACTCAGTTCAAATGACATGTCTGTCTATATTGTGCAATGGCATATTCCAGCTTTCATGTGGACTTTAAGATTCTTTAATTTGAATCGGATTTGTAAGTAATATTCTTAACAATTATAATGAATGATTTCCTAGAAAGGAACATTTTGTTCTGATATTCATATTTGTGGAACAAAAATAATTGCATCAACATTTTGTACGAGGGGGGGAGGTGAGAGAGTATGAGAATAGCTTGTGTTTTATCTTAAAATTTGCTTTTGTATAGCATGCTGCAGCATTAAATTGTAATGCTTTCCTGGCTGTAATGAATCCTTTTTTAAATAGGAGAAAGAAGCATGCTATCCATAGCAGTGATACAACCTCATCTTCAGATGAAGAGCGCTTTGAAAGAAGGAAATCTAAAAGCATGGCTAGAGCAAGAAACAGGTACTCTGAGATAGTTCTTTGATTAATGCAGCAAATAAACTTTTTTAAAGAGGATGTAATACGTATTCTCAGTGGACAAGCTGAACAAGTGCTCACATTTGGGTGATGTCACCAATGGAGCCCATGTGGAAACTCGCTCAACTACTGTTCCAGAAGCTTTTAGAAGGTTCCCAGTCGACAACATGCTTAAGGAGCTCAGGTGCCCAATGGATGTTTTATACAAGAGTTGCTCAGAAAGTAATGCCCCACATGTTTTTTCTCAGTTCAGAATGAAGATAGAGGTGTGAAATTGAAAGGGTAGTAACTTGGAACTTCAAAGGACACCTGTGTGTAATTTTACAGTCGTCCGACAAATAGCAAGGCGGTAGTGATCCTTCAAATGGCGTCTGTGAGTGACACACGGTACAAACAACGAGCTGTAATTGAATTCTTGGTGGAGGAGAAAGAAAGTGTGAGAAACATTCACAAACGGTTGTGTGCTGTGTATGGAAGTTCTGCGGTAGATAGGAGCACCGTTGGACGATGTGTGAAGAGATTAAAGGCTTCAGGAAGTGGTAAAACGGAACTGGAAGATCGGCTGTGGTCTGGGCGTCCTGCCTCAGCCACCAGTCCAGACAAGTTGCAGCGCCCTGCGATAGCTGCCAGCGGGCATTAAAATACTGTAAGCTGTTGCGGTGTGCCTTGCTGCACACACCTTTGAATATCCCAAAGAGTCAATAATTGCCATTGCACTACCTCTGTTGACGGAAAGCTGTATGGACAATTCCCGACTCGTGATGGACTGAGAAAAAACATGTGGGGCATTACTTTCTGAGCAACCCTTGTAGCATCACAAGATTGACTGACTACTCATTTTTTTTCTTCCCATGTATTTTGTAAATGATAAACGTTTTAATTATTCTGTTTTTGATGCGTGTTCTTCCCTTTAATATACCCTTAGATTGTTTTTGGTCATTTTTAAGTTTAGTTTATTTTCTTTCAGCGTCACATGGGCTTCTTTGTGCCTCAGGCGCATCTGGCCATGAATGTGCTTTCTTTTTCAGCATTGACCAGTTTGATTTCGCCTTGGCTATATTTTTCAGTGGAATGGCACATTTCTCCAGGAACACAAGTAGGAAGTCAGTCCTCACATATGAGTGATGCCGATGGAGCATATAGCCTTTGGGAGTGCTACCACGCATGCGTGGTCCACTTCCCGCCTAAAGGTGCCATCTTGATCAGTCTCCTTTTTTCCAACGGACGCTTGTCCTGTTTTCCCAGAAAAATCCTTTAAGAATTAGCCTTGAAAGTTGTTTTCTCCCAGTTTGTGTACCGGTTCCTCTTCCCACCTCGAGCCGTCCCTGGTGCAGTTATCGACTCCCCCTTCTTTTTGATGAGGCTTGGTCTCGACCAACGTTCGCACTCTTTTTTTTTTGCCGGGGGGCTGTTGACCCTGGCCGGGTGTCCCCCACCATGTCCTCCGGTGGTTTATAAAGTGTGACCGCTGCAGTCAAACCATGTCTGTTACAGACACTCACAACTGCTGCTTATCCTGCCTTGGCCCAGACCACGACAGTACCACCTGTGCCAAGCCATGACTCCGAAAACCAACAAGAAAAGGTCGGAGTTGCAGGAAAGGATGTTACCGTGGTCCAACTCAGCCTCAGCTTCCCCGACACTGAGCCCCAAACCGAGCACTGCCTGCGAGGCCCGGGTGTCCTCCATAAAAACCCCAGAAAGAAAAAGAAAAAATCCTCAAGACCAGTTGAGGTTCCACTGGTGAAACCCGGTAAGGTCCCATGATGGGACTCAGGTGACTCTTCAGGCAAGGGCTTACGTGCCAGTAGACAGGACACAGAGACTCCTGGCCCTGGCACGTCAGTTGAGTTGCAGGTCCCGAATATCAGCAAGACACTTCCTGCGCCTACTCGGCCACATGGCCTCCACAGTCCAAGAGACACGATGCCCACCTCCACATGCGAACAGCTCAGTGGTGCCTCAGGGACCAGTGGACAGAAGCCACAGGCGGACACTGAGACAGAGTCACAATGTCCAGAAGACTGCTACAGTCCTTGGAATGGTGGCTTCAACCAAAGCACTTGGAGGCAGGAGTGACCTTCTAGGCTCCTCAACGCACAAGGATCCTAACTATGGATGCATCCTTCCTGGGTTGGGGAGCCCATTGCCAGGGACTTTGCACTCAGGGCGTGTAGTCTCTGAACGAGAGCACACAACAAATCAATTTCTTGGAAGTTTGTGCCATTCGCCTGGCTCTATGAGCCTTTTGTCATACTTTGGCTCATCAGCCTGTCCTGGTACAAACAGACAACCAAGTAGCGATGTTCTATGTGAACAAGCAGGGAGACACGAGGTCCCGCCTGCAGTGTCAGGAAACCCTGGACCTGTGCTCCTTTGAAGTTCGGCATGGCATGCATCTGAGAGTAGTTTATCTGCCAGGCCAGGAAAATTACTTAGCTGGATTCTGCAGCCCCACGAATGGCAGCTGGACATGAGTGTGGCCCAATGGCCTTTTCAGACCTGGGTACAGCCGACACTGGATTTGTTTGCGAGCCCACACAATCACCAGTTGTCCCGGTTTTGCTCCAGGCAGACTCATCCAAACAGGGTGGCTGCCAATGCCTTTCTCATCTCATGGTCTGTAGGCCTCCTGTATACGTTTCCTCCGACGCCTCTGATGGCCAAAACTCTGTTCAAGATTCTCTGAGACAAAGCCTCGGTCATCCTGGTAGCCCCAAGGTGGCCGAGGCAATCCTGGTTTCGGCTTCTACTTCAACTAGCGGTGGAGGCCCCATTCCCCCTGTGGTCCTCTCCGAACCTCCTGGCTCAAGATGGGGGCACTCTTCTGCACCCTAACCTCAGCTCCCTTATCCTAATGGCATGGCTGCTGAAAGGGTAGTTCTCACACTACTCCTACCTCCGAAAAACATGGAAGAAGTTTTGCTGGCCTCAAGGAGTCAGTCAACTAGAAGAACCTATGCCTTTAAGTGGCGTAGGTTTGGAGTATGGTGCGAAAAGCAGAAAGTGAATCCTTTCTCCTGCCAGGTTGCAGTGGTACTACGGTATCTTCTCCACCTTTCGGATTTGTGCCTTAAGTCCAACTCCGTCAGAGTTCACCTTAGTGCTTTGGCTGCACACCACTTCCTAGTAGAAGGAAAGCCTCTTTCTGCACATCCTTTGGTGTCCAGGTTCCTGAGAGGCCTACTTTTGCTGAAACCCCCGGTTTGCCCTCCAGCAACCAAGTGGGATTTGAACATGATCTTAGGGCAGCTTACTCGTTCACCATTTGAGCCAAGGGCAACTTGCTATCTACGCTACCTTTCTTGGAAGGTAGTTTTCTTGGTGGCACGCATGTCGGCTCGGCGAGTGAGTGAGCTTCAAGCCCTGGTGTCCGACAGGCCTTATACAAGGTTCTATAGGAACCGGGTGGTGCTCCGCACACACCCCAAGTTCCTTCCTAAAGTGGTCTCTTCGTTTCACCTCAACCAGGAGGTAGTACTGCCTACCTTCTTTCCCAGGCTGCATGCCAGTCGGGCAGAGACAGTCCTGCATACCCTTTACTATAAGAGGGCGTTGGCCTTCTACATTCAGCATACACAAGGCCATAGAAAGGCTTCTCAGCTCTTCGTATCCTATGACCCCAGTAAACTGGGGATGGCCGTCTCCAAGTGTACGCTGTCCACCTGGGTAGCGGACTGTATTGCCTGGGCATACAGGCCGACCGAGCTTCCGTTGCAAGGTCGTGTTACAGCTCACCGGGTCAGGGCAATGGCAGCATCAGTGGCTCATTTCTGTTCTGTTCCGCTGGCAGACATCTGCCGGGCCGCTACCTGGTCTTTGGGTCAGACCTTTGCAATACCTTGCTACCTGGATAGGGAGTCCCAACGGGACAGTGCTTTCGGCCAGGCTGTACTCCGTAACCTTTTCGAGGTCTAGACAACTCCTGTCCTCCGACCCTTCTGTGTCAGGCTACCAGAGTGCTACTCTCTCATTTAGATTCCTATTGTGGCTGCTTGTGGCTCTCATAGAGGGAGCCTATTATCTCCAGGAACAAGCAGGAATGTAGTCTTCACATATGGGTATCGTCGGTACCAACATAGCCTGCGCAGGAACGCTCCCCTGCGTCCAAATGTAAAGCTTTTGGGAGCATCCCACAGCACCTGCGTGCTGCCTTCCTGCCTTTCCAGCTCTCTCTCTTCATTTTACGTGGAGCCGATAGGACGCATACCCTGTCACTGCAGAAAACGTTATCCTCTTTATTTTGTTTTTTGTGGTCACGTCTGCCTTTATGCGACGCCTACCGGTACCACTGATTCTCTCTTCTTTAAAAAAAAACAAAAAACAGCTTTCTAAAAGATTTTTCTTTCAGGGGCCAATATCAGGTTGATATTGTGTATCTGGACTTTCAGAAAGCCTTTGACAAGGTCCCTCATCAGAGACTTTTGGCAAAACTAAAGAGTCATGGGATAGGAGGCAGTGTACTATTGTGGATCAGGAACTGGTTAAAAGATAGAAAGCAGAGGGTAGGGCTAAATGGCCAATTTTCCCAATGGAGAAAGGTGAATAGTGGTGTACCCCAGGGATATGTGCTGGGTCCGCTGCTTTTTGACATATTCATAAATGACCTGGAAAGTGCAGATAACACAAAACTATTTAAAGTTGTTAAAACCCAAGAGGATTGTGGAAAATTGCAAGAGGATCTTGATAAATTGGAAGACTGGGCATCAAAATGGCAGATGAAATTTAATGTGGACAAGTGCAAGGTTATGCACCTAGGGAAGAACAACCCAAACTATGGTTACACGATGCAAGGTTCCACATTAGGAACCACCACCCAGGAAAAAGATTTAGGGGTCATTGTGGATACCATGTTAAAACCCTCAGCCCAGTGTGCAGCGGCGGCCAAGAGAGCAAATAGAATACTAGGTATGATACGGAAAGGAATGGAAAATAAAACAAAAGATATTATAATGCCTCTATATCGTTCCATGGTGAGACCGCACCTTGAATATTGTGTGCAATTCTGGTCGCCGTATCTTAAAAAGGATATAGCGATTTTAGAAAAGGTTCAGAGAAGAGCCACCAAAATGGTAAAGGGGATGGAAGGATACTCCTAAGAAAGGCTAAAAAGGTTGGGGCTCTTTAACCTGGAAAAGAGACGGCTGAGGGGAGATATGATAGAAGTCTATAAATTAATGAACGGAGTGGAACGGGTAAACGTAGATCGATTGTTTACCTTATCAGAATATAGAAAGACTAGGGGACATGCAATGAAGCTACAGGGTAAACTATTTAAGACTAATAAAAGAAAATATTTTTTCACTCAACGTGTAATCAAACTTTGGAATTTGTTACCGGAGGATGTAGTAAAGGTTGTTAGTGTAGCTGGGTTTAAAAAAGGTTTGGACAAGTTCCTGGAGGAAAGGTCCATAAACCATTATTAAGAAGGGACCCAGGATATCAATGCTTGAACCAATACAAGCATTGTGGAACCTGTGTCCCTTGGGGAAACTGCTAGGTACGTATGACCTAGATTGGCCACTGTTGGAAACAGAATACTGGGCTTGATGGACTTTGGTCTGACCCAGTATGGCATATCTTATGTTCTTATGTTCTCCTCTCGGGCTAGGCGCCATTTTGGGCACTAGGCCCATTTTTCTTCAAACATGGAGAAACCAGCTGGTGGTTTCAGAAATGTTCTAAATGTGGTGGTGCCATATCCGTCACTGACACCCATGAATAGTGTCTTAAGTGTTTAGGTCCTGACCATTCTCCATCGGAGTGTCTCTCCTGCAGAAAGATGACCAAGAGGGGCCTGCAGAATAGAGCTGCAAAACCTGGTACCCTTTTTGCCGCAGATATGATGTCAGTTGCATCAACATCTTCCAGGGCTTCATCTTCATCCCATGGATCTCAGGTAACTAAACTTAAGTCTTCTAAGACTGGCCGGTCCTCAAAGGGTAGATCTCCTTCCAAGTATCGAGATGCCACTGGCATTGCCCTCAAGGAAATTTCACTGGCAAAACAGTGCCGGCGGAAGGCCTCAGTCTCCAAAGCATTAACAGGGCTCCAGAATGTTCCAGAGGCTTCCACCTCTGCAGAGCTACTGGTGCCATGTTCTGGGGTCATAGCCGTTTCCACCGGTACCGACACCCAGGCATTGGTAGGAGGGATAGATCACAGAATCCTTGCTATCAAACAGTCTAGCGTTCCTCTTAGCAGCTTTGGTACCGCTAAGACCGCTACAGAAGGTTCCACAGGTATCTGTACCGGCAGCCTCGGTGGGTATACTTCCCTCCCCTATGCCGAGCCTTGAGTCTATCTCAGATATCAACGGATCAGTACCCGAGACACCCCGATACCGACTTCGAGCGATACCGGTACCGTGCGTTGCAAGAACACCCAGCACAGAGATACTTGGAATCATCCGATTCCGATGACTCTGATGACTCTGCTGATACTAGAGCTATCCTTCCGGAGGGTCCATCTCCTCCTCAACGCAGAATGTCTCCTCCAGAAGACATGTCCTTCCAGGATTTTGTACTTGATTTAGCTTGAGGTTTTGCAATCATGATGACTCCAGAGAAGGAATCCAGAGCAGAAGAATTAGAAATTCTTCAGTACCCTAAAGCTCCTAAAGAGGCAGCTACTCTGCCCATTCACAGAATCTTGCATGATCTTATGCTAAGAATGTGGGAAATTCCACACTCTCAACGACTCGATACCATGTACCGTGTTCCAAGCTGTCCTGGCTTTCAAAAGACTCAGTTACCACACCATTCAATGGTAGTGGAATCGGCGATGCGTAGGATTAAGAGTGTTAAAACACATTCTTCCAATCCTCCGGGCTGTGAATCAAGGACGCTCGATGCCTTTGGGCGTTGGTGTTTCCAATCCTCCATGTTGGCAGCCTGGATTAGCTCCTACATTCTCTATATGGGAATGTTCCTCAAAGAAGTTACAGGTGACTTGGAGCTCATGAGCTCTCTTCTCCCTGAGGAAAAAAGGTGGGTATTCCTTACTCTGGTCAAACATGCCCAGGATGTCTCTAAATTTGTAAACCATGCAACCTTTGATTGCTTTGAATGCATTAGCAGAACCTCTGCTATTTCAATTGGTGCACGTTGTATTGCCTGGCTTCAGGCATCAGACTTAGAACAATGGGTGCAAGATAAACTGGGAAACATTCCTTGCACAGGAGAAAATCTCTTTGGCAAGGATTGGCAAGACAAGGCCAATCAGATTGAATCTGAAAATACTACCTTGAACAGACTATCAAAGAGTACTGCCAACCCAGCAAAGAAAGTCAGTCAAGAAACCCTTTTTCAACAAGAAAAAGAAATTTTACTCATCTTACATCCATCAGGGACACTGCCCAGTTCATATTCCCCAGAGGGGGCAACAACAGAACAGACAGCAGAGGAAGCCACAAGTTCCAAGAGCTCAACCGGCTCAACAGACTCAGCCTCCTCAGGGGCTTTGACTCCTTCCTAGAGAACTTAGTTATTCTGCCCCTGAAAGGTCCAGAACCCCTTACCATTCCGGGCAGGTTATGCCATTTTGCCAGAAGTTGGCAACAAATAACATCAGAAAACTGGACCCTGTCCATTGTACGAGAGGGTACAGACTTCATTTTCACAGCATGCCCCCTCCTACAATTATAAGACTGTTCAATTCTCAGGTCCCTGCCACCAATCTCTTGGGTCAGGAGGTCGTATCACTTTTTGCTGAGGGAGCAATAGAAGAGGTACCCATACCCCAACAGTGTACGGGGTTCTACTCCCCCTACTTTCTCATCCCAAAGAAAACAGGAGGACACAGGCCTATAGTAGACCTCAGAGAATTAAACAAGTATCTGTTCTGGGAAAAATTCAAAATGATCTCCCTCGGAACACTCTTGCCATACCTTCAGAGTCAGGACTGGCTATGTTCTCTAGATCTAAAGTATGCATATACGCATATTCTCATCTATGCAGATCACAGGAAATTCCTTCCATTCCTTTTCCAGGGAAGACACTGCCAATACAGGGTTCTTCCCTTCGGTCTGGCTTCTGCCCCAAGAGTCTTCACAAAATGCATGTCAGTAATAGCAGCATTCCTGAGAACTCTAGGAATATTCATCTTCCCCTGCTTAGACGACTGGCTCATTTGAGCATCAACAGCTCCAGAAGTCAGCTTCACTCTTTCTCGCACCATGCGAATCCTTCAATACTTGGGATTGTTCATAAACCTCCCAAAATCTCATCTCACCCATTCTCAGTCTCTAGAATTCATAGGGGCTCATCTAGACACAAGGTAGTCAAGGGCTTTCCTGCCACAGTCACGTTGTCTTCGTATAGTACAGCTGGCCTCCCAAGCAGCTATGAAGGTCTTCCTGACTGCTCGGGAGATGCTTCAGCTTCTGGGGCATATGGCATCCATGGTCCATGTGGTTCCCTTTGCTCGCCTTCATATGCGAGCAGCCCAGTTGACCCTATCCTCTCAGTGGATACAGGCCTCGGATCGACTAACGGACAAAATCAGGAACTCCACACGTCTCATTTTGTCCCTGCAATGGTGGCAGTCACTGGAAAGCCTTCTCGTGGGTTCTCCTTTCCAGCAGCCTTTATGCCAAACCACCCTAACAGATGCATCCAAGTTGTGTTGGGGGGCTCACTTGCATGATCTGTCAACTCAGGGTCTCTGGACCCCACAGGAGGCTTGTCTTCACATAAACCTCCTAGAGCTCAGAGCCATTTTCCATGCTGTCTTTCAGGCCCATCTCAGCTACAAGACAGTTCTGGTCCAGACCGACAATCAAGTAGCCATGTTCTATGTGAACAAGCAGGGCGGAACAGGCTCTCTCTCGTTATGCAACGAAGCTTTGTGACTATGGGCCCTCGCCAGAGAGTTTCAAATCCACCTTCTAGTGGTATATCTTCCGGGCATTCAAAATCATTGGGCAGACAAACTCAGTCGAATACTGTTGCCACACGAATGGTCTCTGCACTCAGACCAGCTTGCTCGAGTGTTTCGAATCTGGGGAACACCAGATATAGACATCTTTGCAAGTCCACAGAATGCCAAACTTCCCTGATTCTGTTCCAGAATTCCGGCTCAAAACTGTCAGGCAAGGGATGCTTTCCTCCTCCATTGGGGTCGGGACTTCCTCTATGCCTACCCACCCATTCCCCTCATTCCCAAAACTTTGTTTAAGCTTCAGAGAGACAGAGGTCATATAATACTCATAGCTCCACGTTGGCCACATCAGACGTGGTATCTCTGCTTCTGCGTCTCTCTCAAGCCACACCTCTGGAGTTGGGATGTGCTCCAGATCTTCTTTCCCAGGAAAACGGGATGCTATTGCACCCGAATCCCCAGTCCCACACCTCAGGGCCTGGTTATTGAAAGACTAGGATTCCCGATATCAACCTATCTCAACAGGTAAATGATATCCTTGTGGCTTCCAGGAAGCCTTCCACAAGGCGATCCTATGCCTTTAAGTGGAAGAGATTCTCTGTATGGTGTTCTCAAAGGGGACTTAACCCCCATACAGTGCCTGTCGAATCGCTTCTGGAGTATCTACTCCATCTATCAGATTCTGGTCTGAAGACCAGTTCAGTAAGGGTCCATCTTAGTGCCATTGCTGCTTTTCGCGAACCTCTGGATGGACAACCTATTTCCTCTCATCCACTCGTAGCAAGATTTATGAGAGGTTTACTTTTAACAAAACCTCCCATTAAGCCACCGCTGGTGGCATGGGATCTGAATCTTGTTCTCGGGCAGCTCATGAAACCGCCCTTTGAGCCTTTAGTCACTACAGCTCTAAAGTTTCTTTATTGGAAGGTCATCTTCCTAGTTGCCCTCACTTTTGCAAGACGCATCAGTGAGTTACAAGCTTTAGTGGCGGATCCTCCTTATACACGATTTCACCATGATAAGGTAGTTCTTAGGACTCATCCTCACTTTATGCCAAAGGTGGTTTTGCCTTTTCATTTAAACCAAGCGGTTTACCTTCCTGTATTCTTCCCTAGGCCTCATACCTCTAATGCAGAAAGGAATCTTCATACCTTAGATTGTAAAAGAGCCTTAGCTTTTTACCTTCAAAGAACTTAGCAACATAGAAGATCTTCTCAGCTTTTTGTTGCTTTTGATTTTAGTCATTTGGGACTTCCAGTTTCCAAAATAACTCTCTCTAGGTGGATTGCAAATTGCATATCCTTTGCATATGAGAGTAATAGACTTTCTCTCAAAGGCCATGTCACAGCTTACAATGTGAGAGCAATGGCAGCCTCAATGGCTAATCTTCTTTCTGTGTCCATTGATGACATCTGTAGAGCAGCCACTTGGGCTTCGGTACACACCTTTACAGCCCACTACTGCTTAGACAAGGACTCCAGTCGGGATGCCTCATTTGGCCAGACTGTTCTCCAGCATCTGTTTCAGACTTAGTACAACTCCTACTCACCGTCCCGGGTTTCGATGCCAGAGATCCATGGGAGGAAGCATGACCCAACTCACCTGGGGTTTGCAGCTTGCTGGGGTCATCCCCCTGGCATCTCTCAGCTGGGGAGTCCCTATATGTGAAGACTACATTCCTGCTTGTTCCTGGAAATAGCGTAGTTACTCACCTGTAACAGGTGATCTCCGGGAACAGCAGGAACAAGTCTACACAACCCAACCACCTCCCCTAGGAGTTGTCTCTATCTATCTCTCTCTTTTTCTACTCTCTCCTTTGGTCTCAGCTATAAACTCAACTGAAGAGGGAGAGTTGCAGGCGCTGTGGGATGCTCCCAAAAGCTTTCCTTTTGGACGCTGGGGAGCGTTCCCGTGCAGGCTCCGTCGGTATCTACGATACCCATATGTGAAGATTTATTCCTGCTGTTCCCGGAGATCACTTGTTACAGGTGAGTAACTATGCTTTTCAGCTGTGGGATCTTTGTAGCCTATAGCTGGGGAGTCCCATATGTGAGGACTGACTTCCTGCTTGTTCCCAGAGAAGGCGCAGTTACTCACCTGTAACAGGTGTTCTCCGGGGACAGCAGGAATCAGTCCGCATGACCCTCCCTCCTCCCCTTGGAGTTGCAGTCCTATTATTATTATTATATTTTGTTCTTTTTGCCGTCTTTTTAGCTATGTCATTTGACTGAGCATGATGGCACCCTTGGGTGGGAAGGGGACCGCGCATGCGTGATGCAATTCCCAAAGGCTTTCTTAGAAAGCTGGGGATTTGCTCCCACGAGGGCTCCGTCAGCGCCAACGTCACCCATATGTGAGGACTGATTCCTGTTGTCCCCAGAGAACACCTGTTACAGGTGAGTAACTAAGCTTTATGGGTTCCCTTGGGGTGATTACCAAAGGCTAAGCCTGTCTGTCTGTTTTGTTTGTGGGGGCTTTAGACTTGGCCCATTGCTGGGATGCCAAGTCGGGTTTATTTTGCTCAGGACATCTTTTTGAATCAGCGCCAGTGTTTTCCCGCCTTGCCTAACTGTCTGTGCACATTGCTTGTGCTTACCATGCTTTTTCCATGCCTTTGCGGTACGCCGGTAATGCACAGTGACTGTTTGTATATGGCCCTTGTGCATGCTACCTTTCTGTGCAGTATCTGTGTGTGTGTATGGCCCGGCCTATGCAGATTCAATGCGTGATGCAACATGCTGCCTGAGTGCGCTTTCCTCTTGAATTGCCTAACTGCTTGTGGCGGTGGAGAGTGCATATGCTACCTTCGAAGAAGTGCTTGGTCCTTGAAAGGATTTTGGTATCTGCTCTGCCTGCATGGATACTTCAGGCACACCGGAAGATTAAATGCCCTGCACAGTCGTTGGGCAGTGGTAATGGCTCTCAAGGATGATCGTCAGGCTTTGCAGTTTTAGTGTCCTCTGTGGAAAGGGTGGTCACCTGCAGCCCCCCCCCCCCCCCACCCCGGTGATGATCATCGGACCAGTGGAGAGTGCTCGGGTCCTGGGCTTACTTCCCCAGAGTTTTTTATTATCTCCAGGAACAAGCAGGAATGTAGTCATCACATATGGGTATCGTCGGTACTGATGGAGCCTGCGTGGGCACGCTCCCCAGCGTCCAGTCAGAAAGCTTTTGGGAGCATCCCACAGCGCCTGCGTGCTGCCTTCCCGCCTTTCCCAACTGCCTCTCTCCAGTTCTTCTTTTTCCGCGGAGCCAGCAGAAGAATTCTTTTTTCTTTCTTTCTTTTTTGTGGTCGCGTCTGCCTTCCTCGACGCTCTACCGGTACCGCCGGTTTTTTCTTATTTCTGTAAAAAATATATATACTTTTTTTCTTTTTCTTCAGGTGCACACGCCTTTATGGGCCTTAGGCCCAAAAACCTTTCCTTACCATGGAGAAACCTGCCTCAGGTTTCAAAATGTGCACCAAGTGTGGCGGTACCATTTCCGTCACCGACACTCATGAATGGTGTCTAAAATATTTAGGTCCTGACCACTCCATCACGGATTGTGTGTCCTGCGCCATGATGTCTACAAGAGGTCGGCAGAACCGAACTGCTAAGCTCAGTACCCTGTTTCCCTCTGATGCAGCTTCGGTCGCATCGACATCTTCCAGGGCTGCTTCTTCCTCCCGTGGATCTCAGGTAACTAAACATAAATCCAGCCGGTCCTCGAAGGGTAGATCTCCTTCTAAGCATCGAGATGCCTCTGGCGCCCTCGAGGATTCTGCACTGGCAAAATTACCCCAGCGGGAGGCTTCGGCTTCCAAAGCATTATCGGGGTTCCAGGATGTTCTCGAGGCCTCGACCTCGGCAGAACTACTGGTGCCATGCTCTGGGGTACCGGCGGTCTCCTCCGGTACCGACATCCAGGCATTGGCAGTGTCGATAGACCAGAGAGTTCTGGCTATGGAATGCAGTTTGGCAGCTTTCCTTGCGGCATCGAAGCCCTTGGAACCGCTACAGACAATTCCACCGGTACCGACTCTGGCCTCGGTATCGGTATCAGTACCGATAGCATCGACATCGGTATCGGTGTCTGCTTTGCCGGTACCCAGTCATCCGATGACCTCCGGTACCGATACCCCGGTACCGACTTTGGTCGGTACGGGTATCGGGCTCTTCAAGAGCATCCGGACAGACGATACTTCGAGTCCTCAGAAGAATCTGAGGATTCTGACAGTTCTGTAGATGCAGCGATGCTTCTCCCAGAGGAGCCCTCCTCCCCTAAAAGCAGGATGTCTCCTCCAGAGGATATTTCCTTCCAAGATTTTATCAGAGAGGTGACTCGGGGCCTGTCCATTACTGTGGCCCCTGAAACAGAGCCAAGGGCCAAGGAATTGGAAATTCTACAATATCCTAAAACTCCTAAGGAGGCAGCTATCCTGCCCATTCATGAGATTCTATATGATCTCATGTTAAGGATGTGGGAAACACCTCTTACCACCTCTCCTCATTCTCGTAGACTGGATACTATGTATCGAGTCCTCCTTTGTCCTGGGTTCCATAACACTCAGCTTCCTCACCACTCTATTGTAGTGGAGTCAGCTATGAGAAGGATCAAGAGTGCAAAAAGACATGCCTCTAATCCTCCAGGACGTGAGTGCAGAACCCTGGATGCTTTTGGACGTCGGGTCTTCCAAGCTTCCATGCTTTCTGCCAGGATCAGTTCCTATAGTCTCTATATGGGAATGTTCCTGAAGGAGGTCACAGATGATTTAGAGGCTTTCCCTTTCTTCCTGAGGATAAAAGACAGGCTTTTCTCACTTTGGTCAAACATGCCCAAGATGTTTCAAAATTTTCCAACCGTGCAGCCTTTGACTGCTTTGAGTGCATAAGCAGAACCTCGGCTATGGCCATAGGTGCACCTAGAATTGCTTGGCTCCAGGCATCTGATTTAGAGCTCTGGGTACAAGACAAATTGGGAAATATCCCTTGTACTGGTGAGAACCTGTTTGGTAAAGATTGGCAGGAAAAAGCCAATGAAATGAATGCTGAAAATTCCACCTTGGATAGATTATCCAAGTCCACTGCTGATCCTGCTGGAAGAAAATTGTTCAAGAAACCATTCTTTTCTAAAAAGAGAAAATTTTATCCTGCTTATGTTCAGCAGGGACGTTCTGCAGGTCAGCTTGCCAGGAAATGTCAGCAACCACCCAGACAAAAGAAAGTAAAGGCTGCTAGGCCTCAACCGGCCCAGCAGGCTCAGCCTCCACAGGGCCTTTGACTCTCATCTAGAGAACTTAGCCTTCCTGGTTCTGGGGGGACCAGAACCTTCCACCATTCCAGGAAGGTTATGTCATTTTGCCCCCAGATGGGGGCAAATAACAGCAGAGCATTGGACACTCTCCATCATAAAGGAGGGGTACAAGCTTCATTTTTCAAGCAGGGGGTCACACAATAGGAAAGCAGTTCAATTCTCCGACCTCTCTCATCAACCTGTTAGGTCAGGAGGTCACTATCCTTCTTGCCCAAGGGGCAATAGAAGAAGTACCCCTCCATCAACAGGGTACAGGGTTCTAGTCCCCTTATTTTCTTATTCCAAAGAAAACGGGGTTACAGACCTATCTTAGACCTCAGAGAATTGAACAAATTCCTTGTCAAGAAGAAATTCAAAATGATTTCTCTCGGATCTCTGCTGCCATACCTTCAGAGTCAGGATTGGCTTTGTTCTCTAGATCTCAAGGATGCGTACACCCATGTTCTCATCCATCCAACTCACAGAAGGTTCCTTCGGTTCCTTTTTCAGATAAAGCACTACCAATACAGGGTGCTTCAATTTGGCCTGTCCTCAGCACCAAGGGTGTTCACGAAATGCATGGCTGTTGTAGCAGCATTTCTCCGCACTCTAGGGATATTCGTCTTCCCTTACTTAGACGATTGGCTCATTCGAGCCCCAACAGAGTCAGAGGCCAGGACTTCTCTATCCTGCACAATGCGTATCCTTCAGTATTTGGGTCTGGTAATAAACATCCCAAAATCCAGTCTGACTCCCACTCAGTCTTTAGAGTTCATAGGAGCTTTCCTGGATACCACAAAGGCAAGGGCCTATCTCCCCCAGGCCCATTGCCTTCGCTTGTTGAAGTTAGCTTCTCAAGCAGTGCTAAAGCCTCATCTAACAGCTCGAGAAATGTTAAAACTGCTAGGCCACATGGCATCCATCGTGCATGTGGTTCCCTATGCTCGCCTCCACATGAGGGCAGCTCAGTGGACTTTATCCACCCAATGGACCCAGGCATCAGGATGCCTGTCAGACAAAATAGCAAACACAAGTCGCCTAGTTTTGTCCCTCCAGTGGTGGAAGTCCTCTCAAAACCTGTTGCTGGGGTCCCCTTTTCAGCAACCCTTACCCCAAGAAACTCTCACAACAGATACTTCTCCAGTGGGTTGGGGAGCTCATCTGCAAGACCTCTCCACCCAGGGCACCTGGTCTCCACAGGAGAGTTATCTACATATCAATCTCTTGGAGCTCAGAGCAATCTTTCTTGCTCTGCGAGTGTTCCACACCCTGCTCAGCTACAAGACAGTCCTCATTCATACGGACAATCAGGTAGCCATGTTCTATGTGAACAAGCAGGGGGGAACAGGCTCTCTGTCGCTTTGCAACGAAGCTTTGCAACTATGGGCCCTCGCCAGAGAGCATCAGATTCATCTTCTGGCACTGTATCTTCCAGGCATTCAAAACTCTTGGGCAGACAGACTCAGTCGAGTTCTGCTTTCACACGAGGGGTCTCTGCATGCAGACCAGGTGACCAGGATATTTCAACTTTGGGGAACCCCGGACATAGACCTCTTTGCAAGTCCGTGGAATGCCAAACTTCCCCAGTTCTGTTCCAGAATTCCGGCTCAGGGGGCTCAGGCCAGGGATGCTTTCCTCCTTTACTGGGGTCAAGACTTCCTGTATGCCTTTCCACCCATTCCCCTAATTCCCAAAACCCTGTTCAAGCTTCAGAGAGACAGAGGCCATATGATTCTCATAGCTCCACATTGGCCACGGCAAGTGTGGTACCCTCTGCTTCTACATCTCTCTCAAGCTCCCTCCCTGGAGTTTAGGGTCTGCTCCAGATCTCCTATCCCAGGAGGACGGAATGTTATGGCATCCCAATCCCCAGTCTCTGTATCTCAATCCCCAGTCTCTGCATCTCAGGCTTGGTTGCTGAAGGCCTAGATCTCCTTGATCTTAATCTCCCTCAGGAAGTAAAAGATATTCTTCTTGCTTCCAGGAAACCTTCCACAAGACGCTCTTATGCTTTCAAGTGGAAAAGGTTTACCATATGGTGTTCGCAAAAGGCTCTTAACCCCCTTGCAGTACCTCTGGAATCATTGCTGGAGAATCTCCTTCATTTATCCAATGTAGGTCTTAAGACTAATTCAGTAAGAGTCCATTTGAGTGCTATTGCAGCTTCCCTTAAGCCTCTAAATGGACAACCTATTTCCTCTCATCCTCTTATAGCAATATTTATGAGAGGCCGCCTCTTAACAAAGCCTCCCATTAGACCACCACCGGTGGCATGGGACTTAA
Organism: Ichthyophis bannanicus; assembly: GCA_033557465.1. Lineage (NCBI taxonomy): Eukaryota > Metazoa > Chordata > Amphibia > Gymnophiona > Ichthyophiidae > Ichthyophis > Ichthyophis bannanicus. The sequence goes on from CM066033.1 coordinate 1,130,689,969, forward strand.
ACCTGGTTCTTGGGCAGCTCATGAAGCCACCATTTGAACGTTTAGCTACTACCTCCTTGAAATTCCTTTCTTGGAAGGTTATCTTTCTCATTGCAATCACATCGGCACGCTGCATTAGTGAGTTGCAAGCGCTAGTAGCTGATCCACCTTATACAAGGTTCCATCATGACAAGGTAGTCCTCAGGACTCATCCACACTTTATGCTAAAGGTGGTCTCGCCTTTTCATCTGAACCAAGCGGTCTACCTACCTGTGTTTTTTTCCAAGGCCTCATGCATCAAATGCAGAGAGGAATCTTCATACCTTGGACTGTAAAAGAGCTTTAGCTTTTTACTTACAAAGAACACAGCAACATAGAAAGTCCTCTCAACTCTTTGTTGCTTTTGATCCTTCTCATTTGGGACTTCCAGTCTCCAAGAGAACACTGTCTAACTGGATTGCTCGCTGTATTTCCTTCGCCTATCAGAGTAAGAACCTTTCTCTGGAGGGCCATGTCACAGCTCACAATGTGAGAGCCATGGCAGCCTCAATGGCTCATCTGCACTCTGTGTCTATCGACGACATCTGTCGAGCAGCCACGTGGGCCTCGATTCATACCTTTACAGCCCATTACTGCTTGGACAAGGACTCCCACCGGGATGCCTTTTTTGGTCAGGCTGTTCTCCAACACCTGTTCCATAACTAATCAACTCCTACCCATCATCCCTGGTAGGATGCCAGAGATCCATGGGGGGAAGTGGAGCCCTGTTCAGGGACACACAACTTCTGGGGTCTCTCCCTGGCATCTAAAGCTTAGGGAGTCCCCATATGTGATGATTACGTTCCTGGAGATAGCATAGATGTCCAGGAACAAGCAGGAATGAGTCTTCACATATGGGTACGTCGGTACCGACGGAGTCTGCGCGGGAACGCTTCCCAGAGTCCAATCAGAAAGCTTTTGGAAGCATCCCAACATGCCTGCATGCTGCCTTCCCGCCTTCCCAACTGCCTCTCCTCAGTTTTCATTTTTCCGCGGAGCCGCAGGACGTCCTCCTGTCACCGCAGAAAATTCTTCTTTTATTTTTTAGTTGTCTTGTGGTCGCGGCTGCCTTCCCCGACGCCACCGGTAGCGCCTGTGTTTCTTTTTTCTTTTCTTGTGAAATTTTTCCTTTTTAAGGAATATTTTTCTTCCTTAGTGTCTCACGGTTTCTCAGGCTTTCTAGGCCTCTCCATTTTCCTTCATGGAACCGCCAGCCACTTTCCCCAAGAAATGTACAAACTGTGGCTGTACAACTTTATTTTTAGACACTCACAATTGGTGTCTAACCTGCTTGGGTCCTGACCATTTTCCTCCGGAGCCCTCGGGCAATAGTATTGTGAGAAGAAGTTCTCAACATCGTGTTCCCCTCGACACGCGGTCCCCATCCAACTTCAGGGTACCGACCATATCTTCTTCTACACAGGATCAGGTAACCCAAAAACAGTCTGTTAAGACTAGCCAGTCCTCGAGCGGTAGTTCTCATGCACAGCATAGAGATGCCTATGGCCTTGTCCTCGAGAATCCACTGGCTTCAAAACCCCGGTGGGAGTCTTCGTCCTCCAAAGCCTGTGTGCGGTTTCAGGTTGTTCTTGAGGTTCACCCCTCACAGAACATACCTGAGCTATGCCCGGTGATGGCATCCGCCTCGAGCGGTACCGATACCCCGGCATCGGCACTGGTGTTGGATGAAACATTCCTCACCAAGGATCGTCGTCTGGCGTCCTCGGTACCTGCAGTGCCGGTGGATACGCTCCAGTCCGACCTTCCAGTATCGGTACCGGCACCGATACTAGTACCGACATCGGTACCCTCCAGACGTGCATCGATAGACTTGCTTCCTTCGATGCCGAGTCTGGAATCGATCTCCAGCCTGGAGGACTGGGTACCGACTCCCTTGGTACCGACTGCCGTCGGTACCGAAGGCTCGGTTCCGATAATTCTGATCCACAACTCTCGGTTCCTCTGATACCATTAGAGTTGCCATTGGCTGGCCTTCATCCACCGGTGTCAGATACGGTACCGAAGTCGGTACCGATATCCACATTACCATTGCTGTCGGTGCCTTCCATGCTTCTCTCGTCAGTCTCGCTTCCCTCGATGCCGAGTTTGGAATCGATCCCTAGCATGGACGATGTGTTACCGACTGTCGCTGGTCCTGACCTGCAGTACCAGCGACCATCCTCCAAGGATCCCATACTGCACCATTCAGGATCTTCTGTTCCTATATACTTGGATAGATCCCTCGGTGCCAACGCTAGTTCTTCATCAGATCTAGCCTATCCAAAGGAAGTTCCCTCTGGGGATCCTTCTTTTCAGGCTTTCCTCCTGGATATGGCAAAATCACTTGCCATTCCTATTCCTGGACAGGATCCTACACAAAGGAATACAGAATCCCTCTCTGTTCCTAGCAAAGCAAAGGAGAACATAATGCTTCCTTTGCATCATTCCTTGCAGGGTCTCCTTCTATGAATGTGGGAAGCTCCTTTAAAGGTACCCCCACCTTCCAGAGCAACTGATCTTCTATATCAGGTGCCCCCCTCTCCAGGGTTTCAAAAGACTCAACTTCTTAATCATTCCATTGTGGTAGAATCAGCAATAAGGCGGGTGAAGAGTAATAAAAAGCACTCTTCTTATCCACCAGGTCATGAGTCTAAGAGACTAGATGTCTTTGGACGTCAAACCTTCCAGACATCCATGCTTTCAGCAAGAATTCTCTCATATATTTTTTATATGGGTCTATCTCTTGAGGAGGTCACAAAGAAATTACATCTTTTGACTCCTTTTCTTCAAGAGCCCAAGAGTGCAGACTATTCCTCACTGGTTAGTCATACTCAAAATATCTCTAGGTTTCTTACTCGTGCTTCCCTAGACTCCTTTGAGTCTGTTAGCAGGACTTCTGCTATAGCTATAGGGGCACGACGTAGAGCCTGGCTCCAAGCTTCAGACTTGGACAAATGGGCACAAGAAAGACTGGGAAATACTCCTTGCACTGGAGAAAATCTCTTCAACAAGGAGTCCTTACTCCAGGTTGCTCAGTTATCCACTGACTTTCCTGTTTCCAGAGGCTGTTCTACGCCTTCTTCTTTCCCAGTAGGTAGGAAATGTCCTACCAAACTTTCTTCCCCTAGGGGGAGAAGGTTTTATCCATCATCTGCCCATCATACAGATGTTCCCAAACAGGGGAAACATCGCTCTGGTCTGAAGAATCCACAAACTCAACAGGGTCAACAAACCCAGCAGTCGCAGGGTTTCAAATAGATCATTGTTCCTCTTGGTTGGTGGTTAGGGTGGCAGTCTGCTTCTTTTCTCTTGCAGTATCTGCACTAAATTAATCCTAACCTACCTAGATATCTCTTCATGAGACATCTTTTCTCTAACAGTCTTTATGATGATCATGTCCATACTTAACAGATTTTCCTCTTCCTCTTGGAGGAAAGAGTGGTAACAACTATCAATAGACAGTTGTTTCCCTGTACTGGCATGTATCATCTCACCTGTCAGAGACTTCCTCCATAGTCGGTCTCTTGCAACTCTGTCTCACCTCCCTCTTACTACAACATTTGGTTTGTAAGAGTGGCTCTTTTACACGGGTAAGCCCCTATAGTCCTCCACCTTTTCTACCGTGGGATTCTCCCTTCTGGAGTTGCCTTCCCCCTTGTTACCTTAGGGCAGCTCATCAGACAATAGGAAGTCCTACCATGTCTGCTGTTTCTTTTTCCCAATCTAAAAAAGAAAGAGGGAAATTAAATTTTCCATGCTGCCCTGGTAGTTGCTGCAGATACAGCAATTTCTAGTGGTTAAGTCACTGGTTTTGTTCACTACACAACCAGGGATTTCCCTCCACTAGCAATCCTCCTAGCCTCTGTGCTAACTCCCAAACAGGAAATCAACCTCGTTTGGGAAACCCTATCATCACAGTCTGGTTGGTTAACTTCTATTCTTCGCCCCCTTGTCCTTGGCAGAATAGCTGGTTACCTCCTGGCTTTCCACAGCCAATTTTTTCTTCTAACCAACCTGCAGCATGCTCTCTGCATCTCTACAGAGTAGCTTTGCACTATGGGCCCTTGCTAGAGAGCATTAGTATCTTGCCAGATGGTTAGGGGGGGGGGGGTTCCCCCAGTCATGTCTGGCAGGTATTCCCTACCCTTTCCATCTCATCTTAAATCTCTTTTGAGGCATCAGCCTCAGGCCTTTCATTACGTGAAAGCCTAAAGGAGGGCCAATTCCTTGGCTTGATCTATATCTCCTTGGGTCTTCTCGTCAGAGATAAATTTCTTTAATGGCAGCTAGAGGACGCCTAATACCCATCTTGCCCTCATAGGCGGATCACTAGGGTATCTTCTTACAGAGGCGTCCTCTATCCATTCTCCATACTGCAATTCTGGAGATATTTGGACTTCCTGTCTGCAGACTGAAGTTATCCTCTGCAATTTTCACGTACGCCATCTTGGTTATTCAAGAGCTCATATTCTGCAAAGAATTCAGCCTTCTTCTTGTCAGGGAGACCTTTCCTCTGACTCTGCCAGTCATAACCAGGAAAAGAGGATTCTCTATGTATCTATTCAAGCAGGTATCAACCTTCTTGCTGTCAGATGAATCTTCCTCTCTCCCTATATCCCTAGGGGGGATGAGGTTCTATGGACATCTCTCCATCCATATACCTGGAGACATGTGTCTATATGCCTGCCTATTCATATAGGTATATATAGATATATATAGATACATATATATACTTATCTATATCTGTGTGTCTTCTGCCCATACGTATCTCTTTATAGATATATGCATATATACCCTATATGTGTGTGTATATATATATATATAATATATATATATATATATATATATATATATACACATCGCTAACCCCGAGAGGGGCAACACTCTGCCGTCGACTCCAGCCCAATCGGGGCTGTGGGAGGAGGAGCAGCAACTCCTTTAAAGAAGAACAGCTACCGGCGGGAAGGCAGCCATCGCTAACCCCGAGAGGGGCAACACTCTGCTGTCGACTCCAGCACAATCGGGGCTGTGGGAGGAGGAGTAGCAGCTCCTTTAAAGAAGGACCGCTACCGGCGGGAAGGCCGCCATCGCTAACCCTGAGAGGGGCAACACTCTGCCGTCGACTCCAGCCCAATCGGGGCTGTGGGAGGAGGAGCAGCAGCTCCTTTAAAGAAGGACCGCCACCAGGTGGACCCGCGCCTGTCGGGCCCGCGTCTGAGGGCCTCGCCAGAGGTCCCTTTGGCGTGGCCCTTAGGCGGAGGTCATCCCCCATCAGGTTGACATCGGTCCAGCACTGAACGAATTCAGAGCTCCGGAACACAAAGACCCTCTGCCACCATCTGCAGCTCTCCCCAGTCGGGGGAGCAGGAGGAGCAGCGCTTCACTCATCGCCCAATCGGACATTTATTGTTCTACCAAACGTAAGAGTAACTCAAGCAACCTGTTTAATCCACCCAGACCCAAATCTATGCTATCCAGCTTACACAGGTGAAGAATTAATGTTTAATGTGTAACCTTCCCATTTGTACATCTCACTTTAAGCAAGATTTTGATAACATTGCTATGCTTGATCAGATCATATGTATCTGTGCAAATACTATTGCTCTCTTATTAAGCAGGATTCTGATAATCTGAGAACTCCATTAATGCCTAGCAAAACAACTTGTAATCCTTTCACAGATTGTTTCTCTCTCCGTATATAATTCTATGCAGCTATCTGTCCATGTTAAGCCAGATAGTAACTTTCTTTTCCATATAATTTTGCTTCTCATTAAGCTTGACCAAACATTATATAACTGTTTATGCCTGGCTAGTTAATAAGTACCTTCCTACAGAATTTTGTATCTCAATAAGCAAGCTCCTGCTAACATCTGTTCATACTTGACTAAACACTTGCAACTTTTAAAAGTGTTCCACAAACAGCTCTCCAATCTCCTGCTATAAACTCCCCCTTCTCTAGCAGTAGTCTTCTCCTCATTGACACAGGCCAAGAATGGCCCCTCCCCATCAAGATAATACTAGGCTTATACCTCTTTCTCATAGGTTTGTTCCCAAATATCCTAGCTCTAATCTCTACTCACAATAATATACCCATCTTACATAACAACTGGAGAAGATGGTCAGGCACAAGTCATCACAATATAAATTGGACCCATCGATCTCATCACCATTATCTATTACATATACCTCTTCAACACACTACAAAGTTAAATCTAGAAAACCACAATCAACCCCGCACTCTAAAATGTGCCCTCATTAATGCCCGCTCTCTTCGTAAAAAATGGCCTGTTCTCACAGACATAATAACATCTCACAACCTTGACATCCTTATGGTTACCGAAACATGGTTGTCTCCTGAAGATAATATAATTCTCAATCAGCTCCTCCCCAATAACTTCGTAGTTTTCACCAGCAACAGACAAAACAGAAGAGGAGGAGGGGAACTAATCCTCTCCAAGACAGAACTCCAATTCAAAATGGATAACTCTACTAGCAACAACCACCTGGAAACAGTCTCTATTTCTAACAATATCTGTTCCATAAACTTACTATACAGAGCTCCATCTTCCTCCCCAGACGAATTGTCAGCTATTATAAACCTCGCCTCCAACACACTGAACCCAAATAGACCCAACTGGATTCTAGGAGACTTTAACTTACCTTCTCTACAAGACAACCAATCATACGCCTTTATAGATGCCCTGGAAATCCTAGGATACAAGCAAGTTGTACAACAACCTACGCACATAAAAGGCAATATTCTGGACCTCATATTTGTCCCACAATCAGTGCATAATCAACTTCAGAACATACTGTTATCAATAGTTAATCTAAGACCTATTACAACCCAGGGTTGTAATAGGTCTTAGATTAACTAAAAATAAAGTGTTTTTCCACTCATATCACGTTTTGGACTGTGTGCTTGCTACCACGTGATTTCTTGCCTTTTTTGTTGGACTACCATACTGTTATCAATTACAGCGGTCCCTTGGTCAGACCATAAGCTCATTATGTTCCAGCTCCCCACTCAAAACAAACAACATACAAGCGACACAGACCTAAACAAACACACAAAAACTACAGCCAGACTCTTCCAACCTTTTAATAGGGAACTTATCCTGGCCGAAACTGATGCACTCTTCAAAGACACCACCCTAAACCTGGAAGAGATCATCACCTGTTGGAACAACAGACTCAACTCCATTGCCTCACGCCCACCTAAGAATAAGTCTTCAAGGAAAAAAGCGACAGCCCCATGGTTCACTTCAGAGCTGAAAGAATCTCTAAAATTACTACGAAAGCTTGAGAAGAGATGGAGGAGGTCACACACCAACAGCAACCAGACTGCATACATGCAACATCTTGACAATCATCGCAAGTCCATCTCAGAAAAAATGAAACAGTACCACACAGACACCCTGAGACTTGCTTTAAATAAACCTCATGACCTATTTAGCCTAGTCAAGAAACTAGCCAAGGAACCATCACCTGAGCACCAGTGCGAAATCAACCCACAAGAATATGCTACTTACATACAATCTAAGATGTGCCGCACAAATAATATCGCAATACCCTCTGCACCAATTATTCAAGGGCTCCCAACTCCTTTAATATCATTCACTACTCCCTCCTTGAAGCTGATTGAAGACACTATCTCATCTCTCAATATGTCCACTGCACACACTGATCCTTGCCCAGCCTTCTGGATAAAGGATCTTCGCAAAGAACTCGCTCCAACAATATCCAAGATTATAAGATTATCATTTGACACCGGATCATTCCCTGCTGCTCTCAAACAGACATCCATCAGACCATTACTGAAAAACCTCAAGCTAGATCCACAAAAAAACAGACTCATACAGACCCATTGCCAGCATACCCACGCTTGCAAAAATAATTGAAAAAGTAGTTTACAGGCAGCTGCAGGACCACATTGACGCTGAAGCACCTTTGGATACTTGTCAACATGGATTCAGAGAATCTCATGGGGTCGAGACGCTCCTTACCACCCTCCTCAATAGCCTAAACACTGGTATTGACAGCATCCGACAGGGTTTTGTTCTCATCTTTTTGGATATTGTGGCTGCTTTTGACTCTGTTTGTCACGAGCTTCTTCTTATCCGTCTAAAAGAGAAGGGCCTCTGTGGAAACGCACTCGAATGGTGTAACTCATACCTGTCAGACAGATGGCAGCATGTGCGATCAAATGGGGGATTATCAGATCCGTTTCATCAAGGACAAGGAGTCCCGCAAGGATCCTCACTCTCATCATTACTATTTAACATATATATGCAACCTATATGTAACATCATCAGATCTTTTAATGTCAACTGTATGATATATGCCGATGATGTATTATTATACATGCCGTTCTGCATAGATAAGATGGACCTCACCCCCTTAACCAACTGCTTTAACGCCATATCAAATTGGCTACTGACTCAAAATCTCAGAATCCAACATAAAAAAACGGAAGTTCTCTTCATCTCAAGGAACGCGAACTTCATACCATCTACATTCCTGGATGTACAAGACGCCAAGCTTCAAGTAAAACCCCATATCCGATACCTAGGAGTGACTCTTGATCAATATCTGGATTTGAAAACCCACATAGCTAACACAGTAAGAGCAGTATATTTCAAAATCTGCTCCCTCAGACATCTCCGTCAACTGATTGATCTGGCCGATTTCCGTACTGTGTACCAAGCTCTAATCATGCCCCACTTTGACTTCTCAAACTCCATACTACAAGGGCTTCCTCAATCAACTTTAAACCCTCTTCAACTCGCCTTGAATAGTGCAGCAAGGATTCTTTTTGGGATACCCAAAAGAGAACATGCAACACCCCTTCTAAAACAACTACATTGGCTTCCTATTCAAGCGAGAATCTCTTTTAAAACTCTGCTCCTGGCATTTAAAGCATACAAAGGTCTCGCCCCCACCTCATTAATGGAGATGATTCATCCAATCGCACCCAACAGACTAAGAAGAACCGCGGAACTAAACATGCTAATTGTACCAAAGGAAATCACAAGATACAACTCGACAACAGCAAATCGAGCCTTCAGTTTATGTACTCCAAAACTTTGGAACATCCTTCCAACACACATTAGGGCCATCTCTGATCTCAGCCAGTTCAAGAAGGCCCTGAAACACTACCTTTTTCTCAAATACTTCCCAGTGAACGAAGAAATACAGTTACACCCAAATATCATCAATAATTACCTTCTGACCACCTAATCTTTCCTCAACTGTAAACTACACTACACTACTCTACACTATGTATATAGTTGTTCTTGTTGCAGTTTTCTGTATATAGTTCCTCCTGTTATCCAGGTTGACTTCCCTGTTATATGTAATAAACAGATAAATGTAACTTGTCTGAAGTTTCTTGTTCCATGTAAACCGCGCTGATATCGAATAGTGCGGTATATAAAAAATGTTAATAAATAAAAATAAATAAATAAAAAAATAATAATAAAAAAAAAAAATATATATATATGCATATATATATATATATATATATATATATATATATATATGCATATATATGCATATATATAATGAGATATATTTTTAGATAGATCTGTATCCATCTACTTATCTATCTGTCTGTTAGGTTCAGATATCCTTACATTCCTATATGATCCTGACAGATGGGCACTACCCCTATCAATGCTGTGCCAGCATACTTAGGGGGCTACACCTATAACCACTTCCTGTGGTAATTAACAACCTTTTTCCTTACCATAACCTTTTCAGGTTAGGTACTCCTGAAGCTCTCCATGTACCTTTTTCTTTCGTAATTGACCCCATTTATGAAAGGCATTGTGGAGCTTCAGTTGCTCTAAAGCTTAGCGCTCCTGAGTCTGTCCTTACTTTCTTATCAGATACAAGGGTCTCCATACCCTTTCTCCCCTACATGGACTGATTCCAACACCAGTCCAGTGGGGTCAGACTCATTTTTTCTCTTGGTCCTAGATTTGTACTGTTTTTGGACCAAAACAGCTTAAGCTTTCTTTAATAGTACCTTCTTCGTCTCCGCTGAAGCTCTACCTCTTATACTACCCCAGTTTTCCCCTGGGGCTATTTCTCACCCTGAAGGGTTCTGACCTCCACTTTTTTTTGTTCTACTTTATTACCTCTACTTCTCAGTGAGGTACCCCTTGAGCACATTCACTGGCTCTTCTATCAGATCCATATGTAGCTCAGTGCACTTGTGCAATGCCAACAAGGGAGGCCCAGATTACAATATTTTACTACTAAATGCCCTCTATACAGGGTCTTCCCCTTTTGAAGCCCTGTTCTAGCCAGCTGTTCCACAGCTCCTTTTCTGTATTCAACTCCTACCCTCCATCCCCAGGATGCCTGAGGTCCTGAGCAATAGCATTGCTCGTTCTAGACGTGCAACATGCTCGGACTCCCTCCGGGCATCTGAGTTTGGGAGTCCCCTTATGTGAAGACTAATTCCTGCTTGTTCCTGGATATAGCATAGTTACTTACCTGTAACAGGTGATCTCTGGGAACAGCAGGAATAAGTCTTCACAACCCACCCACCTCCCCTAGGAGTTGCATTTCTCTATCTTTATCTTTCCCTTCCTTGCTCTCTCTCTCTCTTTGTCTGAGCTTTAAAACTTAACTGAGGAGAGGCAGTTGGGAAGGCGGGAAGGCAGCACGCAGGCGTGTTGGGATGCTTCCAAAAGCTTTCTGATTGGACGCTGCGAAGCGTTCCCGCGCAGACTCTGTCGGTACCGACGTACCCATATGTGAAGACTTATTCCTGCTGTTCCCAGAGATCACCTGTTACAGGTAAGTAACTGTGCTTTACTCACCTGTAACAGGTGATCTCCGGGAACAGCAGGAATTTAGTCCTCACAACCCACCCACCTCCCCATGGAGTTGTATCTCTCTTTCTATCTCTTTCCTTTCCCTCTCTCTCTCTTTGTCTCAGCTTTAAAACTCAACTGGAGAGAGGCAGTTGGGAAAGGCGGGAAGGCAGCACACAGGCACTGTAGGATGCTCCCAAAAGCTTTCTGATTGGACGCTGGGGAGCATTCCCGCGCAGGCTCCGTCGGTACCGACGATACCCATATGTGAGGACTAAATTCCTGCTGTTCCCTGAGATCACCTGTTACAGGTGAGTAACTATGCTTTTCTGCAGCAAGCTTGATCTTTCTGGTGTGGCATTGTGGACCCTGGAACTTCCGGGTCCTCTAGGTTTCATCTGCTCGCTTGGAAGAGGGATAGCGGACGGAACCCAGCTTGATATTGTTCTTCTAAGCACACTCTGCTACAAAGTTGGTTTTTCGGATTGGCTGGGCTTGGTAGAGTCCCAGCGTCCAGCCCTGATATTTTGTGCGTGAGTTCTGCTCTGGAGGAAATGGTCATCTTGCTTTGAAGCCAAGGAACAGGAGCAAGGCGTCAAAATTTCAGATCTTTATTTAGGGGCAGAGTATAGCCACACTCAACATGTCCGTGTTTCGGCACCTGCCTTCATCAGGGATTTACTGCAAATAAATAATTGTGCACCTTTTCTATCTGTTTAGCCACTTTAAGATAATCTGAAACGATCACTCCCAGGTCCTGCTCTTCTTTGATGGACAGAAGTAGTTCACCCCCTTATACTATACTGCTTAAGAAGATAAGAACATAAGATATGCCATACTGGGTCAGACGAAGGTCCATCAAGCCCAGTATCCTGTTTCCAGCAGTGGCCAATCTAGGTCATACGTACCTAGCAGTATCCCCAAAAGGCACAGGTTCCACAATGCTTGTATTGGGTCAAGCATTGATATCCTGGGTCCTTTTTTAATAATGGCTTATGGACCTTTCCTCCAGGAACTTGTCCAAACCTTTTTAAACCCAGCTACACTAACAGCTCTTACTACATCCTCTGGTAACAAATTCCAGAGTTTGATTACACGTCGAGTGAAAAAATATTTTCTCTTATTTGTCTTAAATAGTTTACCCTGTAGCTTCATTACATGTCCCCTATTCTTTCTATATTCTGATAGCGTATACAATTGATCTACGTTTACCCGTTCCACTCCATTCATTAATTTATAGACCTCTATCATATGTCCCCTCAGCCGTCTCTTTTCCAGGTTGAAGAGCCCTAACCTTTGTAGTCTCTCTTCATAGGAGTAGCCTTCCATCCCCTTTACCATTTTGGTGGCTCTTCTCTGTATCTTTTCTAATAATGCTATATCCTTTTTAAGATACAGCGACCAGAATTGCACACAATATTCAAGGTGCGGTCGTACCATGGAACGATACAGAGGCATTATAATATCCTTTGTTTTATTTTGCATTCCTTTCCTTATGATACCTAGCATTCTCTTTGCTTTCCTTGCCGCTGCTGCACACTGGGTGGAGGGTTTTAACATGTTATCCACGATGACTCCTAAATCTTTTTCCTGGGTGGTGGTTCCCAATGTGGAACCTTGCATCGTGTAACCATAGTGTGGGTTGTTCTTTCCTAGGTGCATAACATTGCACTTGTCCACATTAAATTTCATCTGCCATTTGGATGCCCAGTCTTCCAATTTATCAAGATCCTCCTGCAGTTTTCCACAGTCCTCTTGGGTTTTAACAACTTTAAACAGTTTTGTGTCGTCTGCAAATTTGATAACCTCACTAGTTCTATTCCCTTTTCCAGGTCATTTATGAATATGTGAAAAAGTAGCGGACCCAGTACAGATCCCTGGGGTACTCCACTATTCACCTTTTTCCATTGGGGAAAATTGGCCATTTAGCCCTACCATCTGCTTTCTATCTTTTAGCGAGTTCCCGATCCAAAATAGTACACTGCCTCCTATCCCATGACTTTTTAGTTTTGCCAAAAGTTTCTGATGAGGGACCTTGTCAAAGGCTTTCTGAAAGTCCAGATACACTATCAACCGACTCACCTTTGTCTACCTGTTTATTCACAGCGTCAAAAAAAACCATATCAGATTAGTAAGACAAGATCTTCCTTGTCTAAAGCCATGTTGGCTGTCTCCCATTAGGCCATGACTATCTATATGCTGTGTAATTTTGTTCTTTATGATGGTTTCTACCATTTTCCCCGGTACTGACATCAGGCTCACCGGTCTGTAATTTCCCGGATCACCCTGGAACCCTTTTTAAAAATTGGAGTTACATTTGCGATCCTCCAATCTTCAGGTATTACAGATGATTTTAATGAAAGTTTACAGATTACTAATAGCAGGTCTGCAATCTCATATTTCAGTTCTTTCAACACTCTTGGATGTATACCATCCGGTCTAGGTGATTTGCTACTATTCAGTTTATCAAATAATTGTAATACATCTTCCCGGTGTAGCGATATTTCTCTCAATTCCTCTGCAGTATCACCTTTAAATACCACTTCAGTCTTGGGTAACATCCCTACATCTTCCTCAGTAAAGACCGAAGCAAAGAATTAATTTAGTCTCTCCGCTATAGCTTTGTCTCCTCTTACTGCCCCTTTTACCCCTCTATCATCTAATGGTCCAATTGACTCTCTCACAGGCCTTTTGCTATGAATGTACTTGAAAAAGTCTTTATTTCGTGTTTTTGCTTCCGTAGCAAGTTCCTTCTCAAATTCTCCCTTTGTCTGCCTTATCAATGCTTTGCATTTAACTTGCCAGTGCTTGTGCTGTTTGCAGTTTTCGTCGTTTGGCTCTTTTTTCCATTTCCTGAAAGATGCTTCCTCACACTCAAACAATTTCTAACCCAGTCAGTCACTTTACGGTCCATCCTCAGGGTGCTCAATTTATTTATGTCACCTATGCAGAACGCTGTCAAAGGCTTTATTAAAATCTTAAATACACCACATCTAGGGTTCTCCCTCAGTCTAACTCTCTGGTCACCCAGTCAAAGAATTTGAGATTTGTCTGATAAAACCTGCCTTTAATAAAACTATGCTGCCTTAGATCCTGCAATTCATTGGATTCCAGAAACCTCACTATCCTCTGTTTTAGCAGTGTTTCCATTAATTTACTCATCACAGAGTTCAGATTGACTGACCTATAATTCCTAACCTTATGCTTCTGTTTTTCTGTAAAGGGACCACATGCATCCTTTCTACAGTTCTCTAGGATCAGTCCCAATTCTAATCATGCATTGAAAAGGTCAGACAGTGGAGCTGCCAGAATATCCCTAAGTTTCTTCAGTACTCGAGGATGTATTCCATTTGGCATCATTGCTCTGTTTTTAGTTCAACTAACTCCTCGTGAACACAGTCTTCTGAAAATTGTTCAAGATCTGTTCCTTTTCTTATGTGTATTCGGATGTTCTGCTCCTGATTCTTCATCTGTGAACACAATACAGAAATATTTGTTAAGCAATTCCCCTTTATCCCCATCAGACTGTACAATTTGCTCTCCTTTACCCTTCAGTCTGACAATATCACTTTTGTTCTTCCTCCTCACTAACATAGTTGAACGATGTTTTGTCGCCCCCCCCCCCATTTTACTGCATTGACTGTTTTTTCTTCCATTTATACATAGGAACTACCATGCTGAGTCAGACCAAGGTCCATCAAGCCAATCTAGGCCACAAGCACCTGGCAGGTTCCCAAAAAGGTACATAGGTTCCACAGTGCTTGTCCCGGATTAAGCAGTAGATTTCCCAGGTCCTGTTTAATAATGGCTTATGGACCTTTCTTCCAGGAACTTGTCCAATACCTTTTGTAAACCCAGTTATATTAACAGCTTTTATTACATCTTGTAGTAACGAATTCCAGTGTGATTACTTATTGAGTGGAAAAATATTTTTTCTTGCAACTATTAAATGGGTTACATTGTAACTTCATTGCATGTCCCTTAGTCTTTCTACTTTTTGAAGGAATACACAATCTGTCTTTGTTTACCTGTTCCACTCCATTCATTAACTTATAGACCTCTATCATATCTCCCCTCAGCTGTCTCTTCTCCAAGTTGAAGAGCCCTAACCTTTTAAGCCTTTCCTCAGAGGGGTATCCTTCCATCCCCTGTACCACTTTGGTGGCTCTTTTCTGTACCTTTTCTAATTCTGCTATATCCTCCTTAAGATATGGCAATCAGAATTGCAAATAATATTCAAGGTGCGGTCGCACCATTGAATGATACAGAGGCATTATAATATCCTTGGTTTTATTTTCCATTCCTTTCCTTATGATTCCTAGCATTCTATTTGCTTTCATGATTGCTGCTGCACACTGGGTGGAGGATTTCAATGTGTTATCCACGATGACACCTAAATCTTTTTCCTGGGTGATGGTTCCTAATATGGAACCTTGCATTGTGTAATTTAGTTTGGGTTGTTCTTTCCTAGGTGCATAACTTTGCACTTGAACACATTAAATTTCATCTGCTGTTTGGACATATAGTCTTCCAATTTATCAAGGTCTTCTTGCAATTTTTTACAGTCTTCTTGTATTTTAACAACTTTGAATAATTATATGTTATACAGTGCTGCGTAAGCGCTGTAGCACTATTAAATGATTAGTTGTAGTAGTGGTAATAGTAGTAAGTCATCTGCAAATTTGATCATCTCACTTGTTGTTCCCATTGCCAGGTCATTTATGAATATGTTAAAAAGCAGCTGGCCCAGCACAGATCCCTAGTGTACTCCACTATTCCCACAGATGCTCCTTGTGGTCTTGGGCAAGCCACTTAACCCTCCATTGCCCATGTTCCCTGTAAGTATTAGTGTATGTGTCTCATATCCCCGCGTGTTAAATGTATCCCCCAATTGTGTTGTGACCGCTTTGATTGAAGGATAAGGCGGTATACAAAACTGAATAAATAAATAAATAAATATTCACCTTTCTCTATTGAGAAAATTGGCCATTTAGCCCTACTTTCTGCTTTCTATTTTTTAACCAGTGCTTCATCCACAATAGTACACTGCCTCCTATCCCATGACTTTTTAATTTCACCAAGAGTCTCTCATGAAGGACCTTGTCAAAGGCTTTCTAAAAATCCAGATGCACTGTGTCAACCAGCTCACCTTCATCTGCTTCTTTATTCTCGCCTTATTAGTAAGACAAGACTTTCCTTGGCTAAATCCATGTTGGCTTTCTCCCATTAAACCATGACTACCTACATATTCAGTAATTTTTTTTCTTTATAATGGTTTCTACCATTTTGCCCGGTACTGACATCAGGCTTACTGGTCTGTAATTTCCTTGCTTACCCCTGGAACTCATTTTAAAATTTGCCGTTAGATTGACCATTCTCCAGTCTTCAGGTATTGCAGATGATTTTAATGATAGTTCATAGATTACTAATAGTGGGTCTGCAATCTTGTATTCTAGTTCTTAGAACACCCTTGGATGTGTACCATCTAGTCCAGGTGATTTGCTACTCTTCAGTTTATCAAATAGTTGTAATACATCTTCCCGGTTTATTAGTATTTCTCTGGGAACATGCAGAAAGTTAGTCCCCCACATATGGGTGATGGTACCAACTGAGCCCACATGGAAGCTTCTCACCAGCTTTTAAAGAAAGCCTTTGGGAGATGCACCATGTATGTGTGGTCTTTTCCCACCCAAGGGTGCCATCTTGCCTTAGTCTCCTTTTTTCCATGGAACCCATTGCACATCTGTCTGTTTTCCCTGGGAAAAGTGCTGATTTTTTCTCTACATTTTTTTCTTAAATTTCTTTCTCCGGTCGCGTACCAGTTTTCTTTCCCGCTCCCAAGCTGCGGGCCTCGATGTTGCGTCTCGAGGGTCTTTCATTTTTCTATTTTGAGTCTCTTGATCTGTGCGTCTTCATGCCCTTTTTTCCTCTGGCTGATCTTTGACCTTGCTGGGGCTCTTTTCCCCATGGCCTCTGCCAGTGGCTTTAAGTGGTGTGATCGGTGCATTCATACCATGTCCCTCACTGATCCCCATGGCTGCTGCCGCCTCTGTTGCTTAGGGCCGGACCATGACCCCTTGGATTGTGGTCTCTGTAAAACGATGTCTTCCAAGGCCATCAAGAGTTGTCAGCAGCAGCAGGAAAATATTTTCCACAGGTCCGACTCTGCCTCACCAATGACACCACACTCTAAGGCTCCCTACGGATTCCAGGAACCCCAGGGTGACCTCGACACCTCGGTATCCCGAGGCCGAACAGAGAACCCCAGAGGTTGAACATAAGAAATAACCCCTGAGAACTGCCTCAGGTGATGGGTCAGAAAAGCTGGGTAAGTCCCACTCCGGGCTGTGCAGCGCACACCATGAGTTCAAGGGGATGGAGCAGGAGTGGCTAACCAAAGTGGCCTGTAAGGAATTGTCTGCCTCTGGCTATTGGCCTCGGACCCCAGAGCTCATCCTCATTGAGGATTCCACCTTGTAACAGGCACTGGGCCCAAAATCCTCATTGCCTGCCTTCATGGCCCAGCAGCGGGCTCTGATGTCAGGTTCCTCCGGTTCATCGCCCCAGCCACAGGGCCCTCCACGATGTCCCCGGTGGTCGAGCCGGTCCTCAAGCACTACCAGCCTTGAGAGATGCCTCTCTGCTTCGGTCCTTGTCCTCTGGGCCGATATCCTCCCCGATGAGTGACTACAGCTCTGACTGCCTGGGACCTAACCCCGGGACCCGGACTACCTTCGATACTTCCATTGATTATAATTCAGACTGGGAGACCGAGGACAAGAAATCCCCGGACACCCGACGCCACTGCAATGTGCCTTTGGATCAGTCTCCCACCGAGACCTGGTGCCGGTCCTGACCTGGGGATATGGCCTTCCTCGACTTTGTGCAGGACATGGTAGAGGCATTTGTGTTTGACACCAGTTCAGAGGAGGATCCTTGCATGGAGGAGCTCAAGATCCTCCAGTATGAGGCCCCTCCCCCAAAGGAAGCACTCATGGTGCCCATCTCTCAAATCCTGGAACTATGGCTACTCTGCATGTGGGAGACACCCGCATTATACCCATCGTGAGACAACGGCTGGACTCCGTGTACTGTGTCTGCCGGAGCCTCGTGTTCCAGAAGGCAGAGCTGCCATGTAACTCCATAGTGGTGGAGTTGGTCATGCATTGACTTAAGAGCCAGAAGATGCACTCCTCGGTGCCCCCGGGATGGGAGACCCACACTATGGATTGCATGGACAGAAAGTGCTACCAGTGCTCAATGTTGATCGGCCAGATCCAGACATACATGCCCATGTACAGCTGGTATCTGAGAGACTTGGCGAAGGAGCTCGCCAGTTATCGGCTGCTCTCTCCGTGGAACCTCCAGTGGTTCGGGACTCTGGCCTCAGGTGTCAGAGAATGCTCCAAATTTATAACTCAGGCAGCCTATGACAGCTTCGATTCAGTGTCTAGAGTAGCTGCAGCATGCGCATCAGTGGCCAATGCCAGGGCTGGCTACAGTCTTCCAACATGAAGCAATGAGTTCTGGACAAATTGGTCACTGTCCCTTGCCAAGGAGAGAATCTCTTCGGCAAACCAATGACTGATAAGGCTGCAGAGTTGGAGACAGAGTTCCTGACAAAGGACCAGACTCTCCAAGAAGACCACTACCGCTCCCCAGTGGAAGCCCGTGGGTAAAAATCCCCCTTACTTGAGGAAGGGCAAGGCTTAGGGAAATTACCCTCAGTATCATGCCTTCCCAGCTCCCTAACAGGGTTAACAGGCCAACTGGCTCCAGCCCAGCCTGGTGGGAGTTTTTGAATCCTTGGGCATAGTCTCCCCCCCCTCCCCCACCTCCAGGAGGCCCACCCCATCAGCTTAAAGGGGGACGTCTAGTCTTGTTTGCCCACAGGTGGCCATCCATCACCACTGTAGCCTTGGCACTAAAGGTGGTCAGGGAGGGTTACCTCCTCCACTTTCTGCAGACACCCCCTCCATTCTTCCCAGGAGAGCCTACAGGACTCCCCTCCACTAGACCATGCTAGAGGACAGGGCAGTAGAGCCAGTCCCTCCTCATCTTTGCAGCAAAGGGTTCTACTTCTGGTAGTTCCTCATACCCAAAAGAATAGGGGGCCTACAGCCCATCCCAGACCTGCCAGACCTAAACAAGTTCCTGGTAAGGGTGAAGTTCAAGATAATTTTCCCTTGGAATACTGCTGCCATACTTCCAGCAAGGAGACTGGCTATGCTCCTTGGACCTAAAGGATGTGAACACTCACATCCTCATCCATCCCAACCACAGGCAGTTCATCAGGTTCATGATGGTGCGTGGCCACTACCAGTACAGGGTACTTCTCTTTGGCCTAGTCTTCACTGAGTGCCTAGCAATGGTCGCAGCCCACCTTCGCCTCCAAGGGGCTTTTGTCTTCCCCTACCTGGATGACTGGCTCATAAGAGGGGGTTCGGCCTTCGAGATTCAGCAGGCTATGGTCCGCACCATCCATATCCTCCAGTATTGGGTTCATCATAAACCACCCAAAATCCCATCTCCTCCTGACAGTGTGTCTGGAGTTCATAGGGGCATGGCTGGACACAGTTCAGGCCAGAGCCTTCCTGCCTCTGGATGTTGGCCGCAGACGTGCATCACCGACGCTCTGTATCGGCTCACCTTCTACTCCGACTGCTAGGCCACATGGCATTCATGGTCCTTGTTCCCCTGGACACCCTCCTTCACATGAGGGCAGCCCAGTGGTGTCTCTGCTCCCAGTGGACCCAGGTCACGGGCCAGCTATGAGACAGGGTTACCCGTCAGTTGGCGAATTCCCTCAGCTGGTGGCAAGTGCCTCAGCACCTTCAGGCCAGGATGCCTTTTCAGGCCTCCGCCCTCCAGAGAGTCCTCACCATGGACGCCTTCCTTCTGAGCTGGGAGGCTCATTGCAAGGACCTTTGCACTCAGGGCAGTTGGTTGCAAGCGGAGAGCCGACAGCAGATCAACCTTCTGGAGCTTTAGGCTATATCTCTGGCTCTCTTTGGGCCTTTCACCACAGTCTGCAGCATCAATCAGTGCTGACCCAAATGGATAACCAGGTTGCAATATTCTCTGTCAACATGCGGGGGGCACAAGTTCGTACACCCTCTGCTGGGAGGCAGTATGTTTGTTTATGTTTATTGACTCTTGATATACCGCCCTTTATAACAGGGCGGTTTACAATGGAAGGTAACATTCGGAGTAGGCTCTAGGCCAGAAGAAGAGAAAACAAACTACAATCATGACAGAAAAGAGAGGTAGCAAGCAGCCAGACAGGATATAGACAAGAGGTCAACAGACATAAATATAGCCAGGTCATCGGTGTGGGTCTGGGAGATTGTGAGCAGAGGCAAAGAGGTATGTTTTCAATAAGGATTTAAATTTGGAATAATTCTGTTCTAAGCGGAGTGGTATGGGCAGGGAGTTCCAAAGGGCGGGACCAAGGAAAAAGAAAGCTGAGTGACGAGTAGATTGCAGATGTGCACGTGACCAGGGGGGAAGGTGGAGATGGTTTATGTGAAGTGAACGGAGGTTGTGTGTTGGGATGTAGAAGTGGAGGTGGTCAGCTAAGTATTGCGGTGTGTGAGTATTGATGATTTGATGCACCAAGGTAAGAATCTTGTAACGGATACGGTATTCGATGGGGAGTCTGTATAGGTGGAATAATAAGGGAGTGACTTGATCTCCACATGACGAGTGAGTTAGGATCCTGGCCGCGGTAATCTGTATAAGTTGCAGACGGTGTAGCTGAGTATGGGTGATCTCCAGGAACAAGCAGGAATGAGTCTTCACATATGGGTATTGTCGGTACCGACGGAGCCTGCGCGGGAACGCTCCCCAGCGTCCAGTAAGAAAGCTTTTGGGAGTATCCCACAGCGCCTGCGCGCTGCCTTCCCGCCTTTCCCAACCACCTCTCTCCAGTTCTTCTTTTCCGTGGAGCCAGCAGGTCATGTTCCTGTCACCGCAAAAGAAGTTCTTTATTTTTTTCTTTATTTTTCTGTGTCGCGTCTGCCTTCAATATCAGACCGGTACCACCGGTCTTTTCTTATCTTTCTTTCCTCAAAAAAAACAAACAAAAAAACCTTTTATTTTCTTCAACAGTGCATTTTCAGTTTGGGCCTTAGGCCTAAATATTTTCTCCTCATGGAGAAGCCCGCTTCCGGGTTTAAAAAGTGCACAAAATGTGGCGGTACTATTTCTGTCATCGACACCCATGATTGGTGTCTTAAATGTTTGGGTCCAGACCATTCCATTACGGATTGTGTGTCCTGCACCATGATGTCTAAAAAAGGTCGGCAGAACCGAGCAGCCAAGCTCAGTACCCTGTTTCCCTCTGATGCAGCCTCGGTGGCATCGACGTCTTCCAGGGCTGCTTCTTCCTCCCATGGATCTCAGGTAACCAAACATAAATCTAGCCGGTCCTCAAAGGGCAAATCTCTCTCCAAGCATCGAGATGCCTCCGGGCTTGCCCTCGAGGATTCCGCTCCGGCAAAATTACCCTGGCGGGAAGTTCCGGCTTCCAAAGCATTACCTATGGGGTCACAGGTTGACTTCGATGGCGCGGCCTCCACTGGTACCGACATCCAGACTCTGGTGACGTCGATGGATCAGAAAATTCTATCCATACAGCGCACCCTTACAGCATTTATGCAGGCCTCGATGCCTTCGGTACCGCAACAATCTCCGTTGCCGGTACCGACTCCGGCATCGGTACCGTTCCTGGTGCCGGTACCGATTGCATCGACATCGGCTTCGGTGTCGGCTGCAACGGTACCCTGTCCTACGATGCCCATGGGTACCGAACCGGTACCGCTTACTCCCGATGTCGATCCCACTCGGTATGCGTATCGGGCTTTACAGGAGCATCCAGACAGGCGATACTTAGATTCCTCCGAAGACTCTGATGAGTCGGAGGTTTCTGTCGATGCACCGGTGCTTCTTCCTCAGGAGTCTGATTCTCCAAAACAAAGAATGTCTCCTCTAGAGGATTTGTCTTTTCAAGACTTCATTAGGGAAGTGGCTAGAGGCCTCTCCATTACAGTGGCCTCTGAGTCAGAGCCTAGAGCCAAGCAATTAGATATTTTGCAATATTCTAAGGCTCCTAAGGAAGCAGCTACCCTACCTATCCATGAGATTCTCTATGATCTCATGTTGGGCATGTGGGAGACTCCTCTCACCACCTCTCCTCATTCTCGCAGATTAGACACCATGTACCGTGTCCCTCCCTGTCCTGGTTTTCATAAGACTCAGCTTCCTCACCACTCTATTATGGTTGAGTCTGCTATGAAGAAAATAAAGAGTGCAAAGAGACACTCATCTAACCCTCCAGGACGTGAATGTAGGACTCTAGATGCTTTTGGCCGGAGGATTTTCCAGGCAAATATGCTTGCTGCCAGAATCAACTCCTATAGTCTCTATATGGGAATGTTTCTAAAAGAAGTCACAGATCATCTGCAGACTTTAGCTCCTTTTATTTCGGAAGATAAAATGCAGGAATTTCTCACTTGGCTCAAACATGCCTAAGATGTTTCCAAATTCTACAACCGTGCAGCCTTTGACTCTTTTGAGTGTGTAAGCAGAGCCACAGCTATTGCCATAGGTGCACGCAGAATTGCTTGGTTACAAGCCTCTGATTTGGAACTCTGGGTACAGGATGAGTTGGGAAACCTTCCTTGTACAGGTGAAAACCTGTTTGGCAGGGATTGGCAAGCAAAGGCCACTCAGATGGATGCTGAGAACTCTGCTTTGGATCGACTTTCAAAGTCTACCTCTGCCCCTGTTAAGAAAAGATTGTTCAAAAAGACATCTTTTTCTAAAAAGGTAAGATATTATCCTGCTCATGGGCAGGCATCTTCTGCAGGTCGTTTTGCTGCAAAAAGCCAGCAACCACCTAAACAGGCCAAGTCAAAGGCTGCCAAGCCTACCACAGCCCAGCAGCCTCAGCCTCCTCAAGGCCTTTGACTTGCAACTAGAGAACTTAGCCTTTCTAGCTCTGGGAAACCCAGAGCCCCTCACCATGGTGAAGCAGTTCAATTCTCCAACATCTCTCCTCGACCTTCTAGGTCAGGAGATTGCTACCCTTCTTGCCCAAGGGGCAATAGAAGAAGTACCTCTTCTTCAACAGGGCTCAGGGTTCTACTCCCCTTATTTTCTTATCACAAAGAAAACAGGGGGCTACAGACCCATATTAGATCTCAGAGAATTGAACAAGTTTCTATTCAAGGAGAAATTCAAAATGATTTCTCTAGGGGCTCTGCTTCCATTCCTCCAGAGTCAAGATTGGCTTTGTTCTCTAGATCTCAAGAATGCGTACACCCATGTCCTCATCCATCCCACACACAGAAGGTTCCTTCGGTTCCTTTTTCAAGGAAAGCACTACCAATACAGGGTGCTTCCTTTCGGTCTGGCCTCTGCACCAAGGGTGTTCACGAAATGCATGGCAGTAGTAGCTGCATTTCTCCGCACTCTAGGAATATTCGTATTCCCATATCTGGACGACTGGCTCATTCGAGCCTCATCCCAGTCAGAGGCCCAGACTTGTCTAACCTGCACAATGTGTATCCTTCAGTATTTGGGACTAGTAATAAACATCCCAAAATCCAATCTCACCCCTACTCAGTCTCTGGAATTCATAGGGGCCTTGCTGGATACCACAACTGCAAGGGCCTATCTTCCTCAGGCCCGTTGCCTACATCTGGTGCAGTTAGCCTCCCAGATTCAGTTAAAGTCCCAATTAACTGCTCGAGAGATGTTACAACTATTAAGCCACATGGCATCCACCGTGCATGTGGTTCCATATGCTCGCCCTCACATGAGAGCAGCTCAATGGACTTTGTCCACCCAATGGACTCAGGCATCAGGTTGCCTGTCAGACAAAATAGCAAACTCCAGTCGTCTATTTTGGTGTCTCCAGTGGTGGAAGTCCTCTCAGAACCTGTTGCTGGGGTCCCCTTTTCAGCAACCGTTACCCCAAGCAACTCTCACAACAGATGCTTCTCCAAAGGGTTGGGGAGCTCATCTGCAAGATCTCTCCACCCAGGGCATCTGGTCTCCACAGGAGACTTCTCTGCATATCAATCTCTTGGAACTCATAGCAATATTCTTAGCTCTCAGAGTGTTCCATTCCCTGCTCAGCTACAGGACAGTCCTTATCCATACGGACAATCAAGTAGCCATGTTCTATGTAAACAAGCAGGGAGGGACTGGCTCTCTGTCGCTTTGCAACGAAGCTTTGCGACTTCGCCAGAGAGCATCACATCCATCTTCTGGCAGTATATCTTCCAGGTATTCAAAACTCTTGGGCGGACAAACTCAGTCGAGTTCTGCTCCCACACGAGTGGTCCCTTCACATGGACCAGGTAGCCAGGATTTTTTTGAATTTGGGGAACCCCGGACATAGACCTCTTTGCAAGTCCGTGGAATGCCAAACTTCCCCGATTCTGTTCCAGAATTCCGTGTCAGGGAGTTCAGGCCAAGGATGCCTTCCTCCTTCACTGGGGTCAAGACTTCCTTTATGCCTTTCCACCAATTCCCCTAATTCCGAAAACACTGTTCAAGCTTCAGAGAGATCGAGGGACCATGATCCTCATTGCACCACATTGGCCACGCCAAGTGTGGTACCCTCTACTTCTGCATCTCTCTCAAGCTCCTTCCCTGGACTTGGGCTCTGCACCAGACCTTCTGTCCCAGGAAGACGGAATATTGTGGCACCCAAATCCCCTGTCGCTCCATCTCAGGGCTTGGTTGCTGAGGGCCTAGACCTTCACGATTTTCATCTCTCTCAGCAAGTCAGAGATGTTATTCATGCCTCTAGGAAGCCTTCTACTCGACGTTCCTATGCTTTCAAATGGAAAAGATTCACCATTTGGTGTTCCGAGAAGGGTCTAAACCCTCTTGCAATACCTCTGAATTCTCTACTAGAGTATCTCCTGCATCTATCCCATGCAGGCCTAAAAACGAATTCAGTAAGAGTCCATTTGAGTGCTATTGCAGCGTCCCTCAAGCCTCTCAATGGACAGCCTATCTCCTCTCACCCTCTTATAGCAAGATTCATGAGAGGCCTTCTTTTAACTAAACCTCCCATTAGACCACCTCCAGTGGCATGGGACTTAAACTTGGTTCTTGGCCAGCTTATGAAGCCACCCTTTGAACCTTTAGCCACCACCTCCTTGAAATTTCTTTCTTGGAAAGTTGTTTTTCTCATTGCAGTCACCTCAGCACGCCGCATCAGTGAGCTGCAAGTTTTGGTGGCTAATCCACCTTATACAAGGTTCCATCATGATAAGGTAGTCCTCAGGACCAATCCACACTTTATGCCTAAAGTGTTCTCGCCTTTTCATCTGAACCAGGAGGTATATTTGCCTGTCTTTTTTCCAGGACCTCATGCATCAAATGCAGAGAGGAATCTTCATACCTTGGATTGTAAGAGAGCTCTCCCTTTCTACTTATAAAGAACACAGCAACATAGAAAGTCTTCTCAACTCTTTGTTGCTTTTGATCCTTCTCATTTAGGACTTCCAGTCTCTAAGAGAACACTATCCAGCTGGATTGCTCAGTGTATTTCTTTCGCCTACCAGAGTAAGAACATTTCTCTGGAGGGCCATGTCACAGCTCACAGTGTGAGAGCCATGGCAGCCTCAGTGGCTCATCTAAACTCGGTGTCCATCGACCAGATCTGTCGAGCGGCCACCTGAGCCTCGGTTCACACCTTCACAGCCCATTACTGTTTGGACAAGGACTCCCGCCGGGATGCCTCGTTTGGTCAGGTTGTCCTCAAACACCTGTTCCATTCCTAATCAACTCCTACCCACCTACCCTGGTTGGATGCCAGAGATCCATGGCGGAGAAGTGGAGCCCTCTGTAAGGGCACACAACCATGGGGTCTCTCCCTGCCATCTGCAGCTAGGGAGTCCCCATATGTGAAGACTCATTCCTGCTTGTTCCTGGAGATAGCACAGTTACTTACCTGTAACAGGTGATCTCTGGGAACAGCAGGAATAAGTCTTCACAACACCTAGGAGTTGTATCTCTCTATCTATCTTTCCTTTCCTCTCTCTCTCTTTGTCTCAGCTTTAAAAATCGAACTGGAGAGAGGCGGTTGGGAAAGGCGGGAAGGCAGCGCGCAGGCGCTGTGGGATGCTCCCAAAAGCTTTCTTACTGGACGCTGGGGAGCGTTCCCGTGCAGGCGCCGTCGGTACCGACGATACCCATATGTGAAGACTTATTCCTGCTTTTCCCAGAGATCACCTGTTACAGGTAAGTAACTGTGCTATACCTGCAAGAGTGGAATTGCAGAAGTCGAGGCGAGACATAACTGTGGACAGAGTAAGAGTAGTCAAGGCAGAGGGAGAGAGAAAGGGACGGATAGATCGTATTTGACGGAGAAAGCAGTAAGATTTCTTAGCGAGTTTGGAGATGTGATCTCTAAGGGTTAGGCTAGAATCAAGTAGAACTCCCAGAAAATGAAAAGATGGGGACCATAGGGATAGAAGAGTTCCCAAGGGTAGGAGCAATGGGAGGGCAGGGAGTCCTGAAGGTGAACCCTGTGGAGGATGTCTTAACCATATTTAAGTGAAGGCAGTTTGTAGATAGCCATTCTGCTACCAGAGAGAGGCAAGAATTTAGAGGACCAAGGTAAGGATGGAGAGGATTGGTGTGGTGGAGAATGACTATATCGTCTGTGTAGTAAAAAGCTGATAGACCGAATTGCCAAATTTGGAGAGCAAGTGTGGCAAGAAAGAAGTTAAATAGGAGGGGAGCCAGGACGGAACACTGGGGGACACTGCAGGGAAGAGAGATAGGGTCCGAGAGACTGTGAGCTGACAGATGAAACTACAGAGAAAGAGCTGGAGGAGGGAAAAGAGTGAAACCAGCGATATACGGAGCCACGAAGGCCAGCGTCCCGGAGGCGTGAAAGAAGGAAAGAGTGATCGACGAGATCGAAAGCCGCCGAGAGATGTAGAGAAACCACCACCGAGATGTCACCCCTAACTGTTTTGACACTATGGCCTTGATGAAAACCTGATTGGCGAGGGTGAAGGAAGCTTACGGAAGTGAGGTGTTGCGATAGCTGGGTAAAGACAGTCTTTTCTAAAATCTTTGCGAGGAAAGGAAAGTTTGAAACTGGATGGTAATGCGCTGGGATTAGGGGGTCGAGAGAGGGTTTCTTCAGAATGGGACGTACTAAGGCATGCTTCCACAGGGAAGGGAAGGTTCCAGAGGAGAGGCAGGTATTGACCATGGTTAGAACGGGAGGTACTAGAACAAGGGAGGGTTTGAGGAACCAGCTGAAGGGAATCAGATCAAGAGGACAAGCAGTCTTATGAGCTACAGAGATGGATTTGATAAGTTCCGAGGTGATGATGGAATGGAAAGTGGACCAGCTATGAGAGAGAGGTGGCAGAGGAGGGGGAGAGGGAGAGGGAGGTGAGATAGGGGATAAAGGAGGAGGACAGGAAGGAAGCGATGCACGTAGGTCAAGAATCTTAGTTGCGTAAAAGGAGGCCAATTGGGAAGGAGTAGAGGTTTGATGAGAGGGGGCAGGGGGAGGCCAGACTGAAGTGAGGTAAGGGATCTGAGTGTGGAAAAAAACTGTCGGGATGGATTGGGGGCAGTAGTGATGTGATCAGAGAAATACGACAGTTTGGCTTGATGGACTGAGGAACGATAGTGGCGATGTTGTTCATGAAATTGGGCCTAGGGTATGTGGGTTGTGGAACCTTCGCCATTTATGCTCTGCCCGGCGAAGGTGAGTGTGTAAAAGGCAGAGTCCAGCATGATACCAGGGGTGGCGAGCAGAAAGATTCCTGAGCGGTTTTGGTTGAAGGGGAGCAATGTGGTCATGAACGGAGGATAGGTTTGAAGTCCAGTTTGAAACCTGTGTGTTTGGTGTGAGAGCAGAGAAATCCTCTGGAAGAAGTTGATGTGCAGGCGGGAAGTGTTGGAGTGTGAGGGGAGTGATGCTGTGGCGGAACTGGCAGGTGGATGTGGGAGCAGCAGGGGAGGCAACTGGACAGGTGGTGCACCAGAGAGTGGAAAGATCCAAGAAGAACGACAGACAAGAATGATCAGTCCAGGGAAGGGGTCTCGTTGAGAGTTGGGAAATTTATAGGGGAGCAGAGAGCGGCGTAATCACTAGATCCAGAGTGTGACCAGCTGAGTGAGTGGGGAAGAGCACGTGTTGATAGAGAGAGAGGTCGTGGAAGAGGAGATCTTTCCCTGGTGGAGGTAGGAGTTTCAAAATGGACATTGGTGGACGTTGGGCACTGAGCCGAAGGAGCTGGTGCTGCTAGATAACCACAGAAGATGGTTTGGAAAGATGGTTGACCTACCTGGAGCTGAGTACAGGTATCAGTCAAATTAGAAACGCAGAGAAGGAGTGCAGATAGTCACACTGCAAGCAGGGTAGATGTGGAACGGGTACTGGCGTCCCTCGTTGTGCTCCTTAGGTGCGCTCCTTTGGTGTGCGCCAAAGTCGCGCGCCACCGCAGCGACAAGTGCCGCAGGAGCCTTCCTTATATAGGATGTTGGTTTCAGCTCGTTACCTGGGGGAACGCGGCCGCGTCACTTCCGGGATGGGCGGAGCAAGCGGTGGCAAATTGGAGGCTGACCTGGAGGAGACATTTAACAATTCAATCACCAACAGAGCAAGTAAGGAGGAGCAAAACAGCACAGACAGGCAAGTCACATGTAGCCCAGCTGAACCCCAGAGTGGCCTTTCGGCTCTTCCAGCTCTGGGGAACTCCACAACCGGACTTCTTCAACAGCCCGGCCAACTCTGTTGCCCTGCGTTTGCTTCCAACAGTCACACCTATCCTGTATGGCAACGGATGCCTTCCTCATCCCGTGGATGGAGGACCTTATTTATGCCTTCCTGCCCATGCTTCTGATAATCAAAACTCTCTTTAAGGCTCAGCGGGACAGGGCATCACTGATATTGATGGACCCTAATTGACCCAGGCAACCTGGTTCCCACTGCTTCTTTGCATGTCCATAGCATTCCCATTTCCCCTGGGGAGCGAATCAGGACTACTTTCGCAGGAGGAGGGCTCCATGCTACACCCTAATCTGGGGTCTCTGGTGCTAACGGCTTCGCCCCTTTCAACCTTTCAGGGGAGTTTGAGGAGGTCCTCCTGGCCTCCCACAAGACCTCCATGAGATGGGCCTATTCCTTCAAATGGCACAGATTCTCTGTGTGGTGCGCCGAGCGACAGATTAATCAGTTCTCATGCTCTGTGCAGCTTGTGCTGCAATATTTGCCTTACCTGTCTAAGGCAGGACTGAATTCCAACTCAGTCAGGGTTTATTTATTTATTTATTTTATTTAACAGCTCTTATATACCGCGCTATTTGACATCAGTGCGGTTTACATTAAACAAAATACACTCAGATTTAGAGAACTTGTCCAAGTTACAGGTAACAGGGGAATAAAACAAGGATTAACTGAGGAATAGCTGAGCCCCTGTTGCAGCGCATCAACACCTCATCTAGGGCCAGCCTCTCTCTTTCCAACCCCTTGTAACCCACTTCCTGCGGAGTTTCCTGTTATCCATACCCTCTTTCCACTCACCAGCGTAGAGTGGTACCTAAGCATAGTGCTCTCATGGCTCACTGGTCTACCATTCGTACTCCTGGCTACCTGCCACCTGCAATACCTTTCATGGAAGGTTGCCTTTCTGGTGGCACTCACGTGTGATTGCAGAGCCAGCGAGCTTCAGGCTTTGTGGCAGATCCACCTTACACAAGTTTCTATAAGAACAGGTTGTGCTCCGCACGCACCCTGAGTTCCTTTCCAAACTGAGGTCCCATTCTACCTCAGTCTGGGAGGTGGTGCTCCCCACCTTCTTTTCGTGGCCTTATGCTAGCTGGCCGGAGACTGTCCTTCATACCATGGACTGTAAGAGGGCCCTGTCCTAACTCCAACGTACCCAGTGCCACTGCAAAGTCTCAGTTTTTCGTCTCCTATGACACCAGCCTGCTGGGGGAAGCAGTGACCAAGCATACTCTGTCCACTTGGGTGGCAGAGTGCATTGCCCTCACCTAAGAGCAGGCTGGGCTCTCGCTGGAATGCACAGTGTCAGGGCCATGGTGGCCTCTGTGGCAAACCTGCATTCCATCCCCATGACTGAAATCTGCTGGACCGCCACCTGGTCTTCAATCCATACCTTCGCAGCTTATTACTGCTTGGAGAGAGCGTCCAGACGGACAGCACCTTCGGCCAGGCCATACTCTGTCATCTGTTTAGAGTGTAGGCAACTCCTGCCCTCCTACCCTTCTGTGTTCAGGCTACTGGAATGCTGGATCCTCATTAGACACTTGGGTCTCTTGAGAGTTTGTAACTTAGTACTCCATTGCTGCTGCTCATGGCTCTCTTTTTTCTGGTCACCCATGGCATTTTACAGGTTTTCGGAAGCGTATAGATAGGGAGTCCCATATGTGAGGACTGACTTCCTGCTTGTTCCCGGAAAAAGTGTAGTTACTCACCTGTAACAGGTATTCTCCAGGGATAGCAGGAATCAATCCTCACAACCCTCCCTCCTCCCCGTGGAGTTGCTTCTTGTCATTTTTTGCCGTCTTTAGTTATGTCATTTGATAGAGGCAAGATGGCACCCTTGAGCGGGAAGGGGACCATGCATGTATGGTGCATCTCTCAAAGGATTTCTTTGAAAGCTGGGGAGAAGCTTCCACATGGGCTCCGTCAGCGCCAACATCACCTATATGTGAGAACAGATTCCTGCTGTTACGCTTTCTTTCAATTCTTCTGATCTCCAGGAACAAGCAGGAATGTAGTCCTCACATATGGGTATCGTCGGTACCGACAGAACCTGTGAGGGAACGCTCTCCAGCGTCCAATAGGAACGCTTTTGGGAGCATCCCTCAGTACATGCGCGCTGCCTTCCCGCCTTTCCAACTGTCCCTCTTCAGTTCTTCGTTTTCCGCGGAGCCAACAGGACCTATTCTCCAGGAACAAGCAGGAATGAGTCTTCACATATGGGTATCGTCGGCACCGACGGAGCCTGCGCAGGAACGCTCCCCAGTGTCCAGAAAGAAAGCTTTTGGGAGCATCCCTCAGTGCCTGCGCGCTGCCTTCCCGCCTTTCCCAACCGCCTCTCTCCAGTTCTTCTTTTCCGCAGAGCCAGCAGGTCGTGTTCCTGTCACCGCTGAAGAAGTTCTTTATTTTCTTTTATTTCTTTGGTCGCGTGTCTGCCTTCTTCGACGTCGGACCGGTACCGCCGGTCTTTTCTTCTTTCTGCTTTAAAAAAACAAAACAAAACAAAAAAACCTACCGTTTCCCACTTCTGTGCATTTTTTCCTTTTGGGCCTTAGGCCTAGAAAGGTTTTCCTCATGGAAAAGCCCGCTTCCGGGTTTAAAAAGTGCACGAAGTGCAGCAGTACTATTTCTATCACTGACACCCATGAGTGGTGTCTAAAATGTTTGGGTCCTGACCACTCCATCACCGATTGTGAGTCCTGTTCTATGATGTCTAAAAGAGGTCGACAGAATCGAGCGGCCAAGCTCAGTACCCTGTTTCCCTCTGATGCAGCTTCGGTGGCATCGACATCTTTCAGGGCTGCTTCTTCCTCCCATGGATCTCAGGTAACCAAACATAAGTCCAGCCGGTCCTCGAAGGGTAGATCTTCCTCTAAGTATCGAGATGCCTCCGGGCTTGCTTTCGAGGATCTCGCACCGGCAAAATTACCCCAGCGGGAAGCTCTGGCTTCCAAAGCTTCATCTATGGGGTTACAGGTTGACATCGATGGCTCGGCCTCGACCGATCACCTGTTGCCATGTTCTGGGGTACCGGTGGTTTCCACTGGTACCGACATCCAGACATTGGTTGCGTCGATGGATCAGAATATTCTGACCATGCAGCGTGCCATTACGGCATTCATACAAGCTGCGACGCCTCCGGTACCGCAACAAACTCCGTTGTCGGTACCGGTTCCGGCACCGGTACCGATTGCATCGACATCGGCTTCAGTGTCGACTGCAGCGGTACCCTGTTCTGTGATGCCCATCGGTACTGAATCGGTACCAATCACTCCCGATGTCGATACCACTCAGTACGAGTATCGGGCTCTGCAGGAGCATCCAGACAGGCGATACTTCGATTTCTCCGAAGACTCTGATGATTCAGAGGCTTCTGTCGAAGCATCGGTAATCCTTCCTCAGGAGCCCTCTTCTCCAAAAAGAAGAATGTCTCCTCCAGAAGACTTGTCTTTTCAAGACTTCATTAGGGAAGTGGCCAGGGTCCTCTCCATTTCAGTGGCCCCTGAATCAGAGCCTAGAGCCAAGAAATTGGATATTTTACAATATCCTAAGGCTCCTAAAGAGGCAGCTACTTTACCAATTCATGAGATCCTTTATGATCACATGTTGGGCATATGGGAGACTCCTCTCACTATCTCCCCTCATTCTTGTAGGTTGGACACCATGTACCGTGTTCCTCCTTGTCCTGGCTTTCATAAGACTCAGCTTCCTCACCACTCTATTGTGGTGGAGTCTGCTATGAAGAAGATAAAGAGTGCAAAAAGACACTCATCTAATCCTCCAGGAAGAGAATGCAGAACCTTGGATGCTTTTGGCCGGAGAATTTTCCAGGCCAATATGCTTATTGCCAGAATCAACTCCTGTAGTCTCTATATGGGGATGTTTCTAAAGGAAGTTACAGATCATCTGCAAACTTAATCTCCTTTTATCTCAGAAGAAAAAAGGGAAGAGTATCTCACCTGGCTTAAACATGCCCAGGATGTTTCCAAATTTTCCAACCATGCAGCCTTTGACTCTTTTGAGTGTGCCAGCAGAGCCTCGGCTATTGCCATAGGTGCACGCAGAGTTGCTTGGTTACAAGCTTCTGATTTGGAACCCTAGGTCCAGGATGGATTAGGAAATCTTCCTTGTACAGGTGAAAACCTTTTTGGCAAGGATTGGCAAGCAAAGGCCACTCAGATGGATGCTGAGAATTCTGCCTTAGATAGACTTTCAGAGTCTACTTCTGCTCCTGTTAGAAAAAGGTTATTCAAAAAGGCTTTCCCAAAAAGGGAAAATATTATCCTGTTTATGGTCAGCAGGCATCTTCTGCAGGTCGTTTTGCTGCAAAGCATCAGCAACAACCTAAACAAGCCAAGCCTAAGGCTGCAAGGACTGCTACGGCCCAACAGCCTCAGCCTCCTCAGGGTCTTTGACTTACATCTAGAGAACTTAGCCTTTCTGGCTCTAGAAGAACCAGAGCCTCTCACCATTCCAGGAAGGTTAGCCCACTTTGCTCCCAGATGGGAACAAGTCACGGCAGAGCAATGGATCCTCTCCATCATAAGGGAGGGGTACAAGCTTCATTTCTTCAACCTTCCTCCTCTCACCATGGTGAGACAGTTCAATTCTCCAACATCTCTCCTCGACCTTCTGGGTCAAGAGATTGCTACCCTTCTTGCCCAAAGGGCAATAGAAGAAGTACCCCTTCTTCAACAGGGCTCAGGGTTCTACTCCCCCTATTTTCTTATCCCAAAGAAAACAGGGGGCTACAGACCCATATTAGATCTCAGAGAATTGAACAAGTTTCTATGCAAGGAGAAATTCAAGATGATTTCTCTCGGTGCTCTCCTTCCATACCTTCAGAGTCAGGATTGGCTTTGTTCTCTAGATCTCAAGGATGCGTACACCCATATCCTCATCCATCCAACACACAGAAGGTTCCTTCGGTTCCTTTATCAAGGAAAGCACTACCAATACAGAGTGCTTCCTTTCGGTCTGGCCTCTGCTCCAAGAGTGTTCACAAAATGCATGGCAGTAGTAGCTGCATTTCTACGCACTCTAGGAATATTTGTATTCCCATATCTGGACGACTGGCTCATCCGAGCTCTGTCCCAGTCAGAGGCCCATACTTCCCTAGCCTGCACAAGGCGTGTTCTTCAGTATCTGGGACTTGTAATAAACATTCCAAAATCCCATCTCACCCCTACTCAGTCTCTAGAGTTCATAGGGGCCTTGCTGGATACCACAACTGCAAGGTCCTATCTTCCCCAGGCCCGTTGCCTACGCTTGGTGCAGTTAGCCTCACAAATTCAGTTAAAGTCCCATTTAACTGCTCGAGAAATGTTACAACTGTTAGGCCACATGTC
This sequence comes from Ichthyophis bannanicus, assembly GCA_033557465.1. NCBI lineage: Eukaryota > Metazoa > Chordata > Amphibia > Gymnophiona > Ichthyophiidae > Ichthyophis > Ichthyophis bannanicus. The sequence continues at coordinate 1,130,723,940 of CM066033.1, forward strand.
ATCCACCGTGCATGTGGTTCCTTACGCTCGCGTTCACATGATGGCAGCTCAGTGGACTCTGTCCACCCATTGGACCCAGGCATCAGGGTGCCTGTCAGACAAAATAGCAACCTCCAGTCGCCTCTTCTGGTCTCTCCAGTGGTGGAGGTCCACTCAAAATCTGTTGCTGGGGTCCCCCTTTCAACAATCGCTACCCCAAGCAACCCTTACAACAGATGCTTCTCCAAAGGGTTGGGGAGCTCATCTACAAGATCTCTCCACCCAGGGCATCTGGTCTCCACAAGAGACATCTCTACATATGAACCTCTTAGAGCTCAGAGCAATTCTTCTAGCTCTCAGAGTCTTCCACACCCTGCTCAGCTACAAGACAGTCCTCATCCGCACGGACAACCAAGTAGCCATGTTCTACGTGAACAAGCTGGGTGGGACTGGCTCTCTGTCGCTTTGCAACGAAGCTTTGAGATTGTGGGCCTTCGCCAGAGAGCATCAAATTCATCTCGTGGCAATGTATCTTCCAGGGGTTCAAAACTCTTGGGCAGACAGACTCAGTCGAGTTCTGCTTCCACACGAATGGTCCCTCCATGGGGACCAGATAGCCAGGATCTTCCGAATTTGGGGAACCCCGGACATAGACCTGTTTGCAAGTCCGTGGAATGACAAACTTCCCCGGTTCTGTTCCAGGATTCCATGTCAGGGAGTTCAGGCCAGGGATGCCTTCCTCCTTCATTGGGGGCAAGACTTCCTCTATGCCTTTCCACCCATTCCCCTAATTCCCAAGACACTGTTCAAACTTCAGAGAGACAAGGGGTCTATGATCCTCATAGCACCACATTGGCCATGCCAGGTGTGGTACCCTCTACTTCTGCATCTCTCTCAAGCTTCCTCCCTGGACTTGGGATCTGCTCCAGACCTCCTGTCCCAGGAGGAGGGAACATTGTGGCACCCAAATCCCCAGTCTCTTCATCTGAGAGCCTGGTTGCTGAAGGCGTAGACCTTCAAGATTTGCATCTTTCTCAGCAGGTGAAGGATATCCTTCATGCTTCAAGAAAGCCTTCCACTACACGTTCCTATGCTTTTAAATGGAAAAGGTTTACCATTTGGTGTGCAATACCTCTGAATTTTTTACTATTTTATTTATTTATTTATTTATTTATTTATTGTTCTTTTATACCGCACTCTTTTTCATCAGCGCGGTTTACATTAAACAGAAATACTCATTACAATCAACAAATTGTGATAAGTTTACATATAACAGGAGTAGTCAACTGGGAATTTAACTTTGGGAAACTTTGTACATATTTGTAAATAACATATATACAGGGGATAGGATTTCTTAGTTACTAGAATATTTGCTGCATTTATCCCATGCAGGCCTTAAAACAAATTCAGTAAGAGTCCATTTGAGTGCTATTGCAGCATCCCTTAAGCCTCTCAATGGACAGCCTATTTCCTCTCATCCTCTTATTGCAAGATTCATGAGAGGCCTTCTTTTAACTAATCCTCCCATTAGACCACCTCCAGTGGCATGGGACTTGAATTTGGTTCTTGGCCAGCTTCTGAAGCCACCCTTTGAACCCTTAGCCACTACCTCCTTGAAATTTCTTTCCTGAAAGGTTACTTTTCTCATTGCAGTCACCTCAGCTCGCCACATCAGTGAGCTGCAAGCCTTGGTGGCTAATCCTCCTTATACAAGGTTCCATCATGACAAGGTAGTCCTCAGGACTAATCCACTATGCCTAAAGTGGTCTCACCTTTTCATCTGAACCAGGAGGTGTATTTACCTGTCTTTTTTCCAGGACCTCATGCATCAAGTGCAGAGAGGAATCTCCATACCCTGGATTGTAAGAGAGCGCTCGCTTTTTACTTACAAAGGGACACAGCAACAGAGAAAGTCCTCTCAACTCTGTTGCTTTTGATCCCTCTCATTTGGGACTTCCAGTCTCTAAGAGAACTCTGTCCAATTGGATTGCTCAGTGTATTTCTTTCGCCTACCAGAGTAAGAACCTTTCTCTGGAGGGCCATGTCACAGCTTACAATGTGAGGGCCATGGCAGCCTCTATGGCTCATCTGAACTCTGTGTCCATCGACCAAATCTCTAACTGGGGAGTCCCCATATGTGAAGACTCATTCCTGCTTGTTCCTGGAGATAGCACAGTTACTTACCTGTAACAGGTGATCTCTGGGAACAGCAGGAATAAGTCTTGACAACCCACCCACCTCCCCTAGGAGTTGAATCTCTCTATCTTTCCTTTCTCCAGGACCAAGCAGGAAGTCAGTCCTCACATATGGGGTGACGTCGGCGCTGACGGAGCCCTCGCGGAGCAATTTTCCCCAGCTTTCAAAGAAAGCCTTTGGGAATTGCAGCGCGCATGCGCAGTCTCCTTCCCGCCAAAGGGTGCCATCTTAGCCAGTCTTCTTTTTTCCGCGGAGCCCTACAGACGTACCCGTCGTGTCCCCGCGAAAAAGTTGATTTTTATAATATATTTCTCTTTTTTTCCTTCGGTTCGACGCCGGTCTTTTTCCTGCCCGGACTCGCGACGCCGTCACGAGTCTTTCTCTTATTTTTCGGTTTTTCTGATTTTACTCAGTTTCGTTTTCGGTTTTTCGCTGGCAGCCCAGTCCTTTGACCTTGCAGGGGCCCTTTTTCCCCCGATGGCTGCCAGTGGTTTCAAGCGGTGTGGTCAGTGTGACAGAAATATGTCACTCACTGACACACACGATAATTGCCTCCGCTGCCTGGGCCCGGATCATGAAGAAATGATCTGTGGGGCCTGTGGCAAAATGTCCTCCAAAGCGTTGAGAAGTCGGCGGCACCAGCGGGATAGAATCTTCGCTGACCCCAGCCGTACCCGGACCTCGTCGGAGGCTTCGGCGTCCAGAGGTTCCAGCTCTGACCATCGCCGAAGCTCCTCCGACAGGGGTTCTCCCTCCGAGGACCATCGACGGAAGGCGAAACCCGCGAGGGCGCCGTCGGTGGACGCTCCTGGCTCCGCGAGGGCCAGGTCGCATAGCCCCGATAGCCGTCCCGGGTCCTTGGAGAAGGAGCACCTCCCGAAGCGACCTCGCCTGGAGTCGGAGTTGCCTGCTCGGGTAAGTCCTGTAGTCCTCCTGGACTCGCCTCCGAGACTGCCGACGTCGGGCCCGACGCCGTCGGGGCCCGAGTCGGGGGCTGCTGGGTCACCTGAGGTCGGACTCAGGTTGACGGCCTTGGAGAGCAGACTGTCTGCCTTCATGGACCAGCAGCGGGCACTGATCGCTAGCCTCGCTGTCGCCGCTGCCCCGACCGCCGGGACGTCGACGTCTAAGTCGACCCCGTAGACCGAGCCGATCCTCGAGTCCATGCGAACTCGAGTCGATCCTCGGTCGAGGTCACCCTCGGCCTCCCGTTCGGGACCGAGGTCGTCGACGCCGACTCCCTCGGTGTCGGGGCGCCCGACGTCTGCGCCCGCCCGAGCCGACCCCACCGATTCCTCCTCGGAGTCGGTCTGGGAATCGGAAGAGGAAGAGTCACCTGATTCCTTTCGGACTCGGTGTGTCCCCTCGGACTCGCCTGAGTCCGAACCTCGGAAGCAGTCCCCTCCGGAGGATGCCCGGTTCTCGGACTTCGTCAGGGATATGGCCAAGGCTTTGGCCTTCCCTGCGGATCCCGAGGAGGAGCTTCGAGCCGAAGAGCTCGACGCCCTCCAGTATGACTCTCCCGCCAGGGAACACTTTACTGTACCGGTTCCTCCCATGCTGGAACGACTACTCTTCTGCATGTGGGAGAGTCCAGCCTCCTCACCGGTCTTAAGCAAGCGGGTCGATTCCATCTATCGAGTCCGCAAGAGTCCTGGCTTCCAAAAAGCACAGCTACCACACCATTCCATGGTAGTGGAATCGGCCATGCATAGGCTTAAGAGCCAAAAGATGCCCTCCTCGGTGCCTCCTGGCAGGGAGGCCCGTAACCTGGATGGCCTTGGTAAGAAGTGTTTCCAGGGCTCTATGCTTGCTTGTCGTGTCCAGACCTACCAGCTATACATGGGCATGTATCTCCGAGACCTGGCTAAAGAGCTAGCCGGATCCTCCGCTGGATTGTCCGAGGAACCTTTGCGGAGGTTCCTGGCCTTAACAACTGGTATTCGGGAATGCTCCAAATTCATGTCCCGAGCAGCCTTTGATGGCTTTGAAGCATCGGCTCGAGTGGCCGCAGCCGGCATCGGTGCCCGCCGACAGGCTTGGCTTCAGTCGTCTGACCTTGAACCCTGGGTGCAGGACAAGTTGGTCGATGTCCCCTGCCGAGGTGAGAACCTCTTTGGCAAGCCCATGGCGGAAAAGGCTGCACAGATCGAGACGGAGACTCTCACCAGGACTAGGCTTTCTAGAAAGACCTCCGCTCCTTCCCAGAAAAAGAAGGGCTCGGGAAAGAAGTCCTTTTACCCGAGAAAGGCGGCTGCCTATAAACACTACCCTCAATATCAGGCATCCGCAGCTCCCCAACAGGGCCAGCAGGCCAAGGGACGGGGTAACGGGTCCCGTAGGCAGCAAACCCCCAAGCCTGCACCACCAGCCCCTGCTCAGCAGGGTGGGGGTTTTTGACTACATCAGCATAGCCTCTCCCCCTCCGCTGGCTCCTCCCAGCACCGGAGGCCGGCTGGTTCACTTCGCCCACAGGTGGTCCAACATCACTTCCGATGCCTGGGTGCTTCAGGTCGTACGAGAAGGCTATCTTCTCCACTTCCATCAGGTTCCTCCCTCTTATTTTCCGGGAGAACCTCCACGACTCCCTCTGCACAGGGACTTACTCCTTCAGGAGTTAGCAAGTCTCCTACAGGAACAGGCTGTGGAACCGGTGCCCCACCACCTGAGAGGTCAAGGCTTTTATTCCAGGTATTTTCTAATACCAAAAAGAACAGGAGGCCTCAGACCCATCCTGGACTTGCGCAACCTCAACAAGTTCCTCGTGCGAGAAAAGTTCAAAATGCTTACCCTTGGAATCCTTCTGCCCTACCTCCAGCAGGGAGATTGGCTATGCTCCTTGGATCTAAAGGATGCCTACACGCACATCCTCATCCACCCACGCCACCGCCAATACCTACGGTTTGTGGTGGCAGGAAATCATTACCAGTACAGAGTACTGCCCTTTGGCCTGTCCTCCGCACCGCGAGTCTTCACAAAATGTCTCGCGGTGGTGGCGGCCCATCTCCGGCTTCACGGCCTCTATGTCTTTCCGTACCTCGACGACTGGCTTATCAGAGCAGCGTCCGCTCCGGAGGTCACCAACGCCACGCACCGCACGGTGACCCTTCTGCAGTACTTGGGCTTTGTCATAAACTTCGCAAAGTCCACTTTGCTCCCCTCACAGGATCTCAAGTTCATCGGCGCAAGACTGCACACTCCTCAGGCGCGAGCTTTCCTGCCTCTCGACAGGGCTCAACGGCTCATGGACCTAGCCGGCCGTTTTCGCAGCCAGTCCCTGGTCTCCGCCAGGCGCTTCCTGAGACTGCTCGGCCATATGGCTTCCACCGTCCATGTGACCCCCAATGCCCGCCTGAATATGCGGCCTGCTCAATGGTGCCTTCGCAAGCAGTGGCAGCAAGCCACCGGCGGTCTAGCCGACTTAGTGCGCATCTCCGAGCCGCTGGCCTCTTCTCTCCAGTGGTGGCTTCATCGGCCGAACCTGGTACTCGGCATGCCTTTTCAGTCACCTCAGCCGGCTCAAGTGCTGACGACGGATGCGTCCCTCCTGGGTTGGGGAGCACATTGCCAAGGGGCATGTACTCAGGGTCTTTGGACCGCATGGGAGTCTGCTCAACAGATCAGCTTCCTGGAGCTCAGAGCAATTCGTCTGGCGCTCAGGGCTTTCTCCCACCTGACTTCTCACCAGTCCGTCCTTGTCCAGACGGACAATCAAGTGGCCATGTTCTACGTGAACAAACAGGGGGGCACGGGCTCCTTCCTTCTCTGCCGCGAGGCTCAGAAGCTCTGCTCTTGGGCCGTCAGTCACGGCATCCTTCTCAAGGCAGTTTATCTCCCAGGCCAAGAAAATTGCCTGGCGGACAAACTCAGCAGGATCCTCCAGCCGCACGAGTGGCGCCTGGATCCCTTGGTAGTTCAGAAGCTCTTTCTAAAGTGGGGCCTCCCCACGATGGATCTCTTTGCCTTTCCTCTCAACCGGCAACTTCCTCGCTTCTGCTCTCGTCAGCCACATCCCCTTCGAGTTGCGGCGGATGCTTTTCTACTCTCATGGTCGGAGAGCCTTCTGTATGCTTTTCCTCCCATCCCGCTAGTCTCTCGAACTCTTTTCAAGGTTCTCCGAGACGAAGCTTCCATGATCCTGATCGCTCCTCGCTGGCCCAGACAGCCGTGGTTTCCACTCCTGCTGCAATTAGCGGTGGAGGATCCATTCCCTCTGGGGTTTCAACCGGATCTCCTCACTCAGGATCAGGGGTCTCTGCTACACCCCAATCTCAAATCTCTCAATCTAATGGCCTGGCTGCTGAGAGGGTAGTCCTTGCTCCCCTTCTCCTGCCGGCGGAGGTGGAAGAGGTCGTCCTAGCTTCTCGGCGACCTTCTACCCGCAAATGCTACGCCCTTAAATGGCGTCGCTTTTCCGTTTGGTGTACCCAACAGTCTCAGGATCCCTTCTCCTGCTCGGTGTCGGTGATCTTGCAGTACTTGCTCTACCTCTCTAATCTGGGCCTTAGTCCAACTCCGTCAAAGTTCACCTCAGTGCTCTTTCAGCACATCATGTGCCGGTGGACGGCAGACCTCTTTCCAGCGACCCTCTCGTAGCGAGGTTTCTCCGAGGTCTCCTTCTACTTAAACCACCTCTGCGCCCGCCAGCGCCTGACTGGGATCTGAATGTGGTTTTACAGCGGATCACCTGTCCGCCTTTTGAACCTATGGCTACCTGTTCTCTTTGTTTTCTTTCTTGGAAAACATTGTTCCTGATAGCCCTCACTTCCGCTAGACGCGTAAGTGAATTGCAGGCCCTCGTGTCTGATCCCCCTTACACTCGGTTCTACAAAAATAGGGTAGTCCTACGGACTCACCCAAAATTTCTTCCAAAAGTGGTCTCCCCTTTTCACATCAATCAGGAGGTGGTACTTCCGACCTTCTTTCCCAGACCACACTCCAACCGAGCTGAAATGGTCCTACATACCCTGGACTGTAGAAGAGCATTGAACTTCTACCTTGACCGTACGCGGGAGCACCGTAAAGCTGCTCAGCCTTTTGTGTCTTTTGACCCCAATAAATTGGGGCTCCCGGTCTCCAAGCGTACTCTGTCCATCTGGGTTGCTGACTGTATCGCTTGGGCTTATGGGGCAGCCGGACTCTCGTTAGAAAGTCGAGTCACGGCTCATTGTGTTCGGGCGAAGGCTACGTCAGTGGCTTACCTCCGCTCTGTTCCGCTGGCAGACATCTGCCGGGCCGCTACTTGGTCTTCGAGCCAGACTTTTGCGGTCCATTACTGTCTCGAGAGGGAGTCCCGCAGGGACAGTGCTTTCGGACAGGCAGTCCTCCGAAATCTCTTCGAGGTTTGAGCAACTCCTACCCTCCATCCCGGATGTGGGCTACCGGTGGGTAATAATTCAGTGAAGATTCCTTCCTTCTGTGCCGCTGAGCTAGAGGGAGCTCATTTTTGTGCTTAGGGTCTCCGGTAGCCTTAAGCTTGGGAGTCCCATATGTGAGGACTGACTTCCTGCTTGGTCCTGGAGAAAGCGTAGTTACTCACCTGTAACAGGTGTTCTCCAGGAGCAGCAGGAATCAGTCCTCACAACCCTCCCTCCTCCCCTTTTTTTGCAAATTTTTATGCTGTCTTTTAGCTATGTCATCAGACTGGCTAAGATGGCACCCTTGGGCGGGAAGGAGACCACGCATGCGCGCTGCAATTCCCAAAGGCTTTCTTTGAAAGCTGGGGAAAATTGCTCCGCGAGGGCTCCGTCGGCGCCGACGTCACCCCATATGTGAGGACTGATTCCTGCTGCTCCTGGAGAACACCTGTTACAGGTGAGTAACTACGCTTTCCTCTCTCTCTCTTTGTCTCAGCTTAATACTCGAACTGGAGAGAGGCGGTTGGGAAAGGCAGGAAGGCAGCGTGCAGGCGCTGTGGGATGCTCCCAAAAGCTTTCTTTCTGGACACTGGGGAACGTTCCCGCGCAGGCTCCGTCGGTGCCGATGATACCCATATGTGAAGACTTATTCCTGCTGTTCCCAGAGATCACCTGTTACAGGTAAGTAACTGTGCTTTCCCTATCACCGCAGAAAATTCTGACTTTAAAATTCTTTCTGGTGATCGCGTTTGCCTACCGCACGGCGCCTACCAGTACCGCCAGTTCTTTTCTTTTCTTTTCTTTTCATACAAAAAACCCCCTTAAACTTAAACTTAGACTATTTCTTTTCAGAAACTTTCCTTTTTGGTGCTAGGCGCCATTTTGGGCATTAGGCCCCATTTTTCCAAAATCATGGAAAAGCCAACTAGTTTTAAAAAATGTACTAAGTGTGGCGGTACCATTTCCGTCACTGACACCCATGATTGGTGTCTAAAATGTTTAGGACCTGGTCATTCTCCAACTGAATGTCTCTCCTGCATGGGGATGACTAAAAGAGGAAGACAGAACCGGGCCGCAAAGCTCGGTACCCTCTTTTCTTCAGATGCCAGATTCATTGCATCAACATCGTCAAGAGCCTCTTCTTCCTCCCATTGATCTCAGGTAACTAAACACAAAAGCTGGTCCTCAAAGGGTAGCTCTCCTGCTAGCAAAAAGAGGAAGTTTTATCCTTCCTATACCCAGCAGAGTCAGACTCCAGGTCAGGTTGCCCAAAAGAAAAAAACCAGACAGCAAAAGAAACCAAAAGGCCCTAGAGCCCAACCAGCTCTCCAGGTTCAGCCCCCTCAAGGGCTTTGACTCCTTCCTAAAGAACTTTGCCTTCCTGCCTCTGAGGGGTCCCCAACCCCCCAATATTCCCGGCAGGTTATGCCACTTTGTCAACAGATGGCATCAGATAACAGCAGAAGATTGGACTTTGTCCATTATAGGAGAGGGGTGCAAACTTCATTTTCACAGCACACTCCCTCCTACAGTTCTAAAGCAATTCAATTCACAAACCTCTGCAGACAATCTGCTAGTTTACGAGGTCTCCACACTTCTTGCCAAGGGGCAATAGAGGAAGTACCCATTTTTCAACAGAGGACAGGGTTCTACTCCCCCTATTTTCTTATTACGAAGAAAACAGGGGGACACAGACTCATTCTAGACCTCAGAGAATTGAACAAATATCTGTTTCGAGAGAAATTCAAAATGATTTCTCTAGGAACTCTTCTGCCATACCTTCAAAGCCAGGACTGGCTTTGCTCTCTAGACTTAAAGGATGCATACACTCACATTCTCATCCATCCAGATCATAGGAAATTTTTACATTTCCTTTTCAAGGGAAGTCATTTCCAGTACAGGGTTCTTCGTTTTGGTCTGGCTTCAGCACCAAGGGTGTTCACGAAATGCATGGCAGTAGTAGCAGCATTTCTACGAACCCTGGGGATTTTTGTCTTCCCTTACTTAGATGACTGGCTCATTCGAGCCTCCACAGTTGCAGAGGCCAGCACTGCACTGTCCCGTACAATGCGAATCCTCCAATACTTGGGATTGGAAATAAACTTCCCGAAGTCTCAACTAGTTCCTTCCCAATGCCTAGAATTCACAGGAGCCTGTCTGGATACCAGACAGGCAAGGGCTTTCCTTCCACATGCCCGGTGTCTTCGCATTATGCAGCTAGCTTCCCAAGCAGCAGGCAAATCCTCCCTCACTGCTCGGGAACTACTGCAGTTGCTGGGACACATGGCATCCACATTTCATGTAGTCCCATATGCTCGCCTCCACATGCTCGCAGCTCAGTGGACCCTCTCCACACAGTGGACACAGGCCACGGGTCATTTGTCAGACAAAATAACAATCTCTCAACGACTAATTTTGTCCCTCCAATGGTGGCAATCACTAGAAAATCTGATAGTGGGGTCTCCCTTCCATCAGCCCCTCTTTCTGGCTAACCTAACAACAGATGGTAGGTTGGGGAGCACACCTGAATCATCTCTCTACCCAGGGCACCTGGACTCCACAGGAGGTTGCTTTACACATAGACCTCCTGAAATTAAGAGCAATTTATTTAGCTCTTCGAGTGTTCCATGCCCAGCTCAGCTACAAGACAGTCCTAGTCCAGACAGACAATCAGGTAGCCATGTTCTATGTGAACAAGCAGGGCGGGACAGGCTCTCTGTCATTATGCAACGAAGCTTTACGACTATGGGCCCTCGCCAGAAAGCATCAAATTCACCTTCTAGTAGTATATCTTCCAGGCATTCAAAACCTTCGGCAGACAAACTCAGTCGAGTACTGCTACCTCACGAGTGGCCACTCCACCTAGACCAGGTGGCAAAGATATTTCATTTCTGGGGTACTCCAGACATAGACCTCTTTGCAAGTCCACTGAATGCCAAACTTCCCCGGTTCTGTTCCAGGATTCCGGCGCACAACTGTCAGGCAAGGGATGCCTTCCTCCTTCACTGGGGTCAGGACTTCCTTTATGCCTTCCCACCCATTCCCCTCATCCCCAAAACACTCTTCAAGCTTCAGAGAGACAGGGCTTGCATGATTCTCGTAGCACCACGATGGCCACGCCAAACGTGGTATTCCCTACTTCTGCATCTCTCTCAAGCAGCACCTCTGGAGTTAGGGCATGCTCCACATCTCTTTTCCCAGGAGAACGAGACGCTATTTCACCCGAATCCCCAGTCCCTGCACCTCACGACCTGATTGCTGAAGGCTTAGATCTCCAGGATTTCAACCTGTCCCAGCAGGTAAAAGATATCGTTCAGGCTTCTAGGAAACATTCCACAAGAAGATCTTATGCCTTCAAGTGGAAACGTTTTACTATATGGTGCTCCAAGAGGGGATTAACCCCCCTGGTCATACCCTTAGAATTGATACTAGAGTATCTCCTTCACTTATCGAATTCTGGGTTAAAGACCAATTCTGTAAGAGTCCATCTTAGTGCAATTGCAGCTTCTTATAAGCCTCTAAATGGACAATCAATTTCCTCTCATCCACTCCTATCAAGGTTTATGAGAGGCCTTTTTTTAACTAAACCTCCCATCAAGCCACCTCCGGTGACATGGGATCTAAATTTAGTTCTAGGGCAGCTCATGAAGCCGCCCTTTGAACCTTTGGCCACTACAACCCTTACGTTTTTGACTTGGAAGGTCATCTTCCTAATTGCAATCACCTCTGCCCATCACATTAGTGAATTGCAAGCTTTAGTGGCTGATCTTCCTTATACTAGATTTCACCCCACACTTTATACCAAAGGTGGTTTCGCCTTTTCATTTAAACCAATCAATTTATCTTCCTGTATTTTTTCCGAGGCCTCACGCCTCTAATGCAGAAAGTTACCTTCATACTTTGGATTGTAAAAGGGCCTTAGCCTTTTACATACAAAGAACACAGCAACATAGAAAGTCCTCACAACCTTTTGTAGCTTTTGACCCTAGTCATTTGGGACTTCCAGTCTCCAAAAGAACTTTATCTAAATGGATTGTCCAATGCATATCCTTTGCTTATGAGAGTAAGGTTCTTCCTCTTCATGACCATGTCACAGCTCATAATGTGAGAGCCATGGCAGCTTCTATGGCTAATCTCCACTCTGTGTCTATTGATGATATTTGTCGAGCAGCCACCTGGGCTTCGGTACACACCTTCACAACCCACTACTGCCTGGATAAAGCCTTCCGTCGGGATGCCTTCTCTGGCTAAGCTGTTCTTCAAAATCTCTTTCAAACTTAAGCCAACTCTTACCCACCAACCCTGGTGGGATGCTAGAGATCCATGGGAGGAAGGATTCTCACCTTTGACGGTGACACCTTCCAGGGGCTATCTCCCTGGCATTTTCAGCTAGGGAGTCCCCATATGTGAGGACTACATTCTTGCTTGTTCCTGGAGATAGCGTAGTTACTCACCTGTAACAGGTGATCTCCGGGAACAGCAGGAATTTAGTCCTCACAACCCACCCACCTCCCCTAGGAGTTGTCTGTCTCTCTCTCTCTCTTTGTCTCTTTTCTCTCTCCCTCTATCCTTTCACTCAGTTACAAACTTAACTGAAGAGGGACAGTTGGAAAGGTGGGAAGGCAGCGCGCATGTACTAAGGGATGCCCCCAAAAGCATTCCTATTGGATGCTGGGGAGTGTTCCCCTGCAGGCTCCGTCGGTACCGATGATACCCATATGTGAGGACTAAATTCCTGCTGTTCCCAGAGATCACCTGTTACAGGTAAGTAACTATGCTATACATCACCTTTAGATACCATTTCAGGCATCAGTTATTCCCCTGAATCATCATCAGTAAAAACTGAAGCAAAGAATTTATGCAGTCTCTCCGCTATGGCCTTGTCCTCCCTTAGCGTGCCCCTTTTACCCTTCTATCATCTAACGTTCCAACCAACTTTCACAGGTTTTTTTGCTATGAATGTATTTGAAAAAGGTTTTATTATGCATTTTTGTTTTGACGATAAGCTTTTTTTTTTTTTTTCCAGAATCTCTGCCTACCTTATCAATACCTTGCATCTAACTTGCCAGTGCTTATGTTTCCTGTTTTTGTCATTTGGCTCCTTTTTTCCAATTCCCGAAAGATGCTTTTTTGGCTACAACAACCTCTTTGACCTCATCTTTAAACCATGCTGGCAGTTTCTTGGCCTTTCTTCCACTTTTCTTAAAGCATAGAATATGCTTCCAAGATAGTATTTTTAAACAACGCCCATGCTTAATGTAAATCTTTAACCTTTGCAGCTGCTCCTTTCAGTTTTTTCTTAACTATTTTCCTCATTTTATCATAGTCTCCCTTTTAAAAGTTAAAAGGTAGTGCTGTTGATTTCCTTGCTATCCCTCCTCCATTTATTAAATGAAATCCAGTGATAATATAATCACTATTGCCAAGTGGCCCCAACAACTGTATCTCTTACACCAGATCCTGTGTTCCACTAAGGATTAGGTGCAAAATAGCTTCCCTTCTTGTCGGTTCATGAACCAGCTGCTCCAAGAAGCAGTCATTTTTTTGATACTGGGGTAATTTAGATCACACATTATTGCTGTGTTGTAAGTTTTTTGTTTGCTTCCTTGATTTCTTTTAGCATTTTATTATCTATCTGTTCATACTGGCCAGGCAGTCGGTAGTACATCCCCACTGCCATTGCCTTCCTCTTTTTACATAGAATTTTGTATCTTTGCTTTCCAGACTACTTTTCTAGCTTCTCTTAGCTTTTCTATGTATTGATGGTTGTCTGCCTCTTTCTGTGATCTTTTATTTTATGTAAGCCACCCTCTCCCTCTCCATTTTTCAGATGCTTCATAGTGGCCTCTAATTCCCTTTATATTTATTTATTTTCCTAACAAAAAGGTTTATTGACATTAAAATATCCCCTTTCACTTTTGCTACTGCTTTTCTACATCCCCCAGCTTTTCACGTTTGCTAACAACTCCTTGAGGTATTGTCTCATCTTGGCAAAATTAGTTTTCTTAAAGTCTAATACCCTCTCTTTTGAATGGACTATATTATTCCATGAAATGAGAGTCAGAAGCTGTAAAGATGTCTTACGCATTGGAACATGGAACGTACGAAGCATGAACCAAGGAAAGTTGGAGGTGGTCAAGAATGAAATGGACCGTGTACAACTTGATCTGTTGGGTGTCAGCGAGCTGAAATGGACTGGCATCGGGCACTTTGCATCAGATGATCACATGGTCTACTATGCTGGAAATGAGAGACAAAGAAGAAATGGTGTTGCATTTATAATAAAGAAGAAACTTGCAAGAACTGTAATGAAATACAGTGCAGTCAGCGAACGCTTAATCTCTATTCGTCTACGAGGACTGCCTATCAACACAACTATAATTCAAGTCTATGCCCCAACAACAGCTGCAGAAGAGAATGAAATTGAAGAGTTCTATGAACAAGTACAAGCTGAAATTGACAGAACATGCAAACAGGATATCCTGATAGTCATGGGTGACTGGAACGCAAAAGTTGGCAACAAAGAAGAAGGCAAAGTAGTTGGAAAATATGGACTTGGCAACAGAAATGAAGCTGGAGAAAGACTGATAGAATTCTGCAAGACCAATGATCTATTCATCTCAAACACCTTCTTCCAGCAACACAAGCGGCGACTGTACACATGGACCTCACCCAATGGATTGTATAAAAATCAAATTGACTACATCTGTGGAAGTCAACGATGGAAAAGCTCTGTAACATCAGCAAAGACAAAACCTGGAGCTGACTGTGGTACAGATCATCAACTACTACTATGCAAACTCAAGCTAAAGTTGAAAAAGAGCAAACCACTCATGAATGCAGCAAAATATGACCTTGAGAATATACCACTGGAATTTAAAGACTGCCTGCAAAATCGATTTGCTGCTTTAGATACAAATGACAAAGCTCCGGAAGAGTTATGGAATGACATCAAGAAGGTTGTGTTGGAAGAAAGCGAGAAGTCTCTACAAAAGGTGAAAAAGCAAAAGCGGCCAAAATGGATGACGGAAGAAACTCTGAAAATTGCCCAGAAACGCAGAGAAGCTAAAGCCAGAGGAGAAAGAAAGACAATCGCAGAACTCAACAGAAATTTCCAACGTGCAGCAAGACAGGACAAGGAAAAGTACTACAATGACACTTGCAAGGAAATAGAAGCAGAAACTATTAGAGGAAGAACAAGATCGGCTTTCCTAAAGCTACGAGAGTTAAAGAAAAAGTTCCAGCCTCGAATTGGAATGTTACAAGATGCTCATGGTTCTATGTTGAATGATGCTGAGAAGATCAAGAAAAGGTGGAAGGAATATACAGAGTTTTTATATGATAAAGATCAAGTGGACCAACAGCCGTTTCAACCTGTACCTTATGATCGGGAACCATTGGTGATGAAAGAAGAAGTTGAAGCAGCATTGAAAGCCTTATCAAAGAACAACCAAAAAAAATGCAGTCTGATTCTTCTTAAACGGTAAACTCCAGGTTATTTATAGTACACACCGTTTAATAACTCACATAACAACATGAAGCTTTCTTGTTTTCACTGTAACACTGGTCTCAGAAAAACTATCGACATTCTACCATGGGCTCTTGGCCTTTCTTGGTGCCAGTTTTAACATCAGTGACTCAGTGTTGTAGGTTTTTTTTAATATCGATAAACTTATCTATTATCTTGAAAGTATTATCTTGAAACTTTCAATCAAAGACTCTTGAAAGTAAACTTTTCAATGGTTCAAAGGAAAAAAGTTAACTTAGCTTTTCAGAGTCAGCCAGATGGTCAAAGCAGGGCCCTGAAAAGCTAAGTTAACTTTTTTCCTTTGAACCATTGAAAAGTTTACTTTCAAGAGTCTTTGATTGAAAGTTTCAAGATAATACTTTCAAGATAATAGATAAGTTTATCGATATTAAAAAAAACCTCGACGTCCTGTATAGGGTTTAATGAGCTCCGGGGTTCAGGAAGACCCAGCTTCCCCACGCCTCGATGGTAGTCAAGTCAGCTATGCGGAAACAAAAGAGTCCGAAGTTGCATTCTTCGGTTCTGCCTGGCAGGGAGTCCCGTGCCCTCGATGCCCTTGGACACAAGGCCTATCAAGGGTCCATGCTGTCATGCTGCATTTAGGCCTACCAACTTTACATGGGCCTACCAACTTTACATGGGCCTGTTCCTGCACGACCTCGCCAGAGAGCTCGGCAGTTTTTCAGCGGGCCTCAGGGGCGACCACCTTCTCAGGTTCCAAACCCTCCTAGGTCAGTCGCGGACTTGCTTGAAGTACCTCTCCCGTGCCGCATACGGCTGGTTCGAATCTTCGGCCCTGGTGGCAGCATCCGGCATTGGGGCCTGTCGCCAAGCATGGCTCCAGTCCTCAGACTTGCAGCAGTGGATCCAGGAGAAGCTCCTGGACCTGCCCTGCCTCGGTGAACAGTTGTATGGCAAGCCCATGGAAGACAAGGCGGCTGAAATAGAGACGGAGTTCATCACTCACAGGTGCCTCTCTCGGAAGACTTCTTCCCTTCTGCGGAAGAAACAGCAGACTAAAAAGCCCTTCTACCAACGGAAGGGGCTTCCCTACCTAGGGTATTCGCCATACCCACCGACCCCTGCACCATACCCACCGACCCCTGCACCAGAACCTGCCGCGCATGGCAAGGGAGGGACCCAGGGTCACCGAAAGCCTAAAGGGCCGAAAACCCAATCACCGACGCCACCCCAGTCAGCCCAGGGGTTTTGATGCCGAGCACATAGCCTCCCCCCCCTCCCCCGAAGGCAACGCTGTCAGTGGGAGGACGCCTGTCCCTCTTTGCACCCGAATGGGAAAAGATCACATCAGATCCCTGGATCCTCCAAGTGATCCAGGATGGTTACCATCTTCGCCTAGCTGGGCTTCCTTCCACCTTCTTCCCAGCCGAGCCTTCTTGGCTTCCCCCACATCAGGTTGTCCTGCAGCAAGAGTTGGACAATCTCCTTGCCTAGCAAGCGGTCGAAAAGGTTCCACACCACCTCCAGGGAAGGGATTCTACTCCTGATACTTCCTCATTCCAAAGAGGACAGGGGTCCTGCGCCCCATCTTTGACCTCCGGAACTTCAATGAGTTCCTGGTGCAAGAGAAATTCCGAATGCTGTCTCTTAGTATCCTACTGCCCTTCCTCCGTCAGGGCGATTGGCTATGCTTCTTGGACCTCAAGAATGCTTACGCTCACATACTGATTCACGCCAAGCACAGGCAGGACCTGCGCTTCAGGGTGTAAAAGGGAGCACTACCAGTACAGAGTCCTCCACGTCGGGCTTGCATCCACTCCGCAGGTCTTTACAAAGTGCCTATCCGTGGCCGCAGCGCACCTCTGATAGCAGGGCGTACCTGTCTTCCCCTACTTGGACTGGGCTTCCCGCACAGTCCTCCTTCTCAAACGCCTCGGCTTCCTGATCAACTACTCCAAGTCCCACCTTGAGCCGGTAGAAACTTTGTATTTCATTGGCGCCCTCCTCAACACAGAACGGGCGACCGCCTTTCTCCCTTGAGCCCGCTCAGACCGTCTTCGTGCCCTGGCGGCTGAGGTTTTTATTTATTTATTTTATTTATTTAACATCTTTTATATACCGTGCTATTTTTTATCAGTGCGGTTTACATTTAACAAAGGTTGCACAATTTAGTCAAGACTTTTTTGCTCTTACATTGTAACAGGAGATAAAACTTGGTACAAAACAGGGTAACTATATACATATTGACATAGAGCATAAGATTATGATTTGGCCGGTATTGTCATGAAAACTATAGGCGGGGCAGCAATTACTTGAGACCCCTTTGTTTATGTAGTGTATGGAGAGTTTGTGGGGTTTAGTGGGTGATTGATCGGGGGCGGGGTGGAAGCTTGTGCAAAGTGTAGCAGGAAAATGTGGTGTTTGATTGCCTTCCAGAACTGAATGAGGTCTTTTATCGATCTTATATCAGGTGGGAGATCGTTCCAGCATTTTGGGGCGTAGAAGGCGAAGACTCTTCTCCTGGCAGGGCCAAGGTGCTGGCACGGACCATGCTGCACCTCTTGGCATTGACGGTCTATGTCATTCCCCATGCCCACATGCACATGCAGACAACACAGTGGTGCTTAAAGGCGCAATGGACACAGGCCTTAGGTTGCCTTCTGGACCTTGTCTGGGTCTCTCGTGAGCTACGCAGCTCCCTGGATTGGGGGCAGAGCCCCCAGTGTCTTTTCCGAGGCATGCCCTTCCAGGCCGCGCAATAGCTCATCCTCGCAACGGATGCCTTGCTGTTGGGCTTGAGAGCCCACTGCGCTGGCCTATGCACCGAGGAACGATGGTCCCTCGAGGAGTCGAAGCAGCAGATCAACCTGCTTGAGCTTCGGGCGGTCTGGTGGGCCCTAAAAGCCTTCATGTCCCACTTGAAGGGAAAGTCTATACTGGTACAGACCGACAACAAGGTTGTAATGTTTTATATAAACAAGGAGGGAGGAACTGGCTCTCACCTCCTCTGCTGGGAGGCGGTCCTCCTCTGCTCCTTCGCTGTTCACCAAGGTCTGACCCTCAGAGCGATACTACCTCCCGGACCAGGACAACGTCTTCGCAGAGAGACTCAGCAGGCTCCTTCAACCCCCACGAGTGGCGCCTAAACCCGGAGATGGCTCTCCTCCTATTCCAGCGGTGGGGGACTCCGTCCCTGGACTTGTTTGCCAGCCTGGCGAACACGCAGCTTCCCTGCTTCTGCGGGCCGGTCCCGCATCCCCACACGGTGGCCCCGGATGCGTTTCTTTTGGACTGGACCCCCGAACTGCTGTACGCCTTCCCTCCTGCCCCACTCATCGCGAGGACCCTCCACAAAATACAGCAGGACCGAGCCTCTTTGATCCTCATTGCCCCCTCATGTCCTCGACAGCACTAGTTCCCGCTTCTTCTGTGGCTCTCCTCGAAGCCTCCTGTCCCTCTGGGCTGTGCCCCAGACCTCCTAACACAGGAAGAGGGCCGGGTGCTTCACCCAAACCCCACCTCACTATCTCTCATGGCCTAGTAGCTGAACGGGTCTCCTTGGCCAGGAGGTGGAGCTCCTCACCTTCTTCCTCACTCCAGTAGGGCAGAGACTGTCCTTCACACTGTGGACTATAACAGTGCCTATCGTTCTACATTCAGCGTACCCAGAGCCACCGGAAAGCTGCTCAGCTTTTTGTTTTCTATGACCCCAGTTGCCTGGGGGAAGCGGTGACCAATCGGACACTGTCTACCTGGCTGGCAGACTGCATCGCCCTCGCCTCTGAGCAGGCTTGGCTCATGCTGTATGGCTGGTTCACAGCATACAGTGTCAGGGGCATGGCTGCTTCTGTGGCAAACCTGCGCTCTGTCCTGATGCTTCAGTCCATACCTCTGCAGCTCATTACTGCTTGGAGAGGGCGTTCCAATGGGACAGCACCTTTGGCCAGGCCGTGCTCCGTAATCTTTTTGTGCTCTAGACAACTCCTATACTCCGACCCTTCTGTGTTCAGGCCACCGGAGTGTTGATTTCCATCAGACACCCAGATCCTACTGCAGTCTGTATCTGTGGACTCAATTGCTGCTGCTCACGGCTCCCCTTGAGGGCGACCATGTTTTTTTCCTATGGGCTTTCGGTAGCTTGTAGCTAGTGAGTCCCATATGTGAGGACTGACTTTCTGCTTGTTCCTGGAGAAAGCGTAGTTACTCACCTGTAACAGGTGTTCTCTGGGGACAACAGGAATCAGTCCTCACAATTCTCCCTCCTCCCCTTGGAGTTGCTTCTTTACCATCTTTTATTTTTGCTGTCTTTTAGCTATGTCATCTGACTGAGCAAGATGGCACCCCTGGGCGGGAAAGGCACCATGCATGCGTGGTGGCATCTCCCAAAGGCTTTCTTTGAAAGCTGGGGGGATGCTTCCATGAGGACTCTGTTGGTGCCGCCGTCACCCATATGTGAGGACTGATTTCTGCTGTCCCTGGAAAACACCTGTTACTGGTGAGTAAGTACACTTATCTTCCATTGTTTAACTTTCAGTTGTATTTGGATCCACTTTATGGCCACACAGTATTTTGAATTTCACAAAATGAACTTCACACAATTTTTATTAAAGTCGGTTGGATTCCCTATTACTTATTCAATTACTCATTTACATATCATAATAGCATTTTCCACAAATATACGCTATTAGGTCCGATATGCCTCCTATATATGTCATCTGTGCGCAATTACTTGGTTTCATATTCACCACCTTTGTGCCAGTCTGGGGTTTTCAGTGGTGGTTAGTCGACAACCACATTCAACATTGAAAGTGACTTGCCATGAAATGAAACACTTTTATTCTATACAATTCACTGTGCTAGTTTCGCAGTGGTGCCTTGTGTGTGTATGTGTATGTGTGTGTGTATATATATTAGGGTGGTCCATAAAAATGAATTCCTGAATTCCTTTGCTCCCTGGCCTGATTCTGGTTCCATTTAGGTAGAAAACACTGTGTACAAAGTTTGAAGCCAATCAAATAATATTTAGGGGTGGCTCAACAAGTCTTGAGATTTCCCCCTGGGAGCAGATGATGAAATGTTGCATCATCTTGTATCATCCACTCAGTTCCACGCTGATTACATTTGATTGTGTCATATTTGAACTAATCTTGTCTCTGAGAGAGGTGGCAAAGACATTGTACTATTATCTTTGTATCTTTATTCTTTTCAGATGGCGAAAAAACGTGGTTTTTATCTCATTGAAGAAATGTCCACCACAATTCTGGGGGCCAAACTCCCCAGCAAGGAGCAAGTGTTAAGTGTATTTTTACATCACCATATGACATCAAACAAAGGCGTTAGTGAAAGTGCATCTATTGTAACAAGTGAAGTAGAAGCTTACTGGGAAAAGGCCAGGCTTCCTGTTCAAAGAAATGACAAAATTCAAGAAAAAGTAAAGAAATTGTTCAATCAGTGGAAACTTTTGAAGAAAAACAAAGGGAGAGGAGGGAAACAAGAGGCAAATGAAAAAGAATTCCAGGTTGCAATGAAAAACCTATTTGATGTGGCGCATGCCAATGCAATGTCTTTAATTCATATTCAAGAAGACAAAGAATTCTTAATAGCGCAACGAGAACCAGGGCGCCGCGGCTCAATGTGCGCGATGGACAAGAAACTGGTGAACACGGAAGCAAGATCGCAACAGCGAGAAGAAGAACTGAAAAGGCGCAGACAAAAACATGTTGCCGAAGCCGAGGCAACTACAAGCCAAGTTCAGCTGGAAGGATCTTCTTCCTCAGCAGAGTCAGGTGAAGACTCGTCGACATCTGCGGATTCAGATAACGGACAGAAGAAAGCAACTCCACAAACGAAGCAATATCGACCTAACAATGTCTGGACCCCAGAGCTTACAGCAGCCCTGGATCGGACAGGGACAACGGATCGCAATGCTCTGTTTGTGGTAGCTGAAACCGCCAGAAGTCTGGGACATTATCCTGGGGAGCTCAATATCAGCCGCTCCAGAGTCAAGCGCCATAGAGAAAAGCACTGTCAGCAGCAATGGACGGACCTGCACAACGCATTCAAAGCCGAAGGCTAAACATGCATTGTGCATTGGGATAGCAAGTTATTGCCATCTCTCCTCTGTTCAACCACATCCGTTGACCGCCTTCCAGTTTTGATAACGGCTGTCTCCACTGGAGAAACACAACTTCTTGGTGTACCAAAACTGACATCAGGAACGGGCGAGAATCAAGCTGCAGCAGTTTATGAACTGTTACAGGAATGGTGTTTGGATGAAAAGGTTGCAGGCTTCTGCTTTGATACAACTGCATCGAACACGGGACGTCGATCAGGAGCGTGCATTCTTCTAGAACAGAGACTCCGTCGCACAGTCCTTCATTTGGCATACCGCCATCACATTTACGAAATAATTCTTGGTGCAGTATTCTCTACATGCTCTGGAGCTTCATCGGGTCCCGATGTCCAACTCTTTCGCCGGTTCCAAAAGAATTGGGGCTCCCTTGACAAGTCCAACTATCAAACTGGAAAAGACTTGGAGGTGCTGCAACCTGACAGGGATCGCATCATGAAGTTTGCGGAATCCAAGTTGGCACAGGGCAATCACCGAGATGATTACCTGGAATTCTTGGAGTTAACGATTGTCTGCCTTGGAGAGGGAATCTTCCTAGTTTCAATTTCAAGAAACCCGGAGCTTTCCATCATGCCAGATGGATGGCAAAAGTCTTGTACTGTCTCAAGATTTGGATGTTCCGAGGACAACTCAAAGATCTTACCCAACGGGAGGAGTCCTGTGTTCGTGATGTGAGCATTTTCTCCATCCTGATTCATGTGGAAGCCTGGTTTTCTGCCCCTGATGCCGCAGTTGCTCCTCGAACAGATTTGGAGATGCCGAAGAAACTACACTCTTACCACAATGACCGTGTTGGAAGAGCGGCCAGAGAAAAACTGCAACAGCATCTGTGGCATGTGTCAGAGGAGCTTGTGGCACTGTCACTGTTCGATGAAGCTGTTTCAGCACCGACAAAGCGGGCCATGATCCCGGCAGAATCAGATGAAAGCGATGAGGATGATGACGAAGACGAAGATCCCCCAAAGCGGGTCGAATTGAAAAGTTCCATGATTCCACCACTTGAATCTTTTGCAACTCGCAAGTCAATCCGTTTCCTGAAACACCTCAACATCAACAGTGATTTTCTTAATGCAGACCCAGAAGACTGGGAAGAGAATGCATCATTCAAAGAGGGTCTGAAGAAAGTAAAAAATCTTCCAGTGATCGACGATGTGGCTGAGCGAGGGGTCAAACTCATTGAGGAGTTCAACGGCCGACACACCACAAAAGAAGAGCAACTCCAGTTCCTTCTGGGTGTTATCTCGCAACACCGTAAGATGTTCCCCACATCGTCAAAGTCCTTACTAGCATCTGGACCACATTGAGTGCTTGGCAAGCATGATACCCCCGTCTATGAGCGGATAATACCCAGTGGTCTGACGAACCCTGGGGGGGATCCAGGGGCCTGATAGATAGGGACCTTGAGCCACCCCTAAATATTATTTGATTGGCTTCAAACTTTGCACACATTGTTTTCTACATAAATGGAACCAGAATCAGGCCAGGGCGCAAAGAAATTCCTACTTTTATTTTCCCCTATGGCAGTGGACCACCCTAATAAATATATATATATATATATACACAATTTGTTATCATATCCCCCTCCTATTTATTCTCTATTTAGATGGTCGTACCATTCAGCCAGATATCTGACTTTGCTGCTTGTGTACAGCAGTCATCTGATATGTTTTTCAACATTTCTCAAGTTGTTTTTTTTTAATACTCCTCCTCCGTTACAATTATCACTTCCTGCAACTGTTAACTCCATGGGTAATATCAGATATGTTACAAGTTATAATGTTGTTTTATATCCATATTTCAAATCAAATGTTTGTATGTATTTAACTTATGTTAGTTTTTTTAATATAGAATTTTAATGAATTGTTTAATATACTGATGGGTGATTTCCAATGTTTTTGTAGTACCTCCTCCTATCATGATCAGTTTTATTTTCACACTTTATTTTATATCATTGTTTTACATATTGCCTTTTATGGTTTGTCTTCTTTTATAGTTGTTTACTCTTCATTTACATGATGGGTGTCTTTTGTGCCTATTATAATGTCTATTAGTTTTTTGTAGTATTAGCTTTTATGATTTTTTATGATTTGTGAATTTTAATATGTTTTGATTCATTTTGTTTGTAGTTCCAACCCCTGATGAGGCTCTGGCAAAACATTGTGTCTGGTTCAGCTTGTAGTATTCTTGTGTTTCTACAGACAACCCTTTGTGCTTTTCAATAAACTTATTTTTTGACTACTCGCTCTGTGGTTGGCCTTTGCGAGGTCCCCTGTGCTGTTTTTGTTAGCTTTTTACCCATTTCTACAGAGGTATTTCTGTTATATTTACCTGAGGGCTTTTTTTAAATTTTGTTATGCATGAATGGTATTTGTTTAAAAACATGTTAACTACCTAATATAGTTATTTCAATTTACCCTTATAATATAACATAGTAGATGAAGACAGCAAGTCACACAAGTCTGTTAGCCTCTGCTTAATATTTATGAGCTGAGAATACCAATTCAAGTTGTCATTGAGCCATAATACAAAAGTGTGTTGAAGGGTTTTTAAATTAATGTACACATTGAAAGGCTGAAGAGCCAACTTTTTACTTTTACTAAGTTTATATCCAGAAATAGAAATGTTGGTGTGGACTTCAAAAACTATAGGCCCGATATTGAGTGGCGGCAGCTAGCTGATCTTATGTGACTAGCGTTGCCTCCTAATTTTAAACCCAGATATTCAATGCCAGAGTCATATCCAATCTCCAGGAACAAGCAGGAATGTAGTCTTCTCATATTGGTGACATCGGATACCGACGGAGCCCTCGTGGGAAGCTCCCCAGCTACCAATAAGAGAGCTTTTGGGAGCACTCCACTGTGCCTACGCGTCTGCCTTCCTGCTTTCTTAACTCCCTCTCCTCAGTTCTTCATTTTACGTGGAGCCAAAGGGTCATAACCCTCTCACCAGAGAAAAGAACTTAAAAACTTTTCTTAAAACCGCTTCTGCCTCTCCGCACCGGTATCATCCGATTCCAATATTATTTTTCTTTTATTTTTTTCTTTCAGATTCCTTTTCTTTAAAAAAAAAAAAAAAAAAAGTACTTCAGGGCTTCGCCCACCATCTTCACGATGAAAAGCCCTTGAGTGGGTTAAAATAAATGCACTGTGCTCCAGCACCGTTTCAGTGACAGATAAACATGATTGGAATGTCTGAAATGCCTTAGTCCTGACCATATACCCCAAGATTGCTCCTTATGTAAACAGATGACGAAGAGGGGCCTAGAGAGCTGGGCCAAAAAGTTTGGAGAATTCTTTCCATCGGACTCGATGTCACTAGTCTCTACTTCCTCTAGAGCAGGGGTCTCAAACTCAAATTGCTTTGAGGGCCGAATGAGGACTTGTAAAGTAACCCGGGGGCCGCATAAGACACGGGGCCTCATTTGCATAAATATTTGCATAATGAGTGCATGGATAAAGAAAGACTAGAAAATTTCTATATTACTATAATCCAGTGCCAACCGCCAGGCACATTAGGAACTACTACTAACACTGCCCATTTGGAACCCATAGCAAACCCCCCGTATCATAACAGCACTACCAGGACTCACAAAGCACCAGACCCTACCTATCAAAAGGCAACACTGCAAATATTAAATCAATACATTTCAGAGAACAATACATGACCTACTGGGAAAAGAGAACAAGTAGCAATGTCAAATAGGAATTACACAGAATACCTCAGCACTGTAGAAATAAAACTATAAATTAATTTCTTGTACTAAAGCACAGACATTAATGATGCACATTTCCCAGAGCTGACATATTCCAGTTAATAAATTCAAAATAAAGAGATATTTTTCTACCTTTTGTGCATTTTTTTTCAGTTGCAATTGCTCCAGCCACTTCTGGTTTCTTCGTGTCTTCTGCTATCTCCATCGTCTGCTGTCCATTTGTCCTTTCTTCTCTCTTCTAGTTTTTTTCCATTCTCTCTCTCTACATCTGCTTTAACATACTAATCTTTCTCCTTTTGCTCTTTCCTCATTCCTATTTCATCCACTCAAATTTTACCCCTCCATCCTCAATCCCCACTTACTCTCCCAATACCTGGCCAATTGTAGATTTGTCTTCTCTGCCAGACAAAATATTTTTCCCCTCTCCATTTCACTTTCCCAGCTCCATCCCATTCTAATCCTCCCCCAACATCAGCTCCCTTCTAGTTCCAGCCCCACCCAGCATCTGCTCCTTTCTAGTCCCTGCATCAGTCCATTTCCAGTCCTATCCTAGCCTCACCATCAGCCCATTTCCAATCCTAGCCCCCCATCAGCCCATTTCCAATCCTAGCTCCCTCCCCTCACAGCCCATTTCCATTCCAAGCCCCCCTCCCCATCAGCCATTTGCAGTTCAAGCCCCCCTTCCACTCAGCCCATTTCCAGTCCTAGCAACCCCCCCAGCCCATTACCAGTCCTAGACCCCCCATAGCCCATTACCAGTCCTAACCTCCCCATAGCGCACTTCCAGTCTTACCCCCCCATCACCCCATTTTCAGTCTTACCTCCCCTCATAGGCCATTACCAGTCCTAACCCCCCAATCAGCCCACCTCCAGTCCTAACCCCCATCACCCCATTTTCAGTCTTACCTCCCCTCATAGGCCATTACCAGTCCTAACCCCCCAATCAGCCCACCTCCAGTCCTAACCCCCATCTGCCCATTTCCAGTCCTAGCCCCCACCATAGCCCATTACCAGTCATAACCCCCCCCTGCCAATAGCCCACTTCCAGTCCTAACCCCCATCTGCCCATTTCCAGTCCTAGCCCCCACCATAGCCCATTACCAGTTATAACCCCCCCCAGCCCATTACCAGTCATAACCCCCCCCCCTGCCAATAGCCCACTTCCAGTCCTAACCCCCATCTGCCCGTTTCCAGTCCTAGCCCCCACCATAGCCCATTACCAGTTATAACCCCCCCCAGCCCATTACCAGTCATAACCCCCCCCCAGCCAATAGCCCACATCCAGTCCTAACCCCCAATACCCCAATTCAGTCAGCCCCACCATAGCTCAGTACCGGCCAGCGAAGGAGGGGAACAAAAAAAACCCCCAAAACCCAGGCTACTGCTGCTGCCGTTGCCGCCGTGGCAGCGGCAGAATCAATTGTCAAATTTAAAAAAAAACTGACTTCTGCTGCTCAAGCAGCAAAATCAGCTGTCCTGCGGCCCCTTCCCCTCTGCCCGGAGATCCGACTCTGCTCTATCAGCGGCGTGCTTTTCAAGCCGCGACGAGAGTATTTCCCTCTCGCGCGGTTTAAGCCTATTCACTTTTCAAGCCGCGCGAGAGGGGAATACTCTCTTCGCGGCTTGAAAAGCACGCCGCTGATAGAGCAGAGTCGGATCTCCGGGCAGAGGGGAAGGGGCCGCAGGACAGCTGCTTGAGCAGCAGAAGTCAGTTTGTTTTTTTTGAATTTGACAATTGATTCTGCCGCTGCCACGGCGGCAACGGCATCAGCAGAAGCCAGAGTTTTGGGGGTTTTTTTGTTTTATTGCGGGCCGCGTGTTTGAGACCCCTGCTCTAGAGCATCCTCATCCTCTCACGGTTCCATGCACTCAAAAGAGTCAAGACACTCGGAAAAGAAGACAAAAACCCCCACTTCTTCAAAACCTTCCAAAGATGAGGTAAAGCTTCGAGAATTCTCAGAGAAGTCGAAAGAACCGAAGGAAAGGTCTGAGGATTCCTCAGACAAGTCTCGGGATTCGAGGGAGAGATCCTGCTCTAAGCACCGTCAATCTTCCAGGACCTCTGGCCATCGGCCAGGACATCCCCGGTAGGAGGACTTGTCCTCCAAAGCCTTAGTGGGGAATCGGGAGGCACCCGAG
Source organism: Ichthyophis bannanicus (assembly GCA_033557465.1). Classification (NCBI taxonomy): domain Eukaryota; kingdom Metazoa; phylum Chordata; class Amphibia; order Gymnophiona; family Ichthyophiidae; genus Ichthyophis; species Ichthyophis bannanicus. The sequence goes on from CM066033.1 coordinate 1,130,750,942, forward strand.
ACCTCTGCCTCTGGAGAGCCCCCGATGCCTTGCTCTGGTATGGTGGCACCCAGCCGCATTCTCTCATTGGACCAGACGCAGGCAACCTCCTTGGATTAGCGGATACTGTCCCTGGGAGAGGACTTTAGCGGCCCTCCTCGCAGCTTTGGTTCCTCTTAAACTGACAGCTGCGGGATCGCAACCCGGAACATCGACATTGAAGACTCCATCGACTCTGGTTCAGGCTTTGGCATCGGTACTGCCTTCGGCACCGATGCACTCCATATTGAGAACTGAAGCCTCGGTACCAACACCGGTATCAGTGTCTGCTACAGAAATCCCATGGACTACGCTAGGTGTCAGCCTGAGGACATTGAGGAACATCGACACTGTTCATGCCACTGTCTGCATCATCGATACTCACCGGTGTCAGATTTGGATACCTCCGATTCCAACCACCATTCCTTCTATTCCACGGATCTCCAGGACATCATCTCCGAACCTTCATCCATCAGTACTCGGCGGAAATTCCCTCCTGAAGACATGTCATTTCAGGAATTCATCGAAGATTGATGGCGGCGGGCTTATCGATTCCGGCAGCATCGGAACTGGAACCAAGAGCGGAGGAGCTAGAGATGCTCCAGTATCCTACAGCCCCAAAGAAGACTGCAATACTTCCTGGTACACTGGATCCTCCGCAATTTGATGCTCCAAATGTGGGAGACTCCACTGACAGTTCCCCAATTAGCCGTCGACTGGATACCATATACAGGGTACTGGAGTGTCCTGGTTTCCAGAAGCCACTCTATGGTGGTTGAATCGGTGATGCATCGCATCAAAAATGGCAAAAATCACTCCTCCATACCTCCAGGAAGGAAACCCAGGAATCTCGATTCCTTCACTCGCTGATCCTTCCAAGCGCCGATGCTACTCAGCAGGATTAACTCTTACATCCTCTATATGGGGAAATTCCTCAAGGAACTCAACAAATACTGTGAAGGTTTCCTTCCATTCCTTCCAGAGGAAGAGAAACCTACTTTTCAAGCTGTACTGGCACATAGTCAAAATGTGTCAAAGTTTGTGAACAGGGCGGCATTCGATGCCTTTGAGTCCACCAGTAGGACTTCTTCCATTGCCAACAGTGCAAGGCGGTTAGCTTGGCTCCAGGCATCAGACCTGTAGCAATGGGTCCAGGACAAACTGGGCAATATCCCCTGCACTGGGGAGAACATTTTCGGAAAGAACTGGATGGAGCAGGCTGGAGAGCTGGAAATGGATGACACAACCCTTAAGAGGCTCTCTAGAAAAACTGCTGACTATACTAAGAAAAAGGCAGCAGCCAAGAAACCCTTCTTACCCAAAGAAAATAAGGTTCTATCCCTCCTATTCCCAACTACCTTATCAGACCCAGCAGAAACGGCAGGTCCCTAAGCAGGCAAAAAAGCCCAGATTAGCCAAACCACAACCAGCTACCCAAGCTCCAACAGCATCTAGATTTTTTAGGGAGCACAGATAGTCTTTTCCTTCAGACTCAAGATCCCACCACTATACCAGGGAGACTCTGCCTTTTTGCACATCGAGGGCACTCTGTCACCACAGAACAATGGACTCTATCCATTGTTCAAAAGGATTACTAACTGAATTTCCAGGAACTTCCCCCGCACCACTTCAGGAGAGAATTCTCCATCCAATCTCCTCTGGATGCCCTACTCAAGCAGGAAATCCACAGTCTCCTTTCCCAAGGAGCCATAGAAGCAGTCCCTCCAGACCAACTGCTCAAAGGTTTCTACTCCCCATACTTCCTCATTCCAAAGAAGTCAGGAGACTACAGGCCCATTCTCGACCTCAAAGAACTAAACAAGTACCTTGTCAAAGAGAAATTCAAAATAATCTCTCTGATAACCCTCCTTTCCTTCCTACATGAACACGACTGACTCTGTTCCCTAGACCTCAAAGAGGCCTACACTCACATTCTAATTCATCCAGACTACAGACAGTATCTTTGCTTCACCTGTCAGGGCACCCATTATTAATACAGGATCCTTCCCTTCATCCTTGCATCTGCACCATGGGTCTTCACAAAGTGCATGGTCGTAGTGTGTAGGGCTGGTACCTGTTCAGAAACTAATGCCTGAACCACTAGCATGGCTTCCTGTTATAAGATGGGGCCTGCTCTGAACCAAAGGCTGAATTAAACAAGATGGATTCCTATTTTGTTATAACTCAGCATTAAAACTTGAAAATCAAGCAATTTTGCCAGTATGATGCTTCACTGTAAAAGCACTTTTACAGCTGACTACATGCAGAAGAATATGGCTGAGACCTTCACTGTGCATAGCATTCACAACAATGTATGATTTGCACAGCAGCAACTTTCATGCCCAGGGCCTTTGTTTGCAGAAGGACCACCTATTAGCTGTTACCAGATTTGCTGAAGATGACATACAGGGTTCGAGTCCAGCCAATCACCAGGTCTTCAGGACAAAGAATTATATGACTGTACACTGGAGGAGAAAGAGAGACAGAGCTCAGAAAGGAGAACAAGATGGAAGAGAAAGACACAGCCCAGCAAACGCATCTACAGCACTCTGAAATAAGCACAAAGACTGGCAGAACACCTGGGAACTTTAAACTTCTGATACAGACTGTTTGTATGCCTTCCTTCTCTGGCTGGATAGTCAGATAGTGTTCAAGGCCAAAACCTTGGGACGGAGTGAAGTTCTCCTACACAGACCTCCAGCTCTGTGTGTGACCATGCAGTTCATTTCAGCTGACGTTGGACCTTTGCCATACTTTGACTTAGTGCTATGCCAGAGAAAATTTCCCGAACTCAGCCACGAGTATTCTGGCGAGATCTAAAGTACTGGTCCTTTAATTTCTCCCAGAGGTTGGGGCTAGCTTAGAAAGACAGATAATTTACTGTACGTCAGAGTGTATGCGAATCAGTGACATTGGTTTCTAAAACAGAGATTAGATCTCATGGTAATTGTAACATAGAGCTAAATAACGTACTACCTCAAAAGGCTAATTTATTCTAATATTTGGGTCATTCCATGTCAAGTGGTCTAGTATATAAAAAGTGCCCCGCTCGACCATCTTGGATTTTGCTGAAATTTTGTTTGTACACTACCATGTGTCTCAAACTAACTTTGGTAAAGTTTTAGATTCTCTTGTGGAATACTTTCTGAGATATAGTTGTTTGTCTGATCACATACCTTGACTTTGTACAGTACGAGTCTGAGATTTCAGCAACTTTGAGACCCTATATTTTCTTTGCTATTTTATTATAAAAAATGAAACTTGACTATCCTGTTCAACTTTTTGTGCTCTATTTAATGATACTAATGATAATATTTTTTGAATATGTCGGAAGTAGATATACTGCAGCAAAGTTAGCCAAAAAAATTGACGTTCTAAAAAAATTAAAAATTAGACATTATGCAGCTTCCTAAATAATCAAGTAAAAAGTATGAAATTTTGCGCATAATACCTCTATGTACTGAAGTTCTTGAATTTATAATTTCATGCTCTTAGCATTCTCCATTAGTTTACAAATTAAGTGTAAAGTTGATGATTTTTTGCAAAAATGTAAAAATAGGGTATTTTTAACCTCCTTTTACACAAAAGTATCTTCTAAAATCGTTTTGAAACCAATTTCATTAGAAAGAGCATGTTTTAAGCTTTCTAGAAAAGTGGATTTAATTTACTAACCCTGGCAATACAATACCCTGAAAAGAGGGCTAAACATAGCGGACATTACCATGCTTGACAAAGGCATGTAATTCAACCAGTAGTTCTAACGCTATCCAAATGTTATATTTAAAACTCATATATTTCCATAGGAGTTGCTCAATAACTGTTAAGTGCATATATGTCGTGAGCTTAACGTATAGATTTTCAGATTTGAATTGGTACACATTTACTAATTAATTTACTTCAAAATGGACATCAACGAATAACTTGATAACAATCCTCCTATGCCTGAATGTACCGTTGGACAAAAATTGTCATCAAAATGTCACCATAGCTCATTTTATTCCAATAAAACTGGGCTCAATTCTGTGAGCTGCTTGTCAGCAAGCGAGAAATTGCTTATTACTTGACGATCAGAAGTTGACCTTACAGACAATGACAGTATCTGCTTGCATCACCAAGCACAGTATCTCAGCAAATATGAAATGAACCAAAAGTCGTGTTGCAATCCATTTGAAAAGCAGAATCACGTCACTAAAAGTGGATTATCAAAAGTAACTTTAGCCATGTCTGAGGGCTTGAAAAAAGTGACCAAAATGAATGTAAAGCCAGGACAGAAAATTTGCAACAGGTGCAAAGCAAAATATGCTTCTGTGGTTGAAGCCACAGCATCTTCATCTTCAGATGATTTTGATCCAGATGTCTTGGACACCCTTGATCAAAGCTTGACTGCTTTAGGAACTTCTCCATTAAAAATACAAAGAATAAGCAGTAGAGACAAAGCTGGCTATTTGAAACAAAAGATTGAGCGCACACAGAACGTGGTAACAAAAAAAATAATGTCTGCTGCTGGAGTGGCTGACAACATTGAACAATCTAGTCTATCTGCAGAATGCAGTCTATGTAGCGATTACACTGAGTTTATTAAAGAAATGAAAGCAAAGATTGATATATCCAATAGGTCAACAAAAGTTCAATTGTTGACTTTGGCCCCAAAAAGTTGGTCAATAAAGGAAACAGCAATGAAGTTTGGCGTTTCTGAACGTATGGTCAAAATGGCCCGAAAAGTCAAGAAAGACAAAGGCATTTGTGCTTTACCTGATGCAAAAATTGGCAAACCATTATCAGAGGAAGTCGCTAAAAGAGTCAAGGATTTTCTATGAAGATGATGAATTTAGCAGAATGTGTCCTGGCAAAAAAGACTGCATTTCAGTGCGACTTGATGGTGTCAAAGTTCAAAAACAAAAACGGTTGCTGTTGTGTAATCTTAAAGAGTTGTATGTAGCATATCATAATAAATTTGGAGCAGAAATCGGTTTTTCAAAATTCTGTGATCTCAGGCAAAGTGGTGTGTGACTGTTGGTGCTTCAGGCATGCATTCTGTTTGCGTCTGCAGTATACATCAGAATGTAAAGCTCATGCTGCAAGGTGCAAATATTAAAGAGGACTACAAGCTGCTAATGGAAAAGACAGTGTGTGACCTGAATTCCAAGGAATGTATGCTACAAAGATGCCAAAGCTGCCCTGGCGAAGAATCACTTGTAGCGTATTTGGATGAAATATTCCAGGATTATGATGCAGAGGAATCAATTGAATTCAAACAATGGATTCACACTGACCGAGAAACACTGGAAACAAGCATATTAACAGTGGACAACTTTGTTGAAAAACCTTCAAGCAAAATTTGGAAGCTGACAGGCCATCATTTTGTTTCAAAACACCAAAGTGAATATCTGAAGTCACTGAAAGCTGACTTAAAAGAGACGGAGTTCATTGTTTTGATGGACTTTGCCGAAAATTACTCATTTGTTGTGCAAGATGCTGCCCAGGGCTTTCACTGGGAAAATTCACAGGCCACAGTACATCCATTTGTTGCTTATTATGCAGACAAAGTGGGCACCTTGCAAATTGTTAATTGTTACATAATTTCCGATCATATGCAACATGATACCGTGTCAGTACACGTGTTTATTCAGAAGTTTATCGAATTTTTGTTGACCCAAGCAGATGTTACGAAAATATACTACTTCAGTGATGGCTCAGCAGCGCAATATAAAAACTACAAAAACTTCGTCAATTTATGCAACCACAAAAATGATTTCAATATCGAGGCTGAATGGAACTTTTTCGGCACAAGCCATGGAAAATCACCTTGTGATGGGGTTGGTGGCACAACTAAACGTTTGGCAGCCCGAGCAAGTCTACAAAGATCTTCGTCTGACCAAATATTGACACCAAAAATCTGTATAACTTCTGTGACCAAAATATACACGGAATTAAATATATTTATGTCGCAAAAGATGAAATTGAAAAAAGCAGGAAGTTTCAAGAAGAAAGGTGGAAAGAAAGCAGCACAATAGCTGGCACTAGAGAGCATCACCAATTTGTACCAGTTGACTCAAACTTGGTTTGTGTCAGAGTTTCAAATGATACAATACGTTTTTTAGCCAAAATTTCCAATACTGCTATTTTGTATTTTAAATTATCTGAGTTGTCCCTTGGTTGCTACGTAGCTTGCATCTATTACAACAAATGGTGGATTGGCAATGTTGTTGAAGTTTTAGCTGAGGAAAATGATGCATTTATAACATTTATGCATCCTCAAGGTCCTGCTCATTTGTTTTATTGGCCAGAAAGGCAAGATGTTTGCTGGATTCCAGAGCAGCACCTCATTAGCATGCTCCCTGCATTTTCAGTTACATCATCTGGCCGACAGTATCAATTCCCAGAATCCATTTTGAAGGAATTGGCTTGCAAACATAACAGAATGTAAAAAAAATTGCTAGCATTAAAATTGAGGTGAGTACTTTGGCTTGGGAACCATATAAGATAAACAATTTAGGACCCTCTCAACCCTGTGGACCCAAGCCACAGGGAATCTACGGGACATCCTCTGGCCAAGTCACTCTTCTGGTGCTGGACCCTAACAAGCCACCTAATAGGGTCACCTTTTCGGATGCCACAGCCTCAACATACCCTGACTACAAATGCCTCAAAGCTCTGTTGGGGAGCCCATCTGGATTCACTCTCCACATAAGGCCTGTGGATAGCTCAGGAATACCTCAAACAAATCAACCTTCTCAAACTTCAAGCAGTAACAAATGCTCTCCAAGTTTTCCAGTACCAGCTTGTCAACAGCCAGATACTGATCAGGACAGACAATCAGGTGCCAATATTCTATATAAACAAACAAGGAGGGACAGACTCTCTCCCTCTGCCGAGAAGCCTGTGGAACTTCACCATTCTCCATCATTTGCAACTCCAGGCAGTCTATATTCCAGGAGAATCCTATCACTTGGCGGACAAGTTGAGTTGGATCTTACAATCTCACAAGTGGACCCTAGATCCGCAGATGGTGGTAAAAGTCTTCCAGACCTGGGGAACCCCCAGTGATAGATCTTTTTGCCACTCCATAAAATTCACAACTTCCATAGTTCTGCTCCAGGATACCATCCAAATTCAGTCTGGCATCAGATGCCTTTGTGGTTCACTGGGGTCAAGGGCTACTTTATGCCTTTTCCCTATATCCCTGATCCCGAAGACCCTCCTCAAACTGCAAGCAGACAAGGGATCTATGATTCTCATAACCCCTCGTTGACCCTGTCAGCCTTTGGTTTCCCCTCCTGCTTCGGCTGACACAAATTCCTCAGATTCCATTGGGATCCAAGCTGGGTCTTCTGTCCCAGGACAACGGAACACTCCTCCATCCCTATCTGCAGTCCCTCCAGCTGACAGCCTGGATGCTGAGAACATGATGTTTGAAGATCTACCACTATCGACAGCTGTGAAAGATGTCCTCCTTTCTTCCCGAGAGCCCTCCTCTAGGAGGATGTACTCTTTCAAATGGCGTAGTTATGTAACTTGGTGCTCCCAAAATAATCACAATCGCTTTGAAGCATCAGTACCAACGCTTCTTCAATACCTGTTACATTTGTCCTTTCTAGGATTCAAAAGAAATTCAGTACGTGTGCACCTCGGTGCTAATTCAGCTTTTCATCAACTAGTGGACGGTCGACCCATCTTCACAGTACCTCTAGTGGCACATTTCAAGAGGGCTTGTCTCCTCATTAAGACACCATTTCGGCAACCACTGGTGGCGTGGGATTTTAATGTGGTATTAGCCCAACTACTCAAACCTTCATTTGAGCCCTTAGCAATGACACATCTGCGATACTTATCTTGGAAAGTTTTATTTATCTCCTTGACCTCAGCCAGGCGCATCAGTGAACTGCAGGCTTTAGTGGCGCATCCACCTTCTATTAGATTTCATCATGCTAGTCATCCTTCGCACATCCCCACTTTCTACCAAAAGTGGTGTCTCCTTTCCACATTAATCAGTCAGTAATCCTTCCGGTATTCTTTCCAAGACCTCGTGCATCTTGTGCAATAGCCTTCTATTTCCAAAGGACGCAAGACATTAGAATGTCCTCCCAATTGTTTGTATCCTTTGAATCACCTGGGTCTTCCTATAACAAAATGTATGCTCTCCAGATGGATAGCGGATTGTATTTCTCTTGCCTATGACAAAGCAGGACTTACCCTCACAGGTCATGTCACTGCACATAATATCTGAGCAATGGCAACATTGGTGGCCAACTTACGTTCAGTAGCCATCGATGAGATTTGCCGAGTCGCAACATGGTCCTCTATCCATACCAGGGCCGGATTTACCTTGAGTGAGGCCCTATGCCAACAAAAATTGTGGGCCCCCAGCAGGGGCGGCCCAAGGGGGGTGTGGGCCTCATTTGCATAAGGGGGCCTCATTTGCATAAATATTTGCATAATGTTACCATATACTAACTTTTAGTAAACGTGCCTCTTAATGAGTGTATGGATAAAGAAAGACTAAAAGATTTCTACATTACTATAATCCAGTGCCAACTGCCAGACACATTAGGAACTACTACAAACACTGCCCATTTAGAACCCATAGCAAACCCGCCGTATCCTAACAGCACTACCAGGACTCACAAAGCACCATACTCTACCAATCAAAAGGCAACACTGCAAATATTAAACCAATACATTTCAGAGAACAACAATACATGACCTACTGGGGAAAGAGAACAAGTGGCAATGTCAAATAGGAATTATATAAACAGAACACCTCAGCTCAGTTACACATGCAGAACATAGACCATCACCAAACAAGTAATCACATTTTAGAAACAGGAAGACAATAATTAAACTGGGAATCCCAAAAGCCAAACTTGGAATGTACAACACTGTAGAAATAAAACTATACATTAATTTGCTCTTGTACTAAACAAAGCGCAGACGTTAATGATGCACATTTACCAGAGCTGACATATTCCAATTAATAAATTCAAAATAAAGAGATATTTTTCTACCTTTTGTGCATTTTTTTCAGCTGCAATTGCTCCAGCCACTTTCTTCTGGTTTCTTCATGTCTTCTGCTAACTCTCCATCGTCTGCTGTCCATTTGTCCTTTCTTCTCTCTTCTAGTTTTTTTCCATTCTCTCTCTACATCTGCTTTAACATACTAATCTTTCTCCTTTTGCTCTTTCCTCATTCCTATTTCATCCACTCAAATTTTACCCCTCCATCCTCAATCCCCACTTACTCTCCCAATACCCGGCCAATTGTAGATTTTTTTATCCCTCCCACACAAAATATTTTTCCCTTCTCCATTTTACTCTTCCAGCCCCATCCCATTCTAATCCTCCCCCAACATCAGCTCCCTTCTAGTTCCAGCCTCACCCAGCATCCATTCCCTTCTAGTCCCTGCATCAGCCCATTTCCAGTCCTAGCCACCCATCAGCCCATTTCCAGTCCTAGCAACCCCCCAACCCAATACCAGTCCTAACCCCCCATCACCCCATTTTCAGTTTAAGCCCCCCCTATAACCCATTACCAGTCCTAACCCCCCATCAGCCCACTTCCAGTCCTAACCCCATCAACCCATTTCCAGTCAGCCCCCCATAGCCCATTGCCAGTCCTAACCCCCCCCCATCAGCCCACAGCCCATTACCAGTCCTAACCCCATCAGCCCACCTCCAGTCTTAACCCCCCCAGCCCATTTCCAGTCCTAACCCCCCCCCATAGCCCATAACCAGACAGCCCCCATCAGCCCACAGCCCATTACCAGTCTTAACCCCCCCAAAGCCCATTACCAGTTCTAAACCCCCCCAACAGCCCATTATCAGTCCTAACCCCATCAGCCCACCTCCAGTCTTAACCCCCCAGCCCATTTCCAGTCCTAGCCCCCCCATAGCCCATTACCAGACAGCCCCCATCATCCCACAGACCATTTCCTGTCTAAAACCACCAAATTCCATTACCAGTTATAACACCCCCCCCAACAGCCCATTACCAGTCCTAACCCCATCAGCCCACCTCCAGTCTTAACCCCCCCCAGCCCATTTCCAGTCCGAGCCCCCCCCATCTCCCATTACCAGACAGCCCCCATCAGCCCACAGCCCATTACCAGTCTTAACCCCCCCACAGCCCATTACCAGTTCTAACCCCCCCCCCAACAGCCCACAGCCCATTACCAGTCCTAACCTCATCAGCCCACCTCCAGCCTTAATCCCCCCACCCCATTTCCAGTCCCAGTCCCAGCCCAGGTACAGTCCCCGTCCCAACCCATATCCAGCCCCAGTCCCAGCCCCCCCAATTACCAGTCCTACCCCCTCCCCCTCCCCCGGCCTAAAGTAAAATTTAATTTTTTAAAAAAAAAACCTGCTGGCTGCCGCCGCGGGGCCCCCTCTGCTGCCGCGGCAGCATGGACTGACCCGCGGGGGCCCCCTCTGTAAGCTCGGTCCCTCCCTCCGTGCCTCCGTGTCTCCCTCCGTGCAGGCTGTGAGAGACGCGAAGGCAGACTGTCTCCTTCTGCCTTCCCGTCTCTGTTAAGCTCGCAGGGGCTGATGGGAAATTTCCCATCAGCCCCTGCGGGCTTAACAGAGACGGGAAGGCAGAAGGAGACAGTCTGCCTTCGCGTCTCTCACAGCCTGCACGGAGGGAGACACGGAGGCAGGGACCGAGCTTACAGAGGGGGCCCCCGCGGGTCAGTCCATGCTGCCGCGGCAGCAGAGGGGGCCCCGCGGCGGCAGCCAGCAGGTTTTTTTTTATTTTATTAAAAAAAAAAAGCCTAACTAGTTCAATTTTTGTGGGCCCTTTGCAGCTGTGGGCCCTACGCCATGGCGTACATGGCGTATAGCTAAATCCGGCCCTGATCCATACCTTTGCTGTCCACTTCTGCTTGGATAAGGACTCCTGCCGGGATGTGGCCTTTGGCCAGGCGGTCCTTCAGCAAATCTTTAGAACATAGAAACTCCTCCTACCCCCCTGCTCAACAATTCTTGCCAGATCTCCTTGGCGGGGAAGTCTAGGTTCAGATGACCGTGTCCAACTTTCTGACCTGGTCCAACTCTTCAGAGATCTGGGATCTAGGGAGTCCCATATGCGAAGACTACATTACTTCTTGTTCCTGGAGATAGCATAGATCTCCAGGAACAAGCAGGAATGAGTCTTCACATATGGGTACGTCGGTACCGACGGAGCCTGCGCGGGAACACTCCCCAGCTTCCCAAAAATGAAAGCTTTTGGGAGCATCCCACAGCGCCTGCGCGCTGCCTTCCCTAACTGCCTCTCCCCAGTTCTTCTTTTCCGCGGAGCCAGCAGGTCGTGTTCCTGTCACCGCTGAAGAAGTTCTTTGTTTTGTTTTTATTTCTTTGGTCGCGCGTCTGCCTTCCCCGACGTCGGACCGGTACCGCCGGTCTTTCTTTCTTTTCTTATAAAAAAAAAAAAAAAAAAGAACATATTTTTCCCTCACTTAGTGTGTTTTTCCTCTTTTGGGCCTTAGGCCTCACGAAAAATTTTCCTCATGGAAAAACCAGCCTCCGGGTTTAAAAAATGCACTAAGAGCAGCGGTACTATTTCTGTTAGCAACACCCATGAATAGTGTCTTAAATGTTTGGGTCCTGACCACTCCATTTTGGATTGTTCGTCCTGCTCCTTGATGTCTAAACGAGGTTTACAGAACCGAGCAGCCAAGCTCCATGTGCTGTTTCCCTCTGATGCAGCTTCAGTGGCATCAACATCTTCCAGGGCTGCTTCTTCCTCCCATGGATCTCAGGTAACCAAACATAAATCCAGCCGGTCCTCGAAGGGTAGATCTCCTTCCAAGCATCGAGATGCCTCCGGACTTGCCCTCGAGGATCCTGCACCGGCAAAACTACCCCGGCAGGAAGCTCCGGCTTCCAAAGCTCCACCTATGGGGTTACAGGTTGACATCGATGGCACGGCCTCGACCGATCACCTGTTAGAATGCTCTGGGGAACCGGCACAACCTTCCGGTACCGAATTCCAGGCATTCATGGCGTCGATGGATCAGAATGTTCTATCCATGCAGCAGGCTATCACGGCCTTCATTCAAGCTGCGACGCCGCTGATACCACAACAAACTCCGTTGTCGGTATCGGCCCAGGTACCGGCACCAATGCCGGTACCGGTACCGACTGCATCGACATCGGCCATGGTGTCATCTGTAGCGGTTCCCTGCCTAGGGATGCCTATCGGTACCGAACCGGTACCGATAACGCCCGATGTCGATACGGCTCGGTACGCGTATTGAGCTTTGAAAGAGCACCCTGACAGTCGATACTTTGATTCCTCCGAAGACTCGGATGCATCGGAGGCATCTGATGAAGTATCCATAGCCCTTCCTGAAGAGCCTTCTTCTCCAAAAAGAAGAATGTCTCCTCCAGAAGACTTGTCCTTTCAAGACTTCATAAGAGAAGTGGCTAAAGGGCTCTCTATTTCAGTAACCTCTGAATCAGAGCCTAGCTAAAAAATTGGATATTTTAGGTTATTCTAAGGCTCCTAAGGAGGCAGTCACCTTGCCAATTCATGAGATTCTTTATGATCACATGATTGACTTATGGGAGACTCCCCTCACTATCTCTCCTCATTCTCGTAGGTTGGACACTATGTACCGTGTCCCTCCTTGTCCTGGTTTTCATAAAACACAGCTTCCTCGCCATTCTATTATGGTGCAGTCAGCTATGAAAAAGATAAAGAGTGCAAAAAGGCACTCCTCTGCTCCTCCAGGAAGAGAATGCAGGACCTTGGATGCTTTTGGTAGGAAAATCTTCCAAGCCAGTATGCTCATTGCCAGAATCAACTCCTATAGTCTTTATATGAGTATGTTTCTGAAAGAAGTTGCAGATAAGCTGCACACTTTCCTCCCTTTTCTTCCAGAGGATAAAAGGGAAGAATTTCTTATTTGGCTTAAGCATACTCAAGATATTTCAAAGTTTTCCAACCGTGCAGCTTTTGACTCCTTTGAGGGTGCTAGCAGAGCTTCGGCCATTGCCATAGCTGCACACAGAATTGCTTGGCTCCAAGCTTCTGATCTAGAATCTTGGGTCCAGGATGGCTTGGGAAATCTTCCTTGTACAGGAGAAAACCTGTTTGGCAAAGATTGGCAAATAAAAGTCACTCAAATGGATGCAGAAAATTCTGCTTTGGATAGACTTTCAAAGTCAACCTCCATTCCTGCCAAGAAAAAACATTTCAAGAAATCTTTTTTCAAGAAAGGCAGATTCCATCCTGCTTCTGGCCAACAATCATCTACAGGTCGCTTTGCTGCTAAGCGTCAGCAACCTAAACAGGCCAGGCCTAAGCCTACAGGGGCTGCTGCAACTCAGCAGACCCAGCCTCCTCAGGGCTTTTGACTTGATGCTAGAGAACTTAGCCTTTCTGGCTCTGAAACAGCCAGAGCCTCTCACCATTCCAGGAAGGTTAGCTCATTTTGCTCCCAGATGGGAGCAAATTACAGCAGAGCAGTGGACCCTCTCCATCATAAGGGAGGGCTACAAACTTCATTTCTCAAACCTTCCTCCTCACACCATGGTGAGACATTTCAATTCTCCAACATCTCTCCTCGACCTTCTAGGTCAGGAGGTGGCTACCCTTCTTGCCCAAGGGGCAATAGAAGAAGTACCTCTTCTTCAAAAAGGGTCAGGGTTTTACTCCCCCTACTTTCTGATCCCAAAGAAAACAGGGGGCTACAGACCCATATTAGATCTCAGAGAATTGAATAAATTTCTATGCAAGGAGAAATTCAAGATGCTTTCTCTGGGCACTCTCCTTCCATACCTTCAGAGTCAGAATTGGCTTTGTTCTCTAGATCTCAAGGATGCGTACACACATGTCCTCATCCATCCATCTCACAGAAGGTTCCTCCGTTTTCTTTTCCAAGGAAAGCATTACCAATACAGGGTGCTTCCTTTCGGTCTGGCCTCTGCTCCAAGAGTGTTCACCAAATGCATGGCAGTAGTAGCTGCATTTCTACGCACTCTGGGAATATTTGTATTCCCATACCTGGACGACTGGCTCATCCGAGCTCCATCTCAGTCAGAGGCCCAGACTTCCCTGGACTGCACAAGGCGCATTCTGCAGTATCTGGGACTTGTGGTAAACCTCCCAAAGTCCCAGCTCACTCCTACTCAGTCCCTAGAGTTCATAGGGGCCTGGCTAGATACTACCACTGCAAGGGCCTATCTTCCTCAGGCCCGTTGCCTACGCCTAGTGCAGTTAGCCTCCCAGATTCAGTCAAAGATCCATTTAACTGCCCGGGAGATGCTACAACTGCTAGGCCAGATGGCATCCACAGTGCATGTGGTCCCCTATGCTCGCCTTCACATGAGAGCAGCTCAATGGACTTTGTCCACCCAGTGGACTCAAGCATCAGGGGCTCTGTCAGACAAAATAGCAACCTCCAGACGCCTCTTTTGGTCTCTCCAGTGGTGGAAGTCCACCCAAAATCTGTTGCCCCAGGCAACCCTCACAACAGATGCCTCCCAAACAGGTTGGGGAGCTCATCTGCAAGACCTCTCCACTCAGGGCACTTGGTCTCCTCAGGAGACCTCTCTACATATCAACCACTTGGAGCTACGAGCAGTTTTTCTAGCTCTCAAGGTCTTCCATACCCTGCTCAGCTACAAGACAGTCCTCATTCATACGGACAATCAGGTAGCCATGTTTTACATAAACAATCAAGGAGGAACTGGCTCTCTGTCGCTTTGCAACGCAGCTTTAAGATTGTGGGCCTTCGCCAGAGAGCATCAAATCCATCTCCTGGCCGTATACCTTCCAGGAATCCAAAACTCTTGGGCAGACAGACTCAGTCGAGTTCTGCTTCCACACGAATGGTCCCTGCACATGGACTAGGTACTCAGAATCTTTCAAGAGTGGGTTACCCCGGACATAGACCTCTTTGCAAGTCCGTGGAATGCCAAACTTCCCCGGTTCTGTTCCAGAATTCCGTGTCAGGGAATTCAGGCCAGGGATGCCTTCCTCCTTCACTGGGGTCAAGACTTCCTGTATGCCTTTCCACCCATTCCCTTAATTCCCAAGACTCTGTTCAAGCTCCGGAGGGATCAAGGATCTATGATCCTCATAGCTCCACGCTGGCCACGCCAAGTGTGGTACCCTCTACTTCTACATCTCTCTCAAGCTCCCTCCCTAGACTTGGGAGCTGCTCCAGACCTTCTGTCCCAGGAGGAGGGGACTTTGTGGCACCCAAACCCCAAGTCCCTTCACCTCAGAGCTTGGTTGCTGAAGGCCTAGACCTTCAAGGTTGGAATCTTTCTCAGCAGGTGAAGGATATCCTCCATGCTTCCAGAAAACCTTCTACTAGACGTTCCTATGCTTTTAAATGGAAAAGGTTTTCCATTTGGTGTACTGAGAAGGGTCTTGACCCTCTAGCACTACCTTTGAATTCTCTATTGGAATATCTCCTGCATCTCTCCAATGCAGGCCTTAAGACAAATTCAGTAAGGGTCCATTTGAGTGCTATTGCAGCATCCCTTAAGCCTTTCAATGGACAGCCTATTTCCTCTCATCCTCTTATTGCAAGATTCATGAGAGGCCTAACTTTAACTAAACCTCCCATTAGGCCTCCTCCGGTGACATGAGACTTAGATCTGGTTCTTGGTCAGCTTATGAAGCCACCTTTTGAACCCTTAGCCACCACCTCCTTGAAATTTCTTTCCTGGAAGGTTATTTTCCTCATTGCAGTCACCTCAGCTCGCCGCATCAGTGAACTGCAGGCCTTAGTGGCTAATCCACCTTATACAAGGTTCCATCATGATAAGGTAGTCCTTAGGACCAATCCACACTTTATGCCTAAAGTGGTCTCACCTTTTCATCTTAATCAAGAGGTGCATTTACCTGTCTTTTTTCCAGGTCCTCATGCATCAAGTGCAGAGAAGAATCTTCATACCTTGAATTGTAAGAGAACTCTTGCCTTTTACTTACAAAGGACACAGCAACATAGAAAGTCTTCTCAACTCTTTGTTGCTTTTGATCCCTCTCATTTGGGACTTCCAGTCTCTAAGAGGACACTGTCCAATTGGATTGCTCAGTGTATTTCTTTCGCCTACCAGAGTAAGAACCTTTCTCTGGAGGGCCATGTCACAGCTCATAATGTGAGGGCCATGGCACCTCTATGGCTCATCTAAATTCTGTGTCCATCGACCAGATCTGTTGAGCGGCCACCTGGGCCTCGGTTGATACCTTCACAGCCCATTACTGTTTGGACAAGGACTCCCGCCGTGATGCCTTGTTTGGTCAGGCTGTTCTCAAACACCTGTTCCATTCTTAATCAACTTCTGCCCTCCTTCCCTGGATGGATGCCTGAGATCCATAGGAGGAGGTAGAGCCCTTCTCAGGGTCTCATAACCTTGGGGATCTCCCAGGCATCTCTAGCTAGGGAGTCCCCATATGTGAAGACTCATTCCTGCTTGTTCCCGGAGATAGCACAGTTACTTACCTGTAACAGGTGATCTCTGGGAACAGCAGGAATAAGTCTTCACAACCCACCCACCTCCCCTAGGAGTTGTATCTCTCTATCTATCTTTCCTTTTCTCTCTCTCTTTGTCTTAGCTTTAAAACTCGAACTGGGGAGAGGCGGTTAGGAAAGGCGGGAAGGCAGCGCGCAGGCGCTGTGGGATCCTCCCAAACGTTTTCCTTTTTGGGAAGCTGGGGAGCGTTCCCGTGCAGGCTCAGTCGGTACCGACGTACCCATATGTGAAGACTTATTCCTGCTGTTCCCAGAGATCACCTGTTACAGGTAAGTAACTGTGCTTTACTCACCTGTAACAGGTGATCTCCGGGAACAGCAAGAATTTAGTCTTCACAACCCGCCCTCCTCATCTTGAAGATGTAGGGTTGTTTTTTGTTTTTCACTCTTTTTATTCACCTACAACTCAATTGAGGAGAGGGAGTTGAGAGAGCGGGAAGGCAGAAGTGCCGGCGCAGTGGAGTACTCCCAAAGGCTTTCATATTGGTAGCTGGGGAGCTTCCGCACGGACTCTGTCAGTACCCAATGTCACCCATATGTGAAGACTAAATTCCTGCTGTTCCCGGAGATCAGGTGAATAACAACGCTGCCCCAGCATTGAATGTCCAGCTTTTCCAGAGTTTTAGGAAGCTAACTGGGCAGTGGTGATATTCAGCCACTGCCTGGTTGCATTCGTGGTGAAAATTAGGCCAGCCATTGCTGTGCCTGACATTTGTCGTGTTGTGATAACCAGGCAGCAGCTCAATCATAAGATCATAAGATATGCCATACTGGGTTAGGCCAAGGTCCATCAAGCCCAGTATTCTGTTTCCAACAGTGGCCAATCTAGGTCATACGTACCTAGCAGTTTCCCCAAAAGACGCAGGTTTCACAATGCTTGTACTGGGTCAAACATTGATATCCTGGGTCCCTTCTTATTGGTTTATGGACCTTTCCTCCAGGAACTTGTCCAAACCTTTTTTAAACCCAGCTACACTAACAGCCTTTACTATATTCTCCGGTAACAAATTCCAGAGTTTGATTACACGTTGAGTGAAAAACTATTTCCTCTTATTAGTCTTAAAAGTTTACCCTGTAGCTTCATTGCATGTCCCCTAGTCTTTCTATATTCTGATAACGTAAACAATCGATCTATGTTTACATGTTCCACTCCGTTCATTAATTTATAGACTTCTATCATATCTCCCCTCAGCCGTCTCTCTTCCAGGTTAAAGAGCCCTAACCTTTTTAGCCTTTCTTCATAGGAATATCCTTCCATCCCCTTTACTATTTTGGTGGCTCTTCTCTGAACCTTTTCTAATAATGCTATAACCTTTTTAAGATACGGTGACCAGAATTGCACACAATATTCAAGGTGCGGTCTCACCATGGAATGATATAGAGGCATTATAATATCTTTTGTTTTATTTTCCATTCCATGGACATGGGCACTGAATAATATAAATTACAAAAGTTGACAAGCATGTCATGTGATGAATATATAAGTACTCTTTATTAGTTACAGGGTCTTTTCAATCCTTACCCTCCAGAGTTTGGTCACATACTGCGCTCTTTAAACCAGAGTAGTGGGTGGCTCCAGGCCCAGCTTTACCTCTCCCAGCAACTAATGGCTTTGGAAACAGTCTGCGGGCAGAATCTCTCTCATTTTCAATGAGTACAGAAAGCAAGCAGGTAGCTAGCTACCACCTTGCCTCTGCAAATGATGGCTGTACTGGGAGCCCCAGGACAGTGTGCATAACCGATGACAGGATTTCAACACACCCTAAGGCCTTATCCATACTGCAGCTAGTACCAATGCACAAATAAAAGATTCTCAGCACAAATTACCTGATCTGCCACTAGGCAAAGCTGGACTCTGCCATTTTAATTATTCATGTTGATCAGGCTCTTTGCTATACCCCAGCCATTTTAAAATCAATTGTGCCTTTTGGTTGTATTACTAAGTCTGGCACCATGTTCCAACACAGCAGCCAGTACTGTGCAGCCTCTTGCTAAAAGCACCATCAAAATATATATAATAAATTTTTGTAAATTGTTATCAATATTGTTCACTGCTTTAATATAGGATTGCTTATCTGTTCAAGTAGTGTTCATTGAAGTATGGCCTTTTAAGGCTGTGTTACAGATCAAAAATTACCAAATACACAATGTAACAGTGGTGGTGATTGTTTTTAGATTTAAAAGCAGCATCCCCAGAGCCTATAATTACTGAAGCTGCTACCATGCCAGCTCCTCCTTAATCTCTGCAGCTATTATCAGGGTTTGTGACTGATGTGTTGAGTCAAAGATGGACAAGGAGAGATTTTAACATAACATACTCATCTGGACAGGTCTAGCAGGAAAGCATAGTTACTCACCTGTAACAGGTGATCTCCAGGAACAGCAGGAATTAAGTCTTCACACATGGGTATCGTCGGCACCGACGGAGCCTGTGCGGGAACGCTCCCCAGCGTACAACAAGAAAGCCCCTGAAAGCATCCCACAGCGCCTGCGCGCTGCCCTCCCGCCTCTCCAACTCTCCCTAGTCAGTTGAGTTTATATCTGAGACAAAAAGAGAGAAGGAGAAAAAGAGAGACAACTCCTAGGGGAGGTGGGCGGGTTGTGAAGACTTAATTCCTGCTGTTCCCCGAGATCACCTGTTACAGGCGAGTAACTACTCTATCTGCAGGAACAAGCAGGAATGTAGTCTTCACATATGGGGACTCCCCAGCTGAGAGATGCCAGGTGGATGACCCTAGTAAGCTGCGAACCTCTGCTGAGATGGGTCATTGTTCCTCCCATGGATCTCTGGCATCGAAAACCCGGGACGGTGGGTAGGAGTTGTACTAAGTCTGAAAGAGATGCTGTAGAACAGCCTGTCCAAACGAGGCATCCCGACGGGAGTCCTTGTCTAAAAAATAATGGGCTGTTCTCCAGGACCAAGCAGGAAGTCAGTCCTCACATATGGGTGACGTCAGCGCCGATGGAGCCCTCGTGCGGAGCATTTCCCCAGCTTTCAAAGAAAGCCTTTTGGAATTGCAGCGCGCATGTGCGGTCCTCTTCCCGCCCAAGGGTGCCATCTTGCTCAGTCTTCTTTTTTCCGCTGAGCCCGATGGACGTAGTTTGTTTTTCCCCGAGGAAAAAGTTGATTTTCTCTATTTTTCTCTTTTTTCTCCGGTTCGACGCCGGATCCTTTTCCCTCTCGGACCGATACGCTGGTATCGGGTCCTTTTCTTTCTTTTTCGGTTTTTGTCCTTTGTGACTGGCGTTCGCGCCTTCTTTCTTTTTTCCCTGGCAGCCCGGTCTTTTGACCTAGCAGGGGCCCTTTTTCCCCCGATGGCTACCAGCGGGTTTAAGAAATGTGATCGCTGTAAGAAACATATGTCTCTTACCGACACACATGACTGCTGCCTCCGTTGCCTCGGACCCAATCATGACCCGATGATCTGTGGTCCATGTGGCAAAATGTCCTCGAAGGCGTTGAGGAGTCGGCAGCACCAGAAGGATAGAATTTTTTCTGACTCCGCGTCCGGCCGGGACCGGACCTCGTCAGAGGCTTCGACATCTCGGGACTCCGACCCCGAGCAGCGTCGGGGTTCCTCTGAGCGGGGGTCTCCTTCGCGGGAACATCGCAGGAAGAAGAAATCCGCGAGGGCGGTGTCGTTGGACGCTTCTGGTTCCTCGAGGGCCAGGTCGCATAGCCGTCCCGGGTCTTCGGAGTCGGAGAGGCCTGCCAAGCATCCTTGTGTCGAGATGGAGTCTCCTGGACACGTAAGTGCTGTTGTACTCGTTGACTCTCCTCTGAGGGAGCCGACGTCGGGCCCGACGCCGTCGGGGCCCGAGTCAGGGGCTGCTGGGTCTCCTGAGCTCGGACTCAGGTTGACGGCCTTGGAGAGCAGCTTCGCTGCCTTCATGGAACAGCAGCAGGCATTGATCGCCGGTCTCACCGGTGCATCTGCCCCGACCACCGGGACCTCGACGTCCAAGTCGACCCTGGAGGCTGAGCCGATCCTCGAGTCCATGCGGGCTCAAGTCGATCCTCGGCCACAGTCTCCCTCGATGTACCGTTCGGGGCCGAGGTCGTTGACGCCGATACCCTCGGCGTCGGGGCGGAGGGCATCGGTGCCCGCCCGACCATAGCCGCTCGATTCCTCCTCCGCGGAGTCGGGCTGGGAGACGGAGGACAAAGAGTCACCCGACACCCATCGGACTAGGTGTGTCCCATCGGACTCGTCCGAGTCCGAGCCTCGGAGACGATCCCCACCGGAGGATACCCGGTTCTCGGACTTCGTGCGGGATATGGCCAAGGCCTTGGCCTTCCCCCCGGATCCCGAGGAGGAGCTTCGAGCTGAAGAGCTCGAGGCCCCCCAGTATGACTCTGCCCCGAAGGAGGCCTTTACTGTTCCGGTTCCTCCGATGCTGGAGCGGCTGCTCTTCCGCATGTGGGAGACCCCGGCCTCGACGCCGGTGTTAAGCAAGCGGGTCGATTCCATCTATCGAGTCCGCAAGAGCCCCGGGTTCCAAAAGGCACAATTACCGCACCACTCCATGGTTGTGGAATCGGCCATGCATCGACTGAAAAGTCAGAAGATGTACTCCTTGGTGCCTCCCGGCTGGGAGGCCCGGAACCTGGATGCCCTCGGTAAGATGTGCTTCCAGGGCTCTATGCTTGCTTGCCGTGTCCAGACATACCAGCTCTAAATGGGCATGTACCTTCGAGACCTGGCAAAGCAGATTGCCGGGTTCTCTGCTGGTCTCTCCGAGGAACCTTTGCAGAGGTTCCAGGCCTTGTCCACTGGTATTCGAGAGTGCTCGAAGTTTATCTCTCGAGCAGCCTACGATGGCTTCGAGGCTTCGGCCCGAGTAGCCGGGGCCGGCATCGGTGCCCGCCGACAGGCTTGGCTACAGTCATCCGACCTCGAGCCATGGGTCCAGGACAAGTTCGTCAATGTCCCCTGCCGAGGTGAAAACCTCTTTGGCAAGCCCATGGCTGAAAAGGCTGCAGAACTCGAGACCGAGACTCTGACCAGGACTAGGCTTTCCAGGAAAACCTCTGCCCCTTCTCAGAAGAAGAAGGGCTCGGGAAAAAAGACCTTTTACCCAAGGAAGTCATCTGCCTATAAACAATACCCTCATTATCAGGCCTCTACAGATCCCCATCAGGGTCAGCAGGCCAAGGGGCAGGGTCAGGGGCCCCATAGGCAGAAGGCCCCCAAGCCACCAACACCGGCCCCTGCTCAGCAGGGTGGGGTTTTTTGACTCAAACAGCATAGCCTCTTCTCCTCAGCTGGCTTCTCTCAGCACAGGAGGCTGGCTGGCCCACTTTGCCCACAGGTGGTCAGCCATCACATCAAATGCCTGGGTTCTTCACATAGTCCAAAGGGGCTATCTTCTCCATTTTCACCAGGTACCTCCCTCCTACTTTCCAGGGGAGCCTCCAAGACCCTCTCTGCACAGGGACCTACTCCTTCAGGAGTTAGCAAGTCTGCTACAGGATCAGGCTGTGGAACCGGTGCCCCACCACCTGAGAGGTCACGGCTTTTATTCCAGGTACTTTTTGGTACCAAAAAGAACAGGAGGTCTCAGACCCATCCTAGACTTGCGAAACGTCAACAGGTTCCTTGAGAGGGAAAAGTTCAAGATGCTTACCCTTGGAATCCTGCTGCCCTACCTCCAGCAGGGAGACTGGCTATGCTCCTTAGATCTAAAGGATGCGTATACTCACATCCTTATTCATCCAGACCACAGACAATATCTCAGGTTTGTTGTGGGAGGAAAGCACTATCAGTACAGAGTACTGCCCTTTGGCCTGTCCTCCGCTCCCATGGTGTTCACCAAGTGCCTGGCGGTGGTGACGGCCTACCTGAGGCTTCAGGGTCTTTTTGTGTTTCCGTACCTGGACGACTGGCTCATAAGGGGCCAATCTTCCCAGGAGGCTAACCAGGCCACCCTTCGCACTGTGGCTCTGCTTCAGCACTTGGGGTTTGTCATAAACTTTGCAAAGTCCACTTTGCTCCTGTCCCAGAACTTAGAGTTCATAGGGGCCAAGCTAGACACTCTTCAAGCAAAGGCTTTTCTGCCTCTGGACAGGGCCCACAGGCTCATGGATCTGGCCAGCCAGTTTCACAGCAATTCCCTGGTCTCTGCCAGGCAATTCCTGAGACTACTCGGCCATATGGCTTCCACGGTTCATGTCACCCCCAATGCCCGCCTCCACATGCGGCCTGCTCAGTGGAGCCTTCGCACTCAGTGGCATCAAGCCACAGGGAGCCTTGCAGACTCAGTAAAGATATCCGACCTCCTGGTCTCCTCTCTGCAGTGGTGGCTTCATCTTCCGAATCTGGTACTCGGAGTGGTTTTTCAATCCCCTCCTCATTCTCAGGTGCTGACAACCGATGCTTCTCTTCTAGGTTGGGGAGCACATTGCCAAGGGACATGTACTCAGGGTCTCTGGACTCCTTGGGAGGCTACTCAACAGATAAACTTCCTGGAGCTACGGGCGATACGCCTAGCTCTGAGAGCCTTCTCCCACCTCGCCTCTCACCAGTCTGTACTGGTCCAGACGGACAATCAAGTTGCCATGTTCTATGTGAACAAACAAGGCGGCACAGGCTCCTTCCTTCTTTGTCAGGAGGCGCAACGGCTGTGCTCTTGGATTGTCAATCACGGAATCCTTTTCAAGGCTGTCTACCTCCCAGGTCAGGAAAATTGCCTGGCAGACAGACTGAGCAGGATCCTGCAACCACCCGAACTGCGATTGAACCCATTGGTGGTTCAGCAGGTCTTTCTCAAGTGGGGACTCCCCACCATGGATCTCTTCGCCAGTCCTCTGAACCGGCAACTCCCGAGATTTTGCTCCAGACAACCCCATCCTCTCAGAGTAGCAGCGGATGCTTTTCTGATCTCGTGGTCCACAGGCCTTCTGTATGCGTTTCCTCCCACTCCACTAGTGTCCAGAACGCTGTTCAAAGTCCTCAAGGATGGGGCTTCATTGATTCTCATAGCCCCCAGGTGGCCGAGGCAACCGTGGTTCCCGCTTCCGCTAGAGCTGGCGGTGGACACGCCTATTCCTCTGGGGTTTCAACACGATCTCCTGTCTCAGGATCAGGGGTCTCTCTTGCACCCCAACCTCCAGTCCCTTCATCTGATGGCCTGGCTGCTGAAAGGGTAGTCCTAGCTCCCCTACTACTGCCTCGAGAGGTGGAGGATGTAGTCTTGGCCTCTCGACGTCAATCCACCAGGAAATCCTACGCTCTTAAGTGGCGTAGATTCTCCGCCTTGTGTGCTCAGCACAGCGAGAATCCCTTCTCGTGCTTGGTTGCGGTAGTCTTGCAAAATTTGCTCTACCTCTCCAATCTGGGCCTTAAGTCTAACTCTGTCAGAGTTCACCTTAGTGCTCTCTCAGCACACCACTCGCCGGTGGACGGAAGGCCTCTTTCCAGCCACCCTTTGGTGGCTCGTTTCCACAGAGGCCTCCTTCTGCTTAAGCCTCCTTTGCGTCCACCGGCCCCTGAGTGGGATCTGAATGTGGTCCTGCAGCGGATTACTTGTCCGCCTTTTGAACCTATGGCTACCTGCCCTCTCCGTTTTCTTTCCTGGAAAACCTTATTTCTGGTAGCTCTCACCTCTGCTAGGCGAGTGAGTGAACTGCAGGCACTAGTGTCTGATCCTCCTTACACTAGGTTCTACAGGAATAGGGTAGTCTTACTGACTCACCCTAAGTTTCTGCCTAAAGTTGTCTCACCTTTTCACCTCAATCAGGAGGTGGTTCTTCCAACCTTCTTTCCCAGGCCGCATGCCAGCCGGGCTGAGATGGTCTTGCATACCCTGGATTGTAGGAGGGTGTTATCCTTGTACCTTGACCGTACGTGGGAGCATCGAAAGGCTGTTCAGCTTTTCATTTCTTTTGACCCCAATAAGTTGGGGCTTCCTGTCTCCAAGCGTACGTTGTCCATCTGGGTCGCTGACTGTATCGCCTGGGCTTATGGGGCAGCTGGCCTCTCGTTGGAGGGTCGAGTCACGACTCATCGTGTCAGGGCGAAGGCTGCGTCAGTGGCTCATCTCTGCTTTGTTCCGTTGTCAGACATCTGCCGGGCTGCTATTTGGTCTTCAAGCCAGACTTTTGCGGCCCATTACTGCCTTGAGAGGGAGTCCTGCAGGGACAGTGCTTTTGGACAGGCAGTATTCCATAATCTCTTTGGGGTTTAGGCAACTCCTACCCTCCAGCCCTGGTGTTGGGCTACCGGTCGGGGGCGTTCTCAGAGAAGATTCCTTCCTTCTGTGCTGACGAGCTAGAGGGAGCTCATTTTTCCGCTTGAGGTCTCTGGTAGCCTTAAGCTAGGGAGTCCCATATGTGAGGGCTGACTTCCCGCTTGGTCCTGGAGAAAGAGTAGTTACTCACCTGTAACAGGTGTTCTCCAGGAGCAGCAGGAATCAGCCCTCACAACCCTCCCTCCTCCCCTTGGAGTTGCAGTCATATGATTTGTTTTTTGCTAATTTTTTGCTGTCTTTTAGCTATGTCATTAGACTGAGCAAGATGGCACCCTTGGGCGGGAAGAGGACCGCGCATGCGCGCTGCAATTCCCAAAGGCTTTCTTTGAAAGCTGGAGAAATGCTCCGCACGAGGGCTCCGTCGGCGCCAACGTCACCCATATGTGAGGACTGATTCCTGCTGCTCCTGGAGAACACCTGTTACAGGTGAATAACTACTCTTAAAGGTGTGCACTAAAGCCCAGGTGACTGCCCTGCCCTACAGATGTCAGTGGGCACAGAATGAAGATTACCCATACAGGTTGCCATTGCTCTCACATTGTGAGCTGTGACATGGCCTTCGAGAGAAAGTCCCTTACTCTCGTATACAAAGGATATGCAATTTGCAATCCATTTACAGAGAGTTCTTTTGGAAACTGGAAGTCCCAAATGACTAGAATCAAAAGCAATGAAAAGCTGAGAAGATTTTCTATGTTGCTTAGTTCTTTGAAGGTAAAAAGCCAAGGCTCTTTTACAATCCAAGGTATGAAGGTTCCTTTCTGCATTAGAGGCATGAGGCCTGATATCACTGATGCCGTTATGACTGGGTGCCGCCCCCGGAATGCCTCTATGCTAGCCGGCTAGCATAGGCCGCACCCAGAGGCATAACCGTGTTAGTGCTGCTGAATATCCTGGATAAAGGGAGTAACACGGTTAGCAGGTGTTACTGTCTTCAAATATTGAGCCGTATATGGTTGAGTCTCAGAATACATGGAAGTTGTATTTTGATGGACTTTATTTTCTATTGTTGAAAAGGGCTTTATAAATAAACCTTGAAATTCACTAAGTTACTGTATTTACAGCAGGTATAGTTTTGACTGACATTTGAATGTGAATAATAAGGCTAAAAGGAGAGGGTAGATTGTATGGTTAATTGCCAGATATTTCCTTGTTTTGTATATCTCCAGCTTAATTATATTATGTCTTGTGCCAGCAGATGTCTACCTATGAACTTCAGATCAGAAGATTTAGCAAGTGGAATTCTTAGAGAACGAGCAAAAGTTGGTGCAAGTTTGGCTGATGTAGATCCAATGATATTAGACACATCGGTAGGTTGTATTGAGATTTTTAACTTTTTCATAAAATTAACTCCCCTAGATGGGGGACTTTTATATGATTCCCTGTTCTGAACTTTTATGCTTTGGTACAAAGGAGGCATCTGGTGTCTTGCTTCAGTGCTGAAATAATAATGCTCAATTATTTAAAAGCATTCATCCGGTTAGCAGACCAACTAACCAGGGAAATACTGGTGACTGGGGCTAGCCACAGATGTTCAGTGACATTATTCAGATGATGTCACTAAAAATCATCACAGATGACTCCGATGCTGTCTGGATAGTGCTGAAATGGTCTGGGTGTAGAATCAGGGTGGAGCGCCAACTTATCCAGATAGTGGCAATTTTCTGTGCTGCTATCAGGATAATTATCCATATGACAGAAAAAGCTGTCCTGAGTTATGCAGATAGCGGCATACCCAAATATTCAGTGCTGTTATCTGGATAGCAGCTAGCACTGAATATTTGTATGCAACTTTAAATGCTGTGTCCAGCTTTTAAAAGGATGCTGACCATAGAGTTTAAAAGTTGACCCGAAAAGTAATTATACACCAGGGAATTATGCACCAAAATTGAAAATTGCAAAAGCAATTGCTATAATTGTTTATGCAGCACTCTAATACAATTGCTTGCCATTAGAATTCTGTATCCTTCCTAGTGCTTTGGAGCGCTATATCACTGCAGCAAAATAATAAAATATTGTGTTGCAGTAAATACAAATTTTGTGACACATGAATTTTAAGTTGCATGGAATAAACATTTTTGTGTAATCTTTGTGTCTTCTTTTATTTCTCCAGGAAAAAGCAGTTAGTCAGTCCTCACATATGGGTGACGTCAGTGCTGACGGAGCCCACGCGGAGCATTTTCCCAGCTTTCAAAGAAAGCCTTTGGGACATGCTACCACGCACCCTTCCCACCCAAGGGTGCCATCTTGCTCAGTCTCCTTTTTTTTGTGGAGCCCAATGGACGTCTGTCCTCTTCCCCTGGAAAAAATCCTTGCTAATATCCCTAAAAATTAGTTTTTTCCGGTTTGCGTACTGGTTCCTCTTCCCGCCTCGAACCTGTGCTGTTCTCTGCTCCTTTCCCCTTTTTTTGATTGAAGCTTGCCTTGACCGGCGTTTGCGCCTTTTTTCGCCCGGAGGTTGTTGAACCCAGTCGGGTGCTTCCCACAATGTCTCCTGGTAGATTAAAAAAATGTGACTGCTGCAGTCAAACCATGACAGTTACTGACACCCATGACTTCTGCCTATGTTGCCTGGGACCGGACCATGGTAGCATCTCCTGTGACCTGTGGCAGGCCATGACACCTGAGACCAATAAAAAGAGGTTGGAGTTGCAGAAAAAATTGTTCCCGAGGTCCGACTCGGCACCTGCCTCCCCTATGTCGAGCTCCAAGCCCAGCACTTCCCGTGAGGCCTGAGCGACCTCTGAGTCCCGCGGTGGCGGCTCTTCTGAGAAGACCCTGGATCCTGAGAGAAAGAAGAAAAAGTCCTTGAAGCCCGTCAAGGTTCCACCGGAGAAACCCGGTGAAACTGCTTGGAGGGACTAGGGCAGCTCCGAGAAGTGACTTACCAAAGCCCTCAAAAAGGATTCTTTGGACAGCTGAGACCGTGCGAGGTTCCTTGAGACCGTAGTCCTCGTCGAGGATACACTCGTGAGAGTGCTGGCACCAGAACTGAGATCCCCGGTGCCCGTGCCGAAAGCTGCAGAGCCTTCTGGCTTGGAAACCAGAATTGTGGTCCTAGAGCAGATCATCATTGCTATCCTGGCACTGCAGCAGGCAATGATGGCTGGTTTGTCTGCATTATCTGCCCCGATGACCGGGCCCCTGACTGCGGGGAGTCTCCGGCCATCGAGCTGAGCTCCGAGTGCCACCGGTCAAGTTCTTGGTCTCATTCCTCGGGCATCTGTTCCTTCCCGGCCAGATTTCGGGACTCAGACCCCAGATCCCCCGGAGGCAGCAGACCTTGAAGTAATGGGCCACTGGGCCTCAGATTCATAGTCACCCCTCAACTCCTAGTGGGAGACCGATGATGAGGCTTCCCCGGAAAACAGATGGCACCAACATATTCCCTCAGACCCGTCTACACTGGCGTTTTGGCACCATTCTCCTCCTGAGGACGTGGCCTTCCATGATTTTGTCAAGGATATGGCCAGAGCCCTCTCGGTACAAAACGATGCAGAGGAAGATCCACACACCGAAGAGCTGGAGATTCTCCAGTATGAGTCTCCACCCAAGGAAACTCTCATGGTGCATGTGCGACGTATCCTCGAGCGACTACTGCTCAGAATGTAGGAGGCATCGGTGCCGGTGGTGAGCTGACACCTCAATGCCATGTACCGTGTCCAGAAAGACCCTGGGTTCCACAAACTCCAGCTCCCACATAACTCCATGTTGGTCAAGTCGACCATGCAGAAACTTAAGAACCAGAAGACTCATTCTTCTTTTCCCCCTGGAAGGGGTGCTAGAGCCCTCATTGCCCTCGGGTGCAAGTGTTATCAGGGCTTGATGCTGGGGTACAGGATCTAGGCCTATGAATTGTACATAGACATGTACTTGAAAGCCCTAACCCAAGAATTGTCCGGGTTCTTAGCGGGGCTTGCCGGGGAACCGCTCCAGCAGTTCCAATCTCTGAGTTCCAGGATCAAGGACTGCTCTAAGTTCCGTTCCTGGGCAACCTATGATGGCTTTCGAGTCAGCAGCCCGAGTAGCAGCGGCCAGCATCGGTGCTTGGCGCCAAGCCTGGCTGCAGTCTTCGGATCTCGAGTACTGGGTTCAAGACTAGCTGCTCGACGTCCCCTGCACAGGAGAGAACCTGTGCATCAAGCCAATGGCCAACAAGGCAGCTGAGATCGAGGCCGATGTGGTGACCTGCCAGAGGCTCTCATCCTTTACCCGTAAGAAACCATCGGGGAAAAGACCCCTGTTCCCGAGGAAGAAGGGACCTTTTCAACAGAGTCACCACTACTAGCCCTTCTCGGGTCATCAACAGGGTTCTCACCCTAAGAGACAAGGCCATGGAACCCAGAAGCCAAAAGCTCAGAAGCCCCAGGCCCCAGCTCCCGCACAACCCAGAGGGAGCTTTTGACTCCCAGACTCCTTCACCAGCCCACAGGAAGCCAAAATCACCTCGGACCAGTGGGTACTGCAAGTTGTGAGGGAACCTTCAGCAGGTACCACACAGGTTCTTCCCAGGTGAGCCAGTGCGACTTCTCCTTCAGCAGACTCTTCTGCTCTCAGAGCTCACAGGTCTGCTCAGGGACAATGCAGTAGAGCCTGTACCAAACACCCATGGGGAAAGGGCTTCTACTCCAGATACTTCCTTGTCCCAAAGAGGACTGGGGGCCTCAAGCCCATACTAGACCTGAGAAACTTAAACAAGTTTCTGTTGAGGGAGAAGTTAAAGATGATCTCCCTTGGAACACTGCTGCCCTTCCTCCACCAGGGATGTTGGCTGTGCTCCTTTGATCTAAAGGATGCATACACACACATCCTGATCCACCCCTCCCACAGACAATACCTATGGTTCGTGGTTGGGGAAGGCACTACCAGTACAGAGTGCTACCCTTTGACCTGGCCTTCTCCTCATGGGTGTTTATCAAATGCTTGGCAGTGGTTGCCACCCACCTGCGAATACAAGGGGCCTTTGTCTTCCCCTATCTAGATGACTGCTAATCGGGGGTGGCATGGCCTCAGAGATCAGTCTTGCCGCAGAGCATGCAATCACCCTTCTACAGCACCTGTGGTTCATCATCAACTACCCCAAATCCCTTCTCTCTCCAGCCCAAAGCCTGGAGTTCATAGGTTCCAGGCTGGACAGGTTACAGGTCAAGGCCATCCTCCCAAGAGAAAGGGCAGGAGAGATACAGTGCCGCCTATCTTTCTCGGCTTGTCTCCTCGCCTGCTGGGCCACATGGCCTCGATGGTCCATGTCACGCCCTCAGCTCGCTTACAGATACGGAGAGCACAGTGGTGCCCGCTCACAGTGGACTCAAGCCAGAGGCAGGCTAAGGGACAGGGTCAGGGTTACCTGCCAGCTGGCAGAGGCCCTCAACTGGTGGCAAACCCCACACCACCTCCAGGTGGGAATGCCCTTCCAGGCACCTGCACCCGAGAGGACCCTGACCAAGGACGCTTCCCTCCTGGGTTGGGGGGTGCATTGTGGGGACCACCGCACATAGGGCAGCTGGTCTAAGGAGAAGTCACTCTTACAGATCAATCTCCTGGAGCTCAGGGCAGTTTTCCTAGCCCTGTGAGCGTTATGCCACCACCTGTGACACCGGTCCTTACTCATCCAGATGGATTATCAAGTCGCCTTGTTCTATATCAACAATCGAGGGAACAGGCTCGTACTCCCTCTGCCAGGAGGCGGTGGCCTTCCTGTCCTTTGCAGCTCGCAGTGGCATGCTCTTGTGAGCAGTCTACTTCCCTGGCCAGTACAACTGTGTAGCAGACAGGCCGAGCAGAGTCCTTAGGCCGCATGAGTGACACTTGATACCCAAGGTGGCCAAGAGGCTCTTCCACCTCTGGGGCAGGTCCATGATGGATCTATTTGCCTCTCTGGACAACACGTAGCTGCCTTGCTTCTGCTTGCGCAAACCGCACCCGGAGAGAATGGCGAC
Organism: Ichthyophis bannanicus; assembly: GCA_033557465.1. Taxonomy (NCBI): domain Eukaryota; kingdom Metazoa; phylum Chordata; class Amphibia; order Gymnophiona; family Ichthyophiidae; genus Ichthyophis; species Ichthyophis bannanicus. Next base: position 1,130,781,629 of record CM066033.1, read on the forward strand.
AGACACCTTCCTGATCTCGTGGTCCGAGGGCCTATTCTATGTGTTCCCATCAACCCCTCCCTGTTGCCAGGACCATCTTCAAAGTCCAGAGCGAGAGGGCGTCAGTCATACTGATTGCCCTCAGGTGGCCGAGACAGCCCTGGTTTCCACTGCTGCTCTCCTTGTAAATGGCACTCCCAGTTCCGCTGGTCCGAGCTCTGGACCTCCTCTCCCAGGAGGAGAGCTCACTCCTGCACTCCAACCCTTTCAACCTTCCAAAAGAAGTCGAGGAGATCCTACTGGCCTCCACCAGATGGGCCTATGCCTTTAAGTAGAGAAGGTTCTCTGTTTGGTGTGTGGAAAGAGGAGAGAACACCACCTTCTGCCAGTGCAAGTAGCATTCCTAGTACCTACTATACCTGTCCCACACTGGGCTGAAGTCTAACTCGGTGAGGGTGCATCTGAGCGCTGTAGCCGCTCACCATCATCCTATTGAATGGAAACCCTTTTCTGGCCTGGCCCTGGTCTCCAGGTTCCTCCGTGGCCTCCTGTTAACTGGCAGCAGAGTTGGGCCTCAACGTGGTACTCTCCCAGCTCACCAAACCGTCATTCGAGCCCATGGCCACTTGCCACCTATGGTACCTGTTCTGGAAAGTGGCCTTTCTGGTGGCCCTCACATTCGCCCAAAGAGTGAGCGAACTCCAGACCCTGGTGGCGGACCTAACCATATACAAGGTTCTATAACAGGAATGGGCAAACTATGGCCGGCCCGGCGGACCTTTTAATCCGGCCCGCTGTATCAGTTATCCTGGTGAACAAATGGACTGCTGCAGAGGGAGCCGGAGAAGCCCGCGCGAAGCCCCGGCTCCCTCTGCACAGCCCGCCAGCGTGAAGAGCCTTTACCTTCACGCTGGCGGCTGTTTCAATGAAGCCACGAATGCCGCGAGAGGTTAAAGGGCATTGCCTTTAACCTTTCCCGGCATTCGCGGCTTCATTGAAACAGCCGCCAGCGGGAAGGTAAAGGTTCTTCATGCTGGCGGGCTGTGCAGAGGGAGCCGGGGCCTCGCGCGGGCTTCCCTGGCTCCCTCTGCAGCCCCTTAGACAGCGCAGGGCTCTTCGGGGGGGCGGCTAGGACTGGATGGGCTGTGATGGGGGGGGAACAGACTGGAAATGGGCTGTGATGGGGGGGGGAAACGGACTGGAAATGGGATGTGATGGGGGGGGAACGGACTGGAAATGGGCTGTGATGGGGGGGGGAAACAGACTGGAAATGGGCTGTGATGGGGGGGGGAAACAGACTGGAATTGGGCTGTGGTGGGGGGGGGAAACGGACGGGAAATGGGATGTGATGGGGGGGAACGGACTGGAAATGGGCTGTGATGGGGGGGGGGGAAACAGACTGGAAATGGGCTGTGATGGGGAGGGGAGAACGGACTGGAAATGGGCTGTGATGGGCGGAGCACTGAAAATGGTCTGTGATGGTGGGGGGGATAGGACTGGAAATGGGCTGTGATGGGGGGAGGACTGCAAACGGTCTGTGATGGTGGGGGGGATAGGACTGGAAATGGGCTGTGATGGTGGGGACGGCCGAAATGAATATGGGCTGGGATGGGGGAAACAGACTGGAAATGGGCTGTGATGTGGGGGGGGGGAACAGACTGGAAATGGGCTGTGATGGGGGGGACGGAAAATTGGGCTGGGATGGGGGGAAACATACTGGAAATGGGCTGTGGTGGGGGGGGGAGAACAGACTGGAAATGGGCTGTGATGGGGGAACGGACTACAATTGGGCTGTGATGGGGGGAGGACTGCAAATGGGCTGTGATGGTGGGGGGGATAGGACTGCAAATGGGCTGTGATGGTGGGGGGAATGGACGAAATGGGCTGTGATGGGGGGGGAACTTGGACTGGAAATGGGCTGATGAAGGGCTGGATTAGGACTGTGTAAATGTGTTTGAAATTGAGAATTGCAACAACAAAGCTATCTCCTGACTTTGATGCCTTAACAAAAAAGGGAGACCAACAACACTGTTCACACTAAAATTGAAGGTACTATTTTATGAAAGAAATACATTGCATAAAAGTTTTGTAAAATAACTCTTTTTATGCTTTTCTACCTTAAATTAATCTAAACATTTAATGTTACAAATTTAAATTTAATTTATATTAATTCACACATACACACCGTCCATCTACTCGGTCCGGCCCCCGGGTCCAATATATGATCCCATTGCGGCCCTCGAGTCAAAAAGTTTGCCCACCCCTGTTCTATAAGAACAGGGTAGTGCTCTTCATGCATCCCAAATTCCTCCCGAAGGTGGTATCTCCTTTCCACTTCAATCAAGAGGTGGTCCTTCCCACCCTCTTCCCGTGGCCTCACGCCGGCAGGGGGGAACTAGTACTTCATATACTGGATTGCAAACGGGCCCTGTTCTTCTTCCCACTGTGGACCTAGGCTCATCGCGAAGCCCCTCAGCTGTTCATCTCTTATCATCTCAGCTGACTGGGGCTCTTCGTGACCAAGCAAACTCTGTCCACATGGGTGGTGGACTGTATTACCCTCGCCTATGAGCGAGCTGGCCTCTCCCTTGAACACCCGGATCACAGCGCATCGTGTGAGGGCAATGGCCACGTTGGTGGCCACCCTCCGCTCAGTGCTGATGACTGAGATATGCAAGGCCTCAACATGGTCTTCAAACCATATGTTCACAGCTCACTACTGCCTGGAGAATGAGTCACGCAGGGACAGTGCGTTTGACCAGGCAGTACTCCGTAATATTCTCAGGGTATAGGCAACTCCTTCCCTCTGATCCTTTTGTGTTCAGTCTACCGGAGTGATGGTGTCACTGGACGATAGGGTTCTGCAGAGTCTCTCAGTGGATACTTACTCTGCTGCAACTCACAGCTACCCGACTTGGTTGCCGTTGGTGCTGTCGTGGTTTGGTCCTCGCAGCCTGGAGCTAGGGAGTCCCATATGTGAGGACTGACTTCCTGCTTGTTCCTGGAGAAAGTGTAGTCATTCACCTGTAAAAGGTGATCTCCAGGAACAAGCAGGAATGAGTCTTCACATATGGGTACGTCGGTACTGACAGAGTCTGCGCGGGAACGCTTCCCAGCGTCCAATCAAAGAGCTTTTGGAAGCATCCCACCATGCCTGCGTGCTGCCTTCCCGCCTTTCCCAACTGCCTCTCCTCAGTTTTTGTTTTCCGCGGAGCCGGCAGGACGTCCTCCTGTCACCGCAGAAAATTTTGTTTTTATTTCTTAGTTTTCTTGTGGTCGCAGCTGTCTCCCAACGCCACCGGTACCGCCGGTGTTTTCTTTTCTTTTCTTGTAAAATCTTCCTTCAGGGAAATATTTTTTTTTCATAGTGTCTTAGGCCTTTTAGGCCTCTTCTTTTCCTTCATGGAACCGCCAGCCACTTTCTCCGAGAAATGTTCAAACTGTGGCGGTACAACTTTATTTTTAGACCCTCGAAGTCGGTGTCTAACCTGCTTGAGTCCTGACAACAGTTTGGGGAGAAGAAGTTCTCAATATCGAGGTTCCCTCGATACACGGTTTCCCTCCAGCTTCGGGGCACCGTCTCCTTCTTCTTCTACACAGGATCAGGTAACCCACAAACAGTCTGTTAAGACTAGCCAGCGCTTGAGTGGTAGGTCTCATGCACAGCATGTAGACGGCTCCGGCCTTGCCCTCGAGGGCCCATGGGCTTCAAAACCCCGGCGGGAGTCTTCGGTCTCCAAAGCGTATAAGGGGTTTCAGATTGTTCCTGGGGTTCACCCCTCACAGAACATACCTGCGCCATGTCCGGTGGTGGCATCCGCTTCGAGCTGTACCGATACCCCGACATCGGCACTGGTGTTGGATGAAACACTCCACACCAGAGATAGTCTTCTGGCGTCTTCGGTGCCTTCGGGACCGGTGGATACTCTCCAGACTGACTTTTCAGTATCGGTATCAGCACCGATACTGCCACCGACGTCGGTACCCTCCAGATGTGCATCGATAGCCTTGCTTCCCTCGATGCCGAGTCTGGAATTGATCTCCAGTCTGGAGGACTGGGTACAGACTCGCCTTGGTACCGGTTCTCGGCGGTACCTAAGGCTCGGTTCCGATGATTCGGATCCACAACTCTCAGTTCCCCCGAGGCCGATTGAGTTGTCATTAGCTGACCTTCATTCACCGGTATCAGACACGGTACCGAAATCGGTACCGATGTCTCCATTACCCTTATGGTCGGTGCCTTCCATGCTTCGCTTGTCGATGCCGAGTTTAGAATCGCTCTCTAGTTTGGAAGACTCGGTACCAATACATTTTGGTACCGACACCGATCGATACCGGTGGCTCGGTACCGAAGATAGCACCCGGAGGTTTTCAGTTACCTCGGTACTGATTGAACTGTCACCGATGACTGCTCCGATGTCTTTGTCGGGCTCGACTTCGACATCGGTACCGGTATCCACAGTATCATCGTGGCCAACTTCTACCATGCTTTTTTCAACAGGATCGCTCCCTTCTATGCCTAGCTTGGAGTCGATACCTGGCATGGACAATGTGGAAATGACGGTCTCTGCTCCTGACATCCAGTACCGGCGACCATCCTTTAAACATTCCACACTACACTGTGCAAGATCTTCTATTCCTATATATCTGGATAGCTCTGTCGGTGCTCATGCTACTTCTTCAGATCTACCCTGTCCAAGGGAAAATACTATTAGGGAACCCTCTTTTCAGAGTTTCCTCCTGGATATAGCAAGATCCCTTGCCATTCCTATCCCAGGACATGATCCTGCACAGGACTCTCTTTCTACCAAAGCAAATAAGAACATAATGCTTCCTTTGCATCATTCCTTGCAGAATTTCCTTCTAGGAATGTGGGAAACACCTTTAAGGGTACCCCCACCTTCCAGAGCAACTGATCTCTTATATCAGGTGCCCCCCTCTCCAGGGTTTCAAAAGACTCAACTTCCTCATCATTCCATAGTTGTGGAATCAGCAATGAGGCGGGTAAAGAGCAAGAAAAAGCACTCTTCTTATCCGCCAGGTCGTGAGTCTAAGATACTTGATGCCTTTGGACGTCAAACCTTCCAGACATCTATGCTTTCTGCAAGAATTCTCTCATATATTTTCTATATGAGTCTATCTCTGGAGGAGGTCACAAAGCAATTACATCTTTTGACTCCTTCCCTTCCATAGTCCAGGAGTGCAGACTATTTTTCACTGCTCAAGCATCTCCAGAATATCTCTTGGTTTCTTACTCGTGCTTTCCTAGACTCTTTTGAGTCTGTTAGCAGGACTTCTGCTATAGCTATAGGGGCACGACGTAGAGCCTGGCTCCAAGCTTCAGGCTTGGACAAATGGGCACAGCACAGACTGGGACATACTCCTTGCACTGGAGACAATCTTTTCAACAAGGAGTCTTTACGTCAGGTTACTCAGTTCTCCACTGACTTACCTGTTCCTAGGAGCTGTTCTGCACCTTCTTCTGTCCCAGTAGGTAGGAAATCTCCGGCCAAACTTTCTTCCCATAGGAGAAGAAGGTTTTATGCATCATCTGCCCATCATACAGATGTTCCCAAACAGGGGAAGCATCGTCCTGGTCTGCAGAGTTCAACCTCTCACCAGGCTCAGCAAACCCAGCAACCACAGGGTTTCTGATAAATTCATCAGATGCTTGTGACTCTGGGGATTACAATCTGCAATTGCTTCTTCTCATTAGAGACAATCCACTGCTGTCATTCTAAATCCTAAACATGGATCTCTTCCCGAAAGACATCCATTCTTTCTATGTTCTATGAGCTGTTAGGATGTTCATGCTTCTAGTTCACAGGATTTTTCCTCTCTTTCCTTCTAGGGAAAGAGGTCTATCCACTATCAAATGATAGTGTCCTGTGCCAGCATGTCTTTTTTCCCTCCTGTAAACTTACTACTTTGTAAGTTTTTTTTCAGCTCCTTTCTCTTTACCCTCTTACCAGGGTTTTTCCTCTGTAAGAGCGGTATTGCTTCACTGGAGGGCTTTTCTTCAACCTCTCTAGTTTTCTTACTTTTCCAGTGTGGAGTTCTCTTCTCTGAGTTGACTCCTCTTTTTCAATCTTGCTTTGAAGCAGTTCATCAGACACGTCCAGAGTTTTCTACTCTTGTTTTGTCTGTTCTTACTGTTTTTAAACAGTACCATTCTTATGCTGTCTGGCAAGCAGCTGCCAATGCAGGAGCCTTAATGTTTCAACCACTGGTTCTTCTCCACCAGCAACCAGATTTGTCCTCCACTAACATTCTGTCTGGTCTTAGTACTTGCTCCAAGTCAGTGCGTCATCTGTCTTGGAAATTTTTCACTACAAGCTTGCTGGATTGTCTTCTCTTTCTGCCATCTCCATTCCCCTGGGTTGGGCAGCATAGTTGACATAGCTGCTGGCTCTTCTGCAGCCAGTTCTATCTCCCCATTCTCCTGCATCATCCTCTCTGCAATTCTACAGAGAAGCTCTCCACTATGGGCCCTTGCTAGAGAGCATGGGGGGGAGGGGGGGCTTTTTCTCCAACAGCCATACTAGATGGTTGAAAAAGGCTTTTTCAGTCATGTCTCCCATGACTAGAAAAGTTCTCCTTTTTAATATAAAGAACATAGGCCTCCTCTTACGTGAAAGCTTAAGGAGTTGCTAATTCCCTGCTTTGGTCCATAGTATTTCCAATAGGGAATATGTTTTCCCCTTCCAGCTCGTCCTCATGGTAAGAACGCATGATACCTTTTTGCCCTTAAGCAGGTCAGCATGGTATCTCATTTCTATGCGTCTTCTATTCACTTACCATGCTAGAATTCTAGAATACTCGGGACTTGCAGGCTGCAGACTGATATCATCCTCTACTTTCACGTAACCATCCTGGTTATTCTACTACCTAGCATTCCTGTAGCCATAACCAGTGGGAATTGATTCTCTATATGTCTTCTCAAGTAGGTTCCACCTTCTTGTTATTAGATGAATCTTTCCTCTCCACATTTTCCTATGTGGATACTTTTTGTAGGCATATCTCTGTTCGCTTCTAGCAGCCTTCCATAGTGAGGTCTATATATATATATATATATATATATATATATATATATATACTTCAATATGGAAGTCTGCAAGAAGCAGACAGAGATATGCCTACAAAAAGTATATATATATATATAGTCGGCGCTCCCCCTTGTGGCCTGGCAGTTGTCTAGGGGTAAGAGGGCACCCCGATCGTCCTTTGTATTAGAAATAGCCCATTCGCATGTAGTTGTGTCTGGATAGATTAGAGCCAAGATCAAAGGTCGCAGGAAATTCCTTTTATTTAGGAAATAAGGTTCTACTTGACCAAATCAAATTCTTTGGTAAGAAATTTGAATATTACAAACAAAAGTAATCAGGATGCTTCTCCATTCATAAACATAAGCCTTATCTCTCCGTCCTTGGCTTGGCCTTGCTTCTGCGGCTTAGTTTAAACACATATTCACAAAAGGTAATCCTTTACAAACAGCAGTCTGTTCTCCGGTCCCCAGGAGGCAGTACAGTACTTCACTGTTACTTTCACAGCTTTGCATAGCACTAATTCCCTGGTCCACCAACAGGCTTTAAAACTCAGTACATTTCTCTCCAAGATACTTTCAAACTTTTAGCTCACTCATGGCTCCATTAATCTTGCAGCTTTGTCAGACCAGCATTCATTAATTTGCCTGGCTAAAAGTTATAGGCTTTAGCAAAGACTATTCTCATTCAGAACTTCTGGGTTTTTCTCCAATTACTTTAAAAACCCTTTCAGCTTCTTATTCCTCTCTGGCACAAAGAGAACATTCAAACTCCATATCAGAAACCTCACTTTCATTATAAGTGTCTCCCAGTTCCATCTCCTCTCCACTGGACTCTCTCAGAGACTTGTTCTCCACAGCGTCTGCCTGAGGAGCCTTCACATGCTGCAAACCTTTTATCAGCTGCTCCCAATTAGACTTCTCACTGTGAGAGGTTGTGGGGGAAGGGCAGGAAAAGGCTTCCCTATTCAAAAGCTTTTTAAGGGCTTGTAAAGGGTTCACCCTGCCAGCAGTGTGGTGTCCCCTTGTAGGCTCAGCTAGAGACGTACCCTTGCTTTCAGGTTCTCTCAGGAATACTCTACTCCTCTGCTTCCCAACAGTAGCTTGGTTAAAACCAACTCTTCCAGGCTTCACGTCAGCTGCAGGTTTCCTGTCTGCTGAGCTGTGCTCCAGGCTGGAACTGTCCCTGTACTGTCTGCAGGAGGTATTTCCTCTAAACCTTCCAGTAAGGTCTCTGCCCTTCAGCTCTGTCCTCAGAGGCTCCTTACACTGAGAGTGGCCAGTCCACCAGCCTTTAGAAAATATCTCTTCCTCAGAAGAGTCTTCCCCTGGGCTTTTCTCTGACCTTCTCTCCTCTCTGTTCCTGTGTCTGTTCAGCTTCCTCCGTCCCACCGAGGCTGCAACAACTCCCGAGGTTGAATCTGAATCTCTGTCTGTGTCTGCTCCTTCTCTGTCTCTCCTTGAATGTAGAGCTGCGTTTCTCTCTCCGTCTCTCCTTGAACGTGGAGCTATGCCTGAGTCTCCGTTTCTGTCTCCGTTTTTCTTGTGAGTGAAACTTCCCTGCCTAAATGTTTGGGGCTGTCCTATGGCTCTTGACTCCGCCCCCAAACCTCTCCCATCACCTCCCTCGGTTTCCATGGGAACTGGGTGTGTCTTTGGCTCTACACTCCTGTGCAGGGAATCTTTGGCTTTGTTTAGAGTGTTAACCCTTGCTGTGCCCGCAGTTCTTTTGGGTTCAGGAAAAAAGGACTGTTTTTCCTCTCTTTTTCTCCACTCTAAACCTTCTTCTCCACCACAATATATATATATATATTCATGCCTATAGCACACATCTTACAGATGTCTATGTCTATCATGTGTGAGTATTTTATGCCCTTCATATCTCACTATAGATATATTCTCATATATCTATATGATATATCTATATCTATATGTATCTGTCGAGATATTTTACTATCGGTAGATATGTTTCTACTTTATCTACCTCACTGTCGAAGCTCATATAGCCATATGATTCTGACAGATGGGCTTTACCCATACTTATGCTATCCAGCATGTTTTGGGGTCCTACACTCACAACCACTTTTGTGGTAGTTAACACCTCCCTTAACCCTAAGGTTAGGTACCTCTAAAGCTCTCCATGTTCCAATATCTCTCCCAGCTGCCTTCAGTTAGGAGAGACATTGCGGATCTTCAGCTACTCACAGGCTCTAACGCCTCCGGTGTTGTCCTTTCTTTTGGGATACAAGGGGTTCCCATACCCTTTCTCCCCACAAGGACTGGGCCTGTCTGTCCAAATCGGTTAGCCTTTCTCTTTTTGTTCCTAAGAGTGAGCCACTTTGCTACCAAAAGAGTTGGGCTTTTATCATAAAGCCTTCCGCTGAAGGCCCACCGTTTTTTGTGCTACCCCAGTTTTCTCCTACTGGGGTTCCCTGTTACCTTTCAGGATTCTGACCTCCATTGCTTTTCCTACAGGTTTACTACCTCTACTTACAGTGAGGTCCTTCTCGAGGTTCCTCTACTGGGTTCCCCAGTAGATCCCATGAACCTCCATACTTCTCTGAAGTCCTGTTAGGGGAGGTCCCTATTGCAATATATTTTTCTTTGCAATATCATTGATGACAATTATCATCCACACATGGACTCCTTGTCTGCAAACCTATGCTAGGTTAGCTATTACACAGCACCTTTCTTTCTTCAACTCCTACCCTCCATCCTCAGGATGCCTGGTGTTCTGGGAGATAGCATGTTCCAACCTATGAAATGCTGTGACTCCAGGCATCTCAGCTTGGGAGTCCCCATATGTGAAGACTCATTCCTGCTTGTTCCTGGAGATAGCACAGTTACTTACCTGTAACAGGTGATCTCTGGGAACAGCAGGAATAAGTCTTCACAACCCACCCACCTCCCCGGGAGTTGTATCTCTATCTTTCCTTTCCTCTCTCTCTCTCTTTGTCTCAGCTTTAAAACTTAACTGAGGAGAGGCAGTTGGGAAAGGCGGGAAGGCAGCATGCAGGCGTGGTGGGATGCTTCCAAAAGCTCTTTGATTGGACGCTGGGAAGCGTTCCCGCGCAGACTCCATCGGTATCGACGTACCCATATGTGAAGACTTATTCCTGCTGTTCCCAGAGATCACCTGTTACAGGTAAGTAACTGTGCTTTCTCCAGGGACAGCAGGAATCAGTCCTCATAACCCTCCCTTCTCCCCAGGTAGTTGCCTCCCTACCTTGTTTTAGTTTACTTCCGTCCTACTATGTCATCTGAATGAGCAAGATGGCACCTTTGTGCATGAAGGGGACCACACATGTGTGGTGGCATATTCCAAAGGCTTTCTTTGAAAGCTGGGGCAATGCTTCCACGTGGGCTCCGTTGGTACTGATGCCACCTATATGTGAGGACTGATACCTGCTTACCTGGAGAAAACCTGTTACAGGTGAGTAACTATGCTTTCTCTGCAGCTGTTCCTCTCTTCCCCTCCTCATCTTGCTGCCTTTTCTCTTTATATCTCATTTCCAGGAAGAAGCAGGAAGTCAGTCCTCACATATGAGTGATGTTGGCGCCGATGGAGCCCACGCGGAAGCTTCTCCCCAGCTTTCAAACAAAGCCTTTGGGAGACGTATTACACATGCGTGGTCCACTTCCCGCCCAAGGGTGCCATCTTGCCTCAGTCTCCTTTTTTTTCCACAGAGCCCTTTGGATATTCTTTTTACCCCAGAAAAAGTCAGATTTTTTTATAGTTAAATTTTGTTCAGTTTGCACAGCAGTTCCTTTCCACCGTGGCATCGCTCCTCGGATTCATTTATCCATTTTCCACTTTTTTCATCGTCCACCTCAACCAGCATTCGCTCCCTTTTTCAGCTGAAGGCCTCTGACTCCTGCCGGGAGGCAGGGACCCCTTTTTTCCCGATGGCCTCAAGTGACTTCAAAAAGTGTGACTGGTGTGGTAGTTATGTCACATACCGATTCACATGACTGCTGCTTCGATGCCTTGGCCCGGAGCACAACAACTCCGACTGCGAACTCTGCAGAACATTGACCCCAAAGGCCTTAAAGAGTCGCCATAAGCAGCCGGAAAATTTTTTTAATAAGTCTGACTCCACCCTGGAGTCTCCTGTAACACCACACTACAGGGCCCCTTCTGATACCTTTGTGCCCCACAAAGCCAGAGCCTCTTCAGAGTTCCGCGGCCGTGTCTCCTCCAAGTTTAAGTTCCTGGAGGTGGAGCATATGAAGAAATCCTGGAAGACTGTCTTGGAGGACGGATCAGGGAAGAAGGTGAAATCCCACCCCAGGTCCTACAGCCCCAGGCGTGAGTCTGAGGAATCAGGTCAGGAGTGGCCCTCCAAGTTGCCCCGCAAGGAGTCTTCGGCTACCACCGACTGGCCTCAGGCCTCCAAGGCCATCCTCATCGAGGACTCCCCCCTCAACAGTACCAACACCGGGCCTGAGGTCCTCATTGCCTGTGTTGAAGACTGCGGAGGCAGCTGCCATGGAGACCAGAATGGCATCCCTAGAGAGCAGTATATATGCCCTAGTGGCCATGCAGGGGTATACTTATGCCTGGCTCATCTGGTTCATCCGCCCTGACAATGGGACCCTCAACATCAAGGGCTTCCCTGTACGTCAAGCCAGTCCTCAAGCATCATCAGCTTCGAGAGAGCCCCAGCCCCAGTTGAGGTCCATGTCTCGGCCCCGTTCTTCTGGACACCGGTCCTTCCAAGTGAACACCTGCGGCTCGGACCGACGATCCTCCGGACGTCCTGCACCATGGAGAGCAGTCTTCAACCAAGGTGATTGTGCATTGTCGGACCCTTAGTCCGACCGAGCCTGAATGGGTGACCGAGGACAAAGAGTCCCCGGACACGAGGCGACACCATTATGTGCCCTCGGACCCATCTCTCCTGACAACCTGATGCTGCTCCCCACCCAAGGATGTTGCATTCTTCAATTTAAGGAATATGGCCAATGCTTTCATGATTGAGGCCGAGGCCAAGGAGGACTTGTGAACCGAGGAATCGGAGATTCTCATATACGAAGCACCCCTGATGGAAACTCTTACGGTTCCGGTGCCCCCGAATCTTCGGCTGCCGCCTCCTCTGGATGTGGGAAACACCAGCATCGATACCAATTGTCAGCAAGCAACCCGATGCCATGTACCGGGTACTCTGGAGCCCTGGGTTCCATAAGGCCCAGCTCCCCCACAACTCAATGGTCGTGGAGTCGGTCATGCGCTGGCTTAAGAGCCAAAAGACACACTTGTTGGTGCCGCCTGGCAGGGAGGCCCAAACCCTCGATGCCCTCGGCCAAAATCTTTTCAGGGCTCGATGCTAACATGCCGAATCCACTCATACCAGCTCTATATCGGCATGTACCTGAAGGATCTGTTGGGGGAGCTCGGGGGATTCTCGGCAGGCTTCTGAGAACCCCTACAGAGGTTCCATACCCTAACCTAGGTGGTAAAGAAACGTTCAAAGTTCCTGTCCCAAGCAGCCTATGATGGATTTGAGTTATCGGCTAAGGTGGTCGCCGCAGGCATCGGGGCATAACGCCAAGCATGGCTGCAGTTGTCCAATCTGGAACAGTGGATATTGGACAAACTGATTGATGTCCCCTGCACAGGTGAAAACCTGTTTGGGAAACCCATAGTAGAGACCCGAGTATGTAACGATATCCAGGCTCTCGAAACAGACCTCTGTGCAACCCAGAAAGAAAACCCAAGGGATAAAGCCCTTCTTCCAGAGGAAGAAAGGGGTTTCAGTACTACTCCGTACTTCCATACCTTCTCGGGCCCTCAACAGGCCCAGCAACAATAAGGCTATGGACATGGTCCCAGAAAGCATAAAGCCCCAGGCACCGGCTCAAGCTCAGCCCCAGGGGAGGCTTTTGATGGCCTGGATGCAACCCTAACACTCCCAGGAGGTCCTTTGCTGCCCACAGGGGGGTGCCTAGCCCTGTTTGCCCGCAAGTGGACAGCCATTACCACTGATGCCGGGGTATTGCAGGCGGTGAAGGAGGGTTACCTCCTCCATCTACATCAGATGCCGCCCCTGTTCTTCCCGGGAGAGCCCACCAAGCCTCTTCTCCACCAGACCCTGCTCTTCACCAAGCTAGAAAGACTACTCTGGGACAAAGCATTGGAGCCAGTCCCAAAATACCTCTAGGGCACTGGCTTCTATTCCATGTACTTCCTCGTTCCCAAGAGGACTGGGAGCCTCAGTCTCATCCTGGACTTGTGAGAGCTCAACAGGTTTCCGGTCAGGGAGAAGTTCAAGATACTCTCCCTTGGAGCACTGCTGCCATTCCTCCAGTAGGGAGACTGGCTTTTCTCCTTAGACCTAAAGAATGCTTACATTCACATCCTAATCTACCACAGCCACAGAAAATACCTCCAGGTGGGGGTGGGGGGAGCAGCGCTACCAATGCAAAATACAAGGTACTGCCCTTTGGGCTGGCCTTGTCTCCAAGGGTCTTCACAAAATGCCTTGCGGTAGTCGCAACCCATCTCAGGCTTTGGCGCAGCTGGACATCCTTTAGGCAAAAGCTTTTCTCTTTCAGGAGAGGTCAGTAAGCCTCAGGGAACTAGCCACAGAGGTGCAACTGCGCAGGACAATGCCTGCCCGGCTTCTCCTCTATTGTGACACATGGCCCCATGGTCCACTTGACCCTGAAGCCCACCTACACATGAGTGCAGCCCAGTGGTGCCTCCGCTCTCAGTGGACCCAAGCTACAGGCAGGCTCTGGAACAGAGTGCATGTGACCCGCCAGCTGACAGACACCCTTGGATGATGGCAGAATCCAGGTCACCTTCAGACTGGGATGTCCTTCCAGGCACCCACCCCCCAGAAAGTCCTCATCACGAATGCCTCTCTAACATGCTGGGAAGTGCATTGCAACAGCCTCCAGACACAAGGCTACTGGTCCCAGAGGGAATCTACAATGCAGATCAATCTGGAAATCAGGACCATATTCCTGGTCCTCAAAGCCTTCATCCACCAGCTATAGTACCACACGGTGCTGATCTAGACCAACAATCTGGTCACGATGTTCTACATGAACAAACAGAGGGGAACAGGGCTGTACCTCCTCTGCCAGGATGCAGTAGCCCTCTGCTCTTATGCCACAAGCAGAGGGGATGCTCCTGAGTGTGGTCTACCTCCCGGGTGAGGACAATGTCTTGGTGAACAAGCTGAGCAGGGTACTCCAGCCACACAAGTGGCACCTGGACCCAACAGTAGCCTCATGGCTTTTCCTGCTCTGGGGCGTCCTAGTGATGGACCTGTTCGCCAGCACAGACAACGCGCAGTTGCCCCGTTTCTGCTCCCTCCCACTGCACCTGCCTTGGGTAGTGGCAGATGCATTCCTCATCCCATGGTCGGAAGGCTTCCTATACGCCTTCCCCCCAACGCCACTGACTGCCCAAAACCCTGTTCAAAGCTCAACATGACAGAGCGCCCCTAGTTCTGATACCCCCTCGGTGGCCCAGACAGCCCTGGTTTCCACTGCTCCTCTCTCTATTGATGTTACCGTCTATTCCCCTGGGCTGAGTCCCAGCTCTACTCTTGCAGGAGCAGGGCTCTCTCCTACACCCCAACGTGGGGTCCTTCTCACTCATGCCTTGGCTGCAGAAAGGGTAGTGCTAATTCACTTCAACCTTCCACGGGATATGCAAGACATCTTCCTGGCCTCTCAGAAGGCCTCCATGAGGCACAGAAAAGTAGACAAACCCATTCTCCTGCTCAGTGCACGTAGTACCTATTCTACCTATCGCAGGTGGGACTTAAGTCCAACTCAAAGGACACCTAAGCACCATCGCGGTGTATCATCACTCCTACTACTACTATTACTACTATTTAGCACTTATAAAGCGCCACACATGCAGCGCTGCACAGCTAACCTACAAGAGGTAGCCAACATACAAGAGACAGTCCCTTCTTGTCAGAGTCCTGCTCATCAGAGCTTACAGTCTATTTAGAAAAGTACAAAGCATTCTCCAGGACCAAGCAGGAAGTCAGTCCTCGCATATGGTGACATAGGCGCCGACGGAGCCCCCATGCGGAGCATTTCCCCAGCTTTCAAAGAAAGCCTTTGGGAATGCAGCGCGCATGCGCAGTCCCCTTCCCGCCCAAGGGTGCCATCTTGCTCAGTCTTCTTTTTTCCGCGGAGCCCAACGGACGTGTATCGTGGTCACCCGTGAAAAAGTTGATTTTTTCAGTGTGGATCCGTGTAATTACTCGGTTCGACGACGGTTCCCTTTCCCGCCTGGGCCCGGTACACCGGTATTGAGCCCGGACTTCATTTTTCGATTTTTGTCCTTAGAGACTAGCGTTCGCGCCATTTTTTCATTTTTCCCTGGCAGCCCAGTCTTTTGACCTTGCAGGGGCTCTTTTTCCCCCGATGGCTTCCAGCGGATTTAAGAATTGTGATCGGTGTAAGAAACTGATGTCTCTCACCGACACACACGACTGCTGCCTCCGATTCCTCGGGCCGAACCATGACTCGCTGGTCTGTGTCCCGTGTGGCAAAATGTCCTCCAAGGCATTGAGGAGCCGGCAGCACCAACGCGAAAGGATCTTCTCTGATTCCGCGTCTGGCCGAGCCCGGACTTTGTCAGAGGCCTCGACGTTTCGGGAGTCCAACCCCGAGCATCGTCGTGGCTCCTCTGAGAGAGGGTCTCCTTCGCGGGAGCACCGCAGGAAGAAGAAACCCGTGAAGGCGGCGTTGGTGGATGCTCTTGGCTCCTCGACTGCCAGGTCGCATAGCCCCGACCACCGTCCAAGGTCTTCAGAGTCGGAGAGGCCTGCTAAACAACCTCATGTAGAGACGGAGGCCCCGCGTCACGTGAGTACTGTAGTCCTCGTAGACTCTCCGGGGGAGCCAACGTCTGGCCCGACGCCGTCGGGGCCCGAGTCGGAGGCTGCTGGGTCTCCTGAGCTCGGACTCAGGTTGACGGCCTTGGAGAGCAGCTTGGCTGCCTTCATGGAACAGCAGCGGGTACTGATCGCCGGTCTCACCGGTGCATCTGCCCGACCACCGGGACCTCGACTTCCAAGTCGACCCCAGAGGCCGAGCCGATCCTCGAGTCCATGAGATCTCGAGTCGATCCTCTGCCGAGGTCCCCCTCGATCTCCCGTGCGGGACCGAGGTCATTGACGCCGATACCCTCGGAGTCAGGGTGGATGGCATTGGTGCCTGCCCGACCGGAGCCACTCGACTCCTCCTCGGAGGGGTCGGGATGGGAAATGGAGGATGAGGAGGGACAGCAGGGAGTGGGGTTATGACTCCAGTGGCATAGCCTCTCCTGCTCAGCTGGCCCCTCTCAGCACAGGAGGCCGGCTGACCCTGTATGCCCACAGGTAGTCAGCCATAACAGGGGATGCTTGGGTGCTCAGCATTGTCCAGAGGGGCTATTTGCCCCACTTCAACCAGTTACCCCCCTCCTACTTTCCAGGGGAGCCTCTAAGACACCCTCTTCACAGGAACTTACTCCTTCAGGAGTTGACAAGTCTTCTACAGGAGCAGGCGGTGGAACTGGTGCCCCACCACCTGAGGGGGCAAGGCTTCTATTCCAGGTACTTTCTAGTACCAAAAAGGAAAGGAGGCCTCAGGCCCATCATCGACTTGAGAAATCTCAACAAGTTCCTGGTGAGGGAAAATTTCAAGATGCTTACCCTTGGAATACTGCTGCCCTACCTCCAGCAGGGAGTTTGGCTATGCTCCTTAGACCTAAAGGATGCTTATACTCACATCCTCATTCATCCAGACCACAGACAATATCTCAGATTTGTAGTGGGAGGAAATCATTTTCAGTACAGAGTACTTCCATTTGGTCTAACCTCCGCACCCAGGGTTTTCACCAAATCCTGGCGGTGGTAGCGGCCTATGTCAGAGTCCTGGGCATATTTGTCTTTCCATACCTGGACGACTGGCTCATCAGGAGTCAGTCTCCACAGGAAACCAGACAGGCCACCCTCCGCACTGTCTCCCTTCTACAGCATCTGGGGTTTGTCATAAACTTCGCAAAGTCCACTTTGCACCCCTCACAGAACACAGAGTTCATAGGAGCAAGGCTTATCTGCCTGTAGACAGGGCCCACAGACTGATGGAGTTGGCCAGACAGTTTCACAGCAATTCTCTGGTTTCTGCCAGGTAATTCTTGAGACTATTAGGCCCTATGGCATCCACAGTCCATGTTACTCCAAATGCCCATCTACACATGCGGCCTGCTCAGTGGGGCCTCAGAACTCAGTGGCTGCAAGCCACAGGACACTTGGGAGACAAAGTAAGGGTGTCCAAATGACTGGCGGCCTCCCTGCAATGGTGGCTGCATCTCCCGAATCTAGTGCAAGGAGTGCCTTTTCAGGCACCGCCACAAACACACGTGCTGACGCTTCTCTTCAGGGTTGGGGTGCACATTGCCAGGGGGCATGCACCCAGGGCCTCTGGTCCCCTTGGGAGGCCGCACAGCAGATCAACCTCTTGGAGCTGAGAACTATCAGTTTGGCTCTCCAAACGTTCTCTCATGCCCTCTCTCACCAGTCTGTTCTGGTTCAGACAGACAATCAAGTTGCCATGTTCTACGTGAACAAACAAGGAGGCACAGGGTCCTGACTTCTGTGTGAGGAGGCTCAGGCCCTGTGCTCATGGGCAGTCAAACAGGGCATGCTCCTCAAGGCAGTTTATCTGCCCGGCCAAGAGAATTACCTGGCAGACAGGTTGAGCAGGATTCTGCAGCCTCACGAATGGCAGTTGAATCCTCTAGTGGTCCAGCGGATTTTCCTCAGGTGGGGTCTTCCAACCATCAATCTCTTTGCCAGTCCGCTCAACCGTCAACTACCCAGGTTTTGCTCCAGACAACCGTATCCTCTGAGAATAGCAGCAGATGCCTTTCTAATCTCTTGGTCTATGAGCCTACTGTATGCGTTTCCTCCCACGCCGCTAGTGGCCCGGACCCTTTTCAAGGTGCTTCGGGACAAGGCTTCCCTGGTGGCCCCTAGATGGCCGAGGCAACTGTGGTTTCCACTCCTGCAGTTGGCTGTGGACACTCCACTCCCTCTGGGGGTGCAACCCGATCTCCTATCTCAAGATCAGGGATCTCTCTTGTACCCAACTTCCATTCCCTCAATTTGATGGCCTGGATGCTGAAAGGGTAGTTCTCGCTCCCTTACTGCTACCTAGGGAAGTGGAGGAGGTGGTCTTGGCCTCTAGGAGGCACTCCACTAGAAAATCTTATGCCCTCAAGTGGCGTAGGTTCTCCACCTGGTGTGCTCAGCACAAGGAGGATCCTTTCTCGTGCCTGGTGCCAGTGGTGCTGTAATATTTGCTTCACCTGTCCGACCTGGGCCTTAAATCCAACTCTGTTTGGGTCCACCTCAGTGCTCTGTCAGCACACCACTCACCGGTGGAAGGTCAGTCTCTGTCAGGCTACCCTTTAGTGGCCCGCTTCCTTAGAGGCCTCCTTTTGCTCAAGCCTCCGATTCGTCCACCTGCACCTGAGTGGGATTTGAATGTGGTCTTGCAACAACTTACTTGCCTGCCATTTGAGCCTCTGGCTACTTGTCCTTTACGCTTTCTTTCCTGGAAGGCGTTGTTTTTGGTAGCTCTTACCTCAGCCAGGCGAGTCAGTGAGCTACAGGCTCTGGTCTCAAAGCCACCATGCACAAGGGTCTATAGGAACAGGGTGGTCTTACGGACTCACCTAAAGTTCCTTCCAAAGGTTGTCTCCTCCTTACATCTCAATCAGGAGGTGGTTCTTCCGACTTTCTTTCCCAGGCCGCATGCCAGCCGGGCTGAAATGGTCTTGCATACCCTGGACTGTAGGAGGGCGTTGTCCTTCTACCTTGACCGTATGCAGGCACACCGAAGGGCTGTTCAGCTCTTCGTATCTTTTGACCCTAATATGTTGGGGTTACCTGTCTCCAAGCGTACCTTGTCCATCTGGGTGGCAGACTGTATCGCCTGGGCGTACAGGGCAGCCTGCCTCTCTTTGCAGGATCGAATCACGGCCCACCGTGTCAGGGCGAAAGCCACGTCAGTAGCTCATCTCTGCTCTGTTCCGTTGGCAGACATCTGCCGGGCCGCTACTTGGTCTTCAAGCCAGACTTTTGCGGCCCACTACTGCCTTGAGAGGGAGTCCCGCAGGGACAGTGCTTTCGGACAAGCGGTACTCCGTAATCTTTTTGAGGTATAGGCAACTCCTACCCTCCAGCCCTGGTGTTGGGCTACCGTATGGGGGCGTTCTCAGAGAAGATTCTTTCACGCATGCTGGGGCTCTAGAGGGAGCTCATTGTTCAGCTTGGGTTCCTGGTAGCCTGAAGCTGGGGAGTCCCATATGTGAGGACTGACTTCCTGCTTGGTCCTGGAGAAAAAGTGGTTACTCACCTGTAACAGGTGTTCTGCAGGAGCAGCAGGAATCAGTCCTCACGACCCTCCCTCCTCTCCTTGGGAGTTAGTCATATAATTCATTTAGTTTTTTTGCTGTCTTTTAGCTATGTCATCAGACTGAGCAAGATGGCACCCTTGGGCGGGAAGGGGACCGCACAAGCGCACTGCATTCCCAAAGGCTTTATTTGAAAGCTGGGGAAATGCTCCGCATGGGGGCTCCGTCGGTGCCGTCACCATATGTGAGGACTGATTCCTGCTGCTCCTGGAGAACACCTGTTAAAGGTGAGTAACCACTCTTTACAGAGCATTAGTCAATTTGGACTGTAGTTTGGTCATAAACGTTGACGGAGGTTAGGGTAAGATGAAGATGTAAGTCAGGATCTGAATGCAACGGTGAAGAGGTGGGTCTTCAACCTGGATTTGAAGAGGGCCAGGGAGGGGGCCTGGCGCACAGATACAGGTAGGCTGTTCCAGGCATATGGTGCACCGGGTGAAAGGAGCGCAGTCGGGAGTTCGCGGTGCGGGTGAAAGGCATTGATAGTAGTAGTTTGTTAGCGGAGCGTAAATTCCGAGATGGGACGTAAAGAGAGATGAGAGATAAGAGGTATTGCGGGGCCATGGAGTGTATGCATTTATAAGTCAGTAGGAGAAGTATGAACTGGATGCGAAATCGGAGAGAGAGCCAATGAAGCGACCTGAGAAGAGGAGTAACGTGGGCATGGCGAGGTTGGCTGAATATTAGTCGAGCGGTGTGATTTTGTATAGACTGAAGGGGAAGGAGGTGGTTCACGGTGAGACCAGCAAGAAGCAGATTACAGTAATCGAGGCAAGAGGAGATTAAGGAGCAGATAAGCGTTTTGGTAGTGTGTTCAGAGAGGAAGGGGTGGATTTTGCTGATGTTGTAGAGAAAGAAGCGGCAGGTCTTCGCTACATGCTGGATATGAGTGGAGAAGGAGAGAGAGGTGTCAAAGATAACCCCCAAATTGCAGGCCGAGGGAACCGGAAGGATAGTGGATCCATCCACATGGACTGAGAGAGAGGGGGAAGTGGGGGGGGGAGGAGTTGGGTGGAAAGACAAGGAGTTCAGTCTTGGCCATGTTCAGTTTTAATCGGTGATGAGACATCCAGGCAGCGATGTCCGCAAGACAGGCCGAGATCTTGGACTGGGTTGCCGGAGAAATATCAGGTGTGGAGAGGTAGATCTGAGAGTCATCAGCATAGAGATGGTACTGAAAGCCATGGGAGGAGATAAGTGCGCCAAGGCCTTTGGTATAGAAAGAGAAAAGGAGGGGGCCCAGGACAGATCCCTGGGGTACACCTACTTGGAGCGGGGTAGGGGAGGAGGAGAAGCCGCCAGAGCATACACTGAATGAGCGATGGGAGAGGTAGGAGGAGAACCAGGACAGTATGGAGTCTCTGAAGCCAAACGAGGAGAGGGTGGTGAGGAGAAGGTCGTGGTCAATGGTGTCAAAGGCAGCAGAAAGGTCAAGAAGGATGAGGATAGAGTAGAGGCCCTTAGGTTTAGCCAGGAATAAGTCTTTGGTGACCTTTGTGAGTGTCGTTTCAGTGGAGTGTAGGGGACGGAAGCCGGATTGTAGTGGGTCCAGGAGGGCCTGGGAGGTGAGGAAGTTGAGGCAGTGACGGTGGACTGCTCGTTCTAATAGTTTGGATAGGAAGGGAAGTAGGGAGATGGGTCGATAGTTAGAAGGGCATGTTGGGGTCAAGTGAGGGTTTCTTGAGGAGGGGTGTGACAGCAGCATGTTTGAAGTCAACGGGGACAGTTGCAGTGGAGAATGAAAGGTTGAGGATGTGAGTGATGGCAGGGACAATGGTGAGGGAGATGGGATGAAGGAGATGGGTGGGGATAGGGTCTGATGAGCAGGTGGTGGGTTTGGAGGAGGAAAGAAGGAGTGCGGTTTCTTCTTCGGAAATCGGAGGGAAGGAAGAGAGTGGCAGGGGGAGTAGGAATGGGGGAGGAGGGGAGGTAGATGAGGGGATGGGGAACTGGAGGGTAATTTTGTGGATTTTGTCGTGGAAGTAGTCGGCTAGGGTTTGGGCAGAAAAGGAGTGCGGGATCGGGGGCAGAGGGGCCTTGAGGGAATTGAGGGTATTAAAGAGACGGCAAGGATTAGAGGCAAGGGAGTTGGTCAGATTTACGTAGTAATCTTGTTTGGCAAGAGCTAGGGCTGATTGGAAGGAGTCAAGCATGAATTTGAAGTGAAGAAGGTCTTCTGGGCAGCGGGATTTGGACCATGCACACTCAGGAGAACGTGCGTAGGTAACGGATCGTGGGTGAAAGCCAGGGTTGGGGAGTAGATCGTTTGACAGGACGTGGGGTGGAGGGGCAAGAGTGTCAAGGGCTGAGGATAGTGTAGCATTGTATGAAGATAATGCCTCGTCGACAGACTTGTAGGATAAAATGCAGGAAAGAGATGGAGAAATGGTGGAGGAGAGGGTCAGGGGATCAATGTTGTGAAGGTTTCTAAATAGATCGGAGGAGACAGGACGAGGTTGGGATGGCGGAAGCTGAAGGGTAAATGTTAGAAGGTGATGGTCAAATGAGGGAAGGACTGAGTTGCAGAGGTTTGAGGGAGAGGAATTGGAGAAGAGTACTAGGTCAAGGCAGTGGCCATGTAGGTGTGTGGGGACAGTGGAGCAAGGTTGGAGGTCGAACGAGGAAGTAAAAGCGAGGAACATAGAGGCATGGGGGTCGGAGGGGTTGTCGATATGAATGTTGAAATCACCAAGGATAAGAGTAGGGGAGGAGGGGGAAAGCCAGGAGTCAAAGTTGGTGAGGAAGGTTGATTTGGATTTATCGGGTGGGCGAAAAATAACAGCTACTCGGAGGGGAAGTGGTGTAAGGAGGTGAATGGAGTGGACTTCGAAAGAGAGGGGGGGAGTGTGATTGGGGTGGCAGGAGGGGTTGTAATTGGCAAGAGGGAGAGAGTAGGAGGCCAACGCCACCACCGCGACCGGTAGATCGAGGTGTATGGGAGAACTGGTAGCCCCCATAGCAGAGAGAGGCAATGGATGCAGTGTCGTCTGGGGGGAGCCAGGTCTCGGTCAAGGCAAGAAGCTGTAGGGCATTAGAGATAAAAAGATCGTGAATAGAAGGGTTTTTTCAAATGACTGAGCATGCGTTCCATAGGGCGCATGAAAATGGGAGAGTGGAGGGGGGAAGGATAGGGATATGGATAAGGTTGGATAAGTTAAGTGCGGATTTCTTATCAGATTAGCGTGGGGGTCTATTTCTGGTGTAATACCGAGGATTAGAGGGAGCAGGGTGTAGGTGGGCATATCTGAGTGTGTGTGCTCTCCAAGAGGGACATGAGGGAGGGGAAATGAGGGGTAAATTGGTGGTATCGGATAGGTTGTGTGAGGGGTAATTTTTGGGGGTAGGGTTGGAATTGATATCTATGAATGAGAGATTGTGGGATGAATGAGGGAGGGCGGAAGGAGGGAGGAGTGGGATGTGGATGAGATTAGATAGGGTATGTGTGGAACGTTTTTTTAGTGTGAGAAAGAAATCGGGGGGGGGGGGGCAGGGTTATGGTTGATATTACCTGATGAGAGAAGGAGAATGAGAATTAGAGTGTGAGGTAAGGTGGAGATAGTACGGCGGAAGCAAGGGTGGGGTTGCCTTAAAGAGAGGGGGGCTGGTTGAATGCGGGGGAAGGTGTGAAGAAGCTCAAGAGCAGATGTTAGGCTAGAGGGCAGAATGGAGGGAGAGGTGAGGAAGGTAGGGGGAAGGGGGGAGGGTGATGGTAGGAGGGGAGGCAGTTGGGGAGGATGAGGAAGAGGAGGAAAATGAGATGTGGGGCTATGATATCGAGCAGCAGGGACTGAGCAAGCAATGGGTAGCAGGTATTAGGCGAACAAGCATGTAGTGGATAACAGTCCTATGCAGGCAATGGGTAGTAGTTCTAGCAGTTCTATGCAGGCAGTTGGTAACAGGTCTAAGCAAGCTGGGTACAGGCCCTGGGGAAGCCCCTCTCTGCTCAGCCCCTCATGTCTCGATTCCTACGGGGCCTCATGTTGTCCATCCCCTCCATCTGTCCTCTGGCGCAGAATGGGACTTTAATGTGGTACTCTTGCAACTCACTAAGCCTCCATTTGAGCTTTTAGCTACCTGCCACCTGCGGTACCTCTTCTGGAAGGTCACCTTTCTGGTAGCACTCATCAGCTCTCAGAGTCAGTGAACTCCAGGCTCTGATGGCAGAGCCTCCCTACACCAGGTTCTACAAGAACAGGGTGATGCTCTGCACACACCCTACGTTTCTGCCAAAGATAGTGTCCCCATTCCACCTCAATCTGCAGGTGAAACTCCCCACCTTCTTTCCCAGGCCTCATGCCGGCAGGGCGGAGACCGTTCTTCAAACTCTAGCTTGCAAGAGAGCCCTATCCTTCTATCTGCAGTGGACCCATGGCTACTGCATAGCTCAACAGCTTTTCGTATCGTATGACCCCTTCCGCCTGGGGTCTCCAAGTGACTAAATGAACGCTGTCCATCTGGGTGGCGGGCTGCATTATCCTTGCCTATGAGCAAGCAGGGATCCCACTGCACCAGAGTGTCATGATGCATCGCGTCAGGGCCATGGCTATCTCTGTGGCCAATCTGCGTTCCGTCCCCATGATGGAAATTTGCTGGGCCGCCACTTGGTCTTCAGTCCATACCTTCACAACTCACTACTGCCTGGAGATGGAGTCCCAACAGGACAGCACCTTCGGGCAGGCCATACTCCATAATCTTTTCAAGGTTCAGGCAACTCCTGCCCTCCAACCCTTCTATGTTCAGGCTACCGGAGTGCTGGTTCTCTGCTGGACACCTGGGTCTTGCGAGAATCTCTTAGGGATTCAACTACTGCTGATCACGCCTCACCTTTGCGGATTGCTGTGACATTTTTGTGCAGGCTCTCGGTAGGCTGTAGCTGCAGAGTCACATGTGAGGACTGACTTCCTGCTTGTTCCCGGAGAAAGCATAGTTAGTTACCTGTAACAGGTGTTTTCTGGGGACAACAGGAAGCAGTCCTCACAACCCTCCCTTCTCCCCTTGGAGTTGCTTCTTTACCATCTATTATTTTTGCTGTCTTAGCTTTGTCATTGGACTGAGTCAAGTTGGCACCCTTGGACTGGAAGTGGACCACGCATGCATGGTGCATCTCTCAAAGGCTTTGTTTGAAAGCTGGGGAGATGCTTCCATGTGGGCTCCATCGGCGCCAACATCACCAGTATGTGAGGACTGATTCCTGTTGTCCCCGGAGAACACCTGTTACAGGTGAGTAATTACGCTTTCCCTACTCCTACCCCTATCTCATCTCCTTCAGTGCTTTGTGTGCTCTTTCTCCATCTCATCTACCTCTTCAGCATTTGCTCACCTCTTTCTATAAGCTAGCTCATTCCTCCATCATACGCTTTTAGCTCACATTCACCATGCATGCATTCTCCCGCGACAAACACTGGGATGCAGGCACAATCGATTGGTGATGTCTGACAGCACAAGTGCCTGTTCGTACCATTGTCCCATTCCTTCAGTCTTCTGCTACTGCTGTTCCAGTAGCCGCAGCTGTTTCCTCCTCCCGCGAGTTTGTCAGCATTTTGGAATTTGTTTCTTTGTTTTACTTTGTTTCAAGCATTTACTGTTCCCGCATAGTCAGGCATCTGTTTTCTTTTAAAAAAAAAAAAAAAAAATTGGCTGTCCACAGCACCTCTGGAGCAACGGAGCCCCGAAGCTGAGTTAAAAAAAAAAAAAAGAAAGAAAGAGGTGGGGAGGGGAACAGCTGCAGGAGCCAAGAGAGCTGGTGTAGAACAAAGAACAACCCAGAAACTGAACCGAGCCAAGAAGCTTCCAGTGAGCACAGTTCCATAGTCAAAGTTTTTACTGTTTCTATTTCCATGGTAGCTCTTCCTTCTACTTCAGCCCCATCCCAATGGGCCTAGGCAAGGCACAGTAAGGGACTGAAGGGGTTGTCGTGTGGCCAGAGGTAGACATCCTACCAGCACCGGCATCAAGAAAAGTGGCCCAGAACCTTAAATTACAGGCCTGAGGTTCCCACTCCTCTGCCTAACCCAGAAGCTGTTGGTCTCTCCCCAAGGGATGACCCCCTCTGCTAGAGGACCAAACATAAGTCCAAGTCCTAGCACAGGACCTGCATTCACATAAACGGAAAGCGGTAGAGGATTCAGCCGGACTTCACAAATCCAAGCAGGGAAGATTCCAAACGGCCTCTGTGTGTCTCTGTTCCCCTCTGCTTCCACAAATGGAGATAGGTCTTCTCCTAGTGACCCCCTTCTGCAGTTGCTTTGGCATTTTTTTCAAGATACTACTTCCCTCCTTGGAGCTGCCTCGCCTGTGGACCTTGTCCCCTCCCCAGAGGAACCGGTGTTTGCCACCAGGACTTTCTGCCTCTTATAGACTGGTGGACCTCTCAGCCCTTAAGGGATGATGCCTGCTCTTCTGCTACTGGCCCATACTCCAATCGTTGGGTCCCGGAACCCTCCCTCTTGGCAGAGGTTGACCCTGCACCTTTCCCTGACCACGTCACCTGGGAGGAGCCCACAGAAGATTTTTCCTATTCAAAGTTAATACAGAAGATATAATGAGCGCTCGCACTCATTGATTCTCAAACTCATACCAACAAGAGAGATTTTCAGTCTATCCTACGAGCCTGCAGTACCCCTAAGGAAGTCCTGGTAATCTCTGGTCCCCAAATTTTTCAAGACCACCTTGCATCTGTTTCAAAGATGCTGGCCTCCATACATGCTACTTCCAGGTGCTTAGATCTCAAATACAAAGTGCTTCTTGCTTCTGGCTTTCAGCATTAGCAGCTTCTACACTAGTCTGTTGTCTCAGAGACTTTACTCAAAAATATCTAAATCTACCAAGTCCAATGGCCAGACCCCTCCAGGGAAGGACTGGTGCACCCTATCCATAGGAAGGAAATTTTTACAAAGTGGGTTGTTAGCCATGAAACTTCTGGCACATCAACTCCAACTTCTCCAGTACCACCATGAACACCTTTTGCATTTGAAGGACCCAAGTACGTTTTCAGGAGAGGATAGACACCAATTACAAGAGTTCCTAAACAATGTCATTCGTGCTACTTATGACACCTTTGTCTCGGTATCCAGATCCACAGCTACATCCATTTCCACTTGACGCTTGGCATGACTCCGGGTCTTGGGCCTTTGAGAGGACCTGCATGACCGCCTCACCGATACCCCTGTCAAGGGGACAGCCTCTTCGGCCCTAAGGTACAGGAAGCAGTCTCCGAGGTCTCTGATGTTATAGTGGGAGATCATGTTACAGTGGGAGATCACTATGCATCCAGTGATCACCAGACGGTGCGGTTCAGTATTAGGACTAGGGCTATTAGAATCCAAAAGTGAGGGTCTTAGACTTTAGGAAAACTAACTTTGCCAAGATGGGCCGATACCTCAGGAAGTCGTTAGCGGGATGGTAACAGCTGGGGGATGTAGAAAAACAGTGGGCAAAACTGAAAGGGGATATTTTAAGGGCAACCAATCTTTTTGTTAAAATGGTAAATAAAGATAAAGGGAAAAGAAGTCCGCTATGGCTTTCGAAAGAAGTAGCTGAAAAGGTGAAGAAAAAGAGAGAGGCCTTCATGAAATACAAGAGATCACAGAGAGAGGAAGACAGGCATCCATATTTGGAAAAACTTAGAGAAGCTAGCAAAGTAGTCAGGAAGGCAAAGATTCAAAACGAGGAGGAAATAGCCAATGCAATAAAATGAGGGATAAGACATTTTTCAGATATGTTAGTGAGAAGAAGAAGGGAAAAAGTGGTATTGTCAGACTCAAGGGTGAAGGGGAGGAATATGTAGAAGCTGATGAGAATAAAGTGGACTTGCTTAACAAATATTTCTGTTCTGTGTTCACAGATGAAGAACCAGGAACAGGACCTCAGAAAACACCTGCAAACAGGAACAGAAACAAGGGGCATCTTGAAGAATTTTCAGAAGACTGTGTTTGTGAGAAACTAGCTCAACTTAAAGTAGACAAAGCGATGGGACCGGATGGGATACACCCTAGAATACTGAGGGAACTTGGGGACGTTCTAGCAGCTCCACTGACTGACCTTTTCAATGCCTCATTGTAGTTGGGAGTGGTGCCAAAGAACTGGAGAGAGGCTCATGTGGTGCCTTTACACAAAAGCGGAAGTAAGGATGTGGCTGAAAACTACAGGCCGATTAGTTTAACTTTGGTGGTGAGTAAATTATTGGAAACGTTGCTGAAAGAGAAAATAGTGAGGTTTCTTGAGTCCAGCAGATTACAGGATCCAAAGCAGCATGGCTTCACTAGAGGCAGGTCTTGTCAGACAAATCTGATTGATTTCTTTGACTGGGTGACCAGAGAGTTGGACCGAGGGAGAGCCCTAGATGTGGTGTATTTAGATTTCAGTAAAGCCTTTGACACCGTTCCTCACAGGCAACTTATAAACAAACTGAGAACCCTAGGGATGAACACTAAAGCTACTGCTTGGGTTAGAAATTGGTTGAGTGGGAGGCGACAAAGAGTACAGGTAAATGGAGCTCTATGAGGAGAAGGAAGTTACCAGTGGTGTGCCCCAGGGATCTGTCCTTGGTCCGATTCTGTTTAACATCTTTGTTAGTGATATAGCAGAAGGGCTGTCGGGTAAGGTTTGCCTCTTTGCGGATGATATCAAAATCTGCAATAGAGTAGACACCCAGGAAGGTGTAGATAGCATGAGGAGGGATCTAGCTCAGCTTGAAGAAAGGTCTAGAATTTGGCAGCTGGGATTTAATGTTAAAAAATGTAAGGTCATGCATTTGGGCTGCAGCAATCCAAGAGAGCAATATAGTATAGGGGGGTGAAGTACTTTTGTCCTCTAAAGAAGAGCGGGACCTAGGCGTGGTTGTGTCGGATGATCTTAAAGTAGCTAAACAGGTAGAAAAGGTGACAGCAAAAGCTAGACGGATGCTTGGGTGCATACGGAGCGGAATGGCTAGTAGAAAAAAGGAGATCATAGTGCCTCTCTATAAGTCTTTGGTGTGACCTCATTTGGAGTATTGTGTGCAATTCTGGAGACCACACCTTCAAAAGGATATAAACAGGATGGAGTCAGTAGAGTGGGTGGCTTCCAAAATGGTTAGTGGTCTTCATTATAAGCATATGAGGATAGACTTAAGGATCTTAATATGTACACCTTAGAGGAAAGGCGGGATAGAGGTGATATGAATGAGACGTTTAAATACCTCCGTGGCATAAATGCACAGGGAGAGAGCCGTTTTCGATTGAAAGCAAGTTCTGCTATGAGGGGACATAGAAACATAGAAACATGATGACAGAAAAAGACCACATGTCCTATCTAGTCTGTCCTTCCATATCAACAACTACAACAGTCCACTTTTTACCTTTAGAGATACTCTGTGTTGGTCCCATTCTTTTTTTAATTCAGTTACTGTCCTCATCTCTACCACCTCCACTGGGAGACTATTCCACGGATCCACTACTCTTTCCGTAAAGAAATATTTCCGCATATCACTCCTAAATCTATCTCCCTTCACCCTCATCCCATGTCCCCTCGTAGCAGAACTTACTTTCAATTGAAAGAGGCTCTCTCCCTGAACATTTATGCCACGGAGGTATTTAAACATCTCAATCATATCACCTCTTTCTCCAGGACCAAGCAGGAAGTCAGCCCTCACATATGGGTGACGTCGGCGCCGACGGAGCCCTCGCGGAGCAATTTTCCCCAGCTTTCAAAGAAAGCCTTTGGGAATTGCAGCGCGCATGCGCGGTCCCCTTCCCGCCCAAAGGTGCCATCTTGGCCAGTCTTCTTTTTTCCGCGGAGCCCTACAGACGTTGTCTAATAGTCACCGCCGAAAAGTTGATTTTTTCCTTATTATTTTCAGTAATTCTTCGGTTCGACGCCGGTCCTTTTTCCGCCCGGC
This sequence comes from Ichthyophis bannanicus, assembly GCA_033557465.1. NCBI lineage: Eukaryota > Metazoa > Chordata > Amphibia > Gymnophiona > Ichthyophiidae > Ichthyophis > Ichthyophis bannanicus. The sequence continues at coordinate 1,130,810,963 of CM066033.1, forward strand.
CTCGCGACGCCGGTTGCGAGGCCTCCCCTTCTTTTTCGTTTTTTTCTGTCCTTCGCGACATCTTTGCGCCTTTTTTCATTTTTCCCTGGCGGCCCGTTCGTTCGACCTCGCAGGGGCCCTTTTTCCCCCGATGTCCGCCAGTGGCTTTAAAAAGTGTGTTAAGTGTAAGAAACTTATGTCTCTTACCGACACACATGATTGCTGCCTCCGTTGCCTGGGCCCCGATCATGAAGAAATGATCTGTGGGCCCTGTAGCAAAATGTCCGCGAAGTCTTTGCGGAGTCGGCAGCATCAGCGGGAGAGAATCTTCTCTGACCCCAGCCGTACCCGGACCTCGTCAGAAGCTTCGGTGTCCAGAGAATCTGGCTCTGAGCACCGCTGGAGCTCTTCTGAGCGGGGGTCCCCTAACCGGGAACATCAGCGGAAGAAGAAACCCGCGAGGGCGGCGTCGGTGGACGCTCCTGGCTCCTCGAGAGCCAGGTCGCATAGCCCCGACAGCCGTCCCAGGTCTTTGGAGCTGGAGCGGCCTTCCAAACAGCCTCGTCTGGAACTGGACTCCTCTGCTCACGTAAGTGCTGTTGTCTTCGTTGACTCGCCTCCGAGTGGTCCGACGTCGGGCCCGACGCCGTCGGGGCCCGAGTCGGGGGCTGCTGGGTCTCCTGAGTTCGGACTCAGGTTGACGGCCTTGGAGCGCAGCTTGACTGCCTTCATGGACCAGCAGCGGGCATTGATCGCTGGCCTCGCTGGCGCGTCTGCCCTGACCGCCGGGACGTCGACGTCTAAGTCGACCCCGGAGACCGAGCCGATCCTCGAGTCCATGCGGGCTCGAGTCGAGCCTCGGTCGAGGTCACCGTCGGCCTCCCGTTCGGGGCCGCGGTCGTCGACGCCGACTCCCTCGGCGTCGGGGCGGACGGCGTCTGTGCCCGCCCGACCGGAGCCGCTCGATTCCTCCTCCGAGGAGTCGGCCTGGGAATCCGAGGTGGATGAGTCACCTGGTTCTTTCCGGACTCGGTGTGTCCCTTCTGACTCCCCCGAGTCCGAGCCTCGGAGACAGTCCCCCCCGGAGGATGCCCGGTTCTCGGACTTCGTAAGGGATATGGCCAAGGCCTTGGCCTTCCCTGCGGATCCCGAGGAGGAGCCTCGAGCCGAGGAGCTCGATGCCCTCCAGTATGACTCTCCTGCGAAGGAGCACTTTACTGTACCGGTTCCTCCGATGCTGGAACGACTTCTCTTCCGCATGTGGGAGAGCCCGGCGTCGTCGCCGGTATTAAGCAAGCGGGTCGATGCCATATATCGAGTCCGCAAGAGCCCTGGCTTCCAGAAAGCACAGCTGCCGCACCATTCCATGGTGGTGGAATCGGCCATGCATCGGCTCAAGAGCCAGAAGATGCACTCCTCGGTGCCTCCCGGCAGGGAAGCCCGCAGCCTGGATGGCATCGGTAAGAAGTGTTTTCAGGGCTCTATGCTTGCTTGTCGGGTCCAGACTTACCAGCTCTACATGGGCATGTATCTCCGGGACCTGGCTAAAGAACTAGCCGGATTCTCTGCTGGTCTCTCCGAGGAACCTTTGCGGAGGTTCCTGGCCTTGTCCACTGGTATTCGTGAGTGCTCCAAGTTCATTTCTCGAGCAGCCTATGATGGCTTCGAGGCATCGGCTCGAGTAGCCGCAGCCGGTATCTGAGCCCGCCGCCAGGCTTGGCTCCAGTCATCCGACCTCGAGCCCTGGGTGCAGGACAAGTTGGTCGATGTCCCCTGCAGAGGTGATAACCTCTTTGGTAAACCTATGGACGAGAAGGCTGCCCAGCTCGAGACAGAGACTCTCACCAGGACTCGGCTCTCCAGGAAAACCTCTGCCCCTTCCCAAAAGAAGAAGGGCTCGGGGAAGAAGCCCTTTTACCCGAGGAAGGCGGCTGCCTATAAACACTTCCCCCATTATCAGGCCTCCGCAGCTCCCCATCAGGGTCAGCAGGCCAAGGGACGGGGTAACGGATCCTGTAGGCAGCAAGCCCCCAAGCCTGCGCCACCGGCCCCTGCTCCGCAGGGTGGGGGTTTTTGACTCGTTCAGCATAGCCTCTCCCCCTCCGCTGGTTTCTCTCAGCACGGGAGGCCGGCTGGTCCACTTTGCCCACAGGTGGTCCAACATCACGTCAGACGCCTGGGTGCTCCACATAGTCCGAGAGGGCTATCTTCTGAACTTCCACCAGGTACCTCCCCCCTACTGTCCAGGGGAGCCTCTGCGAACCCCTCTCCACCGGGACTTACTCCTTCAGGAGTTGGCAAGTCTTATTCGGGAACAGGCAGTGGAGCCGGTGCCCCACCACCTGCGGGGTCACGGTTTTTATTCCCGGTACTTCCTGGTACCAAAGCGGACTGGAGGCCTCAGACCCATCCTAGACTTGCGGAACCTCAACAAGTTCCTGGAGAGGGAAAAGTTCAAGATGCTTACCCTTGGAATCCTGCTGCCCTACCTCCAGCAGGGAGATTGGCTATGCTCCTTGGATCTAAAGGATGCCTATACTCACATCCTCATCCACCCAAGCCACCGACAATACCTAAGGTTTGTGGTGGCGGGCAATCATTACCAATACAGAGTACTGCCCTTTGGCCTATCCTCCGCACCACGAGTCTTCACAAAATGTCTCGCAGTGGTAGCGGCTTATCTCCGACTTCAAGGCCTCTTCGTCTTTCCGTACCTGGACGACTGGCTCATCAGGGCCCCGTCCGCCACGGAGGCCACTCACGCCACGCAGCGTACTGTGGCTCTGCTCCAGTACTTGGGCTTTGTCATAAACTTCGAAAAGTCCACTCTGCTCCCCTCTCAGGACCTCGAGTTCATCGGCGCCAGGTTGGACACGCTTCAGGCGCGGGCTTTTCTGCCGCTCGACAGGGCTCAACGGCTCATGGCTCTCGCCAGCCGTTTTCGCAGCCATCCCCGGGTCTCGGCTCGGCTCTTCCTGAAGCTGCTCGGCCATATGGCGTCCACGGTCCATGTGACCCCCAATGCCCGCCTGAACATGCGGCCGGCTCAGTGGTGCCTCCGCTGTCAATGGCGTCAGGCCTCGGGGAGACTGGCGGACTCGGTACGCATCTCCAGCCCGCTAGTCTCTTCTCTGCGATGGTGGCTTCACCTACCCAACCTAGTGCTCGGAATGCTTTTCCAGTCTCCTCCGCCGGTTCAGGTTCTGACGACCGACGCTTCTCTCCTGGGTTGGGGAGCACATTGCCAGGGGTCATGTACTCAGGGTCTCTGGACCCCGTGGGAATCTGCCCAGCAGATCAACTTCCTGGAGCTCAGGGCCATTCGCCTGGCTCTAAGGGCCTTCTCCCACCTCACGTCTCACCAGTCTGTGCTGGTCCAGACGGACAATCAAGTTGCTATGTTCTACGTGAACAAGCAGGGGGGCACGGGCTCCTCCCTTCTCTGCCGGGAAGCACAAAAGCTCTGCGCTTGGGCCTTCGGCTGGGGAATCCTCCTCAAAGCTCTCTATCTCCCAGGTCAAGAAAATCACCTGGCAGACAAACTGAGCAGAATCCTCCAACCGCACGAGTGGCGATTGGACCCGTTGGTGATTCAACGGATCTTCCTGCGGTGGGGCCTCCCCACACTGGATCTCTTTGCCAGTCCTCTGAACAGGCAACTTCCTCGATTCTGCTCTCGAGAACCGCATCCCCTCCGAGTGGCGGCGGATGCTTTTCTGCTCTCATGGTCCACGGGCCTTCTGTATGCCTTTCCTCCCATGCCGCTGGTGTCTCGAACTCTTTTCAAGGTTCTCCAGGACAAGGCCTCCGTGATCCTGATCGCTCCCCGGTGGCCCCGGCAACCGTGGTTCCCGCTTCTGATGCAGCTGGCGGTGGATACCCCGTTGCCTCTGGGGTCTCAACCCGACCTCCTGACCCAGGATCAGGGGTCTCTCCTACACCCCAACCTCAGATCTCTCCTTCTGATGGCCTGGCTGCTGAAAGGGTAGTCCTTGCTCCCCTCCTGTTGCCTCCGGAGGTGGAGGAAGTCGTGCTGGCTTCCAGGCGACCCTCTACCCGGAAATCCTACGCCTTTAAATGGCGTCGCTTTTCCAACTGGAGTGCCCAACGGTCTCAAGATCCCTTCTCCTGCCCGGTATCGGTGGTCTTGCAGTACTTGCTTTCCCTCTCCAATCTTGGGCTCAAGTCCAACTCGGTCAAGGTTCACCTCAGTGCTATTTCGGCACATCATGTGCCGGTGGAAGGCAGGCCTCTTTCCGGCCACCCCCTCGTGGCTCGGTTCTCCCGGGGCCTCCTTCTTCTCAAACCACCATTGCGCCCCCCAGCCCCTGACTGGGACCTGAACGTGGTTTTACAGCGGATCACCTGCCCGCCTTTTGAACCCATGGCTACCTGCCCTCTCCGTTTTCTCTCTTGGAAAACCTTATTTCTGGTAGCCCTCACTTCCGCTAGACGCGTTAGTGAGCTGCAGGTCCTGGTGTCTGATCCTCCCTACACTCGGTTCTACAAGAATAGGGTAGTCCTGCGGACTCACCCTAAGTTTCTTCCAAAAGTGGTCTCCCCTTTTCACATCAATCAGGAGGTGGTGCTTCCGACCTTCTTTCCCAGGCCTCACTCCAGCCAAGCTGAGAGGGTCTTGCATACCCTGGACTGTAGAAGAGCGCTGAACTTCTACCTTGATCGTACGCGGGAGCACCGTAAGACGGTTCAGCTCTTCCTGTCTTACGACCCTAATAAATTGGGGCTCCCTGTCTCCAAGCGCACTCTGTCCATCTGGGTAGCTGACTGTATCGCTTGGACTTATGCGGCGGCAGGCCTCTCGTTGGAGAGTCGAGTCACCGCTCATCGGGTTTGGGCGAAGGCTGCGTCAGTGGCTTACCTCCGCTCTGTTCCATTGGCAGACATCTGCCGGGCCGCTACTTGGTCTTCGAGCCAGACTTTTGCGGCCCATTACTGCCTCGAGAGGGAGTCCCGCAGGGACAGTGCTTTCGGACAGGCAGTCCTCCGTAATCTCTTCGAGGTTTAGGCAACTCCTACCCTCCATCCCGGATGTTGGGCTACCGGTTGGAGATTACTCAGAGAGGTTTCCTTCCTTCTGTGCTGCTGAGCTAGAGGGAGCTCATTTTTGTGCTTAGGGTCTCCGGTAGCCTTAAGCTGGGGAGTCCCATATGTGAGGACTGACTTCCTGCTTGGTCCTGGAGAAAGCGTAGTTACTCACCTGTAACAGGTGTTCTCCAGGAGCAGCAGGAATCAGTCCTCACAACCCTCCCTCCTCCCCTTGGAGTTGCAATCTTCTGATTTAGTTTTTGCCATTTTTTTGCTGTCTTTTCGCTATGTCATCAGACTGGCCAAGATGGCACCTTTGGGCGGGAAGGGGACCGCGCATGCGCGCTGCAATTCCCAAAGGTTTTCTTTGAAAGCTGGGGAAAATTGCTCCGCGAGGGCTCCATCGGCGCCGACGTCACCCATATGTGAGGACTGATTCCTGCTGCTCCTGGAGAACACCTGTTACAGGTGAGTAACTACGCTATCCCGCCTTTCCTCTAAGGTGTACATATTAAGATCCTTAAGTCTGTCCTCATATGCTTTATAATGAAGCCCACTCCATCCTGTTCACATCCTTTTGAAGGTGCGGTCTCCAGAATTGCACACTATACTCCAAATGAGGTCGCACCAAAGACTTATACAGAGGCATTATCACCTCCTTTTTTCTGCTAGCCATTCCTCTCCGTATGCACCCAAGCATCCTTCTAGCTTTTGCCGTCGCCTTTTCTACCTGTTTAGCTACTTTAAGATCATCTGACACAACCACGCCTAGGTCCCGCTCTTCTTTAGAGGACAAAAGTACTGTTCAGGGTTTAGGCAACTGCTGCCCTCCAACCCTTATTGTTCAGGCTACCAGAGCCATGGTTCCCCCTGGACACTGGGGTCCTCAGAGTCTGTCTTCAGATTCGCTTGCGGCTGCTCATGGCCTTGTGTTTTCTACAGGTCATCCGTAGCCTGTAAATAGAGAGTCCCATGTGTGAAGACTGACTTCCTCCTTGTTCCTAGAGAAAGCGTACTCACCTGTAACAGGTGTTCTCCAGGGACAGCAGGAATCAGTCCTCACAACCCTCCCCCCTCCCCTTGGAGTTGCTGTAATTTTTACCATCCCTTTTGTTGGCTCTAGCTCTGTCATCTGACCAAACAAAGAGACACCTTGGGCGGGAAGGAGACCATGCATGCGTGGTGGCATCTCCCAAAGGCTTTCTTTGAAAGCTGGAGAGATGCTTCCACGAGGGCTCCCTTGGCATCGATGTCACCCATATGTGAGGACCGATTCCTGCTGTCCCTGGAGAACACCTGTTACAGATAAGTAACTATGCTTTAAGTAGTGTAGATTCTCGATATTGTGTGCGGAAAGGCAGGAATATCCATTCTCCTTCCCGGTTCAACTGGTGCTCCAATACCTACTGCATCTGTCACACACTGGACTGAAGTCCAACTCGGTGAGGGTGCAATTGCAGCACACCACAACCTTATCGAAGGGAAACCTCTCTCGGGTCAGCTCCTGGTCTCTTGGTTCCACAGGGGCCTCCTACGATCTAAGACCCCCATCTGCCCCTCGGCAGCAGAATGGAACCTCGAAGTGGGGCTCTCAAAGCTTGCCAGGCTGCCGTTCGAGCCTCTAGCTGCTTGCCATCTTCAGTATCTGTCATGGAAGGTGGCCTTCCTGGTAGCCCTCATATCTGCTCACAGAGTAAGTGAGCTTCAGGCCTTGGTGGCAGAGTCACCATACACAAGATTCTACAAGAACGGGGTGGTGCTCCACACTCACCCCAAATTCCTCCCAAAACTGCTATCTCCTTTCCACTTCAGCCAGGAGGTGGTTCTTCCCACCTTTTCCTGGTGTCTCAGGCCAGTCGGGAGGAAACAATACTCCATACGCTGGACTGCAAATGGGCCCTGTCCTTCTACCTACAGCAGACCCAGGGCCATTACAGAGCTCCTCAGCTTTTTGTTTCCTATGAACCCAACAGACGAGGGCTTCCTGTGACTAAATGTACTCTGTCCATCTGGGTGGCGGACTGTATCGACCTTCCCTATGAGCGATCTGGGCTCTCACTAGATCACTGGATCAAAGTGCTTCACATGAGAGCGATGGCCACATCGGTGATGAACCTGCGCTCAGTGCTGGTGACGGAGATCTGCAAAGCTGCCACATGGTCTTCAAACCATACATTCGCAGCTCACTACTGCCTTGACAGTGTCTTTGAACAAACCAGTCAGAAATCGTGGATAGCAAGGAAGGAATTCTCTTTATTAGGACACTCTTACTCTTAAAAGCCAGGCCCGACACAGGCCGTGTTTCGCTTATGCCTTCATCAGGGGCTTATGGCTGTGTGATCCTTAATCTGTACCTTGCCACATTTGTTGCTCTATTGAGCAAAACAAGCCGCAACTAAATAACCAGATTTTACTAGTGTTGGTGCCGACAGTCACCTATTGTTTCCCTCTTTGCTGCTCTCCTCTTTGCCTTCCTTGCCTGCGTTGCTCTGTCTGCTGTCGTTGCTTCCCTCGTGACTTCTGAGTGTTCTCTCTCTCTCCACCTCTCCTCCTGAACTCTAGCTCTGAAGCAGGTTTAAAACGGTTTCCTTCAGCAGCCACACCCCTCTGGCTATTCATGTGCAACTCATTAGAGCTCCACTCAGCTCCTACATCACTGCTATGGCTGGGCTCAGTTCTAGTTAGAAGCTTTCAGTTTCTATGGGAACCTGACTTGTCCTTACTCTTAAAGGTACAATGCTCATTATTTTCCCAATCCATCTGCTCAGCATTGCTGTCATTATCACATATCAGATCTCTCTCCCCCTTACGAGCATCAGAAGTCCCCACCAGAGGATATTTTGTTCCCATGAGTAAGTGAGGGACATGGCCATAGCCTAGCCCTTTACCATCAAGGCTGAGGAAGAGCCCATGGTGGAGGAGTTAGTGATTCTCCAATATCCTTCCCTTCCCAAGGAGGCTACTATGGTCTCCATACATAGGATCAAAGAGTGGCTGCTGTTCTGAATGTGAGAGACTTACCTCACCGTGCCCCCAGTGAGTTGGCTGTTGGACTCCATGTATCAAGTCCACAAGAGCCCTGGCTTCGAAAAACCACAGCACCCACACAGTTCCATGGTTGTAGAGTCGCCCATGCGGAGAATTAAGAGCACTAAAGCCCATAGGTAACGGAACCCACACGTGAAGGGGCCATACTGGACTTGATGCTTACCAATGGTGAAAGAGTTTCTTTTGTTATAGTGGGAGATCATTTTGCATCCAATGATCACCAGATGGTGTGGTTCAGTATTGGGACTAGGGCTGTTAGAATCTATTCAAAAGTGAGGGTCTTAGACTTTAGGAAAACCAACTTTGCCAAGATGGGCCAATACCTCAGGGAGTCATTAGCGGGATGGGAACAGCTGGGGGATGTAGAAAAACAGTGGGCAAAACTGATAGGGGATATTTTAAGGGCAACCAACCTTTTTGTTAAAATGGGAAATAAAGGTAAAAGGAAAAGGAGACCGCTATGGCTTTCGAAAGAAGTAGCTGAAAAGGTGAGGAAAAAGAGGGAGGCCTTCATGAAATACAAGAGATTACAGAGAGAGGAAGACAGGCATCTATATTTGGAAAAACTTAGAGAAGATAGCAAAGTAGTCAGGAAAGCAAAGATTCAAAACAAGGAGGAAATAGCCAATGCAATAAAATGGGGGATAAGACATTTTTCAGATATGTTAGTGAGAAGAAGAAGGGCAAAAGTGGTATTGTCAGACCCAAGGGTGAAGGGGAGGAATATGTAGAAGCTGATGAGGATAAAGTGGACTTGCTTAACAAATATTTCTGTTCTGTGTTCACAGATGAAGAACCAGGAACAGGACCTCAGAAAACATCCGCAAACAGGAACAGAAGCGAGGGGCATCTTGAAGAATTTTCAGAAGACTGTGTTTGTGAGAAACTAGCTCAACTTAAAGTAGACAAAGCGATGGGACCGGATGGGATACACCCTAGAAATACTGAGGGAACTTGGGGATGTTCTAGCAGCTCCACTGACTGACCCTTTCAATGCCTCATTGGAGTTGGGAGTGGTGCCAAAGAACTGGAGAGAGGCTCATGTGGTGCCTTTACACAAAAGCGGAAGTAAGGATGTGGCTGAAAACTACAGGTCGATTAGTTCAACTTCGGTGGTGAGTAAATTATTGGAAACGTTGCCGAAAGAGAAAATAGTGAGGTTTCTTGAGTCCAGCGGATTACAGGATCCAATGCAGCATGGATTCACCAGAGGCAGGTCTTGTCAGACAAATCTGATTGATTTCTTTGATTGGGCGACCGGAAAGGTGGACCGAGGGATTGCCCTAGATGTGGTGTATTTAGATTTCAGTAAAGCCTTTGACAACGTTCCTCACAGGCGACTTATAAACAAACTGAGAACCTTAGGGATGGACACTAAAGTTACTGCTTGGGTTAGAAATTGGTTGAGTGGGAGGCGACAAAGAGTACAGGTACATGGCGCTCACTCTCATGAGAAGGAAGTTACCAGTGGTGTGCCCCAGGGATCTGTCTTTGGTCTGATTTTGTTTAACATCTTTGTTAGTGATATAGCAGAAGGACTGTTGGGTAAGGTTTGCCTCTTTGTGAATGATACCAAAATCTGCAATAGAGTAGACACCCAGGAAGGTGTAGATAACATGGGGAGGAATCTAGCTAAGCTTTAAGAATGGTCTAGAATTTGGCAGCTATGATTTAATGTTAAGAAAATGTAAGGTCATGCATTTGGGCTGCAGCAATCCAAGGGAGCAATATAGTCTTAACTTAAATGCTGGACCCGGCAGGTAACTGCCTTCTCTACATCCTCCACCATGCTGCTGATCGGACGTCGGGGGTGGAAGTGGAAGCTGCTCACCCCTCCCGCTCCCCCTTCCAAGGCCCAATCGGGGCGCCGCAGTCTTCACTTAAATGCAGGACCCGGCAGGGGTAACTGCCTTCTCTACATCCTCCACCACGCTGCTGATCGGACGTCGGGGGTGGAAGCGGGAGCTGTTCACCCCTCCCGCTCCCCCCACCAAGGACCAATCGGGGCGCCACAGTCTTCACTTAAATGCTGGACCCGGTAGGTAACTGTCTTCTCTACATCCTCCACCACGTTGCCAATCAGACGTCGAGGGTGGAAGCGGGTGCTGCTCGCCCCTCCCGAACCCCCACCAAGGCCCAATCGGGGTGCCACAGTCTTCACTTAAATGCTGGACCCAGTAGGTGGGGAAGCACCTGGTGGGCCCGTGCCTAAGGGTCACGCCAAAGGGCCGGGTCGCTTTTCATCCCTCACAGATGACTGCAATCGCAGGAGAGGGGTGGATGGCGGCAGCCATTGCAGATCCTGGGTTGGAGTCCCTCATCGGAAGCGGAGCTGACCACTCAGCAGGGGATGAACTGCCTCATTTTTGGTCCCGTTTACCGCTATATTTATTGTAGCTTGGGTGTAATGTAATTTATGTACCGTGGTTCATGTTGTCGTGTTTTTCCCATGTGATGCTTTCCCACTTTCATGTATCCTTACCTTTGTATAACTTTGTATTGTTTTGTGTTGCTTTGTGACCGCTTTGATTGAAGGAAAAAGTGGGATTCAAGACTTGTTAAATAAATAGTATAGGGGGTGAAGTACTTTTGTCCACTAAAGAAGAGTGGGACCTAGGCATGGTTGTGTCTGATAAAATTAAATTTGCTAAGAACATAAGATATGCCATACTGGGTCAGACCAAGGTCCATTAAGTCCAATATTCTGTTTCCAACAGTGGCCAATCTAGGTCATATGTACCTAGCAGTTTTCCCAAAAGACACAGGTTCCACAATGCTTGTACTGTGTCAAGCATTGATATCCTGGATCCCTTCTTAATACTGGTTTATGGACCTTTCCTCCAGGAACTTGTCCAAACCTTTTTTAAACCCAGCTACAATAACAGCCTTTCCTGAGCGGTCCTCCAGTTTAGTCCTCCACATCCGGGTAGTGCACCTCCTCCTGCAGCCTGGAGACTGGACCAATCAAAATCTTCCTCTGTATGATATACGCTGTCGGAGCTCCCATCAGCCCCCAGTGTGTCCAGTTTCCTTGCAGCTGGAGGACGTGTGTGCCTGGTTTAGACTCACTTAGGGACACTTGGGGAGCAACACTAGAGAGTTTTTTGTTTGGGGGATTTTCTTTCTCCTTGATTTCTTTTAGTAGGTAGCTGTTACTTTAAAAAAAAAAAAAAGACAGAGGCACGCCGGCGTGGAGAAGCCAGATCTGCTTTGGCCTTCTGCCTTCTCTGTGGAGGAGCTCTGGCAGCCCGGCAGGTTTGATCTCTCCCCTAGACTGCACGGGGAAGAGATCTGCCTTTCCCGACCACCTTCTTTGTTCTGGGACGTCTTTATCTCCCTCCTGCTTGTCTTCCGCAGTGATAGTGTCTTCCTGGTAAGTCCAGAGCTGTAGCGTGCTCCCGCTCTAGATTCGAGCGGTGAGACTGCTCCCGGCGGTACATCGTCTGTGCGTTGGTTTCCCCTTTCGGCGGGGATCGCGGGTTACTTTAATTTTCCTTTATTTCATTTATTTCGTTTATTTCGTATTCATTTGTTGCTTTCCTTTGAATTTCGCGCCCTTTTTATTTTCGCCGGCGAGAGGGTGCCGGCGGCCATTTTCCGTCCCGTTTTTTCTTTCTTTCCCGCCAACTAGAATAGCTGTGCACGCGTTCCCCTGAAGGTTTTTGGTGCCTTTCTTGTGGCGATTTTGCCTGCGGGCCTCTCAGCATGCTGACGATGTTTTGAAACTACAAAAAAAAAAAAAAAAACCCACGTAATATAGACAAGCCCCAAAACAGCAACTATTTTTATTTTTGCTTTAGGACTTCGGAAAACTCTATTTTCAGGACCGCTTCCGGTGCTAGCATGGCTACAAAACCGCAGTGCGTGATCTGCGGGTCGCGCAGGGGGGCGATGGCGGACTCTGGCCTTTGCAGGAGCTGTGCCTCGGTTTCTTCAGACTTGGAGCATCCCAAGGAGCTGCCGGAATCTGACAGCCCTCCTGTTATAACGGAGGGAGGGCCCTCGCCTGGTCCTCTCCCCTCTGGCTCTACGGCCCCTACTTTAGGGCAAACTGGCACGTTACCAATTGAGGCTGCCGAGTCCCTCTCCACGGATTTTTCCCCGGATTTCGTTCTCCTTATGCACCAGGCCTTTCACTTAAGCCGCTTCGGCAAGTTGCCCGAGTCCTGGCCGGCGTCCCTTTTCTCCTTAAAAGCTGAGGAGCCCAGGCGCATTTTCCCACATGCCGCCAAACGTTTTAGGTCCTTGGACGTGGAGCAGGATGAGCTGAGCTGGCAGGATCTGGATGCGGACGTAGATCCTGATACTGGTGCTGAGGAGTTGGAGGACGAGGAGATACCAGAGCAGAGCTGGTGCCTTTGATCATGGAATCTCTTCAGACGCTCAATCTAGCGGTGCCTCGTCCTATCGAGGAGGACGGTTTGGAAGATCCTCTCATCCAGGCCGTGCGTGAGTCTCAAGTGGTGTTTCCAGTACACCGAGTGGTGGAACAAATGATTCAGACTGAGTGGGATCAGCCCGATTCCGGTCTGAAAGGGATTCGGACGATGAACCGTCTGTATCCCTTGGCTGACAAAGACAAGGAAAAGTTTAAGTCGCCTCGGGTTGATGCAGCGGTTTCGGCGGTCACTAAGAAAACCACCATTCCTGTTGAAGGCAGTGCTGCCTTAAAGGATGCGCAAGACAAGAAGGTAGACAGTTTGTTGAAACAGGCCTTTGACACTAATGCCTTATCGCTGTAGGCCTCTATCTGTGGCGCTTGGGTAGCTAGGGCCTGTTTGCGTTGGGCTCAGCACCTGCGGACTGCTTCTGGTTTGGATCAGCAGGGGTTGTTAGAAGTGACCCGGCTGGAGTCTGGGTCGGCTTATCTGGCAGATGTGCATTATGACTTAATCAGGACTCTGGCTAATAGTATGGCTTCCTTGGTGGCGGCACGCAGATCTATCTGGTTGCGGAACTGGGCGGCAGACGGCTTGTCCAAATCTCGTCTCAGTAAGCTTCCTTTCAAGGGCAAGTTGTTGTTTGGAGACGCCCTAGATCAGTTGGTTAAGGACCTCGGGGAGTCGAAGGGCGGTAGACTGCCTGAGGATAAGCCTAAGCTGAGTAGGAGTTTGCCGCCTGCGCGAGCTCAATTTCAAGACTTTCGCAGATTTCGCTCTTCCCGCCTTTGGAGTCCCCAACGTGGCCGCTTTGGATCTCGATCCCAGGGTTTCTGAGGTTTTCAAGGAGCGGGAAGAGGTTTCTCGGGAGCTGCTTCTTCCTTGCCCTCTTCCTTTAGTCGAAAGCCACAATGAAGCGAGGCGGGCTCAGGAGGGAAATCTAGTCATCGGGGGTCGCTTGCGCGACTTTCTTCCTTCCTGGGCCCAAATCACTTCAGATCAATGGGTACTGGAGATCATCAGAGAAGGTTATGCGCTGGAGTTTGCTTGCCCGCTCCCAGATTCCTTTGTCCTTTCTCCCAGCAAAGGCGAGCAGAAGGCGTGGGCGATTCGGTTGACTCTGCTCCGCCTCTTAGCCTTAGGGGCGGTCGTCCCCGTTCCTCCTTCCGAGCGCGGCGTCGGTCACTACTCCATCTATTTTGTGGTGCCCAAGAAGGACGGGTCGCTCCGACCAATCCTGGATCTCAAGGGCGTGAATCGTTTTCTCCGGGTCCCTCATTTCCGGATGGAAACCTTAAGATCGGTCATCGTGGCGGTGCGTCAGGGGGAGTTCCTCACGTCCCTCGACCTCTCGGAGGCCTACTTTCACATTCCCATTCGGGCGGTTCATCAAAAGTTCCTTCGGTTTGCCTTCCCGTGGGGTCACTTTCAGTTTCAGGCCATGCCGTTTGGTCTAGCCACAGCCCCGCGCACCTTCACAAAGGTAATGGTAGTGGTCGCGGCGGCCTTGCGAAAGGAAGGCATCTTGGTTCACCCCTACCTTGACGATTGGTTGATTCGAGCAAAGTCCAACGACTAGAGTTTGCTGGTCATGGGCAGAGTGGTGTCATTGCTGCAGTCCCTCGGCTGGGTGGTCAACGAGAAAAAGAGTCACTTGACGCCGACTCAATCCCTCGAGTACCTCGGGGTTCGGTTCAACACGGTGAGAGGATTGATGTGCTTACCGGAGCGCCGTGTACAAGCCTTGCAAGGTCTAGTGCGCACCTTCTTACGGATGTTCGCCCCATCCGCCTGGTGGTACCTTCGGCTTCTCGGCACTATGGCAGCGACCCTGGAGGTAGTTCCTTGGGCGCGGTTCCTTATGCGACCGCTCCAGAGCGCACTGTTACGTCATTGGTCGAACCAGTCCGATTCGTTGAACTTGCGGTTGCCCTGCCCGAAGCTGGTTCGTCGGTCGCTCCGTTGGTGGCTGTGCGCGGACAACCTGAGGATGGGGCTTCCCTTGGAACCGCCCCGTTGGGTTCCGTTCCTTACGGATGCCAGCCTCTCCGGCTGGGGAGCTCACTGCGAGGGCCGCTTCGCTCAAGGAACGTGGTCTCTTCTGGAGGCCTCGTGGTCGATCAACCGTCTCGAACTGCGAGCGGTGAGGCTCGCCCTGATTGCCCTCGACGCGTTGGTGAAGGGGCGGCCGGTGCGAGTTCTCTCGGACAACTCAGCGACGGTGGCCTACATCAACCGCCAGGGCGGCACCGGCTGTGTGGCCATGGAATGCGAAGCGGCGGCTTTGTTCAATTGGGTTCAGTCCCGTCTGCCGGCGATTTCGGCGGCACATATCGCAGGAAAAGACAATGTGACGGCGGATTATCTCAGCAGAGTGCAAGTGGACCCCGGAGAATGGGAGCTGAACCCGCAGATCTACGCGCAACTTGTTCGCCGGTGGGGGCCTCCCCTCATGGACCTCATGGCAACTTTCAGTCAGCAAAGACGGGGCGCTTCTTCAGCAGGCGGCGGGAGCGCATGTCCGAGGGGATCGACGCCCTCATTCAGCAGTGGCCGGAGTACGGTCTCCTTTGTCTTCCCCCCTTGGGTGCTAATCGGACGGGTCGTTAAGTGCATCGAGGCGCACCGTGGGCGAGTGGTATGCAGACCTAGTGCGGTTGCGCGACGGTGTTCCATGGACTCTGCCTCCTTTGCCGGACCTGCTGCTTCAGGGTCCGCTTCGGATGCCCCAGGTGGCTCGATTCTCGCTTACGGTTTGGCCATTGAAAGGGCTCGGCTGAGGAAGAGGGGTTACACCCCTGCGGTTATTAACACTCTTCTTCAAGCGCGGAAGTCTTCCACCTCCCTCGCTTATGTGCGGGTGTGGAGAATATTTGAAGACTGGTGTTCACGGCGTGGAGTTCGGGCGGCGACAGCTTCGGTGCCCGTAGTTCTCAGTTTTTTGCAGGACGGATTTGACAAGAGTCTTGCAGCCAGCTCTCTGAAGGTTCAGCTAGCGGTTCTCGCCTGCTACAGGGGCAAAGTACTAGGACTTACCCTCGGGTCCCATCCAGACGTACAGTGTTTTATGAAGGCGGTGTTCCATTTGCGGCCTTCGCGTAGGGTTCAGTGCCCTCGTGTGACTTGAACCTGGTGTTGAGGGCTTTGGTAGGCAAGCCTTTTGAGCCCCTACGCCAGGCGTCTTTTAAGGATCTCACTCTCAAGACGGTTTTTCTAGTGGCCATCTGCTCGGCGCGGCGCATCTCCGAGTTGCAGGCGCTCTCGTGCCAAGAACCGTTCTTATCTTTCTCTAGGGACCGCGTGGTGCTTCGTCCGGTTCCCTCCTTTTTGCCTAAGGTGGTGTCGCCTTTTCATTTAAATCAGGCGGTTTTTCTTCCGGTTTTGCATGCAAGCCTGGACAGCGCTGGGAACGAGGGCTTGCATTGCCTAGATGTGCGAAGGGTTCTTCGGCGTTACTTGAAAGTCTCAGGGTCTTTCCGTAAGACCGACCGGTTGTTCATGCTTTTTGGCGGGGCACGGAAAGGAGAGGCGGCGGCTAAAGCGTCCATTGCTCGGTGGATCAAAGAGGCTATTGCGTCGGCTTATATTTTACATTCTCAGCGGGTTCCGGTGGGTCTGCGGGCCCACTCTACCAGAGCTCAAGCGGCTTCTTGGGCGGAGCACAGTCTGGTCCCGCCGGCGGAGATTTGTAAAGCGGCTACTTGGTCGTCGCTGCATGCCTTCAGTAAGCACTACCGGTTGGATGTGCTCGCCGCTCGGGATTCTTGTTTTGGTTCGGCAGTACTGCGCGCCAGATGGCAAGGTCCTGCCCGGTGTTGACTGCTCTGTTACATCCCGGATGTGGAGGACTAAACTGGAGGACTGCTCAAGAAATAGAAATTACACTTACCTGGTAATTGTAGTTCCTGGAGGGTCCAGTTTAGTCCTCCTTCCCCCCCTATCTGTCAGATTGTCTGTTGCGGCTCGCGTCTGCGACCTGGATGGCATTCGATCGGCCTTCTGCTCTTAGTCTTTCTGGCCGCGGATTCCTGTCTGCTTATCCTTTTTTTCCTTCCAGCTCCTGCTTTCGGGGGCTGGTATTAGGGCTGTCGCTTTCTTCCAGGGAGGAGGTAGAGGCGATGAGCAGTGTTCTGGCTTCCTCGTTTGGGGAGAGGGTCAATAGCTTCATAAGGGGTATGAGTTTCTTTTTGTATATATATTACCTGTAGTCTCATGTGTTGCTTCTTTAAGTCTGCTTTGTTACTAGTTCACTGGGGGCTGATGGGAGCTCCGACAGCGTATATCATACAGAGGAAGATTTTGATTGGTCCTGTCTCCAGGCTGCAGGAGGAGGTGCACTACCCGGATGTGGAGGACTAAACTGGACCCTCCAGGAACTACAATTACCAGGTAAGTGTAATTTCTATTTACTACATTCTCCGGTAACAAATTCCAGAGTTTGATTACACGTTGAGTGAAAAAATATTTTCTTTTATTAGTCTTAAATAATTTACCCTGTAGCTACATTGCATGTCCCCTAGTCTTTCTATATTCTGATAACGTAAACAATCGATCTACGTTTACCTGTTCCACTCTGTTCATTAATTTATAGACTTCTATCATATCTCCCCTCAGCCGTCTCTTTCCCAGGTTAAAGAGCCCTAACCTTTTTAGCCTTTCTTCATAGGAGTATCCTTCCATCCCCTTTACCATTTTGGTGGCTCTTCTCTGAACCTTTTCTAAAATCGCTATATCCTTTTTCAGATACGGCGACCAGAATTGCACACAATATTCAAGGTGCGGTCTCACCATGGAACGATATAGAGGCATTATAATATCTTTTGTTTTATTTTCCATTCCTTTCCTTATGATACCTAGCATTCTATTTGCTCTCTTGGCCGCCGCTGCACACTGGGCGGAAGGTTTTAACATGTTATCCACAATGGCGCCTAAATCTTTTTCCTGGGTGATGGTTCCTAATGTGGAACCTTGCATCGTGTAACCATAGTTCGGGTTGTTCTTCCCTAGGTGCATAACTTTGCACTTGTCCACATTAAATTTCATCTGCCATTTTGATGCCCAGTCTTCCAATTTATCAAGATCCTCTTGCAATTTTCCACAATCCTCTTGGGTTTTAACAACTTTAAATAGTTTTGTGTCATCTGCAAATTTGATAACCTCACTCGTTATTCCACTTTGTTTATGAATATGTCAAAAAGCAGTGGACCCAGCACAGATCCCTGGGGTACACCACTATTCACCTTTCTCCATTGGGAAAATTGGCCATTTAGCCCTACCCTCTGCTTTCTATCTTTTAACCAGTTCCTGATCCACAATAGTACACTACCTCCTATCCCATGACTCTTTAGTTTTGCCAAAAGTCTCTGATGAGGGACCTTGTCAAAGGCTTTCTGAAAGTCCAGATACACTATAGCAACCGACTCACCTTTGTCCACCTGTTTATTCACTCCTTCAAAAAAACATAATAGATTAGTAAGACAAGATCTTCCTTGTCTAAAGCCATGTTGGCTGTCTCCCATTAGGCCATGACTATCTACATGCTGAGTAATTTTATTCTTTATGATGGTTTCTACCATTTTTCCCGGTACTGATGTCAGGCTCACCGGTCTGTAGTTTCCCGGATCACCCCTGGAACCCTTTTTAAAAATCGGTGTTACATTGACGATTCTCCAATCTTCAGGTATTAGAGATGATTTTAATGATAGTTCACAGATTACTAATAGCAGGTCTGCAATCTCATATTTCAGTTCTTTCCGCACCCTTGGATGTATACCATCCGGCCCAGGTGATTTGCTACTCTTCAGTTTATCTAATAGTTGTAATATATCTTCCCGATGTATCAATATTTCCTTCAATTCTTCCGCACCTTTAAATACCACTTCAGTCATGGGTAATATCCCTACATCTTCCTCAGTAAAGACCGAAGCAAAGAATTCATTCAGTCTCTCCGCTATCGCCTTGTCGCCTCTTAGTGCCCCTTTAATCCCTCTATCATCTAATGGACCAACTGACTCTCTCACAGGTTTTTTGCTACAAATGTAGTTGAAAAAGTCTTTATTTCTGATTTTTGCTTCCGCAGCAAGCTTCTTCTCAAATTCTCCCTTTGCCTGCCTTATCAATGCCTTGCATTTGACTTGCCAGTGCTTGTGCTGTTTCCAGGTTTCGTCGTTTGGCTCTTTTTTCCATTTCCTGAAAGATGCTTTTTTGGCAACATCCTCTCTGATCTCACCTTTAAACCATGCGGGCAGTTTTTTGGACTTCCTTCCACTTTTCTTAAAGCGTGGAATACAGCTGGTCTGGGCTTCCAAGATAGTATTTTTCAACAACACCCAAGCTTGATGTAAGTCTTTAACCTTTGCAACTGCTCCTTTTAATTTTTTCTTAACTATTTTCCTCATTTTATCATCGTCTCCCTTTTGAAAGTTAAAAGGTAGTACTGTGGATTTCCTTACTATCCCTCCTCCACTAATTAAATCAAATGCGATCATGCTATGATCACTATTGCCAAGTGGCCCCAACACCCTTATCTCTTGCACTAGATCTGGTGTTCCAGTAAGGACTAGGTCTAATATGGCTTCCCCTCTGGTCGGTTCATGAACCAGCTGCTCCAAGAAGCAGTCATTTATTTCATCTAGGAACTTTCTCTCCCTAGCATGTCCTGCTGTGACACTGACCCAGTCGATACTGGTGTAATTGAAATCACCCATCATTATTACTGCGCTGCAACATTTTTTTAGCTTCCTTGATTTCTTTGAGCATTTCATCATCCATTTGTTCATTCTGGCCAGCGGTCGATAGTACACCCCCACTGCCATCGCCTTCCCCTTTTTACATGGAATTTCAATCCATAGAGATTCTACAGCAAATTTTGTTTCCTGCAAAACTTTAATCCTTTCTGACTCAGTGCCCTCTCTAACATAGAGCGCAACCCCTCCACCAATTTGATCAGCTCTATCATTAGGATATAGTTTGTACCCAGGTATCACAGTGCCCCACTAGTTGTCCTCCTTCCACCATGTCTCTGATATTCCAATCATATCTAACCTTTCATTTAGTTCTATATATTCTAACTCTCCCATCTTATATTTTATACTTTTAGCCTTTGCATACAAGCATTTTAGAGACTGCATTTTATTCATATTAGTTTGGCTATTGGTAGACATGGGTAATTTGGGATCTTTAAGCTCTGTCTGATCCATACTCGAGGGCATTTTGGCTACTTTACTCTTTTTTGGAACCTCTCTGCTTTTGGTAGTATCCTTCAAGGATACATTCTTCCGAACCATCCACTCTTGGGCGACTGTCATCTTTCCCCTATTATCTAGTTTAAAAGCTACTCTATCTCCTTTTTAAAGGTTAATGCCAGCAGCCTGGTTCCATCCCGGTTAAGGTGAAGCCCATCCCTTCGGAAGAGCCCCTCCTTTCCCCAGAATGTTCCCCAGTTCCTAACAAATCCAAAGCCCTCATCTCTGCACCATTGTCTCATCCGCGCATTGAGACTCCGGAGCTCTGCCTGCCTTATGGGTCCTGCGCGTGGAACAGGAAGCATTTTGGAGAACGCTACCCTGGAAGTTCTGGATTTCAACTTCCTACCTAAAAGCCTAAATTTAGCCTCCAGAACCTCCCTACCACATTTTGCTATATCATTGGTACCGACATGTACCAAGACAGCAGACTCCTCCCCAGCACTATCTTAAGACCTTATTTAGGTGGCGCGTGAGGTCCGCTACCTTCGCACCAGGCAGGCATGTTACCAGGCGATCCTCACGTCCACCAGCCACCCAGCTATCTACATGCCTAATGATCGAATCACCAACTATAACTGCTGTCCTAACACTTTCCTCATGGGCACATGGCCCTGGAGAAACTTCCTCGGTGCGGGAGCGTTTTACATCACCTGGAGGACAGGTCCTAGTTACAGCATCACTTCCTGCCACACCAGGGTGATGCTCTCTTGTCACGTGACCTCTCTCCTCCATGGCAACAGGGATGCTGCCAGACTGGATTTGGGACTTCAGGACTATATCCCTGTAGGTCTCGTCTATGTACCTCTCTGTCTGTCTTATGTTTTCCAAGTCTGCTACTCTAGCCTCTAGAGAACGGACTCGTTCCCTGAGAGCAAAGAGCTCCTTGCACCTAGTGCACACGTAAGACCTCTCACCAACTGGGAGAAAATCATACATGTGACACTCAATGCAAAAGACTGGAAAGCCCCCATCTTGCTGCTGGACTGCTGTCTGCATTTTAGTTTTAAGTTTGTGTTTAGATCTTTAAGTTCTTTACTTACTAAGGGTTGCTATGGAAATAACACTTATTAAAAGAGGGCTGCTACACAGTACCCTGTCTTGTGCTGCTGAGGTATGCTATATTCTGATTTGATTTAAATTATAGCTCTTTGCTGCTGCTAGGCTCTAACTTATTATGAAATTTAAACTAGAAGCTCTCTGCTGGCTTCCAAATTTAACCAGAAAGCTCTCTTCTGTGTTTTAAATTTAAACTAAAAGTACTTTGCTGATACTAGGCCCTGAGTGACTATTAAATTTAAAATTGTCCAGGACAGTTACCTGTTGTATTTTGATCAAGTTTCACCTCCTTCTTTCCCAGAGCAGTACCTTCCCACCGAGAGCTCCTCCAACAGGAGGTCCAGGCTCTCTTGACCAACCTGGCCGTCAAGCTGGTCTCCTCTCCTCAGATCGGAAGGGGTTCTACTTTCTGGTTCCCAAGAAAACATGAGGCTTCAGGCCCATATTTGATCTTCGGAACCTCAACTGGTTTCTACTGAGGGAAAAATTCAAAATGGTCTCCCTGGGAACGCTGTTTGCCTTACCTCCAATGGTAAGACTGACTGTGCTCCTAGGATCTCAAAGTTGCCTATACTCATATCCCTATTCACCCTATTCATTGGCAGTATATCAGATTCATACTCAGCAGAAGACTCTATCAGTATCAGGTGCTACCTTTCGGCCTAGTCTTTGCCCAAAGGGTCTTCACAGAGTCTAACAGTGGTCGCTGCTTTCCTCTGGACGCTGGGGATCTTTGTCTTTCCCTACCTGGATGACTGGTTGATTGTAGGACGGACACCAGACAACGTCCAACAGTTGGCAAAGATCACCTTTCAGCTGCTGGAGCATCTGGGCTTCATCATAACTACCTGAAGTTTCACCTGCAACCTGCTCAGCATCCAGAGTTCATTGAGACCCTCCTACATACCAGCATGACTCTGGCCTACCTGCCTGAAGATTGAGCCTAACAGCTCATCTCCTTAGCCAGAAAGTTGCGGAATAGTCAATTTACAACAGCCAGGTGGATGCTACGCATTCTCGGCCACAGGACCTCCATGTTCATGTCACTCCGCAAGCCCGTCTACAGATGAGGCAAGCACAGTGGACACTCTGCACGCAGTGACGTCAGGTCACGTGTCACCTCAGGGACAAGATAGTCTACTCTTGCTTTTTAATGGATTCTATTGGCCATAGTACTAGTACTAATACTGAACCATACCATCTGGTGATTACTGGATGCGAGATGACCTCCCACTATGACATCAAAAACATTTTCCCCATTGGTAAGCACTAAGTCCAGTATGGCCCCATCACTTGTGGGTTCTGTTACCAGTTGCCTGAATAGCTCTCCCTGTAGAGAATCTAGGATCGTCTTACTTCTAGTTGACACCGCAGTAGGGATGTGCCAGTCAACATCCAGCATATTGAAATCGCCTATCAGGAGCACTAATCCTCTCATGGCAGTACTTTGAATTTCTTCTATTACATCTTCATCCACTCCTACTCCCTGTGAGGGGGATCTATATATAACTCCAAAACAAATAGATTTCCCTTTTCCTCTTTCTAGTTTAACCCACAGTGCCTCCTCTCTTCATTTTAAGCCTTGTAATTCTTTAACTTTAAGATTATTTTTGACATATAGTGCCACTCCACCTCCCCTTCTTCCTCCCCTGTCCTTCTTGTATAAAGTATAGCCTGTTACAATTACATCCCAATCATGGTTTTCTGTGAACCATGTCTCTGTAACTGCCACTAAATCCAAGTCAGCCTCTTCCATTAAAGCCTCAACATCTGGGATGTTATTTCCTATGCTTCGGGCATTTATGCATACCACTTTCAAGATGTTGCCCCTATTACCCATTTCTACAGAGGTATTTAATGTTTCACCTACTTGGAAACTTTCTTCACTCATCCCCAACGCCTCTTCAGTAGGTTAGTCAGTCTGCTGCTGAAGATGCTTCGATCCTTTTTGGACAGATGGACACCATCTCTGCTCTGCAGCTCTTGGAACATCATCCCATGGTTCAGGAAACCAAAATGCTCCTAGTGACACCATCCATGCAGCCATGCATTCATCTCCAGGATGCGAGCTTCTCTGCCTCAGCCTTTAGGAGTGGAGGAGTGGCCTAGTGGTTGGGGCAAGGTACTTCAGGCCGGAT
This sequence comes from Ichthyophis bannanicus, assembly GCA_033557465.1. Lineage (NCBI taxonomy): Eukaryota > Metazoa > Chordata > Amphibia > Gymnophiona > Ichthyophiidae > Ichthyophis > Ichthyophis bannanicus. The sequence goes on from CM066033.1 coordinate 1,130,833,856, forward strand.
GGTCGGGGTTCAAATCCCACTAGAGGACAGCAACCTTTGACCGGAAGGACTGGGGTTTCTAGTCCCACAGGTGCTCCTTGTTGTCTTGGGCAAGCCACTTAACCCTCCATAGCCCATGTTCCCTGTAAAATAGTTATCTCCAAGTTATAATGCCCTGTTCAATGTAATTTCAGTTTGTTCAATGTAAACCGCACTGATGCAGAATAGCGCAGTATATAAGAGAATACAAATAAATAAAATAAATAAATAAAAATTTACCCTCAACAGGGAGAATTGAAGAGAACATCATCTGTGCACCTGTTTTTCACCCTCTGTCCCAGAGCCATGAAGTCACGTTTGATATGCTCGGAGGGATACCTAGCAGTATCATTTATGCCAACATGGATGAGCAATATCAAATAATAGTCAGTAGGCTTGATGAGTCTCGGCAACTCTCTGTAACATCTCAGATTTTGGCACCTGGCAGCAAGCATGCCTCTCTGGACATCAAATCTGGTAGGCAGATGGATGGCTCAATACCCCTTAGAAGAGAGTCGCCAACCACCACTACTATTCACATCCTTGTGGTGACTGATTCTGCAACTTTGGGGTTCTCGAGCTCTGGTTCTTCCCTTTCCTCAGATGCTTCCACCTCCTCCACTTCCAGGGCTGCATACTGGTTCTTCAATTCAAGGACTGGAGAAGTTGGAGTGTTGATAGTGTAGGCTCTGGTGACTCTGTCAGAGAGCTTGGATGTTTCAAGAAGCATCTCATCAATTTAATTCTCACTGTATTGAATGCTTCTCAGCCTCGCCACTTCTTTCCTGAGCTTCTCCACTTCTTTCTTGAGAGCCTCAGCACGCAGGCATCCTGCACATGGAACCGGTCCGTCAACTGGCATTGGGATCACTGTCTGGACAGAGGGAAAAGCTATAACAGGGGCAACAGCTTTAGCAATATAATTTTCCCAGCCATTGTTTAGTTGATGGAGCTTTGTTACCTGTTGAAGTAAAAGAGAGGGTCCTACTGTTTCTCAGCTGTCTTTTAAGAGAAAAAGCATTTAACCTCTTTTAAGTGTGTTCTAATAGGTTTTTCTATGTCCCTGTGTGTAGCTAATTGGGGAGTTACCCTATAAAGCAAGGATGCTCACATGGGTGGGCGGGTGTTGGGTGTGTAGGGAGGGACCTAAGAACTGATGAGGTCAGTGGCTTAAGCTATGTCATCATACTAATGTAAGATGGCTCCTTTGGGCATGCGCAATGGTCCTCCCAAAGGCTTCCTATGGAAGCTGGGGAGCGTTCTCACACGGGCTCAGTCTATGATGTCCCCCATATGTGAGGAGTTATTCCTTCTGTTCCTGGAGAACACCTGCTACAGTTGAGTAACTATGCTTTTCTGACAATTGGATCTTACTTTGCATACTATATGTAGCTGAAGCTGCAAAAGAAAGATTTTACCACAGCTGAGATGGGACCACTGGAATGGGTTGGCCTGCTGTTACTGGAGTGATGGCAGGCTCTCTATAGAACTACTTGTAATCTACATAGCTTGTGTTTTTGCCACATTAAGATGCAGGCAATGTGAGTGTAAACAGCTGGCAGTTTGTCAAACAATGGTTTAGTGTGAAGAGGTTAGGTTGTGAATGGTCAATATAAGCTATCTGCTAGATATCATCAGTAAAATAGTGGGCACAGATGCTCCTTGACTGCACTAGGGATGCTAACAGAATTAGGAAAATGTTGAAATAGCTAAGTGATAGGACTGAGCCTTCTGGGACCACATATATCAGGGTGTGTGAACTGGATGCCGATGACTGGAATGATATAAAAAAAAAGTAGAAATATAGAAACATGCCAGCAGAAAAAGACCATATGGCCTATCTAGTCTGCCCTTTCATATCAAATGCTATAGTCCCTTTTTTTCTTTAGAGATCTTTTGTGTTTGTCCCATGCTTTCTTGAATACAGATACTGTCCTCATCTCTGCTACCTTCACTGGGAGACTATTCCATGCATCTACCACTCTTTCTGTAAAAAAATATTTCTGCATATTACTCCTATCCCCTTTCACCCTCATCCTGTGTCGTTTTGTTGCAGAGCTTGATTTCAATCGAAAGAGGCTCCCCTCTGAGGTATTTAAATATATCTCCTCTATCCTGCCTTTCCTCATATACATATTGAGATCTTCAAGTCTGTCCCCACATGGTTTATAACGAAGACCACTGACCATTTTAGTTGCTATTCTCTGCATCGACTCCATCCTGTTTATATCCTTTCGAAGGTGTGATCTCCAGAATTGCACACACTATTCCAAATGAGGTAACCAGAGACTTATACAGAGGCACCGTCACCTTCTTTTTTTCTGCTGGCCATTTCTTTTCCTGTGCACCAAAGCATCCTTTTGGTTTTCGCTGTTGCCTTTTCTACCTGTTTAACCACTTTAAGATCATCATAAGCAATCGCAACCAGATCCCGCTCTTCTTTCGTGTACAGGAGTACTTTGCCCTGTACACTGTACTGCTCCCTTGGAGTTTTGCAGCCCAAATGCATGACCTTGCATTTTTTAGCATTAAATCTCTGCTGCTCAATTCTTGATCGTTCTTCAAGCTTAGCTAGATCCCCTCCTCATGTTATCTACTCCTTCCTGGGTGTCTTCTCTATTGCACATTTTGATATCATTTGCAGAGAGGCAAACTTTTCCCGACAGCCCTTCCACAATATCACTAACAAAGATGTTAAAAAGAATCAGACCAAGGACAGATGACAAATGACAAGGGGGGAAGGTTCCAGTGTCCGAGAAAAGCAGCTCAAACGTATTTTGGCACTGAGAAGACCAATCCATTACTGAAGCAGCATTGAATGCTGGTGGTGCATCGACATCGAGAGGCCCTTGAGCGTGCTCTGAGTTGTGCATCAGCCGCACTGTAATACCACCCCAAGGAAGAGGAAGGATTCATCATCCTCTTCAAAGACATCGGGGGCAAGAGTTGTTGAGTATCAGGTAGAGACTTAGGCACTTTGGTATCCATGTTCATTGAAATACGATGTCAGGTGCATTGAGGTATCAGGAATCCTGTTGCTTGAAGTAGCCCCAACATGTGGACCGCTCATCCTCCTTGGCATCTGAGGAGCTGCTCTAGACTTCAAACAGCTGAGATCAGCCTGCCGAATATTCTCCAGCATATTCCGTGGACAGCTCAATCTGCTTCTTGCCTTACACTTTTATCCATGGCAAACCTTCAAGGAGCTGTTCATGAAAGGGTTCAAGCAGAGGATGACAATGATCTTTGTTCTTCGTGAAGCTGCTGTTTTGAGCCCATCCTTGAAAACCATTAATTGCCTGTGGGAGAGGACGTGACAACTAGTCCCCAAAGTGCCTTGACACCAGTTCCTGTCCCATCATTTATACACTGGGGGGGGGGGGGGGGGGAGATCTCTCCCCATGATGCTGGAAGTCATATATCCATATTCCACGAGATATGCTTCTTCTGAGAGATAGACGTTGACCCAGACAGAGATTCAGACTTCCTTAGAGTACCTTTCTGCTTTGGAGTACTCCTAGGAAACTGAATTTGATTCTGAATACTTCTCTGAGGAGTGGTTTCCAGAGCTTCCCTCAGATCTCCCTCCTCATCAAGGGTAATGCATGTCTCCACCTGATTACTATTACGACTGCTTCTTTCAACCCTGGAACCTTCTTTTCATCTGAGAACACAAAATACATTATTTGTATAGTGCTTCAAGGCATACTTGGCACTTTACATATAGATGTAAGAGACAGTCCCTGCTCATCAGAGCTTACAATCTATTCAAGACAAACATTATCACAAAAACAGAGGCCTAGGGTATGATAAGATACACTTCTGTTCACCACTTATATGTAAGAGGATGAGGTCGCTTTCCAAGTTTTTGTCATTGAATTGGCCAAGTCCATTCTGTTTCCTTTGGAGATTGTGGAGGCGCTCAGGATCAAGTTGTTGGATATACTTCACTATTCCTTTGCCCTTAAGGAGATGGTGACCGTGCCTGTGCACTGTTTTTTCCAGAGGCTGAAGATGAGAACATGCGACACCCCCACCTCTCTGTGCCTCCAGTCAGTAGGAAGGTCGACTCTGTACATAAGAGTATAGACGGCTTCCAGATTAGAGAAGCTTTAGCCGCCACACTGTAATATGGTCAATCTCCAGGAACAAGCAGGAATGAGTCTTCACATATGGGTATGTCGGTACCGACGGAGTCTGCGCGGGAACGCTTCCTAGCGTCCAATCAGAACGCTTTTGGAAGCATCCCAACACGCCTGCATGCTGCCTTCCCGCCTTTCCCAACTGCCTCTCCTCAGTTTTCATTTTTCTGCGGAGCCGGCAGGACGTCCTTCTGTCACCACAGAAAATTCTTCTTTTATTTTTTAGTTTTCTTGTGGTCGCGGCTGCCTTCCCCGATGCCACCGGTACCGCCGGTGTTTCTTTTCCTTTTTCTTCAACTTATTCCTGTTTAGGGAATATTTTTCCCTCTTAGTGCCTGACGGGGTTTTTCCCGGCCTGCTAGGCCTACCCCTTTTTTCCTCATGGAAGCGCCAGCCACGATTCCTAAGAAATGTTCAAACTGTGGCGGTACAAAATTTATTTTAGACACTCATAATTGGTGTCTACCCTGCTTGGGTCCTGACCATTTTCCTCTGGAGTGTCCCTCCTGTAACAGTATAGTGGGAAGAAGTCTTCAGCATCGAGTTCCCCTCGATATGCGGTCCCCATTCAACTTCAGGGCACCGACCACCCCTTCTTCTTCACAGGATCAGGTAACCCAAAAACAATCTGTTAAGACTAGCCAGTCCTCGAGTAGTAGATCTCATGCACAGCATAGAGATGACTCTGGCCTTGCCCTCGGGAACACACTGGCTTTAAAACCCCGGTGGGAGTCTTCGGCCTCCAAATCCTGTGTGGGGTTTCAGGTTGTTCCTGAGGTTCACCCCTCTCCGAACATACCTGAGCCATGCTCGGTGGTGGCATCCGCTTCGAGCGGTACCGATACCCCGGTATTGGCAATGGTGTTGGATGAAACATTCCTCATCAAGGATCGTAGTCTGGCGACCTCGGTACCTATGGGCCCATTGGATATGCTGCAGACCGGTACCGGTACTGGTACCGACGTCGGTACTCTCCAGATGTGCATCGATAGACTCGCTTCCTTCGATGCACCGAAGGCACAGTTCCGATGATCCATGTTCGGCACTCTCGGTTCTTTCGATACCGTTAGAGCCGTCACCGGCTGGCCTCCTTCCACCGGTATTGGATACGGTACCGGAGTCGGTACCGGTATCCACTTTACCATCGCTGTCGGTACCTTCCATGCTTCTTTCATCAGGCTCGCTTCCCTCGGTACTGAGTTTGGAATCGATCCCTAGCATGGACGATGCGCTACCGACTGTTGCTGGTCCCGACCTCCTGCGGTACCGGCAACCATCCTCTAAGGATCCCATACTCCACCCTTTAGGATCTTCTACTCCTCTAAAATTGGATAGATCCCTGGGTGCCAATGCTAGTTCTTCAACAGATCTAGCCTGTCCTCCTCTTTCAAGAGGTTTTCCCTCTGGGGATTTTTCTTTTCAAGCTTTTCTGCTTGATATGGCAAAATCACTTGCCATTTCTATACCTGGACAGGATCCTGCACAAGGGAATACAGAATCCCTGTATATTCCTGGGAATGCAAAGGAGAACATCATGCTTCCTTTGCATCAGTCCTTGCAGGATCTTCTCATACGAATGTGGGAAGCTCCTTTAACGGTACCCCCACCTTCTAGGACAACTGATCTTCTATATAAGGTGCCCCCCTCTCCAGATTTTCAAAAGACTCAGCATCCTTATCATTCCATTGTTGTGGAATCAGCAGTTAGGCGTATTAAGAGTACTAAAAAGCACTCTTCTTATCCGCCAGGTCGTGAGTCTAAGACTTTAGATGCCTTTGGTCGCCAAACCTTCCAGGCATCCATGCTTTCAGCAAGAATTCTCTCATATATATTTTATATGGGATTATCTCTTGAAGAAGTCACAAAGAAATTACTACTTTTGATCCCCTTTCTCCAAGAGCCCAAAAGAGCAGACTATTCCTTACTGGTTAGTCATGCTAAAAATATCTCTGTGTTCCTTACTCGTGCTTCCCTAGACTCCTTTGAGTCTGTTAGCAGAACATCTGCTATAGCTATAGGGGCACGACGTTAAGCTTGGCTCCAGGTTTCAGATTTGGACAAATGGTCACAAGAAAGACTGGGAAATACTCCTTGCACTGGAGAAAATATTTTTAACAAGGAGTCTTTACACCAAGTTGCTCAGTTAACCACTGACATTGCTGGTTCCAGAGGCTGTTCTACGCCTTCCTCTTTCCCAGTTGGTAGGAAGTTTGCTAACAAACTTTCTTCCCCTAGGGGGAAAAAGTTTTATCCCTCTTCTACCCATCATTCAGATGTTCCCAAACAAGGGAAACATCACTCTATTCCAAAGAAACCACAATCTCAACAGGTTCAGCAAACCCAGCAGTCGCAGGGTTTCAGATAGATTACTCCTGTTGCTGATTAGAGTTTGCAGTCTGCTTCTTTTCACTTGAAGCATCTACTCTAATTTCATGCTAAATTCTCAGGGATCTCTCTTCACGAGACATCCTTTCCTTTTGCTCTAAGAGTCTTTATGATGATCATGCCTATAGTTAACAGGTTTCTCTTCCTCCTTCTTGGAGAAAGAGATGTGACAACTATCAAAAGGCAGTTTTTCTCCTGTACTTGCATGTATCATCTTACTTTCCAGAGACTTCCTACATAGTCAGTCTCCTCAACTCTGTCTTACCCCCCCTCTTGCTACAACATCCAGTTTGTAGGAGGGGTTCTATTATACTGGTAAGCCCCTTTTTGTTCATATTCTTATTTTAAGGCAGCTTATCAGACAATAAGGAAGTCTTACCACTTCTGCTTATGTCTGTTACTACTTTTTCCAATCTAAAACAACGGAAAACACAATTTTTTTCTGCTGCCCTGGTAGTTGCTGCAAATGCAGCAATTCCTAGAGGTCAACCCACTGGTTCTGTTCTCCACACAACCAGGGTTTGTCCTCCACTAGCATTCCTTCTAGCCTCACTGCTAGACCCAAAACAGGTTATCAATCCTTTTGGAAAACCCTATCATCACAGATTTGTTGGTTGACTTCTATTCTTCGCCATCTCCAATTCCCTTGGTTTTGGCAGAATAGTTTTAATAACCTACTGGCTCTGAGCAGACAGGTTTTTCTTCTAACCAGCCTCTAACATGCTCTCTGCAACTCTACCAAGTAGGTTTGCACTGTGGGCCCTTGCTAGAGAGCATTAGTATCTTGTCTAGCAGATAGGCCTAGATGGTTAGGAGAGGTTCACCCAGTCATGTTCCCATGTCTGGTTGGGTTTCCCTACCCTTACCATCTCGTCTAAAATCTCTTTTCGAGACAGAACACACAGGCCTTACATCACGTGAAAACCTAAGGAATGGCCAATTCCCTGGCTTGGTCCATATCTCCTTTGGTCTTCTCACAGGGGATAGCTTTCTTTCAGTTGCAGCTCAGGGACGCCTGATACCCATCTTGCCCTCATCCTGCAAAAGGGAAGGGCGTCCTCTATCTATTCACCATACTACAGTTCTAGAGAGATCTGGATTTGCTGCCTACAGACTGAAGCTATCCTCTGCATTTTTCACGTAGGGCATCCTGGTTCTTCAAGAGCTCGATTTCTTAAAGGAATCTAGACTCCTCTTTGTCAGGGAGACCACTCCTCTGACTCTGTCCATCATAACCAGGGAAAGAAGATACTCTATACATCTACTCAAGCAGGTACCTCCCTTCTTGCTATTAGATGAATTTTCTTTCTATTCCCATATCCTTAGGGGGATCTAGTTATATAGCCATGTCTCCATCTACCCACATGGAGATCTCGGTCTATAGGTCTACTGATTTTATATATATATATATATATATATATATATATATATATGTATCTCTGTATCTTCCGCCCAAGTATATCTCTGTTTATATATGCAAATATACATATATATATATATATATACATACATACATACTCCCGTTGAGATATCTCTCTGTCTAGGTTTATATATCTATATATTCCTATAGAACTCTGACAGATGTGCGCTACCCCATCAATGCTGTGCCAGCATGCTTAGGGTTTTACACATATAACCACTCCCTGTGGTAATTAACAAAAGTTTTTTGTTTCTCTTACCATAACCTTTCAGGTTTAGGTACCTCTGAAACTTCCAGGTACCTTTTCTTTCCTAATTCACCTCATTTGGAAAGACATAGGGGATTTTCAGTTAATCTAAAGCTGTAACGCTTCATAAGTCTGTCCTCACTTTGGGATCAGATATAGGGGTCTCCATACCCCTTCTCTCCCACAGGGACTATTTCTTTTGTCAGTCCAAATTGGTCAGACTTATTTTCCTTTTGGTCCTAGCATTGTGCTGTCCTTCGACCAAAAGGGCTTAAGCTTTGTCTAGCACTACCTTCTGCGTTTCCCACTGAAGCCCTACCTCAGTGTACTACCCCAGTTTTCCCCTGGGGCTATTCTCACCCTTATGGGTTCTGACCTCCAAATGTTGTTCCTAAGGTTTATTACCTCTACTTCACAGTGAGGTAACCCTTGAGGATCTTCTACTGGCTCTTCTAACAGATCCATCTGAACCTCAATAGATTTTCACAATACCACCAAAGGAGGTCTATATTAAAATATTGCCTTCAATATTTTACTACCAAGAGTCATCTATACAGGATCTTTCTCCATAGAAGTCCTGTTCTAGTCCAGCTGTTCCACAGCACCTTCCCTATGATTCAACTCCTACCCAATGTTCCCTCTAATTTTCTGTAGGCTATGTGCGCATAAAATATCAGCTATGTGCAGCTTTTGAAGGAAGGTTAAATTTTTGTGCGCCACATAACGACACTCGGAGTTATATACTTTAAAATTTGACTACACGTCAGAATACAGTATGTACACCACATTGATTTTAATCAAGTTAAATGAAAATAGACGATTATTAAATGAAGCGGGAAATTTCTAGTAATTACAATCATAACTTTAAAATTTTAAGACATCTGTGTTGTTTTCTATCAAAATCAGAGCCATAATTTTTGTGCGCTCTGTTGTAAAGTACGTGCGCTCTTTCAATGAGGTGTGTGCGCGCGCACACGCGCACAGCTTAGAGGGAACAGTGCTCCTACCCTCCATTCCCAGGATGCCTGAGGTTCTGAGGAGTAGCATGGCTCTCTCCACATTCGCTACATGCCAGGACTCCCTCTAGGCATCTCAGCTTGGGGAGTCCCCTTATGTGAACACTCATTCCTGCTTGTTCCTGGAGATAGCACAGTTACTTACCTGTAACAGGTGATCTCTGGGAACAGCAGGAATAAGTCTTCACAACCCACCCACCTCCCCTAGGAGTTGCTATTTCTCTTTCTCCATCTTTCCCTTTCTTGCTCTCTCTCTCTTTGCCTCAGCTTTCAAACTTAACTGAGGAGAGGCAGTTGGGAAAGGCGGGAAGGCAGCACGCGGGCGTGTTGGGATGCTTCCAAAAGTGTTCTGATTGGACGCTGGGAAGCATTCCCGCGCAGACTCCATCGGTACCGACGTACCCATATGTGCTTTCTCTGAAATGCTTCCTGTTCCATGCGCAGGACCCAAAAGGCAGGCAGAACTCTGGTCTCAATGTCTGGATGAGACAGTGGTGCAAGGAAGAGGGTTTTGGATTTGTTAGGAACTGGGCAACATTTTGGAGAAAGGAGGGGCTTTACCGAAGGGATGGGCTCCACCTTAACCGGGATGGAACTAGGCTGCTGGCATTAACATTTAAAAAGGAGATAGAGCAGCTTTTAAACTAGATAATAGGGGAAAGCCGACAGTTGCTCAAGAGCACATGGTTCAGAGGATGTATCCTTGAAGGATACTAGCAAAAGATTGAAGTTAGGGGATATTGAAAGAGAGGTTCCAATAAAGATAAAAGTAACCCAAATGCCCTTAAGTACAGAGCAGACAGAACTTAAAGATTCCAAATTACTTCTGCCTACCGGTAACCAAAGTAATATGAATAAAATACAGCTTCTAAAATGCTTGTATGCAAATGCTAGAAGTCTAAAAAATAAGATGGGAGCGTTATAATATATAGCACTAAATGAAAAGTTAGATATGATTGTTATCTCAGAGACCTGGTGAAATAAGGACAACTGTAATACCTGGGTGCATATTATATTGCAATGATGGAGTAGATTAAATTGGGGGAGGGATTGTGCTTTATGTTAGAGAGGGCTTTGAGTTTCACAGGATTAAAGTTTTGCAGGAAACAAAATATACACCTAGAATCTCTATGGATTGAAATTCCATGTAAAAAGGGGAAGGCAATGGCAGTGGGGGGTATACTATCAACTGCCTGGTCAGAATGAACAAATGGATGATGAAATGTTCAAAGAAATCAGGGAAGCTAACAATAGTTATAGCACACTAATAATGGGTGATTTCCATTACCCCGGTATCGACTGGGTCTGTGTCATGGCAGGACATGCTAGGGAGATAGTTTCTAGATGAAATAAATGACTGCTTCTTGGAGCAGCTGGTTCATGAACAGACGAGGGGAAGCCATCTTGGACCTAGTCCTTAGTGGAACACAAGATCTGGTGCAAGAGTGGTATTGGGGCCACTTGGCAATAGTCATCATAGCATGATTGCGTTTGGTTTAATAAATGGAGGAAGGATGGCAAGGAAATCCACAGTACTACCTTTTAACTTTCAAAACAGAGACTATGATAAAATGAGGAAAACAGTTAAGAAAAACTGAAAGGAGCAGCTGCAAAAGTTAAAGATTTACATCAAGCATGGGTGGTGTTTAAAAATACTATCTTGGAAGCCCAGAAAAGCTGTATTCATGCTTTAAGAAAAGTGGAAGGAAGTCCAAAAAACTGCCAGCATGGTTTAAAGGTGAGGTCAGAGAGGCGACTGTTGCCAAAAAAACATCATCTTTCAGGAAATGGAAAAAGGAGCCAAATGATGAAAACTGTAAACAAGAAAAGCACTGACAAGTTAGATGCAAGGTATTAATAAGGCAGGCAAAGAGAGAATTTGAAAAAAAAGCTTGCTGTGGAAGCAAAAAACATAATAAAAACTTTTTTCAAGTTCATTTATAGCAAAAATCCTGTGATAGTCAGTTGGACTATTGGATGATAGAAGGATAAAAAGGGCACTAAGAGGGGACAAGGCTATAGCGGAGAGAATGAATTCTTTGCTTCGGTGTTTACTGAAGATGATATAGTGAAGTTACCCATGCCTGAAATGGTATTTAAAGCTGATGCAGCAGAATAATTGAAAGAAATATTGATAAAACTGGTAAGATGTATTACAACTATTTGTTAAACTGAAGAGTAGCAAATCAGCTGGACCGGATGGTGTATACTGAAAGAATTGAAATATGAGATTGCAGGCCTACTATTACTAATCTGTGAACTATCATTAAAATCATCTGTGATACCTAAAGATTGGAGGATAGCCATTGTAACGCCAATTTTTAAAAAGAGTTCCAGCGGTGATCCGGGAAACTACAGACTGGTGAACCTGAAGTCAGTACCAGGAAAAATGGTAGAAACCATTATTAAAAACAAAATTTCTGAGGATGTAGATAGTCATGGTTTAATGGGAGACAGCCAACATTGCTTTAGCCAGGCAAGGTCTTGTCATTAATCTGTTATATATTTTTGAATGTGTAAATAAGCAGGTAGACAAAGGTGGGTCAGTCAGTGTAGTGTATCTGGATTTTTAGAAAGCTTTTGACAAAGTCCCTCATGAGAGACTCTTGGAGAAATTAAAAAGTCATGGGATAGGAGGCAGTGTACTATTGTGGATCAGGAACTGGTTAAAAGATAGAAAGCAGAGAGTAGGGCTAAATGGCAAATTTTCCAAATGGAGAACGATTTTCAGAAGACTGTGTTCGTGAGAAACTAGCTCAACTTAAAGTAGACAAAGCGATGGGACCGGATGGGATACACTCTAGAATACTGAGGGAACTTGGGGACGTTCTAGCAACTCCACTGACTGACCTTTTCAATGCCTCGTTGGAGTCGGGAGTGGTGCCAAAAGACTGGAGAGAGGCTCATGTGGTGCCTTTACACAAAAGCAGAAGTAAGGATGTGGTTGAAAACGACAGGCCGGTTAGTTTAACTTCGGTGGTGAGTAAATTATTGGAAACGCTGCTGAAAGAGAAAATAATGAGGTTTCTGGAGTCCAGCGGATTACAGGATCCGAGGCAGCATGGATTCACCAGAGGCAGGTCTTGTCAGACAAATCTGATTGATTTCTTTGACTGGGTGACCAGGGAGTTGGACCGAGGGAGAGCTCTAGATGTGGTGTATTTAGATTTCAGTAAAGCCTTTGACACTGTTCCTCACAGGCGACTTATAAACAAACTGAGCACCCTAGGGATGGACCCTAAAGTTACTGCTTGGGTTAGAAATTGGTTGGGTGGGAGGCGATAAAGAGTACAAGTAAATGGAGCTCACTCTGAGGAGAAGGATGTTACCAGTGGTGTGCCCCAGGGATCTGTCCTTGGTCCGATTCTTTTTAACATCTTTGTTAATGATATAGCGGAAGGGCTGTCGGGTAAGGTTTGCCTCTTTGCGGATGATACCAAAATCTGCAATAGAGTAGACACCCAGGAAGGTGTAGATAACATGAGGAGGGATCTAGCTAAGCTTGAAGAATGGTCTAGAATTTGGCAGCTGGGATTTATTGTTAAAAAATGTAAGGTCATGCATTTGGGCTGCAGCAATCCAAGGGAGCAATACAGTATTTTTATTTTTATTTATTTACGGTCTCTTCTATACCGCACTATTCAGCATCAGCGCGGTTTACATGGAACAAAAATGCTCAGTACAGATAACATGTATGAGTTTACAGATAACATGTATGAGTTTACAGATAACAGGGTAAGAAACTTGGATAACAGGGGTAACTATTTACAACATTTGCTACATTTGTATAGGAGGTGAAGTACTTTTGTCCACTAAAGAAGAGCGGGACCTAGGCGTGGTTGTGTCTGATGATCTTAAAGTAGCTAAACAGGTAGAAAAGGCGACGGCAAAAGCTAGAAGGATGCTTGGGTGCATACGGAGAGGAATGGCTAGCAGAAAAAAGGAGGTGATAATGCCTCTGTATAAGTGTTTGGTGCGACCTCATTTGGAGTATGGTGTGCAATTCTGGAGACCGCACCTTCAAAAGGATGTGAACAGGATGGAGTCGGTGCAGAGGGTGGCTACTAAAATGGTTAGTGGGCTTCATTATAAAGCATATAAGGACAGACTTAAGGATCTTAATATGTACACCTTAGAGGAAAGGCGGGATAGAGGTGATATGATTGAGATGTTTAAATACCTCCATGGCATAAATGTTCCGGGAGAGAGCCTCTTTCAATTGAAAGCAAGTTCTGCTACGAGGGGACATGGGATGAGGGTGAAGGGAGATAGATTCAGGAGTGATATGCGGAAATATTTCTTTACAGAAAGAGTAGTGGATCCATGGAATAGTCTCCCAGTGGAGGTGGTAGAGATGAGGACAGTAACTGAATTCAAAAAAGCATGGGACCAACACAGAGGATCTCTAAAGGTAAAAAGTGGACAGTTGTTGTTATGGAAGGACAGACTAGATAGGCCATGTGATCTTTTTCTGTCATCATGTTTCCATGTTTCTATGTAATAGTGGAGTACCCCAGGGATCAGTGCTTGGACCGCTGCTTTTTAACATATTTGTAAATGACCTGGAAATGGGAATAACGAATGAGGTAATCAAATTTGCAGATGACACAAAATTATTCAAAGTTGTTAAAACCCAAGTGGTTTGTGAAAAATTGCAAGAGGATCTTTTTTTTTTTTTAAATTTTTATTTAAGTTTCCTGAATAATAACAAAATAAGGCAATACAATAGAATCCTTCACGTTTTAACAATACTCAAGAAAAAAATATAGATCACATAAACATACCACATCAAGGGAGAGCATTTACCTATTATTCAATACAAAAAAAATAAGGAAATCAGAAGTATCAAACTCCACTATAAGGGACCAGAAATCTCACCACCAACATCCTTTACCTCCTTTTTCTGATGCCTCTCTTTCTTTAGATGTTACAGCCGGCCAGGACTTAACTGCCTTCTTAGAAGACTCAGCTGATATTATTTCCAAACGTAGCACATTGGTGGCTACCTTTGGTTCTGAACTTATCAAATTGAATGTTCTTCGTGCCTATTTTAAAAATCGGGAATCCCTTTTCTGTGGTCAAAAGCTGCAGGTTTTCCCGGATGTGAGTAGGGCTACCCAGGTCCGGCGCAGGCAGTTCCTGGTGTTAAAACCATCTGTGTTGGCTATTGGCGCATGCTTCTATCTAAAATTTCCTTGTAGATGTGTAGTTACCTTTGAGGGTCAGTCCTCTGTGTTTACGGACGTGACCCAACTTAAGTCTTTTTGAATCAGAAAAAGTAGGTAAAGGATGCAAGAGGATCTTAAGAAATTGGAAGACTGAACATTCAGATGGCAGATAAAATTTAATGTGAACAAGTGCAAAGTTATTCACCTAGGAAAGTTCAACCCAAAGTATGGTTACATGATGCAAGGTTCCACATTAGGAACCACCACATAGGAAAAAGATTAAGGCGTCATTGTGGATGACACGTTGAAACCCTCTGTTTAGTGTGCAGTGGCTGCCAAGAAAGCAAATTGAATGCTAGGACTCATAAGGAAAGGAAAAGAGAATAAAACAAAGGATATTATAATGGCTCTGTATCTTTCCATGATGCGACAGCATCTCGAATATTGTCTGCAGTTCTGGTCGCCGTATCTTAAAAAGGATATAGCTGAATTAGAAAAGGTACAGAGAAGAGCCACCATAATGATAAAGGGGATGGAAGGATACTCCTATGAGAAGAGGCTAAAAAGGTTAGGGCTCTTCAACCTGGAAAAGAGACAGCTGAGGGGTCATATGAAAGAGGTCTATAAATTAATGAACAGAGTAGAATGAGTAAACATACATAAATGTTTTACGCCATCAAAATGTAGAAAGAATAGGGGAAATGCAGTGTAACCTATGTAAGACTAATAAAGAGAAAATATTTTTCCTTAACGTCCCTCCAGTCTAGTCCCGAACTATAGAGTTGTCTACCTCTCACAGCAGCTTGGAGACTGAGAAACTTCATGTCTTTTCTGATGTCACCGGTATAACCTGTCTGGATCTGCCTCCTATGATCAGTTCTCTCAGTCTCCAAGCAGCTGGAGGTTCGGTGGGCCGGGTACCCTGGCTCACGTGGAGGAACAATTAAGTTTTGTGTTTAGAGTAGTTAAGGTTTTCTTTTCTGCCAGTTTTTTTGTTTGATTAGGATATTTCTTAAGATCAGGAGTGCCGGTGCTGAGGTGTTTCCTCCTTCTCCCTCTCTCCCCCCCCCTCCCCCCTGCGTGCCTTCTCTGCTGCCTGCCCCGTTGGGCTCTGTAACCTTTACTTGGGCAAGACTTCGGTCTGGGGAGCCCGGGTGGGGGGGGTGCTCCCGGAGGATTCGGGTCTCTAGCGCATGCAGAAGTGATGCCTGCCAGCGCTTAGAGCCCGAAGTCGGAGACGCGATCACTTGGATCACTGCAGAGCGCCGGAACGGCTTCTCCATGCTGGGGTTTGTTTGTAGCATCGGAGCCTGAAGCTGCGTCGACGGCAAGTCTAAAGCAGAGGCTTCAGGTAAGAGGGAGTCTTCCCCGATCTCCTTTTAAACTCGGGATTCAGCGGAGAGCTTATTGGGAGGCAGCACCGGTTTGGGCCAGCAGGCCGTGCCGCGCTGCGCGGGAAAACGCAGTGCTGCCTGATTCAGTCAGGTTCAGTCAGTCTGCACCCGTTGGGAGCTTCGTTTTCAGGAAATATTTACAGGAGAGGTCTGCTGAGCTGAGCCTACCAGTGGGGGATTAAAAAAAAAAAAACTGTTTATTTTGGGTAGCATTGGCAAGGTGTTTGAGAGGTGGTGGTTTGATTCGGGATGCCATCTCGACCTCATTGTCTGCTCTGCGGGTCTAAGAGAGGGTCTCTCTCTGAAGCAGGCATTTGTAAGCGGTGTGTGCACGAAGCCAGGGCTATGGAGCACACGTTGCAGGATGGGGCGACAATCCAAGGGTCCCTGGGGGACTTACAGGAGCAGTCTAGCAGGGAGACGTAGCTAGAACCAGTAGTGGGGCCCTCGTCAGCCCCGGATCTTCCGGCACAGTAGGAACAGTTACCGGGGGGCTTAGCAGCAATCTTTTCTCCACCATTTGTTGCCCTCATACAGCAGGCCCTTGGGGGGCCACGAGGAGGTCTGGGGGCGCACCCCGTTGATGGCGGACGGGGGAGCAAGCGGCCTGGTTCGCCCCTGAGTACAGGGGGGGCTCCAGCCGTGGCGAAGCAGCCCTGGACGGCGGAATTCATGGAGGGCCTGGGAGCAGCTTCAGAGGATCTTCGCTCGGAGGATGGAGACCGTGATGTTGTCATGGAGGACGAGCTAGAGGAAGGTGAGATTGCAGAGAGCGAGGACCAGGCTAGGGTCATCTGAGTGTTTAGGAGAGAAGAGCTCCCGGCTCTCATAGCGGAGACATTGAAGACGCTAAATATGCCGGCGCCGGCTCCTCCTGAAGATGCTACCCTGGAAGATCCATTGCTGCAGGTCTTCCGGAAAACACAGACGGCGTTCCCTGTGCACAGAGTGATTATGGAGATGATACAAGAAGAGTGGGACGCACCGGAGGCGTCCCTTAAAGGATCCCGAGTGATGGGCCGTCTATACCCTATAGTGGAACAGGATCGGGAGGTGTTTAAGTCTCCCAAGGTTGATGCAGTGGTGTCAGCGGTGACGAAGAAGACCACGATCCCAGTGGAAGGCGGGGCGGCTCTCAAGGATGTTCAGGACAGAAAGCTGGATGCCTTATTGAGGCAGAGTTTGATATCAATGCTCTAGCGGCCCACGCTGCGATCTGTGGGGCCTGGGTGGCAAGGGCCTGTCTCCGCTGGTCGCAGAGAGTGCCAGTCCGCGATGATGTGGACAGCTCCGGGGCAGCGGCCAGACTGGAGTCTGGTACTGCTTACCTCGCAGATATCCATTAGGATCTCATCCGGGCGCTTTCGAAGAGCATGGCTTCCGCAGTGGCGGCTTGAAGATACCTCTGGCTCCGTAATTGGGCGGCAAACGCTTCTTCTAAGGCTAGGCTTAGGGGGAAGCTACTCTTTGGAGAGGATCTAGATAAGTTGGTGAAGGACCTCAGTGACTCTAAAGGAGGTAGGCTTCCGGAAGATAAGCAGAAGCCTGGTCGGTCAGTGCTGCCATCAAAAGGCCAGCAGCGGGACTTTCTTCGGTTCAGGGGCCCTAGGTTTGGTCAGACGCAGAGAGGCCGTTTTCCCTACAGCAGGAGTCAGGGATTTTGGGGCTTTCAGGGGGCAGGTAGGGGGTTTGGGGCTTCCTCCTCCAATCTTAGAAAGTCACAATGATGGTTGGTGGGCTCAGGTAGCGGTTCCCTTGGGAGGTCGGCTGCGGGATTTCTATGAGGCCTGGGCCAAAGTTACGTCCGATCGGTGGGTGTTGGAGGTTATTCGGGAAAGTTATGCCCTGGAGTTGCGGCGCCCAGTCAAAGATCTGTTTGTGCGCTCTCCGTGCAAGGCGCCAGCCAAGGCCGCCGCTGTCAAGGAGACGGTGGAGAGGCTTTTGGACCTAAGAGCGGTGGTGCGAGTGCCCCCACGCCAATGCGGTTTAGGTCGATGCTCCATTTACTTCGTGGTCCCAATGAAAGAGGGGACTTTTGTCCGATTCTCGATCTCAAAGGCGTAAATCGCTGCCTGCGGGTGTCGCACTTTTGCATGGAGACTCTACGGTCGGTCATTGTGGCAGTCAGGAAAGGGGAGTGGCTGATGTCCCTAGATCTGTCCGAGGCCTATCTCCATATCCCGATCAGGGAGGAGCATCAGAGATTTCTCAGGTTTGCGGTACCCCTAGGACATTTTCAATTCCGGGCTTTACCTTTCGGTCTAGCTACCGTGCCACGAACGTTCACGAAGGTCATTGTAGTGGTGGCGGCGGCGGCGTTGCGAAAGGAGGTGGTTCTAGTGCACCCGTATTTGGATGATTGGTTGATCCGCGCAAAGTCAGAACCCGAAAGCAAGGTGGCTACGGAAAAGGTGGTGTCTTTCTTGCAGAGTCTCGGTTGGGTAGTCAATGTGGCGAAAAGCAAGTTGACTTCAACGCAGGACCTGGACTACTTGGGAGCTCGGTTCGATACGAAGAAAGGAAGAGTATTTTTGCCGCGACTGAGGGCGGTCTGGTTACGCCGCCTGGTGCGGGAATTTCTACGCAGGCAGGCCCCCACGGCATGGCAGTACTTGCAGTTGCTCGGAACCATGGCAGCTATGTTGGAGCTGGTGCCATGGGCGAGGGCTCACATGAGGCCGGTGCAGAGAGCTTTACTTCGTCGGTGGTCTCATCAAGAAGATCCACTTACAAGAAGACTGCCGTGTTTGCCGGAGACGAGGAGAGCCCTGCAGTGGTGGCTGTGCCCCGGTTGTCTGGAACAGGGGATGCCATTGGTGGCTCCGGGGTGGCAGCCCTTGACGACGGATGCCAGCCTCTCCGGCTGGGGAGCCCACTTTCAGGGGCGCCTCGCTCAAGGGCGATGGTCCGAGGAGGAGCAGTCTTGGTCAATCAATCGGCTGGAGTTGAGGGTGGTAAGATTAGCACTAGCGCAGTTTCAGCCGTATCTGCAGAGGTCAGCGGTACGGGTGTTCTCCGACAATGCAACCGCAGTGGCTTACATCAATCGGCAAGGAGGGACAAGCAGTGTTCCGTTGGAGGCAGAGGCCGAGCAGTTGTTCGAGTGGGCCGAGTTGAATCTGATGGCATTGTCGGCCGCGCATGTGGCGGGGGTGGACAATGTGCAGGCAGCTTTTTTGAGTCAGGTGAAGGTGGACCCAGGAGAATGGGTTCTTCATCTGTTCGACATGGTGGTGTGCCTGTGGGGAGCGCCAGTAATGGATCTCATGGCAACATTTCACTCGGCCAAGGCGAATCGGTTTTTCAGCAGGCAGAGAGAGAGGATGTTGGAAGGCCTGGATGCTCTCATTCAGGAGTGGCCGATAGAGAGTCTGCTGTACGTGTTTCCGCTGTGGGTGTTAATCGGTCGGGTGGTTCAGCGCATCGAGCGGCACCGAGGGCCCGTGGTTCTCATAGCACCGGATTGGCCTCGGCGGCCGTGGTATGTGGATCTTCAGTGTCTGCTGGTGGACAGGCCTTGGAAGCTGCTGTGTTGTCCGGATCTATTGACTCGGGGGCCTCTGTTCATGCCTCCGGTGGATCAGTTCTCGCTTACGGCTTGGCTCTTGAGAGGGCGAGGCTGAGGAGGAGAGGTTATTCACCTGCGGTAATCTCCACTTTGTTGAGGGCGTGGAAGCGGTCCACATCCCTGGCGTATGTCCGCGTTTGGCGGGTATTTGAGGCCTGGTGTTTGGATAAGCAGGGTGACGCGCTAAAGGTGTCCATTCCACAGGTGTTAGCCTTCCTGCAGGACGAGCTGGAGAAAGGCTTAGTGGCGGCGACCTTGCGAGTGCAGGTGGTGGCGTTGACATGTTACAGAGGAAAGATAGGGGGTCAGCATATTGGCAGTCATCCGGATATCAGACGGTTTTTGCGGGTGGTCTCGTTGCTGAGGCCAGTGCGCAGGCCGGTCGTGCCCAGTTGGCATCTCCCCTTGGTGTTGCAGGCGTTGGAAAAGGAGCCATTTGAGCCCTTATCGAGGGCCTCTTTGAAGGACCTTACCCTTAAGGTAGTTTTTCTCGTCGCTATTTGTTCGGTTCGGAGGATTTCAGAATTGCAGGCCTTATCTTGTCGGAAGCCCTTTCTGAGTTTTTCGAACTCCGAGGTCGTGTTGCGACCGGTGCCGTCCTTTTTGCCTAAGGTAGTCTCGGTGTTCCATCTTAATCAGGTGATTTTGTTGCCGGCGTTTACAGTCAGGCAAGGTGGAGACCATGCGGAGAGATTGCATTTGTTGGATGTTCGGTGAGCTTTGAAGAAGTATCTCCATCGGACAGAGAGTTTTCGCAAGTCTGATAGATTATTTGTCTTGTTTGGCGGTCCTCGGAAAGGGGAGGTGGCCTCGAAAGCTTCCATTGCCAGGTGGATCAAAGGGGCCATAGCGTCTGCGTATATCTTCAACGGTAAGGCGGTTCCGTGCGGACTGAGAGCTCATTCCACTAGGGCTCAGGCGGCCTCCTGGGCGGAATTTCAGTATGTCCCAGCATTGGACATTTGTAAGGCTGCCACCTGGTCTTCCCTAAACTCTTTTGTCCATCATTATAGACTGGATGTTCAGGCGCAGGGAGATGCCTGTGTTGGTGCAGCGGTTCTTCAGGCGGGGGTCTCTGCTCCCTCCCGTTGATTTCCTGTACTGCTCTGGTACATACTCTATAGTTCGGGACTAGACTGGAGGGACGTTAAGGAAGGGTAAATTAGACTTACCTGCTAATTGTTGTTCCTTAAGGAACTCCAGTCTAGTCCCGCATCCCGCCCGGGACATGGGTTTGTCTTCGGTGACCTGAAGAAGAAGAATGGCGCTGATGACAGGTAAGCCACCCGGGATGTCCTCCTGGGGTTACTTTTTTCTCGTTCTTCTGTTATAGCTACAAGATTTGGGAAGATGCCTCAGTACCAGCGTTCCGGGGCGTTCATTAGTGCTGGGAGGGATCTGGCAAGGGCGATAGACTTTCCCTTCTGGTAGTTCAGAGTTGGTAGATACACTTTATCTACGTTTTTTGTACATATTTGATGCTTACTTGTTGCTCCGGTGAGTCTGCTTTGTCAATAGGTTACTGATCAGAGGAGGCGGATCCGGACAGGTTATACCGGTGACATCAGAAAAGACATGACGTTTCTCAGTCTCCGAGCTGCTGTGAGAGGTAGACAACTCTATAGTTCGGGGCTAGACTGGAGTTCCTTAAGGAACAACAATTAGCAGGTAAGTCTAATTTACCCTTTCATTCAACACATAATGAAAGCTGTTAGTGTAGCTGAGTTTAAAAAAGGTTTGGACAAGTTCCTGGAGGAAAGGTCCATAAACTATCATTAAAGGGACCCGGGAAATCCATTGCTTGCCCATATAGAAACATTGTGGAGCCTTTGTCTTTTGGGGAAACTGCTAGGTACTTGTGACCTAGATTGGCCACCTTTGGGAATAGAATACTGGGCTTGATGGACCTGGGTCTGATCCATATGGCATATCTTATGTTCTTATGAATCTTTTTTTGAAAAGGGCCCATAGTTCAAGGTTTCACTCTTCAGTGACCTCAGGGGTGGGGAGGCTATGAGTTTGGATGCTTTTGGGAGGAAGTTCTTTCAGAACGCTGTGCTCTTGTCCCACATAGCATCCTATTAGCTGTTTCTGAGCATGCACTTACGGAACATATGCAAGTTAGGCGAGTTTGCTGACTTTCTACCTCCTGGGTAAGCTGAGCAATACTGTTCTCTACTGATGCAATGGAAGGAGTGTGGAAAATAACTGCCTGAACGACACATGATATTTTCAATACAACCTCAAGAGCGTCCTCTGAGTATTGGAACCTGTATACTCTCATAGTTCTGGGCCTCAAACTTAAAATGTCCAGGAGCAATTTGCTGCCATGCCATGGATAGAGTGTTAAAGAGGCTGCGATCTTGATTAAGCAGCATAGTGATACCTTGAAAACCCTCTTCTATGTAATAAATATAGGATTGACCATCATCAGGCTGCCCAAATTATTTATCTTGATCCTAGCGCAGCCTTTGATCTCATAGATCACGCATTGCTTTTACAATTGATGACAGACATTTACTTTCAGGATCCTGATGCTCTTCACTCGTTGGATCCTGATGCTCACTACTTATGTGTATGTTACGATACTCTAGTCCCCATTTTTGTGATGCTCTTCTTGATTAGATTGTAAGCTCTGATGAGCCTGGGACTGTGTCTTACATGTACAACACTGCTTACATCTTGTAGCACTATACAAATGATAAATAGTAGTAGTGGTAGTCTGTGTTGTCGTGGTTTACCTCCTTCCTTCAAGGTCATTGCATTTAAGTTTCCTGGCAAGACTCATATGCCACCTCATACCAACCTCCATGTGGTATTCTTCAAGGATTGTACTAGCTCCCACTTTGTTTAACTTGTTCCTTGTTCTTCTGGCCACAACCATTCAAGGCACAGATCTCCATAGTTATATCTTTGTATATGATAGTCTTCTCTAGAGATCCTCCATCTAATTTTTCCATCATTTCCACCAGTCTTTTAGTTGTTTCTCAATGGCTTGAACACGAGATAAAGCTGAAATTTTTAAATTTAAAGCTATGAATGTCTCAACATTTCCTCTCTCTGACGATTGTCCCCGAGATTCGTAACCAGCCCATTCCTTCCTCTGACTGTCTTTACCATTCGTGGTTATAAAATTGACTCTTCCTTTTACATTTCAAGCACACATTTCCTCAGTTCTTATCATACATCACCTTAAGAAACATTCATTCTGTAAAACCATTCGTGGACCTCCATCATCTAAAAAAACCCAAAAACAACCTGTTGTCTCTGGTCTTATTTTGAACTGCATGGACTATTACAATTCCCTCTACTATGGTCTCCCCAATCTTCTCTTAATTTTCTTCAACTGGTTCAAAATTGTGCCACTTGATGTTTCCCAGACACAGACATATCCCTCCATTGGCTCCCACTTCAGTACTGCATTCAGTTTAAAATCTGTTCTCTTATCCGCAAGGCCTTACTTATAAATGCCTTTTTGTACCTCTCCTCATTCTATATTCAGTTTACCTCCCCACGTCCACTTCATGCAAACCAGATTAATCAGCTCATACTCTGTCGCTTTTAATAGTCTTCTCGATGTTGCCACTGGAACTACCTTCTCTTGCTTTTGATCCTATGATCTGGAGCTCTTTCCCTCAGTATTTAAGAAGTGAACATACCAAATTTAAATCCTCTAAAAACAAACCTCTTTATAATAGCATATATACACCTCCCCCCCACCCCTCCTGCCGACAGCTCTGGAACAAGTTTGTCAATCCTAATGCCTTCTTACTTTCTTTTGTTTTTGGCAGTATTGTAACTATCTTTTCATTTTCTGGTATTTTTATTGATCTCCAGGAACAAGCAGGAATGTAGTCTTCACATATGGGTGTCATCGGTACCGACGGAGCCTGCACAGGAATGCTACTGACACAGAAGACTGCTGTCAAGTGTCTTGGACCTGACCACCAGCCATCAGAGTGTCGTTTGTGCTGGAAGATGACAGAGAGGCCTGCAGAATCGAGCTGCTAAGTTAGGCACCCTCTTTGCTTCAGACGCAGTGTCTTTAGCATCAGCGTCATTGAGGGCATCGTCTTTCTCTCATGGATCTCAGGTATCAAAATAAGTCTTTTTCGAAGACACACTGTTCCCCCAAGGGTGCTTTCTAAGCATCGAGATGCCTTGAGTGTTGCTCTAGAGATGGATTGGCCAGCCAACCAACCCCAGCAGGAGGACCTTTCTTCCAAAGCCATCGAGGAGCTCCAGGATGCTCCTGAGGCCTCCACCTCTGGAGAACTCCTAGTGCCATACTCTGGGACGGTAGCCCACATGTCTGGTACTGAAATCCAGGCATCAGTGGGCTCTATGGATCAACATATCTTGGCTATTGAGCACAGCTTAATAGCTCTACCAGTGGCATCTGTTCCGGTCAAATCCTTGCCATCGGTACCGCCAACATCGTCACCGTCTATGGTACCAGTGCAGACTGCATTGGGGTTTGTACTAATCTCCAGGAACAAGCAGGAATGAGTCTTCACATATGGGTACGTTGGTACCGACGGAGTCCGCGTGGGAACACTCCCCAGTGTCCAATCAGAACGCCTTTGGAAGCATCCCAACACGCCTGCGTGCTGCCTTCCCGCCTTTCCCAACTGCTTCTCCTCAGTTTTCGTTTTTCCACGGAGCCGACAGGATGTCCTTCTGTCACCGCAGAAAATTCTTTTATTTTTTAGTTTTCTTGTGGTCGCGGCTGCCTTCCCCGACGCCATCGGTACTGCCGGTGTTTCTTTTCTTTTTTCTTCAACTTATTCCTGTTAGGGAATATTTTTCCCTCTTAGTGCCTGACGGGGTTTTTTCCCGGCCTGCTAGGCCTACCCCTTTTTTCCTCATGGAAGTGCCAGCCACTATTCCTAAGAAATGTTCAAACTGTGGCGGTACAAAATTTATTTTAGACACTCATAATTGGTGTCTACCCTGCTTGGGTCCTGACCATTTTCCTCTGGAGTGTTTCTCCTGTAACAGTATAGTGGGAAGAAGTCTTCAGCATCGAGTTCCCCTCGATACGCGGTCCCCATTCAACTTCATGGCACCGACCACCCCTTCTTCACAGGATCAGGTAACCCAAAAACAGTCTGTTAAGACTAGCCAGTCCTCGAGTGGTAGGTCTCATGCACAGCATAGAGATGCCTCTGGCCTTGCCCTCGAGAACACACTGGCTTTAAAACCCCGGTGGGAGTCTTCAGCCTCCAAATCCTGTGTGGGGTTTCAGGTTGTTCCTGAGGTTCACCCCTCTCCGAACATACCTGAGCCATGCTCGGTGGTGGCATCCGCTTCAAGCGGTACCGATACCTCGGCATTGGCAATGGTGTTGGATGAAACATTCCTCACCAAGGATTGTAGTCTGGCGTCCTCGGTACCTACGGGGCCGTTGGATACGCTGCAGACCGATCTTCCAGTATCTGTATCGATCCCGGTACCGGTACTGATACCGACGTCGGTACACTCCAGATGTGCATCAATAGACTCGCTTCCTTCGATGCTGTCTGGAATCGATCTCCAGTCTGGAGGACTGGGTACCGACTCGCCTTGGTACCGACACCGGACGGTACCGAAGGCACGGTTCCGATGATCCATGTTCGGCACTCTCGGTTCTTTCGATACCGTTAGAGCCGTCACCGGCTGGCCTCCTTCCACCGGTATTGGATACGGTACCGGAGTCGGTACCGGTATCCACTTTACCATCGCTGTCGGTACCTTCCATGCTTCTTTCATCAGGCTCGCTTCCCTCGGTACTGAGTTTGGAATCGATCCCTAGCATGGACGATGCGCTACCGACTGTTGCTGGTCCCGACCTCCTGCGGTACCGGCAACCATCCTCTAAGGATCCCATACTCCACCCTTTAGGATCTTCTACTCCTCTAAAATTGGATAGATCCCTGGGTGCCAATGCTAGTTCTTCAACAGATCTAGCCTGTCCTCCTCTTTCAAGAGGTTTTCCCTCTGGGGATTTTTCTTTTCAAGCTTTTCTGCTTGATATGGCAAAATCACTTGCCATTTCTATACCTGGACAGGATCCTGCACAAGGGAATACAGAATCCCTGTATATTCCTGGGAATGCAAAGGAGAACATCATGCTTCCTTTGCATCAGTCCTTGCAGGATCTTCTCATACGAATGTGGGAAGCTCCTTTAACGGTACCCCCACCTTCTAGGACAACTGATCTTCTATATCAATAAGACAGTTTTTCCCTGTACTAGCATGTATCATCTTACCTTTCAGAGACTTACTGCATAGTCAGTCTCCTTCAACTCTGTCTTACCTCCCTCTTACTACAACATTCGGTTTGTAAGAGTGGCTCTATTACATTGGTAAGCCCCTATGGTCCTCTACCTATTCCACAGGGGGATTCTCCCTTCCAGAGTTGTCTCCCCCTTTTATTACCTTAGGGCAGCTCATCAGACAATAGGAAGTCTTACCACTCCTACTATGTCTGTTGTTTCTTTTTCCCAATCTAAAAAAAAAAAAAAGGGGGAAAATAAATTTTTTTCCGCTGCCCTGGTAGTTGCTGCAGATACAGCAATTCCTAGTGGTTAAGCCACTGGTTCTGTTCACCACACAACCAGGGTTTCTCCTCCACTAGCAATCCTTCTAGCCTCAGTGCTAAACCCCAAACAGGTTATCAACCTTGTTTGGAAACCCTATTATCACAGACTGGTTGGTTAACTTCTATTCTTCGCCCCCTTGTCCTTGGCAGAATAGTTTGTTACCCACTTTCTTTAAACAGCCAGTTTTTTCTTCTAACCAACCTGCAGCATGCTCTCTCCAACTCTACAGAGTAGCTTTGCACTATGGGCCCTTTCTAGAGAGCATTAGTATCTTGCCTAGCAGATAACCCCAGATGGTTAGGAAAGGTTCCCCCAGTCATGTTCTCATGACTGGTAGGTGTTCCCTACCCTTACCATCTCATCTAAAATCTCTTTTGAGACATAAGACACAGGCCTTTCATCACGTGAAAACCTAAAGAATGGCCAATTCCCTGGCTTGGCCCATATCTCCTTTGGACTTCTCGCCAGAGATAGTTTTCTTTCAGTGGCAGCTCAAGGACGCCTGATACCCATCTTGCCCTTATAGGAGGGTCACTATTTATTTTATTTATTTATTTATTAACATTTTTTATATACCGCACTATTCATTATCAGCGCGGTTTACATGGAACAAGAAAACTTCAGACAAGTTACATTTATCTGGTTATTACATAAAACAGGAAAATTAACTTGGATAACAGGAGCAACTATTTACAACTATGGTATCTTATTCCACTGGCGCCCTCTATCCATTCACCATACTGCAGTTCTGGAGAGATCTGGACTTGCTGCCTGCAGACTGAAGTTATCCTCTGCATTTTTCACGTAGGCCATCCTGGTTATTCAAGAGCTCGAATTCTGAAAGGAATCTAGACTCCTTCTTGTCAGGGAGACCATTCCTCTGACTCTGTCAGTCATAACCAGGGAAAGAAGATTCTCTGTGCATCTATTCAAGCAGGTATCACCCTTCTTACTATTAGATGAATCTTTCTCTCTCCCCATATTCCTAGGGGGATCTAGTTATATAGGCATCTCTCCATCCACATACCTGGAGACATGTGTCTATATGCCTACATATATATATGTGTGTGTGTGTATCTTCTGCCCATGTACATCTCTCTCTCTATATATGCATATATACCCTATATATATATATATATATATATATATCTGTTGAGATATATCTTTTAGGTAGATATGTATCCACATACTTATCTATCTGTCTGTTTAGGTTCAGATATCCATATATTCCTATATGATCCTGACAGATGGGCACTACCCCTATCAATGCTGTGCCAGCATGCTTAGGGTTCTACACATACAACCACTCCCTGTGGTAATTAGCAAACTTTTTTCTTACCATAATCTTTCAGGGTTAGGTACCTCTGAAGCTCTCCATGTACCTTTTTTCTTTCCTAATTGACCCCATTTAGGAAAGACATTGCAGAACTTCAGTTAATCTAAAGCTTAACACTTCCTAAGTCTGTCCTTACTTTCTTATCAGATACAGGGGTCTCCATACCCTTTCTCTCCTACATGGACTAATTCCATTGCCAGTCCAGATGGGTCAGACTAATTTTCCTTTTGGTCCTAGGATTGTACTGTTCTTGGGCCAAAAGAGCTTAAGCTTTGTCTAATAGTACCTTCTGCGTTTTCCGCTGAAGCCCTACCTCTTTATACTACCCCAGTTTCCCCCGGGGCTATTTCTCACCCTGAAGGATTCTGACCTCCACTTGTTTTTTCTACAGTTATTACCTCTACCTCTCAGTGAGGTACTCCTTGAGGATCTTCTACTGGCTCTTCTAACAGATCCATATGAACCTCAATAGACTTTTTACAATGCCACCAAGGGAGGCCCATATTAGAATATTGCACTCAATATTTTACTACTAAATGCCCTCTATACAGGGTCTTCCTCTATAGAAGTCCTGTTCTAGTCCAGCTGTTCCACAGCGCCTTTTCTGTAATTCAACTCCTACCCTCCATCCCCAGGATGCCTGAGGTTCTGAGGAGTAGCATGGCTCTTTCTAGATTGGCAACATGCTAGGACTCCCTCTGGGCATCTCAGCTTGGGAGTCCCCATATGTGAAGACTCATTCCTGCTTGTTCCTGGAGATAGCACAGTTACTTACCTGTAACAGGTGATCTCTGGGAACAGCAGGAATAAGTCTTCACAACCCACCCACCTCCCCTAGGAGTTGCATTTCTCTATCTCTATCTTTCCCTTCCTTGCTCTCTCTCTCTCTTTGCCTCAGCGTTAAAACTTAACTGAGTAGAGGCAGTTGGGAAAGGCAGGAAGGCAGCACACAGGCGTGTTGGGATGCTTCCAAAGGCGTTCTGATTGGACGCTGGGGAGTGTTCCCGCGTGGACTCCGTCGGTACCGACATACCCATATGTGAAGACTTATTCCTGCTGTTCCCAGAGATCACCTGTTACAGGTAAGTAACTGTGCTTTCAAGTCACTTCTGCCCATGCCTGCCCTCGAAACTATCCCTGGAACTGGTGGTTCGCCTAGGCAAGTTCCGCGATCCGATACAGATCAGTACCGGGCCTTAGCAGAACACGGGCATCGTTCACGCCGATACTTTGAATCTTCCAATTCTGATTCATCAGACGATGACTCGGACAATACCCGAAGACTTCAAAATATACCGGAAGATCCATCTCCCTCGAATGGCACGTCCTCTCCGGAGGATGTGTCTTTTCAAGAATTTATTTGGGACCTGGCCAGAGGCTTGTCCATAATGGTAACATCTGAAAAAGAGCCTAGAGCGGAGGAACTGGATATCCTCCAATACCTTACAGCTACAAGGAGGCGGGTACTGCTCCAGTTCACCACATTCTCCTGGATCTCATGCTCCGGATGTGGGAGACGCCCCTCACCATATCTCCGCATTGTCGAAGACTCGATACCATGTATTGATTACCGGAGTCTCCCAGTTTCCAAAAGTCACAGTTGCCACATCACTCAATGGTAGTGGAATCATCAATGCGTAAAATTAAAAGTGATATCTAAGACACTTTCTTCTAACCCTCTGGGTAGAGAATCTAGGACTCTCGATGCTTTTGGGTGTCAATACATTCAGGCCTCCATGCTTTCAGCCAGAATAAGTTCACACATGCTCTAAATGGGTATGTTCCTCAAGGAGGTTACTAGAGATCTTGAGTCAATGTCCCCTCTTCTTCCAGATAAGAGGGCTGACTACATCATCTTGGTCAAGCATGCCCAGAATGTTTCAAAGTTTGTAAATAGTGCAACCTTTGACTGCTTTGAATGCATTAGTAGGGCCACTTCAGTCTGCACTGGAGCATGCAGGATTGCTTGGCTTCAAGCATCAGATCTTGAATAATGGTTTCAAGATAAACTGGGTAATATTATTTGCACAGGTGAAAACCTTTTTGGCCGGGATTGGCAGGATAAAGTTTCTTACTTAGAATCTGAGAATACTACCCTGAATAGGCTTTCTAGAACCTCTGCCAACCCGGCTAAGAAGAAAGTTTTCTTTACAGCTTCTTTCTTCAATAAGAAAAAGGTTTTATCCTTCTTACACACCTGCTTCGCAATACCAACCTCAGGGTGCTCGCAAACAGCAGAAGAAGCCACAGGCTCCTAAGAACCAACCAGCTCCGCAGACTCAAGCTGCTCCTGGTTTTTTACTTTCCTAGAGAACATAGCCATTCTGCCTCTGGAGACCCTCCCCCCCCAAATTGCTGGCAGACTGTCATTATGCCCATAGGTAGCATCTAATCAGTTCAGAATGCTGGACTCTTATAGTGACAGAAGCCTACAGTCTTCACCTGGAAGCTCTGCCCCCTTCCACACTGATAGGGGAATATCCTTTTCCGCCTCCTCTCACTGCTCTTTTGCTACAAGAGGTGACTTCTCTTCTATCAGAAGACGCCATAGAGGACATCCCAACATCTCAATAAGGAAGGGGTTTCTACTCTCTGTACTTTCTCATTCCAAAGAGCCAGAGGATACAGACCCATTCTGGCCCTCAGAAACCTCAACAAGTTTCTCATTCCCGAGAAGTTCAAGATGGCTCTCTGGGGATCCTCCTACCCTATCTACAGAGTCAGGACTGGCTCTGTTCTCTAGATCTAAAAAGTGTATACACCTATCCTTATTCATCCAGAACACAGAAAATATATATGCTACATGTTTCAGGGAAGATATTATCGATACAGAGTCGTGCCCTTCGGACCCGCCTCTGCCCCAAGAGAATCTCCTTGTCGGGTCACCTTTTCAGATGCCTCCATAGCAATGTATCCTGATGACAGATGCCTCTAAACTGGGGTGGGGAGTCCATCTAGGGACCCTCTCCACTCAGGGCCTCTGGTCAGAGGAGGAGTCCAAGCTACAGATAAACTTACTGGAACTTCGTGCAATCTTCAACACCCTCAAGGTCTTTCAGATGCATCTAGCTCCCAGAGGGTCCTGGTCCAAATGGACGATCAAGTAGCCATGTTCTATGTGAACAAACAGGGAGGAACAGGATCTTGTTCTCTCTGCATTGAAGCCCTCCACTTCTGGTCCTTTGCCATTACTCATCAAATACACCTCCAAGCAGTGTATTTCCCAGGGGAGCAAAATGTCTTAGTCCCCACGAATGGTCTGTCCACACGGAGACAGCATCCTTCATCTTTCAGACCTGGGGAACTTCAGAGATAGACCTGTTTGCCACTCCTCAGAATGCTAAACTTCCTCGTTTCTGCTCCAGTAGTTCCATGTCGGGCAATCAGGAAGTGGATGCTTTTCACCTCTACTGGGGTTGGGAGTTCCTATATGCCTTTCCTCGCATTCCCATGATGCTTTTCAAGCTTCAAGCAGACAGGGGCTTCATGATACTCATGGCCCCGCATTGACCATATCAGCCGTGGTTTCCTTTCCTATTACATCTGTCTCAAACTCAACCTCTAGATCTCTGATCTGCTTCAGATCGCCTCTCTCAAGAGGAGGGGATGCTGCTCCATCCCAATCCGCATTCTCTCCACTTCATGACATGGCTGCTAAAAGCATAGTATTGCAGGATCTTAACCTTACCCAGTATGTAAAGGAGATCCTGTTAGCCTCTAGAAAGCCATCCACTAGACATTCATATGCTTTCAAGTGGCGTAGATTTTCTCTAGTGCTCCCAGAAGTATCTCAATCCCTTCTCGGCTCCAGCAGAGGTGCTCCTCCACTTATCCTCATCCAGTCTCAAGATCAATTCAGTGCGAGATCATCTCAGTGCAATTGCAGCCTCTCATCATTCCTTGGATGCTCACCAAACCTCCTATCAGACCACCACTAGTGGCATGGGATCTCAGTGTTGTTCTGGGGCAACTTCTTAAGCCGCCCTTTGAACCTTTAGCCACTACCTTGCTAAAGTTTCTAACATGTAAGGTCATCTTCCTTATTGCCCTCACTTCAGCATTAGTGAGCTTCAAGCTTTGGTGGCAGTCTCACCTTACACATGATTCCACCATGACAGGGTTGTCCTAAGGACTCACCCGCACTTCATGCCAAAGGTGTTGTCTCTTTTCCATTTGAATCAGAACTGTAGAACACTGTAAAGCTTCTCAGTTGTTGTCTCTTTTGATCCTAGTCACTTGGGGTTGCCAGTATCCAAGCATACTCTTTCTAAATGGATAGCAAATTGCATTTCATTTGCTTATGGTAAAGCAGGACTGTCCCTTGAGGGTCATGTTACTGCCCATATAATGTCCATGCCATGGCTACCTCGATGGCAAATCTACATTTTGTAGTCATTAATGAAATCTGCAAAGCAGCAACCTGATCTTTGGTACATACCTTTACTGCTCACTATTGTCTGGACAAGAACTCTCGCCGGGATGCCATGTTTGGTCGTGGTCCTCCAGCACCTTTTTCAGACTTAAGGGATACTCCTACCCTCCGTCCCGGATTATAACGATACGAGATATCCATGACCTCTTCTACTCTGGTTTGAGGCAAAAATCTACAGGTTCCGAGGTCATTCTCTCTGGCATCTAGGAGCTAGGGAGTCCCATATGTGAAGACCTCATTCCTGCTTGTTCCTGGAGATAGCGTAGTTACTCACCTGTAACAGGTGATCTCCAGGAACAGCAGGAATTTAGTCTTCACAACCCATTCTCCTCCCCTAGGAGAGTTGTAGGTTTTCTTTTCTCTCCTTTTCTCTCAGTGACAAATTCAGCTTAAGAGGGAGAGTTGGGAATGTGGGAAGGCAGCAACACAGCACTGAGAGATGCTCCCAAAAGCCTTCCTATTGGATGCTGGGGAGCATTCCCGTGTGGACTCCGTCGATATCGATGTCACCCATATGTGAAGACTATATTCCTGCTGTTCCCGGAAATCACCTGTTGGAGGTGAGTAACTACACATAAGCCATTTTGAAGCACCTCTGTTGGGTTTAAAAATGGTATAGCAAGAATTGAATAAACTAAACTAAACTCCAGGCCCACTTCCAACCTGATCTTCATCCTGGAAGTTCCACAGTGGAGAGCAACAGAGATCTTATTCTCACAAGTGTAGTTATCCTCATCCCTCCTGCGCATTACAAACCAAGCAACCTTCTCGCTCCCATGCTTGACAGCCAAAGGTTCAGTAGCTCCAACTTGCCTCCCAGCCAGAATTAGGTGTAAGATTTTGACTGCCTTCTAGAGAATGCAGTCTCTATCCAGGTCCTGCTTGTGGATGACCTTCCAGTCAGAGAGAGGCTTATGGTCTTGATGGTTCATTGTCCCATTATAATTTTTGACTGTTTGGTCCTTAAAATGGCCCAGGAGTGTACAGATCACATCTATTTGAAATTTAAATTACCAGCCAAGAGTCCATTCTTTGACCTCATAGCATCAGGACAAACTTGACAAACCTTTCACCCTTCAGGCCACAAATATGTCTTGATTAGATTGTAAGTCCCAATGAGCAGAGACTGTCTTATTATATATGTCTATACAGCACTGCGTATACCTTGTAGCCCTATATAAATGATTAATAGTAGTAGTAGTTGTAGTAGCCTGTCCTTCCAGACTAGGGAAGGGCTGGGATTCTATTACAGGTATTTCCTGGTGCCAGAAAACACAGGAGGATACCATCCCATTCTAGATCTGAGGGTCCTGAATAAATATCTGGTCCAGGATAATTTCAAAGTGGTGTCCCTGGGCAGCTTCCTTCCTTTCCTTCAAAAAAGGGGGTTGGCTGTGTTCTCTGGATTTAAATAATGCCTACACCTGCATACAGATATTTCCTGTGACTAGGATGTATCTGTTTTTTCTCCAGGAACAAGCAAGAAGTCAGTCCTGACATATGGGTGACGTCGGCACCAATGGAGCCCGCGCAGAGCGTTTCCCCAGCTTTCAAAGAAAACCTTTGGGAATGCCACCATGCATGCATGGTCCCCTTCCCACCCAAGAGTGCCATCTTGATCAGTGGCCTTTTTTCCACGGAGCCCTTCAGACGCCCTTCCCTGTCCCTTGGAAAAAGTCTCATAATTGTCTCTCTATTCCGTTTTCCTGCCTCGACAGTGGGCCCCGGGACTTGGGGGTTTTTTTTTCCATTTTTCTTTTTTTCTTCATCTAGTGCGTTTCATGCCCTTTTCAACTGCTGGCCAGGCTGAAGGTCTTCGACCTTGCGAGGATTCATTTTGCCCCCATGGTTTCTGGTTTCAATAAGTGTGACAGATGCTCCAAACATATGTCGCTCACGGACACCCATGACTGTTGTCTTAGGTGCCTGGGAGCTGACCACAACCCGGAGCTCTGCTCCCTTTATAAAAAGATGTCCTCCAAGGCCATCCAGAGCCGTAAGCAGAAGTTGGATGATATTTTCCGCAAGATGGCCCCATTGTCCCCGGTAGCTTCCCGCTCTGCCAATCTTCAGCCACTGGGGTCCCCTGCGGCCGCTCCATGGCCCCGGCATCACACTGAGCAAGGGTCCCCCGAAAGGGAGTGGAAGAAGAAGATGAAAGCCTCAAGGACCCTGTCGGGGTCTCTGGACACTTGTGAGCATTTTTGCGCTCGTCGCTCAGCCCTCCTCGGCAGTCTCAAGAGTCTGAAAAGGAGCGGCCGCAAAAGGTACCTTGTACAGATACAGAGGCCTCCGGCGATGGTGCCCGGTCTCCCAAAGGTAGTCCTGGCGAGAACCCCCTCTCCTCCTCGACTCCCAACCCGGTCACGTCAGTATCATAAGTCCCCACTTTCAAGTGGAAGGCCTGAATGCTGGCACTGGAGTGCAGAGTTTTTGCCTTCCTTGCTGTCCAGCAGGCACTGGTGCCAGGCCCCACTGGCACATGCCCTGAGACCTCGAGGGTGATGCCTATGATTGCTCTCCAGCCCACCGCAAGAACCCCCGAGAGCCAAGGGCCTCATGAGGGATCTCTGCAGAGATCTCGATCTCCATCCTGGTCTTCGGGTGCAAGATCTTCCTGAGCCAGTGCCTCCGGCTCCAAGCAGGCTTTGGCCTCAGGAGCCCAGCGCACAGAACAGGCTCTGCTCGAGCAGCCTAACTCCGAGTTGTCCTGGGAGTCCAACTGGGACACTTCCCCTGAATCCTGGGTTCATCGGGACCTCCCCTTGGATCTTTCTCCTCCTGTCCAGAAGTGGCAGTCACCTCCCGAAGACGACACCTTTCTGGAGTTTGTGCAGGACATGGCTCGAGCCCTAGTGCTCTCCACGCAATCCAAGGAGGAGCCCCGGGCGGAGGAACTCAATATTTTGCAATATGAGGCTCCGCCATGGGAATCCCCCATGGTCCTGGTTCCGCCCATCCTGTCCTGGCTGCTCCTCCATATGTGGGAGACTCCTGCGACTATCCCCCATTGTCAGCAGGCACCTGGACACCATGTACAGGGTCCAGCGGGGGCCCAGCTTCCTCATACCTCTGTGGTGGTGGAGTCTCCCATGCAGAAGCAAAAGAGCCCAAAAACTCACTCTTCAGTCCCGCCGGGTGATGAATCTTGCGCCCTCAACGCCCTCAGGCGTAAGACCTACCAAGGATCTATGCTGGCGTGCCGCATACGGGCTTACCAGCTATATATAGGCATGTTCCTTCGTGACCTCACGAAGGAGCTCAGAGGTTTCCAAGCGGGCCTCATCAGAAATTACCTCCGCCGCTTCCATTACCTCCTGAAGTCAGTGGGGGACTGTTTGAAGTATCTTTCTTGTGCTGCATATGACAGGTTTGAGTCCTCCGCTAGAGTAGCGGCTGCTGGTATCGGGGCCAGGTGTCAGGCCTGTCTCCAGTCTTCAGACCTCGAGCAATGGGTCCAGGAAAAACTGCTTGACGTATTATGCCTGGGCGAGCAGTTGTTTGGCAATCCGATGGAGGACAAAGCAGCAGAGATTGAGACGGAATACATCACTCACACCCATCTGTCCCGAAAGACTTCCTCCCTCCTGCAGAAGAAGCAACAGGGCAAGGTCTTCCTTCCAGATGAAGGGTCTTCCCTACCTGGGCTACCCACCTTATCCTCCGGCGCCAGCCCCTCCCCAGACTGACAAAGCAAGGGCGGCCCCCAGGGTCCACATAAGCCTAAGGGACCCAAGAGCCAGGCCCCGGCGTTGGCCCTGGACCTTTGACACCAGATGCATAGGCTCTCGCCCTCCATCGACGCAGCTACCAGTGGGAGGGTACCTGGTCCACTTTGCTTCCCGATGGGAGGCTGTCACCTTGGACACCTGGGTTCTCCAGGTCATCCGGGAGGGTTACCTCCTTCACCTGGACTGGCTTCCTCCACCCTTCTGCCCTGCAGAGCCCCCTCAGCTCCCCACGCACTAGGCCTTCTTGGCGCAGGAGCTTGCTACCCTCCTCAAGGAACGAGCGTTGGAAGTGGTTCCGCCACACCTTGAAGGTCACGGGTACTACTCCCGTTACTTTCTTGTGCCAAAGCAGAAGGGTGGTTTCCGACCCATCCTCGATTTAAGAAATCTCAACAAATACCTGGTGCGGTAGAGATTCAAAATGCTCTCCCTTGGTGCCTTGATCTCCTTCCTCCAGCAGGGCGACTGGCTATGCTCCTTGGACCTTCGAGATATGTAAGCTCACATCTTCATCCACCCCAACCACAGGAAATGCTTGTGCTTCAGGATATAAGGGAACCACTACCAATACAGGGTGCTTCCCTTCGGCCTTGCATCCGCCCCGCGAGTGTTCACCAAATGCCTCGCGGTGGCCTCAGCCCACCTTTGATTGCAGGGCACCTTTGTCTACCCTTATGTAGATGACTGGCTCATTACAGGAGAGATGGCCGACGAGGCGCTGTGGCCACGGCCCGCACCATCCACCTCCTCCAGCACCTCGGCTTCGTGGTCAATTACCCGAAATCTCACCTCACTCCAGTCTAATCCCTGGAGTTCATCAGCGTGTGCCTTGACACTCAGCAGGCAACAGCCTTCCTTCCCCAGGATGGAGCAGACCGCCTCATTGCTCTGGCATCTGCAGTTCAGTGCCATGACACCGTGTCAGCCCGAGCGATGCTCCATCTTCTCGGCCATATTTATTTTATTTTTATTTATTTAGCAGTGCTTATATACCGCTTTTCACTGGGTCTAAGTGGTGTACATTCAGGTACGGTATATATTTCCCTTGTCCCCGAAGGGCTCATAACCCCTCCATTGCCTCAGGTACAAAATGTAGTTTAAGTGGCTTGCCTCAGGTACATATGGCCTCGACGGTCCACGTCGTCCCCAATGCCTGACTGCACATGCGGGCGGCACAGTGGTGCCTTTGGGCTCAGTGGGCTCAGGAGACGGGCCGTCTCAGAGACGCTGTCTCGGTCACTCTCCAGCTGTCCGAGTCCCTTGACTGCCGGCAGGACACCCGGCATCTACTTCGAGGCATGCCGTTCCAGGCTCCACAACATGACATGTTCTTGACCACGGACTCCTCCCTCACGTGCTAGGGAGCACACTGCGGTGAGCTCCACACACAGGGGACTTGATCCTTGGAGTCCCAATAGCCGATCAACCTTCTCGAACTCTGGGTGGTCCTCCTCGCCCTCCGAGCACTGAGGCGCCGCGTTCACCACCGGGCGGTGCTTG
Organism: Ichthyophis bannanicus; assembly: GCA_033557465.1. Classification (NCBI taxonomy): domain Eukaryota; kingdom Metazoa; phylum Chordata; class Amphibia; order Gymnophiona; family Ichthyophiidae; genus Ichthyophis; species Ichthyophis bannanicus. The sequence continues at coordinate 1,130,870,797 of CM066033.1, forward strand.
TCCAGACGGACAACTGGGTGGCGATGTACTACATGAACAAGCATGGGGCCACCTGCTCTTACAGCCTCTGCCTGGAGGCAGTAGCCCTGTGGTCTTTTGCGATTCACCAAGGCATAGTCCTGCGGGCCACCTATCTCCCAGGCCAGGACAATGTCCTGGCAGACAGGCAGAGCTGGATCCTCCAGCCACACGAGTGGTGCCTCTGCCTGCAGACAGCACAGTGGCTGTTCTGGTGTTGGGGGACTCCGGTTCTGGACCTCTTCGCCAGCCCAGCGAATTCGCAGCTCCTGCAGTTCTACGGCCCAGTTCCCCACCAGAACAGATAATCCTCCGATGTTTTCCTCCTGTCATGGACGCATGGCCTCCTAATGCGTTTCTCCCCACGCCGCTCATAGCGTGAGCTCTCCTCAAGATACAGCGGGATGAGGCCTCAATGATTTTCATGGCCCCGCAGTGGGCTTGGCAGCCCTGCTTCCCACTGCTGCTTTGCCTCACATCAGAGCCTCCGGTTCCCCTTGGCAGCAAGCTGGGCTTGTTGACACAGGAGGGAGGGTCTGTTGCTTCATCCGAACTTGAGGTTCTTATACGTCATGGCTTGGCAGCTGAGCAGGTCGCTCTAGCCCCTCTTCATCTCCAGGTGGAGATAAAGACATATTGCTGGCCTCGCGCAAGGACTCGACTAGGAGGACTTACGCCTTTAAATGGCATCGGTTCTCGGTGTGGTGCTCGGGGGTACGGGTCGACCCATTCTATTGCCCCATCCACAGAAGGGCCTGAAGTCCAACTCGGTCAGAGTCCACTTGAGCGCAATCTCGGCCAACCACAACCCAGTCGGGAGCAGACTCCTCTCGGGCCAGTCGCTGGTTTCCCGCTTCATGCACAAACTGCTTCTTTCCAAGCCCACCGTCCGGCCACCTCTGGCGGAGTGGGATCTCAATGTCGTCTTCATGTGGTTAACTCAGCCGCCCTTCGAGCCAATGGCGTCCTGCTCGCTTTGGCACTTTTCTTGGAAGGTGGTTTTTCTAATGGCCCTCACTTTGGTCCGGAGGGTCAGTGAGCTTCAGTCCCTGATGGCCGACGCACCCTACACGAGATTCTACGAGAACCGGGTGGCTCTCCAAATGCACCTCATGTTTCTCCTGAAGGTTGTCTCGGATTTCCACCAACCTGGAGGTAGTACTGCCGATCTTCTCAAAGCCCCACACTGAGCGGGCATTGGCGATCCTTCATACCCTTGACTGTAGGAGGGATCTCTCCTTCTACCTGCAGCTTACGCAGGCTTACCGCAAGTCCGAGAGGCTCTCTGTCTCCTATGACCCTGCCCGCTTAGGGCTTGTGGTCACCAAGCGGACCCTTTCCATCTGGGTGGCGGACTGTTTCGCCTTTGCCCAGGCTCAGGCCAGGTTTCCGCTGGACCGCCAAGTCACAGTGCATGGTGTTCATGTGAGGGCAGCGTTAGTGGCACACCATGCCGTTGACAGACATCTGCCAGGCCGCCACCTGGTCCTCGGCTGACACCTTTGTGACACATTACTGCCTAGAGAGGGAGTCCTGTTGGGACATTGCCTTCGGCCAGGCTGTACTCCATAATCTGTTCGGTGTTTAGGCAACTCTGGCCCTCCGACCCTTCTTCTGCGGCTTCTGGGAGCGTGATCTTCCAGGGACCCGGAGTCCTCGGGCTGTCTTCAGTTACCAGTGACTGCTCATGGCTTGCCGTGGCTTTTTTCTACAGATCCTTGCTAGCCTGTAGCTGGGGATTCCCATATGTGAGGACTGACTTCCTGCTTGTTCCTGGAGAAAGCATAGTTATCTGTAACAGGTGTTCTCCAGGGACAGCAGGAATCAGTCCTCACAACCCACCCACCTCCCCTTGGAGTTTCCCACTCTTTTTGGTAATTATTTTATCCTTGCCTGAGCTATGTCATCTGACTGATCAAGATTGCACCCTTGGGTGGGAAGGGGACCACACGTGTGGTGGCATTCCCAAAGGTTTTCTTTGAAAGCTGGGGAAATGCTCTGCACAGGCTCTGTCAGTGCCAAGGTCACCCATATGTGAGGACTGATTCCTGCTGTCCCTGGAGAACACCTGTTACAGGTGAGTAACTATGCTTTTTTCGAAGGGAAACTCCACATTCAGTACCACATACTGCCCTTTGGTCTCCTTTCTGCTCCTTGTGTATCCACAAAATGCCTCATGGTTATTGCAGCATTTCTACACAGACTGGGCGTGCATGTGTTTCCCTACCTGGGTTATTGGCTGATCACGAGCACTACTCAGGAAATGGTTCAAGAATCCATTCACCTTTCCATCCGGATAATGGTGCTACGAGGGCTCATACTAGAGCTCGTCATCAGTTCCCAAAATCAAGCCTCAGCCTGTCACATCAGTTGGAGCTCTAGTAGACACCACTCTGGTGAAAACCTTCCTTCTGCAAGGTAGGCTCACCCGATTGGTAGTGACAGTGGAAGAGGACATCAGCGAGGAACACGTTGAGAATATTGCCCACATGGCTTCAGTGGTTCATGTAAATCCTTGGCACATCTCAAAATGGCAGTCTTAGTAGACCCTGATCACGCAGTGGACACAATTCACTTACAGGCACAAGGACCTCATTTTTATCACTTCTCTCCCCTGGGACTCCCTGTCCTGGTGGACGGATCATTCTAATCTGGCAAAAGATCTCACTTTACAGACTCCTCCCTATTAAATGTTGCCAATGACAGACATGTCCAAGCTGGGCTGAAGAGGAAATATATCTAGTTTCACACCCAAGGATACTGTCCACCTAGGAAAATTTATACTGGATATATTTCCTGGAGCTGAAAGCAATCCTAACGGCTTTCAGAGATGATACGCGTAGTGTCTTTTTAGCCCAGTCAACTGATTCCCTCTTCTTACATAGTAACATGGTATATGACAGCAGATAAAGGCCAGTATGGTCCATCTAGTCTGCCCAGCAAGGCGGCAAGAGTAGGTATACCTGCCGCTCCGTGCAGGTCACCCCTCCCTATGCCTTTGTTTAGGGGTGTACCCACCGCTTTGTGTAGGTCACACTTATTTGTTAAGATATAAGAAAGAGTTAAGGTTATTTTGATTTTATCCTGTTACTTTAAAGGGATCCACTGTGTCTGCTCCATGCCATTTTGAATTCTGTCACTGTATTTGCCCCCACCAATTCCATCGGGAGGGCGTTCCAAGCATCCACCACCCTTTCAGTGAAAAAGTATTTCCTGACAATGCCTTTCAGTTTACCCGCTTGCAGCTTTGTTATGCTCTCTAGTTTTACACCGTCCCCGTCTTTGGAAGAGGTTTGTTTGTTCATTAAGTATTTAAAGGTCTGAATCCTATCTCCCCTGTCCCTCCTGTCCTCCAGAGTGTACGTATTTAGGTCTTCAAATTTCTTCTCATAAGCCTTCTGACGCAGGCTCCAAATCATTTTGGTCGCCTTCCTCTGAACCATTTCCAGTCTTTTTATATCCTTTGTGAGATATGGTCTCCAAAACTGAACATAATATTCCAAATGAGGCCTCACCAGCAACTTGTATAGTGGCATTAGTACCTCTTCCTTTCTGCTGGTAATTCCTCTTGGTATTCAACCCAGCATCCTTCTGGTTTTTGCCACCGCCTTGTCACACTGTTTTGCCACCTTGAGATCCTCAGAAACAATCACTCTGAGGTCCTCCTGTTCTGTGCATACTAACCTCTCGCCCCCTATCGCATACAGTTCCCCTTGGAGTTCTGCTTCCCAAGTGCATGACACTGCAATTTTTCACATTAAATCTTAACTGCCAGGCATTAGACTATTCTTCCAGCTTTTGTAGATCTTTTCTCATGTTATCCATTTCCTCAGGGGAGTCCACTCTGTTACAGATTTTCATGTCATCTGCAAAAAGACAGACTTTTCCATTCAGTCTTTCAGCAATATCACTCACAAATACATTGAACAATACTGGTCCCAGGACCGCTACCTGAGGCACACTGCTTATCACCTTCCTTTCATCCGAGTGAGTTCCGTTTACCATTACCTTCTATCGTCTGTCAGTCAACCAATCTCTGATCCAGTTCACCACCTTTGGACCCATCCCCAAGTTGTTGAGGTTATTGATAAGCCTTCTATGAGGAACAGTATCAAAGGCTTTTCTGAAATCCAGGTCGATCACATCTGTCACATGCCCTTGATCTAGTTCTCTGGTCACCCAGTCAAATAACTCGATCAGATTTGTTTGGTAAGATCATCTTTTGGTAAAACCATGTTGCCCTGGATCATGCAACCTGTTGGTTTTGAGAGAGTCCACTATTCGCTCTTTCAGGAGCACCTCCATTACTTTTCCTGCCACCGAGGTAAGGCTTACTGGCCTGTAGTTTCACTTCTTCCCTATTACCACTTCTGTGAAGAGGTATCACATCAGCCCTTCTCTAGTCCTGTGGAACTTCTCCTGTCTCCAAGGATCTATTAAAAACATCCTTTAACGGCCCTGCAAGAACCTCTCTGAGCTCTTTCAGTATCTTGGGATGTATCCCATCTGGTCCCAAGGCCTTGTTCACTTTGTTTTGCAAGCTGTTCTAACACATCATCTTTTGTGAATGGTGTGGTATCTGCTCCATTCCCATTTGTATATTTGTCAATCACAAGTGGTCCTTCTCCAGGATTTTCTTTAGTAAAAACAGAGCCGAAGTATTTGTTTAGCATTTTCGCTTTTTCAATGTCACTTTCCACAAATCTGTTCCCAGCACTTCTGAATCCTGCAATTCCACTTCTGATTTTCCTTGTCTCCCGAATATACCTGAAAAAAGTTTTGTTGCCACACTTCATATCTTTAGCCATCTTTTCTTCTGCCTTTGATTTTGCTATCCTTATTTCTCTTTTTGTCTCTCATAGTTTGATCTTGTATTCTTTTCTGTGTTCCTGTGTTTGTGAACTTCTGAATTTTGTGAAAGCTGTGTTTTTTGCCTTTAATTGTGCAGCCACTTTGGAGAATCAAATAGGTTTCCTTTCACTCTTGTTTTTATTTACTTTCCTTACATATGTATTTGTTGCCCCTCTTACTGCATCCTTTAGTTTAGCCTATTGCAATTCCACTTCCCTTATCCCCTCCCACCTTGCCAAATCCTCCTTCAGGTACTTGGCCGTGTGGTGATTGCTGCTGCTCACATGGGCACCCACCCGGATATTCGACACGCTATCTTATTTATTTATTTAGACAGTTCTGTATACCACCTTATCCTTCAATCAAAGTGGTCACAACACAATTGGGGGATACATTTAACACGAGGGGATATGAGACACATACACTAATACTTACAGGGAACATGGGCAATGGAGGGCTAAGTGGCTTGCTCAAGACCACAAGGAGCACCTGTGGGACTAGAAACCCCAGTCCTTCCGGCCCAAGGTTGCTGTCCTCTAGTGGGATTTGAACCCCCGACCTTCCGGCCTGAGGTAACTTGCCCCAACCACTAGGCCACTCCTCCCTGCTATCTCTGTTGGTGAGCACTAAATCCAGCATCAATCTTTCCCTGGTCGGTTCCATCCCATTTGTCTAAGTAATGCATCTTGGAAGGCATCCAGAATTTTTTTTACTTCTTTCCAGATTTGCAGAAGGAATACTCCAATCCACATTGGATAGATTTAAGTCACCTAGTATGATCACTTCCCCCTTCATGGCTATCTTTGCAATATCAATAATCAATTCGTTATCCATTTCTTCGGTTTGAGTTGGAGGCCTGTAGACTACACCAATATGGATGACAGTGCTGCCATCTCTTTCCAACACAATCCACAGTGCTTGTTTTCCCTATGTCCCTTTGCATTTTCAATTGGAGACCATGTTTGCCTGATTATGCAAGAACAAGATACTCTGTTGCACTGCAACCTCAGGCTTTTCATCCTCAAAGCTTGGATGTTGAGGGAGTCATTTTGTCTCATCTAAACCTGCCAGTTGATAACATATTGTTATCCTGATCTTCAGAAGAGATTCCACACAGAGGTCGTATGGTTTCCAGTGGAAAAGCTTTGCCATCTGGTGTGAGGGTGAGGGGCAGGCCCTAGACCCTTTCTCATGTCACACACAAAAACTACTTGAATACCTTCTCTATATGTCTATGTACTGTATGGTTTAAAGACCAACTCTATAAGGATTCACCTCAGTTCAGTTGGTGTTTACCAACACTCTATATAAGGTAAACCCATCTCTCTACAGCCTTTAGTTCATTTTATGTGTGAGTTGCTTCTTACAAAGCCTCTCCTTAAAACACCTGCTGTTTCTTGGAATCTCAATGTGGTTTTAACTCAGTTGATCAAAGCTCCTTTCAGGCTGCTGGATACATGCGCTCTGATGATCTTGACCTGGATGATCTTATGTTTGGTGATGGTAACTTTAGTGCACAGGTTGTGATAGCAGATGTACCCTTTACAAAGGTTTTCAGCCATAGGGTGGTATTACATCGTCACCCTAAGTTCCCTCCTGAAGTGATAATTGGAATTCCACTTTAATTAGTCCATAGTCCTTCCAACATTTTTCCCAAGGCCATATGTTCAGAAAGAGGATAGCGCATTTCATACATTTGGACTGCAAGGGAACTTTGGCCTTCTATTTAGAGCAGATTAAAGCTTATAGAAAATCTGCCCAATTTTATTTCTTTTGACCCACGATAGGTTAGGAGCTGCAGTCAAGAAACGTAGGGCCCGATATTGAGTTAGGCTCATTTTCAAAGGGCTATGAGCCTCACTGGCACATAGCCCTCCCCACTGACCTCTAACCGAGATATTCAATGCTACGGTGACGGCACTGAATATCCGGGTATCACTGCACACACCAGAAGCCGCTGAAGCTAACCGGGCAGCAGTGATATTGCATGCTGCACAATTTGCTCCTGCGCCTTAAAAATAGGCAAGGGTTTTCCTTGCCTATCTTTTCAGCACAGATCGCTAATTGGGCAGCATGCAATATCGCTGCTGCCCGGTTATCATTTGTTGCTGCCTCCACTCTGCCCCCAACACGCCTTGATGCTGACTGGATAGCATCTGGGTACGTAGGGGAGTTAGAAGGGGATATTCAACGGCACTAACCGATTTAAGGCATTTACACTGTTCATTCTGTCCAGGTGGTCGGTAGTACACTCCCACTGCCATTGCTTTCCCATTTTTACATGGGATTTCTATCCATAGAGATTCTATAGTGTGTATTGTTTCCTGCAGTACTTTAATCCTGTGTGACTCAATGCCTTCTCTAACAGAGTTGCAGGTGTAGGTGCTGATTACTTTGCTGTCACAGCCATAAATAGTCCTTTTAGCCCGTCTCTTTGAGAGACTGCACTGCTGCTTTAACAGATGTCCCACAGATGGTGGAATCACTAATAGGAAAGGCTATGCCCTCAGAATACCATTACAGATATCTGATATTCTAAAGCTCTGTTTGTGAGTAATCTCTTGTAAGTCTCTATGCTTTTTAAGAGTAAGTGGGGAGATATTCATATATACCCCAACTTTGTGGTCCTCCCATATAACCGGACTGAAGGCATGTGCCCTAGCTAAGATTTCTTTGATGGCATTTCATGATGTCAAGCAACCATATCTCTTTGCAGGTTACCAGTATAGCCAGTCTGAGATGCTGCACTAGGTTTTACAGTCCACAATGTCATTTGTTTCTTGAAGGCCCTGCTATCTTAAGTTGCATCTACGCAACCTGTTCTCCAGGTCTTTGACTTTGCTTAGCAAGGTCACATTCCCCTGCTCCATTGCCCCCAGATGCTTTTGCAGATCTAACAAGTCTCTGTGCTGCTCACTAACATGGCCTTCCATTGCTTCCATCTAGGCTTTTGTTTGCTGTAGCTCAGCTTTAAATTCAGCCTCCATTGTTGCCAAGTCCCCTTTTTAAACAAGAACCTTCAGTTCTTTGAACCAAGTCAAAATCTCTCACTGCAGCTCCTGTATGGCTTCAGTCAGCTCAAACATTTTGCCACTAATGCTGGCTCATTTTGCTGTACTTTCGCGCATGAAGGGCCCTACCTTGCTATTTTGGAGCTGCTTTCCTTGTAGGTTGGCTGCTTTGTAAACATAAATTCTGCCAGATCCAGCACGCACTTCCGTGCCAACATCTGCTCAGCCAAAAACAAAAGTCAAAACATGAACAGCCAGAAAGCTCAGCACTCAAAAACCTGAAAAAGCCTTAAGGAAACCGAAAACTCTAAGAGAATCAACGATTTTTAATGTCGGGATCCGCAGACAGGAGCCGGGGAGAGGGAACCCCCCCCCCCCCCCCCCCCGCTCAGTGCCAGCAGAAGTCTTTTATTAATTTATCAAAACCAAAAACCAAAATTATAATAGTGCAAGTTACTTAACTGATGATGAACCAAGAGGGCAGCATAACTCCAAACAGCGACATGCATGTTTCGAGCCGAGATGGCTCTGTATCAAGCTGATTTCCAAAATGTGCTGATTTCCAAAATGTGTTAACATCTGCTCAGCAGCAGCCGAGACATTTCTCCAACAATATCACACCTTTAGAATCCATCTCACTTCTATGTATGAAAAATTGCTTAGGGCCAGATAATGAACTGTGCTGTCTTGGAGCTTCAATAGAGTCCAGCCATTACAGTATGTGGTATCCAGGGTAGACTATTGTACTTGAATTCAGGAGATTGAAGGCTATAACATGGAGTTCTGTCAAGAGTTTCATATCCCATTACTTACCTACACATGCCTCCTAACAGGATAAATCTGGACCACTTATTTGCCAGTCTCTCTTTAAGAGGTAGGCCCAACTTCATTCCGATATAGGGTTAGTTCTACAATTTTTGGTCAACTTCCCTGTTTAAAAGATGACAAAGAGAAAAGAAAATGAGGGAGCTTTCTCAAGAACATTTCATACTTTTGCTGGTTTTGTGGTTCCTTTTTTGAGGACAGTCTTCAGCTGAGTATTTCTAGTTAGGTGTCTTAGTGAGTCCGCTTGCCTTTAGAAAAAGGGTTTTTTCTTACAGATACTTTCTGAAGACAGCAGTTCACCAGTTATACAAACCTACTAGTCTCTGCTTTTTGGAATGCTGGAAGATAGCATCCATTTAGTGTAAAGCCAGTTAATATGATCCAAGTGTGTGACTGGTGAATTGCTGTTTTTAGAGAATACTTGATCTCCAGGAACAAGCAGGAATTAGTCCTCACATATGGGTACGTCGGTACCGACGGAGCCCGTGCGGGAAAGCTCCCCAGCTTCTTAGAATAGAAGCTTTTGGGACCTCCCACTGCACATGCGCACTGCCTTCCCGCCTTCCTGAACAGCTCTCCTCAGTTTCTCTTTTTCCGCGGAGCCAGCAGGTCGTGTTCCTGTCACCGCTGAAGAAATTGTTATTTTATTTGTTTCTTTAGACCGCGTACCTGCCTTCCCCATACCGATACCGGTATCGCCGGTCTTTTCTTTCTTTCTTTAAAAAATTATAATTCTTTTTTCTTATTTTTTAGCTTTTTGGTCACTTCAGAGAGGCCTCTCGGCCTACTCAATTTCTCCTCATGGAGAAGCCAGCCCCTGGATTTAAGAAGTGTACCAAATGTAATGCTGTTATTTCAGTTACAGACACCCATGAATGGTGTCTGAAATGTTTGGGGCCTGACCATTCCATACCGGACTGCCCATCTTGCTCCCACATGTCTAAACGTGGGCTGCAGAACCGGGCCAACAAATTCCATGTGCTGTTTGCTTCAGAGAATACAGCATCACAGTCATCCAGGTCTTCTTCTCCGGATGGATCTCAGGTAACCAAACCTTCTGTGGGCAAGTCCTCAAAGAGCAAATCTCCTTCAAAGCATCGAGAGGCTCTTAGCTTAGAACTTGAGGACCCTGCCCCAGCCAAACAACCCCGGCGGGAAGTCCAACTTCCAAAAACGCCAATTCAGGGGTCTCAGGTTGATATCGATGCTACGGCCTCGACAGATCACCTGTTAGCCTGCTCTGGGGTACCGGGTCACTCCGGTACCGACATCCAGGCAGCTATGGCGTCCATGGGCGATACTGTACAGTCCATGCAGCAGGCCGTCATGGCTTTCATTAAAGCTGCAACGCCATCGGTTCCGCTTTCAGCGGTTCCGGGCCCGATACCGGTATCGTCCGCCATGCCGGTATCGAGGCCGTCCACCTCTAAACGCAAGTCGGTACCGTATGGGCTTTCGCTCCATACCGGTTCCATACCCGATACGCCCGATATCGATACCGATCGGTACGCGTATCGTGCGTTAGAGGAAAGCACCGATTCCTCTGAGGATTTTCACTCCTCTGATGATTCTGCTGAGTTTTCACTCAACTTACCTGAGGAGCCCTCTTCTCCTAAAAGGAGAATGTCCCCTCCAGAGGATTTGTCCTTCCAGGACTTTGTTTTAGATATGGCTACAGCCCTTTCTATTACCACATCCTCTGAAAAGGAACCCAGATCCAAAAAACTGGATATTTTGGGATACTCAAAGGCCCCTAAGGAGGCAGTTACCCTGCCTATCCATGAAATCCTTCAAGAACAACTGATGGATTTCTGGGAAAATCCTTTGACTTTGTCTCCTTATTCCCGTAGGTTGGACACCATGTATAGGGTCCCTCCTTCTCCTGGTTTCCAAAAGACTCAATTGCCCCACCACTCTATTGTGGTGAAGTCTGCAATGAAGAAGATTAGGAGTACCAAAAGGCACTCTTCCACCCCTCCAGGACGGGAATGTAAGACTTTGGACTCTTTTGGTAGGAAAATTTTCCAGGCTAGTATGCTTATAGCCAGGATTAATTCCTACAGCCTCTATATGGGCATGTTCCTGGAGGAACTTGCCAAAAAGGTGCGGCATTTTGCCCCCTTTATCCCTGAGGATAAAAAGCAGGGATTCCTTTCCCTAGTGAAACAACTCTTAGAGGTTTCTAAGTTCTCTAATAGGGCAGCATATGATTCCTTTGAGGGAGCCAGTAGGGCTTCGGGCATTGCTATTGCAGCCCGACGTCTTGCTTGGCTCCAGGCCTCTGATCTGGAACCTTGGGTTCTAGATGGCTTACGGAATCTGCCCTGTACAGGTAAGAACTTATTTGGGGAAGAGTGGCAAATCAAAGCCACCCAGATGGATGCTGAAAATGCCACCTTGGAAAGACTTTCAAAGTCCACTTCAATTCCTACTAAGAAAAAGTCTTTTAAAAGGCCTTACTATAAGAAGGCCAGAGTTGCTTCAAATACTGGCCAGCAGTCTTCTCAACCTCGCTATACTGCTAAGCGTCAGCAATCCAAACAAGCACGAGCTAAGCCTGCAGCAGCTACTGTAGCTCAGCAGGCTCCAACCCCTCAGGGGTTTTGACTTGCTCCTAGGGAACTTGCCACTTCTGGTTCTAACACAACCAGAACCTCTCACCATACCCGGAAGGTTGGTTCACTTTGCTCCCAGATGGGAACAAATCACAACAGAACAATGGACCCTCTCTATCATTCGAGAGGGTTACAAACTTCATTTCTCCAGCCTTCCTCCCCATCATATGGTGAGACCATTCAATTCTCCCCCATCTCTCCTAACCCTGTTGGGTCAAGAGGTTTCCTCTCTTCTTGCCCAAGGGGCCATAGAAGAGGTTCCTCTTCCTCAACAAGGGTCCGGTTTCTACTCCCCTTATTTTCTCATTCCAAAGAAGACAGGGGGATTCAGACCAATCCTAGATCTGAGAGAATTGAACAAATTTCTCTTCAAGGAGAAATTCAAAATGCTGTCTCTCGGCATTCTCCTTCCTTACCTCCAGGGTCAGGACTGGCTTTGTTCTCTAGACCTACAGGATGCGTATACACATATACTCATCCATCCATCCCACAGAAAGTATCTTCGCTTTCTGTTTCAGGGAAAACATTTCCAATACAGAGTACTCCCCTTCGGTCTAGCCTCTGCTCCAAGAGTATTCACAAAATGCATGGCAGTCGTAGCCGCATTTCTAAGAGGCATGGGAATCTTTGTCTTCCCATATCTGGACGACTGGCTCATCCGAGCTCCAACTCAGTCACAGGCCCAGATTTCCCTGGACCACACAAGGAGCCTTTTGCAGTATCTGGGACTGGTAGTAAACCTTCCCAAGTCCCAACTCATCCCTACTCAATCTCTAGAATTCATAGGGGCCCAGTTGGACACCATCACTGCAAGGGCCTACCTTCCACATGTTCGAGGCCAGCGCCTCCTGAGTTTGGCCTCCCAAGCTCAGTCCAGCACTCACTTGACAGCCAGGGAAATGCTACGCCTACTGGGTCATATGGCCTCCACAGTGCATGTGGTGCCCTATGCTCGTCTTCATATGAGAGCAGCTCAATGGACCCTGGCCACTCAGTGGACTCAGGCGTCAGGAGCGCTCTCAGACCAAATACAAACCTCCGATCGTCTGTTTTGGTCCCTCCACTGGTGGACTTCCACCAAGAATCTGTTGTTGGGGGCTCCATTTCAACCATTGCTACCCCAAGCAACCCTCACAACAGATGCCTCCCAAACAGGGTGGGGAGCCCATCTGCAAACTCTCTCCACTCAGGGCACTTGGTCTCTACAGGAGACCACCCTTCATATCAATCTTCTGGAACTGCGAGCAATTTACCTTGCCCTCAAGGTCTTCCACTCCCTCCTAGCCAACCTCACTGTCCTAGTTCAGACGGACAATCAGGTGGCCATGTTTTACATAAACAAACAAGGAGGGACGGGCTCTCTGTCGCTTTGCAACGAAGCTCTAAGACTATGGGCCTTCGCCAGAGAGCATCAGATTCACCTGCTAGCAGTGTATCTCCCAGGAGTTCAAAACTCTCGGGCAGACAGGCTCAGTCGAGTTCTGCTGCCACACGAATGGTCCCTACATTTGGACCAAATAAACCGAATCTTTCAGGAATGGGGGACCCCGGACATAGACCTCTTTGCAAGTCCGTGGAATGCCAAACTTCCCCGGTTCTGTTCCAGAACTCCGTGTCAGGGAGCTCAGGCTACGGACGCCTTTCTCCTGAATTGGAATCAGGCATTCCTATATGCCTTTCCACCCATTCCTTTGATTCCCAAGACTCTGTTCAAACTCCAGAGGGATCATGGAACTATGATCCTCATAGCTCCACGCTGGCCACGCCAAGTGTGGTTCCCTCTACTTCTACAGCTCTCCCAGGGATCCTACTTGGATCTGGGAGCTGCGCCAGACCTCCTGTCTCAGGAGGAGGGGACTTTGTGGCACCCAAACCCCAAATCCCTTCACCTCAGTGCTTGGTTACTGAAGGCTTAAGCCTTCAAGACTTTCATCTTTCCCAACCAGTGAAAGATATCCTTTCTGCCTCTAGGAAACCCTCTACCAGGCGTTCCTATGCTTTCAAATGGAAACGTTTTTCCATTTGGTGTGCTCAGCAGGGTCTTGACCCTCTGGCACTTCCTTTGAATTCTCTTCTTGATTATCTCCTGCATCTCTCCAATGCAGGCCTCAAGACGAATTCGGTAAGAGTCCATTTAAGTGCTATTGCAGCATCCTTGAAACATATAAATGGACAACCTATCTCCTCTCATCCTCTTGTTGCAAGATTCATGAGAGGCCTGACTCTCACTAAACCTCCCATCAGACCACCCCCGGTCGCATGGGATTTGAATCTAGTGCTCGGTCAACTTATGAAGCCACCTTTTGAGCCAATATTTTCCACCTCCTTGAAATTTCTTTCCTGGAAGGTCATCTTCCTCATTGCAGTCACTTCGGCTCGCCGCATCAGTGAGCTGCAGGCTTTAGTGGCTAATCCACCTTACACAAGATTTCATCATGATAAGGTGGTCCTTAGGACGAATCCCCACTTTATGCCTAAAGTGGTCTCGCCTTTTCATCTTAATCAAGAGGTATATCTACCTGTCTTTTTTCCAGCTCCTCATGCATCCAATGCAGAGAGGAACCTTCATACTCTGGATTGTAAAAGAGCTCTCGCTTTTTACCTTAATAGGACTCAGCCACATCGAAAGTCTTCTCAACTTTTTGTGGCCTTTGATCCTTCCCATTTGGGACTTCCAGTCTCCAAGCGTACACTTTCCAATTGGATTGCTCAGTGTATTTCTTTTGCTTACCAGAGCAAAAACATTTCTCTGGAAGGCCATGTCACTGCTCACAATGTGAGGGCCATGGCAACTTCTATGGCTCATCTGCACTCTGTTTCCATAGATCAGATCTGTCGAGCCGCTACCTGGGCCTCGGTTCATACCTTCACAGCCCATTACTGTTTGGACAAGGACTCCCGCCGGGATGCCTTGTTTGGCCAGGCTGTCCTCAAGCACCTGTTCCATTCCTAAACAACTCCTGCCCACCTTCCCAGAATGGATGCCTGAGATCCATACGAAGATGGCGAACCTTTACAGGGGATCCCATGCATCTAAGCTAGGGAGTCCCCATATGTGAGGACTTATTCCTGCTTGTTCCTGGAGATAGCACAGTTACTTACCTGTAACAGGTGATCTCTGGGAACAGCAGGAATTAGTCCTCACAACCCACCCACCTCCCCTAGGAGTTGTATCTTTTATCTATCTATCTTCCTGTCCTCTCTCTGTTGACTCAGCTATAAACTCGAAACTGAGGAGAGCTGTTCAGGAAGGCGGGAAGGCAGTGCGCATGTGCAGTGGGAGGTCCCAAAAGCTTCTATTCTAAGAAGCTGGGGAGCTTTCCCGCACGGGCTCCGTCGGTACCGACGTACCCATATGTGAGGACTAATTCCTGCTGTTCCCAGAGATCACCTGTTACAGGTAAGTAACTGTGCTTTACATGCAAGCAGCTCTGAGTAATTCTACTACTTTAAATTCACAAGATCCTCAAGACATCAGTGTCTCTCTTTAAAAAAAAATACATAAAAAAGTAAATAGAAGTTTTAGTCTTGGAGCTTTATAGAAATTCTGCACAGGTTGAATTTTGTGGCAAATAAAGCACTTATTTTGCAGCTGTAATTTGTGTAGTATTGTCTTTAGAAAGTCCACTATAAAATTGCTAATGTTTCTTTTTGTTTTTCTTTGAAGGTGCGATTTGATAGTGTTGGTGGATTAAGTCATCATATTCATGCACTCAAGGAGATGGTGGTATTTCCCCTCCTATATCCCGAAATCTTTGAAAAATTCAAAATTCAGCCACCAAGGTAGGTAAAATTGCTTGAATGCTACTAGCTGAATCAATGCGCAATATGGTGAGTTTATACAACACAAACCTTACATTTTTTTTAAATAGAGAAGCTGCTCACTTCTTATGTCTTTGGATTTAGCTCATATCTTTAGGAATAGCTCAAGATGATTTACATTCAGGTACAATAGATATTTTCCTATCTCTTTAGGAGAGCTTACAATCTGAGCTTGTTCTTAAGGCATTGGAGGGTTAAATGACTTGCCGAAGATCACAAGGAATGGCAGTAGGATTCAAGCAAGGCTTCCCTGGTCTTCAGCCTGCTGCTCCAACCACTAGGTTACTTCCCTGTTCCACTCCATTTTCCTAATAACAGAATTGTACAAGAGCAGGAATGCACCTTGGTATGCACACACACAACATGCTTCACTGCTTTGCTTGTGTCAAGATTTTCACTTTCAAAATATAGGAGGTGCTGTTGCATTCAACTATTTAAACATGCATGTTGGTTTGAAGGACCTTTTCTGTCATAACAGTTCTCCCAAGAGTGTTTTAGAAACAGAAACATGACGACAGAAAAAGACCACATAGCCTATCTAGTTTGCCCTTCCATATCAATTACAATACTTCCCTTTTTTCCTTTAGAAATCTATGTTGGTCCCATGCTTTGTGAATTCAGATACTGTCCTCATCTCTACTACCGAACCAACCTGAGACGTGAGTAGATGGAAAGATAGAGTCCTTTATTAAACCTTAGGCCGCCCGACACAGACCGTGTTTCGTCACCCTTCGTCAGGGGCTGGCCAGGCACAAAAACTAAAATCATAAATAACAATCATTAAACTAACAATAAAAACATAAAGGAACAGACTGACAAACTTATAAAACAGCATAATACATATTAATACTTAAATAACATTAAAAACATTAAAAACTAACAAAATGCAATACAAATACAATTAATAAATAATGTGAAATAAATAAGTGTGCTCGAAGGTACAAATCATCATAAAATCATATACATACATAGAAATAAAGTAATTTACCAACCTCTGTTGTGGGCTTTAAAAAGTATACCACGTTTATGTAGTAAAATCTAAAAGAACACTGTTGCTAGAAAAACAAAAACAGGGTAATTAGAAAACTTATATCTTAATTTTATCTTTCATTAAACCAAGGAGAAAGGAAAAGAAGGTGGAGAGGGCAATGAGGAGAAACAAGACAGGACGTGAGTTACATACAAAAACTCCAGTCATTAAACTACATAAAAAAACTTGTGCTTAAGAAAATATAGTAGCAGGAGTAAGCCAGAGGGCCCCTAACTAACAGTGATAAGGCAAGATGTGCAATGTTGACCAAGACATTACCAATTGATCTGTACAGATTTAACAGGGGCACAAAAAAGGAAAGCAAAAATGTTCAGTAATACAGTCGTATAGACATGCATAACATGAGGTCAATAAACATGATATGTGCAACCGCAAAAACCGCAGTATATGTATGGTAAAAATCAAAGGAAACAAAACTATTAGTCCACCCTTCACGAAAAATTAATTAAAAGGAAAATATGTAGACCGCCGTCTAAAGGTAAAATGCCTCCACCAAGAGAATAAATAAAAATTAGTCATAGACCAAGTATTGAGTTTGACTCAGAGACAGACAAGAAACAAGTGCCAAACAGTTAAATAATCCCTAAGGGAGCGTAAATGTGCCAAAAACATAAAGGATATGCATATGACATTTGACGGACTGTCACAGTTTCTACTTTAAAGATAAAGATAAAACAGGCAGCCAGTGAATAAATAAAAACAACTATAACTCCTCACTACCTCATAAATAAAAACAAAGTGGAAAATTGTGTACGTGAAAGAAAAAGTATAAAGAGACGAATTACCTTAAAACCAAATGGCGTCCGATACTTTGGACATGCAACTTAGCAAGAAAAGACGCCGACCCATGCGCAGTTTAAAAGGAAAAAGGGGGCGGAATCATCTGTCCGGCGGGAGAGTGACGTAAGAGGCAGAACCAATAAAAAAAATGCATCCATCATAAATATAATGAACACAAATGTGGTATTTAAAAGGAAATGTCACAGTTTCTACTTTAAAAATGCCGAAAGTAAAACAAACTGTATAATGCCCATGAAACCGCTTAGACGGCAAGAACCGCCAAAGCGTAAATGCGATGAGACTTGCTAGATCGCTTATGTCGGGTGTAACAGCATATAAATAATAACTAAAAACCAATCATTAACAAAACACTCAAAACAAAAGGGCAGGGGAACAAAAAAACAGCATACAAACTCACCGTGGCACATAAACGTAATATTAATTTGCAAAATCTCCTGGTGCCTTCCGCTCTCACAGAGAAGTTGCTATCAAAATTCAAAGGACAATATCAATGTGGAAGATGCTCAGTGTGTTTAAATTCATTGCCTATACGTAATTCTTTCGTTCATCCTTTCACGAATCAAGTATTTTACATAGATGATTTTTCTAACTGTGAAACCAAAAATGTAATTTATGTCGTGCAATGTCCTAGTAAAAAACTATACGTAGGGAAGACCACACGTATGATAAGAACAAGGATAGTGGAACACAAAAGCTTCATAAAACGTCAATTGGTTGATAAACCTTTAGTTCAACATTGGTTAGATGTTTCACACAACATTATGGATCTTAAGATTTTTGTCATTAAAAAAGTGAAGGTTAACTGGAGGGGAGGTGACATTAATAAAACCCTTATGAGGCTCGAGCAAAAGTTCATTTTTCATCTAAATTCTATGGCTCCGAATGGTTTAAACCTTGATCAGGACTTGTCAGTCTTTCTTTGATCTTTTATTACATTTGTACCTCAGTTGAGGTCCTATTTTACAATCCTTTATTTTCCTCACGCCTGTTTATATGGTTCTAGACCCTTGATTTTTACACGTATTCATTATAATGTTCATATGATTTTATTAGATGTTTCCTGGGTTTGTCTTTTAGTGTCTTGGTATCTTGATTCATGCAGTTTTATTCATTCATTTATTTATTTATTTTACTTTTTAGGTTTGACATACTATACAAGTTGTTTTTTACAAATGGACCCTTGAGTTATATTGGCCGGCTGCTCAGTTTGCAGCTTTAGGTTACTTTTCCTTTTTAATTATAGATGTTTTACATTTTTGATCTTATGATGTTCATATGATTTTATTAGATGGTTCTTAGGTTTGTCTTTTAGTGTCTTGGTATCTCGATTCATGTAGTTTTTTTTATTTATTTATTTATTTTACTTTTTAGGTTTGACGTACTACTTAATTATAGATGTTTTACTTATTTATTTATATGCTGTTTTTTTGTTCCCCTGCCCTTTTGTTTTGAGTGTTTTGTTAATGAATGGTTTTTAGTTGTTATTTATATGCTGTTACACCCGACATAAGCGATCTAGCAAGTCTCATCGCATTTACGCTTTGGCGGTTCTTGCCATCTAAGCGGTTTCATGGGCATTATACAATTTGTTTTACTTTCGGCATTTTTAAAGTAGAAACGGTGACATTTCCTTTTAAATACCACATTCGTGTTCGTTATATTTATGATGGATGCATTCTTTTATTGGTTCTGCCTCTTACGTCACTCTCCCGCCGGACAGATGACTCCGCCCCCTTTTTCCTTTTAATCTGCGCATGGGTCGGCGTCTTTTCTTGCTAAGTTGCATTTTCAAAGTATCGGACGCCATTTGGTTTTAAGGTAATTCGTCTCTTTATACTTTTTCTTACACGTACACAATTTTCCACTTTGTTTTTATTTATGAGGTAGTGAGGAGTTAGTTGTTTTTATTTATTCGCTGGCTGCCTGTTTTATCTCTATCTTTAAAGTAGAAACTGTGACAGTCCGTCAAATGTCATATGCATATCCTTTGTTTTTGGCGCATTTACGCTCCCTTAGGGATTATTTAACTGTTTGGCACTTGTTTCTTGTTCTGCCTCTGAGTCAAACTCAATACTTGGTCTATGACTAATTTTTATTTATTCTCTTGGTGGCAGCATTTTACCTTTAGATGGCAGTCTACATATTTTCCTTTTAATTAGTTTTTCGTGAAGGGTGGACTAATAGTTTTGTTTCCTTTGATTTTTACCATACATATACCGCGGTTTTTGCGGTTGCACATATCATGTTTATTGACCTCATGTTATGCATGTCTATACGACTGTATTACTGAACATTTTTGCTTTCCTTTTTTGTGCCCCTGTTAAATCTGTACAGATCAATTGGTAATCTCTTGGTCAACATTGCACATCTTGCCTTATCACTGTTAGTTAGGGGCCCTCTGGCTTACTCCTGTTACTACATTTTCTTAAGCACAAGTTTTTTTATGTAGTTTAATCACTGGAGTTTTTGTAGGTAACTCACATCCTGTCTTGTTTCTCTTCATTGCCCTCTCCACCTTCTTTTCCTTTCTCCTTGGTTTAATGAAAGATAAAATTAAGATATAAGTTTTCTAATTACCCTGTTTTTGTTTTTCTAGCAACAGTATTCTTTTAGATTTTACTACATAAACGTGGTATACTTTTTAAAGCCCACAACAGAGGTTGGTAAATTACTTTATTTCTATGTATGTATATGATTTTATGATGATTTGTACCTTCGAGCACACTTATTTATTTCACATTATTTATTAATTTTATTTGTCTTGCATTTTGTTAGTTTTTAATGTTTTTAATGTTATTTAAGTTTTAATATGTATTATGTTGTTTTATAAGTTTGTCAATCTGTTCTTTTATGTTTTTATTGTTAGTTCAATGATTGTTATTTATGATTTTAGTTTTTGTGCCTGGCCAGCTCCTGACGAAGGGTGACGAAACACGGCCTGTGTCGGGTGGCCTAAGGTTTGATAAAGGACTCTGTCTTTCCATCTACTCACGCCTCAGGTTGGTTCGTTCTTGCTTCAGCGTGATTACTGCTTCCTAGTGTTGCACCCTCATCTCTACTACCTCCACTGGGAGACTATTTGACTTATCTACCACTCTTGCCGTAAAGAAATATTTCCGCACCTTACTCCTGAGTCTATCTCCTTTCACCCTCATTCTATGTCCCCTCATAGTGGAGCTTGCTTTCAATTGAAAGAGGCTCCCCTCGTCTGCATTTATGCCATGGAGGCATTTAAACATCTCTATCATATTTCCTCTTCCCGCCTTTCCTCTAACATGTACCGTATTTTCCGGCGTATAAGACGACTTTCTAACCCATGAAAATATGCTCAAAAGTCGGGGGTCGTCTTATACGGCGGTATACAGCAACTTTCTGACCTGGACTGGGGAAGCTGACTGATGCTGCATCCCGGGCTCCTCCCCTCTCCCTGCCAGCCGATTGATTGGCTGCTGTGCTTCAGGGCCTCAGTCTCCAATGTGACTGCTATGGGTTCAGAGGCTGCCGGGTTTTCGGGCTGCCGTGCTCATGTGGTCGAGGTTCAGCATGGGGATCTTTATAGATGTGGTGGCTGCTTCAGGATAGTTTTTAATTTGTGGGTTGTTCGTTTTTCTTTTAGTGTACTGTTAACACGAGCGGTGGCAGTTGGGGGATAGGGGAACGCTGGTGCCGGTTGTGCTGAGGATTGTGGCAAAGTGGTGTTTGCCCTGGGGGGTGGACTTCTCTGCCAGGGCAACGCAACCTGTCAGAGTGCTACTGCGGTCTTCTGGGTCTCTTGGACACGATCTGGAGTCTGTATTTCAGCGGGGCAGCCACCATTTTCTTTTGGCAGGATTCTGGAGCACCCGAGGTAAGAACTGGAAGAGGGGTAGTCTTATACGGCGAGTATAGGCCAAACCCTATATTTTAACAAGAAAAGTAGGGGGTCGTCTTATACGCCGGAAAATACGGTACATATTAAGATCTTTAAGCCTATTCTTTATAATGAAGACCACTAGCCATTTTAGCAGCCACCCTCTGCACCGACTCCATCCTGTTTACATCTTTTTCAAGGTGTGGTCTCCAGAATTGCATACAGTACTACAAATGTCATACCCGGGGGGGTTCTGGTGATGTTACCGCCATGATGGCCACCTGAATCTGTTGCTGCCGCTGATTATGAGTCCAGCCTGCTGTTTGAGCTACTCTCCCTGAGCAAAATTTGACCCAACTCACTTCAGTGTATGGATTTGATGGTAGGAGCTGCAAAAAGTTTGATGGTTATTTATTTATTTAACAATCATTTATATACCGCATCTTCCATAGATCAGTTGCGGTTCACAATAAACAACAATCAACAAAGCAGAGTTTGTTTTACATGTAACATCATATAACCAAAAGCAATAAAATAAGTAAACAGCAAATGTTAAAACTGATCAGCACAGAACAGTGCAAACTATATACATTATATACAGATACATATTATGTAGGGCTTAAGCATTGGGCAAAGTACAGTTTCAGCTATGTAGAATTGTATGTTTAGGTCATTGGGACATCTCAGACAAAAACTGATTAGCCTTTATCTAAGTCTATTGAGGGATGATCTGTATTGTTGTAATGCATAGTAAATAGATAGGTTTTCAATTTTTTGCGAAATTCAATGATCTCGGTTAACATTCTTAGGTCATCTGGGAGGGAATTCCAGATTGTTGGAGCTGCATGTGAAAATGCATACAAATTGAGATGCATGTGAAAAAGCATACAAATTGAGATGGTTGATCTCAATTTGTATGCTTCAAGGGAGGCAATGCGACGACAGCAGACAAAATAGCCACATGTTGAGACTACCTTTATCGACACACTTACCGCGGTCTGATAGCACAGTAGGAACCATCTTCTGACCTGAATTCCTCGAGACTGGAGCTGCAGCAGAGGTTCGCCAAACTGAAAAATGATAGCAACTCTCTTCAGCATGATATGCAAACCTGGATGGCGGATGTCAGAGCAGATATCCATGAGCTGGGCCATGGGCTGCAAGACACGGAGTCCTGACTGGAAGAACATGATGAGGCAATCTTGGGTTGGTCCCAGAAGCTTTTGGCAGCTCTGGTCTTACAAGATGATCTATTATTCAAGTTGGAGGACCTCGAGAATTGGTTTCTCTGATGCAACCTTTGGATCCACGGCCTCCTGGAGGCTACAAGCTCGGTGGTTGATTGTTAAACTTGTGGAGTGGATTTGTCAGACGTTTTTCTAAGTGGCCCAGGTGGATGCGGGGTTGGTATGCTTCAAAATTGAATGGGTTCATCACGCTTTAGGCGCAGCGTGTGGAGGTCAGTCATGTGACATTTTGGCCTGTTTTCACCCATTTGCATCTAAGGAACGGATCCTACAAACAGTGCGCAAACTGGGCTAATTCAAATGGGACAGTGCTAACATCGAACTGTATAATGATTTATCAGCCCTTACTATGAAAAAACGGTGGGACCTCCAGTCAATTACTCAAAATCTTCGGGAGGAAAATGTTAGATACTGCTGGACTTTACTCCTTTGGATTAAAGTTTACTTTGGATGGATGCACAGTTTGGGTCCACTCCCCGAAAGAAGCACTTAACACTTCAAAAGATGCAGGGTGGTCTAATTTGCCCATGGGAACTGTGCAAGCTCAACCAGCAAAGAAAACCAGAGCCTCAGTGGGAGAGAGATTGCCAAAGTGGTAAAAGGCTGTTTTGCCAGCCTGAAGGTCCTACGTGAGATTAGGTCAATGCATCTTGAGATGGACTGAGCACAGTTGGACTTGTGTTTATGATCCTGCTGAAGGGGGATCATCATTAAGTCTCTCAGTATCTCTGTGTGGTGGATTGTGTGTTTTGGGAGTTTGAGTGTTATGTAAGCATTGTGGTGTGGCGGGTTTATGGATTTAGGAGTGAGTTTGTTGGGGGCTACTGTGGTGAGTGCAGGAACCCTGGTGAAGCTGGTATTTGTAGAGTTGGGAGTAGGGGGGTTGGGAAGAAGGGTGGGTTTGAGGGAGGAGTGAATGGGGAGACAGAGATTCGAGGGGTTTGTGGTTGGAGGGAATGGGGGACTTTTGTTTAGGCTTTCTAAATGTCTGGGGGCTAAACTCCCCATTTAAGCGCCAATTACTTTACAAAAAGTTGTTTTGACTTAAACTTCAGCTAAGCTGTCTACAGGAAACTCATCTATTAAAGCGTGATGAGTTTCGTGCGACTCAAATGTTTTAAGCATAGATGGTTCGCTTCCAGTAGGGTTGGAAAAAAGACAGGGGGGGGGGAGTCACAATTCTTATGTCGTCAGACCTTCTATTTCACTTTATTGATGTATGTCGAGACCAGGAGGGTCGTTACTTATTTGTTTCTGGGAGATCAGAAACTTATTCTAGGTAGTATATATGCCCCTAATGTGACCCAGGCTCCCTTCTTCGGTACGTTGTCCCAAGTATTGAGCACTTTTGTGGATGGACGTGTACTGGTGGGGGGGAGATTTTAATCTGGCCCTCCAACCCCAGGTTGATACTTCACAGGGTTGGGAGATATGGGTCCTCTCTGGGCCATTAGAGCCGCCACATTTGGGCCTCATTCTTCAATCTTTGGGACTTTTGGCGAGCTAGGTACCCAAATGAGCGAGATTATAGATACTACTCTGCTGTTCATAACACCTATTCACAAATAGACTATCTGTGGGGTAGTCGGGAGTTAATGGGTACCATTCAGAATTGCCGAATCACGGACAGAATATGGTTGGATCACTCTCCCATTTGGGTCTGCTTACATTGGTGAACCTCCTTCCTTGGTAGGGGCTTCTGGCAGCTTAATGATACTCTTATTGAAGAGTCCAAGACATAAAAGGCACCTCAAGTGAGTGATGCAGGAGTATCTTGTTAATAATGATACCGGAGACTGCTCACTGGGTACATTATGGGATTGCTTAAAGGTGGTAGTATGTGGTCATTTGGTTGCGTTGGGTGCCTTTAAGAAAAGGGAACAGGAGATTTTTCAGATCCTTCTTCATAGAGATATTGAACAACTTGAGCAGCAGTTGAAGCAGGGGAAGGGTACTTTTCAAACCTGGGAACAGTTTGAAAAACAATATGCATGACCTTCAGTTGGGGGACGTTAGAAGGGCTTTGGATCAGTTTGGCCAAACACATTTTGAATACGGAAATAAAGCCGGAAAACTTCTGGCTTTTAAACTCTGGAAGGCACAAACCCATAATGTGATTTGGAAGATCAAGGACAGGCAGGGCATGGCACATTTTGAAAATGTTGATATTCAACAGAGTTGTGGAATTTTACTGGGAGTTATATACCTTGGAATGGGAGGCCTCCTCAGATCAGATTACTGCTTACCTGTAGGGGTGTGCCCTCCCGTGTCTCTTGGAAGAGGAATTGTGATTATTGAGCCAACCTATTACAGCACCTGAAATTCTTCAAGTTATTAAGGTACTATCTTGCTTGAATACCCCTGGCCTGGATGGATATACGATCCTTTTTTTCTTAAACTTTCCAGGACCAGATAGTGGCTCTCTTAGTGTGCGTTTATAACAGTTTTTTGATTGAGGGCTGTATGCCACCATCATTGACGGGGATCACAATCTTGCCTAAGGAGGGTAAAGACCTGATTCAATGTGGTTCATATTGCCCTATTTCCTTATTAGCCATTGACCAAAAAGTTTTTGCCAAAGGCCTTGTGAATCAATTGCAGCCAATGCTTCCCAAACTTGGTCATAGTAAGCAATCTTGTTTCATTCCTGGTAGGCAGTGCTCCGACAACATGCAGAAGATCCTTAACCTCATTCACCTAGCAAAGAAAGGGGGAGGATCAGCCGTCCTCACAGTCGATGCAGAAAAAGCCTTTGATAGGGTCTACTGGTGCTATCTGTTTCGAGTCTTAGAGAAGATGGGCCTAGGTGACACCTTTACCCAATAGATTCAGGTTTTGTGTACCTATCCGACTGCTCGCTTGAAGAGCAACGTGACATACTCTTCACCTTTTGAATTGAAGAATGGAACCTGTCAGGGTTGCCCCCATCCCCTTTGTTATTCACCCTTGCCATGGAAATGTTAGCATACCATATCAATTTTCGAGGGGACATTGTGGGGATAGTTGGTGGCGCCTACATATATAAGCTCTCTCTGTTTGCTGATGACCTCTTATTTACTATTTCGGATCCAGTGCACTCCTTAGTAGGGGTGAAAGAGGAACTAGAGAGATTTAGGGCTGTTGTCGGATTTAAAATAAACGAGTCCAAATTGGAAATATTACTGATTTCTCTTTCCCCTAGGAATAGGAAGCAGTTAAAGGAGAAATACTCATATCGCTGGGCTAAATTGCATATTAGGTATTTGGGGGTAAATCTGTTGATTGACCCCACTTGATTAGGTTCCCTCATTTATGAGCTTTTGTGGCGTTCCTTATGCTCTGACCTCCAACGATGGAGACATTTAAATTTGTCCTGGTTTGGCAGGGTTAATTGTATTAAGATGATGGTTTTGCCCAAGTTCTTAGATTTATTTAATGCCCTGCCAGTGGAAATTACTGCTGCTACTGTACGTAAATGGCAGAGGGGCATTATTGAATTTGTTTGGGGCTACCGGCCTTCTCATATAGCAAGGAGAATTTTATTTCAACCTCTGGAGAGAGGGGGCTTGGGGCTCCCTGATCTTCAGTGGTATTATGCTGCTGCTCAAATAAGAGGGATGGTGGAATGGGGAGTCTGCGATTGGAAGGAATGGGTGGAGGTTGAAAGGGCACTTTGGGGACTTGCCCCCTCTGAGACATTCTCTGGCTTCTGGAGTTGGAAGTACACTGTTATGCGAACATCAAACCATGCGTGGGCCTTACACGACAGGTTTGGGAGGGGCAGTGGAAGAGATTGTTAGGCTCTCAGAAAGTATATAGATTGACTCCCATCCAGAATAATCCTTTCCTTCCTTTGAGTCTAGAGGATCCAGCTTTCAAATGCTGGGAAAACCTAGGGTTATGACCCTGGCGCAATTATGCAGGGGAATGGGGAGATCTTACCTTTCATGGATGCATGACAGGAGTTTGGGCTAGAGGTACGATGCCTTCCCATATATGCAGGTGTGTCACTATCTCAGGAGAGTGGTGCGGGAAGCTCAGATCTCTTCGAGCACTTTAACCCTCTGTATTCGAATCTGGCTTGGGGGGGGGGGGGCGGAATCCATAAAAGGCTGTCTGTCCCATTTATATAGGGCTTCGGCCCCCCTGGAGGTAGGAAAACAGGTTCTCCAGGACCAAGCAGGAAGTCAGTCCTCACATATGGGTGTCATCGATGCCGATGAAGCCCCAGCGGAGCATTTCCCCAGCTTTCTAAGAAAGCCTTTGGAAATGCAGGCACGCATGCGCTGTTCCCTTCCCGCCTAAAGGTGCCATCTTACCTCAGTCTCTCTTTTTCCGAGAAGCCCACCGGACGTGTGTCCTGTCATCCTGGATAAAAGTTTGATTTTTTCGGCGATTCTCGCTACTTTTTCTTCCCAGTTCGACGCCGGTTCCCCTCCTGCCGGGTTCGGTACACCGGTATCGAGCCCGTTTCTTCTTTTTCGGTTTTTGCCCTTCGTGGCTGGCGTTCGCGTCCTTTTTTGCTTTTTCTCTGGAATGCCGCTCCTTTGACCTCGCGGGGACACTTTTTTCCCCGATGGCTTCCAGCGGTTTTAAAAAGTGTGATCGGTGTAAGTTCATGTCTCTCACCGACACACACGACTGCTGCCTTCGGTGCCTCGGTCCTGAGCACGATCCTAAGACGTGTGAACCATGTGGGAAGATGTCTTCCAAGGCACTACAAAGTCGCCAGCAGCAGAAAGAAAGGCTTTTTTCTGACTCAGCCTCCCGCTGTGCCCGGACCTCATCTGAGGCCTCGACATCTCGGGAATCGGATCCCGAGCACTGTCGTGGCTCCTCGGACATGGGGTCCCCCTGACAGGGAACGGAAGAGGAAGAAGCGGCTCGCGAGGGCGTCGTCGGAAGAGGTCCCTGGCTTCTCGAGGGCCAGGTCTAAGACCCCCGACCGTCGCCCCGGGCCCGTGGAACAGGAGAAGCCTGCCAAGTTCCTCGCATGGAGCCGGAGTCTGCTGGACACGTAATCCCTGTAGTTCTCGAGGACTCTCCTCCCAGAGAGCCGACGTTGGACCCGGCGCCGCCGGGGCCCGAGTAGGTGGCTGCTGCGTCTCCCGAGCTGAGTCTCAGGATGACAGCCTTGGAGTGCAGACTGTCTGCCTTCATGGAGCAGCAGCGGGCACTGATGGCCAACTTGTCTGGTGCATCTGCCCCAACCACCGGGACATCGAAGTCGACCCCGGAGACCGAGCCGATACTCGAGACCATGATGGCTCGAGGTCGACCTCGGTCGCGGTCTCCCTCGACCTCCTGTTTGGGACCGAGGGTGTCGACGCCGGTGCCCCCGGTGTCAGGGCAGGTGCTCCCGGGTCCCGCGGGGTCGGGTCCTGACTCCTCGTCGGACGAGTCCGCCTGGGAGACGGAGGATGAGGAGTCCCCCGACACATTCAAGACTCGGTGTGTCCCCTCGGACTCACCGCAGTCTGAACCCGGAGTAGATCCCCTCCAGAGGATACCCGGTTCTCGGAGTTTGTCCGGGATATGGCCACCGCGTTGGCTATTCCGGCGGACCCCGTGGAAGAGCCTCGAGCCGAAGAGCTCGAGGCCCTGCAGTACGACTCTCCTCTGAAGGAGGCCTTTACTGTCCCGGTTCCTCCGATGCTGGAACGGCTCCTCTTCCGGATGTGTGAGGCACCGGCCTCGGCACCGGTTTTGAGCAAGCGGGTCGATTCGATCTATCGACTCCGAAAGAGCCCTGGCTTTCAGAAGGCACAGCTACCACACCATTCCATGGTTGTGGAATCGGCCATGCATCGCCTTAAGAGTCAGAAGATGCACTCCTCTGTGCCCCCTGGCAGGGAGGCCCGGAACCTCGATGGCATTGGTAGAAAGTGCTTCCAGGGCTCGATGCTTGCTTGCCGTGTCCAGTCTTACCAGCTGTACATGGGCATGTACTTGCGAGACCTGGCTAAGGAGTTGGCTGGGTTCTCTGCTGGTCTCTCCGGGGAGCCTTTGCAGAGATTCAAGTCCTTGTCCTCGGGGATTCGGGACTGCTCCAAGTTTGTCCCGCGCCGCCTACGATGGCTTCGAGGCTTCGGCCCGAGTTGCGGCAGCCGGCATCGCGGCTCGACGACAGGCATCGCTGCAGTCATCGGACCTCGAGCCATGTGTTCAGGACAAGTTGGTCGATGTCCCTTGCCGAGGTGAGAACCTTTTTGGCAAGCCCATGGCTGAGAAGGCCGCACAGCTTGAGACTGAGCACCTTACAAGGACAAGGCTGTCTAGAAAGACCTCTTTCCCTTCTCACAAGAAGAAGGGCTCGGGTAAAAAGCCCTTTTACCCGAGGAAGGGCATTGCCTACAAACAGTACCCACAATATCAGGCTGCCCAAGGGGAGTAGGCCAAGGGGCAGGGTAATGGGCCCCATAGGCAGAGGACCCCCCAAGCCTCCGGCCCCTGCTCCTATACAGCAGGGTGGGGGGTTTTGACTCCTTAAGCATAGCCTCTCCATCCCTGCTCTCCCAACCCTGCACAGGAGGTCGCCTCGCCCTCTTTGCCCACCAGTGGCCCCACATCACTGGGGACAGTTGGGTGTTAAACATAGTCCACAGGGGCTGTGCACTACACTTTCACCAACTGCCTCCTCCATATTTTCCAGGAGAGCCTCCGAGGCCTCCCCTGCACACAGATCTTCTCCTTCAGGAGCTCCTAGGTCTGTTGTTGGACAGGGCGGTGGAGCCTGTGCCTCCCCACTTGCAAGGTCAAGGGTTCTACTCCAGGTATTTCCTGGTACCCAAAAGAACCGGTGGCCTTCGACCTATTCTAGATCTCAGAAATCTCAACAAGTTCCTAGAGAAAGAAAAGTTCAAGATGCTTACTCTTGGAACACTTCTGCCCTACCTCCAGCAGGGAGATTGGCTATGCTCCTTAGATCTAAAGGATGCGTATGCCCACATCCTCATTCATCCACACCACAGGAGGTACCTCAGGTTCATGGTGGGAGGAAACCATTATCAGTACAGAGTACTGCCTTTTGGCCTTACCTCCGCTCCCATGGTCTTTACAAAATGCCTGGCGGTGGTGGCGGCCTACCTCAGAAATCAGGGAATCTTTGTCTTCCCCTATCTGGACTCTCACTTGGTTTGCAGCTTGTCGTGCTGTGAGGGCTTGCGTGCATCAGTGATGCTGAGAGCTAAACTATCGGTAGTTTAACTACTGGCAGGGTCTCCCAAGATGGACAGGTCTCAGCTGAGGTGCCAGACGAAGACAAACCACCCATCTGGGCAGCAGCAGAATGGGATAGTGTTGACGGCGGAGGATCACATTTCTGTGACAACGGCAACAACACCAAACTTAAACTGCGCGGAAGGAAGGCCCGGCAATCTACTTCTGTATCTTGCCATGAAAACCCAATGGATAGTTACAACAAAACAAATTGTGCTATGGTGCTGGAAGATGAGACTCCCAGGTCGGAAGGCACTCAACTAGCTACTGGGGAAGAGCTGAAGACTTTTCAGAGTAAAGCCAGCATTTATGATGTGGTTGGATCAAAGCCCTCGGGAAGTCTGACTGCTGATGTAGCTGCGCATGAAATGAGAGTCAGAAGCTGTAAAGATGTCTTACACATTGGAACATGGAACGTACGAAGCATGAACCAAGGGAAGTTGGAGGTGGTCAAGAATGAAATGGAACGTGTACAACTTGATCTGTTGGGTGTCAGCGAACTGAAATGGACTGGCATCGGGCACTTTGCATCAGATGATCACATGGTCTACTATGCTGGAAATGAAAGACAAAGAAGAAATGGTGTTGCATTTATAATAAAGAAGAAACTTGCAAGAACTGTAATGAAATACAATGCAGTCAGCGAACGCTTAATCTCTATTCGTCTACGAGGATTGCCTATCAACACAACTATAATTCAAGTATATGCCCCAACAACAGCTGCAGAAGAGAATGAAATTGAAGAGTTCTATGAACAAGTACAAGCTGAAATTGACAGAACATGCAAACAGGATATCCTGATAGTCATGGGTGACTGGAACGCAAAAGTTGGCAACAAAGAAGAAGGCAAAGTAGTTGGAAAATATGGACTTGGCAACAGAAATGAAGCTGGAGAAAGATTGATAGAATTCTGCAAGACCAATGATCTGTTCATCTCAAACACCTTCTTCCAGCAACACAAGCGACGACTGTACACATGGACTTCACCCAATGGATTGTATAAAAATCAAATTGACTACATCTGTGGAAGTCAACGATGGAAAAGCTCTGTAACATCAACAAAGACAAAACCTGGAGCTGACTGTGGTACAGATCATCAACTACTAGTATGCAAACTCAAGCTAAAGTTGAAAAAGAGCAAACCACTCATGAATGCACCAAAATATGACCTTGAGAATATACCACTGGAATTTAAAGACTGCCTGCAAAATCGATTTGCTGCTTTAGATACAAATGACAGAGCTCCGGAAGAGTTATGGAATGACATCAAGAAGGTTGTGCTGGAAGAAAGCGAGAAGTCTCTACAAAAGGTGAAAAAGCAAAAACGGCCAAAATGGATGATGGAAGAAACTCTGAAAATTGCCCAGAAACGCAGAGAAGCTAAAGCCAAAGGAGAAAGAAAGACAATCGCAGAACTCAACAGAGATTTCCAACGTGCAGCAAGACAGGACAAGGAAAAGTACTACAATGACACTTGCAAGGAAATAGAAGCAGAAACTATTAGAGGAAGAACAAGATCGGCTTTCCTAAAGCTGCGAGAGTTAAAGAAAAAGTTCCAGCCTCGAATTGGAATGTTACAAGATGCTCAAGGTTCTATGTTGAATGATGCTGAGAAGATCAAGAAAAGGTGGAAGGAATATACAGAGTTTTTATATGATAAAGATCAAGTGGACCAACAGCCGTTTCAACCTATACCTTATGATCAGGAACCATTGGTGATGAAAGAAGAAGTTGAAGCAGCATTGAAAGCCTTATCAAAGAACAAAGCACCAGGCATTGATAGCATTCCCATAGAAGTATTGCAGCAATCTGATGCAGCTGTTACCGTACTTACAAGGCTCTGCCAAGAAATATGGAAGACAACATCATGGCCAACTGACTGGAAAAGATCTGTGTTTATACCAATACTAAAGAAAGGTGATCCAACTGACTGTGGAAATTATCGCACAATCGCTCTGATCCCACATGCCAGCAAGATTCTACTGAAGATTATTCAAAAGAGACTACAGCCATACCTAGAACAAGAACTACCTGAAGTGCAAGCAGGGTTCAGGAAAGGGCGAGGAACGAGAGACATCATTGCGGATGTGAGATGGATCCTTGAAAAGACTAAAGAATACCAAAACGATATCTATTTGTGCTTTATCGACTATAGCAAGGCTTTTGACTGTGTAAACCATGAGAAACTCTGGGCCACATTAAGAAGCATGGGTATACCAGAACACCTGATCGTTCTCTTGCGTAATCTGTACATTGATCAAGAAGCAACAGTTCGAACGGAACAAGGAGAAACAGAATGGTTTAAAATAAGCAAAGGTGTAAGACAAGGCTGCATACTTTCCCCCTACCTGTTTAATTTATATGCAGAACAAATCATCAGAGAAGCAGGACTGTATGAAGACAACAGAGGTGTGAAGATTGGTGGAAGACTCATCAACAACCTTCGCTATGCTGATGATACCACATTACTGGCTGAAAGCGAAGATGATCTGAAACATTTGCTTCTCACAATCAAAGAACATAGTCTCAAAATGGGCCTGCACCTTAATGTAAAGAAGACAAAGATCATGACAACTGGTATAATCAACAGGTTCATCGTTGAAGGAGAAGAAATTGAAATTGTGAACAACTTTAACCTACTTGGATCAACTATCAATAAAGAAGCAACAAGCAGTCAAGAAATCAGACGACGCATTGCTCTTGGCAGAATGGCTATGAAAGACCTAGATAAGATTCTCAAGAGCAGAGATGTGTCTCTCCATACAAAGATTCGACTTGTTCAAGCCATGGTATTTTCAATAACATCATATGGATGTGAAAGCTGGACAGTGAAAAAGACAGACAGGAAGAAAATTGATGCCTTTGAATTATGGTGCTGGCGGCGAATACTGTGTATACCATGGACTGCCCGAAGAACAAACAAGTCGGTACTAGAGGAGATCAAACCTAAGCTTTCTTTAGAAGCTCAGATGACAAGACTTCGACTTTCATACTTCGGACACATCATGCGAAGAGAGAGATCATTAGAGAAAGACATCATGCTTGGCAAGATAGAAGGTCAATGCAAAAGAGGAAGGCCAGCAATGAGATGGATCGCTACAATAACAGCAGCTACGGGTACCAGTCTGTCGTCAATGAGCCGCCTGACTGAAGACCGAACACAATTTAGGATAGCTATCCAGAGGGTCGCCATGAGTCGACTCCGACTCGACGGCACTTAACAACAACATCTGGACGACTGGCTCATCAGGGGTCAGACATGCCAGGAGGCCAGGCAAGCCACCCTAAGAACTATTGCTCTTCTTCAAGGCTTGGGCTTTGTAATAAACTTCGCAAAGTCCACTTTGCTCCCCTCCCAGAACTTGGAGTTCATAGGAGCAAGGTTGGACACACTGTTGGCAAAGGCATTCTTACCAGAAGACAGAGCCCAAAGGCTGATAACCTTAGCAAACCAGTTTCTCAGGAGGTCCCTGGTCTCCGCCAGACTCTGCCTTCTTGGCCACATGACTTTGACAGTACATGTAACCCCCAATGCCAGGCTCCATATGAGGACTGCACAGTGGTGCCTGCGGACTCAGTGGTCACAGGCCACAGGCAACCTCAAAGACAGGATAGAAGTGTCCAAACACTTGCTGTCCTCCCTCGGCTGGTGGCTACACCCACCCAATCTCTTGAAAGGAGTACCTTTTCAGAGTCCTGCGTTCCAAGTGGTCTTGACCCACGGATGCCTCCCTCCAAGGCTGGGGGGTTTATTGTCTCGGCAACTGCACCCAGGGCCTGTGGTCTCCCTGGGAATCTGCACAGCAAATCAATCTTCTGGAACTCAGAGCTATTCGGTTAGCCCTCAAGGCTTTCTCTCAGACCCTGGCTCATCAGTCTGTCCTAATTCAGACAGACAACCAAGTAGCCATGTTCTATGTGAACAAGCAGGGCGGAACTGGGTCCAGAATCCTCTGTCAGGAGGCACAGGACCTTTGCTTGTTTGCTCTCAGACACAACATGCTCCTCAAGGCAGTCTATCTACCCGGCCAGGAAAACTACCTGGCGGACAGGTTGAGCAGGATTCTGCAGCCCCACGAGTGGCAGCTCCATCCTTTGGTAGTTCAGAAGATTTTCATGAAGTGGGGACTTCCATCCATAGACCTCTTTGCCAGTCCTCTGAACAAACAGCTGCCAAACCTCTGTTCCAGGCAACCGCATCCTCTGCGTGTAGCACCAGATGCTTTTCTGATTCCCTGGTCTCAGGGCCTCCTGTATGCATTTCCTCCCACGCCCTTGCTGGCCCGAACTCTGTTCAAGATTCTTCAGGACAAGGCCTCCGTCCTGCTGGTGGCTCCCAGGTGGCCCAGACAGCCCTGGTTTCCACTTCTACTTCAATTGGCAGTGGCTCCCCCTCTGCCTCTGGGGTTGTGACCCAACCTTCTCTCTCAGGATCAGGGTTCCCTTCTGCACCCCAACCTCAAATCTCTCAATTTGATGGCATGGAGGCTGCAAGTGTAATTTTGGCTCCCTGGGGCCTACCTCGGGAGGTTGAGGAAGTTCTCCTAGCCTCTAGGAAACAATCCACTAGGAAAACCTATGCTCTTAAATGGAAAAGGTTTTCAGTGTGGTGTCAGTTTCGTACAGAGGATCCTTTCTCCTGTACTGTACCAGTAGTGTTTCAGTACTTACTGCACTTATCCAATCAAGGTCTTAAGTCCAATTCTGTTCGGGTCCACCTCTCAGCTCTTGCAGCTCACCACTCTCTGGTGGAAGGACACTCTCTGTTGGTTCACCCTTTGGTGTCCCGGTTTCTCAGAGGCTTGCTCTTAAGCCTCCAATCCGTCGTCCTGCCCCTGAATGGGAGTTGAATGTGGTCTTGCAACAACTGACTCGCCCACCTTTTGAGCCGATGGCTACTTGTCCACTGCGCTTCCTGTCCTGGAAGACACTCTTCCTGATAGCCCTTACCTCGGCTAGGAGAGTGAGTGAGCTTCAGGCCCTTGTCTGTGATAGGCCTTACACCAGGATTTATAGGAACAGGGTAGTCCTCAGGACTCATCTAAAGTTCCTCCCAAAGGTTGTCTCCTCTTTCCACCTCAACCAAGAGGTGGTTCTTCCAACATTCTTCCCTAGGCCTCAGTGAGGTGGTTCTTCCAACATTCTTCCCTAGGCCTCATGCAAGCCAGGCTGAAGCTGTCCTGCATACCCTGTACTTTAGGAGGGCCTTATCCTTCTACCTTGACCGTACGCAGGAGCACAGAAGGGCTACTCAGCTCTTCATATCTTTTGACCCTAATAATTTAGGGTTATCTGTGTCCAAGCGTACCTTGTCCATCTGGGTGGCTGACTGTATCACCTGTGCTCACAAGGCGGCTGACCTTCCTTTGCAGGGTCGGGTCACGGCCCACCATGTCAGGGCAATGGCTGCCTCAGTGGCTCATCTTCGCTCTGTACCGTTGGTAGACATCTGCAGGGCTGCAACTTGGTCTTCAAGCCAGACTTTTGCAGCCCATTACTGTCTGGAGAGGGAGTCCCGTAGGGACAGTGCTTTTGGCCAGGCAGTACTCCAGAATCTCTTTGAGGTTTAGGCAACTCCTGCCCTCTGTTGGGCTACCGGTGGAGGTTGTGTTGGTGATAAGCCTTTCTTTGCTGCTGAGACTAGAGGGAGTTCTCTTGTTCAGCCTGGGTTCCTGGTAGCCCAGAGCTAGGGAGTCACCCATATGTCAGGACTGACTTCCTGCTTGGTCCTGGAGAAAGAGTAGTTACTCACCTGTAACAGGTGTTCTCCCGGAGCAGCAGGAATCAGTCCTCACAACCCTCCCTCCTCCCCTGGGAGTTGCAGTTGTACATAGTTTATTTTTTCATTTTTGTGTGCTGTTCTTAGCTATGTCATTTGACTGAGGTAAGATGGCACCTTTAGGCGGGAAGGGAACCGCGCATGCGTGCCTGCATTCCCAAAGGCTTTCATAGAAAGCTGGGGAAATGCTCCGCTGGGGCTTCATCGGCGTCGATGACACCCATATGTGAGGACTGATTCCTGCTGCTCCTGGAGAACACCTGTTACAGGTGAGTAACTACTCTTACACTACCAATGATGGGAGGAAGATCTGGGGATCGAGAAGAATGATAGCGAGTGGGCACCTATAATTCAGTATTAACACAAAGGTCTTCAAGCAATATGCAAGCAATATACTTAATTGAAAATGCTTATTAACAATATTACTGGTGATGATGTACGCCTCATAGGCTGCACTGCCTGGGTTGGGATGATGGTTCGTGCTGGCGTTTGTGTGAAGACTGTGGCACTTTTTTTTTTTTATAGAAATTTATCAATTATTCAACTGTGACACTTTTTTGCACATATTGTGGGTGTGCCCGGCCATCGTGCCCTTTTGGGGGGGGGGGTTCTGATCTTTTGTTTGTGGTCCTGTACCGTCGGTGGCTATCACACCTGCCTTAGTGCTTTTGCATGACGGGCTCTATATGTCTGATGAAGAAGACAGTGATTGGTTGTGTTACCTATTCATTGCGGCCAGATTAACAATTGCACAATTTTAGAAAAGTGATGTCACCCCCTAGATGAGAGTGGTTGTAAAGAAATTAAAATACATCAACGTTAAGGCTAAGCTCATTGCCCTACGCCAGCGTCACATGCCGGCCTTTCAAAAGGCTTGGATGAAGTTTGAACATTGGTGCTTAGCAGGTGTGACCAGTAGTGAAGTGGTGATGGATGCCTGTTAATTTCAGTTGACTGGGGGAAGAGCACTGTCGGACAGAGGGAGATGGGAAGTTTGAGAGTAGTGTTACGTGACTCATTATATTGATTGGATGGTGGTCCCCACTTGCCCTATGCTTTTTTTTTCAGTCTTTCTTTTATTCCTTTATTCCCTCCTGTTGATCAGATGCTTCTGTGTCCTCAGGTACTCCTCATATGTTTTTGGATTTAGTTGTATTCACTTGGGTTTAAATTTGGGGTTAGTTTGGAGATTGTGTATCTTTTTAACAGAATCTTAACCATGTTTAGATGTACTGTATATGGTCTTTGGACAAGTTGATTCTGTATATACTTCTGTCTTACCTTAAACAAAATTTAAATGGGAAAAAAAAACAAATGAGGTCGCACCAGAGATCTATACAGAGACACCATCACCTCCTTTTTTTTCCTGCTGGCCGTTCTTCTCCCTATGCACCCAAGCATCCTTCTGGCTTTTGCTGTCGCCTTTTCTACCTGTTTAGCCATTTTTAAGATCATTGGAAACTATCACGACCAGGTCCTGCTCTTCTTTCGTTGACAGAAGTACTTCGCTCCTTACACTGTACCACTCTCTTGGATTTTTGCAGCCCAATTGCATGACCCTGCATTTTTTAGCATTAAATCTCAGCTGACAAATTCTTGACCATTCCTCAAGCTTAGCTAGATCCCTCCTCAAGTTATCTACTCCTTCCTGGGTGTCTACTCTATTGCAGATTTTGGTATCATCCACAAACAGGCAAACCTTACCTGAGAGCCCTTCCGCAATATCACTAACAAAGATGTTAAAAAGAATCGGACCAAGGGCAGATCCCTGCGGCACACCACTAGTACTTTCCTCCTCAGAGTGAGCTCCATTTACCTGTTTTGATATTTATTTCCACTTGTAAACTGCTTTCCAAAATAATTTGAATGATGTATCAATTAAAACAGAAATCCCTAAAGTATGACCTATGGAGCAAAACGGACCCATTGACATTTTTTTCCTTGACTCACTTTACCTACTTGATGACTCACAAGCCCTGGTCTATTCAAACTTTAAACCTTCACACACCCCTCCCCCCACATGGTTTTTGCTGTCACCATCACAGCATCCCACTGGGTCTGTAGCAGTGGCGGCAGTTAAACTGTACTGCATGCCCACTATAGTCTTACCTATGCTATGCTATTCCCCACAAGAGGGGGTGCGGCATGGCAGAGAGCAGGGAAGACTCAAGGGCATTTGCAGTACTTTCTGTAATTGTTGCTTTAGGCCCAGCAGGATACGGAAGCACTGTCATGAGGGTTCGAATGAGGGAGGAAAGAAAGAAGGGAGATGCAGAACTGTTCCCTTTATGTCAAGCCCTGGAACCTAAGCTAAAGGAGTGGCCTAGTTGTTGGAGCAAGTTACTTCAGGCCAGAGGGCCAGGGTTCGAATCCCGCTAGAGGACAACAACCTTGGGCGAGAAGGACTGGGGTTTCTAGTCCCACAGGTACTCCTTGTGGCTTTGGGCAATCCTCCATTGCCTCAGGTACAAAAACATAGATTGTGAGCCCTTTGGGGACAAGGGAAATATATATATATATATATATATATATATATATATATATATATATTTATTTATATTTCTCCAGGACCAAGCAGGAAGTCAGTCCTCACTTATGGGTGACGTCGGCGCCGACGGAGCCCTCGCGGAGCAATTTTCCCCAGCTTTCAAAGAAAGCCTTTGGGAATTGCAGCGCGCATGCGCGGTCGTCTTCCCGCCCGAGGGTGCCATCTTAGCCAGTCTTCTTTTTTCCGCGGAGCCCTACAGACGTCCCCGTCTTGTCCCCGCGAAAAAGTCGATTTTCTTCTTTATTTTATCCTTTTTTCCTTCGGTTCGACGCCGATCTTTTTCCCGCCCGGACTCGCGACGCCGGTCATGAGTCCTCTTACTTTTTTCGGTTTTTCTGACTTAGTCAGCTTTCGTTTTCGGTTTTTCCCTGGCAGCCCGGTCCTTTGACCTCGCAGGGGCCCTTTTTCCCCCGATGGCTGCCAGTGGGTTTAAGCGGTGTGGTCGGTGTGACCGAAATATGTCACTAACTGACACACACGACTTTTGCCTCCGCTGCCTGGGCCCGGATCATGAGGAACTGATCTGTGGGCCCTGCAGCAAAATGTCCTCGAAGGCGTTGAGAAGTCGGCGGCATCAGCGTGAGAGAATCTTCGCTGACCCCAGCCGTACCCGGACCTCGTCGGAGGCCTCCGCGTCGAAAGGCTCCAGCTCGGACCGTCGCCGGAGTTCCTCCTACCGGGGTTCTCCCTCCGGGGACCATCGTCGGAAGGTGAAACCCGCGAGGGCGGCGTCGGTGGACGCTCCTGGTTCCGCGAGGGCCAGGTCGCATAGCCCCGACAGCCGCCCCGGGTCCTTGGAGAAGGAACACATCCCGAAGCGACCTCGCCTGGAGTCGGAGATGCCTGCCCGGGTAAGTCCTGTGGTCCTTCTGGACTCGCCTCCGCGACAGCCGACGTCGGGCTCGACGCCGTCGGGGCCCGAGTCGGGGGCTGCTGGGTCACCTGAGCTCGGACTCAGGTTGACGGCCTTGGAGAGCAGACTGTCTGCCTTCATGGACCAGCAGAGGGCACTGCTCGCTGGCTTCGCTGGCGCCGCTGCCCCGACCGCCGGGACGTCGACGTCCAAGTCGACCCCGGAGACCGAGCCGATCCTCGAGTCGATGAGAACTCGAGTCGATCCTCGGTCGAGGTCACCCTCGGCCTCCCGTTCGGGACCGAGGTCGCCGACGCCGACTCCCTCGGCGTCGGGGCGGCTGGCGCCGCACCCTGCCCGGGCCGACCCCACCGAGTCCTCGTCGGAGTCGGTCTGGGAGTCTGAGGAGGAAGAGTCGCCTGATTCTTTCCGGACTCGGTGTGTCCCATCGGACTCACCGGAGTCCGAGCCTCGGAAGCAGTCCCCCCCGGAGGATGCCCGGTTCTCGGACTTCGTTAGGGATATGGCCAAGGCTTTGGCCTTCCCTGCGGATCCCGAGGAGGAGCCTCGAGCCGAAGAGCTCGACGCCCTCCAGTATGACTCTCCCGCGAGGGAACACTTTACTGTACCGGTTCCTCCTATGCTGGAACGACTACTCTTCCGCATGTGGGAGAGTCCGGCCTCCTCGCCGGTCCTGAGCAAGCGGGTCGATTCTATCTATCGAGTCCGCAAGAGCCCTGGCTTTCAAAAGGCACAGCTGCCACACCATTCCATGGTAGTGGAATCGGCCATGCATCGTCTTAAGAGCCAGAAGATGCACTCCTCGGTGCCTCCTGGAAGGGAGGCCCGTAACCTGGATGGCCTTGGCAAGAAGTGTTTCCAGGGCTCTATGCTCGCATGTCGTGTCCAGACTTACCAGCTATACATGGGCATGTATCTCCGGGATCTGGCTAAAGAGCTAGCCGGATTCTCCGCTGGTCTGTCCGAGGAACCCTTGCGGAGGTTCCTAGCCTTGTCCACTGGCATTCGGGAATGCTCAAAGTTCATGTCCCGAGCAGCCTATGATGGCTTTGAAGCATCGGCTCGAGTGGCCGCAGCCGGCATCGGTGCCCGCCGACAGGCTTGGCTTCAGTCGTCAGACCTTGAGCCCTGGGTGCAGGACAAGTTGGTCGATGTCCCCTGCCGAGGTGAGAACCTCTTTGGCAAGCCCATGGCGGAAAAGGCTGCGCAAATTGAGACTGAGACTCTCACCAGGACCAGGCTTTCTAGGAAGACCTCCGCCCCTTCCCAGAAAAAGAAGGGCTCGGGGAAAAAGTCCTTTTACCCGAGGAAGGCGGCTGCCTACAAACAATACCCCCATTATCAGGCCCCTGCAGCTCCCCAACAGGGCCAGCAGGCCAAGGGACGGGGTAACGGGTCCCGTAGGCAGCAAGCCCCCAAGCCTGCACCACCAGCCCCTGCTCAGCAGGGTGGGGGTTTTTGACTCACACAGCATAGCCTTTCCCCCCCGCTGGTTCCTCCCAGCACCGGTGGCCGGCTGGTTCACTTCGCCCACAGGTGGTCCAGCGTCACCGCAGATGCCTGGGTGCTTCAAGTCGTGCGAGAAGGCTATCTTCTCCACTTCCACCAGGTTCCTCCCTCCTATTTTCCGGGAGAACCTCCGCGACCCCCTCTGCACAGGGAATTACTCCTTCAGGAGTTAGCAGGTCTTCTGCAGGAACAGGCGGTGGAACCGGTGCCACACCACCTGAGAGGTCAAGGCTTTTATTCCAGGTATTTTCTGATACCAAAGAGAACAGGGGGCCTCAGACCCATCCTGGACTTGCGCAACCTCAACAAGTTCCTTGTGCGGGAGAAGTTCAAAATGCTTACCCTTGGAATCCTTCTGCCCTACCTCCAGCAGGGAGATTGGCTATGCTCCTTGGATCTAAAGGATGCCTACACGCACATCCTCATCCACCCCAGCCACCGCCAATACCTACGGTTTGTGGTGGCAGGAAATCATTACCAGTACAGAGTACTGCCCTTTGGCCTGTCCTCCGCACCGCGAGTCTTCACAAAATGTCTCGCGGTCGTGGCGGCCCATCTCCGGCTTCACGGCCTCTATGTCTTTCCGTACCTCGACGACTGGCTCATCAGAGCAGCGTCCGCTCGGGAGGTCACCGACGCCACGCGCCGCACGGTGACTCTTCTGCAGCACTTGGGCTTTGTTATAAACTTCGCAAAGTCCACTTTGCTCCCCTCACAGGATCTCGAGTTCATCGGCGCAAGACTGCACACTCCTCAGGCGCGAGCATACCTACCGCTCGACAGGGCTCAACGGCTCATGGACCTAGCCGACCGCTTTCGCAGCCAGCCCCTGGTCTCCGCCAGGCGCTTCCTGAGACTACTCGGCCATATGGCTTCCACCGTCCATGTGACCCCCAATGCCCGCCTGAATATGCGGTCTGCTCAATGGTGTCTCCGCCGGCAGTGGCGACAAGCCACAGGCGGCCTAGCAGACCTAGTGCGCGTCTCCGAGCCGCTGATCTCGTCTCTCCGGTGGTGGCTCCGGCAGCCGAACTTGATATTCGGAATGCCTTTCCAGTCACCTCAGCCGACCCGGGTGCTGACCACCGATGCATCCCTCCTGGGCTGGGGAGCACATTGCCAAGAGGCACGTACTCAGGGCCTCTGGACCACGTGGGAGTCTGCTCAGCAGATCAACTTCCTGGAGCTCAGGGCGATCCGC
Source organism: Ichthyophis bannanicus (assembly GCA_033557465.1). Classification (NCBI taxonomy): domain Eukaryota; kingdom Metazoa; phylum Chordata; class Amphibia; order Gymnophiona; family Ichthyophiidae; genus Ichthyophis; species Ichthyophis bannanicus. The sequence continues at coordinate 1,130,911,996 of CM066033.1, forward strand.
CTAGCTCTCAAGGCCTTCTCCCACCTGACTTCCCACCAGTCCGTCCTTGTCCAGACGGACAATCAAGTTGCCATGTTCTACGTGAACAAGCAGGGGGGCACGGGCTCCTTCCTCCTCTGCCGGGAGGCACAGAAGCTCTGCTCTTGGGCCGTCAGTCACGGCATTCTCCTCAAGGCAGTTTATCTCCCGGGCCAAGAAAATTGCCTTGCGGACAAACTCAGCAGGGTCCTCCAGCCGCACGAGTGGCGTCTGGATCCCTTGGTAGTTCAGAAGCTCTTCCTCAAGTGGGGCCTCCCCACGGTGGATCTCTTTGCCAGTCCTCACAACCGGCAGCTTCCTCGCTTCTGCTCTCGTCAGCCACACCCCCTTCGGGTTGCGGCGGACGCTTTTCTGATCTCATGGTCGGGGAGCCTTCTGTACGCTTTCCCTCCCATCCCGCTAGTCTCTCGGACTCTTTTCAAGGTTCTCCGAGACAAAGCCTTCATGATCCTGGTGGCCCCTCGCTGGCCCAGGCAGCCGTGGTTTCCGCTCCTACTGCAACTGGCGGTGGAGGATCCAATCCCTCTGGGGGTACAACCGGATCTCCTCACTCAGGATCAGGGGTCCCTACTGCACCCCAACCTCAGGTCTCTCAACCTCATGGCCTGGCTGCTGAGAGGGTAGTCCTTGCTCCCTTCTCCTGCCGGCGGAGGTGGAGGAGGTCGTCTTGGCTTCGCGACGGCCTTCTACCCGCAAATGCTACACCCTTAAATGGCGTCGCTTTGCAGTCTGGTGTACCCAACAGTCTCAGGATCCCTTCTCCTGCCCGGTGTCGGCGATCTTGCAGTACTTGCTACACCTCTCTAATCTGGGACTTAAGTCCAACTCCGTCAAAGTTCACCTCAGTGCTCTTTCGGCACATCATGTGCCGGTGGACGGTAGACCTCTCTCAAGCGACCCTCTCGTAGCGAGGTTTCTCCGAGGTCTCCTTCTACTTAAACCACCTCTGCGGCCGCCAGCGCCTGACTGGGACCTGAATGTGGTTTTGCAGCGGATCACCTGTCCGCCTTTTGAACCTATGGCTACCTGTTCTCTCCGTTTTCTGTCTTGGAAAACACTGTTCTTGATAGCCCTCACTTCCGCTAGACGCGTAAGTGAATTGCAGGCCCTCGTGTCTGATCCCCCTTACACTAGGTTCTACAAAAATAGGGTAGTCCTACGGACTCACCCAAAATTTCTGCCTAAAGTGGTCTCCCCTTTTCACATCAATCAGGAGGTGGTACTTCCAACCTTCTTTCCCAGACCACACTCTAGCCAAGCTGAAACGGTCCTCCATACCCTGGACTGTAGAAGGGCTTTGAACTTCTACCTTGACCGTACGCGGGAGCACCGTAAAGCTGCTCAGCTTTTTGTGTCTTTTGACCCCAATAAATTGGGGCTCCCGGTCTCCAAGCGTACTCTGTCCATCTGGGTTGCGGACTGTATCTCTTGGGCTTATGGGGCAGCCGGACTCTCCTTAGAAAGCCGAGTCACGGCTCATTGCGTTCGGGCAAAGGCTACGTCAGTGGCTTACCTCCGCTCTGTTCCGCTGGCAGACATCTGCCGGGCCGCTACTTGGTCTTCGAGCCAGACTTTTGCGGTCCATTACTGTCTCGAGAGTCCCGTCGGGACAGTGCTTTCGGACAGGCAGTCCTCCGTAATCTCTTTGAGGTCTGAGCAACTCCTACCCTCCATCCCGGATGTGGGCTACCGGTGGGTGATAATTCAGCGAAGATTCTATCCTTCTGTGCTGCTGAGCTAGAGGGAGCTCATTTTTGTGCTTAGGGTCTCCGGTAGCCTTGAGCTTGGGAGTCCCATAAGTGAGGACTGACTTCCTGCTTGGTCTTGGAGAAAGCGTAGTTACTCACCTGTAACAGGTGTTCTCCAGGAGCAGCAGGAATCAGTCCTCACTACCCTCCCTCCTCCCCTTGGAGTTGCAATCGTCTGCTTATGTTCTTTTTGCAAATTTTTATGCTGTCTTTTTTAGCTATGTCATCTGACTGGCTAAGATGGCACCCTCGGGCGGGAAGACGACCGCGCATGCGCGCTGCAATTCCCAAAGGCTTTCTTTGAAAGCTGGGGAAAATTGCTCCGCGAGGGCTCCGTCGGCGCTGACGTCACCCATAAGTGAGGACTGATTCCTGCTGCTCCTGGAGAACACCTGTTACAGGTGAGTAACTACGCTTTCTCCAGGACCAAGCAGGAAGTCAGCCCTCACATATGGGTGTCATCGACGCTGATGAAGCCCCAGCGGAGCATTTCCCCAGCTTTCTATGAAAGCCCTTGGGAATGCAGGCACGCATGCGTGGTTCCCTTCCCGTCTAAAGGTGCCATCTTACCTCAGTCTCTTTTTTTCCGAGAAGCCCACCGGACGTGTGTCCTGTCCTCCCGGTTAAAAGTAGATTTTTTTCAGCAATTATTGCTATTTTTTTCTCCCGGTTCGACGCCTGTTCCCCTCCCGCCAGGTTCGGTACACCGGTATCGAGCCCGATTCTTCTTTTTCGGTTTTTGCCCTTTGTGGCTGGCGTTCGCGCCCTTTTTTCCATTTTTCCCTGGAAGGCCGGTCCTTTGACCTCGCGGGGACTCTTTTTTTCCCCGATGGCTTCCAGTGGTTTTAAAAAGTGTGATCGGTGTAAGAAATTAATGTCTCTCACTGACACACACGACTGCTGCCTTCGGTGCCTCGGCCCTGATCACGACCCTAAGTCATGCGGGCCATGTGGGAAGATGTCTTCCAAGGCACTCCGAAGTCGACAGCAGCAGAAAGAAAGGCTTTTCTCGGACTCAGCCTCTGGCCAGGCCCGGACCTCCTCTGAGGCCTCGACATCTCGAGAATCGGATCCCGGACAAGGGGTCCCCCAACCGGGAACGGAAGAGGAAGAAGTGGCTCGCGAGGGCGTCGTCGGAGAAGGTCCCTGGCTCCTCGAGGGCCAGGTCTAAGACCCCTGACCGTTGCCCCGGGCCCGTGGAACAAGAGAAGCCTGCCAAAGTTCCTCGCGTGGAGCCGGAGTCTGCTGGACACGTAAGCCCCGTAGTCCTCGAGGACTCTCCTCCCAGAGAGCCGACGTCGGGCCTGGCGCCGCCGGGGCCCGAGTCGGTAGCTGCTGCGTCTCCCGAGCTGAGTCTCAGGATGACAGCCTTGGAGAGCAGACTGTCTGCCTTCATGGAGCAGCAGCGGGCACTGATGGCCAGCCTGTCTGGCGCATCTGCCCCGACCACCGGGACATCGACTTCGAAGCCGATACTCTATTCCATCATGGCTCGAAGTCAACCTCTGTCGCGGTCTCCCTCAACCTCCCGTTCGGGACCGAGGGTTTCGACGCCGGTGCCTCCGGCGTCGGGGCGGGTGCTCCAGGGCCCCGCGGGGTCGGACCCTGACTCTTCCTCGGACGAGTCCGCCTGGGAGACGGAGGACGAGGATTCTCCCAATACGTTCAAGACTCGGTGCGTCCCGTCGGACTCACCGCAATCTGAGCCCCGGAGTAGATCCCCTCCGGAGGATACTCAGTTCTCGGAGTTCGTCCGGGATATGGCCACTGCCTTGGCTATTCCGGCAGACCCCGAGGAAGAGCCTCGAGCACAAGAGCTCGAGGCGCTGCAGTATGACTCTCCTCCGAAGGAGGCCTTTACTGTCCCGGTTCCTCCGATGCTGGAACGGCTCCTCTTCCGTATGTGGGAGGCAGCGGCCTCGGCGCCAGTTCTGAGCAAGCGAGTCGACTCGATCTATCGACTTAGAAAGAGCCCTGGTTTTCAGAAGGCACAGCTACCACACCATTCTATGGTTATGGAATCGGCCATGCATTGTCTGAAGATCCAGAAGATGCACTCCGCGGTGCCTCCTGGCAGGGAGGCCCGAAACCTTGATGGCGTCGGTAGAAAGTGCTTCCAGGGCTCGATGCTTGCTTGCCGTGTCCAGTCTTACCAGCTGTACATGGGCATGTACTTGCGGGACCTGGCCAAGGAGTTGGCCGGGTTCTCTGCTGGTCTTTCTGGGGAACCCTTGCAGAGATTTAAGTCCTTGTCCTCGGGGATTCGGGACTGCTCGAAGTTCATGTCCCGCGCCGCCTACGATGCCTTCGAGGCTTCGGCCCGAGTTGCGGCAGCCGGCATCACGGCTCGACATCAGGCATGGCTGCAGTCATCGGACCTCGAGCCATGGGTTCAGGACAAGTTGGTCGATGTCCCTTGCCGAGGTGAAAACCTTTTTGGCAAGCCCCATGACAGAGAAGGCCGCTCAGCTCGAAAAAGAGCACCTTACAGGGACAAGGCTGTCTAGGAAGACCTCTGCCCCTTCTCATAAAAAGAAGGGCTCGGGTAAAAAGCCCTTTTACCCGAGGAAGGGCACTGCCTACAAACAGTACCCTCAATATCAGGCTACCCAAGCTGCCCCCCAGGGTCAGCAAGCCAAGGGGCAGGGTAATGGGCCCCTTAGGCAGAGGACCCCCAAGCCTCCGGCCCCTGCTCCCACTCAGCAGGGTGTGGTTTTTTGACTCCTTGAGCGTAGCCTCTCCATCCCTGTTCTCCCGACCCTGCACAGGAGGTCGCCTAGCCCTCTTTGCCCACCAGTGTCCCCTTATCACCTGGGACAGTTGGGTGTTGGACATAGTCCACAGGGGCTATGCACTGCATTTTCACCAACTGCCTCCTCCTTACTTTCCAGGGGAGCCTCCAAGGCCTCCCGTGCACACAGACCTACTCCTTCAAGAACTTCAAGGTCTGTTGGTGGACAGTGCGGTGGAGCCTGTGCCTCCCCACTTGCAAGGTTATGGATTCTACTCCAGGTATTTCCAGGTACCCAAAAGAACTGGTGGCCTTCGACCCATTCTGGACCTCAGGAACCTCAACAAGTTCCTAGAGAAAGAAAAGTTCAAGATGCTTACTCTTGGAACACTTCTGCCCTACCTCCAGCAGGGAGATTGGTTATGCTCCTTAGATCTAAAGGATGCGTACACTCACATCCTCATTCATCCAGACCACAGAAAGTTCCTCAGGTTCATTGTGGGAGGAAATCATTATCAGTACAGAGTGCTGCCTTTCGGCCTCACCTCCGCTCCCAGGGTCTTTACCAAATGCCTGGCAGTGGTGGCAGCCTACCTCAGAAATCAGGGAATCTTTGTCTTCCCCTATCTGGACGACTGGCTCATCAGAGGTCAGACGTGCCAGGAGGCCAGACAGGCCACCCTCAGGACTATTGCTCTTCTTCAAGGCCTGGGGTTTGTCATAAACTTTGCAAAGTCCACTTTGCTCCCCTCCCAAAACTTGGAGTTCATAGGAGCAAGGCTGGACTCTCTGCTGGCAAAGGCTTTCTTGCCAGAAGACAGGGCCCAAAGGTTTCTCAGCAGGACACTGGTCTCCGCCAGACTCTGCCTAAGGCTGCTGGCCACATGGCCTCGACAGTGCATGTGACCCCCAATGCCAGGCTCCATATGAGGCCTGCACAGTGGTGCCTTCGGACTCAGTGGTCACAGCCACAGGCAGCCTCAGAGACAGAATAAGGGTGTCCAGACAATTTCTGAACTCCCTCAACTGGTGGCTGCACCCACCCAATCTACTAAAGGGGGTGCCTTTTCAGATTCCTGGGTACACGGTGGTACTGACCACAGACGCCTCCCTGCAGGGCTGGGGAGCTCATTGTCTAGGCAAGTGCACCCAGGGTCTGTGGTCTCCTTGGGAAGCTGCACAGCAGATCAATCTCCTCGAGCTCAGAGCTATTCGATTAGCACTCAAAGCTTTCTCTCCTGCCCTGGCTCATCATTCTGTCCTGGTTCAGACAGACAACCAAGTAGCCATGTTTTATGTGAACAAACAGGGCAGGACTGAGTCCAGAATCCTTTGTCGGCAGGCTCAGGACCTTTGTTCAATTGCCCTCAAGCACAACATGCTCCTCAAGGCTGTGTACCTTCCAGGCCAGGACAACTACCTGGCCGACAGGTTAAGCAGAATTCTGCAGCCCCACGAGTGGAAGCTGCATCCTTCAGTAGTTCAGAGGATCTTCCTTAAATGGGGTCTCCCTTTGGTAGATCTCTTTGCCAGCCCAATGAACAATCAACTGCCAAAGTTCTGCTCCAGGCAACCGCATCCTCTGAGAATAGCAGCAGATGCTTTTCTTATTCCATTGTCTCAGTGTCTCCTGTATGCGTTTCCTCCCACACCCTTGGTGGCCCGAACTCTCTTCAAAATTCTTCAGGACAAGGCCTCGGTCCTGCTGGTGGCTCCCAGTTGGCCGAGACAGCCTTGGTTTCCTTTTCTGCTTCAACTGGCGGTGGATCCCCCACTGCCTCTGGGGTTGCAACCCGACCTTCTCTCACATGAGCAGGGTTCCCTTCTGCACCCCAATCTCAAAGCTCTCAATTTGATGGCCTGGAGGCTGCAAGGGTAGTTTTGGCTCCCTGGGGCCTGCTTCAGGAAGTTGTGGAGGTTGTCCTCGCCTCTAGAAAACAGTCCACTAGGAAAACCTATGCTCTCAAATGGAAAAAGTTTTCTGTGTGGTGTCAGCTACGTACAGAGGACCCTTTCTCCTGTACTGTGCCAGTAGTGCTTTAGTACTTACTGCACTTATCAAATCTGGGACTTAAGTCCAATTCTGTTCGGGTCCACCACTCACTGCTGGAGGGACATTCTCTGTCAGGTCACCCCTTGGTGTCCCGTTTTCTCAGGGGCTTGCTTTTGCTCAAGCCTCCAATCCGTCCTCCTGCCCCTGAGTGGGAGTTGAATGTGGTCTTGCAGCAACTGACTCGCCCACATTTTGAGCTGATGGCTACTTGTCCACTACACTTCCTATCCTGGAAGACACTCTTCCTGATAGCCCTTACCTCGGCTAGGCGAGTGAGTGAGCTTCAGGCCCTGATCTGTGATAGGCCTTGCACCATGATTTATAGAAACAGGGTAGTCCTCAGGACTCATCCCAAGTTCCTTCCAAAGGTTGTCTCCTCTTTCCACCTCAATCAGGAGGTGGTTCTTCCAACACTCTTCCCTAGGCCTCAGTGAGGTGGTTCTTCCAACATTCTTCCCTAGGCCTCATGCAAGCCAGGCTGAAGCAGTCCTGCATACCCTGGACTGTAGGAGGACCTTATCCTTCTACCTTGACTGTACGCAAGGGCACAGAATCTCCCCTCAGCCGTCTCTTTTCCAGGTTAAAGAGCCCCAACCTTTTTAGCCTTTCTTCATAGGAGTATCCTTCCATCCCCTTTACCATTTTGGTGGCTCTTCTCTGAACCTTTTCTAAAATCGCTATATCCTTTTTAAGATACGGCGACCAGAATTGCACACAATATTCAAGGTGCGGTCTCACCATGGAACGATATAGAGGCATTATAATATCTTTTGTTTTATTTTCCATTCCTTTCCTTATCATACCTAGCATTCTATTTGCTCTCTTGGCCGCCGCTGCACACTGGGCCGAGGGTTTTAACATGGTATCCACAATGACGCCTAAATCTTTTTCCTGGGTGGTGGTTCCTAATGTGGAACCTTGCATCGTGTAACCATAGTTTGGGTTGTTCTTCCCTAGGTGCATAACCTTACACTTGTCCACATTAAATTTCATCTGCCATTTTGATGCCCAGTCTTCCAATTTATCAAGATCCTCTTGCAATTTTTCACAATCCTCTTGGGTTTTAACAACTTTAAATAGTTTTGTGTCATCTGCAAATTTGATAACCTCACTCATTATTCCACTTTCCAGGTCATTTATGAATATGTCAAAAAGCAGCGGACCCAGCACAGATCCCTGGGGTACACCACTATTCACCTTTCTCCATTGGGAAAATTGGCCATTTAGCCCTACCCTCTGCTTTCTATCTTTTAACCTATTCCTGATCCACAATAGTACACTGCCTCCAATCCCATGACTCTTTAGTTTTGCCAAAAGTCTCTGATGAGGGAGCTTGTCATAGGCTTTCTGAAAGTCCAGATACACAATATCAACCGACTCACCTTTGTCCTCCTGTTTATTCATTCCTTCAAAAAAACATAACAGATTAGTAAGACAAGATCTTCCTTGTCTAAAGCCATGTTGGCTGTCTCCCATTAGGTTGTGACTATCTACATGCTGAGTAATTTTATTCTTTATGATGGTTTCTACCATTTTTCCCGGTACTGACGTCAGGCTCACCGGTCTGTAGTTTCCCGGATCACCCCTGGAACCCTTTTTAAAAATTGGTGTTACATTGGCGATCCTCCAATCTTCTGTTATTAGAGATGATTTTAATGATAGTTCACAGGTTACTGATAGCAGGTCTGCAATCTCATATTTCAGTTCTTTCAACACCCTTGGATGTATACCATCCGGCCCAGGTGATTTGCTACTCTTCATTTTATCTAATAATTGTAAGACATCTTCCCGATGTATCGATATTTCCTTCAATTCTTCCGCACCTTTAAATACCACTTCAGTCATGGGTAACATCCCTACATCTTCCTCAGTAAAGACTGAAGCAAAGAATTCATTCAGTCTCTCCGCTATCGCCTTGTCGCCTCTTAGTGCTCCTTTAACCCCTTTATCATCTAATGGACCAACTGACTCTCTCACAGGTTTTTTGCTACGAATGTACTTGAAAAGGTCTTTATTTCGCGTTTTTGCTTCCACAGCAAGCTTCTCAAATTCTCTCTTTGCCTGCCTTATCATTGCCTTGCATTTGACTTGCCAGTGCTTGTGCTGTTTCCAGGTTTCTTCGTTTGGCTCTTTTTTCCATTTCCTGAAAGATGCTTTTTTGGCAACAACAGCCTCTCTGACCTCACCTTTAAACCATGCTGGCAGTTTTTTGGACTTCCTTCCACTGTTCTTAAAGCGTGGAATACAGCTGGTCTGGGCTTCCAAGATAGTATTTTTCAACAACACCCAAGCTTGATGTAAGTCTTTAACCTTTGCAACTGCTCCTTTTAGTTTTTTCTTAACTGTTTTCCTCATTTTATCATAGTCTCCCTTTCGAAAGTTAAAAGGTAGTACTGTGGATTTCCTTACTATCCCTCCTCCACTAATTAAATCAAAGGCGATCATGCTATGATCACTATTGCCAAGTGGCCCCAACACCCTTATCTCTTGCACTAGATCTGGTGTTCCACTAAGGACTAGGTCTAATATGGCTTCCCCTCTGGTCGGTTCATGAACCAGCTGCTCCAAGAAGCAGTCATTTATTTCATCTAGGAACTTTATCTCCCTAGCATGTCCTGACGTGACACTGACCCAGTCGATACCGGGGTAATTGAAATCACCCATTATTATTACTGCGCTGTAACTTTTGATAGCTTCCTTGATTTCTTTGAGCATTTCATCATCCATTTGGCCATTCTGGCAAGGTGCTCGATAGTACACCCCCACTGCCATTGCCTTCCCCCTTTTATATGGAATTTCAATCCATAGAGATTCTACAGCAGATTTTGTTTCCTGCAAAACTTTAATCCTTTCTGAGGCAGTGCTCTCTCTAACATAGAGCGCAACCCCTCCACCAGTTTGATCAGCTCTATCATTACGATATAGTTTGTACCCAGGTATCACAGTGTCCCACTGGTTGTCCTCCTTCCACCATGTCTCTGATATTCCAATCATATCTAACCTTTCATTTAGTGCTATATATTCTAACTCTCCCATCTTATTCTTTAGACTTCTAGCATTTGCATACAAGCATTTTAGAGAATGTATTTTGTTCATGTTAATTTGGGCATTTATCCTGCTTGTGAACTGAGAAAGCGATGTTACTTACCTGTAACAGGAGTTCTCCGGGGACAGCAGGATAAGTCAGCCACACTTGGTGACGTCATCCGACGGCGCCGAGACGGAAGTACTCTCCATAGCTCAGAAGGGCTTTCGCCCTTCTGAGCATGAGCCAATTGGCCTCACCCCCTGCCCGCCCCTAGCTAGCCAGTTCGTCACTAGCTGAGCCTTTGCCGCTAGGAAGTGGGCACCGGTCGGAGGCCGACCCCTTCCAGGGGAGGAGGGTGGGTATGTGTTGCTGACTTATCCTGCTGTCCCCGGAGAACTCCTGTTACAGGTAAGTAACATCGCTTTCTCCTAGGACAAGCAGGATGAGTCAGCCACACTTGGTGCCTCCCAAGCTACCAAGTGCTGTGGTAGAAGAAGGGGTAGCCGAGGTAATGGCTTCTTACTGGTGTACCCTGGGAGTCTTTGTAACAGTATCTCTATCGTGAGGTAGTGTTAACCGTAATAGCATCGCTATCGTGAGGTAACTGTAACAGCACTGTTACTGTTAACTGCAACAGCACCGTTAGATAGGGCTAACAAGCCGGGGTACCTGGGCTGACAATGGTGTGCCTGTAGACGGCAGAATTGTGTAGGTGCAGTGCAAGCATGCAGCGATAGCTAGCATGTGCCCCCGAGATGCTGAGTGTGAGACCTGCGGTCCCAGCGTGCCGTAGCAGATTACAAGAGCATACGGTAACCTGCAGTCCCAATGTGTGTAAGCGCCATAGTAGAGATACACGAGCCTATGGACTCCATGTGCAATGGCAGATATGAGTGATGCGACTAAGAGTATAATGCCGCCACAGTGAGGGTGGAACCGTGTACCGGCACAGGACACTGGTGGACACTACGAACAGCATCCAGGAGAGCGACGTGAGTGATGCCCTAAGGCCACAAGAGCGAAGTGAGTGAAGCTTCAAGACCACAAGAGGGAAGTGAGTGAAGCTTCAAGACCACAACGGCCAAGAGTCAGTCTCAGGCCCAGTCGCATGCCAGGCAAAGAGTTTATCCATGTTGTGAAGGTCTTGGGCAGTGTGCAATGCAATGGTATTGGACAGGGCGCGGCCCAGGCACACTTAGGGCCTCCGGTTGGTGGTGGACTCTTTGGAGCGGCACAGCCGCAGGTTGGTGATGGACTCTTTGGAGCGGCACAGTCGCCTGTTGGTGATGGACTCTTTAGAGCGGCACAGCCGCAGGTTGGTGATGGACTCTTTGGAGCGGCACAGCCGCAGGTTGGTGATGGACTCTTTGGAGCGGCACAGCTGCTGGTTGGTGATGGACTCTTTGGAGATGGACTCATTGGAGCGATGAGATTTCTGAGCATGCCGTTGTCATGGTTTGAGCCCTTGTTTGTGCCCTTGGCTGAGTGGGGAGCATTGTGGGATTGAGGGAGTTACTGCCCTAGTTGCTGTTGCACTAATTAGTGTGCGTGTGTGTCCTGTGCGCCTAATTGCATAGGTCTGAGATCATCCAGAGTATGGACCCGCAGGCCGACGGCTGGCTGAAGTCCGTGGTCCCATAGGCGGTTCCTGCATGACATCATGAAGCATTTTGAACCGCTGTCCAACAGTCATACTTGAAGCATTTTGAACCGCTGTCCAACAGTCATACTTAAGTGTTCAACTTATTAGCGTAGGGGTGGTCCTGGGCTGGCCGAGGGCAGGAGTATTGAGGCAGCCTGCCCCTTGATAGGCACGCTGTGATAGTGGGCCTAGCCAAAGACCGGAGGTCTGGAAGGGCTCTGATGGAATAAAGTCTTGGTAATGTCAGTCATAAGAACATAAGACATGCCATACTGGGTCAGACCGAGGTCCATCAAGCCCAGTATCCTGTTTCCAACAGTGGCCAATCTAGGTCATACGTACCTAGCAGTTTCCCCAAAAGACACAAGTTCCACAATGCTTGTACTGGGTCAAGCATTGATATCCTGGGTCCCTTTTTAATAGTGGTTTATGGACCTTTCCTCCAGGAACTTGTCCAAACCTTTTTTAAACCCAGCTATACTATCAGCCCTTACCACATCCTCCGGTAACAGATTCCAGAGTTTGATTACACGTTGAGTGAAAAAATATTTTCTCTTATTTGTCTTAAATAGTTTACCCTGTAGCTTCATTACATGTCCCCTAGTCTTTCTATATTCTGATAGCGTAAACAATTGATCCACGTTTATCTGTTCCACTCCATTCATTAATTTATAGACCTCTATCATATCTCCCCTCAGCCGTCTCTTTTCCAGGCTAAAGAGCCCTAACCTTTTTAGCCTCTCTTCATAGGAGTAGCCTTCCATCCCCTTCACCAATTTGGTGGCTCTTCTCTGTACTTTTTCTAATAACGCTATGTCCTTTTTAAGATACGGTGACCAGAATTGCACACAATATTCAAGGTGCGGTCGTACCATGGAGCGATACAGAGGCATTATAATATCCTTTGTTTTATTCTCCATCCCTTTCCTTATGATACCTAGCATTCTGTTTGCTTTCTTGGCCGCCGCTGCACACTGGGTGGAGGGTTTTAACATGTTATCCACGATGACTCCTAAATCTTTTTCCTGGGTGGTGGCTTCTAATGTGGAGCCTTGCATCGAGTAACTATAGTGTGGGTTGTTCTTTCCTAGGTGCATGACTTTGCACTTGTCCACATTAAATTTCATTTGCCATTTGGATGCCCAGTCTTCCAATTTATCCAGGTCCTCCTGCAGTTTTCCACTTTCCTCTTGGGTTTTAACAGCTTTAAACAGTTTTGTGTCATCTGCAAATTTGATAACCTCACTCGTTATTCCCTTTTCCAGGTCATTTATGAATATGTCAAAAAGCAGCGGACCCAGTACAGATCCCTGGGGTACTCCACTATTCACCTTTTTCCATTGGAAATATTGGCCATTTAGCCCTACTCTCTGCTTTCTATCTTTTAACCAGTTCCCGATCCACAATAGTACACTGCCTCCTATCCCATGACTTTTTAGCTTTGCCAAAAGTCTCTGATGGGGGGACCTTGTCAAAAGCTTTCTGAAAATCCAGATACACTATATCAACCGACTCACCTTTGTCTACCTGTTTATGCACACCTTCAAAAAAACATATCAGATTAGTAAGACAAGATCTTCCTTGTCTAAAGCCATGTTGGCTGTCTCCCATTAGGCCATGACTATCTTCATGCTGCGTAATTTTGTTCTTTATGATGGTTTCTACCATTTTCCCTGGTACTGACGTCAGGCTCACCGGTCTGTAATTTCCCGGGTCACCCCTGGAACCCTTTTTAAAAATTGGTGTTACGTTGGCGACCCTCCAATCTTCAGGTATTACAGATGATTTTAATGAAAGTTCACAGATTACCAATAGCAGGTCTGCAATCTCATATTTCAGTTCTTTCAACACTCTGGGATGTATACCATCCGGTCCAGGTGATTTGCTACTATTCAGTTTATCAAATAGTTGTAATATATCTTCCCGGTGTAGCGATATTTCTCTCAATTCCTCTGCAGTATCACCTTTAAATACCACTTCAGTCTTGGGTAACATCCCTACATCTTCCTCAGTAAAGACCGAAGCAAAGAATTCATTCAGTCTCTCCGCTATAGCCTTGTCTCCTCTTACTGCCCCTTTTACCCCTCTATCATCTAACGGTCCAATTGACTCTCTCACAGGCCTTTTGCTACGAATGTACTTGAAAAAGTCTTTATTTCGTGTTTTTGCTTCCGCAGCAAGTTTCTTTTCAAATTCCCGCTTTGCCTGCCTTATCAATGCTTTGCATTTAACTTGCCAGTGCTTGTGCTGTTTCCAGTTTTCATCATTTGGCTCTTTTTTCCATTTCCTGAAGGTTGCTTTTTTGGCAGCAACAGCCTCTCTGACCTCACCTTTAAACCATGCTGGCAGTTTTTTGGACTTTCTCCCACTCTTCTTAATGCGTGGAATACAGCTGGTCTGGGCTTCGAGGATAGTAGTTTTAAATAACGCCCAAGCTTGCTGTAAGTCTTTAACCTTTGGAACCGCTCCTTTTAGTTTTTTCCTAACTATATTCCTCATTCTATCATAGTCTCCCTTTTGAAAGTTAAAAGGTAGTACTGTGGATTTCTTTACTATTTGTTCTCCAATAATTAAATCAAACATGATCATATTATGGTCACTATTGCCAAGTGGTCCCAACACCCTTATTTCTTGCACCAGATCTGGCGTTCCACTAAGGACTAGGTCCAGTATGGCTTCCCCTCTGGTCGGTTCATGAACCAGCTGCTCCAGGAAGCAGTCATTTATTCCATCTAGAAAATTTATCTCTTTAGTTTGTCCTGCCGTGACACTGACCCAGTCGATACCGGGGTAATTGAAATCACCCATTATTACTACTCTGTTGTGACTTTTGTTAGCTTCTGTGATTTCTTTGAGCATTTCATCATCCATTTGTTCATTCTGGCCAGGCGGTCGATAGTACACCCCCACTGCCATCACCTTCCCCTTCATAAGTGGAATTTCAATCCATAGAGATTCTACAGCAAATTTTGTTCCCTGCAAAACTTTAATCCTTTCTGACTCAATGCCCTCTCTAACATAGAGCGCAACCCCTCCACCAATTTGATCAGCTCTATCATTACGATATAGTTTGTATCCAGGTATCACAGTGTCCCACTGGTTATCCTCCTTCCACCATGTCTCTGAGAGTGCAATCATATCTAACCTCTCATTTTGTGCCATATATTCTAACTCTCCCATCTTATTGTTTAGACTTCTAGCATTGGCATACAAGCATTTTAGAGACTGTATTTTATTCATATTAATCTGGCTATTGGTAGGCATGGGTAATTTGGAATCTTTATTCTCTGTCTGCTCCTTACTCAAGGGCATTTCGGCTACTATACTCCCTTTTGGAACCTCATTGCTTTTGGTAGTATCCTTCAAGGATACCTTCGTCTGAACCATGCGCTCCTGGGTGACTGTCGGCTTTCCCCTAATTTCTAGTTTAAAAGCTTCTCTTACCAGACTTGTCAATTTAAACTTTGAGAGTTTAAGGTTGGACTAGGGAATCCACCCAAGGCCTCTTTCGCACCCGAGAGAATCCGTAGGAGTCAGGAGACTGGTGTCGTTTGGGTCCAGATGCCATTGTGTGCCGATGGTCATCCTTTTAGCGCTGTATAAAGGTTCGGAGTTACTGCATCCACAGCTGAGAATCTCCTCAGCATGTGTCTCTTGCAGAGAGGCCTCATCTGGCTCCATTTTTGCTGGGAACTCATTCTACCTGCTAGGCCAGCAATTTTAGAATGACCTTATGTCCTGTTAGCGCTGCCATATTCCTTGTTCAAAGCATTTGATAAACCGCCTGTCACCAAGGTATTAAGGTGGTATACATTAGTGATATTTCAAGATTCCACTCCCTTATCCCACCTGGGGGGATGCAGAAGGAAATATGAGGAGGACTGATCATAATAAAGGCGCATCTGTATCCTGTGAAGGCAGAAGTGGTTTCAGGCTGATGAAGTAGTGCTCCGGTGGGCCTCTTCCCCATATTGATTTATAATCAATTCGGGTACAGTAGTGTTCATTGTCCACTAAGGCAATGGTGTGGCCGAACCCCTTAGACGCATAAGCAGGATTTGAACCTGATTTTCCTGGTTCAAGTCCGTAGTCCGAACCACTGGGCTGCGCTCACTTGCTTGTGGATGGGCATCGGGCCTCGAGAGCAGAACAGGGCCCTATTCATGCTGTCTTCGGTTGGTGGCACTGTGCCGGGAGCGGGTGCCGCTTTTCGCACCAGGAGTGAGAAACTGAAGATGATCACGCCCAATTCCCTACAAGGTCCGGCCACGGGCAGTGCTTCTTGGTGAGAGTAGCCACCAAGGGAGAGGAGCAGAGCTGCCTTCAGGAGTAGTCGCCGTGAGAGAGGAGCAAGAGCTGCTCCGCCGGGGAAGTAGCCGCGCTGCGAGAGGGGAGCAGAAGCACTGCTCAGTGAGCGGAGCTTTGTCTCTAGGTAGACCTACAATTGGTCTTTGATGCAGAGAAGAGCTGACATCACTTCGACCTGCGCCGACCAATGGCGCTGCAGAGGAGGGGCTGTGATGTCAACGGGCTAATCTGGGGCGACTCAGCGCCGAAGAACCATCGGCGCCGACGGAGGAGTGGCCCCTCCTTTCTGGGGGAATGCCTCCGCGCCGAAGAACCATCGGTGCCAATGGTGATCGGCCCCTCCTTCTTGCTTGGAACGGCGCCGAGCACTGTCGGAGTGGGGAGGAGCCGTTGAGGTCAGGCCATTTGGTTGGTTGACACCAGCCAATGGCACTGCAGGGGGAGGATCCCAGAGCCGTGAGGTCACCGGCAAGATGGCTGCCTCAGCGCAGAAAAACCATCGGCGCCGACGGAGGAGAGGCCCCTCCTTTCTGGGGGAAAGCCTCAGTGCCGAGGTCAGGCCGTCTGATGCGTTGGGGCCGGCCAGTAGCGCCGCAGAGGGAGGAGCCCAGAGCCGTGATGTGACCGGCAAGATGGCTACCATTCTGAGACCCTCGTGGCCGTCCTGGGCACCTCTTGGCCGGTCTCATGGTTGCTGGAGTTCAAGCAGGCAGAGGGACCGATGTTGCAGCCGCAGCGTCATGCGAGGAGAGCCTCTTAGTCTGGATACAGGAGAAGGCTTAAGGAGGCGAAATGCGTGCGGCATAGCCGGGGGGGGGGGTCCCGGAGGCACATCCCAGCGGTTTTAGTCGAAAGGAGTGGGAGCCCCACTGTCGATCCGGAGAACGGAGGTATGTTGAAATGGCTAGCCGTGGACGGAGGCCTGTTAGGCACGTCCTGGGCTGCCGAGTGCTGGCTGGGCTTCCTCTCTAGCCCATCCTTTCCCCACTGACTGCTCGAGCATGAATCCACATGCTCACGGCTGGTCTAGAGAGACAGGAATCTAAAGAAACAAGAAGAAGAAAATTTAAAATGGATAATACATACATTATAGATGATAAAATTTGATTTTTGGTGGAGAGTAGCAAAGTCCGTCTTGCTGGCAAGGCGGAAGAAGTAAAACTGGCTAGCTAGGGGCCGGCCGGGGGTGCGGCCAGTTGGCTTATGCTCAGAAGGCGAAAGCCCTTCTGAGCTATGGAGAGTACTTCCGTCTCGGCGCCGTCGGATGATGTCACCAAGTGTGGCTGACTCATCCTGCTTGTCCTAGGAGAAAACAAAGTTACTCACCTGTGGAGTCCATGGACAGCAGGGATAAGTCCTCACATCCTGCCCACCTCTCCTTGGAGTCATATTCTGGCACTAGCTAGTCATCAGCCTGAGGGAATGAGATGTGGCGGTGGTAGTTGGGAACTTGCATGCATGACAAGTGAAACCAATCCAAAAACTTCTTGGAGGAGCTAGAAAAGGTTCCTTTTTGGGGACATGATATAATAGGTATGTGAGGATATATCATGCTGTCCATGAAAAACATCTGTTAAAGGTTTTACAGATTATTTTTCTTTATTGGGAAATGATTTTTTTAAAGAAGAAAATCACATTTCTATAGAATTAGGTAAAATCGGAAATCCACTGGTCCCCTGGTCTTCCTTGTATTTGTCTTCCTCTTTTATGATGCTGTAAACTACCAGAGTTTGATATGAACCAGGGCATGGCAAATAAACAGATGCTACTAATTGTTTTCTGGATTCCTGGTTTAATACAGCTGGTGTCGCATGTTTTTTCTAAAACCTATAGTTTTACAGATCGTCTAAAAAAAAAACAAAAAAATTGTTCCTTATCTGTTAGAGTTGTACATTGAAGTGCATCAGGGAGAATGGGTTCCTTGTAAGGATATGTGCAGGTGATTTTTGGGCTTTTTTGTTTATTTTACACATTTGTTTTAACAACTTGGTATATGCTAAACTTTTTAACATGCATAAATTGATTGTATGCATGCTAACGTGTAAGTTAATATGCTTTAATAAACCAAATGTAGACTAATGCACATCCCTAGTTCCTTAAGATGAACTGCATGGAGGAGTGGAGGGAGTAGCTTATCTGAATGGTGGAATACCCTAATGGTTTGAGCACTGACTTCGGAACCAAGAGACAAGGGTTCAGTTCCCAGTAGCACTCCTTGTGGCCTTGGGCAAGTCACTTAACCCTCCATTGCCTCAGAAAATTCCAAGTTATCAAGGTCCCTGTTCAATGTAGACTACCAAGTTGAAGTTACAACGTAAACTGCTTTGACTGAAATGATAAAGTGGAATAAAAAAACCTGTTAAATAACAAGGTATCTCCAGGAACAAGCAGGAATGAGTCTTCACATATGGGGTTCGTCGGCGCCGACGGAGCCCGCACGGGAATGCTCCCCAGCATCCAATCAGAAGGCTTTTGGGAGCATCCCTCGCGCCTGCGCTGTAGCTTCCCGCCCTTCCCACTGCCTCTCCCCAGTTTTCGTTTTTCCGCGGAGCCGACAGGACGTAACTCCTGTCACCGCAGAAACCTTTTCTTCTTTTCTTCTTTTTTGTTACTGTGGTTGCGGTTTTTCCCCCGCTGACTCTGGCACCGCTGGTGCCCCCCGTTTTTTCCTTATTTTTTGTTTTCCTTTATTTCCTTCGAGGAGCATCCTCCTCGTGTTATTCTGAGGCCTACCGGGCTTTCCAGCATGGAGCCTTCTTCCCTTAAGAAGTGCCCCCACTGTGGAGACGTTGTCTTCTGCTCCGACTCCAACGCCTGGTGGGGCCCTGACCCCTTCTCCCCCGGTTCCCCGGGCTTCAGCGTCGGGAGAAGACCCTCCCTGTTTCGAGTGTCCCTCGATGACGTCTTTCCCTCTGAGGAGCGGTCGTCGGCGTTCTCTCCTCGCCAGGATCAGGTAACCCAACAACAGTCTGTTAAGACTAACCGAGCCTTGAGGGGTGAGTCTCATGCGCTGCATGACGACGGCTCCGGCCTTCCCCTCCAGTCCCTTACACCCCGGAGGGCGTCTTCGGGCTCCAGAGCCTCCACAGGGTTTCGGGTTGTTCCTGAGGTTCGCTCCTCACAGAACATTCCCGAGCCATCCCGAGGGTGGCACCCGCTTCGAGCGGTGCAGATCCCTCGGCGCCGGCGTCGAGTGTTCCACTCTTCGCCAGGGACTGTCGACTGGTGTCCTCGGTGCTTTCGGGGCCGATCGACTCGACCCAGTCTGGCTCTACGGCATCCCGGCCCTGCGCAGGGGCGGTACCCGCTTTCGGCGGTGCCGATTCCCCGGCGTCGGTGTCGAGTGTTCCACTCATCACCAGGGATCGTCGGACCAACCTGACCCGGTATGGCGTGCCCACACCCCTGCCATGCGCGGAGGTGGTGACCGCTTCGAGCGGGACCAAGTCCTCGGCGTCGGAGTCGGTGGCCCCTCTCCCCGCCGGGGATTGGCACCGGGTGCCATCGGCTCCGCCAAGGCCGATCGACTCGCCCCCGGCTTCCTCGGGGGTGGTACTGGCCTTGAGCGGCTCCGCCCCTCCCGGGGCGGTCTCGGAAACAAGGGCCCCGTTCTTTGCCAGGGGTCGCCTCCGGGCTCCGCCTGCAGAGCCGATCGATCTATCCCGGTCGGGCGGGTCGGCACCCCCACCTTGCGCGGGGCCGAGGCCTCCCCCGGACGCCACCGACCTCCCGGCATCTATGCGGGTGTCGAGTGCTCCGCTCGTCACTGGAGTTTGCCCGCGGGACCCGGGTCCTTCGGTCGAGTCGACCCAAAGAAGCACTGCGGAGCCGAGGCTGGGCGTCTCGCTCCCCGCTGGGGCTCGTCGGCGGGTTACCTGGGTACCCTCGAGGCCGCGTAGTACGCCCCGTAAGGGTTTCCCGCTCAATAAAACGGGCGCGGGCAGAACCCCGGCGCCTAGGAGGGCCTCTCTCCCGGAGTCGGAGCCGACTTCGGGTGTTTCCCTCTTCGCCGAGTTTCGGCCTGGGAAGCCCTCGTTGCCCTCGGCACCGATTGTCGCGACCCCTACTCCATTTGTGGGAGTGGCAGCACCGGCGCGGCCGCCGACACCGGGGCCCCCTAAGGAGGCGTCGCTCGGTTTGATGCCCAGCCTCAAATCGATCTCCAGTCTGGAAAGCGTGGCTCCGGCGCACTTCGGATCCGACCCCGGTCTCTTCCGACGGCGCAGTGCCGCGCTCGCCTGCTCTCCAGCGGCCTCGGCACCACTTCAGCCGCACTTGCGGATTGCCCCGGGGGCGGCCCCGCCCCCAGATTCGGGGCCAAGGCCGAGTCCCGCAGGCCCGTCGGACGTCGCTCCCTTCGATGCCCCGCTTGGAGTCAATCCCGGGCTCTGACGATGCAGTACCGTCTGCCTCGAATTGGGACTGTCAGTACCCTCCTCTGTTTAGAGCGATTCCTCCCGTGCACCAGCACGGTGGGTCCCCTGGTGTTCAAGCGGGCCCCTCCACCTCGGCTTCCCCCGGGATAGCCCCTCCACCTCGGCCTCCCCCGGGATAGCCCCTCTGGGAGAGCCGTCTTTTCAGGACTTCCTCCTTGACATGGCGGACTTGCTCGCCATTCCTATTCCGGGCCCTTCGCTAAGTCCGTGTACTGCAGAACAGGCGGCCGTAATGCTTCCTTTACTTCCCTCCCTGCGGGATCTCCTGCTCAGGATTTGGCGCTCGCCCTTACAGGTACCGGCGCCGCCTGCGGCCATGCATGCCCGGTATCGGGTGCCCCCCTCTCCGGGTTTCCAGACGCACCAGCTTCCCCATCATTCCATTGTGGTGGAATCGCCCCTGAGGAAGGTCGGAAGCAAGAAGAAGCACTCTTCCTACCCCCCGAATCGTGCGTCTAAAACTCTGGACAACTTTGGGCGGCGATCTTTCCAAGCGTCCATGTTGGCTTCCAGGATTCTCTCATATATTTTCTATATGAGCCTGGCGCTGCGGGAGGTCACCGAGAGGTTATCTCTTTTGTCTCCCTTTGTGTCGGCCCCTCGGGCCCCTGACTATTCCTTGCTTCTTTACCATTGCAGGAATATCTCTTGGTTTCTTTCTCGGGCTGCCGTGGACTCTTTCGAGTCAGTTAGCAGGTCCTCTGCGGTAGCCATAGGGGCACGTCGTACAGCCTGGTTGCAGGCTTCCGACTTGTGCAGTTGGGCACAACATAACCTGGGTACTTCCCCGTGCACCGGGGAGAACCTCTTCAATGGCGAGGCTTTGCGTCAGGTCGCTCTGTGCTCCGCTGACCTGTTTGGCACTGGCCGCCCGCGGCCCTCCCCCTCTCCCGGGGGTAGGAAATGTCCTTCCCGACCCTCCTGTCCGAAAAGGAGGAGGTTTCATCCCTCTGCCCGCCTGCCAGGTGCGCCCATGCCAGGGACGTCTCACGCCGGTCGGCAGTGCCAGGGCTCGCGCCAGGCTGCCCATGCCAGGCAGCCTTAGGCTACGGTATGCGGCAGTTTGCACTTAACTCCTCTTTCATGAAGTTACGGTCCAGTTCTACACTGAGGTTCTTGCAGTGTGACAAGCGGTTCGGCTGCTTGATGGGAGGTATGGAGTCTCCCTCCCCCGGGGGGGGGGGAACCTTCCCACGCTAGGTTAGCCTGGCTCCTCACCCCTCTACCTGGCCCGGATTGAGGGGATCGCGAACCGAATCTCCTCCTCCCAGTGTAGGCCTTGGCCGCTACTCTCGAAGCGTGGCCGAACCATTCTTCGACAGGGCCGGACCACCCACCCCCGGTCTGTGTCTCCGCTCTCTCAGAGAAATCCCTGGGTCCGTCAGGCTACGGTGGACAGGGGCCCTTACTGACCCCTGCCGATCCCCCGCTCCGCTCCCTGCACTCTTCGGAGCGGCGGAGGGCAGTGGCCCTAACCCCGAGGGTTTTTTTTATATAGGCCGGAGATGGCCCCACGGTCACCCCGTGGCTATAGGGTTTTCTATCCTCCTGCCTTCCCTGTGGCACGGAGGACACGTTTGGGGTGGCTGCCAGGTGGATGCCTCAGGGGTCTACGTACTCCTGATGTGCTCCTACCCAACTGATCTGGCGGTCACCCATCCATACTGCTACTCTCGCCGATCTGCCCTGCTCCACGCACATAGGCCCATCACTTGATGGCCCTTCCTCCTGCCGCCTTCCAGGAAGGCGCCCTCCTGTGGATCAAGGACCGGTCCGAGTTGGCAGTATCGTTCTCATGTGTCCATACCAGTTGAGTAACCTGGGTGGGCGCTCCCGGGCCCACCTGTAGCCCAATATACATCTATACCTGTTATTGGATATATATCTGTACAGGTGGGCGCTTTTTTGGGAAATGTTATAGCGCCCTGTGTCTTACTGACTATCCCCCAATTGTCGGTACTGACGTTTTGTTATTTCCTACGGGGTCCGGCCGGCCCGCTTGCCTGCGTTCTGCGGCTCGGGTGCTCGGACCGGTTATGCTTAAACTTGCTGTGATGTCAACAGCCCCTTGGTTTACGCCTCCTTGTCTGGAGGTTTTCGAACCCATTGTCTTCCTATCCCTTGCCGGCTACGGTAGACAGTGTACCACTCGGTATCCCGGGGTACACTTCTGTTCTTCTCCGGGCTGGGTTCTCCCAGATCGGTCAGTCTTCTGATTAGTCCTCCGGATTGGGGACTCTGCTCCTACTGGAGTTCTCAGCTTCTTAGAGCTCCTCGTGAAGACCTGCCGTCTTTCCGATGCCGGTTGACACCTGCGTCTCCAGCCCGCCCGGACTGGGAACTTTGTCGTCCTCTGCGGTGAAGTTCCCTTGAAGACTTCGCTACTGCATCTACAGTACCCGTCGCAGCTCTGCCTTCTACAATCCAGTAGGTAAGCTCTAGATTGTGCTAGATCATTAACGGTTTAATGATAATTGACGTGGTTTGAAGACTCCCCTGTAGTCTTCGGTTGCTGTGCCTTGGCAACTCTTCTCAACTCCTACCCTCCATCCCTCCGGGGATGCCGGGGATCCAGGTTGGGTGATGCCACCCTGTCCAGGGGCGCACATTCTGGGATCTCCCCTGGCATCCTCAGCTAGGGAGTCCCCATATGTGAAGACTCATTCCTGCTTGTTCCTGGAGATAGCACAGTTACTTACCTGTAACAGGTGATCTCCGGAACAGCAGGAATTAGTCTTCACAACCCACCCACCTCCCCTAGGAGTTGTAACTCTCTCTCTCTCTCTTCCTTCCTCTCCTCTCCTTCTGTCTCAGCTATTAAACGCAACTGGGGAGAGGCAGTGGGAAGGGCGGGAAGCTACCGCGCAGGCGCGAGGGATGCTCCCAAAAGCCTTCTGATTGGATGCTGGGGAGCATTCCCGTGCGGGCTCTGTCGGCGCCGACGAACCCCATATGTGAAGACTAATTCCTGCTGTTCCGGAGATCACCTGTTACAGGTAAGTAACTGTGCTTTGTGTGTCTAGTTGCAAAGTTAACTTTCATTGTTTTGTACCATAATCAAAGCATAAGTATATGGATAAATTTGCTTTAGTTACATTCCAAACTCTGAAGAAATTCAGTTTAATGATTTATTAGTGGTTTGTTATACCCCACTTTACAATTGTATCAGAGCAGTTTACAATTAGATTAAAAGCAAACTTGAGAAAAAAAAATTAAGGCACTCCATTATTAGATAGGATAGCATCATTCGCATACACAGGGAGGAGGGTGGGGAGGATCAGAAAAAGGGAGGAGGGAAGGAACAAGACTTGTCCCTCATGGGGAATGTCAAAGGCCTTTCGAATTAAGTAGGTTGATGCATGATAGTTCTAGACGGAGATCGGGGGGAGGTCATCCCACAGGCTAGGGCCAAGAAAATAGAATGCAGAATGGTGAGTGGTTTGGAGATAGGCTTGGGAGGCTGTGGGGAGATAGAGGTGATTGGAATGGATAGGACAGAGGATATGGTGTGGTGTATGGAGGATAATGAGTGAAGAGAGGTAATGGGGTATTACTGAATGGAGGATCTTGTAAAACCAGTGTGAGAATCTTGGATGCGATACTGGTCTGGGAGCCAGTGGAGGCGGATTGAGAGAGGGGTAACATGATCAAAGCAGGAAGCGTGAGCCAAGAGTTCAGCAGCAGTGTTCTCCAGGAACCAAGCAGGAGTCAGTCCTCACATATGGGTGACGTCGGCGCCGACAGAGCCCTCATGCGGAGCAAGTTCCCCAGCTTTCAAAGAAAGCCTTTGGGAATGCCTTGCACATGCGCGGTCCCCTTCCCACCCAAGGGTGCCATCTTGCTCTGTCGTCTTTTTTTCCACGGAGCCCGACAGACGTCGTCCCATTTTCCTCGGAAAAAGTTGATTTGATTTTTGACTATTCTAACAATTCTGATACCGGTTCGACGCCGGTTCCCCTTCCCACCCTGACTCGGTACACCGGTATCGAGTCCGGCTAATTTTTTCATTTTTGTCCTTAGTGACTAGCATTCGCACTCTTTTTTTTTTTTTTTTTCTTTTAACTGGCAGTCCGGTCTTTTGACCTCGCAGGGGCCCTTTTTCCCCCGATGGCTGCCAGCGGGTTTAAAAAGTGTGATCGGTGCAAGAAACTTATGTCCCTCACTGACACCCATGCCTGCTGCCTCTGCTGCCTCGGACCTGACCATGACCCGGTGGTCTGCGGTCCGTGTGGCAATATATATTTTTAATATATTTTTAATATAATTTTAATATTTTTAATATTTTCCATTTTTAACCTTTAGCAATTTATTTGGTTCTCTGGTTTGTTCTTTTGTTTTACATGTAATTTATACATATAACATACGTGTGGATATAAGTGTTTAAAAAATTTTCCTTTTATTGTTTTTAAATGATTATTCTTTTATTTGTTTTGTATAAAAATATTCTTTTGAGACTATCATTTATCTTGAATGTGATACATTGATTGCTAAAACCTTTTTTATTCTAACATTGTTTGTTTAACCCCATGGTAGCTGTATGTCCCCCGAAGAAGGCGCAAGCCGAAACGCGTAGGGACCATCTTCAATAAAGCAGTCTGTTCCAAACCTGCTCTATTCTCTTGCTCCTTTTGTTCTCAAGATGTCCTCCAAAGCATTGAGGAGCAGGCAACACCAGCGCGAGACGATTTTCTATGAGTCTGGATCCGTCCTGGTCAGGACCTCGTCAGAAGCCTCAACGTCTCAGGACTCCGAACCCGAGCACCATCGAGGGTCTTCTGAAAGGGGGTCTCTCACCTGGAGCACCATAAGAAGAAGAAACCCGCGAGGGCTGCGTCTCTGGAAGGCTCCGATCGGCCGGGGCCCTCGGATTCCAGGTCGCGGAGCGCCGAACGCCGCCCTGGGTTCGGCGAGTCGGAGAGGCCTGTCAAAATACCTCGTACAGAGCCAGAGACGTCGGACAAGGTAATTCCTGTTGTCCTCGTGGACTGTCCTCTGGGAGAACCGGCGTCGGTTCCGGCATCAGGAACCGAGCCGGCGGCTGCGGAGCCGTCTGAGCTGGGTCTCAGGTTGGCGGCCTTGGAGAGCAGTGTGTCTGCCTTCATGGACCAGCAGTGGGCGCTGATTGCCAGTCTCATCCATGCATCCGCCCCGACCACCGGGACCTCAACGTCTAAGTTGACCCCGGAGGCAGAGCTGATCCTCAAGTCCATGAGGGCTCGAGTCGATCCTCGGCCAAGGTCTCCCTCGACCTCCTGTTTGGGACCGAGGTCATCGTCACTGGGGCCATCGGCGGCGGGACAGACGTGCTCAAAGCCCTCGAGGCCGGAGCACATCGAGTCATCCTCGGAGGACTCTGCTTGGGAGACGGAGGAGGAAGACTCGCCAGATACCCACCAGACACGGTACGTCCCCTCGGACTCACCGGGTTGAGAACCTTGGAGACGGTCATCCCTGGAGGACACCAGGTTCTTGGACTTTGTTAGGGATATGGCCAAGGCTTTGGCCTTCCCTACAGATGCCGAGGAGGAGCCTCAAGCCAAAGAGCTCGACGCCCTCCAGTATGACTCTCCTCCGAAGGAGGCCCTTACTGTACCGGTGCCTCCGATGCTGGAATGATTGATGCTCCGCATGTGGGAGTCCCTGGCCTTGGCGCCGGTCCTCAGCAAGCGGCTCAATTCCATTTATCAAGTCCGTAAGAGCCCCGGGTTCCAGAAGGCACAGCTACCACACAACTCCATGGTTGTGGAATCGGCCATGCAAAGGCTTAAAACCAAAAGATGGATGCCCTCGGCAGAAAGTGCTTCCAGGGCTCAATGCTGTCATGCCGTGTCCAGACATACCAGCTCTACATGGGCATGTACTTAAGAGACCTGGCAAAGGAGATTGCTGGGTTCTCTGCTGGCCTCTCCGAGGAACCCTTGCAGCGCTTCAAGGCCCTGTCCACTGGGATCAGAGAGTGCTCGAAGTTTGTTTCGCGCAGCCTAAGACGGCTTCGAGGCTTCGACTCGGGAAGCCGCAGCCGGCATCGGTGCAAGGCGCCAGGCTTGGCTCATGTCGTCTGACCTCGAGCCATGGGTACAGGACAAGTTGGTCGATGTCCCCTGCCGAGGCAATAACCTCTTCGGCAAACCCATGACTGAAAAGGTTGCTGAACTCGAGTCCGAGTACTTGACCCGGACAAGGCTGTCGAAGAAGACATCTGCGCCTTCTCACAGGAAGAAGGCTTCGGGGAAAAAGCCCTTTTACCCGAGGAAGGGACTGGCTTACTGAAACTACCCCACTTACCAGGCCTCCCCAGCTCCCCAGAAGGGGCAGCAGGCCAGGGGATGGGGGAATGGCCTTCGTAAGCCTCAAAACCCCAAGCCTCCAGCTCCTGCTCCTGCCCAGCAGGGAGGGGGTTTTTGACTCCCAGTGCATAGCTCCTCTCCCACCAGTGGTTTGGCCCTGCACAGGAGGTCGGCTGTCCCTGTATGCCCACAGGTGGCCAGCCATTACATCCGATACTTGGGTTTTAAGGATAGTCCAAGATGGCTATCTTCTCTATTTCAGCCAAGTACCTGCCTCCTATTTCCCAGGAGAGTGTCTCAGACCCCTCTTACACAAGAACCTCCTCTTGCAGGAGTTAGCTGGTCTTCTCATGGATCAGGCAGTGGAACCGGTGCCCCACCACCTGCAGGGGAAAGGCTTTTACTCCAGGTATTTCCTAATACCGAAAAGACAAGGAGGCCTTCGCCCCATCCTGAACCTGTGGAATCTCAACAAGTTCTTGGTGAGGAAAAGTTCAAGATGCTTTCACTTGGAATACTTCTGCCTTACCTCCAGCAGGGAGACTGGCTATGCTCTTTGTACCTAAAGGATGCTTATACACACATCCTCATACACTCAGACCACAGGCAATACCTCAGGTTTGTGGTCGGAGGAAACCACTTCCAATACAGAGTGCTTCCCTTTGGTCTAGCTTCTGCTCCAAGGGTTTTCACGAAGTGCCTAGGGGTAGTGGCGGCCTTCTTCAGGAACCAGGGCATGTTTGTGTTCCCTTACCTAGACGACTGGCTCATAAGAGGCCAGTCAGCCCAGGAGGCGCATCACGCCACAGCTCGCACAATCACCCTGCTTCAGCATCTGGGGTTCATCATCAATCACGCAAAGTTCACTTTGCTCCCCACCAAGAACTTGGAATTCATAGGGGCAAGGCTAGACACCCTGCAGGCACTGGACAGGGCAGGCCACCTGCTGTCCTAGGTAGACTTGGTGTGTCACATACCCCACGTGTCCGCACGGAGGTTCTTACGCCTGCTCGTCCAGATGGCCTCCACGGTTCATGTTACTCCTTTTGCATGCATGCACATGCGGACAGCTCAGTGGTCCTTGCGGGACCAGTGGTCACAGGCCACAGGACGCCTGTCCGACAGAGTGGCAGTATCCAAACCCCTGGTGCGGTCCCTGCAGTGGTGGTCACAATCAGGGAACCTCCTGCGGGGGGTACCGTTCCAACTTCCGTGCATACAAGGGTGCTGACCACGGATACCTCCTTGCTGGGCTGGGGAGCCCATTGTCAGGGATTTTGCACTCAATGTCAGTGGATTCCTCAGGAGGCCACACTCCAGATCAACCTGTTGGAACTCCGGCCATCCACTTAGTGCTAAAAGCCTTTGCTCCTGTCCTCTCCAACCAGTCTGTCCTGGTACAGACGGACAACCAGGTGGCTATGTTCTATGTGAACAAACAGGGCGCACAGGCTCGTGGACCCTTTGCCAGGAGTCTCTGGACCTCTGTTCCTTCGCAGTTCAGCACAACATGTCTCTCCATGCTGTTTACCTACCAGGCCAAGAGAACTGCCTGGCAGATAGGCTGAGCAGGGTTCTTCAACCCTACGAATGGCAACTGAACAGGGGGGTCGCCCAGAGGATTTTTAACCACTGGGGCCGCCCAGCCATGGATCTTTTTGCCAGTCCACAGAATCATCAGTTGCCCCAGTTTTGCTCCAGGCAGCCGCACCTTCTCAGGGTAGTGGCCGATGCTTTTCTTCTCCCTTGGTCGGGGAGCCTCCTGTATGCCTTTCCGCCTACACCTCTGGTGGCACAGACTGTCTTCAAGGTTCGCAGGGACAAGGCCTGGGTGATCCTAGTAGCGCCCAGATGGCCGAGACAGCCTTGGTTCCCACTTCTTCTTCAACTGGCGGTGGACACCCCTCTCCCCTTGGGGATGCAGCCCGACCTTCTCACCCAGGAGCACGGTTCCCTTGTGCACCCCAATCCCAGATCCCTCCTTTTGATGGCCTGGCTGCTGAGAGGGTAGGCCTTTCGTCTCTTCTCCTACCCTAGGGGGTAGAAGTGTTGCTGGCCTCCAGGAGGCTGTCCACCAGAAAATCCTACGCTTGTAAATGGCGCAGGTTCCAAGCATGGTGTCAACAGCATACTGTGAAACCCTTCTCATCTCGGGTTCCCCAAGTGTTACAGTACCTGCTTCATCTCTCTGAGCTGGGACTCAAGTCTAACTGTTGGGATATTTTGGCTTAGGAATAGATCTCCTTAGGTTTGCCTTATGTGCTGTCTGTGACTGTAATCCTGCCACCTGTGGCTTGCACGGGCATCCTGCATGAATGGCACAAGAAGACAGAGCATGTGGGCTATCCAGGAAATGCCACAAGAAAGTGTCTGTGGCCTGGTACAGTCTGGGAAAAACTTTACTCTGGATAGAAGTATGCAGAGTTAGGCCCAGAAGCAAATACAGACCAGGCCAGAAAATAATTAACAGAAAATTCTCTAGCCCTGAAGAAAGAATGCGATTAGTGCCGGGAAGTAGAAAACCATAAGCGGGCCCCAAGGAATGGTAGGAAAGATGCGCTTCACAGCACAGATAAGCAAAGACTTTGGAGACCTTGAAGCACCAGCCTTAGGCCTTGAAAATCATGAGGGAGGGGGTCCCATCTGGAGAGCTTCAACAAACCTCTGTAAGCAGCACTCTAATTTTTGCAAGTAGCACTGACAGATTTTTGCAGAAGGCTCAAAAATTGTGCAGACGGCTTTACAATTTTTTGTAGGAAGTATAGCAGATTTTTGCACACGGAACTAAGGCTTTGTGCAGGAATTGCTATAGAGGGTATAGGATATATAAGAGAGCAAGCTACAGAGCTCGGGGGCATGACTTTCTCTCTCACTGCTCAAGGGGGGGCGAATGTTTGCCCACACTCAGATTCCCTAAGACAGACCTTTTTCCTGTGCTTATGGTTTTAGCTTGTTCTAAATAAAAAGGATTTTTGCTGACAAGTAACTGTGATCTGAGTTTCTTTTGTTTTGTTTCTTCTGGTGCACGGGTCAACGGTCAGCCTCTCTCGGCTTACCACTTGGTAGCCAGGTTTCTCAGGGGCCTGCTCCTGCTAAAACCTCCAATCCGTCCTCTGGCGACGGAGTGGGATCTCAATGTGGTCTTGCAGCAACTTACTCGCCCTCCTTTCGAGCCGATGTCCACTTGCCCTCTGCGCTTTCTCTCCTGGAAAGTGCTCTTTCTATTAGCACTCACATCGGCTAGGCGTGTGAGTGAGCTGCTGGCTCTAGTATCAGGCCGTACACATGGTTTTATAAGAAGAGGGTAGTGCTCCGCACACACCCCAAGTTCCTCTCAAAAGTGGTTTCCTCATTTCTCCTCAACCAAGAAGTGGTTCTTCCAGCCTTCTTTCCCAGGCCACATACCAACAAGGCAGAAACAGTTCTGCATACCCTGGACTGTAAGAGAGCGCTCACCTTCTACCTGGAGCGTACGCGGGGACATCAGAGGGCTTCTCGGCTCTTTGTCTCTTCTGACCCTAGTAAACTGGGTCTACCGGTCTCCAAGCGCACATTGTCCACCTGGGTGGCAGACTGTATCACCTGTGCATACAGGGCAGCTGACTTTCAGCTGCAGGGTCTTATCACGGTCCACTTTGTCAGGGCTAAGGCCACGTCAGTGGCTAATCACCACTCTGTTCCATTGGCAGACATCTGCCGGGCTGCAGCTTGGTCTTCAAGTCAGACTTTTGCAGCCCATTACTGCCTGGAGAGAGAGTCCCCGGCTGGACATTTAGGCAACTCCTACCCTGTGGCCCTCTGGTGTGAGGCTACCGTGGGGGATGCATTCTCTGAGAAAGTTCTCTCGCTGCTGTTGCGGCTCGCATAGAGGGAGCCTTTTTTCAGCTATAGGTTCTCGGTAGCCTGTAGCTAGGGAGTCCCATATGTGAGGACTGACTTCCTGCTTGTTCCTGGAGAAAGCGTAGTTACTCACCTGTAACAGGTGTTCTCCAAGGACAGCAGGAATCAGTCCTCACTACCCTCCCTCCTCCCCTGGAGTTGCACTCCTATTATTGCTTTTTATTCATTTTGCCGTCTTTTTAGCTATGTCACCTGACTGAGCAAGATGGCACCCTTGGGCGGGAAGGGGACCACGCATGCGCGAGGCATTCCCAAAGGCTTTCTTTGAAAGCTAGGGAAATTGCTCCGCACGAGGGCTCTGTCGGCGCCGACATCACCCATATGTGAGGACTGATTCCTGCTATCCCTGGAGAAACACCTGTTACAGGTGAGTAACTACACTTTCTGGATGAGCTGTAGACATTTCAGTGTATAAATGGGAAGACCGGCGAAGACAATGTTGCAGTAATCCAAGTGTGATATTGCAAGTGATAAGAGCAGGGTAGTTAGTGCAGTAGTAGAGAGTGGCCGGACAGCTTTGATTTGCCAAAGGGAGAGAAAGGAGTGCTTAACAATAGAGATATTGTGTTGGTGTCAAAAGTGACACCAAGATATTTGAAGGAAGAAGTTAGAGAAATGTGGGCTCCATCAAAGAGGGGTGAGAGAGTGGGGGACAACTGTGGGACCAGTCAGGCATGTTGTTGTTTTGGTTGGGTTAAGTTTGAGATGATTGTTGTGTAGCCAGGAGACTGTCAGGGTTAAGCAGTTGTTCAGAGGGGTGAGACCCAGAGGGAAAGAGTCGGTGTGCAGGATCAGCAAAATATCATCCTTATTGTCCCTCCAGTCCAGTCCCGAACCTCTGGGTAGTGCACCTCATCCAGCAGCTTGGTGATTGAGCATGTCACATTTTTGAAGGCACTAGTACTAATACCGCTGGCCCCTCCTATGAGCTCCCAGTATGCTCAGTCTTCAAGCAGCTGGAGGAGGTGGTGAGCCTAGGTTTGGGGTTCACTGAAGAAACAAATAAGGAGCTTGCTTAGTTAGGTTTCTAGGGGATTTTTATTGTTTTCCCTTAGTTTTATTTTCAGCGTTAAAGGGACAAAAAAAAAAAAAGAAAGAAGGGACAAGGCAGCCCTCAGTGGAGGACCCTCTCTTTCTGCTCATTTCCCTCCCCCTCCTCGATAGTTTGGAGGAGGTTGAACTTCTGCCGGTGACCCGGGGCTTTGGCGGCTCCCGATCCCGCCAGCGGGTGAGGATCTGCGTCACTGCTGCAGCAGCCTGAGGTGAAGCGCTCCTGCCCCCTCCGTGCCGAGTGTGAGAACAGGCTGAGTGTGGTGTTTTACTGCTCGATCCAGTGGCACTGGGTGCGGAGGCTTTCCTGTTCATCGGGAGATTTCCAGATATAGGGGAGATACAGTAATGGTGCAAGGGTGAGCCGGCCTAGATAGAGAGTGACAGCTGGTGCCTCGTGGGGTTCGCGGTGGCTCAGCGGGAAGTCGGGTTGCCAGGCCTTGTTCCTGCGCTTTTACAAGCCAGTTTGAAGAGTTCCATTTAGCACTGGATTAATTATGGTCAGCATTCCCGGGCCTCAGGGAAACATTTTTTCCTCTCTTTTTATCTTCTTCAGCTCTTCTGTGCAGTCTTCGTTAAAAAAAAAAAAAAAAAAATCTTTTTGAGGGAAAGTGAAAACAAGGTCTAAGAGATTACAAATTAAGGTTGGGGGGACGTTAGGGGGGACTGTCAGTCCTACCTCTTCTGTACTTGGTACAAGTTGGGGTCTGTGACCAGTGTTGGGGTCCGGAAACAGTAATCCACTCATACCAGCATGCCCGCAGTGTGTCATCTGCGGTACTTGGCGGGGGGCCGTGTCGGACGCGGGGCTGTGCTTCGGAGGCTGCCAACATGGAACAGGCGCTTCAGGACAAGACTAGGGATCCCGTGCCTTCAGCTGCACAAGGATCCAGGGCTCCGCCAAGGCTCTCCCCCTTTTGGAGGCTCCTTCCTCCCCGCGGGAGCTGGCTACAGCTATTCCAGGTCCCTCGACTCCCCACGGTTTGGGAGGAATGGCTCTGGGGGGGTTTCTCCCCGGAGTTTGTGCTTTTGCTGCACCAGGCCTTTTGCTTATGCCAGCAGGATTCCGTGACTGATCTCTCAACGGCGGGGGCTGGTGCGGGGCGCACCTCCTTGAAAAGAGCGGAGGACTCTGATACAGGTCCCGCCAAGAGGGCCCGACTTTTAGAGGACCAGCCTTTCGTGTCCGAGTGGTCGGAGTTGGACCTCGGAGATGGATGCAAGGATCTCGAGGAAGGGGAGATTCAAGAGTCAGAAGACCAGGTTAGGATTGTCCGGGTCCTTTGGTGGGAAGAATTGCCCGTTTTAATTGCAGAGTCTCTACAAGTCCTCAATTTGCCAGCTAGTCGGCCGCTGGAGTAGGAGACACTGGAGGATCCTCTCATTCAGGCAGGGCGGAAGACGCAGTCGGTCTTCCTGGTGCACCAGGTGGTTAAACAGATGATCCAGGACGAGTGGGATCTGCTGGAGGCAGGTCTTAGCGGGGCAAGAACCATTCTCGTCTCTACCCGCTGTCAGATTAGGAGCGCAAATTGTTTCATTCCCCACGCATGGATGCAGCGGTCTCAGCGGTGACAAAGAATACTACCATCCCGGTGGAGGGGAGCGCAGCCCTGAAAGATGGGCAGGACAGGACATTGGAAATTTTGTTGAAGCAGGCCTTTGATGTCAATGTGCTATCTCTGCACATTTGTGGGGCCTGGGAGGCAAGAGCCTGTCTTTGCTGGTTGCAGTGGCTGCAGCAGCCAGGGGGTTCAGCGCTGGAGCAGGCGGTAGAGGTAGGTAAGCTAGATTCGGGCGGCTTACCTCGCGGATGTCCACTATGATCTCATTCGCGGTCTGGCTAGGAGTATGGCGTCAGTGGTAGCTCCTCGTCGCTACCTGTGGCTGTAGAATTGGCCAGCGGACAGCTCCTCCAAGTCCCGGCTCACCAAGCTCCCTTTTAAGGGGAAGCTCCTATTCGGGGAGATCATCGAAAAGTTGGTCAAGTACTTGGGGGAATCCAAAGGAGGACGCCTGTTGGAGGATAAGCCGAAGCAGGGGCGCAATGCGACAGCGCCTCAAGGCCAGATGCGAGATTTCCGGCGTTTTCGTACATCCCGCCTTACTGGATTCCAGAGGGGGAAATTCCCTACCCAAGGGCAGGGATTTAGGGGATTCCAAGGGGCATGCAGAGGATTTTCTGCCCCTTCCACCTTTGGCCTTAAAAAGTTACAATGAAGTGAGGAAGGCCCAGGCAGTGGAGCAGCCCATGGGAGGTCAGCTACGGGACCTTTACCCTGCTTGGGCCCAGATAACGTCCGACCAATGGGTGCTAGAAATCATTCGTGAGGGTATTCCCTCGAGTTCACCCATCTGATTGCCGAGTACTTTGTCCAGTCCCCGTGCAAGGCGCCGGGCAAGGTATTGACTATGAAGGAGACCCTGGCTCGGCTCCTTCAGCTGAGGGAGTTGGTCCTGGTCCCCAGAGAGCAGTGTGGCTGCGGTCGGTACTCCATTTATTTTGTGGTCCTCAAAAAGGATGGGTCCTGTCGGCCCGATTCTGGACCTCAAAAGATTAAACCATCGTCTTCGAGTGCCGCATTTTCACATGGAGACGTTGAGGTCTGTGATTGTAACGGTGAGAAAAGGAGAGTTTTTAACGTTCCTCGATCTCACGGAAGCATATCTCCACATCCCCCATCAGGCCAGACTATTAGCAGTAACTGCGTTTTGCGGTGCTGATGGGGCACTTCTGGTTTCAGGCATTGCCGTTTGGACTGGCTACGGTGCCTCAGACATTCACCAAGGTCATGGTGGTGTTAGCAGTGGCGCTCCACAAAGAAGAGGGTGTTAGTGCACACTTATCTCAACGACTGGCTGATCAGGGCAAAGTCCAGGGACGAGAGCATATGTACTACTTCCCATGTGGTTCAGCTTCTGGAAAGCTTAGGCTGGGTGGTCAATATGGCCAAGAGCGGTTGACTCCCTCTCAGGACCTGGAATACTTGGGGGTCTGCTTCGACACGCGAGTGGGTGCAGTCTTTCTGCCGGAGCAGCGGGCTCAGGGGCTGCGTCTCTTGGTGTGCACCTTTCTGAGGCACACAGAACCGACGGCCAGGCAGTATCTGCAGTTGTTAGGCACGATGGCTGCCATTCTGGAGGTAGTGCCATGGATGAGGTGCACGTGCGTCCACTACAGATGGCCTTGCTTTGTTGATGGTCGCACCAGACAGACTCTGGCCGAGCGGCTTCCCTGTCCACAGGGGATCAGGGAGACTCTCCAGTGGTGGCTCGGTCAGGAAACTCTGTCCGCAGGCATGCCCCTCGAGCCTCTGCAGTGGGTATCAGTCCTCACCGATGCCAGTCTGGCGGGTTGGGGAGCTCTTTGCTCACGGGACTTGGAACGAGCAGGAGGCCGGATAGTCGATCAACAGGCTAGAGATGTGGGCGGTGTCTCGGGCGCTCAGTGCCTTCGAGTCGGATCTGCTAGGACGCGCTATCAGAGTCCTGTCAGACAACACAATCACAGTAGCTTATCTCAACCTTCAGGGGGGCACAGGCAGCGCAGCCCTCGAGGAGGAGACAGAGTTTGTTCATCTGGACAGAGCCTCATCTCCAGCGGGAGTCGACAACATGACGGCGGACTATCTCAGCCAGGTCCGTGTGGACCCAGGAGAGTGGGAACTCCACTCGGAAGTCTTCGCGCAGTTGATGCGCAGATGAGGGACACCCCTGATGGATCTGATGGTGACGTTCGAGTCCTCCAAGGCGAGCCGTTTCTTCAGCAGAAGACGGGAAAGGATGTCAGAGGGGCTAGACGCTCTGTTGCAACAATGGCCTATGGAGGGGATCCTGTACATCTTTCCTCCTTGGGCTCTCATAGGCTGCGTGGTGCAACGAATCGAGGCGCATTGCGGGCGGGTCATTCTGATCACTCCAGACTGGCCGCGGCACCTGTGGTATGCCAACTTGGTGCGTTTCCTGGTGGATCAGCCGTAGCGTCTTCTGGCGTGGAAGGACCTTCTGTTGAAGGGGCCACTGCGCATGCCTCAGGTGAGTTGATTTACGCTTATGGCTTGGCTCTTGAAAGGGCACGGTTGAGACGGAAGGGGTATTCGGGACCCGTAATCTCAACCTTGCTGAATGCATGGAAAAGGTCTACCTCACTGGCCTACATCCGCATCTGGCATATTTTTGAGGCGTGGTATGCAGATAGGCAGGCGCGGTCGTCTTCGGCCATAGTCCCCGAAATTTTGACCTTTTTACAGGATGGTTTTGATAAGGGTCTTGCGACCAGCTTGTTGCGGGTGCAGCTGACAGCAATTGCTTGTTTTTACGGGAAAGTCCAAAAGGAGCCTTTGGGCTCTCACCCAGACGTGGTACGTTTTCTACAGGCGGTAAACCGTTTGCGAATGCCATGTAAGATGGTGGTTCTGCCATGGGACATCAATTTGATTCTGAGGGCGTTGACTAAGGAACATAAGACATGCCATACTGGGTCAGACCGAGGTCCATCAAGCCCAGTATCCTGTTTCCAACAGTGGCCAATCTAGGTCATACGTACCTAGCAATATCCCCAAAAGACACAGGTTCCACAATGCTTGTACTGGGTCAAGCATTGATATCCTGGGTCCCTTTTTAATAGTGGTTTATGGACCTTTCCTCCAGGAACTTGTCTAAACCTTTTTTAAACCCAGCTATACTAACAGCCCTTACTACATCCTCCGGTAACAGATTCCAGAGTTTGATTACACGTTGAGTGAAAAAATATTTTCTCTTATTTGTCTTAAATAGTTTACCCTGTAGCTTCATTACATGTCCCCTAGTCTTTCTATACTCTGATAGCGTAAACAATTGATCCACGTTTATCCGTTCCACTCCATTCATTAATTTATAGACCTCTATCATATCTCCCCTCAGCCGTCTCTTCTCCAGGCTAAAGAGCCCTAACCTTCTTAGCCTCTCTTCATAGGAGTAGCCTTCCATCCCCTTCACCAATTTGGTGGCTCTTCTCTGTACTTTTTCTAATAACGCTATGTCCTTTTTAAGATACGGTGACCAGAATTGCACACAATATTCAAGGTGCGGTCGTACCATGGAGCGATACAGAGGCATTATAACATCCTTTGTTTTATTCTCCATCCCTTTCCTTATGATACCTAGCATTCTATTTGCTTTCTTGGCCGCCGCTGCACACTGGGCGGAGGGTTTTAACATGTTATCCACGATGACTCCTAAATCTTTTTCCTGGGTGGTGGTTTCTAATGTGGAGCCTTGCATCGTGTAACTATAGTGTGGGTTGTTCTTTCCTAGGTGCATAACTTTGCACTTGTCCACATTAAATTTCATTTGCCATTTGGATGCCCAGTCTTCCAATTTATCCAGATCCTCCTGCAGGTTTCCACAATCCTCTTGGGTTTTAACAACTTTAAACAGTTTTGTGTCATCTGCAAATTTGATAACCTCACTAGTTATTCCCTTTTCCAGGTCATTTATGAATATGTCAAAAAGCAGCGGACCCAGTACAGATCCCTGGGGTACTCCACTATTCACCTTTTTCCATTGGGAATATTGGCCATTTAGCCCTACCCTCTGCTTTCTATCTTTTAACCAGTTCCCGATCCACAATAGTACACTGCCTCCTATCCCATGACTTTTTAGCTTCGCCAAAAGTCTCTGATGGGGGACTTTGTCAAAAGCTTTCTGAAAGTCCAGATACACTATATCAACCGACTCACCTTTGTCTACCTGTTTATGCACACCTTCAAAAAAACATATCAGATTAGTAAGACAAGATCTTCCTTGTCTAAAGCCATGTTGGCTGTCTCCCATTAGGCCATGACTATCTTCTACATGCTGTGTAATTTTGTTCTTTATGATGGTTTCTACCATTTTCCCTGGTACTGACGTTAGGCTCACCGGTCTGTAATTTCCTGGG
Organism: Ichthyophis bannanicus; assembly: GCA_033557465.1. Lineage (NCBI taxonomy): Eukaryota > Metazoa > Chordata > Amphibia > Gymnophiona > Ichthyophiidae > Ichthyophis > Ichthyophis bannanicus. Next base: position 1,130,949,138 of record CM066033.1, read on the forward strand.
TCACCCCTGGAACCCTTTTTAAAAATTGGTGTTACGTTGGCGACCCTCCAATCTTCAGGTATTACAGATGATTTTAATGAAAATTCACAGATTACCAATAGCAGGTCTGCAATCTCATATTTCAGTTCTTTCAACACTCTGGGATGTATACCATCCGGTCCAGGTGATTTGCTACTATTCAGTTTATCAAATAGTTGTAATATATCTTCCCGGTGTAGCGATATTTCTCTCAATTCCTCTGCAGTATCACCTTTAAATACCACTTCAGTCTTGGGTAACATCCCTACATCTTCCTCAGTAAAGACCGAAGCAAAGAATTCATTCAGTCTCTCTGCTATAGCCTTGTTTCCTCTTACTGCCCCTTTTACCCCTCTATCATCTAATGGTCCAATTGACTCTCTCACAGGCCTTTTGCTACGAATGTACTTGAAAAAGTCTTTATTTCGTGTTTTTGCTTCCGTAGCAAGTTTCTTCTCAAATTCCCGCTTTGCCTGCCTTATCAATGCTTTGCATTTAACTTGCCAGTGCTTGTGCTGTTTCCAGTTTTCATCATTTGGCTCTTTTTTCCATTTCCTGAAGGTTGCTTTTTTGGCAGCAACAGCCTCTCTGACCTCACCTTTAAACCTTTGAGCCGAGCCTCGTTGAAGGACTTAACGTTGAAAGACAGACTTCTTGATAGTGATCTGCTCCACACGAAGGATCTCCAAGTTACAGGCTTTGTCTTGCTGGGAGCCGCTTCTTTCCTTCTCTTGGGAGAAAGTGGTTCTCCGTCCGGTTCTGTCTTTCCTGCCAAAGATGGTTTCGGTATTTCATGTGAATCAGCTGGTGTCCCTACCAATATTGGAGGGCTCAGATGACAGTTCCTTCAGCTGCAGCCTTCATTTGCTGGATGTCAGGAGGGCCCTCAGGTATTGTCTGAGGTGTTCAGAGAGCTTTTGCAAGTTGGATCGTTTGTTTGTCCTCTTTGAGGGTCCGTAAGGGCGAGGCGGTGGCTAAGGCTACCATTTCCAGATGCATTCGAGAGGCAATCGCTTCAGCTTACATTTTGCAGGGCGTAAGGTGCCTTTAGGGCTGTGAGCTCATTCCACTAGAGCTCAGGCGACTTCATAGACCTAGTATAGTTTGGTCCCGCCGATAGAAATCTGTCGGGCGGCTACTTGGTTATTCCTGCATGCTTTCAGTAGGCATTATCACCTGGATGTCCAGGCAGTGGGTAAAGCCTGTTTCGGATTGGCGGTTCTGCGAGCCGGTCTGGCAGGAGCCTCCCATTAAGTAACTGCTCTGTTACATCCCAGAGGTTTGGGACTGGACTGGAGGGATGATAAGGAAAGTGAAATTAGTCTTACCTGCTAATTCTTGTTCCTTGAGGAACTCCAGTCAGTCCCGAACTTCAATAATGGTGCCTTCAATAATGTGACATGCTCAGTCTCCATGCTGCTGGAGGAGGTGCACTACCCAGAGGTTCGGGACTGGACTGGAGCTCCTCAAGGAACAACAATTAGCAAATAAGACTGATTTTGCTTTGGCATAGTAGTTCTCCAAGATACTATGTTGCTGCATCAAGAGGGCGAGTGGAGTGAAGATGATGACTGAGCCCTGAAGAACTCCACATGTGAATGGATACATTGATGAGAGAAGAGAGCCCGAAGTGACCAGGAAAGAGCGATCAGAGATGAAGGAGTGAAACATTGGAGAACTGTGCCACATATACCAATGTCGTGCAAGAGGTAAAGCAGGATGTTGTGATTTACCATGTCAAAAGAGGAAGATAGATCAAGAGATAAACCGATAGCAATGTTACCCCTGTCAAATGATTGAATCTCGCTGAGCAGAGGTAAAAGGATAGTGTCCATGCTGTGGCCCGGGTGGAAGTCTGATTGCCAGGGGTGCAGAAGTTTAGTGACCTCGAGGTGGGCAGTGAGCTGTGAGAAAACAAATTTTTGTAGGATCTTGGACAGAAAGGGAGGGTTAGCAACTGGTCTGTAGTGAGCAGGGAGGGATTATAATGGCATATAACTGGGTCGCCTTTGACTAGACGGCACACATTGCATTGCATTATGGTTTTGAAATCTTTGAATGTAGATACTTTTATATATAACTGTTTTGTAACAATATTCAGGATGATAATCTTTGAAGTATGTATATATTTTCCAAAGAAAGTTAGGCCCTTATTCAGCTGTTTGTGATGCCCCTGTGGAATTTTGTCAGGGATCACCATAAGTGAAACTCCACAAACAGTATGTTTCTTATTGCTTGACCTCATGTACTGCTTTCCAGCATTTCCTGTGGAGGAGTAGCCTAGTGGTTAGGGCAACAGCCTGGGGCCAGAAAGACCAGGGTTCAAATACCAATGGCATGCCTTGGGCAAGTCACTTAACCCTTCACTGCCTCAGGTACAAACTTGAATTGTAAGCCCTCTGGGGACAGGGAATGCCTACTGCACCTGACTGTAACTTGCCTTGAATTACTACTGGAAAGGCGTGAGGAAAATACTACTATATAAATAAATAACAAATAATTATAAATCTCCAGGAACAAGCAGGAATGAGTCTTCACATATGGGTATCGTCGGTACCGACGGAGCCTGCGCGGGAACGCTCCCCAGCGTCCAGAAAGGAAGCTTTTGGGAGCATCCCACAGCGCCTGCGCGCTGCCTTCCCGCCTTTCCTAACTGCCTCTCTCCAGTTCTTCTTTTCCGCGGAGCCAGCAGGTCGTGTTTCCTGTCACCGCTGAAGAATTTTTTATTTTCTTTTATTTTTCTTTAGTCGCGTGTCTGCCTTCTTGATTCCGCACCGGTACCACCGGTCCTTTTTCTTTCTTTAAAAAAAAAAAAAAAAAAGCTTCTACTCTTTTCAGTGCATTTTTCTTCTGAGGCCTTAGGCCTACAGATATATTTTTCCCTCATGGAAAAACCCGCATCCGGGTTTAAGAAATGCACAAAGTGCAGCAGCACTATTTCTGTCACTGACACCCATGACTGGTGTCTAAAATGTTTAGGTCCTGACCACTCCATTGCGGATTGTGAGTCCTGTTCCATGATGTCTAAAAGAGGGTTACAGAATCGGGCAGCTAAGCTCAGTACCCTGTTTCCCTCCGATGCAGCTTCCGTGGCATCGACGTCTTCCAGGGCTGCTTCTTCATCCCATGGATCTCAGGTAACAAAACTTAAATCTGGCCGGTCCTCAAAGAGTTCATCTCCCTCTAAGTATCGAGATGCCCCCGGGCTTACTCTTGAGGATACCACACCGGCAAAATTACCCCGGCGGGAGGCTCCGGCTTCCAAAGCACTACCTATGGGGTCACAGGTTGACATCGATGGCTCGGCCTCGACCGATCACCTGTTACAATGTTCTGGGGTACCGGCAGTTTCTACCAGTACCGATATCCAGACATTGGTGGCGTCAATGGATCAGAATATTCTGACCATGCAGCGTGCCATCACGGCATTCATTCAAGCTGCAACGCCTACGGTACTGCAACAAACCCCGTTGTCGGTACCTGTACCGATTCCGGTACCGGACCCGATATCGGCCCCGATACCAGTACCGCTTGCATCGACATCAGCATCGACCGCAGCGGTACGCTATCCAGTGATGCCCATCAGTACCGACCCGGTACCGATTACTCCCGATGTCGATACCTCCCGGTACGTGTATCGGGCTCTACGAGAGCATCCAGATAGTCGATACTTCGATTCCTCTGAAGACTCTGATTCTTCAGAGGCCTCAATTGAAGCATCGGGCATCCTTCCTCAGGAACCCTCTTCTCCAAAAAGGAGAATGTCTCCTCCTGAAGACTTGTCTTTTCAGGACTTCATTAGGGAGGTGGCCAAAGGCCTGTCCATCTCAGTGACCTCTGAGACTGAACCTAGAGCCAAAAAATTGGATATTCTACAATATCCTAAGGCTCCTAAAGAGGCATCCACCTTACCAATACATGAGATTCTTTATGATCACATGCTGGGCATATCGGAGACTCCTCTTTCCACCTCCCCTCATTCCAGAAGGTTGGACACCATGTATCGTGTTCCTCCTTGTCCTGGGTTTCATAAGACTCAGCTTCCTCACCACTCCATTGTGGTAGAGTCTGCTATGAAAAAGATCAAGAGTACAAAAAGGCACTCCTCTGCTCCTCCAGGAAGAGAATGCAGAACTCTAGATGCCTTTGGCAGGAAAATCTTCCAGGCCAGTATGCTTGTAGCCAGAATCAACTCCTATAGTCTCTATATGGGGATGTTTCTAAAAGAAGTTACAGATCATCTGAAAACCTTATCTCCTTTTATGTCAGAAGATAAGAGAGAAGAATACATCACCTGGCTTAAACATGCACAGGATGTATCCAAGTTTTCCAACCGTGCAGCCTTTGACTCTTTTGAGGGGGCCAGTAGAGCCTCGGCTATTGCCATAGGTGCACGCAGAGTTGCTTGGTTGCAAGCCTCTGATTTGGAATCCTGGGTACAGGATGGTCTAGGTAACCTTCCCTGTACAGGCGAAAATCTGTTTGGCAAAGATTGGCAAGCAAGGGCCAACCAAATGGATGCTGAAAACTCTGCTTTAGATAGACTTTCAAAGTCTACTACTGCTCCTTTTAAAAAGAGGTTGTTCAAAAAGGGATCTTTCCCAAAGAAAGGGAAATTTTCTTCTTATGGTCAGGCCTCTTTTCAAGGTCGTTTTGCTACAAAGAGACAGCAACAACCAAAACAGGCCAAAATCCAGGCTGCGAGGACTGCTACGGCCCAACAGCCTCAGCCTCCTCAGGGCCTTTGACTTTCTAATAGAGAACTTAGCCTTTCTGGCTCTAGAACATCCAGAGCCTCTCACCATCCCAGGAAGGTTAGCTCACTTTGCTCCCAGATGGGAGCAAATCACAGCAGAGCAATGGACCCTCTCCATCATAAAGGAAGGGTACAAACTTCATTTCTCACCATGGTGAAACAGTTCAATTCTCCAACATCTCTCTTCAACCTTCTAGGTCAAGAGATTTCTACCCTTCTTGCCCAAGGGGCAATAGAAGAAGTACCCCTTCTTCAACAGGGCTCAGGGTTCTACTCCCCCTATTTCCTCATTCCATAGAAAACGGGGGGCTACAGACCCATATTAGATCTCAGAGAATTGAACAAGTTTCTATGCAAGGAGAAATTCAAGATGACTTCTCTCGGAACTCTCCTTCCATACCTCCAAAGTCAGGACTGGCTTTGTTCTCTAGATCTCAAGGATGCGTACACCCATGTTCTCATCCATCCAACCCACAGAAGATTCCTTCAGTTCCTTTACCAGGGAAAGCACTACCAATACAAAGTGCTTCCTTTCGGTCTGGCCTCTGCTCCAAGAGTGTTCACAAAATGCATGGCAGTAGTAGCTGCATTTCTGCGCACTCTAGGGATATTCGTATTCCCATATCTGGACGACAGGCTCATCCGAGCTCCATCCCAGTCAGAGTCCCAGACTTCCCTGGCCTGCACAAGGTGTGTTCTTCAGTATCTGGGACTGGTAATCAACATTCCAAAATCCCATCTCACCCCTACTCAGTCTCTAGAGTTCATAGGGGCCTTGCTGGATACCACAACTGCAAGGGCCTGTTTTCCCCAGGCCCGTTGCCTACGCTTGGTGCAGTTAGCCTCCCAGATTCAGTTAAAATCCCATTTAACTGCTCGAGAGATGTTGCAACTCTTAGGCCACATGGCATCCACGGTGCATGTGGTTCCCTATGCTCGCCTTCACATGAGAGCAGCTCAGTGGACCCTATCCTCCCAATGGACCCAGGCATCAGGTTGCCTGTCAGACAAAATAGCAACCTCCAGTCGCCTTTTTTGGTCCGTCCACTGGTGGAAGTCCACTCAGAATCTGTTGCTGGGGTCCCCCTTTCAACAGGTGTTACCCGAAGCCACCCTTACAACAGATGCCTCTCCAAGGGGTTGGGGGGCTCATCTACAAGATCTCTCAACCCAGGGCATCTGGTCTCCACAAGAGACATCTCTTCATATCAACCTCTTAGAGCTCAGAGCAATCTTTCTGGCTCTCAAGAGTCTTCCACACCCTGCTCAGCTACAAGACAGTCCTCATCCACACGGACAACCAGGTAGCCATGTTCTACGTGAACAAGCAGGGAGGGACTGGCTCTCTGTCGCTTTGCAACGAAGCTCTGAGATTGTGGGCCTTCGCCAGAGAGCATCAAATCCATCTCATGGCAGTATATCTTCCAGGAGTTCAAAACTCTTGGGCAGACAGACTCAGTCGAGTTCTGCTTCCGCACGAATGGTCCCTCTATGGGGACCAGATAGCCAGAATTTTTCGGATTTGGGGTACCCCAGATATAGACCTGTTTGCAAGTCCGTGGAATGCCAAACTTCCCCGGTTCTGTTCCAGGATTCCATGTCAGGGAGTTCAGGCCAGGGATGCCTTCCTCCTTCATTGGGGGCAAGACTTCCTCTATGCCTTTCCACCTATTCCCCTAATTCCCAAGACTCTGTTCAAGCTTCAGAGAGACAAGGGGACTATGATCCTCATAGCACCACTTTAGCCACGCCAAGTGTGGTACCCTCTACTTCTGCATCTCTCTCAAGCTCCCTCCCTAGACCTGGGGTCTGCTCCAGATCTCCTCTCCCAGGAGGAGGGAACCTTGTGGCACCCAAATCCTCAGTCTCTTCATCTCAGGGCCTGGTTGTTGGAGGCCTAGACCTTCAAGATTTACAACTTTCTCAGCAAGTAAAGGATATCCTTCATGCTTCCAGAAAGCCTTCCACCAGACGTTCATATGCTTTTAAATGGAAAAGGTTTTCCATTTGGTGTGCAGAGAAGGGTCTCAACCCTCTTGCAATACCTTTGCATTCTTTACTAGACTATTTGCTGCATTTATCCCATGCAGGCCTTAAAACAAATTCAGAATCCATTTGAGTGCTATTGCAGCATCCCTTAAGCCTCTCAATGGACAACCTATTTCCTCTCATCCTCTTATAGCAAGATTCATGAGAGGCCTTCTTTTGACTAAACCTCCCATTAGACCACATCCAGTGGCCTGGTACTTGAATCTGGTTCTTGGCCAGCTTATGAAGCCACCCTTTGAACCCTTAGCCACTACCTCCTTAAAATTCCTTTCCTGGAAGGTTATTTTTCTCATTGCAGTCACCTCAGCTCGCCGTATCAGTGAGTTGCAAGCTTTAGTGGCTAATCCTCCTTATACAAGGTTCCATCATGACAAGGTAGTCCTCAGAACTAATCCACACTTTATGCCTAAAGTGGTCTCACCTTTTCATCTGAACCAGGAGGTGTTTTTACCTGTCTTTTTTCCAGGACCTCATGCATCAAGTGCAGAGAGGAATCTTCATACCCTGGATTGTAAAAGAGCACTTGCTTTCTACTTACACAGGACACAGCAACATAGAAAGTCCTCTCAACTTTTTGTTGCTTTTGATCCTTCTCATTTAGGACTTCCAGTCTCTAAGAGAACTCTGTCCAGTTGTACTCTGCTCAGTGTATTTCCTTCGCCTACCAAACTAAGAACCTTTCTCTGGAGGGCCATGTCACAGCTCACAATGTGAGGTGCCATGGCAACCTCTATGGCTCATCTAAACTCTGTGTCCATCGACCAAATCTGTCGAGCGGCCACCTGGGCATCGGTTCATACTTTCACAGCCCATTACTGCTTGGACAAGGACTCCCGCCGGGATGCCTTGTTTGGTCAGGCTGTTCTCAAACACCTGTTCCATACCTAATCAACTCCTACCCTCCATCCCTGAACTGGATACCTGAGATTCATGGGTAGAGGTAGAGCCCTTCCCAGGGACTCACAATCTGGGTGATCTCCCAGGCATCTCTAGCTGGGGAGTCCCCATATGTGAAGACTCATTCCTGCTTGTTCCTGGAGATAGCACAGTTACTTACCTGTAACAGGTGATCTCTGGGAACAGCAGGAATAAGTCTTCACAACCCACCCACCTCCCCTAGGAGTTGTATCTCTCTATCTATCTTTCCTTTCCTCTCTCTCTCTTTGTCTCAGCTTTAAAACTCGAACTGGAGAGAGGCAATTAGGAAAGGCGGGAAGGCAGCGCGCAGGCGCTGTGGGATGCTCCCAAAAGTTTTCTTTCTGGACGCTGGGGAGCGTTCCCGCGCAGGCTCCGTCAGTACCGACGATACCCATATGTGAAGACTTATTCCTGCTGTTCCCAGAGATCACCTGTTACAGGTAAGTAACTGTGCTATCTTTGCTTTTCTTCCAACAAGATTCAACATGATCTCACAATAAGTATTCTACCATTAACTAAACCAAGCAGGACTATTTCTTTTCACCATTAGGCATATACCATACAGTATAACATGGGATTAAGCCCCCACATCTTCAAAATTTGGAGACAAATACAGGTGTACTAGGCATTAGTTTATTCTCCAGGAAGAAGCAAGAAGTCAGTCCTCACATATGGGTGACGTCTGTGCTGACGAAGCCCTTGTGGAAGCAGCTCCCCAGCTTTCAGAGAAAGCCTTTGGGAGATGCCACCATGCATGCAAGGTCCCCTTCCTGCCCAAGGGTGCCATCTTACTTAGTCTCATTTTTTCCATGAAGCCCAGCTGACATCTGTCTTTTTAGCCTCTGAAAACGTTGATCAAGTTAATGCTGAAAACCCCTTTTTTATTGCCCTGGTTCACCCGTCCCTTTCCTGCCTCCGAGCTCGCTTGCTTCGACATAGCAGCTCAGAACCATTTTGTAGGTTTTTCCCCTCAGCATAATTCATGCCTTTTTTCATCCGCTGGCCGCTTCCAGGGTCTTTGACTTTGCTGGGATACTTTTTCCCCCAATGGCCAGCAGGGTCAAGAAGTATGATCAGTGCGCAAAAAACATGTCCCTCACCATTACACACGATTGCTGCCTCTGGTGTCTAGGAGCCAACCATGACCCGGAGGTCTGCACCTTGTGTAAAAAGATGTCTGCTAAGGCCATCCAAAGCCATCGGCAGGAGGAGGATGATATTTTTCACAGGTCAGACTCTTCCTCCTATATCCGGTGGTCTTACACTCCAAGGCCCCATATAATGCCCCTGTAGTGCCCGACCCGGAGCGGAAACACAAAAAAGAAAAAATCCTTGAGGATCTCATCCTGGGACTCGGACACACTGGGCAAGTCCCGGGCCAAGTTCCACTGCCCGTGGAGAGAACTCGAGGAGTCGGAAAGGGAGCAGCCAGCATAGGTTTCCCCAAACTGACACAGAGGCGTCCGGGGACAGGACCCAGACTCCTGAGGCCTTGTCTCTTCGTGGACTCCCTTTCTGGTCCAACGCCAGACCTGATTACCCCAGTGTCTGTGTCGAAGGCTGCACCTCCTGAGTGGGAAACCAGGATGATGACACTAGAGTGCAGTTTCACTGCCTTCCTCACCACGCAGCAGGTGCCAGTGCATCCACAGAGACTGCACGGATATAGTCATTGAGGACTTCCCCGGTGCCTGAGTTGATCCTCAGTGAGGGTCTTGGTCTCGCCAAGGTCTTTCCCGGCAAGCGCTCATGGCTCTTGCCAGGCAGCTGCTATGGGACACCGAGCCTCCGACTCGGGGTCTGTGCCCCAGGTCTGGTTGGCTGCCGAATCCTCCACCGACTACTCCGACTGGGAGTCCAAGGACAAGGCATCCCCAGAAACGCGGAAGCACTGCAACCTCCCATTGAACCTGTCTCCTTCGACGTCGAGGCGTCGATCTCTGCCTGAGAACACATTGTTCCTCAAGTTTATTCAGGACATGTCAAAGGCTTTGTCCTTCACCATGAAGTCGGAGGAAGACCCTCACATGGAGGAGCTAGAAATCCTCCAATACGAGGCCCTACCCAAGGAGACCCTGACAGTCCCAGTCCCTGCCATCCTTGTGTGGCTCCTACTTCAAATGCGGGAGACACCAGCATTGGTACCCATAGTCAGCTGACACCTGGACACCATGTACAGAGTCCAACTAGGCCTTTGCATCTGAAAGTCGCAACTAACATACCTTCATGGTGATGGAGTCAACCATGTATCAGCAGAAAAGCCAAAAAACACACTGCTCCGTGCCCCTGGGCAGGGAATCCTGTGCTCTCGATGCCCTAGGTCGCAAATGCTACCAGGGCTTGATGCTGGCCTACTGGTTCCAAGCCTTCCAACTTTATATCGGCATGTACCTACAGGACATGACAAAGGGACTCGCAGGTTTCTCAGCGGGCCTCGGAGGGGATCGCCTCTAGCAGTTCCAAACCTTCACGAAGTGCGTCGGGGACTGCTCGAAGTTCCTGTCCCGAGTGGCCTACGATGCCTTAGAGTCAAATGTGAAGATAGCCGCCACGAGTATTGGCTCTCAATGCAAACCCTGGCTTCAGACATCAGACCTCGAGCAGTGGGGTCCAGAAGCTTTTTGACGTCCCCTGCCTTGGAGGAGAAGGCGGCGGAGATCGAAACCAACTACCTCACGAGGACTCTGCTCTCCAGGAAGACCTCAAACTTTTCCCAGAAAGAAACCACCGGGGAAGAGGCCCCCATTCCAGAGGAAAGGCCCATCCTATTGAGGCTACCCTCAGTACCAGGCTCCCCAGATCCAACAGCAGGGTCACCAGAATAAGGGAGCGAGCCAAGGTCCTCGCAAACCCAAGGGTTCTAAACCCCAGACCCCCGCTCCTGCCCAGCCGGGGACAGGTTTTTGACTCCCTGAGCATAGCCTCTCCACCCCTGGGGGAGCAGCTACCCACAGGGAGATGTCTGGTGCATTTTGCCCATTGGTGGCCAGTTGTTGCCACTGACTCCTGGGCACTTCAAATATTCAAAGAAGGATACCTCCTTCATTTGGACCAGACACCACCACCTTTCTTCCCAGGAGAGCTCTCCAGGACTCCCTTTCACCAGGCTCTGCTACTGCAGGAACTCGCAGGCCTTCTTACAGATGGAGCTGTGGAATCAGTACCCCATCACCTCAAGGGCCAAGGGGTTCTACTCCCGGTACTTTCTGGTCCCAAAAAGAACTGGAGGCCTAAGACCTATCCTATTATTATTTACAAGGATGCGTTCAATTTACAACAAAAATACTCATATTCAAATGTGTTATGTTGCTATGTGGCACTCTCGGTTTCCAGAGGTCTCAGTTGTCTTGTAGCTAAGCCTTAAGACTCACGTCCGCCGGCAAAAGCCTTGATCACATCAATGACCTCCTATAAAAGGAAACCTTTTTCGTGATTTTAAAAATTTCCCAGCCAACAGCACTTTAACAAACAGGATATCAGGGAGATTTAACTTATATATGTGCTAATGCCTTTCTACTAGGCTATCTCCAGCTGGCTTAATGAATTTAAAGGCTGCACTTAGCTGAACTTCTCCAATATATCCCGAAATTCGTGGCTTTGGCTAGACACCTTCAATCTTCGATCCCGACGCTCCCACGGGGTACCACTGTGGCGTTTCACAGCCGACAGTTTCATCAGGGGATCCACTTGAGTGCTTACTTACCGAGAGTGCCACATAGCAACATAACACATTTGAATATGAGTATTTTTGTTGTAAATTGAACGCATCCTTGTAAATAATAATCTACTACGTTCAAGAAGAAGACCAATTTTTCATTTGTAAGACCTATCCTAGACTTGTGAAACTTGAACAAGTTCCTGGTGCGGGAGAAGTTCAAAATTCTCTCCCTTGGAACATTGCTGCCATACCTCCAGCAGGGAAACTGGCTGTGCTCCTTGGATCTAAAGGATACTAATTAATTCCAGTCACAGGCAGTACGTAAGATTCATGGTCTGAGGCAACCACTACCAATACAGAGTAATACCCTTTGGTCTGGACTCCGTACCAAGAGTCTTCACCAAATGCTTGGCAGTGGTGGCAGCCTACCTCCATCTCCATAGGGCCTTCATCTTCCCGTATCTCGACGATTGGCTTGTAAAGGGAGACAAGGCCACCGAGGTGCAACAAACCATGGCCCGCACCATCAGTTTCCTACAGTACCTAGGGTTCATGATAAACTACCCAAAGTCCCACCTCACTCGAGCACAGGACTTGGAGCTCATAGGGGTGCGACTGGACACTCTTCAGGCCAAGTCCTTCCTCTCCCTTGGACAGGGCAGGTCACCTCGTGACTCTGGCCACTGAGGTGCAGCACCACTACACGATGTCGGCATGCTTCCTGCTCTGCCTGCTGGGCCACATGGTATCCACAATCCATGTTGTCCCCCATGCCTGTTTCCACATGCGGGCAGCACGGTGTTGCCTCCACTCCCAGTGGACACAGGCCACAAGTCTGTTCCGGGACAGAGTTCTAGTGACCCAAAAGCTGTCGCTCGACAGGTGGCAGGTCACACAGCATCTGCAGGAGGGCATGCCCTTCCAGCCCTAGATCCCCAGAGGGTCCTTACCACGGACACCTCCTTACTGGGCTGGTGTGCCCATTGCGAGGAATTCCGCACACAAGGCAACTGGTCCCTAGTGGAGGGCCAGCCACAGATCAATCTGTTGGAGCTCAGTGACATTTCTCTGACGATCAGGACCTTCCACCACTAGTTGGTGCTGTTCCAAACTGACAACCAAGTCGCGATGTTCTACTTAAACAACTAAGGGGACACATTGTCTTTACTACCTCTGCCAGGAGGCAGTAGACCTTTGCTCATACGCGATCAGTCAGGGAATGCTCCTCAGAACGGTATACCTTTTTGGCCTGGACAATTCCCTAGTGGACAGACTGAGCAGGGTCCTCCAGCTGCACGAATGGCACTAGACCCCAAGGTGGCACAACGGCTCTTCTGACTCTGGGGCACCCTGAGACTGGACCTCTTTTCCAGCCCGACCAGTGCTCAACTGCCCCACTCACGGTTGGTGGTGGATGATGCCTCCCTCGTCCCATGGTCAGAGGGTCTTCTGTTCATCTTCCTGCCCATGCTACTAATTGCCCAGACCCTCTTCAAGGTCCTGTGGGACAGGTCTTCTCTGATCCTAGTAGCCCTGCGTTGGCCCAGGCAGCCTTTTTTCCCTCTGCTGTTCCGCCTCTCGATGGAGCCCCCGGTCCCGCTGGGGAATGCCCCGGGATTACTGACTCAGGAAGAGGGCTCCCTCCTCCACCCCACCCTGGAGTCCCTGACGTTAACAGCATGGCTGAGTGGATAGCCTTGGCCCCCTTCAACCTCCCAAAAGAGGTAGAGAAGGTCCTCCTGGCCTCTTGTAGGGACTCTATGAGATGGGCCTCCCTATGAGAGGCCAGGAGGACCTCCTCCACCTCTTTTGGGAGGTTGAAGGGGGCCAAGGCTATTTGCTCAGCAGCCATGTTGTTAACGTCAGGAGCCCCAGTGTGGGGTGGAAGATGGAGCCCTCCTCCTGAGTCAGTAATCCCGGGGCATTTCCCAGAGGGACCTTGGGCTCCATCGAGAGGTGCAGATTCTCAGTGGGGTGTGCAGAACAGCGGGTTGACCCATTCTCTTGCCAGATGCACATGGTACTGCAGTACTTGCTTCACCTCTCGAAACTGTACTCAAGTCCAACTCTGTCAGGGTACACCTGTGTGCGCTCTCTGTGCAACATCATTCTATGGAGGGTAAACCTCTTTCTGCTCAGCCCCTTGTTACTCGGTTCATGCGGGGCCTCCTCTCTAAGCCTCCCATCTGCTAGCCCCCGGCAGAATGGGACCTCATTGTGGTCTTGACGCAGCTCACCAAGCCACCATTTGAGCCTCTGGCTGCCACATGCAATACCTCTCATGGAAGGTTATCTTACTGGTGGTGCTTACCTCTGTGCGCAGTCAGTGAGCTTCAGACCGTGATGGCTGAGCCATCCTACATCAGGTGGTTCTACAAGAACAGGGTCGTGCTTAGCACCCACCCTAAATTCTTTCCAAAGGTGGTGTCCGCGTTCCACCTCAATCAGAAGCTGGTGCTCCTCACCTTTTTCCCACAGCCTCATGCCGACAAGGCAGCAGTCGTCCTTCATACTCTGAACTGTAAGAGGACCCTGTCCTTCTACCTGCAACTTACCCAAAACCACTGCAGAGCCTCACAGCTTTTTGTTTCCTATGATCCCAGTCAACTGGGAGAGGCTGTTACCAAGCGGACCCTGTCTACCTGGTGGTGGACTGCATTGCCTTCGCCCACAATCAGGCTGGGCTCTCAGAGCGCCAGGTCACGGCACACATCGTCAGGGCTGTGGTGACCTCGCGCTCTGTCCCTATGGCAGACATCTGCCGAGCTGCCACCTGGTCCTCAGTCCACACCTTTGCAGCTCACTACTGCCTGGAGAGAGAGTCCCAGCAGGACAGTGCCTTCGGCCAGGCCATACTCCGTAATCTCTTTGGGGTCTAGGCAACTCCTATCTTCTGACCCTTCTGTGTTCAGGCTACCGGAGTGATGATTCTCCCTGGATTCTGGGGTCCTTAAGAGTATCTCCTCAGACTCGCTTGCAGCTGCTCACATCTGGGCTGTGTTTTCTACAGGTTCCCGATAGCCTCTAGCTAGGAAGTACCATATGTGAGGATTGACTTCCTGCTTGTTTCTGGAAAAAGCGTAGTTACCTGTAACAGGTGTTCTCCAGGTACACTAGGAATGAGTCCTCACAACTCTCCCCCCTCCCTGTGGAGTTGCTTTTCTTTTTTACTGCTGCCTTTTGTCAGCTCTAGCTATGTCATGCGACTGAGTAAGATGGCACCCTTGGGCAGAAAGGGGACCACTCATGCGTGGTGATATCTCCCAAAGACTTTCTTTGAAAGCTGGGGAGATGCTTCACGAGGGCTCTGATGGCACCAACGTCACCCATATGTGAGGACTGATTCTTGCTGTCCCTTGAGAACACCTGTTACATGTGAGTAACTACGCTTTTTCTATTCTCTGGTATTAGATGAAATCAACAGACTAATAAACTGCATTGCTCTTCTGTTCTAAGTATTAATAGTTTGTGTAACTAATACAGGGAGGAAAGTTTATTGATCTTTTTGTCTGCAGGGGTTGCCTTTTCTATGGTCCTCCTGGAACTGGGAAAACCTTGATAGCAAGAGCTCTGGCTAATGAATGCAGTCAAGGTGACAAAAAGGTGGCCTTCTTCATGAGGAAAGGAGCAGATTGCCTCAGCAAATGGGTTGGTGAATCTGAACGACAGCTGAGGCTTCTCTTTGACCAGGTTAGAGGAAAACATATTTTGTTACGTTGAATGCCTTTCACAGTTCACTACAGGTTTACAAGCTACCAGCTTAAAGGTAGAAACTTAGCATTTTCAAAACTTATTATATTCAATCAAGTATTTTGCAAGAAGCAATGAGACAGAATGTTGGTCTTATTTTACTTATATACCCAGTTTTGGAACTTGAAAGTGGACCTCCTTTTTTATGTGGAGGAAAGAGGACGGAGGTCAACCACCAGTGGTTTATAACTGTCTACCAAATTCCTTTGCCCTTTGAAGAAAAGGCAAATATAGGACCTGGAGAACAAGGACAAGCAGGGTATTCTGTTTTCATATATGAGCGATGCCATCCAATGAAGACCGCATTGGAGAAACGGCTGACTACTAGAGAGTTTTAATATGTTCTGTTTAGCACATGTGGGGCTTCTTGGAAGTTGCATGAGGATGTGTTTCATTTCAGTTTTTATCTCACAGAACTCAATGGTCATTTTATTGTGTGGTGAATGCTAGTAAAGTAAAACTAAAGTTGTCATTGTTTACACCTCTATTTTGTTTCCCTTCTGAGAAACCCTTAGTTTAGGTTCCTTCATTGAACTTAGTTTTCTTTCTTTTCTCACAACCACATTCTTCACTGGCATCAGTGTATCAAGCAGTATTGGTTTGTTTTTTTTATAGACATTGAGCCATTTGATTTTGCTATTGATATTTTTTGTTCTAGCAGAAGCAGTCCATTGACTCCAAGAAGTGCACATAATGCTGCCAGATAATGTCTGACACCAACACTCATGGCAAATGTATGGGTTGGAGAGAGCCTAGACCAAATATCTCTGGTTGTGACACGTGTAAAAAGATGGCTCCCAAGGGTCCTCATATCTGTCAAGAATGTTCTTCTGTTCTATATTCAGTTTGGATACATTATTGATCTTGATGGGCTTTGGAACTGCACTGCATTCTGATGGCACATTGACAGCACAGAAGTATCCCCTCTCCTCTTAAGTCAAGCATTGGTTGAAGTAAGAGGGACAGAGTATCCTCTAGGTCTTCTCATCCAGCTAAAGTGAGGGATTAGCTTCATCAGTATTGGTACCAGAATGCCAGTTCAGTGCACTGAGCAAAGGCTAGGATGTAGCATGGCACTGAGAATAGGTAGAATACTCCCAGGTTATCCCCACAGAGAAAAGCTCATTATCTAGCAAGCCTAGGGTACCACATCCGTCTTTGAAGGTGCAAGTCACCCCTTAGGTTGCTTAGGAAGATGTCATTTCTCCTTATGTTTCCAATGTGTTTTAGGATCAGCAGTATTTGAGGAGGAGAGAGGCATCTGTAAGTGTTAGTGCATTGGCATCAACTTTATAGACTACCTGGGCTGTGAAATTCTGATGTCAGAAAATCTCTATACAGAAAGGCACAATAAAGTACCTTGCCTTATCCATTGGAAACTCTGTAAACACTACAGCATCACTGTGCCTGAAAAGCATTGAGATCATGACCCTGATAGAATTACAGAGAATAAAGAGGTTATGATCATCTAGGACAGCGGTGGGCAATTTACGGCCTGTGGGCCGCATGTGACCTGCCACAGAGTTTTCTGCGGCCCGCAGAAGCATTCAGTAAAAAAAAATCATCCAAATCTAAAATTTTCGTAAACTGATCACGGTAAACTGCTAGTGCCGAGGCTAACTTAAACCGAGACTTGATTCCCTTGTGTCAAAGAGAATTAGTCCCGTGTTTTAATAGCCGGATACCTACTGCGCATGCACCCGTTCATACTCATGCACAGTTGATGTTGATGCCCATGTTGCCGGCAATTCTGTCTCATGTCAGTTTCGTCTTTGCAACAGTAAGATCTATAACGTTCTGACCTGAGTGAACCATGGGCCCTCCTAAAAAGCACAAAATCGAAAAAGAATGTCGTGCGTTCAATGAAGACTGGACACACATATTTCTTCAGTAATTCAGGGAATAAGGCAGTGTGTTTACTGTGTCACGAGACGGTTGCTGTATTCAAGAAATACAATTTGAAACGACACCACCAAACAAAACATGGCGAGTTTGGTAGCGAAATGTCCGAGGAGGAATGCAGGAAAACAGCTGTAGAGTGTGTTACGAAGCTGAAGAAGCAACAGACCATATTTACGAAGCAATCGACACTTCAGGATAGTGCTACAGAGGCAAGCTTCATGGTAGGATACAACCTCTCTAAAAACAATAAGCCATTTTCTGATGGTGAGTTTGTTAAGCAGTGTTTGGTAGATTGCGCAAGTGTCCTGTGCCTGATGCGATAAGCAAATTCAAAACCATTTCATTATCAAGAAGGACTATAGTGCAGCGCATAGACTTAATCAGTGACGAACTAACAGAACAGCTGAACACTGCGAGCAAAGATTTTGTTTGGTTTTCTTTGGCACTGGATGAGAGCACCGATAACCAAGACACTGCACAGTTGCTTATCTTTATCCAAGGAATTGATGAAAATTTCATCATCACAGGGGAACTACTTGGTTTGGAATCGATGAAAAATACAACCACTGGTCAGGGCTTGTTTGAGTGTGTTATGGATTGTGTGGAGAAAAGTGCCTTGTCATGGAATAGAATGGCAAGCATTACAACAGATGGGGCCAGAGCATTTACTGGAAAAAATGTGGGGATGATTAAACTTTTAGAGAACAAGTTAAAAGCAGAACACCCAGACAGTGATATCTTGTCTTTTCTTTGTATTTTGCATCAGGAAAGCCTTTGTAAAGCTGCACTGGACCTAAAGCATGTGATGGATCCTGTAGTGAGCGTGGTGAACACAATCAGAGCAAGGGCGCTCAACCATCGACAATTTAAATCTCTGCTTGAGGATATGGAGGCAAAGTACAGAGATGTGATTTACCACAACATTGTTCGGTGGTTGAGCCTGGGCAAAGTCCTAAAACGGATTTGGGAATTACAGAATAAAATTCTCCTCTTTATGGACATGCAATTTACACTTCGCATTAAATGAAATGTAATGTTAACTAATGAATACGATCAGTTTTAGAAGGTGCGGCCCTCCGCTAACCACAGCCTTGTCAAAGTGGTCCCCGAGCCAAAACAATTGCCCATCCCTTATCTAGGATATTCCCATTCGGATGGATAAAAAGCTGGATGTGAGGAAGCTGGATATAGTGATAAAGGAGAAGAACACCAGAACTGCATTGATTATAGAGGTTCTGTTCCAAATGACTACTCTGTAAATCAGTGTGAGAGGGAGAAAATCTTAAAGTACCAAGAAATGCAGTCGGAAACTACCAAGGTATGTTGAAGTGAAATGTGCTACCTAGTATCAGAAAGCTAGGTCTGGGTCGAAGGTCATCGGTGCTCCAGCAGAACAGTGGCCCACAACATAATCCAAAAGTACAAAAGAATGGTTAAAAAAGAAAAAATAGTGTTTCAAACTGGCCGGCAGTGAATCCTGATCTCAATCCAATCGAGAACCTTTGGAAAGAGATGACATCTGCCATTGGTAAAAGGAATCCCGGAAATATTCATGTGCTGGAACAAATCACAATTGAAGAGTGGGAGAAACTACCAGAAGACAGATATATGAAACGTACAGATGGCTACAAGAAACGTTTGGAGGCTTTCATCACTGCTAAGGGTTGTACAACCAAATATTAGTGAAGGGTGCCAAGTACTCCAAAGTTGCAGAATCAGTGACCAGAAGGAAACAAAGGGTAGTGGTGGTTGGAGACTCTCTTCTGAGGGGTACTGAGGCGTCCATCTGCCAACCAGACTTGATGTCCAGAGAGGTATGCTGTCTGCCTGGTGCCAAAATCCAAGATGTTACGGAGAGTTTGCCGAGACTAATCAAGCCCACTGACTATTACCCAATGTTGCTAATCCATGTTGGAACAAATGATACTGCCAGGTATACCTTGGAACATATCAAAAGTGACTTCATGGCTCTGGGACAGAGGGTGAAGCAGTTAGGTGCACAGGTGGTGTTCTCTTCAATCCTCCCTGTTGAGGGTAAAAGGCCAAGGCAGAGAGGCTCGCATCCTGGAGATGAATGCATGGCTGCGTGGATGGTGTCATCGAGAGCATTTTGGTTTCCTAGACCATGGGATGCTGTTCCAAGGGTTGCAGAGCAGAGATGGCATCCATCTGTCCAAGAAAGGTCAACGCGTCTTCAGTAGTAGACTGGCTAATCTACTGAAGAGGGCTTTAAACTAGATTCATTGGGGATGGGTGAAGAAAGCCCCCAGGTAAGTGAAAGCCCCCAGGTAGGTGATACATTAAATAACTTTATGAACATGGGTAACATATGGAAAGCAGTGTGTATAAATGCCCGTAGCATGGGAAATAAGATCCCTGATGTTGAAGCTTTGGTGGGAGTGGCTGACTTGGATTTAGGGGCAGTTACAGAAACATGGTTCACAGAAAACCATGATTGGGATGTAACTATACCTGGCTATACTTTATTCAGAAAGGACAGGGTAGGAAGTAGGGAAGGAGGAGTGGCACTATATGTAAAAACTACTATTAAAGCTTTGGAATTACAGAGCTTAAAAGGGAGAGGGGAGGCATTGTGGGTTAAACTAGAAAGAAGGAAAGAGAAATCTATTTGCATTGGTGTGATATACAGACCTCCCTCACAAGAGGAAGAGGTGGACAGAGAGTTAATTGAAGACATGCGCAGCATTGCTAGGAAAGGGGAAGTGCTACTGATAGGAGATGTCAATATGCCAGATGTTGATTGGCACATTCCTGCTGCAGTATCATCTAGAAGTAAGGAGATCCTGGATTCTCTACAGGGAGAACTATTCAGGCAACTTGTAACAGAGCCCACACGTGAAGGGGCCATACTGGACTTGATGCTTACCAATGGTGAAAGTGTTTCTGATGTTTTAGTGGGAGATCATTTTGCATCCAGTGATCACCAGATGGTGTGGTTCAGTATTAGGACAAGGGCTGTTAGAATCCATTCAAAGGCGAGGATCTTAGACTTTAGGAAGACTGACTTTGCAAAGATGGGCCAATACCTCAAGGAGTCATTAGTTGGATGGGAACAGCTGAGGGATGTAGAAAAGCAGTGGGAAAAACTGAAAGGGGATATTTTAAGGGCAACCAACCTTTTTGTTAAAATGGTAAATAAAGGTAAAGGAAAAGAAGACCACTATGGTTTTCGAAAGAAGTAGCTGAAAAAGTGAAGAAAAAGAGGGAGGCCTTCATGAAATACAAGAGATCACAGAGAGAGGAAGACAGGCATCTGTATTTGGAAAAACTTAAAGAAGCTAGCAAAGTAGTCAAGAAGGCAACGATTCAAAAGGAGGAGGAAATAGCCAATGCAATAAAATGGGGGGATAAGACATTTTTCAGGTATATTAGTGAGAAGAGGAAGGGCAAAAGTGGTATTGTCAGACTCAAGGGTGCAAGGGAGGAATATGTAGAAGCTGATAAGGATAAAGCGGAATTGCTTAACAAATATTCCTTAGCATCCCTCTAGTCCAGTCCCGGAACCATAGAGTTGTGAACCTCCACCAGCAGCTTTGGAGACTGAACATCTTCATCTCTTTGATCATCCAGCTATATGCAGCCCCAAGGACCGCCCACACATCAGTATCTCAGTCTCCAAGCAGCTTGGAAGTCAGAGCCCAGAACTGGGCTCCTTAGGAACAAATAAGCAGAGCTTTAGTGTTTTATTATTTTCTAGATTTAGGTGCTGGGCTGCTGCTGTGGAGGAAATCTTTGACTGTGTCCCTTCTATCTTTCTCTAATCTGTTTTTTTCTCTGTCTCTCTCTGTCAGTCTCCCCATAGGTCAAACAAGCAGGGGAGCTGCACGGGACACAGGTCTCCTTTCTACCGAACCCCCTTGGTGGGTGAGGAGAAGGTTGAAGACAATTACAGGCAGCAATTGAATACAGCAGCAGGCTCTGAGGGTCCCCCTGACTGATTTAGGGGTTCCCCGAGCTGCCCTGAGCGGTTATTACTCTGTTATTGACTCTGATAACTGCTACTCAGAGCTTGTGACAGGCACGCTGGACAGCACTCTCAGTGTTTTGACCCCCCCTCCACTTCTGTGTGTGGGTGAGTAGAGTTTGAAGCTTTTTCTTTCTAAAGGCAGTGGTGGAGGCCTTGGGGTGGCCTGGAATCAGCTCTGGGGAGTGTTTTAGACCTTTTGGGTATTTTTTCTGGTCCTTTTTTTGGCGGGATCGGGTCCGGCGGCCATTTTGGATTTTTTTTCAAAGTTGTTTTTCTTCGTGTTTTTTTTAGGGATAGGAGCTTCGTTTTTGCATTTCTTGGTCAGATATCAGCTAATTGACTCCAGCTCTATCTAATCCTGCAATTTGGAGCGTTTTTGAGCACTTTTAAAATCGCGATTTTTTTTCTGCTCTGTTTGCTTCAGCAAGGTGTTCCTGCTTTGCTGGCAAAGGGCTGTGTGCATAGCCATGCCTCCTAGTCCTCGGTGTCTGGTCTGTGGCATTCGTAGAAGTAGTAATTTGGAAGCCCGAGTCTGTGCCACTTGTTCTGCTGTGGGTGCTGGCATGGAGGACCCTCTGGAGGGCTCCAGTGCAGATCTCCCACCTGTATGTACAGAAGGGACATCAGAGCAGGCAGAGACGGTCCTTGGTCCGGGGATTTCTGCAGTGCCGGAGCGCCTGTTGGCGGGGGGCGTCCAGGAGGGATCCCTGGGAGTTCCACCCGCCTTTTCTCTCTCATGCAGGAGGCTCTGGCTCTCTTGCAGCCGGCGGGGGGAGGCTCGGTCCTGCCCCGCCATGGGCTAAAGCGTCCACTTTCAGTAGAGGGAGACACTGGTCCACAAAAGAAGAGCCGGCCCCCGAGTGTTGCGGATTCTGCGCCTCCTGGGGACGAGTTCCACGAGGGGCTGGGGGAGGCTCTCGAGCTGGAGTCTGCGGAGGATTTAGAAGACGGCGAGTTGTTGGACGACGAGCAGAGTAGTAGAATAGTGCGTGTATTTCGTAAAGAGGAACTTCCGGCACTGATTGCCGAAACCCTCAAGGTATTGAACATACCCGTGGAAGATGCCACTGCGGAGGACAAGTTGGAGGATCCCTTGATGCAGGCGGTGCGCACTTCCCACAGAGTCTTTCCGCTCCATAGGGTTTTTAAAGCTATGATCCAGGAGGGGTGGAACAGTCCAGAGTCCGCTTTGTGCGGGGCTAGACTGTTGCCTAAATTGTATCCTCTGTCGGAGGCTGATAGAGAGCTCTTTCGTTTGCCAAAGGTGGACGCGGCAGTTTCCGCGGTTACTAAACGGACTACTATCCCGGTGGAAGGTGCTGTGGCGTTGAAGAACCCGCAGGATTCGAAAGTTGATAGCTTGTTGAGACAGGCGTTTGATGTTGCTGCCCTGTCAATGCAGGCGGCGGTGGCCGGGGCCTGGGTGGCGTGCAGCTGCCTCCGCTGGTCTCAACAGTTCCAGGGGCCCCAGTCGGCGGAACAAGAGGCCGCGGCGTCCAGATTGGAGTCGGGTACCGCTTATTTGGCGGATATCCACTGTGACCTCATTAGGGGGTTAGCTAACGGCATGGCGTCGGTGGTAGCGGCGCGTCGTTCTCTTTGGTTACGCAATTGGGCGGCTGATGGCTCTTCTAAAGCTCGCCTTAGTAAGCTGCCGTTTAAGGGCAGGCAGTTATTTGGAGAGGACTTGGATAGGTTGGTAAAAGATCTCGGGGATTCTAAGGGGGGTCGGCTTCCGGAGGATAAGCCCAAGCAGGGGAAGCCGACCTTCACCTTCCGGGGGTCTCAGCAGTCCTTTCGGAGGTTTCGTGCCTCCCGCTTTGGTCAGTCCCAACGTTCCAGATACCTGGGGCGCGGACAGAGTTTCCGCGGATTTCGGGGGGCAGGTAGAGGTTTTGGCTCCTTCCAGGTGCAGGTCCCCAAAAAGTCACAATGAAGCGAGGCCGGCTCCGGTGGCGGTGATTCCCGTAGAGGGCAGACTGCGGGATTTCTACCCTGCCTGGGCCGCTATCACATCCGATCGGTGGGTGTTAGAAGTGATACGAGAGGGATATGCGCTCGAGCTACATCGACCGGTGCTCGATTCCTTCGTTATGTCCCCGTGCAGCGCTCCCTGGAAACGACGAGTCATATCCGATACACTTTCCTGGCTGCTTCGGCTACGGGCGGTCGCTCCCGTGCCGGAGGGGCAGTTAGGGTCCGGTCGATACTCCATCTACTTCGTAGTGCCAAAAAAGGAGGGCACCTTTCGACCAATCCTGGATTTAAAGAGAGTGAATCGGTGCCTCCGGGTGTCGCATTTTCGCATGGAAACGCTGCGCTCGGTCATAGCGGCGGTCCGCGAGGGGGAATTCCTAACGTTCCCTAGACCTTACGGAGGCCTATTTGCACATTCCCATTCGCCGGGAACATCAAAGATTTCTGCGGTTTGCGCTGCCGATGGGCCATTTTCAGTTTCAAGCCATGCACTTCGGCCTAGCGACGGCGCCACGGGTCTTCACGAAGATCATGGTGGTGGAAGCGGCGTTCCTGCGGAAGGAGGGTGTCCTCGTGCATCCCTATCTCGACGACTGGTTGATCCGGGCGAAGTCGAGGGAGGAGAGTCTCCGGGTGACGGCGCGGGTCGTACAGGTTTTGCAGTCGTTAGGCTGGGTGGTCAATCGGGCGAAGAGCAGCCTTCTTCCCTCGCAGACATTGGAGTATTTGGGGGCGCGTTTCGAGACCAGCAACGGGAAGGTTTTTCTCCCAGTGCACAGAGCGCGGGCCCTGAGGCGGCTGGTGGAGCAGTTTCTAGCGAGACGGGCGTCCTCGGCTTGGCAATACCTTCAGCTTCTCGGCACGATGGCGTCGACCATCGAGGTAGTTCCGTGGGCAAGGGCTCACATGCGGCCTCTGCAGCGAGCGCTGCTGTGTCGATGGTGTCATCAGTCCGACTCGCTAGCTCGTCAGTTAGTTTGCCCCTTGGAGGTTCGGCGCAGCCTTCGCTGGTGGTTGCGTTGGCGCTCTCTGGCGAACGGTATGCGCTTGGAGTCTCCCATTTGGCGTCTGCTGATGACGGATGCCAGTTTGAGCGGCTGGGGGGCTCATTGCGAGGGCCAGATTGCTCAGGGCCAATGGTCCTCGCGAGAGAGCCGGTGGTCCATCAACCGACTGGAAATGAGAGCCGTGTGGTTGGCTCTGACAGCGTTTCAGCCTTGGCTGCAGGGAGCGGCGGTCAGGGTGCTATCCGACAATGCCTCCATGGTAGCCTACATAAATCGCCAGGGAGGCACAGGCAGCGCGGCGTTGGAAGCGGAGGCGGATCTGCTTCTGGATTGGGCAGAGCGGCGTCTTCAGTGTCTGTCGGCCCAGCATATCGCGTGGGTTCACAATGTGGAGGCGGACTTTCTGAGTCGTCGCAGGGTAGACCCCGGAGAGTGGTCTCTACATCCCGAGGTATTTGCGTTGCTGGTCCGTCGTTGGGGTCTGCCGATAATGGACCTCATGGTGACCTTCGAGTCCGCGCAGGTCGAAAGGTTCTTCAGCAGGCGTCGGGAACGCATGTCGGAAGGCCTCGATGCATTGGCACAAAGGTGGCCAAAGGTACGGGCTGCTCTATGTCTTTCCTCCGTGGGCTCTGCTGGGTCGCCTGGTACAGCGGATCGAACGGCATCCGGGTCCCGTGGTTCTGATTGCCCCGGACTGGCCTCGTCGGCCTTGGTATGCGGATCTGGTGCAGTTGAGTGTGGCCGATCCGTGGCTCCTTCCTCCTCGGCCGGATCTCCTTCAGCAGGGGCCGCTGCAGATGCCTCAGGTGGCTCGATTCTCGCTTACGGCATGGCTATTGAGAGGGCACGAATGAGAGCCAAAGGTTATTCTCCGGAGGTCATTGCTACCTTGTTGCGGGCGCGGCGTCGGTCTACGTCGCTAGCGTATGTCCGGGTCTGGCGTATTTTTGAGAGCTGGTGTGCGGCTCGCGAGTTGCGGCCTTTGCGGACCTCCGTTCCTCAGATCCTCTTCTTCTTGCAAGCAGGGGTGGACAAGGGCCTGGCGGCCAGTTCGTTGAGGGTCCAACTTGCGGCTCTTGCGTGTTTTCGAGGCAAGGTTCAGGGCCAGTTATTGGGGTCCCATGCGGACGTGAAGCACTTCTTGCGAGCGGTGTTGCTTATGCGTCCTCCATGCAGGGCTTTAGTGCCCTCGTGGGACTTGAATTTGGTGTTGAGGACTCTGGTGGCTTCACCGTTTGAACCCTTGGCGCAAGCTTCGTTGAAGGACTTGACGTTGAAAACGGTGTTTCTGGTAGCGATCTCGTCAGCTCGAAGGATCTCGGAGTTGCAGGCTCTTTCGTGTAGGGAACCCTATCTGTCTTTCTCTGCCGACAAGGTGGTATTGCGACCGGTTCCCGCGTTTTTGCCTAAGGTAGTTTCGGCGTTTCACATGAATCAGGTGGTGTCTCTCCCGGTGTTTGCCAAGGAACGGGGCAAGCACGCGGATAACTCCTTGCACGCGTTGGATGTCCGTCGAGCTCTTCGTCGGTATTTGAGGGAAACGGCGGCCTTCCGTAAGTCCGATCGCCTATTTGTCGCATTTGGTGGTCCGCGCAAGGGGGAAGCGGCGTCTAAGTCTTCCATTTCCCGCTGGTTGAAAGAGGCGATTTCGTTGGCATACCTTTTACACGGCAGGATGGTTCCTGCCGGGCTTCGGGCTCACTCGACTAGGGCGCAGGCGGCGTCTTGGGCAGAAGTGAGCTTGGTACCGGCGGTGGATATTTGTCGGGCGGCGACGTGGTCGTCCTTGCACACCTTTGCTAAACACTATCGTCTGGATGTGCAGGAGGCGTCGGATGCGCAGTTTGGGTCTCGGGTGCTTCAGGCTGGACTAGCGAGGCCCTCCCGTTGAGATTTACTGCTCTGTTACATCCTCTATGGGTCCGGGACTGGACTAGAGGGACGCTAAGGAAGAGTAAATTAGACTTACCTGCTAATTGTTGTTCCTTGCGGAACTCTAGATCAGTCCCGGATCCCTCCCTGTCTATCTGTTCTCGCTGCCAGCCAAGAAGGTACATTCATTATAGAAGTCTGCCAGGGTTTTTGTTCTCTATACTTTCGGTCAGAGCTCCTCTGCTTGCAGCACGCCTTAGTTTCCTTTCGGGGTCAAATCTTGGGGGTGAGCGGTGGCACCTCTTGTTGCATACGTTTTGCACAAGGGTCACCACGGCCGTTCTGGTCCGCCTTCCCGTAGGCGGGAGGTTGTTCTTACGCAATTGGAAAAAGAAAAAAAAAAAAAGAATTTTTGCTCGTAGTGGGAACTTTAGGGTCAGGATTCTTTTTTCCACTGTGTTGTTATATCTACTTATTTGTTGCTCTGCTTAGTATGCTTTGTCAATAGGTACTGATGTGTGGGCGGTCCTTGGGGCTGCATATAGCTGGGTGATCAAAGAGATGAAGATGTTCAGTCTCCAAAGCTGCTGGTGGAGGTTCACAACTCTATGGCTCCGGGACTGGACTAGAGTTCCGCAAGGAACAACAATTAGCAGGTAAGTCTAATTTACTCTTTTTGTTCTGTGTTCACAGATGAAGAACCAGGAGCAGGACCTCAGAAAACACCCACAAATAGGAACAGAAGCAATGGACATCTTGAACAATTTTCAAAAGACTGTGTTCGTGAGAAACTATCTCAACTTAAAGTAGACAAAGCGATGGGACCGGATGGGATACACCCGAGAATACTGAGGGAACTTGGGGACGTTCTAGTAGCTCCACTGACTGACCTTTTCAATGCCTCGTTGGAGTTGGGAGTGGTGCCAAAGGACTGGAGAGAGGCTCATGTGGTGCCTTTACACAAAAGCGGAAGTAAGGATGTGCTTGAAAACTACAGGCTGGTTAGTTTAACTTCGGTGGTGAGTAAATTATTGGAAACGCTGCTGAAAGAGAAAATAGTGAGGTTTCTGGAGTCCAGCGGATTACAGGATCCGAGGCAGCATGGATTCACCAGAGGCAGGTCTTGTCAGACAAATCTGATTGATTTCTTTAACTGGGTGACCAGGGAGTTGGACCGAGGGAGAGCCCTAGATGTGGTGTATTTAGATTTCAGTAAAGCCTTTGACACTGTTCCTCACAGGCGGCTTATAAACAAACTGAGCACCCTAGGGATGGACCCTAAAGTTACTGCTTGGGTTAGAAATTGGTTGGGTGGGAGGCGACAAAGCGTACAAGTAAATGGAGCTCACTCTGAGGAGAAGGATGTTATCAGTGGTGTGCCCCAGGGATCTGTCCTTGTTCCGATTCTTTTTAACATCTTTGTTAGTGATATAGCGGAAGGGCTTTCAGGTAAGTTTGCCTCTTTGTGGATGATATCAAAATCTGCAATAGAGTAGACACCCTGGAAGGGGTAGATAACATGAGGAGGGATCTAGCTAAGCTTGAAGAATGGTCTAGAATTTGGCAGCTGGGATTTAATGTTAAAAAATGTAAGGTCATGCATTTGGGCTGCAGCAATCCAAGAGAGCAATATAGTATAGGGGGTGAAGTACTTTTGTCCACTAAAGAAGAGCGGGACCTAGGCGTGGTTGTGTCTGAGGATCTTAAAGTAGCTAAACAGGTAGAAAAGGCGACGGCAAAAGCTAGAAGGATGCTTGGGTGCATACGGAGAGGAATGGCTAGCAGAAAAAAGGAGGTGATAATGCCTCTATATAAGTCTTTGGTGCGACCTCATTTGGAGTATAGTGTGCAATTCTGGAGACCGCACCTTCAAAAGGATGTTAACAGGATGGAGTTGGTGCAGAGGGTGGCTACTAAAATGATTAGTGGTCTTCATTATAAAGCATATGAGGACAGATTGAAGGATCTTAATATGTACACCTTAGAGGAAAGGCAGGATAGAGGTGATGTGATTGAGATGTTTAAATACCTCCGTGGCAGAAATGTTCAGGGAGAAAGCCTCTTTCAATTGAAAGCAAGTTCTGCTACGAGGGGACATGGGATGAGGGTGAAGGGAGATAGATTCAGGAGTGATATGCGGAAATATTTCTTTACGGAAAGAGTAGGGGATCCGTGGAATAGTCTCCCAGTGGAGGTGGTAGAGATGAGGACAGTAACTCAATTCAAAAAAGCATGGGACAAACACAGAGGATCTCTAAAGGTAAAAAGGGGACTGTTGTAGTTGTTATGGAAGGACAGACTAGATTGGCCATGTGGTCTTTTTCTGTCGTTATGTTTCTATGTTTCTAATCTTAGCCAGACACAAAGAGGAGGACACAAATCACCGTGGAAGGACCACTTTATTCAGTCAAGCAAGAGGTCAGCCCAGCGCGTGTTTCGGCCGGAGGCCTCCTTCTGGGGATTAAGACCTCTACCCTATCTTGATCGATTGAGCTAATGGAGAATAAAACAAAGGATATTATAATGCCTCTCTATCGTTCCATGGTGCGACCGCACCTTAAATATTGTGTGCAATTCTGGTCGCCGTATCTTTAAAAGGATTTAGCATTATTAGAAAAGGTACAGAGAAGAGCCACCAAAATGGCAAAGGGTATGGAAGGATACCCCTATGCGGAGATGCTAAAAAAGGTTAGGGCTCTTCAACCTGGAAAAGAGATGGCTGAGGGGAGATATGATAGAGGTCTATAAATGAATGAATGGAGTGAAATGGGTAAATGTAGATTGATTGTTTACACCACCAAAATATAGAAAGACTAGGGGACATGCAAAGAAGCTACAGTGTCACCTATTTAAGACTAATAAGAGAAAATATTTTTTCACTCAACATGTAATCAAACTCTGCAATTTGTTACTGGAGGATGTAGTAAAAGCTGTTAGTGTAGCCAGCTTTAAAAAAGGTTTGGAGAAGTTCCTGAAGGAAAGATCCATAAACAATTATTAAAGGGGACCTGGGAAATCTACTGCTTGCTACAATACAAGTATTGTGGAGCCTGTGTCTTCTGGGGAAACTGCTAGGTACTTGTGACCTAGATTGGCCAATGTTGGAAACAGGATGCTGGGCTTGATGGACCTTGATCTGACCCAGTATGGCATATCTTATTTTCTTATTGGAGAATTGTACAATGTGTGGAGTAGTCAATATATAAATACAATTTGGTCCCACCTTTGGACATATTTCTTTGTGGGTATATTTTTTAGGATTTTAAATTTTTCATGGTGGTTCCTAATGGACATAAAATTTGCTCCTGGACCTGAATCTGCCTTAACAGAAAAATTAAATTCCACCAGCACCAAAAGATAGCATCTCTGCATGCCAGATCTGTTGCATCAGATCACTAATATCAGTGTTCTTTTGAATGGGTCGCTATCCAACTGATTTTATGACCAGCTAATCTGATAAATTGACATGGCAAAATAATGAACAGGAATAGAATTTTTTTTTAGCGATTTTGTAATTAAAACTTAAATATAACAGTGCATATAAATATAATATATATGAATTAGAAACGTAAATGAATTTAAAAGTGACAAATAAGCGCATCATATATGGAACCTTCTGAAAATCTAGTTTTGTTATCTGGTGTCTTCTGGCTTATAGTGTGGCCCACTCAGCTACTGCTCCATGTCACCCAGCTGGCAACGTTTCTGGAGAGGGCACTGCTAATATAATGGTATTCATATATAGGGGCACAATAAATCCATAAAGTCTTAAGTCCTGCTATTTATATCAATTATCAATCAGTTCCTTTTGGGTGTAATAAGGGTGATATTAAAATTTCCCAGCATTTGCCATTCTCTTCTAAACAAGCATGGTTAAAGGTGGAGTAGAGTGGTAGATTACTTCTCCAGGACCAAGCAGGAAGTCAGTCCTCACATATGGGTGACGGCGCCGACGGAGCCCAATTGCGGAGTATTTCCCCAGCTTTCAAGTTAAGCCTTTCAGAATGCAGTGCGCATGCGCGGTCCCATTCCCGGCCAAGGGTGCCATCTTGCTCAGTCTTTCTTTTTCCACAGAGCCCAACGGACGTGAGTTTGTGTCACCCAGGAAAAGTAAATTTTGTCGGCTGTTTTGGCTTTTTCTGATCCGGTTCGACGCCAGTTCCCCTTCCCACCTGGGCTCGGTACACCGGTATCGAGTCCGGACTTTTGATTTTCGTTTTTTGTCCTTCATGACTAGCGTTCGTGCTCTTTTTGTGTTTTCACTGTCAGCCCGGTCTTTTGACCTTGCAGGGGCCCTTTTTCCCCTGATGGCTGCGAGCAGGTTCAAAAAGTGTGATCGGTGCAAGAAATTTATTTCTCTCACCGACACACATGACTGCTGCCTCCGTTGCCTCGGGCCCGACCATGACCCGCTGGCCCGTGTGGCAAAATGTTGTCAAAGGCACTTCGGAGCCGTCAGCATCAACGTGAGAGAATTTTCTCAGAGTCCGCGTCCGTCCGGGCCTGGAATT
Organism: Ichthyophis bannanicus; assembly: GCA_033557465.1. Taxonomy (NCBI): domain Eukaryota; kingdom Metazoa; phylum Chordata; class Amphibia; order Gymnophiona; family Ichthyophiidae; genus Ichthyophis; species Ichthyophis bannanicus. The sequence goes on from CM066033.1 coordinate 1,130,979,547, forward strand.
CGTCAGAGGCCTCAACATCTTGGGAGTCTGACCCTGAGCGCCGTTGGGTTTCCTCTGTGAGGGAGTCTCCCACCCGGGAGCACAGAAGGAAGAAGCTCGCGCGGGCAGCATCGGTGGAGGCTCCTGGATCATTGAGGGCCAGGTCGCATAGCCCTGACCGCCGCCCCGGGCTCTTGGAGTCAGAGAGGCCATCCAAGTTACCTCGTGTGGAGCCAGAGTCCCCGAGCCACGTAAGTGCTGTTGTCCTCGTGGACTCTCCTCCGGGGGAGCCGCCGTCTGGGCCTGAGTCCGGGGGCTGCTGAGTCTCCTGAGCATGGACTCAGTTTGACGGCCTTGGAGAGCAGCTTGGCTGCCTTCATGGAACAGCAGCGGGTGCTGATCGCTGGTCTGACCGGTGCATCTGCCCCGCCCACTGGGACCTCGATGTCCAAGTCGACCCCGTAGACCGAGCCGATCCTCGAGTCAATTAAGTCTCGAGTTGGTCAAGGTCCCCCTTGACCTCCCATGCGGGGCCGAGGTCATCGTCGGGGCGGGTGGCACAGAGGCCCACACGTCCGGAGCAGCTCGATTCTTCCTCGGAGGATTCGGCATCGGAGACGGAGGGCGAGAAGTTCCCGGACACTTTACGGACCCGGAGTCCGAATCTCGGAGAAGGTCCCCCTGGAAGTTATCCAGTTCTCAGACTTCGTGAGGGACATGGCCAAAGCCTTGGCCTTCCCTGCGGACGCCGAGGAGGAACCTCGAGCCGAGGAGCTCGATGCCCTCCAGTATGACTTTCCTCCGAAGGAAGCCTTTACTGTACCGGTTCCTTCGATGCTGGAACGGCTGCTCTTCCGTATGTTGGAGGCACCGGCCTCGGCGCTGGTTCTTAGCCAATTGGTTGATTCCATTTATCGATTCCGTAAGAGCCCTGGGTTCCAAAAGGCGCAGCTACTGCACAACTCCATGTTTGTGGAATCGGCTATGCACTGCCTGAAGAGTCAGAAGATGCACTTCTTGGTGCCCCCCGACCGGGAGGCCCGGAAACTAGATGCCCTCAGTAGAAAGTGATTCCAGGGCTCGATGCTGTTCTGCCATGTCCAGACCTACCAGCTGTACATGTATGTAAGAGACCTGGCAAAGAATATTGCCGGGTTCTCAGCTGGTCTCTCCGAGGAACCTTTGCAGAGGTTCAAGGCTTTGTCAACAGGGATCCGAGAGTGCTCAAAGTTTCTCTCTCGAGCAGCCTATGATGGCTTTGAGGCTTCAGCCCAGGTAGCCGCGGCTGGCATCGATGCACGCTGTCAGGTTTGGCTGCAGTCATCAGACCTGGAGTCATGGGTACAGGACAGTTTGGTCGATGTCCCCTGCTGAAGTGAAAACCTTTTCGGTAAGCCCATGACTGAAAAGGCTGCAGAAATTGAGACACAGATTCTCACCAGGACAAGGCTGTCCAGGAAGACTTGTCCTGGTGAGAATCTCAGTCTCAATTCCTGAGCCCTTCTTTTTTTGAGAAGGGGCAGAAGGCTGTCCAGGAAGACTTCTTCCCCTTCTCAAAAAAAGAAGGGCTCTGGAAAGAAGCCCTTTTTCCTGAGGATGGGTGCTGCCTACAAATCCTACCCTCAATATCGGGCCTCTCCAGCTCCCCAACAGGGCCAGCAGGCCAAGCGGCAGGGGCATGGGCCCCGTAGGCAGAAGACATCCAAGCTGCCAGCTCCGGCTCCTGCACAGCAGGGAGCGGGGTTTTGACTCCCACAGCATAGCCTCTTCTCCACAGCTGGCTCCACTCAGCACAGGAGGTCGGCTGACCCTGTATGCCTACAGGTGGCCAGCCATCACAGGGGATAACTGGGTACTCAGCATAGTCCAGAAGGGCTACATGCTCCACTTCCACCAGCTACCCCCCTCCTTCTTTCCAGGGGAGCCTCCAGCACTCACTCTGCACAGAAACCTCCTCCTTCAGGAGTTGGCAAGTCTTCTAAAAGAACAGGCGGTGGAACCAGTGCCTCACCACCTGGAAGGGCAAGGCCTCTACTCCAGGTACTTCCTGGTACCAAAAAGGACAGGAGGACTCAGGCCTATCCTAGACTTGCGAAACCTAAACAAGTTTCTGGAGAGGGAAAAGTTCAAGATGCTTACCCTTGGGATACTGCTGCCCTACCTCCAGCAGGGAGATTGGCTATGCGCCTTAGATCTAAAGGATGCTTATACTCACATCCTCATTCATCCAGACCACAGACAATATCTCAGATTTGTGGTGGGAGGAAACCATTTTCAGTACAGGGTGCTTTGGCCTAACTTCTGCCCCCAGGGTTTTCACCAAATGCCTTGTGGTGGTGGCGGCCTATCTCAGGAATCAGGGAATTTTTGTCTTCCCATACATGGACGACTGGCTCATCAGGGGCCAGTCTCTCCAGGAGGCCAGACAAGCCACTCTTCGCACTGTCTCTCTTTTTCAGCATCTGGGCTTTGTCATAAACTACGCAAAGTCCACTTTGCTCCCCTCACAGAACCTAGAGTTTATAGGGGCAAGATTAGATACCCTGCAGGCAAGAGCTTGCCCAAGGACAGGGCCCACAGACTGATGGACTTGGCGAACCATTTCCAAAGCAATTCTCAGGTCTCCGCCAGGCACTTCCTGCGGCTCCTGGGCCACATGGCATCCACGGTACATGTCACTCCGAATGCCCGTCTGCACATGCGGGCTGCTCAGTGGTGCCTCAGAGCTCAGTGGGCGCAGGCCACAGGCGACCTCCGAGACAGAGTAAAGGTGTCCAAGCCACTTTTGGACTCCTTGCAGTGGTGGCTACATCTCCCAAACCTTCTCAGGGGGGTACCTTTTCAGGCTCCAGCACACACAAGGGTACTGACGACCGATGCTTTCTTAAAGGGCTGGGGTGCACATTGCCAGGGCACGTGCACTCAAGGCCTCTGGTCTCCTTGGGAGGCCACACAGCAGATCAATCTTTCGGAGATGCGAGCAATCCGCTTGGCTCTACAGACTTTTTTTCATGCTCTCTCTCACCAGTCTGTCTTAGTTCAGATGGACAATCAGGTAGCAATGTTCTATGTGAACAAGTAAGGGGGCACGGGGTCCAGGCTCCTATGTCAGGAGGCGCAGGCCCTTTACTCCTTTGCAGTCTAACAAGGCATGTTTCTCAAAGCAGTTTATCTACCTGGTCAGGAGAACTTCTTAGCAGACAAGCTAAGCAGGATTCTCCAGCCCCACGAATGGCAGTTGAATCCATTGGTGGTCCAGCAGATCTTCCTACGATGGGGACTTCCATCCATTGATCTCTTTGCAAGTCCACTGAACCGTCAGCTTCCCAGGTTTTGCTCCAAACAGCTGCATCCCCTGAGAATGGCAGCAGATGCTTTTTCTGTTCTCTTGGTCTACGGGCCTCCTGTATGCGTTTCCTCCCACGCCCCTGGTGGCCTGAACTCTGTTCAAGATTTTCCGGGACAAGGCCTCGGTGATTCTGGTAGCCCCCAGATGGTCGAGGCAACCGTGGTTTCCACTTCTGCTACAGTTGGCGGTGGAAACTCCTTTCCTTCTGGGGTTGCAACATGATCTCCTGTCTCAAGATCAGGGTTCCCTTCTGCACCCCAATCTCAGGTCCCTCAATCTGATGGCCTGGCTGCTGAAAGGATAGTGCTAGCTCCCTTGCTTCTACCTAAGGAGGTTGAAGAGGTGGTTTTGGCCTCTAGGAGGCAGTCTGCCAGAAAGTCCTATGCCCTGAAGTGGCGTAGGTTCACGATATGGTGTGCTCAGCGCAATGAAGATCCTTTCTTTTGCCTTGTGCCAGTAGTACTGCAGTATCTACTTCACCTGTCAGACCTAGGCCTTAAGTCTAACTCTGTTCGAGTCCACCTCAGTGCTTTATCAGCGCACCACTCACCGGTGGAGGGGCAGTATCTGTCGGTTCATCCCTTGGTGTCCCGCTTCTTCAGAGGTCTGCTTCTTCTCAAGCCTCCGGTTTGTCCACCGGCGACTGAGTGGGATTTGAACGTGGTCTTGCAGCAATTTACTCGCCCACCGTTTGAGCCGATGGCTACTTGCCATTTGCGCTTCCTTTCTTGGAAAGCGCTCTTCCTGGTGGCTCTTACCTCGGCCAGACGTGTGAGTGAACTACAAGTTCTGGTTTCTGATAGACTGTACACACGGTTCTATAGCAACAGGGTGGTCCTACGGACCTACCCGAAGTTCCTTCCAAAAGTTGTCTCCTCTTTCCACCTCTACCAGGAGGTGGTTCTTCCGACCTTCTTTCCCAGGCTGCATACCAGCTGGGCTGAAACAGTCTTGCATACCCTGGACTGTAAGAGGGCGTTGTCTTTTTACATAGAACGTACGAGGGGGCATTGAAGGGCCACACAGCTCTTCGTCTCCTTTGACCCTAATAAACTGGGGTTACCTATCTCCAAGCGTACGTTGTCCACTTGGGTAGCAGATTGTATTGCCTGTGCGTACAAAGCAGCTGACCTCCCCTTGCAGGGTCGAGTCACGGCCCACCGTGTCAGGGCGAAAACCACGTAAGTAGCTCATCTCCACTCTCTTCCGTTGGCAGACATCTGCCGGGCTGCTACTTGGTCTTCAAGCCAGACTTTTGCAGCCCACTACTGCCTCGAGAGAGAGTCCCGAAGGGACGGTGCTTTCGGACAGGAGGTACTCCGTAATCTTTCAGGTTTAGGTAACTCCTACCCTCCGACCCTTGTGTTGGGCTACTATACGGGGGCTTTCTCAGAGGATATTCTTCTCACAAATGCTGCGGCTCTTGAGAGGGAGCCACTTTCAGCTTAGGGTTCCCGGTAGCCTAGAGCTGGGGAGTCCCATATGTGAGGACTGACTTCCTGTTTGGTCCTGGAGAAAGAGTAGTTACTCACCTGTAACAGGTGTTTTCCAGGAGCAGCAGGAATCAGTCCTCACAACCCTCCCTCCTCCCCTGGAGTTGCAGTCATATACTTCATTTTTGTTTTTTGCTGTCTTTTAGCTATGTCATCAGACTGTGCAAGATGGCACCCTTGGGCGGGAAGGGGACCGCGCATGCGTGCTGCATTCCCAAAGGCTTTCCTTGAAAGCTGGGGAAATGCTCCGCACGGGGGCTCTGTCGGCGCTGACGTCACCCATATGTGAGGACTGATTCCTGCTGCTCCTGGAGAACACCTGTTACAGGTGAGTAACTACGTTTTCCAGGGGAAACATTATCAGTACAGAGTCCTGCCTTTTGGCCTTGTCTGTGCCCCAAGAGTCTTTACAAAGTGCATGGCAGTTGTAGCTGCATTCCTAAGGATTCTAGGGATATTTATTTTCCCCTACTTAGACAATTGGCTCATTCGAGCAAGCACATCTCTAGAGGCCAATCTTTCTATCACACACACCATGCAAGTGCTGCAATACTTGGTATTTGTAATAAATCTTCCAAAGTCCCAGCTCATTCCCTCTCAAACTCTGGAGTTTATAGGAGCCCTCTTAGACACTCAACAGTCAAGGGTTTTTCTACCCCAAGCCCATTGTTCTCTACTCATCCAACTTGCATCCCAAGCTTGCCTCAAAGCCTTTCTCGCTGCTCGAGAAATGCTGCAACTCCTGACCCATATGGCATCTACTGTACATGTGGTTCGGTACACTTATCTACATATGTGTGTAGCTCAATTGACCCTGGCTTCCCAGTGGTCTCAAGCATCCTGTTGTTTGGGAGACAAGATAATATTCTCTACATGTCTCATCTCGTCTCTCCAGTGGTGGCAATCCCCAGAACACCACCTTGTAGGATCACCTTTTCAGAAGCTTCTACATCAATGTACCCTGACGACGGATGCGTCCAAATGGAGCTGGGGGCTCATCTGGACACCCTCTCCATTCAGGGTCTTTGATCTCATCAGGAGTCACAACTCTATATAAATCTGCTGGAACCTCAGAGCCATCCACAGTGCTCTCAAGGTGTTCCACGACCACCTTCGCTTTCTCACAGTTCTAGTCCAGATGGACAATCAGGTAGCCATGTTCTATTTGAACAAGCAGGGTGGAACAAGCTCTTGGACACTTTGCATTGAAACCCTACACTGGTCCTTCGCCGTACAACATCAGATTCACCTACTGACGGTATATCTCCCAGGCAAACAGAATCTCTTGGCGGACAAGCTCAGTCGGGTACTACTACCCCTCGAGTGGTCTCTCCTTGCAGACAAGGTTGCTCACATTTTTCAGATCTGGGGAACCCCAAACATAGACCTGTTTGCAAGTCTTCAGAATGCCAAACTTCCCTGCTTCTGCTGCAGAACACCTGCTCAGAACCACCAAGCGGTAGATGCCTTTCACCTTCACTGGGGTCAAGGCTTCTTATATACCTTCCTTCCCATTCCCTTCATCCCCCAAACTCTTTTCAAACTCCAGAGAGACGAGGGCTACATGATACTTATAGCCCTGCGTTGGCCACGACAATAGTGGTATCCTCTGCTTCTACGTCTCTGAAGCTCAACCAGTAGATTTGGGGTCTCCTCTCACAGGAGAACGGGACTCTGCTGCATACCAATCCGCAGTCCCTACACCTCACAGCATGGCTGCTGAAGGCATAGAATTCCAGGGCATCAGCCTCTCTCAACAGGTGAAAGCTATCTTTTTGTCTTCTAGGAAACCTTCCACAAGGCGGACTTCCGGTTTGGCAATGAGCTGATCGGATTGCCTACGATCAGCTCCGGGTACTTTGCCCCGCAAAACGGCTATTAATATCTATAAAAGTGGGCACCAATCCCATATTTATCTCTCTTAAGATAGGGGGATATTTTGAGCTGGGAGCAGTCTCTTAGCGGCACGGAGAACCCAATGGCATCGAAGCCGCCAAGGAAGGAGAAGCTGAGGGCCACGGAGGGCAAAATGGCGGAGGGAGCACCAGCCAGCCCGAAATCTAGTGGTTCCACGGATCTGGTGAAAGAAGTGAGCGCTGCAGTGGTCCAGGCTTTGGATACCCGTTTCCAGGAGTTGGTGGATCGGATCCAGAATGTCAGCCAAAGTCTCACTGAATTTACAGGGAGGATGGACCAGGTAGAGGCCCGAGTCTCGGACATCAAAGACGCCCGGCATTCCCTGGAAACTAAAGTTGAGGCCCTGGAGACTTTAGTAAAACAACAGGGCGACAAACTGGATGAACTCGAAAACCGGGGGAGACGAAAGAACTTACGGTTTATTGGAATACCGGAGAGCGTGGCAGATGGCGCTCTGTTTGAATACCTGCAGTCCTGGATAGAGAAACTGCTACAAGGCAAAAACGTGGACCCTGTAAAGTTGGAACGCGTGCACCGGTTGGGCCAGTGGCGAGAGCAACTGAGGCGTCCGAGAGCAGTCATAGCCCGATTCCTGGACTACCGGCAAAAAGAAATGGTACTGAGGACGGCTCGGGGCCGAAATATGCAGCAGCAGGACTCACCACAAATCCTTGTGTTCCAAGATTATTCAGCTTTAGTGAGCCAACAGAGACGGGCTTTCTCCGGGGTCTGCACACAACTACGAAATCAAGGCGTGCGATTCTCACTGCTTTACCCGGCTCGTCTGAGAGTGGAGACCAATGGGCAGACACGCTACCTGACAACACCGGCGGCGGCTACATCTCTACTAGGAACTTTAACTTCTCAAACTGCTTCTCCCCCGTGAGACTCATGCCGCGCATGTGGATGGAGAATTGCTGTTTTGTTGAAAGAGAGAGGCTCAAGGGCCTGCTTGGGGCCTGAACTGTAGCGGTTGTTCTAATCCTGGCTTCAGTTGTTATATTGTTACATTTTCTGTTCTGTCTAAGCTGTGGCCTGCTACATTTAGATACAGTGTTAAGCTGATCCTTTGTGTGAAAGTTTAATGATTATACTGTTTCATTGTTGCCACATCTGCTTTACCCTATGGGTTGTAATGTGGGGGTAGTTTCCCTGATATTCGTGGGTGATGTCTGAGACGAGTGAATGAGTGGTTGGGTGGGGTTGTTGGTTGATTCTGAGAGGAGGGTTTTTTTTTTTTTTTATTTGGCTTCTTATAATAATCCCCCTTTGTTTTTTATATAGTTCGTTGTTCTTTTTTCCTCCTTCTCTTCCCCCTATTATTGGGAGCAGTGAAGAGCTAATCGAGGTGAGTGCTGGCCCTGCCCCGACCTCCTAAGTCCATTTTTAATTTTAATTAAGACCCGGATAGCGAGATGGTGGGGGGCAGGATTGTAGATTGGTCTCTCGATTATGCAGGGAGGAGTATTACATCGAATACAACCCTGGGACTAGAAAACCTCGTGCAGGCAACTCCGGTGGTGTTGGGTCTAACGCTGGAAATTCGCAGTGTTTCACCCAGGAGTCTGTCTCCATGTTGGAGGTTGATCTTTGGTAAAATAAGATGATGGGGGGGATGAATGTGGCAAGATCTATGCGTTGGGGGTTGGCCCTAGATGGAGAGGATGAATGGATTTAAGCTAGACCAATGCTATGGACTGTTACTTTGCTTCTTTATGGGTGGCCTGTAGAGGCGTGCTGATGATCCTATCTGTGCTGTTGTGTAAAGTAAGTAGCTCTCCCCTAGAGTAAGACCGGAGGAGGGCTTTGGATTAGTCCCCCAGGGGGATAACTGGGTCGGGACATCTGATGCAGTGGACCTTGTGGTCATAAGGAATGGATTATAGATAACTTGGGTTTCCTTGGGGGATTGCCACGTTGAGGGGATTCTAATATGGGTGGGGATGGAAAGCTAACGGATCTTGGGGAGAAAGTTCATTTGGGCTTAATAGATAGAAGGGGGGTGTTTTTTTAGTTTTGATCAAATCAGGACAAGTTAAGGTGTTCGCACAGAGTCATTTTTTAGGGGGGAGAGGAGGGGGAGAATAGGGAATACTGTAGACCCATTATATAGGAATTAGGAAGAAAGATACCTGTTATAAATGAGTTAGGCTCACTATAAAGCTTGGGGATACGTGGGGCAATCCCGATTGCCATAGGGAAGTTGTCCAAACTATGGGTGGACTTGATGGTCAAACAGTGGGAGGACAGGGGGGGGGGGACAGTTGGGAGGGGGGGGGGAGGCGAAGGGAGGGGATAGCACACACTCCATTGTTTTATAATATGCAGCTCTGTACTGTTCAGTTGATTGTTGGGGGGGGGGAGCTCCAGGCTGGGGGAGCTCCCTTGTTGGGATTGGGTTTCTCTACCTGGATAAATCTTGGCACTGCCCCATGCCCCTGAAGGTTATTACTTGGAATGTTTGTGGATTGGGGACTCCAATTAAGCGGTATAAAATATTGCAGGCCTTGACCAGACAGCAGTGTGATGTGGCCCTGCTACAGGAAACACATCAATCGGAGGCAGAACATAATAAACTTTGTAGGGGCTGGGTGGGGCAGGTCTGGGGATCCCCGGCACGAGGGAAAAAGGGGGGTGTAGCAATTTTGATCCATAAGCGGGTGCGCTTTGCCATGGAAAAGGTAGTTGCGTCGGAGGATGGGCGCTTTCTTCTGCTGGCTGGTAGACTGGAAGGGAAGCCGGTGATTATTGGGAACCTGTATGGTCCTAATGTGATGGAGCCTGGCTTTTATAATGGTCTTGCCTCTAAAATTGAACAACTTCCGGAATTCCCGCTACTCCTGGCGGGAGATTTTAACGGGGTTCTAGATGTAGACCTTGACACCTCTAGAGGGGGGGAGGCGAGAGAGAGGATTCCGATGGCGCGGGTGTTACAGCGCTTTCGCAGCAGACTCGGCCTGGTTGATCCATGGCGGTTATTGCACCCCTCAGAGAGGGATTTTACCCACCAGTCCCGGGCTCACGGGTCCAGTGCTCGATTTGACTATTGCCTAGTGTCAGGGGCCCTGTTTACTAATGTGGGGGAGGTGCAGATCGGCCCCTTGGAAATCTCGGACCACGCGTTGGTCGGGATGGAGTTGCATTGGGGGGTGGTACATACCCGGACGAGACTCTGGAGACTTCCCCTGGGGTTGTGCCAGGATGTGAGATTTCAACATTTTTTGAAGCAGCGCTGGCGGGAGTTTGTGAGTAACCACCAGTGCCACAGTGAGGACCTGAATTGGTGTGGGAAACAGCAAAAGTGGTGTTACGGGGTGACATTATTGGGTTCGCTGCTCGGAAACATCGGCTGATAGCGGAACGAATAATTGGCTTAGAGCGCCTGGTTACTCGTTTGCGAAGGCTGTGCGCTCGCCACCCGACATCTGCGAATAAGAAAAGGCTTTGGGAAGCCCAGGTGGATCTTAATGAGTTATTACATCAAAGAGCCAAGAAGTCCGCCCTTTATTATAAATATCGTCTACATTGCTATGGGAATAAGCCGGGGAAGTTACTGGCGCGGTGTTTGAAGGGTCAACGGGGGTCCTCGTTAGTGACGGCCATCAGAGATGAGCAGGGACGGCTGTTGAAAGAATCCGTTGAAATTGCCCGGTCCTTCCGGAATTTTTTCCAAAACTTGTACAAGGCACAACCCACGTCCATAGTAGAGCTCGATGAGTATTTGAAACCGTTGAACCTACCGCAGCTTACTGAGGAACAGAGAGAGCTCTTAGAGCAACCTATAACCGCGCAGGAGATATCCTTCGCGATTTCCACAGCTAGTTGTAATAAATCACCTGGGCCGGATGGTTTGGGGGCCGAGTTCTATAAACCTCTTGATGAACCAGTGAGCCCCATTCTTGCGGAGGTCTTTAATGGGAGGGCGGAAAGAGGGGCCTTCTGCTGGGGAAGTAATCATGCCCATCTTATGCTGATTCCTAAGCCGGGTAAGGACCCCTTGCTGATAGGGTCGTATCGTCCTATTTCCCTGCTTAATTTTGATATTAAATTAAATGCGAAAGTTTTGGCAACACGGCTGGCAACGGTTATAGGCCACTTAGTACATGATTCTCAGGTGGGGTTTGTCAAGGGGAGGCACGCGGTTCGTAACTTGCGTAAGATTCTAGCGTCTCTAGAATGGGTTCATGCTCATCGGTTGCCCTCACTGCTTATAAGTTTTGATGCAGAAAAAGCCTTTGACAGGGTAGATTGGCACTTTCTTCGTAATCTTCTTCAGCGTTATGGGTTGGGAGATAATTTTTGTAGGATGGTAGGGAGTTTATATGTTCGGCCTACGGCAGGGGTACTGTGCAACGGTATCTTATCAGAGGACTTTCTTCTGGAATGGGGCACAAGACAAGGGTGCCCCCTTTCTCCCCTATTATTTGTTTTGTCGCTGGACCCCTTGATCCGGACTGTCGAGACCTCCAAAGGGATACAGGGAATCCGTATGGGCTCACAGGAGTTTAAACTCTCGGCCTTTGCAGATGATCTTTTGGTTCATCTGCTCTCTACGGATCAATCGCTACCGCAGTTATTGGAGGAGTTTGCGAGATTTGGTAGCCTTGCTGGGCTGCGCATCAATAGGGACAAATCAGAGGTTTTGGATATATCAACGCAGCTGCGTGGGAATTGGGTGGGGATTTTCCCCCTTAGGTGGGCGGTGGACGAATTTATTTATTTAGGCATAGTGCTAACTCGCAACCCTCAAATGCTGTATTCGCGTAACTTGGAGAGGTCACTGAAGCGGCTACAGCAACAGTTGAAAACATGGGAGTTACTCCCGCTATCCCTCTCAGGGAGGGTAGCAGCGATTCAAATGGTGATTTTGCCATGGTTGTACTGGTTCCAAACACTGCCGGTTTGGCTGTTAAGCCGTGACATACGTCGGTTTGAGGTAGCTATTCAACGGTTCTTATGGAAAGGAGGGAAGGCGCGTATCTCGTGGGCACGAATGGTGGGGACTTGGCGTGAGGGGGGGATGGGTCTCCCAGATCTTACGGGATATGCTTTGGCCTGTCAGGCTCGTCACCTTGGTGACTGGTTGGGAGGGACAGACGTGTATACACCTCGAGTTATGGAGGAGTGTTTTGTGGCACCATTGACGTTATTGGGGGTTCTACATGGGACACACCATACCCTTCCTCGCCATGTTGTGCGTAGTGAGCTGATTGGTTCGGCTCAGCGAACCTGGAAGCACCTTAACCTTCGTTGGAACACCTCGTGGAGGATCTCCAGCTGGCTCCCATTACAGGACAATGCTACCTTTCTTCCAGGCTCGGAGACAAAGGTTTTCCGAGAGTGGGCTGCCCGAGGTATTCAGAATGTCGGGCACGTGGTTGAACCTTCCGGGCAATGCAAATCTTTTTTGACTTTAAGTAGGGAGTATGATTTGTCCTCTAGACATTGTTTCGCTTATATACAACTTGCGCACTATGTGTCTTCCCTTCCCCGCGAAGCGTTACATGTTGACCGCTCTGCGCAGATTTTGGAGTTTTTTGGATTGGGGGAGGAAAATCCCCCATCGATCTTGGACTTTAAGAAACGCTTGGCTGGCCTTCGTACTGCCCCTGACTATCGGGGGGTCGAGACAGCTTGGGAAAGGGAATCGGGAGAAGAAGTGCCCCCTGGGGCAGTCCTTCAGGCCTTAAAAAGGATAGTGAAGTTGACACAGGAGGCCCGTTGGCGGGAGACACAATTTAAATGCGTAACCAGGGTGTATTTTTCCCCACGGAGGGCGCTCTGCAGTCGGCTAACCATAGACGGGTCTTGCCCGAAATGTTCAGAGCCTATGGCGACTCTATTCCATATGTGGTGGGGTTGTAGATCAGTGCGCTCTTATTGGGCTAGGATAGGTGCTTTTTTAAATCGCTTATTACAGCGGCGTGTGAGATGGACCGGGGCTCTTGTGGTGCTCGATCGGCTTGACCCCCCTTGCCCTGTGGCGGAGGGAGAACGGCTGTTGGTGCGCAAGGCCTGCTTAGTTGGGAAGGGGCCCATTCTGCGTCTCTGGAGGGAAAGTAGTCCACCTTCTTTTGGTGAGTGGCGCAATTGCTTCCATCAAATGATGCTGATAGAGAGATGGGGGGCGCGGGGCAGTGTCAAACGCTGGACAGCTTTTATGCGTGTCTGGGAGCCTTATATACAACAGTTGAGTGCTAGATGTCGCAATGAGATTTTACATGTTGGTAGTTGATAGGGCGAGCTGCTGGTGAGAGATGTGGAGTGTATGTAGAATTGCTAGAGGTTTACAGAGTGTATAGGGTGGTGTGCTTTGGGTGAGGGGAAAGAGGGGGGAGGGTAGTGGGCGGTGGGGGAATGGGGGATTATTTCTGGGAGAAAACACTTTCCACCTGTTATCTCTGTTTTGTTTATCCTCTGTGAGGGGATCAGAGTACACCCCTCTGAGGATATTTGTACATTGTATATTGAATTTGTTGGTGGTTATCAAATAAAGTATTTAAAAAAAAACCTTCCACAAGGCACTCCTATGCCTTCAAGTGGTGTAGATTCTCTCTCTCTCTGGTGTTCAAAAAGGGATATTAACCCCTTTTCAGTTCCCGTGGAAGAATTACTTGAATATATTCTCCACCTCTCTTCCTCTGGGCTCAAAACCAATTCAGTAAGAGTCCACTTAAGTGCCATAGCGGCTTCCCACATGCCCTTGGATGGTCAGCCCATCTCCTCTTAACCGCTTGTAGCACGCTTCATGAGAGGTCTTCTATTAACTAAACCTCCCATTAAGCCATCCCCAGTGGCATGGGACCTTAATATTGTTTTAGGACAGCTTATGAAGCCGCCCTTTGAACCCCTAGCCAGTACTTCTCTGAGGTTTCTTACCTGGAAGGTCACCTTCCTTATTGCCCTCACTTCAGCAAAGTGCGGGAACTTCAGGCTTTGGTGACTGATCCTCCTCCTCTCAATTTCCACCATGATACGGTAGTCCTTATGACGCATCCTCACTTTATGCCAATGGTGGTCTCGCCCTTTCACTTAAACCAGTCGGTGTACCTCCCTGTTTTCTTCCCTAGACCTCATTCTTCCAGGCCGGAAGTAAACCTTCATAGCCTGGATTGCAAATGTGCTTTAGCCTTTTATCTCCAGAGAACTCGGGAACACAGAAAAGCTGCTCAACATTTTATCTCTTTTGATTCCAGTCACCTAGGACTACCAGTATCCAAGCAAACTCTCTCCTGGTGAATAGCAGATTGTATCTCCTTTGTTTACGACAGTGCAGGACTCTCTTGAGAGTCATGTCATTGCACATAATGTTCGGGCAATGGCTGCCTCCATGGCGGATCTGCGCTCTGTGTCGATTGATGAGATATGTAAAGCAGCAACCTGGTCCTCTGTCCATACTTTTGCTGCTTACTACTGCCTGGACAAGGACTCCTGTCTGGATGCCTCGTTTGGCCAAGCTGTCCTTCAGCATCTCTTTCAAACTTAGATCAACTCCAACCCCCCATCCCGGGTTTCGATATTGGACATCCCTGGAGGATATATGGCCTTCTACTTAACCCTGTGTTCCACAGCTCGCTCTGAGGTCATCTCTCTGGCATCTCCAAGCTAGGGAGTCCCATATGTTAAAATTACATTCCTGCTTGTTCCTGGAGATAGCGTAGTTACTCAACTGTAACAGGTGATCTCCAGAAACAGCAGGAATTGAGTCTTCACAACCCACCCTCCTCCCCTAGGAGTTGTACTTTTCCTCCTCTTCTCTCCTTTTATCTCAGCTACAAACTCAACTGAGGAGGGAGAGCTGGTAATGCAGCTACGCGGCTGCAGTGCGATGCTCCCAAAAGCTTTCCTTTTGGTCACTGGGGAGCGTTCCCGTGTGGGCTCCATCAGTACTGACGTCACCCATATGTGAAGACTCAATTCCTGCTGTTCCCAGAGATCACCTGTTACTGGTGAGTAACTACGCTTTCCCTGAGTCTGTATCGCTGCAGGAGGGGCCCGGTGAGCTGATTGTGGAGAGGAGAGCACCGGAGGACAGAGCACCCCCTTCCTGACATCGTTTGAGAGTACCCCAGGGACTGAATTTAAACAACTATAGTGCCCTGCGGCCTTGGATGCGTGGCCCAAAGGGGCACATGACCAAAGGGGCGTGTCCCCTTTGGTGCCCCTTCGGTGCAATTTTGATGTGATCGTGGAGTAGTCTAAAGGATCCTGGTGTGGATTTGGAGGAACGAAAGGTACTGTTTGTTTTATATGTGCTGCCTGTTATGCCTAGGGGTAAGCTGAAGAACACGGGTTTTGCCTCCAAAGCAGGAGTTGCTGAAAAGACTCAGATGCTGATATCTTGCTGTACCTGACCCTTAACTCTCTTTGGTGGAGGGTCCTGTTTCCCCTATGCTCTCTGGAGCTTCTTTAAGCTCCATATCCAGATCTCCACCACTTCAGCCTAGTGCGCAGTCCGTGCCAGTTATGGAGGCCCTGACACGTTTTTTGGGTGATGCTGGTTTGGCCCATGGTGGGGAGGATGGAATCTATTCCTTCCCGCAAATTTTTCCTAAACCTATTGTCTTTTCGCAGCTTGAGATATTAGATGCAGTGTCTGAGGAAACTGTTACTCTTGCTGATATTTTGAGGGTTGTTACACAGAATAACGTGCTTTTGCATGGCACACAGGAACAGATTTATGCCTTTTTGCATGATATAGTAAGGGCGCTTTCTCCAAGAACAAACAGGAAGTCAGTCCTCACTTATGGGTGACATCGGCACCGATGGAGCCTGCAGAGAGCAATTCCCCAGCTTTCAAAGAAAGCCTTCAGGATTGCTGCCACGCATGCGTGGTCCTCTTCCCGCCCAAGGGTGCCATCTTGCTCAGTCAGATCCCTTATTTCGTTTTTGGACTACTGGCCTTCTGGTTGCATCGGTCCTCTACCTGTCCTTCCCCTGCTCTACCTTTTTAAGAGCTATTAGGGGACAGTTTTCTTAGCCTTTTTTGCTTTAATGGGCTTCGCGCCCTTCCAACCGCTGGCTGCGTGGGTCTTCGACCTCGGCCACCGGATTCAAAAAATGCAATAGATGCTCTAAGAACATGTCGCTTACCCATGACTGTTGCTTGCTGTGTCTCGGGGCTTATCATGATCCGGAGCTCTGTTCGCTTTGTAAGAAAATGTTCTCTAAAGCCCTGCTCAGTCGTAAGCAGAAGTCCAAAGACATTTTCAGAAAGGCTGCCTCGGAGTCTCCGGTGGCACCCTCAGTCATCTCTCCTCCGGTGGGATCCCCCACCTCGGCCCCACGGTCTCGACGACACTCCGACCAGGGGTCCCCTGAAGTAGAGTGGCGTAAGAAGAAGGCCTCGAAGTCACTGTTGGGGGATCCCAATAGTTACGAGTGCTCCCGCGTTCAGTTGCTCAGCCCCCTTCGGCGTTTCCGAGATTTGGACAAGGAGCTGCACCGCAAGGTACCCCACACAGATACGGAGGCCTCCGGCGAAGGCGTTTGGTCTCCTGAGGGCCGTCGCGGGGTCGGTTTCACAGGCCCCATGCCTACGTGGGAGTCCCGCATGCTGGCACTGGAACGCAACGTTTCTGTATTCATCGCTTCCCAGCAGGCGCTCACAGCCAGCTTCGCTGACTCGCTCCAAGAGACCGTGATTCTCTCGCGTGGGACACTGAAATCTGTCCAGGAAACCCCCGAGATCCGCGGGCCTCATGCTGGTCCTCGACGTTGGTCTCGCGGGGGCGAGATCATACAGGGCTTCCAGCTCCAAGCGGTCCTCGGCCACTGGATAGGGCGACCTGCCCGGTTTGCATTCCTCATCCGAGTTCTCGGACTGGAAGTCTGATGGGGACACCTCTCCGGAATCCCGTACCCACTGGGACCTTCCGTCGGACCCCTCCCCGCCTGCGTTTCAGCGCTGCTCGCCGCCCAAGGACATCTCTTTTCTGCTGTTCATTCGGGACATGGCATGGGCTCTTAACCTGGTCACCCAGGCTGAGGAGGATCCTCGAGCTGAAGAGCTTGACATCCTCCAGTACGAGTCCCCACCTAGGGAGTCTCTTACTATCCCGGTCCCTGCTATCCTGTCCAGGCTGCTGCACCACATTGTGAGTAAGCGCCTTGACTCCATGTACAAGGTACAGCGCATCCCTGAGTTCAGAAAGACCCAACTCCCCCACGCTTCCATGGTGGTGGAATCGGCCATGAGAAAGCAAAAGAGCCCGAAATCGCACTCTTCGGTCTCCCCGGGGCGCGAGTCGAAAGCCCTTGATGCCCTAGGCTACTACTCCTATCCAGGAGTCCATGCTCTCCTGTTGCATTCAAGCATGCCAATTATACGTAGGCATGTTCTTGCCCGACCTGGCCAAGGATCTCGGAATTTTCTCCGCAGTACTCGAGGGCAAACCCCTCAATAGGTTCAGTACCTTGCTGAAGTATGTCATGGACTGCTCAAAATACCTCTCCCGTGCCGCCTATGATGGTTTTGAGTCCTCGGCTCAGGTGGCAGCCATGGGCATCGGGGCCCGTCACCAGGCATGGCTCCAATCCTCAGACTTAGAGCAATGGGTGCAGGAGAAACTCCTGGACATACCCTGCCTCAGCGAGCAGCTCTTCAGTAAGACGATGGAAGATAAGGCCGCAGAGATAGAGATGGAGTTTGTCACCAGAATCTGCTTCTCGCGTAAGACCTCCACCCTCCCCCAGAAGAAAGTCCAAAAAGTCTTTCTTCCCCAGGAAAGGCCTTCCTCACTGTGGCTACTCACCGTACCCGACTACCCCCACATCGACCACTCTGGCACAAGGGAAGTCTGGCCAGGGTCACCAAACCCCGGCTCCACCGCAACCCGCACAGGGGTTTTGACGCCAGCCGCATAGCCTCTCGCCCTCCGGCGACTCAGCAGTTGGTGGGGGGGGGGGGCGCCTGTACTCTTACACCCCTCAGTGGGCTTCCATCACCTTGGACACCTGGGTCCTCCAGTTCATCTGGGATGGCTATCGCCTCCGCTTGGACAGGCTTCCCCCTCCCTTCTCTCCAGCAGAGCCTCCTCGACTCCCAGCGCACCAGGTCTTCCTGCAGCGGGAATTAGTCAACCTCCTCGCCCAACGGGCAGTTGAGAAGGTGCCATCGCATCTCCAAGGTCGGGTCTTCTATTCCCGGTACTTCCTTGTCCTGAAGAAGATGGGGGGGTCTGTGGCCCATCCTCGACCTCCAAAGGTTAAACAAGTTCTTGGTGCGGGAGAAGTTCAAGATGTTATCCCTTGGCGTTCTGCTGCCCTTCCTTCAGCAGGGTGACTGTCTATGCTCCTTGGATCTAAAAGACGTTTACGCTCAAATTTTGATTCACCCCCAGCACAGGCAATATCTGTGCTTCAGGGTGCAAGGAGAGCACATCTAGTACAGGGTGCTCCCCTTCGTCTTCGTGTCCGCACCGCTGGTCTTCACAAAATGCCTCTCCGTGGTCACCACCTGTCTCAGGCATCAGAGCATACCAGTCTTCCCCCTACCTTGACGACTGGCTTGTCACAGGATCCTCCATCAAGGAAACTCACTGGGCAGCGTCGCGCATGATTCTTCTGCTTGAGGACCTGGGTTTCTTGGTCAACTATCCCAAGTCTCACCTCGAACCGGTGCAGGCCTTAAAGTTCATCGGGGCACGCCGCGATACTCAGTGGGCGACCGCTTTTCTACCAACGGATCGTGCCGACTGCCTCCGAGCCCTGGCAGCTCGGATCCAGAGCACCCCCGAGGTCACGGCCCGAACTATGCTGCACCTCCTGGACCACATAGCCTCCACCATCCATGTGGTTCCCCACGCCCGCCTGTACATGCGGACAGCTCAGTGTTGCCTCAGTGCTCAGTGGAAGCCCGTCTATCGACCACCTCAGGGACCACATAAGGGTCTCCCATAGCCTTCGCCTGTCCCTGGGCTGGTGGCAAAACCCCTGCAACCTCTTCCGGGGGTTGCCCTTCTAGACCCCACAGCACGACATAGTGCTGACAACTGCTGCCTCCCTACTCAGGTGGGGTAGATCACTGGTGCATTGTGCACGCAGGGGCAGTGGTTGCCCGTGGAGTCTCAGCAGCAAATAAACTTGCTCAAGCTTCGGGCGATTCGGTGGTCCTGAAGGCCTTCGAGGACCACCTCAAGGGGAGGTCGGTGCTCGTGCAGATCGACAACCGCGTGGTGATGTTCTACATCAACAAGGATGGGGGTACCAGATCATGCTCCCTCTGCCGGGAAGCGGTCCTCAACTGCTCCTTCGCCTTCCGTCGGGGGATGACCCTCAGGGCGGTCTACCTCCTGGGCCAAGAGAATGTCCTAGCAGACAGGCTCATCAGAATCCTCCGCCCTCACGAATGGCGGATGATCCGTGGGTGGCTGGCTGGCTGTTTCTTAAGAACATAAGAACATAAGATATGCCATACTGGGTCAGACCAAGGTCCATCAAGCTCAGTATTCTGTTTCCAACAGTGGCCAATCTAGGTCATATGTACCTAGCAGTTTCCCCAAGGGACACAGGTTCCACAAAGCTTGTATTGGTTCAAGCATTGATATTCTGGGTCCCTTCTTAATAATGGTTTATGGACCTTTCCTCCAGGAACTTGTCCAAACCTTTTTTAAACCCAGCTACACTAACAGCCTTTACTACATCCTCCGGTAACAAATTCCAGAGTTTGATTACATGTTGAGTGAAAAAATATTTTCTTTTATTAGTCTTAAATATATCTTATATATATATCTTAAAAAGGATATAGCGATTTTAGAAAAGGTTCAGAGAAGAGCCACCAAAATGGTAAAGAGGATGGAAGGATACTCCTATGAAGAAAGGCTAAAAAGGTTAGGGCTCTTTAACCTGGAAAAGAGATGGCTGAGGGGAGATATGATAGAAGTCTATAAATTAATGAATGGAGTGGAACGGGTAAACGTAGATCGATTGTTTACCTTATCAGAATATAGAAAGACTAGGGGACATGCAATGAAGCTACAGGGTAAACTATTTAAGACTAATAAAAGAAAATATTTTTTCACTCAACGTGTAATCAAACTCTGGAATTTGTTATCGGAGGATGTAGTAAAGGCTGTTAGTGTAGCTGGGTTTAAAAAAGGTTTGGACAAGTTCCTGGAGGAAAGGTCCATAAACCATTATTAAGAAGAGACCCAGGATATCAATGCTTGAACCAATACAAGCATTGTGGAACCTGTGTCCCTTGGGGAAACTGCTAGGTACAAATGACCTAGATTGGCCACTGTTGGAAGCAGAATACTGGGCTTGATGGACCTTGGTCTGACCCAGTATGGCATATCTTATGTACTTATATGTAAATAGTTTACCCTGTAGCTTCATTGCATGTCCCATAGTCTTTCTATATTCTGATAAGGTAAACAATTGATCTACGTTTACCCGTTCCACTCCGTTCATTAATTTATAGACTTCTATCATATCTCCCCTCAGCCGTCTCTTTTCCAGGTTAAAGAGCTCTAACCTTTTAAGCCTTTCTTCATAGGAGTATCCTTCCATCCCCTTTACCATTTTGGTGGCTCTTCTCTGAACCTTTTCTAAAATCGCTATATCCTTTTTAAGATACGGCGACCAGAATTGCACATAATATTCAAGGTGCGGTCTCACCATGGAACCCCTGCAACCTCTTCCGGGGGTTGCCCTTCTAGACCCCACAGCACGACATAGTGCTGACAACTGCTGCCTCCCTACTCAGGTGGGGTAGATCACTGGTGCATTGTGCACGCAGGGGCAGTGGTTGCCCGTGGAGTCTCAGCAGCAAATAAACTTGCTCAAGCTTCGGGCGATTCGGTGGTCCTGAAGGCCTTCGAGGACCACCTCAAGGGGAGGTCGGTGCTCGTGCAGATCGACAACCGCGTGGTGATGTTCTACATCAACAAGGATGGGGGTACCAGATCATGCTCCATTCCTTTCCTTATCATACCTAGCATTCTATTTGCTCTCTTGGCCGCCGCCGCTGCACACTGGGCTGAGGGTTTTAACATGGTATACACAATGACGCCTAAATCTTTTTCCTGGGGAGTGGTGGTTCCTAATGTGGAACCTTGCATCGTGTAACCATAGTTTGGGTTATTCTTCCCTAGGTGCATAACCTTGCACTTGTCCACATTAAATTTCATCTGCCATTTTGATGCCCAGTCTTCCAATTTATCAAGATCCTCTTGCAGTTTTCCATAATCCTCTTGGGTTTTAACAACTTTAAATGGTTTTGTGTCATCTTCAAATTTGATAACCTCACTCGTTATTCCATTTTCCAGGTCATTTATGAATATGTCAAGCAGCGGACCCAGCACAGATCCCTGGGGTACACCACTATTCACCTTTCTCCATTGGGAAAATTGGCCATTTAGCCCTACCCTCTGCTTTCTATCTTTTAACCAGTTCCTGATCCACAATAGTACACTGCCTCCTATCCCATGACTCTAGTTTTGCCAAAAGTCTCTGATGAGGGACCTTATCAAAGGCTTTCTGAAAGTCCAGATACATAATATCAACCGACTCACTTTTGTCCACCTGATTATTCACTCCTTCAAAAAAACTTAACAGATTAGTAAGACAAGATCTTCCTTGTCTAAAGCCATGTTGGCTGTCTCCCATTAGCTCATGACTATCTACATGCTGAGTAATTTTATTCTTTATGATGGTTTCTACCCTTTTTCCCGGTACTGATGTCAGGCTCACCGGTCTGTAGTTTCCCGGATCACCCCTGTAACCCTTTTTAAAAATTGGTGTTACATTGGCGATCCTGCAATCTTCAGGTATTAGAGATGATTTTAATGATAGTTCACAGATTACTAATAGCAGGTCTGCAATCTCATATTTCAGTTCTTTCAACACCCTTGGATGTATACCATCCGGCCCAGGTGATTTGCTACTCTTCAGTTTATCTAATAGTTGTAATACATATTCCCGATGTATCGATATTTCCTTCAATTCTTCCGCACCTTTAAATACCACTTCAGTCATGGGTAACATCCCTACATCTTCCTCAGTAAAGACTGAAGCAAAGAATTCATTCAGTCTCTCCGCTATCGCCTTGTCGCCTCTTAGTGCTCCTTTAACCCCTTTATCATCTAATGGACCAACTGACTCTCTCACAGGTTTTTTGCTACGAATGTACTTGAAAAGGTCTTTACTTCGCGTTTTTGCTTCCGCAGCAAGCTTCTTCTCAAATTCTCCCTTTGCCTGCCTTATCAATGCCTTGCATTTGACTTGCCAGTGCTTGTGTTGTTTCCAGGTTTCGTCGTTTGGCTCTTTTTTCCATTTCCTGAAAGATGTTTTTTTTGGCAACAACAGCCTCTCTGACCTCACCTTTAAACCATGCTGGCAGTTTTTTGGACTTCCTTCCACTTTTCTTAAAGCGTGGAATACAGCTGGTCTGGGCTTCCAAGATAGTATTTTTCAACAACAGCCAAGCCTGATGTACGTCTTTAACCTTTGCAACTGCTCCTTTTAGTTTTTTCTTAACTGTTTTCCTCATTTTATCATAGTCTCCCTTTCGAAAGTTAAAAGGTAGTACTATGGATTTCCTTACTATCCCTCCTCCACTAATTAGATCAAAGGCGATCATGCTATGATCACTATTGCCAAGTGGCCCCAACAACCTTATCTCTTGCACTAGATCTGGTGTTCCAGTAAGGACTAGGTCTAATATGGCTTCCCCTCTGGTCGGTTCATGAACCAGCTGCTCCAAGAAGCAGTCATTCATTTCATCTAGGAACTTTATCTCCCTAGCATGTCCTGACGTGACACTGACCCAGTCGATACTGGGGTAGTTGAAATCACCCATTATTATTACTGTGCTGTGACTTTTATTAGCTTCCTTGATTTCTTTGAGCATTTCATCATCCATTTGGTCATTCTGGCTAGGCGCTCGATAGTACACCCCCACTGCCATTGCCTTCCCCTTTTACATGGAATTTCAATCCATATAGATTCTACAGCAGATTTTGCTTCCTGCAAAACTTAATCCTTTCTGACTCAATGCCCTCTCTAACATAGAGAGCATCCCCTACACCCATTTGATCAGCTCTATCATTTCAATATACTTTGTACCCAGGTATCACAGTGTCCCACTGGTTGTCCTCCTTCCACCATGTCTCTGATATTCCAATCATATCTAACCTTTCATTTAGTGCTATATATTCTAACTCTCCCATCTTATTTTTTAGACTTCTAGCATTTGCATACAAGCATTTTAGAGAATGTATTTTATTCATATTAATTTGGCTATTGTTAGACATGGGTAATTTGGGATCTTTAAGCTCTGTCTGCTCCATACTTGAGGGCATTTGGGCTACTTTACTCTTTTGTGGAACCTCTCTGCTTTTGGTAGTATCCTTCAAAGATACATTCTTCCGAACCATCTGCTCTTGGGCGACTGTCGGCTTTCCCCTAATATCTAGTTTAAAAGCTGCTCTATCTCCTTTTTAAAGGTTAATGCCAGCAGCCTGGTTCCATCCCGGTTAAGGTGAAGCCCATCCCTTCGGAAGAGCCCCTCCTTTCCCCAGAATGTTCCCCAGTTCCTAACAAATCCAAAACCCTCATCTCTGCACCATTGTCTCATCCACGCATTGAGACTCCGGAGCTCTGCCTGCCTTTTGGGTCCTGCGCGTGGAACAGGAAGCATTTCGGAGAATGCTACCCTGGAAGTTCTGTATTTCAACTTCCTACCTAAAAGCCTAAATTTAGCCTCCAGAACCTCCCTATCACATTTTCCTATGTCATTGGTACCGACATGTACCAAGACAGCAGACTCCTCCCCAGCACTATCTAAGACCTTATCTAGGTGGCGCGTGAGGTCCGCTACCTTCGCACCAGGCAGGCATGTTACCAGGCGATCCTCACGTCCACTAGCCACCCAGCTATCTACATGCCTAATGATCGAATCACCAACTATAACGGCTGTCCTAACCCTTCCCTCATTGGCACATGGCCTTGGAGAAATGTCCTCGGTGCAAGAGGGTTTTACATCACCTGGAGGACAGGTCCTAGTTACAGGATCACTTCCTGCCACACCAGGGTGATGCTCTCCTGTCATGTGACCTCTCACCTTCATGGCAACATGGATGCTGCCAGACTGGAGGTGGGACTTCAGGACTATATTCTTGTAGGTCTCGTCTATGTACCTCTCTGTCTTATGCTTTCCAAGTCTGGTACTTTAGCCTCTAGAGAACGGACTCGTTCCCTGAGAGCAAAGAGCTCCTTGCACCTAGTGCACACTTAAGACCTCTCACCAACTGGGAGAAAATCATCCATGTGACACTCAATGCAAAAGACTGGATGCATCTTAGTTTTAAGTTTATGTTTAGATCTAAGTTCTTTACTTACTAAGGGTTGCTATGGATATTTATACTTATAAAACTGTACCTAATACGTGTAATATACCTTGCTCACCTGAAGCTTAACTAATCTCAGGTCCTTAGTGTATGACTGATTTGGGTAATGAGCTTCACCTGAGAGCACCTCCTGTCTTTTAAGGTGTGTAAGTACCTATAAAGCTACGATTATCCCAGGGGTCGGTGGGTGTGGGGAGGAGGGAGGGAAATAACACTTATTAAAAGAGGGCTGCTACACAGTACCCTGTCTTGTGCTGCTGAGGTAAGCTATATTCTGATTTGATTTAAATTATAGCTCTCAGCTGCTGCTAGGCTCTAACTTCTTATGAAATTTAAACTACAAGCTCTCTGCTGGGTTCTAAATTTAACCAGAAAGCTCTCTTTTGTGTTTTAAATTTAAGCTAAAAGTACTTTGCTGATGCTAGGCCCTGTGTGACAATTAAATGTAAATGACAAGCTCTCTGCTGGGTTCCAAATGTAACCAGAAAGCTCTCTTCTGTGTTTTAAATTTAAACTAAAAGTACTTTGCTGTTACTAGGCCCTGAGTGACTATTAAATTTAAACTACAAGCTCTCTGCTGGGTATGATATGTAACCAGAAAGTTCTCCTCTGTGTTTTAAAATTAAACTTAAACGGCTGCTACTAGGCCCTGACTGATTTAACAAAAAATAGTGGGTTCACAGATTAATTAGCTTTAATACAAAGAATTCCTTTTAGAAAATTACCAGAAGTATATACTCACAGTTGCAGATCTCTCTCCAGAAGTAACAGTCCCTTTTTCTAGTCCTTCAAGACCTTCTTCAGTGGGTGTCTCCGGCTATGGACCCATTTGCCAGTCCACTGAATGCACAGCTCCCCCACTTCTGCGGGCCAGTATGTGTTCCTTCTGAGCTGGTCCTCCAGTCTGCTCTATGCATTCCCTCCCACTCCTCTCATTGCGAGGACCCTCCTCAAGGCTTAGTGGGACCGGGCATCTATGATCCTTGTAGTTCCCTTGTGGCCTCGACAGCCCTGGTTCCCACTCCTGCTCCAGCTGTCAATTGAGCCTCCAGTCCCCCGGGACTGTGCCCCAGGCCTGCTAATGCAGGAGGACGGATGGGTGCGGCACTCAAACTTGGCCTCGTTATCCCTCACAGCCTGGCGGCTGAACGGGTCTCCCTAGCGCCACTGGGTCTCCCGGAGGAGGTCGAGGAGGTTCTCCTTGCGTCGAGGAAGACTTCAACTAGGCGAGCTTACGTCTTCAAGTTGCGGCGTTTCTCGGTCTGGTACTCCGTGCTCCAGATCGACCCATTCTCCTGCTCCACTCGGTGGGTCCTTCAGTACCTCCTCCATCTCTCGAAGAAAGGTCTGAAGTCGAACTCCTTCAGGGTGTATTTGAGCGCCATCTCGGCGAATCACCACCCCTCCCTCTCAGGGCAGCCATTGGTCTCCCGCTTTATGCGTTCTCTCTTGCTGTCCAAACCGCCCATCAGACCACCCCCACAGAATGGGACCTGAACATAGTGCTCATGCAGCTTACACACTCACACTTCAAGCCGATGGTGATGTGCTTGCTTCGGCACCTCTTCTGGAAGGTGGTCTTCCTGGTGGCCCTGACCTCGGATGCCGAGTCAGCGAGCTCCAGGCTCTTATGGCTGACGCCCCTTACTTGAGATTCTATAGGAATAGGGTGGTCCTCCATACCCATCCCAAGTTCCTGCTGAAGATTGTTTCGGACTTCCATCTCAATCAGGAGCATGTCTTACCCACTTTCTTCCTGAGGCCCCATGCCGTGCAGGTCGCGGCGACTCTCTATACGCTCGACTGCAAAAGGGCTCTTGCCTTCTATTTGCAGCGCATCCGTGCTCATCTCAGATCTGGCCGACTCTTTGTGACCTACGATCCCAATTGACTGGGGCAGGCAGTCACTAAACACACCCTCTCCTTTTGGGTTGCGGACTGCATCGCCTTTGCTTATACGAAAGTGGATGTCCCATTAGATCGTCGAGTCACTGTGCACGGGGTCTGGGCCAAAGCGGCTTCGGTGGCCTCGCTGTGCTCTGTGCCTCTGATGGACATATGCCGAGCGTCGACTTTGTCCTCAGAGAACACTTTCGCAGCCCACTACTGCCTGGAGAGGGAGTCCCGTTGGGACAGCGCCTTCAACCAGTCTGTACTCCATAATCTGTTCGGGGTATAAGCAACTCCTGTCCTCTGACTTTTCTTCACGGCTACTGAGAGCTTTGCCCCAACGACCCAAGGACTTGGGCTCCTTCAGGTATTGGCTTCTGTTCACGACCTCACAGAGGCGTTTTTTGGTTACATGTTCGGTAGCCTGTAGCTGGGGAGTCCCATATGTGAAGACTGCATTCCTGCTTGTTCCTGGAGAAAGCATAGTTACTCACCTGTAACAGGTGTTCTCCAGGGACAGCAGGAATCAGTCCTCACTACCCTCACGCCTCCCTTGATGAGTTGCTGGATTTTTGTCCTTCCCTTGCCATGTGCCTGGTAGGGCTCGAGCTAAGGGACTTGACTGAGCAAGATGGCATCCTTGGGTGGAAAGAGAACCAAACATGCGTGGCAGCAATCCCAAGGCTTTCTTTGAAAGCTGGGGTATCGCTCCACACAAGCTCCGTCGGTGCCGACATCACACATAAGAGGACTAATTCCTGCTGTTCCTGGAGAACACCTGTTACAGGTGAGTAACTATGCTTTCTGTGTAACAGCGGCACCTACAAAAGATTAATTCATATGTGGGAAAAATTGTCGGCTCAGGTTGTTACTTTACAAAATGTGTTTGCATCTTATATTAAAGACTTTACTGTTATTCATCAGCAGTTAGAGTCTTTGGAAAATAGTGCTTGTTCTTGCCACTAGCGTATTTTAAATTTTCCAAAGACTCATTATCTTTCCCCAGTTGAGCTTCTAAGGAAGTACTTTAAGGAAATATTATGCATTTCAGATCTGGAACAAATTTTGATTGCAAATTCTTATTATGTTCCCCCTCTACAGAGAGAGAGAGTCCACCTGTGGTTTCTCCGGGTAAGGGAGAATTCATAGAGACTCTGAATATATCTGAGTTCCTTGAAATATCTAAGGCCCTCATCTCCTCCTGGGCTTCTCTGGTGGTCTCCTTCTCAGTTATGAAGGATAAATCAACTATCTTAAAATTGTATTTTGGGAAGAAAAGTGAATTATTCTCTGGGCTAGAGTTCTGATTTTCCCTGATGTTGCTAGGGCAACTCAACAGCAGTGAAAGGCTTTTCTCTCACTGAAAGCAAGAGTGTTGACCTTAGGGGTACGCTTTTATTTAACGTTTCCCTGCACGTGCATAGTGACATATCAGGGGATTAAATGTGTTGTTAGATTCTGCACAGTTAGAAACATTCCTAGCAGATAAGGTGCTTTCTTGATGCCCCAACTAGGGAAAGACAAGATTTCCTTGTTTTTGTATAGCGGTTTGCTATTTTGTTTTAAGTTTCCTTATTTTTGTACGAAGTGATGGTTATGTTTTTTGTTGTCTAGAACAAAATGTTATCTTTGATTCCTGGTGGGAGATCATTTGCCTTCCATAATGTGGGCTTTGTCAGCATTTCTTAGGTATATTGTGATATTAAATTTTTCTTATTTTTTTTCACTATATTGTTGGCATTTCTTTTGCTTGTTTGTAAGCATATATTCCAAATATTTAATTATTTAAAAAAAAAACATTCCAGGAGTGATCTGGGAAACAACAGACTGGTGAGCCTGACATCAGTTCTGGGCAAAATGAAAGAAACCATTATAAAGAATAAAGTTACCGAACATGTAGATAATCATGGTTTAATGGGAGAAAGCCAACATGGACTAAGCTAAGGAAGATTTTTTCTTAATAATCTATAATATTTTTTGAAGGTGTGAATGGGTAGATATCTGGGTTTTCAGAAAGCTTTTGGCAAGGTCCTTCATGAGAGACTCTTGATGAAATTAAAAATGCATGTGATAGGAGGCAGTTTACTGTTGTGGATCAGGAACTGGTTAAAAGATAGAAAGCAAAGAGTAGGGCTAAATGGTCAATTTTCTCAATGGAGAAAGGTTAATAGTGGAATATCCTAGGGACCTGTGCTGGGCCCGCTGCTTTTTAACATATTCCTAAATGACTTGGAAATGGGAATAACAAGTGAGGTGATCAAATTTGCGGATGAGACAAAATTATTCCAAGTTGTTAATATAAAAGGATTGTGAAAAATTGCAATAGGACTTTGATAAATTGGGAGACTGGATGTCCAAATGGCAGATGAAATTTTATGTGGACATGTGCAAAGTTATACACCTAGGAAAGAACAACCCAAACGACGGTTACATGATGCAAGGTTCCACATTAGGAACCACCATCCAGGAAAAAGATTTAGACGTCTTCATGGATAATACATTGAAACCCTCAGCCCAATGTGCAACAACAGCCAAGAAAGCAAATAGAATTTTAGGCATCATAAGGGAAGAATGGAGATTAAAACCAAGGTTATTATAATGCCTCTGTATCGTTCCATGATGCGACCATATCTTGAATATTGTGTGCAATTCTGGTTGCTATATCTTTAAAAGGATATAGCAGAATTAGAAAAGATACAGAAAAGAGTCACCAAAATGGTAAAGGGGATGGAACCATACTCCTGTAAGGAAAGACTTAAAAGGTTAGGGCTCAGAGGGAAGATGGCGGAAGACTGCAGCTCCGGGCAACAGGCTCTTGCGACTGAGCTTCTCTTCAGCGTTCTTTGTGGTCTTGCCTTCATGCTATGGAAAGGAGGAAATGCAAGCAAGCCTACCTACCCACCCTCAGATGAGGCTGGAGCCAATCTTGCTGGACAGAAAACCTTGGTTTCTGGAGTCCAACGGATTACTGGATCTGAGGCAGCATGGATTCGCAGGAGGTAGATCTTGTCAGACAAATCTGATTGATTTCTTTGACTGGATGACCCGGGAGTTGGACGAGGGAGAGCCCTAGATGTGCTGTATTTAGATTTCAGTAAAGCATCTGACACTGTTTTGCACAGGTGACTTATGAACCAACTGAGCACCCTAGGGATGGACCCTAAAGTTACTACTTGGGTTAGAAATTGGTTGAGTGGGAGAAGACAAACGGAGTCGGGAGATTTGTGAAACCTACTGAAATTGCACTGTATGCACTGTGGGATGCTGTTGCGACTATGAATGCTTCTCTTATGTCAGTTGTGGCAACTGTAAGTACTGAGTTTAATTCGCTTAGGAATAATTTTCAAGATGTCTCCAAAGTGCAAAAGGAGCAAGAGGGGAAAATGGCTTGTTTGGAGGAAGAACTGGCACAACTTCGGGGGTTACAGTGGGCCCAAATGATGGATAGGACTGTGACTTTCAGAAAAATTGAATATCTTGAGAATCAACTCCGGAAAAGCAATATCAGACTACTTCATTTTCCTAAGACTCCTATTCAGTCATCTCTGGAGATGTGTAGATACTTCCAGGATGTTCTAAAAATCTCCTGGGAGGATCTACCCCCCTTCCCCTGATTAGGACCCAGTACCTGTTTGTGGGGCCCAGTACCAGGGAGCTGGTCCTAATAATCCTTCGGAAACTGGAAACCTTATGAGGTTTCTAGAAAGCTCCCTAGAGGTGATCATGGCTCACCCTACTCTCCTTGTTAAATTAGCCCTAGAGTCAGACAAGTCATTGATTTTGAGATCACGTTTCAGAAATTTTAGAGAGGTTTATGGGCTCTCAAGTCTGCATTTTCCCAGATCTGTCTAGAGATACCCAAATAAGGAAGAGAGAATTTCTGGGATATAAACCTAAAGGTTCACACCTTTAGTGGGACCTTTTTCTTGAAATTCCCTGCCTCGTGTCATGTTTCCTATAAGAAGAAAATGCATCTGTTTTTTGAGCCCTGTCAATTACTGGAATTTTTGGATCTCCAGGAACAAGCAGGAATGTAGTCTTCATATATGGGTATCGTCGGTACCGATGGAGCCTGTGCGGGAATGCTCCCCAGCGTCCAATAGGAAAGCTTTTGGGAGCATCCCACAGCGCCTGTGTGCTGCCTTCCCACCTTTGCCAACTGTCCCTCTCCAGTTCTTCATTCTCCGTGGAGCCGACAGGTCGCACATCTTGTCACCGCAGAAAATAATTCCCTTTTATTCTTCTTTTCTGTGGTCGCGTTTGCCTTCCCTCGACGCTACACCGGTACTGCCGGTGGTTCTTTCTTTTTTTTCCAAAAAACCCCAAAACTTTTCTTCTGGAGTCTTTTCCAGGCATTTTCTCCTCAGGTGCCATGCGCCATTTTGGGCACTAGGCCCAACTTTTCCTTTAAAATGGAAAAACCCGCTTCGGGTTTTAAAAAGTATTCCAAGTGTGGCGGTACCATCTCCTTCACCGACACCCATGAGTGGTGCTTCAAATGTTTAGGTCCTCATCACTCTATTTCTGAGTGTGTTGCCTGTGGGATGATGTCAAAGAGGGGCCGGTAAAACCGAGCTGCTAAACTTAGCACCCTTTTTCCCTCTGATGCAGCCTCTGTGGTATCGACGTCATCCAGGGCTTCATCTTCCTCCCATGGATCTCAGGTAACTAAACATAAATCTAGCCGGTCCTCAAAGGGTAGATCTCCCTCTAAGCATCGAGATGCCTCTGGCATTGCCCTTGAGGGACTTGTACCGGCAAAATTGCCCTGGCGGAAGGCTTCGGCTTCCAATGCACTAACGGGGCTCCAGGATGTTCTCGAGGCCTCAACCTCGGCAAAACTACTGGTGCCATGCTCTGGGGTACCGGCTGCTTCATCCGGTACCGATACCCAAGCATCGGCAGCGTCGATAGACCAGAGATTCTTGGCTATTGAATGCAGTCTGGCAGCTCTTCTCACGGCCTCGATGCCCCTGAAACCGCTTCAGACAATTCAATCGGTACCGGCACCGACTGCATCGACATCGGCAGGTATTCTACTGGGACCGAGTCATGCTTATCCATCCGGTATCGACAGGTCGGTACCGGACCCCTCCGATGCCGACTTCGATCGGTACCGGTACCGTGCCTTGCACGATCACCCGGATCGGAGATTCTTTGGTTTTTTTTTCCCATTTTGATTGGAGATTCTTTGAATCCTCGTATGAGTCTGAAGACTCTGAAAGCTCTGTCGATACCAGAGTACTTCTTCCTGAGGATTCTTCTTCTCCTCAGCGTAGGATGTCTCCACCAGAGGATATGTCCTATCTCCAGGAACAAGCAGGAATGTAGTCTTCACATATGGATATCATCGGTACCGACAGAGCCTGCGCGGGAACTCTCCCCAGCGTCCAATAGGAACGTTTTTGGGAGCATCCCTCAGCACATGCGCGCTGCCTTTCTGCCTTTCCAACTGTCCCTCTTCAGTTCTTCATTTTCCGCGAATCTGACAGGACCCATACCCTGTCACTGCAGAAAATTCTGTCTTTAAAATTCTTTTCTTGTGGTCGCGTTTGCCTCCGCACGACACCTTTTGAGCCTTTAGCCACTACAACCCTTAAGTTTTTGACCTGGAAGGTCATCTTCCTAATTGCAAACACCTCTGCATGTCTCATTAGTGAACTGCAAGCTTTAGTGGCTGATCCTCCTTATACTAGGTTTCATCATGATAAGGTTGTTCTTAGAACTCATTCACACTTTATGCCAAAGTTGGTTTCGCCTTTTCATTTGAATCAATCAATTTATCTTCCTGTATTTTTTCCTAGGCCTCACGCCTCTAATGCAGAAAGAAACCTTCATACTTTGAATTGTAAAAGAGCCTTAGCCTTTTACCTACAGAGAACACAGAAACATAGAAAGTCCTCGCAACTTTTTATAGCTTTTGACTCTAGTCATTTGGGACTTCCAGTCTCCAAAAGAACTTTATTTAAATGGATTGCCCAATGCATATCCTTTGCTTATGAGAGTAAGGGTCTTCCTCTTCAGGGCCATGTCACAGCTCATAACGTGAGAGCCATGGCAGCTTCCATGGCTAATCTCCACTCCATGTCTATCGATGACATTTGTCGAGCAGCCACCTGGGCTTCGGTACACACCTTCACAGCCCACTACTGCCTGGATAAAGCCTCCCGTCGGGATGCCTTGTTTGGCCAAGCTGTTCTTCAAAATCTCTTTCAGACCTAATTCAACTCCTACCCACCAACCCTGGTGGAATGCCAGAGATCCATGGGAGGAAGGATGCCTATCTTTCAGGGTGGCACCTTCCTGGGGCTATCTCCCTGGCATCTTCCGCTAGGGAGTCCCCATATGTGAAGACTACATTCCTGCTTGTTCCTGGAGATAGCATAGTTACTCACCTGTAACAGGTGATCTCCGGGAACAGCAGGAAATTAGTCTTCACAACCCACCCACCTCCCCTAGGAGTTGTCTCTCTATCTCTTTGTCTCTTTCCTCTCTCCCTCTATCCTTTCACTCAGCTACAAATTTAACTGAAGAGGGACAGTTGGAAAGGCGGGAAGGCAACGTGCATATGCTGAGGGATGCTTCGAAAAGCATTCCTATTGGACGCTGGGGAGCGCTCCCATGCAAGCTCCGTCGGTACTGACGATACCCATATTTGAAGACTAAATTCCTGCTGTTCCCGGAGATCACCTGTTACAGGTGAGTAACTACGCTTTCAGGATTTTATCCGAGATGTGGCTCGAGGTCTTTCCATCACAGTGGCTCCTGAAAAAGAGCCTAGGGCAAAGGAATTAGAAATCCTACAATACCCTAAGTCTCCTAAGGAGGCAGCTACCTTACCTATTCATGAGATCTTGCATGACCTCATGTTAAGGATATGGGAAACAGGGAGCCTGATGTCCAGCGGGTTAGACGCTTCGCGCTGAAGCTCCCGAGAGGCCTACTCAGAATCCTGACTTAATACCTACATAAATTCAATTTTTTGCTCCGAACTTACCGGGGTACCTCGGGGGGGATGGCGGCCCATAAACCAGCGCGCTTGGACTTCGGGTCTCCTTCTTCTTCACACGGAAAACGCTCCAAAACAGAGGTGTCTTCCCCACAGAAGATGGTTCCACTTCGGGAAAACCCCGAAATGCATCAGGAGCTCTTAGAGGAAATACGCGGAGTGAAGGAACTGGTGCAGTCCAACGGAGAAGCGCTTCGAGCCATGCGAGAAGACCTCGGTGTGCTCCAGGACCGACTTGAAAGCCTTTCATTACGGCAGGACAACATGGCGGGGGTCCTCGACTCGCACGCGGTGCGCTTGGTCAAACTGGACAAGGCTGAG
This sequence comes from Ichthyophis bannanicus, assembly GCA_033557465.1. Taxonomy (NCBI): domain Eukaryota; kingdom Metazoa; phylum Chordata; class Amphibia; order Gymnophiona; family Ichthyophiidae; genus Ichthyophis; species Ichthyophis bannanicus. Next base: position 1,131,012,856 of record CM066033.1, read on the forward strand.
CGCCAGATACAGAATCTTCAAAAAGAGTTAGAAGATAGCAATAATCGCGCCCGTCGCAACAATGTGAGGCTTCTTGGAATACCGGAGGGGGCGGAAGCAGGAGATATCAGAGAATTCTTGCTCAAAACTCTTCCCTCCTTGTTGAAGATCACATTTCATAGAGACCTGGAAATCGATCGAGCACATCGTGTTCCTACCCATATGGCGCTCAACCGCACGACCCCCCGGCCTATTATCTTTCGATTACTACGATATCAACAAGTGGAACAAATTCTAAATGCTGCCCGGGCGAATCGTCATCTGGAGTTTGAAAGTCATAAAGTCTCCTTCTTCCCTGATTTGGCAAAGCCCACAGTTGACCGTCGGAAGAGGCTCCTTGCTTTTCGCCCTCGACTTCAACAGCTACAGGCTCGCTTTGGCCTGTTGTATCCAGCGAAGCTCCGAGTGACTCTCCACAACCAAACTAGGACATTCGAAGATCCTGATCTACTATCAACATTTTTAGACTCCAAAGAAGCAGAGCAGATGCGTTAACCCAACAACTTGGACTTATTATCTGCCGGCTCTGTCCACCATTTTGAAGGGCCCGACGTGGTGGTCATCGCCAAGTACAGAGACTGCCTGGACTTTTCTTTCTGTCTTTATATGACTTACTTGGTCTTCTATCCCTCCATGATGTGTGCCTCGGTTGGATTCGGAGCACGCACAGTTGTACAGGTTATATGTTTTCAATTTCGGCCTTCTCTGGGGTTTCTCCCCGCAGACACATGGTCGCCAGTAATTTCTGGGGTTCTGCTTCTTCTCTACCGCGCTGCGGTTCTTATTTTTTAATGTGGGGCGCTTCATTGTATTGCATTAGCTTATTTTCTATCCTTTCATGTGTACAGCCAGACACAGTTACTATGAGGGACATTGTGAACTTATGTGCGCTATCATGTTCTCTTTCAGAATTTTTAACCTTGCTCAATGGCCTTATGTAAGATCTTATCACTTAACGTAAAAGGCATCAATAGTCCAATCAAAAGAAAGAAAATTCTTAGCTATCTTAATCATGAGCATGCTGATTTAGTGTTTCTTCAGGAAACGCATCTAAATTCCGCTGAAACACTGAAACTCAATGCTAAACCTTATCTGGTGGCTGCCTATTCTCCCGCCGTTTCCAAACGGTGTGGGGTGGCCATTCTGGTTAAGAGGTCTTTGCAAGCTACTGTAATAGATACTAGCTCTGATAAGGAGGGTAGATGGACCCGTGCACATTTTAAGGTTGGAGATTGTGAATTCACGTGTATTTGTATTTATGCCCCGAATGTGGATAACCCTGCTTACTATGCAAGTATTGCGCAGTTGGCACAGGCCTCTGCCAATACTCCATTAATACTTGGTGGCGATTTCAATCAAGTGCTAGACCCTTTGATAGATAGACAACCGCCCAGAACGAGTAGTCCACCCAAGAGTCTTGCTACCCTTACAGCTCTAATGCAAGACCTTGCGCTAGTAGATATATGGAGGCTGCTTCACCCCTCCGACTTAGAGTACACCTTTTTTTCTGCCCCCCATCACTCACAATCTAGAATTGATTTTTTTCTCATTTCCAAAGCACTGATTTCTCAAGTGGACACGGCTAGGACTCATCCTCTTCATATTTCTGACCATGCTGCCATATCTTTTTCATTGCATGTCACTACGCGAGATGATCATCCTCGTGCTTGGTTTTTTGATAGATCCCTACTGGATCAAAAAGATTTTCAGGTTGACATAAAGGCCGCTATCCAAGATTATTTTCATTTTAACTCACCCCATGACACAGCGAGCTGGGCTTGGTGGGAGGGTTTTAAGGCATCTATCCGTGCTACTATAACCAGCTACCAAATTCGACAGGGGAAACAAAGAAAGCAGCACTTACTGATTCTAGAGCAACAGATACAAGCTGGGGAGCGTCTCCTTACGTCCCGTACTGACCCATGTATTCTACTCCGTTTACAACGCCTCCGCTTTCAATACAATCAGCTTTTATATACTGCTGCTGCTAAAAATATTGAATCACAACAAGGGTTGTATTACCGGGAAAATAACCGTGCTGGCAAATTATTAGCGAATGCCCTGAAAGGTCAAAAAGAAGCCAAGCGTGTTACCGCTCTCCGTAATCCGTCGGGGGGGGGGGCCTGGTCACTAAAGATACAGAAATTTTAGAACTCTTTCGTGATTTTTATACTCGGCTTTACCATTCTGAATGTGATTTTGAGCCAGAAGTATTTGAACGATTGCTCTCAGGGGTACAACGACCGACCCTATCTGACGAAGATAGAGAGGCCATGGACAAACCATTCACTTTATCAGAAATTCATTCTGCTCTCAAGAGATGTGCCACAGGTCGAGCTGCCGGCCCGGACGGTCTCCCTGCTGAATTCTACAAAACCTTTAACGCTGACTTAGCTCCAGTTCTGAAACTTTATTTTTCTGCTCTGGCCGAGGAGGGATCTCCTGCTGGGTCCTTTTCTATGGCAAATGTAGTAGTTTTTGAGAAAGAGGGGAGAGATCCGCAACTAACAGCCAATTATCGTCCAATTTCCCTCCTAAATGCGGACTATAAAATATTTGCCACCATTCTCTCCACCCGGCTCTCTGATAGGATGTCTACTTTGATACACCCAGATCAATGCGGTTTCATTCCGGTAGATCAACCGCTGACAATGCTCGGACTCTATGTCATGTACTGACTACCGCAGTTAATCTTGATCGACCATTTGTCGGCCTCTCACTCGATGCTGAGAAGGCCTTTGATCGCTTAGAATGGCCTTTCCTGTTTGCAACTCTCCGCTGGTACGGATTCGGAGAAGGTTTTCTCCGTTGTCTCCACACCATGTACGCACAGCCTACAGCCAGTATCTGTGCTAATGCTTTAAAGTCTCAGCCATTTCCCCTTCAACGCGGTACTCGTCAGGGATGCCCCCTGTCTCCACTTCTTTTCGATCTTGCACTCGAACCCTTAGCTTTACTAATCCGGCAATCGGAGGAGATTCATGGAGTCCCCTTCTCTCATAGGGAAATAAAAATTTCAGCATATGCTGATGACCTTATGCTCTTTGTCTCTTTAGACTCGGTGCCGGCTGTCCTAGAGCAAATCGGTAAATATTCACAACTCTCGGGGTATAAGATAAATTGGACCAAATCGGTGGCCTTCCCATTAAACTCTCTAATTCATCAAGCAGATATGCAATCCTTTCCCTTTCTATGGCAACCTCGCATGGTCAAATACCTTGGGGTCCACTATTGCTCTCCTTTGGAAGATGCTATCTCCTTTAATGCCAAAGACTTAACCTCTAAAGTCCGGGCGCTTACTCACCGTTGGACTCCTTTAACACTTACCTGGTGGGGTCACCTAGAAACCATAAAAATGATGATTGTTCCTAAAGTGAATTACATTTTAGAAATGTTGCCCTGTCTCCTACCTCGACGTACATATAAAGATTTAGAGGGCCTTCTGACTAGATACTTATGGCAAAACAAGACACCTAGGATAGCGAAGCATAAGTTGCAAGCTGATAAGGACAATGGGGGTGTCCGATTTCCTGAAATATCACCACTCTTTTCTTCTCAAACAAGGCGCTCGTTGGCTGGAAGATCCAGCACCGAGTAGACCTGTGTGGCTAGATATAGAGGAGAACCTTTGCAAACCGTTTCCTCTTACTTCTCTCCCTGGTATGACTCTCCCATCAGACTCCCACTATCCACCAATGCTTTTAGACACTTTAGGTACCTTTAATACTCTTATTCAATCTCTAGACTCCCGATTCTGTCCGTTAGACAGACTCCCGCTCTGGTACAATACTCGATTTCAAATACAAAATAAACCGATGGCGTGGAGCCCCTGGTACACTAGGGGCATTTGGACCCCTACCCAGTTGTTCCATGATGGTCGCTGGAAAACTTTTAGTGAATTGCAAGTTGAATTTGGTCTCCCAGCGAAACACTACTTTCAGTTGGTGCAACTACAGCATTGTCTTCGGAGTGCTAAGGTGCTCCCGCCATCGGAATCCCCTACCCAAGACTTGTCGGAGACTATCCGATCTATCGGGAGCTCACCGGGTGTAGCATCTAACTTTTACAAAACCTTAAGTACTGCTGTAAATAGAGGTACCCCTATAGCACAGAAAGCATGGGAGCGGGAACTGCATGTAACTTTGACCCCGGAGCAATGGAGCCTTGTCTGGAGTAGAGTGACACGGGTATCCAGATCCGCCTCACTCACTCAGACACTCTTCTTTCTAGCCCACCGGTGTTTCTATACTCCTGACAGATTAGCCAAATGGAACACCTCCCAGGGCAATAAATGCTGGACATGCCATGCGGCCATTGGTTCACTAACTCATGTTATGTATGAATGTCCCGCACTACAGTATTACTGGCGTCGGGTCTGGGGTCGTATCCAATCTATCTTGCACTTTCAAGAGCCCCTGTCTTGGAGGATAGTGGGACTCCGCTCAGCTGCGGGGATCCCCTCTCTTCCAAAATCGGCTTACTTCCTTTTAGACTTTATGTTGGGCATTGCTATTTCCCTAATCACGAAATACTGGAAAAATAGCTCCCATCTGAGCCCCAATGAATGGTGGAATCATGTCTGTCTTTACAGTAAATATGAACAAATACCTCGTATGTTTGCTTCTTCCGTTCAGACCCCCCATCATCTGTCTAAATGGAAGATGCTCAATGACTATGTTCACACCGCTAAATGCTCTCATCTGACTGTTTAAATTTGTATAAATCTCTGTCACATGATCATTCTGTATCGCAGATGCTATTTATGTTCGTTTTGATGTACAATCACTGTTGTTTGGAAGCGCTCACATGCTGATACTGTCGACTTAGAGAAGAAGCAGGGGGGTGGGGGGTAATAGGGTTTGTTTTTCCTTATTGTATACTTGTTTTGTCTCCTTTGGTGTGTTGTTGTTTTTGTTTGTTGCAAAATGAAAATAAAAGTTTAAAAAAAAAAAAGGATATGGGAAACACCTCTAACCACATCTCCTCACTTTCGAAGACTCGACACCACGTATCGAGTTCCTCCTTGTCCTGGGTTTCCGAAGACTCAGCTACCACACCATACCATGGTGGTGGAATCAGCTATGAGAAGGATCAAGAGTGCCAGAAAGCATGCATCTAATCCTCCAGGACGTGAGTGTAGGACTCTTGACGCCTTTGGGCGTCAAACCTTCCAGGCTTTCATGCTTTCTGCTTGGATCAGTTCCTATATATTATATATGGGAATGTTCCTTAAGGAAGTCACAGGAGATTGGAGTGGAGGAGTGGCTTCGTGGTTGGGGCAAGGTACTTCAGGCCGGGAGGTTGGTGGTTCAAATCCCACTAGAGGACAGCAACTTTGGGCCAGAAGGACTGGGGTTTCTAGTCCCACAGGTGCTCCTTGTGGTCTTCGGCAAGCCACTTAACCCTTCATAACCCATGTTCCCTGTAAAATAGTTATCTCCATGTTATAATGCCCTGTTCAATGTAATTTCAGTTTGTTCAATGTAAACCGCACTGATGCAGAATAGCGCGGTATATAAGAGAATGTACATAAATAAAATAAATTTAGAGCTTATGAGCCCTCTCCTTCCTGATAAGAGGCAGGATTTCCTCGCCCTTGTCAAACATGCTCAGGATGTTTCCAAGTTTGTAAATCGTGCAGCCTTTGACTGCATAAGCAGATCCTCTGCCATTGCCATAGGTGCACGTAGGATTGCCTGGCTTCAGGCATCTGACTTGAAACTTTGGGTAGAGGATAAACTAGGGAATATTCCTTGCACAGGAGAGAATCTCTTTGGCAGGGATTGGCAGGAGAAAGCTAATGAAATAAATGCTGACAATATCACTTTGGATAGATTGTCTAAGTCTACAGCTGATCCTGCAAGGAAAAAATCCTATAAGAAATCATTCTTAAGTAAGAAGAAGTAGTTTTATCCCTCCTATTCCCAGCAGGGGCATAGTTTAGGTCAGTCTGCCCAAAAGGGACAGCAGCAACAACCTAGGCAAAGAAAAATAAAAGCTGCTAAGCCTTAACCTGCTCAGCAGACTCCGCCTCCACAGGTGCTTTGACTCCTATCTAGAGAACTTTGCCTTCCTGGCCCTGAACGGCCCAGAGCCTTCTACCATTCCAGGAAGGTTATGTCATTTTGCCCCCAGATGGGGGTCAGATAACAGCAGAAAATTGGACTTTGTCTATTGTAAGAGAGGGGTACAAGCTTCATTTCCTCAGCATGCCCCCTCCTACAATGGTAAGACTGTTCAATTCTCAGACCTCTCTCAACAACCAGTTAGGTCAAGAGGTCACTATGCTTCTTGCCCAAGGGGCAATAGAAGAGGTACCCATTCTCCAGCAGGGTACAGGGTTCTACTCCCCCTATTTCCTTATTCCAAAGAAAGAGGAGGACACAGACCCATTTTAGACCTCAGAGAATTGAACAAATTCCTGTTCAAAGAGAAGTTCAAAATGATTTCTCTAGGAACTCTGCTGCCATACTTTCAGAGTCAGGATTGGCTTTGTTCTCTATATCTCAAGAATGCGTACACTGATGTTCTCATCCATCCAACTCATCAAAAGTTCCTTCACTTTCTATTTCAAGGGAAGCACTACCAATACAGGGTTCTTCCTTTTGGCCTGGCCTCAGTACCAAGGGTGTTCACAAAATGCATGGCTGTGGTGGCAGCATTTCTTCGCACCCTAGGAATATTTGTCTTCCCTTACTTAGACGACTGGCTCATTCGAGCCCCTTCAGAGCCAGAGGCCAGGGTTGCTCTCTCTCGCACAATGCGCATCCTTCAGTATTTGGGACTTGTCATAAACTTCCCAAAATCCAACCGTGCTTTCACTCAATCCCTAGAGTTTATAGGAGCTCTGCTGGATACCAGACAGACATGGGCCTACCTTCCACAGGCCTGCTGCCTTCGCATTGTGCAGTTAGCTTCCAAGCAGTGCTAAAACCTCACTTCATTGCTCGGGAGATGTTACAATTACTGGGCCACATGGCATCCACCGTGCATGTGGTTCCTTATGCTCACCTTCATATGAGGGCAGCCCAGTGGACTTTATCCACTCAATGGACTCAGGCGTCAGGATGCCTGTCAGACAAAATAGCAAACTCAGATCGCCTTATTTTGTCCCTCCAATGGTGGCAGTCGCCCCAAAACCTTTTGGTCGGGTCTCCTTTTCAGCCACCCCCACCCCAAGCCACTCTAACAACAGATGCCTCACAGGTGGGTTGTGGAGCCCACCTGAAAGTCCTCGCTACCCAGGGTACCTGGACTCCACAGGAGACCTATCTACACATCAGTCTCCTGGAACTCGGAGCAGTCTTCCTTGCTCTTCGAGTATTCCACACCCAGCTCAGCTACAAGACAGTCCTAGTTCAAACAGACAATCAAGTAACCATGTTCTGTGTGAACAAGCAGGGTGGAACAGGCTCTCTGTCGCTATGCAACAAAGCTTTGTGACTATGGGCCCTCGCCAGAGAGCATCAGATTCATCTCCTTGCGGTGTATCTTCCAGGCATTCAAAACTCTTGGGCAGACAGACTCAGTCGAGTTCTGCTTCCACACGAATGGTCTCACCATGCAGACCAGGTGGCCAAAATTTTTCAAATTTCGGGAACCCCAGACATAGACATCTTTGCAAGTCCGCTGAATGCCAAACTTCCCCGGTTCTGTTCCAGAATTCCGGCTCAGGGTTGTTAGGCCAGGGATGCTTTCCTCCTGCATTGAGGCCAGGACTTCCTGTATGCCTTTCCACCCATTCCCCTAGTTCCCAAAACCCTGTTCAAGCTTCAGAGAGACAGAGATCATATGATTCTCATAGCTCCACATTGGCTACCGCATATGTGGTACCCTCTGCTCCTATGTCTCTCTCAAGCTCCGCCTCTGGCGTTAGGATCTGCTCCAGATCTCCTTTCTCAGGAGGACGGGATGCTGTGGCATCCCAATCCTCAGTCTCTGTATGTCAGGGTCTGGTTGCTGAAAGCCTAGAACTTCATGGTCTTAACCTTTCTCAGCAGGTAAAGGATATCCTTTATGCTTCCAGGAAGCCTTCCACAAGACGCTCTTATGCTTTCAAGTGGAAAAGATTTACCATATGGTGCTCACAGAAGGGTCTTGACCCTCTTGCGATACCTCTGGAATCATTACTGGAGTATCTCCTTCATTTGTCTAATACAGGGCTTAAGACCAATTCAGTGAGAGTTCATTTGAGTGCTATTGCAGCTTCTTTCAAGCCTCTAAATGGACAACCTATTTTCTCTCATCCTCTCATAGCGAGATTTATGAGAGGCCTTCTTTTAACTAAGCCTCCCATTAAGCCACCACCGGTGGCATGGGACTTAAATCTGGTTCTTGGGCAGCTCATGAAGCTGCCTTTTGAACCATTAGCTACTACCTCTTTGAAATTCCTTTCCTGGAAGTTCATCTTTCTTATTGCAATCACATCAGCACGTCGCATCAGTGAATTGCAAGAGCTGGTGGCTGATCCTCCTTATACAAGGTTCCATCATGATAAGGTAGTCCTTAGGACTCATCCACACTTTATGCCAAAGGTGGTATCACCTTTTCATTTAAACCAAGCGGTTTACCTTCCTGTATTTTTCCCAAGTCCTCACGTCTCAAATGCAGAAAGGAATCTTCATACTTTGCACTGTAAAAGGGCTTTGGCCTTTTACTTGCAAAGGACACAGCAGCATAGAAAGTTCTCTCAACTCTTTGTTGCTTTTGATCCTAGTTATTTGGGACTTCCAGTCTCCAAAAGAACACTGTCCAGCTGGATTGCACAGTTTATTTATTTTGCCTATGAGAGTAAGAACCTTCCTCTTGAAGGCCATGTCACAGCCCACAATGTGAGAGCCATTGCAGCCTCTGTGGCTCATCTTCATTCTGTGTCTATCGACGACATCTGTCGAGCAGCAACTTGGGCTTCGGTTTATACCTTCACAGCCCATTACTGCTTAGACAAGGACTTCCGCCGGGATGCCTTGTTTGGTCAGGCTGTTTTTCAACACCTGTTCCATACTTAATCAACTCCTACCCACCATCCCTGGTAGGATGCCAGAGATCCATGGGGGGAAGTGGAGCCCTTTCACAGGGGCACACAACTTCTGGGGCCTTCTCCCTGGCATCTGCAGCTAGGGAGTCCCCATATATGAAGACTACATTCCTGCTTGTTCCTGGAGATAGCATAGTTACTCACCTGTAACAGGTGATCTCCGCGAACAGCAGGAATTTAGTCTTCACAACCCACCCACCTCCCCTAGGAGTTGTATCTCCCTATCTCTCTCTCTTTCTCTCTTTCCCTCTCTCTTTGTCTATAAACTCAACTGGAGAGGGACAGTTGGGAAAGGCGGGAAGGCAGCACGCAGGCACTGTGGGATGCTCCCAAAATCTTTTTTATTGGACGATACCCATATGTGAAGACTAAATTCCTGCTATTCCCGGAGATCACCTGGTGAGTAACTATGCTTTGCTGGGGAAGAAGCTGTAGTTACAGTGGCACCCCGTATGGATGCATAGGTCTTACTCTGCCTTATTTTTTAACTTCTTAGTATAAGGGAGTGTCTCCTTTATCTTTGGCAATATTTCCTGGAGCCTTCCAGATTTCCTATTGTTTGTGCTCTGAAGGAATGGTTTCTCTATTTCTTTAAGTATTTCTTTGTATAATATATTTTTTTATTTATAAAAGTTTCAATACCTATTTACAAAGAAAAAACAAAAATACACTAATATTATTTAGCATATATACATAACAATCCACATCAAGGAGAAGCCCCATAAAATACATAAAGAAAATAACCAGATTACAGGCACTGGAAATTTAACATCATGCTCAATGTACATAGTCAAGAGCATAATATAATATTAAACATATTAATTCTTTTGTTTAAGAAAATTTAACAACTGATTCACTTCAAAAAGCACATAGCGTTTACCCTGGAAAACTACATGATATTTACAAGGAAACTTAAGATAGAATAAGGCACCAAGAGCCACCACACGAGGGCGGACCTCTAAAAAGGCTTTACGCCGCCCCTGTGTAGCCCTAGAAACATCTGGAAATATCTGAATAGGTTGACCACAAAATTTTTCAGTTTTCCTCTGGAAATAAGTTCGAAATATTCTGTCTTTATCCAACTGCATAACAAATGTAACTAACAATGTATCTCTTAAAACAATATCATCAGTGGAGGACTCTAAAGTGGAAGATGCTAACTGATCATACTGTGCCTCCCCCACTTTCTCCAAATCTTTAACCACTTTCCTCTTTGGAACATAATATATTTGAGACACCTGAATGTTATCCACACCATTAAATAATAAAAGTTCCTTAAGATATTTCTGAAAGAGAATTAGAGGAGAAAGATAATGAGTCCGAAGAAAATTTAATAAACATAAGTTCTTGGAATGTAAGGAATTCTCCAACAGTTCATCCTGTCGATGCAATGAACGAAAATCCTGAGTAAATGTAGCCAGGACACACCATTGAGAGGAGAACTGATTCTCATGAGATCCAGAAACTTTCTCCAATAATGACAAACGAACATCATGATCAGACAACTTTGTAACTGTTTCCCTCGAGAACGTTGCTTCTTTCTGCAAAGAAACCCCCAGTGCCGATTCCATATGCAAAAGAATTGACCAAATATCCCTTAAAAATACTTAAGCAGGAGGCACCAGGGATTCACCAAAGGAGGCGAAAGAAATTACCGAAGGGAGAGGGGGTGGCATGTTTTCTGGAGCAGAATCAAGTTTCAAGAAGGAATCAAAGTAAAGCGGAACCGGTTCCCTCCATCCCTACTTCATCAGGGAGGGAGTGCATACCGGGACCAAGAATAACAGACTCTTGGCTGGGCTGAACTAAACCCATATCACTAGCAGAGGGAGAAGAAAATGCAGTACTCACGGTTGATACATTCACCGAATCAGGAGTTGACGGCACCACTGAGGTCAGAGGATTCCCCACACAAACATGGGCATCCATCGGACCTATTACTTTGACCTCCTTCAACTGTGCGGGTTGCGGGTAGTGCTTCCTTCTCTTCCCCATTACAGGACACACCTCTGCACCGAAGGGGCACCAAAGGGGCGGGACCTGCCCTTTTGGTCATGCCCCTTCGGGCACGTGCCCGCTACCGCGTCCCACCCAATCGAGAGCTAGGCACACAGGCACCAGAGCCAATCCAGTCAAACAGTCCAGGTAGGAAGGAAATGAAGCTACTCGGTGTCTTATGGCACTCCTCAAATCCAGCCACCCAATCGGGAGCTAGGCATGCAGGCACCAGAGCCAGTCCAATCAAATAGTCCAGGTAGGAAGGAAATGAAACTGCTCTGTATAATATATTTCAACAATGATGTTGATCATTCAAGTGTATACCTGAATGTAAATGTATAACCAAATAAAAATATAAATGATAAAAGGTTAGGGCTCTTCAACTTTGAAAAGAGATGGCTGAAGGGAGGTATGATAGAGGTCTATAAATTAATGAATGGAGTAGAATGGGTTTATGTTTATTGCAACTTGATAGAATGCCTTTAGTTTGACATATCAAAGTGGTTTACACCAAAATACACATAAAAATACAGCAATAAAATAAAAAATGAAACAATTAAAGCAAAACACCCACAGCAAACATTCACAAAGGAAAAAACAGCACAGAATAGAAGAGATATCCGTGGCCCTCATCCTCGCCCTCCCCCAGAAGCTTGCTCAAAAAATGTCTTCAACAGCTTCTTAAAGGACTTTGCTGAATTAGCCTGATGTATGTAAAGAGGAATCGAATTCCATAACCATGGGGCTACAAAAGAAAACATTGACCACCTAAAAGAAAACATTGACCATTGACCAAAGGACTGGAGAGAGGCTCATGTGGTGCCTTTACACAAAAGCGGAAGTAAGGATGTGGTTGAAAACTACAGGCCGGTTAGTTTAACTTCGGTGGTGAGTAAATTATTGGAAACGCTGCCGAAAGAGAAAATAGTGAGGTTTCTGGAGTCCAGCGGATTACAGGATCCGAGGCAGCATGGATTCACCAGAGGCAGGTCTTGTCAGACAAATCTGATTGATTTCTTTGACTGGGTGACCAGGGAGTTGGACCGAGGGAGAGCTCTAGATATGGTGTATTTAGATTTCAGTATCCTTTGACACTGTTCCTCACAGGCGACTTATAAACAAACTGAGCACCCTAGGGATGGATCCTGAAGTTACTGCTTGGGTTAGAAATTGGTTGGGTGGGAGGCGACAAAGAGTACAAGTAAATGGAGCTCACTCTGAGGAGAAGGATGTTACTAGTGGTGTTCCCCAGGGATCTGTCCTTGGTCCGATTCTTTTTAACATCTTTGTTAGTGATATAGCGGAAGGGCTGTCGGGTAAGGTTTGCCTCTTTGCGGATGATACCAAAATCTGCAATAGAGTAGACACCCAGGAAGGTGTAGATAACATGAGGAGGGTTCTAGCTAAGCTTGAAGAATGGTCTAGAATTTGGCAGCTGGGATTTAATGTTAAAAAATGTAAGGTCATGCACTTGGGCTGCAGCAATCCAAGGGAGCAATATAGTATGGGGGGGTGAAGTACTTTTGTCCACTAAAGAAGAGCGGGACCTAGGCGTGGTTGTGTCTGATGATCTTAAAGTAGCTAAACAGGTAGAAAGGGCGACGTCAAAAGCTAGAAGGATGCTTGGTTGCATATGGAGAGGAATAGCTAGCAGAAAAAAGGAGGTGATAATGCCTCTCTATAAGTCTTTGGTGCGACCTCATTTGGAGTATAGTGTACAATTCTGGAGACCGCACCTTCAAGAGGATGTGAACAGGATGGAGTCGGTGCAGAGGGTGGCTACTAAAATGATTAGTGGGCTTCATTATAAAGCATATGAGGACAGACTGAAGGATCTTAATATTTATATCTTAGAGGAAAGGCGGGATAGAGGTGATATGATTGAGATGTTTAAATACCTCCGTGGCATAAATGTTCAGGGAGAGAGCCTCTTTCGATTGAAAGCAAGTTCTGTTACGAGGGGACATGGGATGAGGGTGAAGGGAGATAGATTCAGGAGTGATATGCGGAAATATTTCTTCATGGAAAGAGTAGTGGATCCATGGAATAGTCTCCCAGTGGAGGTGGTAGAGATGAGACAGTAACTGAATTCAAAAAGCATGGGACAAACACAGAGGATCTCTAAAGGTAAAAAGGGGACTGTTGTAGTTGTTATGGAAGGACAGACTAGATAGGCCATGTGGTCTTTTTCTGTCGTCATGTTTCTATGTTTCTAGTAGATTCCAGACATGCAAGGGGACCACGAGGTGACTTTGAGATTTGTGACCACAAAGATCGAGTGGACACATACACAAGCAAAGTATCGGCGAGATAGGAAAGAAGGCTGAAATAATGAGCCTTAAAACCAAAGAAAGTAAATTTAATTTAATCTGGTAAGACACCGGTAACCAATGCTGAGATTTCAGTAAAGGAGTAACATGATCAGAAAACTGTGACTGAGTAACAAGCTTAACAGCCACGTTCTGCATCCTTTCAAGATGCTGTAAAGAAGCCACACTCAGGCCATGTTAGAGTGAATTACCATAGTCCAGCCGACGAATCACTAATGTGAAAACTAGTGTAAGGAACACAGGTTGATTCAAATAGGGCCCAGGAGTCCATATTACATGCAAAAAAATAGAAACAGCTCTTCATCGTAGCCAAAACCTGAGAAAAGAAAGTAAGCTGTGTATCAAAAATAAAACCCAATATCTTGAGTTGTGATACTATCAATAAAGGCTGACCCTCCAAAACAGGTGGCAGCACCACTGGGGGTGCCCTAGACATGTTCCACAAAGCCTGACATTTTCCAGGATTCAGCTTCAGGTGATGATTTAAAAGCAAATGGGAATCATGGGTTGCCGGTGTCAGTCCGGGCAGTGTCTTCTGAAGGCTCTCCACCAAAGAGCCTGACGTTATCGGTGGCATCATCTGGCAATGATACGAACCGTGGGTAAGACCCACAGTCACCGGCATCAGAGCTCCCGGTGTGATGCCAAGGGTGATGGCTAGGAGTGGCCCTCTAAGCTGCCCTGCTGGGAGAAAACACCATCGGTGTCGGGAGATTGACCCCCCTGTCTCCCGAGTCCATCCTCATCAAAGATGCCCCCTTGACGGGACTGGCATCTTGCCCGAAGCCTTTGGTGCCCACGCCGGTGGCTGCGGAGCCCTCTGGTCTTGAGGTCAGAAAGGCAGCCCTCGAAGCATAACCTTGCTGCCTTCTTGGCCCAAGAGCAGGGTTCGATGCCCAGTTCCTCCAGGTCATCGGTCCCAACCGCCGGCCCCTCCACCATGAGGTGTCGCCTGAAGTCGTGGAACCGGTCCTCGAGTGCCATCGGCTTCGAGATGACTCCCATCTCTGATCTCTGTCCTGTTAGGGATGGAGGACTTACCCCACCAGCATCTCCAGGTCAGAGCACAGGGGCTCCAGGGCCCTCAAGGTGCTGGTGTCCCGGCGAGGTTCTGATGCCTGTAGGGTCCTTGAGGTCTCCTCTGACTCTGTTGGAATGGGAGACTGATGATGAGTCTCCCGATACCCGCCTCCATTGGAATGTCCCTTCAGACCCCTTCCCTCCGTAGGACTGACGCAGGTTCACTTCCAGAGACCTTTCCTTCTTGGAGTTCATAAGGGAAATGATGAAGGCCTTGGCCTTCCCTTTGGAGCCTGAGGAGGATCCTCTGGCGGAGGACCTTGAGATCCTCCAGTATGATGAGGCCCCTTTGAAGGAGCTTTTCCGGAGTTGATTCTCAAGATATTCAATTTTTTTGAAAGCCACAGTCCTATCCATCATTTGGGCCCACTGCAATGGGTTCAGGAGAAGTTGGTCCATGTCCCCTTCTAGGAAGAGAATCTCTTAGGCAAGCCCGTGATGGACAAGGCTGCTGAGTTGGAGTCAGAGTTCCTGATCGAGGTTCAGGCTCGCCAAGAAAACTGTTGGAAGGCTTTGGGGGGAAAAAGCCCCTTTACCTGAAGAGGAGGAAGGCTTATGGAAGCTACCCCCAATACGTGGCCTTCCCAGCTCTCCAACAGTGCCAGCAGGTCAAGGGCCCAAGCCTCAGGTGGCGCCCCACCCTCAACTTGGAGGGGGCTTTTGACTCCTTGGGCATAGCCTCTCCTCCCCCAGGAGGTCTAGCCCCACAACTCATGGAGGGGCATCTGGTGTCCTATGCTAGTAGGTGGTCCAGCATCACCACAGACACCTGAGCCCTCCAGATGGTGGGAGAGGGCTACCTCTTCCATTTCAATCAGGCACCTCCCCTGCTCTTCCAGGGGAGCACCCGATGACTCCCCTTCACTGAGACCTACTCCAGTGAGAGCTTGCCAGGCTTCTGGCTGACAAGGCAGTGGAACTAGTCCCACCCCACCTCAAGGGTGAGGGGCTCTACTTTCGGTACTTCCTGGTTCCCAGGCATACCGTTGGCTTTCGCCGTATTCTGGATCTTTGAGATCTCAACAGATGAAGGAGAAGTTCAGAATGCTCTCCCTTGGAACGTTGTTACCCTGATTTGCTATGCTCCTTAGATCTCAAGGATGCGTACACGCACATCCTCATCCATCTGTGCCTACGGCAGTACCTCGCTTTGTCATCATTACTAGTACAGAGTCCTACCCTTCTGCCTGGGTTCCGCCTCAAAGGTGTTTACCAAGTGCCTGATAGTAGTCGCCGCCCACCTGAGAATGCAGTGGGTGTTTGCCTTTCTCTACTTGGACAACTGGCATGTCAAAGGCAGCACAGCTGTCGAAGTCCAGCAAGCAGCATGCCACACCATTCTTACTCTGGAGCACCTGGGGTTTGTCATCAACTATCTCAAGTCCCACTTGCAGCTTGCTCAACACATAGAGTTCATAGGGGTGTTGCTGGATACGGTCCAGGCCAGAGCCTTCCTCCCTCTTGACAGGGCCCAGCACCTAGCAGCCCCCCTCACAAGGGAGGTTTCAGAGCTGGAATTCAGCCTCTGCCCGGCTCGTGCTGCACTTGCTGGGGCACATGGCCTCGACTGTATATGTCACAACCAGCGTCAGACCCAATGGGCCGTCTGCTCCCAGGCAAAAGGGTACCTACAGGACAGAATGACCGTCACCCATCCCCTCACTGAGTCCCTCAGCTGGTGGCAACAGCTGCTTAACCTGCTGGCAGGAATGCCCTTCCAGGCCCCGACCCCTCAGAGAGTCCTCACCACGGATGCCTCCAAGTTGGGCTGGAGGCCCACTGCGGCAACCTCCACACTCAGGACCTGTGGTTAGCAATGAAGGGCCTCCAGCAGATGAATTTCCTAGCGCTCCAAGCCATTGCTTATTCTCTGAGCTTTTCAGCACCACCTTCGAAAACAGTCCGTTCTGATTCAGACAGACAACCAGGTGGTAGTGATCTATGTCAACAAGCAAGGGGGCAGGGGGTCATCCTTCCTGTGCTGGGAAGCAGTCTGGCTCTGCACTTTTGCCAGCAAGAGTGGGATGCTCCTCAGGGCTATGTACCTCTCCGGCCAAGACAATGCTCTGGCAGACCGACAGAGCTGGGTCCTCCAGGCCACGAGTGGTGACTGGACCCACAGATGGCCAACCGACTGTTCTGTCGCTGGGGCCTTCCTGTGATAGATCTCTTGGCCAGCCCCACAAAAACTCAGCTGCCCCTCTTCTGCTCCAGGTCACTGTACCCCTCCCACGTGGCGGCCGATGCATTTCTCTTTCCATGGACGGAAGGTCTTCTCTATGCCTATCCTCCCACACCGCTCATTGGGTCCGGCTCGACCCACCCTAATCCTCATAGCCCTCCAAGTGGCCCTGGCAGCCATGGTTTCCCCTGTTCCTCAGCCTGTCTCAGATGCCCCCCAGTGCCCCTGAGGACCGACCTGGACCTGCTCTTGCAGGACGGCGCTCTCCTGCACTCCATCCTGGGGTCCCTGGCCCTGACGGCATGTCTGCTGAAAGAGTAGCCTTGGCCCAGTTTGAGTTGCCCAGGGAGGTAGAAGAGGTCCTGTTGGCATCAGGCAAGGATTCCACTCGGCAGGTGTATGCTTTCAAGTACATTATCTGTCTATCTAAGCTAGCCCCAACCTTGTGGGGGGAGGGGGGAATTAACAACCAGTACCGAAGCTCTTGCCAGGACACTTGTGACTGGGTCTGAGAAATTGTCTCCGAAACAACACAAAGTCAAAGTATGGCAAAGGTCCAATGTTATCTGAGATGAACTGCGTGGTCACACCGAGCTGCATGTCTGTGGGAGAGTTTCACTCTTTCCTGAGGTTTTGCCCTTGGATACTATCTGACTTTCCAGCGAGAGAGACAGGCCAGCAAAACAGTCTATGTCAGAAGTTAAAGTTCCCAGGTGGTCTGTCAGCTTCTGTATGTTCCAGAGTGCTGCAGTTGTTTTTCTGGTCTGCGTCTGTCTTCTGGGTTGCGTCTGTGTTCTGACCCTCCATGTCCAGTGTATAATTCTTTGTCCTGATGGCCTGGTGATTGGTTGGTCTCAAAACATGTATGTCGTCTTCAGCAAATCTGATAACAGCTAATAGGCGGTCCTTTTGCAAACAAAGGTCCATCGTGCTCGAAAGTTGCTGGGATGTCAGTCCATACATTGTGGTGAATGCTAGTAGCACAGTGAAGGTCTCAGTAATGATGTTCTGCACGTAGTCAGCTGGAATAATACTTCCCCTGTGAAGCACATAAACTTGTAGAATTGCTTGATCTGCAAGTTTTAATACTGAGTTATAATAAAACAGGTATCCATTTTGTTTAATTCATTCTTTGGTTCAGAGCAGGCTCCATCTTGTAACAGGAAGCCATGCTGTTTGGTTCAGACATTAGTTTCTGAACAGGTACCAGCCCTACAGCTATGGCCTCAAAACGTGCTCATGTGTCTTCCGTTTCAGCCTGCTCTGCACCAATGTGTCCTGACCATGGATGCCTCCAAGATGGGCTGGGGAGCCCATCTCAATGGCCTGCGCACACAGGGCCCATGATCGGATCAAGAGAGCCTGCATCAGATCAACCTCTTGGAGCTCTATGCCACTGCAAACGCACTTCAAGCATTTCAGGAGCAGTTGAGTAACCAGATTGTCGTCATTCAGATGGATAATCAAGTTGCAATGTTCTACATCAACAAGCAGGGCAGCATGAACTCATACCTCCTTTACTGGGAAGCTGTATGTCTCTGGAAGTTCGCCATCTCCCAGGGCATGACCCCCAGAGTCATGTATCTTCCCGGGGAACTCAGTATCCTGGTGGACTGTCTCAGCAGGGTCCTTCAGCCACATGAGTAGACCCTCACAGAGCTTTGGCCTGCCGCATTTTCCAGATGTGGGGCACACCGTTCGTAGACCTATTTGTGATGCCAGACCATTCCCAGGTGCCACAGTTCTGCTTCAAGATACCCTGCAGCACTCAGATAGCATCCAATGCTTTTCTGCTGGACTGGAGCCAAGGTCTGCTTTTTCCCTATCCACCTATCCTACTAGTGGCCAAAACCCTGTTCAAGCTTCAGGTGGACAGGAGTGCATGGTTCTCATAACACCGCACTGGCCCAGATAGCCCTTGTTTCTCCAGGACCAAGCAGGAAGTCAGTCCTCACATATGGGTGACGTCGGCGCTGACGGAGCCCTCGCGGAGCAATTTCCCCAGCTTTCAAAGAAAGCCTTTGGGAATTGCAGCGTGCATGCGTGGTCCCCTTCCCGCCCAAGGGTGCCATCTTGCTCAGTCTTCTTTTTTCCGCGGAGCCCTACAGACGCTGTTTGTGATAGCAGCTGAAAAAGTTGATTTTATTTACTATTCTTTTCTCGGTTCGACGCCGGATCCTTTTCCCGCTCGGACCCGATACGCCGGTATCGAGTCCGTTCGTTATTTTTTCGGTTTTTGTCCTTCGTGACTAGCGTTCGCGCCATTTTTTCCTTTTTCACTGGCAGCCCTGTCTTTTGACCTTGCAGGGGCCCTTTTTCCCCCGATGGCTGCCAGCGGGTTTAAAAAGTGTGATCGGTGCAAGAAACTTATGTCTCTTACCGACACACACGACTGCTGCCTCCGCTGCCTCAGACCCGATCATGACCCGATGATCTGTGGTCCGTGTGGCAAAATGTCCTCAAAAGCATTGAGGAGTCGGCAGCATCAAAGAGAACGAATCTTCTCTGACTCCGCGTCCGGCCGGGCCCGGACCTCGTCAGAGGCTTCGACGTCCCGGGACTCCGGTCCTGAGCATCGTCGGAGTTCCTCTGAGCGGGGGTCTCCTGCCCGGGAACATCATAGGAAGAAGAAACCCGCGAGGGCGGCGTCGGTGGACGCTCCTGGTTCCTCGAGGGCCAGGTCGCATAGCCCCGATAGCCGTCCCAGGTCCTCGGAGTCGGAGAGGCCTTCGAAACATCCTCGACTCGAGATGGAGTCTCCTGGACACGTGAGTACTGTAGTCCTCGTGGACTCACCTCCGAAGGAGCTGACGTCGGGCCCGACGCGGTCGGGGCCCGAGTCGGGGGCTGCTGGGTCTCCTGAGCTCGGACTCAGGTTGACGGCCTTGGAGAGCAGTTTCGCTGCCTTCATGGACCAGCAGTGGGCATTGATCGCTGGCCTCGCCGGTGCATCTGCCCCTACCACCGGGACGTCGACGTCCAAGTCGACCCTGGAGACCGAGCCGATCCTCGAGTCCATGCGAGCTCGAGTCGATCCTCGGTCACGGTCTCCCTCGGCCTCCCATTCGGGACCGAGGTCGTCGACACCGGCCTTGGCGTCGGGGCGGAGGGCATCGGTGTCCGCCCGACCGGAGCCGCTCGATTCCTCCACCGAGGAGTCAGGCTGGGAGACAGAGGACGACGAGTCCCCAGGTACTTTTCGGAGTCTGTGCGTCCCATCGGACTCGCCTGAGTCCGAACCTCGGAGACGGTCCCCCCCCCCGGAAAACACCCGGTTCTCGGACTTCGTGCGGGATATGGCCAAGGCCTTGGCATTCCCCACGGATCCCGAGGAGGAGCCGAAGAGCTCGATGCCCTCCAGTATGACTCTCCCCGAAGGAGGCCTTTACTGTACCGGTTCCTCCGATGCTGGAGCGACTTCTCTTCTGCATGTGGGAGAGCCCGGTGTCAGCGCCGGTGTAAAGCAAGCGGGTCGATTCCATTTATCGAGTCCGCAAGAGCCCCGGGTTCCAAAAGGCACAACTACCGCACCATTCCATGGTGGTGGAATCGGCCATGCTTCGACTCAAGAGTCAGAAGATGCACTCCTCGGTGCCTCCCGGCCGGGAGGCCCGGAACCTGGATGCCCTCAGTAGGAAGTGCTTCCAGGGCTCTGTGCTTGCTTGTCGAGTCCAGACCTACCAGCTCTACATGGGCATGTATCTCCGAGACCTGGCAAAGGAGATTGCCGGGTTCTCTGCTGGTCTCTCTGAGGAACCTTTGCAGAGGTTCCAGGCCTTGTCCACTGGTATTCGGGAGTGCTCAAAGTTTATCTCTCGAGCAGCCTACGATGGCTTCGAAGCATCGGCTCGGGTAGCCGGAGCCGGCATCGGTGCCCGCTGACAGGCTTGGCTTCAGTCGTCCGACCTCGAGCCATGGGTACAGGACAAGTTGGTCGATGTCCCCTGTAGAGGTGAAAACCTCTTTGGCAAGCCCATGGCTGAAAAGGCTGCACAGATCGAGACCGAGACTCTGACCAGGACTCGGCTGTCCAGAAAGACCTCTGCCCCTTCTCAGAAGAAGAAGGGCTCGGGGAAAAAGCCCTTTTACCCGAGGAAGGCGGCTGCCTATAAACACTACCCTCATTATCAGGCCTCAGCAGCTCCCCAACAGGGTCAGCAGGCCAAGGGACGGGGTAATGGGTCCTGTAGGCAGCAGGCCCCCAAGCCCACAACACCGGCCCCTGCTCAGCAGGGTGAGGGTTTTTGACTCCATCAGCATAGCCTCTTCCCCTCCGCTGGTTTCTCTCAGCACAGGAGGCCGGCTGGTCCACTTTGCCTACAGGTGGTCAACCATCACCTCAGATACCTGGGTGCTTCATATAGTTCAAAAAGGCTATCTTCTACACTTTCACCAGGTATCTCCCTCCTACTTTCCAGGGGAGCCTCCAAGACTCCCTCTGCACAGGGACTTACTCCTTCAGGAGTTAGCAAGTCTTCTTCAGGAACAGGCTGTGGAACCAGTGCCCCACCACCTGAGAGGTCACGGCTTTTATTCCAGGTACTTTCTGATACCAAAAAGAACAGGAGGCCTCAGACCCATCCTGGACTTGCGAAACCTCAACAAGTTCCTGGCAAGGGAAAAGTTCAAGATGCTTACCCTTGGAATCCTGCTGCCCTACCTCCAGCAGGGAGACTGGCTATGCTCCTTAGACCTAAAGGATGCCTATACTCACATCCTTATTCATCCAGACCACAGACAATATCTCGGGTTTGTTGTGGGAGGAAATCATTACCAGTACAGAGTACTGCCCTTTGGCCTATCCTCCGCCCCCAGGGTGTTCACCAAATGCCTAGCAGTGGTGGCAGCCTATCTAAGACTTCAGGGCCTTTTTGTGTTTCCGTACCTGGACGACTGGCTCATCAGAGCCCAGTCTTCCCAAGAGGCCACTCAGGCCACTCATCGCACTGTGACTCTACTCCAGCACTTGGGATTTGTCATAAACTTCGCAAAGTCCACTTTGCTCCCCTCTCAAAATCTCGAATTCATAGGCGCCAGGTTGAACACACTTCAGGCGCGGGCCTTCCTGCCTCTAGACAGGGCCCACAGGCTCATTGATCTCGCCAGCCACTTTCACAGCAATTCCCTGGTCTCTGCCAGGCAATTTCTGAGACTGCTCGGCCATATGGCTTCCACGGTCCATGTGACCCCCAATGCCCGCCTGAACATGCGACCTGCTCAGTGGTGCCTTCGCACTCAATGGCATCAGGCCACGGGGAGCCTGGCGGACTCATACAGGTGTCCGACCTGCTGGTCTCTTCTCTGCGGTGGTGGCTTCATCTGCCAAACCTGGTGCTGGTAGTGGATTTTCAATCTCCTCCGCCTTCTCAGGTGCTGACAACCGATGCTTCTCTCCTGGGTTGGGGAGCACATTGCCAAGGGACATGTACTCAAGGTCTCTGGACTCCTTGAGAGTCTGCTCAGCAGATAAACGTCCTGGAGCTCAGAGCCATCCACCTAGCTCTGAGAGCCTTCTCCCACCTCACTTCTCACCAGTCTGTGCTGGTCCAGACGGACAATCAAGTTGCAATGTTCTACGTGAACAAACAAGGAGGCACAGGCTCCTTCCTTCTCTGTCAGAAGGCACAAAAACTGTGCTCTTGGGCCGTCCTTCACGGCATCCTCCTCAAAGCTGTCTATCTCCCAGGTCAAGAAAATTACCTGGCAGACAAGCTGAGCAGGATCCTCCAACCCCACGAGTGGAGATTGGATCCATTGGTGGTTCAGTGGATCTTTCTCAAGTGGGGCCTCCCCACCATGGATCTATTTGCCAGTCCTATGAACCGGCAGCTTCCCAAATTCTGCTCTCGACAACCGCATCCTCTGAGTAGCGGCGGATGCTTTTCTGATTCCATGGTCCACAGGCCTCTTGTATGCCTTTCCTCCCATGCCATTGGTGTCTCGGATGCTCTTCAAGGTTCTCAGAGACAGAGCCTCGATGATCCTAGTGGCTCCCCGGTGGCCGAGACAGCCCTGGTTCCCGCTTCTGATGCAGCTGGCGGTGGACAGTCCTCTTCCTCTGGGGTTTCAACCCGATCTCCTGTCACAGGATCAGGGGACTCTCCTATACCCCAACCTCCGGTCCCTTCATCTGATGGCCTGGCTGCTGAAAGGGTAGTCCTTGCTCCCCTCCTGCTGCCTAGGGAGGTGGAAGAGGTCGTCTTGGCCTCCAGGCGGCCCTCCACCCGGAAGTCCTACGCTCTTAAGTGGCGTCGGTTCTCCGTGTGGTGTGCTCAGCAGTCTGAGAATCCCTTCTCCTGCTTGGTGGCAGTGGTCTTGCAATATTTGATTTACCTCTCCAATCTGGGCCTTAAGTCCAACTCTGTCAGGGTCCACCTCAGTGCTCTCTCACGCGCCGGTGGATGGCAAGCCTTTTTCCAACCACCCTTTGGTGGCTCGTTTTCTCCGAGGCCTCCTTCTCCTTAAGCCTCCTTTGCGCCCTCCAGCCCCTGAATGGGATCTGAATGTGGTCTTGCAGCGGATTACCTGTCCGCCCTTTGAACCTATGGCTACCTGCCCTCTTCGTTTTCTTTCCTGGAAAACCTTGTTTTTGGTAGCCCTTACCTCTGCTAGGCGCGTTAGTGAACTGCAGGCCCTAGTGTCTGATAATCCTTACACTAGGTTCTACAGGAATAGGGTAGTTTTACGGACTCACCCTAAGTTTCTTCCAAAAGTGGTTTCTCCTTTTCATCTCAACCAGGAGGTGGTTCTTCCGACCTTCTTTCCCAGGCCGCACTCCAGCCGGTCTGAAATGGTCCTGCATACCCTGGACTGTAGGAGGGCCTTGTCCTTCTACCTTGACCATACGCGGGAGCATAGGAGGGCTGTTCAGCTCTTCGTTTCTTTTGACCCCAATAAATTGGGGCTTCCTGTCTCCAAGCGTGCTTTATCCATATGGATCGCTGACTGTATCGCCTGGGCTTATGGGGCAGCCGGCCTCTCGTTGGAGGGTCGAGTCACGGCTCATCGTGTCAGGGCGAAGGCTGCGTCAGTGGCTTATCTCCGCTCTGTTCCGTTGGCTGACATCTGCCGGGCCGCTACTTGGTCTTCAAGCCAGACTTTTGCGGCCCATTACTGCCTGGAGAGTGAGTCCCGCAGGGACAGTGCTTTTGGTCAGGCAGTCCTCCATAATCTCTTTGAGGTTTAGGCAACTCCTACCCTCCGGCCCTGGTGTTGGGCTACCGGTCGGGGCTGTTTTCAGAGAAGATTCCTTCCTTCTGTACTACTGAGCTAGAGGGAGCTCATTTTTCCGCTTGAGGTCTCCGGTAGCCTTAAGCTAGGGAGTCCCATATGTGAGGACTGACTTCCTGCTTGGTCCTGGAGAAAGAGTAGTTACTCACCTATAACAGGTGTTCTCCAGGAGCAGCAGGAATCAGTCCTCACAACCCTCCCTCCTCCCCTTGGAGTTGCAGTCCTATCATTTCGTTTTTGTTAATTTTTTTGCTGTCTTTTAGCTATGTCATCAGACTGAGCAAGATGGCACCCTTGGGCGGGAAGGGGACCGCGCATGCGCGCTGCAATTCCCAAAGGCTTTCTTTGAAAGCTGGGGAAATTGCTCCGTGAGGGCTCCGTCGGCGCTGACGTCACCCATATGTGAGGACTGATTCCTGCTGCTCCTGGAGAACACCTGTTACAGGTGAGTAACTACTCTTTCTTCTTTTCCTCCGCCTATCTCGGAAGCAGCCCCTCAGGCTCGGCTGCGATCCGGACCTGATATCTCAGGACGATGGGTCTCCTCTTCATCTCAGTGTCTGTTCCCTCGCCTTCATGGCATGGATGCTAAGCAGTTAGTTCTTGCAGAGCTTCACCTACCTGACGAGAGAGAGAATGTACTCTTTGCTTCACACAAGGACTCCACACATTGTTCCTATGCTTTCAAATGGCGCAGGTTCTCCATCTGGTGTGCTAAGTGGGCATTGGACCCCTTCTCTTGCACTATGAAGGCGCTGCTGACTTACCTGCTCCACCTTTCTGACTCTGGTCTCAAATCAAATTCTGTGTGAGTTCATTTAATCACAGTGCCTGCTCACCATCACGGGTCTGATGGTAAAACCATCTTCGCTCATCCACTCTTGGGCTGCTTTATGAGAGATCTCTTACTCTTGTGTCCCCCTGTCAAGCCCCTGCCTGTGGCGTGGGACCTTAACGTGGTGTTGGGGCAGCTTCTCTCTGCTCTCTTCGAGACACTCATCTCCTGCTTGCTGAAATTCTTCACCTGGAAGGTCATCATCTTGATAGCAGTCACTTCTGCACGCAGAGATAGTGAACTGCAGGCACTGCTAGCACATCCTCCATACATGAGATTTCATCACAATAGAGTGGTTTCCGGACTCGTCCTAAATTCTTCCCTAAGATAATCTCTGCCTTTCATCTGAACCAGTCAGTGGTACTGCCCACCTTTTTTCCTAGACTTTATGCCAGCAGGGCTGAGACTTCTTTACACACATTGGATTGTAAGAGAGCACTGGCTTTCTGTTTGGAACGGACGAAAGCCCACTGGCATGCCTCCCAGCTCTTTGTCTCTTTTGACCCCAATACACGCAGCGGTGCGGTTTCCAAGCGCATCTTTTCCCTTTAGTTTGTAGGCTGCATCTCCTTTGCTTATGCTCAGACAGGTTTGAGCCTGGAACTTCATGTCACAGCTCATAATGTCCACTCCGTGGCTGCTTCTTTGACAAACTTGTGCTTGGTTTCCGTTGTGGAGTTCTGTAGGGCTGCTACGTGGTTTATTGTCCACACTTTCATGGCCCATTACTCTCTGGATGGGGATTCCTGGCATGACAGCAATTTCGGCTAAGCCTTATTACAGCACCTGTTTGGGACTTACTGTAGATTCAGCTTCTTCCCACCAGCACTAGTGTCTGTCCAGGCTTCCATAGAGTCGTCCTGATGTTGATATCCTTGCTGGACACCAACTCTCGGAACCCTACAGAGATCACATACACTGTTTCTCTCTGTTCATTTTCTGGTTGCCCCTTTGGACTTTTTTATAGTTTTTTTATCAGTAGCCTGTAGCTTTGGAGTCCCATATGTGAGGACTTACTTCCTACTTGTTCCCGCAGAAAGCATAATTACTCACCTGTAGCGGGTGTTCTCCAGGAACAGTAGGAATAAGTCCTCACAACCCTCCCTCCTCCCTGTGAAGCTTTCTTTTTTGGCTTGATTAAGCTATGTTGTCATACTGAGGTAAGATTGCTCCTTTGGACGGGAAGACAGGAACGCATGCATGGTGGAGCTCCCAAGAGTTACTTATGAAGGCTGGAGAGTATTCCCGTATGGGCTCAGTTTGTGACGTCACCCTTATGTGAGGACTTATTCCTGCTGGTCCTGGAGAATACCTGCTACAAGTGAGTAAATACACTATACTGTCGCTTCATTGCGTGCCCCTTTCTGCTTTTTGGAGAAGTAAACAATTGATCTACATTTACCCATTCCACTCCATTCATTATTTTATAGACCTCTATCATATCGTCAATCAGCTGTCTTTTTTTCCAAGCTGATGAGCCCTAACCTTTTAAGCCTTTCTTAATAGGAGTATCCTTCCATCCTCTCTATCAGTTTGATTGCTCTTTTCTAATTCTGCTATATCCTTTTTTAGATATGGCAACCTGAACTGCATGCAATATTGAAAGTGTGGTCACACCATGGAGCGATAGAGCCATTATAATATTCTTGGTTTTATTTTATTTTCCTAGCATTCTATTTGCTTTCTTGGCCACTGCTGCATACTAGACAGAGAGTTTCCAGGTATTATACATGATGTCGCCTAGATGGTTTTCTAGGCGGTGATTCCTAATGTGAAACGTGTCTTGTAACTCTAATTTGGGTTGTTCTTCCCTAAGTGCAGGTATTTTCCATAGCAGGATTGATAAGGCACACATTCCCTCCTATCTTCCTGAGAGTTGCTTGCGTTTTGGAGTTTTGGAACTATCTGAGGAGCTGAAGTGAATGCTTCATGTGTGAAGGGCCATGTATGATCAGCAAGGCTGGCCCCAGAGTTAGTTTAACGTGTTAGTGCCCTAGATTGTGTCTGCTAAATCCTGCTGTGTAGAGAAAATGCATGTTACAGGTAAGCACTGCTGCTTTTTGCAAACTCTAACTGGGAAGAATAAGTCCTTTCAAATAGCAGAAATAAAGTTGAACATACCTATTGAGAAAGAACAGCATTTTAGCTACAATTACAAAAATAAATCCATAATACAGAGCAGTTTAATTTGTTAATTTTCTTCTGGTCTGAAGATACACTGTAGTGATTAAGTAGTAGCCTTTCTAGCTTGTAAAGTTTTTCATTGAGGCAGTAAGATTATAACCAGTAGCTAACATTTGTCCTTTGTTGCATACCAGGCATACTTGATGAGACCATCTATAATCTTTTTTGATGAGATTGATGGATTAGCACCAGTCCGTTCTAGCAGACAAGACCAGATTCATAGGTAAGTGGTGATCATGCGTAACACAAATATTTATGGACAGTTGTATGAGAACATGTTTAACATTTCTATCACTTGGAATTCAAAACAAAAGATATTGAGTATACTGTAACAAGTAAACAGCTCTTTTGCATAGTTCAGTAGCTATTATTCATGAGATACAGGTCTTTTTTTTCATTAATTTATCATCTTTTGTGTTTAAAATTGTTTTCCATATCATCCTGCTAGACCAGTCCAGGCAAGTGGGTTGTGTTCCCCTACAAGCAGATTGGTGGAGTTAGAGAACCAATGAAATGTCCAGGTTTCAATGCCATTACTCCCATGCCTCTACCAGCCTGAACCACTAGAGGGCAGCTCCGTATTTTCTACTGATGGTGGTTGAATTTGCTCACCTCTGAAGATAATCTGTACAACTGAGAGGAAGAAGATTGATTTTACTCATCGACGACTACCTTTGAGAACGACTCTTTTGAGTGTAACGTGGGAGACTAAGGTCTTTTCATTAGCCCATAGGAAGAGGAAAATTGGTTCAGCTCCACGTATTTATCCTGTTAAGGGCCTATTGAGCAGCCTGAAAATTGGAAGAATTCAGCAGCCTCAATGCCCCTTCCCTCTTCCTCTGCCCCCTCCCCCCCCCCCCCCCCCCCCCGCTCTCCTCCGAAGATCTCAGAAGGCTCTCAAAGGAATCTGCTTGCAAGCCACTTTAAAGCAAAGATTCAGAAAAGCAAAAGAAGCCGTTTTGGGTGAGTAGTACTGAGCCTGGCATGAACTTTAATGCCTGGGGCTATCAGGGTGAGTATCAAGGCTTTACCTAGTCATTGTCCTTGTTGGGGGCTCACAATTCCATCTGTCTGGGGTGCAGTTCGGGGGGACCACAGGCAACCGATGGCGTGGTGTGGGGGCTTTCCGTCCATTTCCCTACACACGCTGTTAGCATTTTTCTCTTGTGCAACTTGTGGTCGTGCTGTCCTAGTGTGCCTTCTGCCTGAATGGCTCCAGCATGCGTTCCTGCTCAAGTACCCCTTTTACACGCTACTGTACTGTTCCGATAATGTGTGCTTTCTATGTCTGCGTGGCCTTAATGTGTGCAAGTAATGCCCTTGCTCTAACTTTCTTCTTCCAGGAAATGCTGTTTGGTCTATGGCAAGTGAGATGTTTTGTCCCCGGATTCTGGACTCTGCTCTTCTTGCATGGCAGCTTTTGACTCGTCCCTGGAGGGCCCCTTCTCCTCTCTCCAAGTGAGGGGATTCAGCTAGCCCAGCCTTGCCTGCCTCAGTGTAGGAGGCAACGGATGGCACTGTGGGCAAGGATGGTAAGCTGGCCGGAGGTTCCAGCAACTGTGCTTCTGGCCGCTCCCCTTGTTCTTGGGGTTCAGCAGCAACTGTGTCCCCTGTGGTTGGGGTTCTTTTCAGAGAGGGGAGCTCCTAGAATCCGGGTTGTCCTCCCTGGCGTTTTTACTTTTTACAACAGGCTTGGTCATTTGGCGTGGAAAATAAAACTCTGCAGCCTCTGGATTTCCCCGAGCTCAGTCTCTTGAGGAACAGGCTGAGAGTGGAAGCCTGGCTTAGGTGCCTCTTCCTAAGCATCCCCAGTGGAGATCGCCTCCTAGAGAGGCGGATTAGCTAGGATCTGTTCGAGACTTGGACTGTGATTTTGGTAAAATTACATCTCTGCTCTGGCCTCTGACATGGAGGAAGAAGTGCCTTCGCCTTTAAAGGATTATGAATAGGCTGGCATTATCTGCCTGTTCCAGAAGGAGGAATTGGTGACGTTGACTGCCCAAGTCTCATCTACCTTGAGCTTGGTGGATGCTCCATTTGCGGAGCAGAGAGCCAAAGATCCATCCACTACACTCTTCCTGTTTCCAGAGATTATCAAGGACATCATCCGGTTGGAATAGGATCTTCCCGACTCCCCACCTAAGGGGCTGAGGATGTATAAGAGTATATATGCTCTTCCAGAGGACTACTACTACTACTATTGAGCATGTGTATAGCGCTACCAGTCGTATGCAGCGCTACACAGACATGTAAGAGACAATCCCTACTCATCAGAGCTTACAATCTAATCTAGACAAAACACAGAGGTATAAGATGGGGCAAAAACAAGGGGAAGGAAAGGAGATCAGATGAATCAAGATCCATAAACAGAAGCGAAGAGGTGAGCTTTCAACCTGATTGAAGAGGATTAGAGAAGGTGCCTGGCGTACAGACAGAGGTAGTTTGTTCCAGATGTAAGGTGCAGCAAGGTGAAAGGAACGAAGTCTGGAGTTGGCGGTGGAAGAGGAGGGCATAGATAGAAGCCGTTGGCTAGAAGAGTGGCGTTCCCGAGAGGGGTTGTAGGGAGAGATAAGAGAAGAAAGGTACTGAGGAGCCGCAGAGTGAATGCATTTGTAGGTCAGCAGGAGAAGTTTGAACTGGATGCGGAAACAGATAGGAAGCCAGTGAAGTGACTTGAGAAGAGGAGTAATATGGGCATGACTAGGCTGGCGGAAGATTAGCCGTGCAGCGGAGTGTTGAACAGATTGAAGGGGAGAGAGATGATTCACAGGGAGACCAGCAAGGAGGAGGTTAACAGTAGTCAAGACGGGAGGTGATTAAGGAGTGGATAAGCGTTTTATTAGTGTGTTCAGAAAGGAAGGGGCGGATTTTGTTAATGTTATAGAGAAAGAAACGGCAGGTCTTAGCTACAAGATGGATATGTGTGGAGAAAGTGAGGGAGGAGTCAAAGACAACCCCTAGATTGCGGGCCAAGGAAACAGGAAGGAGTACAGAGCTATCCACAGAGACTGAGAAAAGAGGAGGGGGAGGAGAGGTTTTAGGGGGAAAGATAAGAACTTCAGTCTTGGACATGTTCAATTTCAAGCGTCGGTGAGTCATCCAGGCAGCAGTGTCAGAGAGGCAGGCAGAGATCCGGGTCTGGATTGCCAGAGAGAGTTTGGGCATAGAGAGGTAGATCTGGGGGGAATCAGCATACAGATGGTACTGAAAACTGTGGGAAGAGATAAGCACACCAAGGGACTGTGTATAGAGAAAGAAAAGGAGCGAACCCAAGACAGATCCCTGGGGTACACCAACTGGGAGCGGGGTAGCGGAGGAGGAGGAGCCACCCGAACACACATTGAAGGAGTGATGGGAGAGATAGGAGGAGAACCAAGATAGTACAGAGCCCTTAAAGGCAAGCGAGGACAGGGTATCAAGAAGGTTGTGGCCAACGGTGTCGAAAGCAGCAGAGAGGTCAAGAAGGATGAGGACAGAGTACAGGCCCTTGGATTTAGCCAGGAACAAGTCACTGGAGACTTTGACAAGAGCCGTTTCAGTGGAATGTAAAGGACGAAAGCCAGACTGTAAGGGATCCAGGAGGGCATGAGAGGAGAGGAAGTCGAGGCAGCGGTGGTGAACTGCACGTTCAAGTAGTTTAGAAATGAAAGGATGGAGAGATGGGTCGATAATTAGAAGGACAAGTAGATTCAAGTGAGGGTTTCTTGAGGAGAAGTGTGACCACAGCATGCTTGAAGTCTGCAGGGCAGTTGCAGTGGAGAGCGAAAGGTTGAGAATATGAGAGATGGAAGGGACAACGGTGGAGGAGATGGGGTTAAGGAGACGGGTGAGGATAGGGTCAGAGGAGCAGGTGGTGAGTTTGGAGGAAGAAAGAAGATATGCAGTTTCCTCTTCAGAGATGACAGGAAAGGAAGAGAGTGTAGCAAGGGAAGGGGGGGAGATTTGGGAGTGGAGAGGGGGAAGAGGGGAATTAACTGAGTTTGTGGAGAATTGGAGGGTGATCTTGTGGATTTTGTCATGGAAGTAATCAGCCAGGGTTTGGGCAGAAAGGGAGGGAGGGATCAGAGGCGGAGGCACTTTAAGGAGGGAGCTGAGAGTGGCAAAGAGACGGCGAGGATCAGAGGCAAGAGAGCTAGTCAGATGGACATAGTAGTCTTGTTTGGCAAGAGCTATGGCTGACTGGAAAGAGACAAGCATGAATTTGAAGTATAGAAAATCTTCAGAGGAGTGGGATTTGAGCCAAGCACGCTCAGCAGAACGGGCACAGGAACATAGATAGCGGGTAGTGGATGAAAGCCAGGGCTGGGGTGCAGAATGTCTCACAGGATGTGGGGTGGGTGGAGCGAGAGCATCCAGAGCTGAGGAGAGTGCAGCATTATAGGAAGTTACTGCCTCGTCGACAGACTTGGATGACATAGTGGAAGAAAGAGATGGCGAAATGGTGGAAGAGAGAGTCAAGGGATCAATAGCTTGAAGGTTTCTAAATAGATTGGAGGAGACAGGCCGAGGCTGGGGCGGCAGGAGATGAAGATTAAAGCTTAAAAGGTGATGGTCAGATAAGGGAAGAACTGAGTTACGGAAGTTCAAGGGTAAGGAACTAGAGAAAAATATCAGGTCCAGGCAGTGGCCATGCTGGTGAGTGGAGGCAGTGGAACTAAGTTGGAGGTCAAACGAGGAGGTGAGGGAGAGGAGCTTTAAAGCATGAAGATCAGAGGAGCAGTGCATCGCATGGTTTGGCATACGTAAGGTGGATGCACAGGTCACAGCCGTTACGAGGCGGATCACCATTCCTGTAGAAGGCGGGTTGGCATTGAAGGGAAACTCTGGACTGAAAGGTGGGCTCATTGCAGAAGAGCTAGTTTGCAGCAGTGGCTGCTATTCTGCATTTGGCAGTGTGTGCAGGCCTGACATCTTCAGTCCTCCTCCAGTGAAGTCAGTCTCTATCGCCGGACTCCTTTTGGAGTTGTCCACTGCTTTTCTTTCTGATGTCATGTATGATTTTTTCTCCAGAACCAAGCAGGAAGTCAGTCCTCACATATGGGTGATGTCGGTGCTGACGGAGCCCCCATGCGGAGCATTTCCCCAGCTTTCAAAGAAAGCCTTTGGGAATGCAGCACGCATGCGCGGTCCCCTTCCTGCCCAAGGGTGCCATCTTGCTCAGTCGTCTTTTTTCCGCGGAGCCCAACAGACGTGTTTCATTTTCACCTGAGGAAAAAGTTGATTTTCTGCGTGGATCCGTGTTTTTCTTCGGTTCGATGCCAGTTTCCCTTTCCCGCCTGGGCCCGGTACACCGGTATCGAGCCCAGACTTCTTTTTTCGTTTTTTGTCCTTTGTGACTAGCGTTCGCACCATTTTTCTATTTTTCACTGGCAGCCCTGTCTTTTGACCTTGCAGAGGCCCTTTTTCCCCCGATGGCTGTCAGCGGGTTTAAAAAGTGTGGTCAGTGTAAGAAACCTATGTCTCTCACCGACACACATGGCTGCTGCCTCTGATGCCTCGGGCCAGACCATGACCCGATGGTCTGTGACCCGTGTGGGAAAATGTCCTCGAAGGCGTTGAGGAGCCATCAGCATCAGAAGGAAAGAATCTTCTCTGACTCCGCGTCCGGCCAGGCCAGGACTTCATCAGAGGCCTCGACATCTCAGGACTCCGATCCCGAGCATCGCCGGGGTTCCTCTGAAAGGGGATCTCCCTCGCGGGAGAACCGCAGGAAGAAGAAACCCGCGAGGGTGGCGTCGGTGGACGCACTTGGCTCCTCGAGGGCCAGGTCGCATAGCCCTGACCGCCGTCCCGGGTCTTCGGAGTCGGAGAGGCCTGCTAAACAACCTCATATAGAGATGGAGTCCCCGAGTGACGTGAGTACTGTAGTCCTCATGGACTCTCCTCCAGGGGAGCCGACGTCGGGCCCGACACCATCGGGGCCCGAGTCGGGGGCTGCTGAGTCTCCTGAGCCCGGACTTAGGTTGACGGCCTTGAAGAGCAGCTAGGCTGCCTTCAGGGAACAGCAGCGGGCACTGATCGCCGTTCTCACCGGTGCATCTGCCCTGACCACCGGGACATCAACGTCCAAGTCAACCCCGGAGGCCAAGCCGATCCTCGAGTCCATGCGCTCTCGTCGATCCTCGGCCAAGGTCTCCCTCGGCCTGCCGTTCGGGACCGAGGTTGTCGACGCCGGTACCCTCAGCATCGGGATGGATAGTATCGGTGCCCGCCCAACCGGAGCCACTCGATTCCTCCTCTGAGTGGTCGGGCTGGGAAACGGAGGACGAGGAGTCCCCTGACACGTTTCGGACCCGGTGTGTCCCTTCGGACTCACCGGAGTCTGAGCCTCGGAGACGGTCCTCACTGGAGGACACCCGGTTCTCGGACTTCGTGCGGGACATAGCCAAGGCCTTGGCCTTCTCCACGGACCCCGAGGAGGAGCCTCGAGCCAAAGAGCTCGAGGCCCTGCAGTATGACTCTCCTTCCAAGGAGGCCGTTACTGTACCGGTTCCTCCGATGCTGGAACGGTTGCTCTTCTGCATGTGGGAGGTGCCGGCCTTGACGCCGGTTCTGAGCAAGCGGGTCGATTCCTTCTATCGAGTCCGCAAGAGCCTCGGGTTCCAGAAGGCACAGCTACCGCATCACTCCACGGTTGTGGAATCAGCCATGCATCGTCTGAAGAGTCAGAAGATGCACTCCTTGGTGCCTCCCGGCTGGGAGGCCTGGAACCTGGATGCCTTCGGTAGAAAGTGCTTCCAGGGCTCTATGCTTGCTTGCCGTGTCCAGACCTACCAGCTGTACATGGGCATGTACCTTCGAGACCTGGCAAAGGAGATTACCGGGTTCTCTGCTGGTCTCTCCGAGGAACCTTTGCAGAGGTTCAAAGCCCTGTCATCGGGGATCCGGGAGTGCTCGAAGTTTATCTCTTGAGCAGCCTATGATGGCTTCACGGCTTCGGCCTGAGTAGCCGCGGCCGGCATCGGTGCACGCCGTCAGGCCTGGCTACAGTCATCGGACCTTGAGCCATGGGTTCAGGACAAGTTGGTTGATGTCCCCTGCCGAGGTGAAAACCTCTTTGGCAAGCCCTTGGCTGAAAAGGCTGCAGAACCCGAGTCCGAGACTCTCACCAGGACAAGACTGTCCAGGAAAACCTCTGCCCCTTCTCAGAAGAAGAAGGGCTCGGGGAAAAAGGCCTTTTACCCGAGGAAGTCCTCTGCCTACCAATCTTACCCTCAATACCAGGCCTCCATAGCTCCCCAACAGGGTCAGCAGGCCAAGGGGTAGGGACATGGGCCCCGTAGGCAGAAAAACCCCAAGCCACCAGCTCCGGCTCCTGCACAGCAGGGAGCGGGGTTTTGACTCAGTGGCATAGCCTCTCCTCCTCACCTGGCCCCTCTCAGCACAGGAGGCAGGCTGACCCTGTATGCCCACAGGTGGTCAGCCGTAACACGGGATACCTGGGTGCTAAGCATAGTCCAGAGGGGCCATCTCCTCCACTTCCACCAGGAGTGGCCCATCCTACACCCCCCTCCTACTTTCCAGGGGAGCCTCCAGGACTTCCTCTGCACAAGGACCTACTCCTGCAGGAGTTGGCAAGTCTTCTACAGGAGCAGGCGGTGGAACCGGTGCCCCACCACCTGAGAGGTCAAGGCTTCTAGTCCAGGTACTTTCTAGTACCAAAAAGGACAGGAGGCCTCAGGCCCATCCTAGACTTGTGGAATCTCAGCAAGTTCCTGGAGAGGGAAAATTTCAAGATGCTTACCCTTGGAATCCTGCTGCCCTACCTCCAGCAGGGAGATTGGCTATGCTTCTTAGACCTAAAGGATGCTTATACTCACATCCTTATTCATCCAGACCACAGACAATATCTCCGATTTGTAGTGGGAGGAAATCATTATCAGTACAGGCTACTCCCTTTTGGCCTAACCTCCACCCCCAGGGTTTTCACCAAGTGCCTCGCGGTGGTGGCAGCCTATCTCAGGGTTCAAGGACTCTTTCTTTCCATACCTGGATGACTGTCTCATCAGGGGTTAGTCTCCACAGGAGACGAATCAAGCCACCCTCCGCACTGTCTATCTTCTCCAGCATCTGGGGTTTGTCATAAACTTCGCAAAGTCCACTTTGCGCCCCTCACAGAACATGGAGTTCATAGGAGCAAGCATGGACACCCTGCCAGGCAAAGGCCTTTTTACCCTTGGACAGGACGCACAGGTTGATGGATCTGGTCAGACAATTCCACAGCAATTCTCTGGTCTCCGCCAGACAATTCCTGAGGCTTTTAGGCCACATGGCTTCCACGGTCCATGTAACTCCAAATGCCCGTCTGCACATGAGGCCAGCTCAGTGGGGCCTCAGAACTCAGTGGCACCAAGCCGCAGGAAACCTGAAAGACAAAGTGAGGGTGTCCACGCAACTAGAGTCCTCTCTACAGTGGTGGCTTCATCTTCCAAATCTGGTACAAGGGGTACCTTTTCAGGCACCTCCACACTTTCAAGTGCTGACAACCAATGCTTCTCTTCAGGGTTGGGGTGCACATTGCCAGGGAGCATGCACTCAAGGCCTGTGGTCTCCTTGGGACGCCGCACAGCAGATCAATCTCTTAGAGCTCAGAGCCATCCGCTTAGCACTGCAGACTTTCTCTCATCTCCTCTCTCACCAGCCTGTCTTAGTTCAAATGGACAATCAAGTTGCAATGTTCTGTGTGAACAAACAGGGGGGCATAGGGTCCCGCCTTCTCTGTCAGGAAGCACAGAACCTGTGCTCCTGGGCAGTCAATCATGGCATACTTCTCAAGGCGGTCTATCTCCCTGGACAGGAGAATCACCTGGCAGACAGATTGAGCAGGATCCTACAGCCACACAAATGGCAGTTGAATCCTCCGGTGGTTCAGCAGATCTTCCTAGGATGGGATCTTCCAACCATAGATCT
The DNA here is from genome assembly GCA_033557465.1 of Ichthyophis bannanicus. NCBI lineage: Eukaryota > Metazoa > Chordata > Amphibia > Gymnophiona > Ichthyophiidae > Ichthyophis > Ichthyophis bannanicus. The sequence goes on from CM066033.1 coordinate 1,131,048,681, forward strand.
CTTTGCCAGTCCACTGAACTGTCAACTGCCCAGGTTCTGCTCCAGACAACCGCATCCTCTCAGATTGGCAGTGGATGCGTTTCTCATTCCATGGTCTAAAGGCCTCATATATGCGTTTCCTCCCACACCTCTAGTGCCCCAGACACTGTTCAAAGTGCTCCAGGACAGGGCCTCGGTGATCCTGGTGGCCCCCAGATGGCCAAGGCAACCGTGGTTTCCACTTCTTTTGCAACTAGCGGTGGACACTCCTCTTCCTCTGGGGATGCAACCCGATCTCCTGTCTCAGGAGCACGGATCTCTCTTACACCCCAACCTCCAGTCCCTCAATCTGATGGCCTGGCTGCTAAAAGGGTAGTTCTAGCACCCTTACTGCTGCCTAGGGAAGTGGAGGACGTGGTCTTGGCCTCTAGGAGGCAGTCCACCCGGAAGTCTTATGCCCTTAAGTAGCGTAGATTCTCCACCTGGTGTGCTCAACACAAGGAGGTTCCTTTCTCATGCCTGGTACCAGTGGTGCTACAATATTTGCTTAACCTGTCCAACCTAGGCCTTAAATCCAATTCTGTTAGAGTTCATCTCTGTGCTCTCTCAGCGCACCACTCACTGGTGGAGGGTCAGTCTCTCTCAAGCCACCCTTTGGTGGCTCACTTCCTCAGAGGCCTACTTTTGCTTCAGCCTCCAATTCGTCCACCTGCCCCTGAGTGGGATTTGAATGTGGTCTTGCAACAGCTTACTTGCCCACCATTTGAGCCTATGGCTACTTGTCCTTTGGGCTTTCTCTCCTGGAAAGCGTTGTTTTTGGTAGCTCTCACCTCAGCAAGGCGAGTGAGTGAGCTTCAAGCCCTGGTGTCAGATGCACCATACACTAGGTTCTATAGGAACAGAGTAGTCATACGGACTCACCCTAAGTTCCTTCCAAAGGTTGTCTCCTCCTTCCACCTCAATCAGGAGGTGGTTCTTCCAACTTTCTTTCCCAGGCCGCATGCCAGCCGGGCTGAGATGGTCTTGCATACCCTGGACTGTAGGAGGGCGTTGTCCTTCTACCTTGACCGTACATGGGGACACCGAAGGGCTGTTTAGCTCTTCGTCTCTTTTGACCCTAATAAGTTGGGGTTACCTGTCTCCAAGCGTACTTTGTCCATTTGGGTAGCAGACTGTATCGCCTGGGCTTACAGGGCAGCCGGCCTCTCCTTGCAGGGTCGAGTTACGGCCCACCGTGTCAGGGCGAAGGCTGCGTCAGTGGCTCATCTCTGCTCTGTTCCGTTGGCAGACATCTGCAGGGCCGCTGCTTGGCCTTCAAGCCAGACTTTTGCGGCCCATTACTTCCTCGAGAGGGAGTCCCGCAGGGACAGTGCTTTTGGACAGACGGTACTCCGTAATCTCTGAGGTATAGGCACCTCCTACCCTCCAGCCCTGGTGTTGGGCTACCGTACGGGGGCAATATCAGAGAAGATTCTTTTCGCACATGCTGAGGCTCTAGAGGGAGCTCATTTTCTGCTTGGGTCCCCGGTAGCCTTAAGCTGGGGAGTCCCATATGTGAGGACTTACTTCCTGCTTGGTCCTGGAGAAAGAGTAGTTACTCACCTGTAACAGGTGTTCTCCAGGAGCAGCAGGAATCAGTCCTCACAACCCTCCCTCCTCCCCTTGGATTTGCAGTCATATGATTTATTTTGTTTTTTTGCTGTCTTTTAGCTATGTCATCAGACTGAGCAAGATGGCACCCTTGGGCGGGAAGGGGACCGCGCATGCATGCTGCATTCCCAAAGGCTTTCTTTGAAAGCTGGGGAAATGCTCCACATGGGGGCTCCGTCGGCGCTGATGTCACCCATATGTGAGGACTGATTCCTGCTGCTCCTGGAGAACACCTGTTACATGTGAATAACTACTCTGTCCACTTAGCAGTTAGATAATGTCCTGTCGACAGTGTCGGGGCATTGTATTTGGCTTTGCCACTGGGCATTTGACACATCTTCCAAAGCCAGTTTGACCCAATTGGTCTTTAAGGGAAAGCTCCTTTTTGGGGCTGATTTGGAGTGAAAGACTTGGGTGAGGCCAAAGCTTATCACCTTCCAGAGGACATGCCATATAGACCAGAGAAGCAGGCAGGGGCGCCCCTCTCCTTGGCCTCCTCCCATCCCTTGCGAACACGCTGGATGGACTTCCGGGGAGTCTTGGGACTCCCGTCATTAGTGTCCTGGAAAGCCTTTCTTCCCCTTTTCCTCCAGGTTTTGGACTCGTTTTCAGTCCTTTCAAGGAACTTGTGGGCCCAGGGACTCTAGCTCCTCCAAAGCAGGTCCCTCCCAGTCTATGCAATGAAAATTTGGGTGCCCATTCCCAGTTACTTCCTGTAAGACGCAGGCTTCGTCTTTTCTGTCAGGAGTGAGCCCAGGTCACCAAACATCGCTGGATGCTAGACAGCATTTTATTTTGCTATGTCCTGCAATCAAGGAGCCAGTCTCTGAGGCATTTGTTTTCTCCCCTGTGGTTCAGCAAATAAAAGAATGCCTGTCTGAACCACATTGGGCAAGTTGCTATGCCTGAAGGCAGCGGTGCATGTTCCACACCCCCCCCCCCAGCTGATCAGAATAAGGGCCAGATACTGTGGTGCCAAAGAATAATGGCTTCTTCTGACCAATTCTTGACCTCAAGGGGGGTCAAAGCTCATTTGCAGGTAATGAGATTCTGAGTGAAAACTCTGAGATCAGTGATTCAGGCGATACACCGAGGGGAGTTCCTTGCGTGTCTGGATTTGTCCAGTGTATTTCCATATCCCGATCTGAGAGGATAAGCAGATAGCTGCATTTTGCAGTGCTTGGTTCTCACTTTCAGTTCTTCATCCTTCCCTTAGACCTCTCCACTGCCCCAAGGGCATTCTCCAAGGTCATGGCGGGTGGTGTCTGTGGTGCCAAGGGATTTGTGTGCACCCATATCTAGATTACTGGCTCATCTGAGCTCTTTATAACATAAGAACATAAGAAATGCCATACTGGGTCAGACCAAGGTCCATCAAGCCCAATATCCTGTTTCCAATAGTGGCCAATCCAGCTCACAAGTACCTGGCAGGTTCCCAAAAAAGGTACACGGGTTCCACAGTGCTTGTCCTGGGGTAAGCAGTCGATTTCTCTGGTCCTCTTTAATACTAGTTTTTGGATCTTTCCTCTAGGAACTTGTCCAAAACGTTTTTAAACCCAGCAACACCAACAGCTTTTACTACATCCTCCGGTAACTAATTCCACACTGGGCGTAGTGTTTCAACGTATTATCCATGATTACGCTTAAATCTTTTTCCTGAATGGTGGTTCCTAATGTGAAACCTTGAATCTTATAACCATAGTTTTCACTTATCCACATTAAATTTCATCTGCCATTTGGACGTCCAGTCTTCCAATTTATCAAGGTTCTCTTGCAGTTTTTCACAATTCTTTTGTGTTTTAATAACTTTGAATGATTGTGTGTCATTTGCAAATTTGATCACCTCACTTGTTATTCCCATTTCTAGGTCATTTATAAATATGTTAAAAAGCAGTGGACCCAGCACAGATCCCTGGCTGCTCCACTATTAACCTTTCTTCATTGAGAAATTAGTATACTACCTCCTCTCCCATGACTTTTTAATTTCACCAAGAATCTTTCATGAGTGATCTTGTCAAAGGCTTTTTGAAAATCCAGATACACTATATTGACTGGCTCACCTTTGTATACCTGCTTCTATACACATTCAAAAGAATATGATTAGTAAGACAAGACCTTCCTTGGCTAAATCTATATTGGCTTTCTCCCATTAAACCACAACATCTACATGTTTAGTAATTTTTTTCTTTATAATGGTTTCTACCATTCCTTATCGTCCCTCCAGTCTAGTCCCGACATCTAGGGTTTAAGCACCTCCTCCAGCAGCTATGGAGACTGAGAAACGTCATTCTTCTGATGATACTGGTACAAATACCTCTGGGACCGCCTCCTCTGTCCAGTAATCTCAGTCTCCATAGCAGCTGGAGGTTGGTGAGCCTGGATGTTGAAGGCTCACTGGAGAAACAGTTAAGGTGAGTAGATTAGAGAGGATAGTGGTTATTGTTCAATTGATTCTTATTGGATTTTAAAAAAATTAGAAGATTTTACCTGCTGAGAGGGGAAGCTGTGCTAAGGCCCCCTTCCTATCTCCCTTCTCTCTTCGGGCAGGGGAGGAAGGTGCTATTGCAGAGCGGCAGGGCCGGGCTCCGGTTCCCGAACCCGTGGTTGGGTGAGGAACCGGCAGCGAGCACAAGAGCACAGCAGCAGTCTTCAGCGTGTGTGGGGAGAGCGTGTGGCAAGGCCGCTGACTCCAAAAAGTGCTGGCTCTTCAGACTGCGACTCTCTTCCATTGCTGAAGCCGCTGTTCGGCTGAGCACGGGGAGACGCATTCGGTATCAGCAGGGCTGCTGGTTTTCAGGTAAGCGGCTGATTTCTCCGTGGAGCGCAACGGTTAGCAGTAGGCTGCGGCCGCGTGGCTGAAGCGTGGGAAAACCGCACGAGCATCGGGCCTGCAGAATACCCCGGGTGAGAGGGTTTCGGTGGCAGTTCAGTCACGGGGTGATTCCCAGCGCTGCAGTGGGAAAACGGAGAGAGTTTCCTCAGCAATTTAGTTTTTCAATTGAAAGCATGTGATCTGGGGGAATGTATGTATTATATATATATAAAATATAGATAGATAGAGCTTTCGGTGTGTAGATGCAGTGTAGATGGTACTGCGGTAGTTGTATCTATAGCTGGGGATATCTGGTTATATAGTTAACTATTAGGTAGATCTTTCTATGGTAGTGCTGGCAAGCTATATTTATAGATAGCAGGATTAAGCTTTATCTAGTGGTAATAAAGGTAGTTATTTTGTCAGTTGCTCTACAAGTGGGGGGAGAGATGCCTTCCAAGCTCTGCGGGCTTAGAAAGGGATCAGTTTCAGACTCAGGGGCCTGCAAGTCCTGCTCTCTGGAAGTGCTTTCTAGGGAACCCGTGGTAGAGGGTGCTGGAGAGGGCTCGAAACAGTTCCTGCGTCTCCCTCCATTCCATTTCTGGAGCCGGTGGCCGGGCCTTCCTCGGCTCCAGATAAGCTTAGTGCTCAGCCAACTTTGTCTGGTGGGTTAGGAGCGATTTTTTTCTCAGGATTTCGTGGCCCTCTTGCAACAGGTCTTAAAGTGCAGTAATAAGAGCTCTGAAGTGCCTTCACTAGAAGCGAGTTTGGGCGAAAAGCGACCAGGAACTCCTCTGAGCTTGGGGCTTATGGAGGTTTCTTCAAAGAGGGCACAAAAGGAAAAGAATTTGCAGGACCAATCAGTAGCCTCGGAGAGTCCTTTTTCAGAGGACGGAGATCAGGACACAAGTACGGGAGGAGTTAGAAAAAGGAGAGTTAGCAGAACACGAGGATCAAGTGCGAGTGGTCAGAATTTTAGATGAGACGAGTTACTGGCTTTAATAGGGGAAACTCTAAAGGCACTAAATATGCCTGCTGCATATCCGGCAGAGGATACATCCTTGGAGGACCCTTTGTTACAGGCGTTTCGAAAAACGCAAAGAGCCTTCCCAGTTCATAGAATGATGCAGGAGATGATTCAGGAAGAATGGGATATGCCGGAGGCAGGACTGAAAGGATTCAGGATTATGGCTCGGCTATACCCGTTGATAGATCAGGATTGCAAATTGTTTAAATCGCTGAAAGCGGATGCCGTGGTATCAGCAGTGACCAAAAAGACGACCATCCCGGTGGAAGGTGTAGTGCCGTCCTTAAAGATGTGCAAGATAGGAAGTTGGATACCTTGTTGAAGCAGGTATTCGACATCTGTGCACTTTTCTTACAGGCTTCGGCTTGTGGGGCCTGGGTGGCGCGTGCCTGTCTCCGTTGGTCGCAACAGGTTCAGGGAGACCAATTGGATGAGGTTGAAGGGGAAGCATCCAAGTTAGAGTCGGGGACTGCTTTCCTAGCAGACATTCATTATGACCTTATTAGAAGTCTGTCTAAGAGTATAGGGTCGGTAATTGTGGCCCGGCGTTATCTTTGGCTGCGTAATTGGGCAGCGGATGGTGCCTCAAAGACAAGGTTAAGTAAGTTGCCTTTTAGGGGTAAGCTTCTATTTGGAGAAGATTTGGATAAGTTGGTAAAAGATTTAGGGGAATCTAAGGGAGGGAGACTCCCGGAGGACAAGCAGCAGCAGAGAAAACCTTTACCAATTAACAGGAATCAGCAGAGATTTTCGCCGTTTCCGCCCAACCCGGTTTGGACAGTTTCAAAGGGGACGTTTCTCCTATAGAAATCAGGGATTTTGAGGTTTTAGGGGAGCAAACAGGGGGTTTGCAGCTCCCTAGCCGTCGAATCTTAGAAAGTCATAATGAAGCCAGGGGGGCCCAAGAGGAGCTGGTGGCCGTAGGAGGGCGGTTACAAGACTTTTATCCTGCTTGGGCCTGGATTACTACCGACTGGTGGGTGTTGGAAATCATTTGAGAGTGCTATGCTCTCGAGTTCCAACACCCAGTGGCCGATGCTTACATTCAATCCCCATGCAAAAAGCCTCTGAAAGTTCAGGCAGTGCGAGAGACGTTGCAACGGCTTCTGAGATTCAGTGTGGTGGTTCCGATACCAAAGGAACAGTGCAGGTGCGGTCGATACTCTGTTTATTTTGTGGTGCCAAAAAAGGAGGGATCCTTTCGCCCCATCTTGGATCTCAAAAAGGTAAATCGGAGTCTCCGCATATCACATTTTCGGATGGAAACTCTGCGGTCAGTTATTGTGGTTGTCAGGGCAGGGGAATTCCTCACCGCCCTGGATTTGTCATAAGCGTATCTTCACATACCCATTCGTCAAGAGCATCAGAAGTTCCTCAGATTTGCACTCCTGATGGGGCATTTTCAGTTCCGCGTGTTGCCATTCGGGTTAGCAACGGCAACTCGGACATTCACCAAAGTCATGTTAGTAGTAGCAGTGGCATTACGGAAAGAAGGAATTCTGGTACATCCGTATTTGGATGATTGGTTGATACGGGCAAAGTCCCAGGAAGAGAGCGAGGTGGCGACGGCCAGAGTGGTGGAGTTCCTTCAGAGCCTAGGCTGGGTGGTCAACAGAGCAAAGAGCAGACTAGAGCCTTCGCAAAGCCTGGAGTATCTCGGAGCCCGTTTCGATACACAGATCATAAAGGTGTTTCTGCCTCGCCTGAGGGCACAGAGCCTGAGAGGCCTAGTCAGAGCCTTTCTAAGCCGAAGGTTTCCCATGTTGTGGCATTATCTGCAGTTGCTAGGTACAATGGTGGTAACACTAGAATTGGTGCTGTGGGCGAGGGCGCATATGCGACACCTCCAGAGGGCATTGCTCAGATGATGGTCACACCAGAATGACCCTCTGTCCCGGGTACTTACATGTGGGTCGGAGACGAGGAAGGCGCTGCAGTGGTGGTTACAGCTGGGGGTACTGGAGAGGGGAATGCCTCTAGAGGCTCCCATCTGGATATCCCTGACGACGGACGCCAGTCTCTTGGGATGCGGGATGCACGTCGAATGAACCTTTGCTCAGGGTCAGTGGACCGAGGTGGAGAAGACATGGTTCATCAACAGATTGGAGTTGAGAGCGATGGCTCTTGCGCTGAGAGAATTTCAGTCTTGTCTAGAGGGCAGAGCAGTACGTGTATTCTCCGACAACGCTACCGTGGTGGCCTACATCAATCGGCAGGGCGGCACCGGCAGGGCGCCACTAGAGGCCGAGGCCAATCTCCTTTTGGAGTGGGCCGAAGCACATCTTCTGGCGCTATCAGCGACACATGTAGCAGGAATGGACAATGTGACGGCCGATTTTCTGAGTCGGGTCAAAGTGGACCCAGCAGAGTGGGTTCTGCATCTAGAGGTGTTCGAATTGAAAGTGAACCTCTGGAGTCAGCTAGTAATGGATCTAATGGTGACCTTAGAGTCAGTAAAGGCAAGCAGATTTTTCAGCAGAAGAAAGGAAAGAATGTCGGAGGGCCTCAATGCTCTCATTCAAAGGTGGCCGGAGCACCAGCTGCTGTACGTCTTTCCCCCTTGGGTGTTAATAGGTCAAGTTCTACAGAGGATAGAGGTTCACAAGGGAACGGTAATTCTGATAGCGCCAGATTGGCCAAGACGGCCGTGGTACGCGGACCTAGTCAGGCTGTTGGTGGATCGGCCCTGGCGGCTGCTGGTTCGGAAGGACCTCTTGTTCCAAGGTCCTATACTCATGCCCCAAGTGGATCCATTCTTGCTTACGGCTTGGCTCTTGAAAGGGCAAGGCTGAGAGCGAGAGGGTATTCCTCAGTCGTCATTTCCACGATGTTGAAGGCTAGGAGGAGATCGATGTCCCTAGCGTATGTACGTATTTGGCGAATCTTTGAAGATTGGTGTTCGGACAGGAAAGTTCAGGCATTGAGCGCGGCAGTGTCGCACGTGTTGGCTTTCTTGCAGGATGGTTTTGACAAGGGGCTGGCGGCTTCCTCTTTGCGGGTGCAGGTAGCAGCTCTGGTGTGTTACAGGGGAAAGGTAAAAGGGGAGACACTGGGAACGCATCCAGATGTTAAGCGGTTTTTGTGAGCGGTGTCTCTCCTGAGACTGCCTTATAGATCTCCGGTTCCTCAGTGGGATCTGGGTTTGGTGTTGGACGCGTTAACGTGTGAGCCCTTTGAACCATTGGCGAAGGCATCGGATAAGGATCTGACGCTCAAGACGATATTTTTGGTGGCGATTTCGTTGGCACGTAGGATTTCAGAGTTACAGGCGCTATCCTGTCGGAAGCTGTTCTTGACATTTTAATGTTAATAAAATAGTTTTGAGGTCAGTGCCATCTTTCTTACCAAAGGTAGTATCTGCTTTTCATGTCAATCAAACCATTTCACTGCCAGTGTTTGTCGAGTCGGAACGGCAGGCGAGTTCAGGATCCTCTCACTCGCTTGACGTTCGGCGAGCCCTGAAAAGGTATCGGTATCTTCGCAGAACGGCAAGTTTCAGAAGTACCGATAGGCTCTTTATCCTGTTTGGGGGAGCACATAAGGGGGAAGCGGCGAGCAAAGCTTCCATTGCGCAGTGGCTTAAAGAAGCTATAGCGTCAGCTTACATTCTGAAAGGGAAGTCAGTTGCTGAAGGCATTAGAGCTCATTCGATGAAGGTGCAAGCAGCGTCGTGGGCAGAGTATAGTCTAGTGCCAGCTATTGATATTTGTAGGGCAGCTACTTGGTCTTCGTTTAATACATTTGTTAAGCATTACTGTCTCGATGTGCAGGCGGAAAGGAAATACTGTCTTTGGCACAGCAATGCTTCAGGCTGGCCTAGCGGGTCCCTCCCGATGAGAAATGTTTTCACTGCTCTGTTACATCCCTAGATGTCGGGACTAGACTGGAGGGAAGATAAGGAAGATGAAATTAGACTTACCTGCTAATTGTAGTTCCTTGAGGAACTCCAGTCTAGTCCCGTATCCCTCCCTGGTTAGGCTCTGCTGTGGGCCTGAAGCACGCTATGTCCACTAAAGCATAAGACGACGAAGCAGGTGGTAACATGTGCGCCATATAGAAGCATGGAAGTTGCAAGAAAAGAGAGGGATCTGGAGGACGTCGGGATCTTTCAGGGAGTGGGGAAGTGTGGTCTTCCTTAGCACAGATTCCTAGGTGTAAGTACAATCATTTGAATCAAGGGAATGATAACGGGAGTATTGGGTTCCCGTTACTTAGTTAAGTAAGTTTACATTAAGTTCCATGTGTTATGTTCTTTCTACTTGATTGTTGCTTGGGTAAGTCTGCTTTGTCAATAGATTACCGGACAGAGGAGGCAGTCCCAGAGGTATTTGTACCAGTGTCGTCAGAAGAATGACGTTTCTCAGTTTCCATAGCTGTTGGAGGAGGTGCTTAAACCCTAGATGTCGGGACTAGACTGGAGTTCCTCAAGGAACTACAATTAGCAGGTAAGTCTAATTTCATCTTTTGCCTGGTACTGACATTAGGTTTAACTAGTCTGTAGTTTCCCAGATCACCCCTGGAACCCCTTCAAAAATTGACTTTACATTGGCCATTCTCCAGTCTTCAGGTTCTACAGATGATTTTAATGATAGCTTACAAATTATTGATGATAGGTCTGCAATCTCATATTTCAGTTATTTCAACACCTTCGGATGTATACCATACGCTTCAGGTGATGTGCTACTCATCAGTTTATCAAATAGCTGTAATACTGCTTCCTGGTTCATCAATATTTCTTTCAATTCTTCCTATACATCACCTTTAAATACCATTTCAGGCATGGTTAACCTCTCTACATCTTCAGCAAAATCCGAAGCAAAGAATTCATTCAATCTATCCACTATGGCCTTGTACTCCCTTAATGCCCGCTTTACCCTCCGTCATCTAATGGTCCAACTGTCTCTCTCATAAAGTGTACTTTAAAAGATTTCTATTATGCTTTTTTTGCTTCCACGGTAAGCTGTTTTTTTTTTTTTTTCAAATTCACTCTTTGCCTGCCTTACCAGTGCTTGCATCTAACTTGCTGGTGTTTGTTGTTTCCCATTTTTGTCATTTGGTGCTTTTTCCATTTCCTGTAAGCTGTTTTTTTTTGCTACAAGAACCTCTCTGACCTCACCTTTAAACCATGCTGGCAGTTTTTTCGTTTTTTTCCACTTTTCTTAAAGTTTGGAATACATCTGGTCCGAGCTTCCAAGATAATATTTTGAACAATGCCCATGTTTGATACAAATTTTTAACTTTTGTAGCTGCACCTTTTATTTTTTTCTTAACTGTTTTCCTCATTTTATCATAGTCTCCCTTTTCAAAGTTAAAAGGTAGCACTGTGGATTTCTCCAGGACCAAGCAGGAAGTCAGTCCTCACATATGGGTGACGTCGGCGCCGACGGAGCCTCCATGCGGAGCATTTCCCCAGATTTCAAAGAAAGCCTTTGGGAATGCAGCATGCATGCGCGGTCCCCTTCCTGCCCAAGGGTGCCATCTTGCTCAGTCGTCTTTTTTCCGCAGAGCCCAACGCAACTGTGTCATGATCGCCCATGAAAAAGTTGCTTTTTTTCAGTGTGGATCCATGTTTTTTCTCGGTTTGACGCCGGTTCCCTTTCCCTCCTGGGCCCGGTACACCGGTATCGAGCCCGGATTTCATTTTTCGGTTTTTGTCCTTCGAGACTAGCGTTTGCGCCATTTTTACATTTTTCCCTGGCAGCCCAGTCTTTTGACCTTGCAGGGGCTTTTTTTCCCCCGATGGCTGCCAGCGGGTTTAAGAAGTGTGATGGGTGTAAGAAACTGATGTCTCTCACCGACACACATGATTGGTGCCTCGGGCTCGACCATGACCCGCTGGTCTGTGTCCTGTGTGGCAAAATGTCTTCCAAAGCATTGAGGAGCCGGCAGCATCAATGTGCGAGGATCTTCTCTGATTCCGCGTCCGGCTGAGCCCGGACTTCGTCAGAGGCCTCGACGTCTCGGGAGTCTGACCCCGAGCATCGTCGGGGCTCCTCTGAGAGGGGTGTCTCCTTTGCGAGAGCACTGCAGGAAGAAGAAACCCGCGAGGGCGGCGTCGGTGGACGCTCTTGGCTCCTCGAGGGCCAGGTCGCATAGCCCCAACCGCCCGTCCCGGGTCTTTGGAGTCGGAGAGGCCTGCTAAGCAACCTCGTGTAGAGACGGAGGCCCCGAGTCACGTGAGTACTGTAGTCCTCGTGGACTCTACTCCGGGGGAGCCGACGTCAGGCCCGAAGCCGTCGGGACCCAAGTCGGAGGCTGCTGGGTCTCCTGAGCTCAGACTCAGGTTGACGGCCTTGGAGAGCAGTTTGGCTGCCTTCATGGAACAGCAGCGGGTACTGATCACTGGTCTCACCGGTGCATCTGCCTCAACCACTGGGACCTTGACGTCCAAGTCGACCCCGGAGGCCGAGCCGATCCTCGAGTCCATGAGATCTCGAGTCGATCCTCGGCTGAGGTCACCCTCGATCTCCCGTGCGGGATTGAGGTCATCGACGCCGGTGCCCTCGGCGTCTGGGCAGATGGCATTGGTGCCCGCCCGACCGGAGCCGCTCGACTCCTCGGAGGGTTCGGGATGGGAAACGGAGGACGAGGAGTCCACGGACACTTTTCGGACCCGGTGCGTCCCTTTGGACGCACCGGAGTCTGAACCTCAGAGAAGATCCCCCCCCCCCCTGAGGATACCCAGTTCTCGGATTTCGTGAGGGACATGGTCAAGGCCTTGGCCTTCCCCACGGACCGCGAGGAGGAGCCGAGGAGCACGAGGCCCTGCAGTATGACTCTCCCCCCAAGGAGGCCTTTACTGTACCGGTTCCTCTGATGCTGGAACGGTTGCTCTTCCGCATGTGGGAGGCGCCGGCCTCGACGCCGGTTCTTAGCAAGTGGGTCAATTCCATTTATCAAGTCCGCAAGAGCCCTGGGTTCCAAAGGGCACAGTTGCCGCACCACTCCGTGGTTGTGGTGCCATGCATCGTCTGAAGAGTCAGAAGATGCACTCCTCGGTGCCTCCAGGCAAGGAGGCCCGGAACCTGGATGCCCTCGGTAGAAAGTGCTTCCAGGGCTCTATGCTTGCTTGCCGTGTCCAGACTTACCAGCTGTATATGGGCATGTACCTTCGAGACCTGGGAAAGGAGATTGCCAGGTTCTCTGCTGGTCTCTCCGAGGAACCTTTGCAGAGGTTCACAGCCTTGTCAACTGGGATCCGAGAGTGCTCGAAGTTTGTCTCGAGCAGCTTATGATGGCTTCGAGGCTTTGGCCCGAGTAGCTGCGGCCGGCATCGGTGCACGCCATCAGGCCTGGCTACAGTCATCGGACCTCGAGCCATGGGTGCAGGACAAGTTCGTCGATGTCCCTTGTGGAGGTGAAAACCTCTTTGGCAAGCCCATGGCTGAAGAGGCTGCAGAACTCGAGTCCGAGATTCTCACCAGGACAATGTTGTCCAGAAAGACCTCTGCCCCTTCTCAAAAGAAGAAGGGCTCGGGGAAAAAGTCCTTTTACCCGAGGAAGTCATCTGCCTACAAATCTTACCCTCAATACCAGTCGTCCACAGCTCCCCAACAGGGTCAGCATGCCAAGGGGCATTGACATGGGCCCCGTAGGCAGAAAACCCCCAAGCCACCAGCTCTGGCTCCTGCACAGCAGGGAGCGGGGTTTTGACTCTGGTGGTATAGCCTCTCCTCCTCAGCTGGCCCCTCTCAGCACAGGAGGCCGGCTGACCCTGTACGCCTACAGGTGGTCAGCCATAACAGGGGATACCTGGGTGCTCAACATAGTCCACAAGGGCTATTTACTCCACTTTGCCCAGTTACCCCTCTCCTACTTTCCAGGGGAGCCTGCAAGACTCCCTCTGCACAGGGACTTACTCCTTCAGGAGTTGACAAGTCTTCTAAAGGAGCAGGCAGTGGAACCGGTGCCCCACCGTCTGAGAGGGCAAGGCTTCTAGTCCAGGTACTTTCTGGTACCAAAAAGGACAGGAGGTCTCAGGCCCATCCTCGACTTGTGAAATCTCAACAAGTTTCTGGTGAGGGAAAAGTTCAAGATGCTTACCCTTGGAATACTGCTGCCCTACTTCCAGCAGGGAGATTGACTATGCTCCTTAGACCTAAACGATGCTTATACTCACATCCTCATCCATCCAGACCACAGACAATATCTCAGATTTGTAGTGGGAGGAAATCATTTTCAGTACAGAGTACTTCCCTTTGGCCTAACCTCCACACCCAGGGTTTTCACCAAATGCCTGGCGGTGGTAGCGGCCTATCTCAGAGTCCAGGGTGTATTTGTCTTTCCCTACGTGGACGACTGGGTCATCAGGGGTCAGTCTCCACAGGAAGCCAGACAGGCCATCCTCCGCACTGTCTGCCTTCTATAGCATCTGGGGTTTGTCATAAACTTCGCAAAGTCCACTTTGCACCCTTCACAGAACACAGAGTTCATAGGGGCAAGACTGGATACCCTTCATGCGAAGGCTTATCTGCCTGTAGACAGGGCCCACAGACTGATGGACTTGGCCCACAGACTGATGGACTTGGCCAGACAGTTCCACAGCAATTCTCTGGTTTCCGCCAGGCAATTTCTGAGACTATTGGGCCACATGGCATCCACGGTCCATGTTACTCCAAATACCCATCTGCACATGAGGCCTGCTCAGTGGGGCCTCAGAACTCAGTGGCTACAAGCCACAGGACACTTGAGCGACAAAGTAAGGGTGTCCAAACTGCTGGCGACCTCCCTACAGTGGTGGCTACATCTCCCGAATCTAGTGCGCGGAGTGCCTTTTCAGCCACCACCACACACACAGGTACTGACAACAGATGCTTCTCTTCAGGGTTGGGGTGCACATTGCCAAGGGGCATGCACCCAAAGTCTCTGATCTCCTTGGGAGGCCGCACAGCAGATCAACCTCTTGGAGCTCAGAGCTATCCGCTTGGCTCTTCAAACTTTCTCTCATGCCCTCTCTCACCAGTCTGTTCTGGTTCAGACTTTCAATCAAGTCGCCATGTTCTATGTGAACAAACAAGGAGGCACAGGGTCCTGACTTCTGTCTCAGGAGGCTCAAACCCTGTGCTCATGGGTAGTCAAACAGGGCATGCTTCTCAAAGCAGTTTATCTGCCCGGCCAAGAGAATTACCTGGCAGACAGGTTGAGCAGGATTCTACAGCTACATGAATGGCAGTTGAATCCTTTGGTGGTCCAACGAATATTCCTAAGGTGGGGTCTTCCAACCATCGATCTCTTTGCCAGTCCACTCAACCGTCAACTACCCAGGTTCTGCTCCAAACAACCGCATCCTCTGAGAATAGCAGCAGATGCGTTTCTAATCTCTTGGACTACGAGCCTACTGTATGCGTTTTCCTCCCATGCCTCTAGTGGTCCGGACCCTTTTCAAGGTGCTTTGGGACAAGGCTTCGGTGATCCTGATAGCCCCCAGATGGCTGAGGCAACCATGGTTTCCACTCCTTCTGCAGTTGGCTGTGGACACTCCACTCCCTCTGGGGGTGCAACCCGATCTCCTATCTCAGGATCAGGGATCTCTCTTGCACCCCAACCTCCAGTCCCTCAATTTGATGGCCTGGATGCTGAAAGGGTAGTTCTAGCTCCCTTATTGCTACCTAGGGAAGTAGAGGAGGTGGTCTTGGCCTCTAGGAGGCACTCCACTAGAAAATCTTATGCCCTCAAGTGGCGTAGGTTCTCCACCTGGTGTGCTCAGCACAAGGAGGATCCTTTTTCGTGCCTGGTTCCAGTGGTGCTGCAATATTTGCTTCACCTGTCCGACCTGGGCCTTAAATCCAACTGTGTTTGGGTCCACCGCAGTGCTCTGTTAGCGCACCACTTACCGGTGGAAGGTCAGTCTCTCAGGCCACCCTTTAGTGGCCCGCTTCCTCAGAGACCTCCTTTTGCTCAAGCCTCCGATTCGTCCACCTGCATTTGAGTGGGATTTGAATGTGGTCTTGCAGCAACTTACTTGCCCACCATTTGAGCCTATGGCTACTTGTCCTATATGCTTTCTTTCCAGGAAAGCGTTGTTTTTGGTAGCTCTTAACTCACACAGGCGAGTCGGTGAGCTGCAAGGTCTAGTCTCAGAGCCACCGTACACAAGGTTCTATAGGAACAGGGTGATCTTATGGACTCACACAAAGTTCCTTCCTAAGGTTGTCTCCTCCTTCCACCTCAATCAGGAGGTGGTTCTTCAGACTTTCTTTCCCAGGCCGCATGCCAGCCGGGCTGAAATGGTCTTGCATACCCTGGACTGTTAGAGGGCATTATACTTCTACCTTGACCGAACGCAGGGACATCAAAGGGCTGTCCAGCTCGTCGTATCTTTTGACCCTAATAAGTTGGGGTTACCTGTCGCCAAGCGTACCTTGTCCATCTGGGTGGCAGACTGTATCGCCTGGGCGTACAGGGCAGCCGGCCTCTTCTTGCAGGGTCAAGACACGGCTCACCGTGTCAGGGCGAAGGCTGCGTCAGTAGCTCATCTCCGCTCTGTTCCGTTGGCAGACATCTGCCGGGCCGCTACTTGGTCTTCAAGCCAGACTACTACTGCCTCGAGAGGGAGTCCCGTAGGGACAGTGCTTTCGGACAGGCGGTACTCCGTAATCTCTTTGAGGTATAGGCAACTTCTACCCTCCGGCCCTGGTGTTTGGCTACTGTCTGGGGGCGTTGTCAGAGAAGATTCTGTCACGCATGCTGGGGCTCCATAGGGAGCTCATTGTTCAGCTTTGGGTCCCCGATAGCCTAGAGCTGGAGAGTCCCATATGTGAGGACTGACTTCCTGCTTGGTCCTGGAGAAAGAGTAGTTACTCACCTGTAACAGGTGTTCTCCAGGAGCAGCAGGAATCGGTCCTCACAACCCTCCCTCCTCCCCTGCGAGTTGCAGTCATATCATTCATTTTGTTTTTTGCTATCTTTTAGCTATGTCATCAGACTGAGCAAGATTCACTCTTGGGCAGGAAGTGGACCGCGCATGCCTGCTGCATTCCCAAAGGCTTTCTTTGAAAGCTGGGGAAATGCTCCGCATGGGGGCTCCATCAGCGCCGACGTCACCCATATGTGAGGACTGATTCCTGCTGCTCCTGGAGAACATCTGTAACAGGTGAGTAACTACTCTTTCCTTGCCGCCGTCCTCCCTATCAGTGCCACGTGTCCTGATTATACTGCCTTAATCGATTGCTTCAATGCAATAACAGACTGGCTCCTCAATCAGAACTTGCGAATAAATATAAAAAAAACAGAGGTCCTTATCGTTACAAAAAACAAATGCTTCTCACCCCCTGCAACCCTAAGAGTAAGAGATGTAGAACTGCTAATCAAGTCCACCATACGCTACCTGGGTGTGACACTGGATCAACAGCTAGACTTCAAAGATCACATAAAACATACTGTAAAGACCATCTATTACAAGATCAGGACCCTTCGACACCTGAGACCCATGTTGGACCCAGAAAACGTCCGTACAATATTCCAAGCGCTAGTCACACCCCATTTTGACTATGCGAACATTATACTCCACGGCCTCCCCAAGAATACCCTAAACCTACTACAATTAGCTATGAATGCCGCTGCCCGCATCCTATGTGGAGCATCAAGGAAAGACCACATAACCCCCATCTTGAGGGACCTACACTGGCTTCCAATAAGTTGCAGGATCTCATATAAAGTGCTCCTCATTACATTTAAGTCCATTAATAAAATATCTCCCTCCTCAATCTCAGCGCTTCTCTCTCACACCCCCAACAATAGATCCAGGAGATCATTAGCCACCAATACCCTAATTATCCCGAGGCAAACCATAAAATGTGCACAATCAACAAACAATAGAGCATTTGCGTACTATGCCCCCAAATGCTGGAACAACCTCCCTCCAAGCATCAGATCGATCAGAGACCTCATGCAATTCAGAAAAGCCCTTAAGCACCATCTGTTCCTTAAGCACTTCTCACAACCCAACAACGCTGCTGCTCCTCCCCCTCCACAACCCAATCCTTTACTATGACTTACTAATTATGCAATTTTCAGAACATGTAACACAGACCAGAGAGTATTTGTAATCATTTGTACTGCTTCCAAATGCACATTACTGGAAATAGAACTCCCAACATTGTAAATAGAACTCCATCCGTTATCACTCCCTACCAAAATTGTACATAGTTCCCCCAGTTCAATTCCATGTTACTATCCCTGTTATATGTAAACTCAGGACAGATTGTTCCTGACTGAGAGTTATATTGTTAAATGTAAACTGCACTGATAATAAAGAGCGCGGTATAGAAGAGCTGTTAAATAAATAAATAAATAAATAAAATGCAATCATGCTATGATAGCATTTGATGCCATATGATGCCAAGTGGTCCCAACACCTTTATCCCTTGCACCAGATGGCTTCCCCTCTGGTCGGTTCATGAACCAGCTGCTCCAAAAAGCAGTCATTTATGTCATCTAGAAACTTTCTCCAGGACCAAGCAGGAAGTAAGTTCTCACATATGGGTGATGTCTGCACTGATGGAGCCCTCGTGCGGAGCATTTCCCCGGCTTTCAACTTTTTTTTGAAATTGTTTGTTCAATCCAATCCAATCCAATTTTAAAAAAAAGTTTAAAAACAAGTTTCATCAATACGAGTTAAGTTGATATAGCAAAGCAGAATAATTTTTAGTTTGTTGATACACGAGAAAACCAAGGGTGGAATTTGCAAATTGGGTCGTTGATGCTAATAGGCATAATACTGGGCACATTTAAATACCCAGAAATACATGCCCTTGTATAGTCTGAGACCCGTAAAAAGCAAATATCTCTTTTTGTAGAAATTTAACCTGTGACTAAGAGTATACTGGAAGAGCGTAGGTTTACAGTGAAGTACTTATGTGAGATCGCTCAAACACCTTGACCAAATAGTTTTGTCCTAAATACATTGTAGATCCCGACAATTGGGAACTAGCCTTCTGGGTATTTCCACAAATAGTTTGCACCTGGGGGTTGCCCACAGTGGATCTCAGGCCGTCGGCACAGAACGCCAAGACACAGGCCTTTGTCGGTCAGTGGAAGGAGCATGGGCCTTGGGGCCTGGATGTGCTAGTTCAGTCCTGGCCGCCTGCTCCCCTGTTGTGCATGTTTCCTCCTTGTGTCCTGCTTGGGAGGGTTCTCCGTCGGATCGAAGCTCATTCTGGCATGGTGAACTTCGTGTCATGCGACTGGCCTCAGCGGCCGTAGTATGCTAATCCTGTTCGACTAACCCAATCATCTCCCTTCCTCAGAAATGTGTCTTGCAGCAAGGTCCTGATCTGGTGCTTGAAAGACGCTGGGTGAGTTACAGAGGTCACTCGACACAGGTAGTGGCTCTCCTGTCCAAGGCAGGACGGCCTGTTACATATTTATTCTACACGAGAATGTGGCATCCTTGAGTCTTGGTGCTTTTGGCAGCGCCTTTCAGAACCTGGACATTCTGTAATTCCTTCAGAATGCTCTCAACTATGGTCTGGCCCTAGACTCTCTCAGGGTTCATGTCTCTGCATTAACCTGTTTGAAGGATGCTCAATGGTGTCTCCTGAAGAAGTTGCTAGCTTTCTCAGGGGTATGTGGATGCTTGGTTCTCGGGGTCTTATCCGGGCATTCTTCAAGCCGCTCAAACATACCTCATTCCGGTACTCGTCCCTCAAGACGACATTTCTAGTAGCCATTAATCTTGGCCAGGAAAGTCTCCACGTTGCATGTCCCTCTGGGTGCTGCCTTCCTTCCTGCCTAAGGTGGTTACACTTTTTCACTCAAACTGGATGATTTTGTTTCCTGCCTTTCAAGAAAACAATGTGGGCATCAATATAGGACTTCGCACCATAGATCTCAGTAGGGTACTACAGCGCTCTCCGGGGTCACCAATTCCTTTCGCAAATCCGATCTCCATTTGTACTGTTTGCGGGGCCTCAGAAGGGCCTTGCGGCCTCCACAGCCTCCATTACAAATGGCTCTGCACAACCATTGAGTCAGACTACATCCTCCAGGGTAAGCTTGTGCCCATGGGGCTCACGGCCCACTCTACCCGGTCTCAGGCAGCACCATGAGCAATGGGCTCACAACCTGGGCACCGTCGTCTTGATCTCCAAGCGTGTGATGTGATGCAATTTGGTGCCAGTGTGGTGGCAGCTGCTGTCTCTTCCCGCCCTGAAGTGGGTTAGCGTGGGTACTTCCCATTTGTCTGGACTGGTCTACCAGGATGACTTGGAAGGAGAAATTTCACTTACCATTAATTTCCTTTCCTGGAATCCTGCTAGACCAGTCCAGGACCCACCCGTTCTGGGTACTTTTCGACAGCCTATGTTCACATTCTTATGTTGCAGTTCATGTCACTTCCTTGACAACCTAGCTGCTGTCTGCTATAGGCCGCGTATCAAGTAAAATGAACTATAATCTATAGTTCTGGCCTTTGCATGAGAGCATTGCTCAGTTGTTCGGGTATCATGCCTTATTTAGTGACCGTTTCATGGCTTTGTCAGTATACTGAGGGCGACCTCTAGGGGTACAGCTATATGTCTACCAGGGCTCAACCAATCAAGCTTCTGGTAGTTTTTATCTGTCTCCAACATCTTTTGGCAGGGGGGACTTAACCCATTTGCCTGGACTGGTCTAGCAGGATTTCAGGAAAGGAAATTAATGGTAAGTGAAATTTCTCCATCTAGCACTCTTTCCATAAAGAAATATTTTTGAATATTACTCCTGAGTCCCCAGCTGTTCCCATCCTGCTAACAAGATATTGTCCCAACTTGGCAAAGTTAGTTTTCCTAAAGTCTAGGACCCTCGCTTTTGAATTGATTTTGTTGTTGTTGTGTTGTTAAGTGCCGTCGAGTCGGAGTCGACTCATGGCGACCCTCTGGATAGCTATCCTAAATTGTGTATGGTCTTCAGTCAGGTGGCTCATTGTTGACAGACTGGTGCCCGTAGCTGCTGTTATTGTTTCAATCCATCTCATTGCTGGCCTTCCTCTTTTGCATTGACCTTCTATCTTGCCAAGCATGATGTCTTTCTCTAATGATCTCTCTCTTCGCATGATGTGTCCAAAGTATGAAAGTCGAAGTTTTGTCATCTGAGCTTCTAAAGAAAGCTTAGGTTTGATCTCCTCTAGTACCGACTGGTTTGTTCTTCGGGCAGTCCATGGTATACACAGTATTCGCCGCCAGCACCATAATTCAAAGGCATCAGTTTTCTTCCTGTCTGTCTTTTTCACAGTCCAGCTTTCACATCCATATGATGTTATTGAAAATATCATGGCTTGAACAAGTCGAATCTTTGTATGGAGAGAGACATCTCTGCTCTTGAGAATCTTATCTAGGTCTTTCATAGCCATTCTGCCAAGAACAATGCGTCATTTGATTTCTTGACTGCTTGTTGCTGCTTTATTGATAGTTGATCCAAGTAGGTTAAAGTTGTTCACAATTTCAATTTCTTCTCCTTCAGCAATAAACCTGTTGATTATGCCAGTTGTCATGATCTTTGTCTTCTTTACATTAAGGTGCAGGCCCATTTTGAGACTATGTTCTTTGATTGTGAGAAGCAAATGTTTCAGATCATCTTCACTTTCAGCCAGTAATGTAGTATCATCAGCATAGCGAAGGTTGTTGATGAGTCTGCCACGAATTGTCACACCTCTGTTGTCTTCATACAATCCTGCTTCTCTGATGATTTGTTCTGCATATAAATTAAACAAGTAGGGGGAAAGTATGCAGCCTTGTCTTACACCTTTGCTTATTTTAAACCATTCTGTTTCTCCTTGTTCCGTTCAAACTGTTGCTTCTTGATTAATGTACAGATTGCGCAAGAGTACGATCAGGTGTTCTGGTATACCCATGCTTCTTAATGTGGCCCAGAGTTTCTCATGGTTTACATAGTCAAAAGCCTTGCTATAGTCGATAAAGCACAAATAGATATCCTTTTGGTATTCTTTAGTCTTTTCAAGGAACCATCTCATATCCGCAATGATGTCTCTCGTTCCTCGCCCTTTCCTGAACCCTGCTTGCACTTCAGGTAGTTCTTGTTCCAGGTATGGTTGTAGTCTCTTTTGAATAATCTTCAGTAAAATCTTGCTGGCATGTGGGATCAGAGCGATTGTTCGATAATTTCCACAGTCAGTTGGATCACCTTTCTTTAGTATTGGTATAAACACAGATCTTTTCCAGTCAGTTGGCCATGATGTTGTCTTCCATATTTCTTGGCAGAGCCTTGTAAGTATGGTAACAGCTGCATCAGATAGCTGCAATACTTCTATAGGAATGCTATCAATGCCTGGTGCTTTGTTCTTTGATAAGGCTTTCAATGCTGCTTCAACTTCTTCCTTCATCACCAATGGTTCACGATCATAAGGTACAGGTTGAAACGGCTGTTGGTCCACTTGATCTTTATCATATAAAAACTCTGTATATTCCTTCCACCTTTTCTTGATCTTCTCAGCATCATTCAACATAGAACCTTGAGCATCTTGTAACATTCCAATTCAAGGCTGGAACTTTTTCTTTAACTTTTTCTTTAACAAGGTACTTCGGGCCGGAAGGTCGGGGGTTCAAATCCCTCTAGAGGACAGCAATCTTGGGCCGGAAGGACTGGGGTTTCTAGTCCCACAGGTGCTCCTTGTGGTCTTGGGCAAGCCACTTAACCCTCCATAGCCCATGTTCTCTGTAAAATAGTTCTCTGTGTGCTGTGCTTTCCTGTCTAATCAATGTGTTTATACCTCAAAAATTTCCTGTCATGATTTGACAATTTCCAATCTGTAATCAAACCGCTGCTGATCGCTGGAAGTAGCGGTATACAAATGTATACTAAATAAAATAAAATAAATAACTCTTGTAGCTTTAGGAAAGCCGATCTTGTTCTTCCTCTAATAGTTTCTGCTTCTATTTCCTTGCAAGTGTCATTGTAGTACTTTTCCTTGTCCTGTCTTGCTGCACGTTGGAAATCTCTGTTGAGTTCTGCGATTGTCTTTCTTTCTCCTCTGGCTTTAGCTTCTCTGCGTTTCTGGGCAATTTTCAGAGTTTCTTCCGTCATCCATTTTGGCGCTTTTGCTTTTTCACCTTTTGTAGAGACTTCTCGCTTTCTTCCAACACAACCTTCTTGATGTCATTTCATAACTCTTCCGGAGCTCTGTCATTTGTATCTAAAGCAGCAAATCAATTTTGCAGGCAGTCTTTAAATTCCAGTGGTATATTCTCAAGGTCATATTTTGCTGCATTCATGAGTGGTTTGCTCTTTTTCAACTTTAGCTTGAGTTTGCATACTAGTAGTTGATGATCTGTACCACAGTCTTCTCCAGGTTTTGTCTTTGTTGATGTTATAGAACTTTTCCATCGTTGACTTCCACAGATGTAGTCAATTTGATTTTATACAGTCCATTGGATGAAGTCCACGTGTACAGTCGCCGCTTGTGTTGCTGGAAGAAGGTGTTTGAGATGAATAGATCATTGGTCTTGCAGAATTCTATCAGTCTTTCTCCAGCTTCATTTCTGTTGCCAAGTCCTTATTTTCCAACTACTTTGCCTTCTTCTTTGTTGCCAACTTTTGCGTTCCAGTCACCCATGACTATCAGGATATCCTGTTTGCATGTTCTGTCAATTTCAGCTTGTACTTGTTCATAGAACTCTTCAATTTCATTCTCTTTTGCAGCTGTTGTTGGGGCATATACTTGAATTATAGTTGTGTTGATAGGCAATCCGCGTAGACGAATAGAGATTAAGCGTTCGCTGACTGCATTGTATT
Organism: Ichthyophis bannanicus; assembly: GCA_033557465.1. Lineage (NCBI taxonomy): Eukaryota > Metazoa > Chordata > Amphibia > Gymnophiona > Ichthyophiidae > Ichthyophis > Ichthyophis bannanicus. Next base: position 1,131,071,876 of record CM066033.1, read on the forward strand.
TCATTACCGATCTTGCAAGTTTCTTCTTTATTATGAATGCAACACCATTTCTTCTTTGTCTTTCATGTCCAGCATAGTAGACCATGTGATCATCTGATGCAAAGTGCCCGATGCCAGTCCGTTTCAGTTTGCTGACACCCAACAGATCAAGTTGTACACGTTCCATTTCATTCTTGACCACCTCCAACTTCCCTTGGTTCATGCTTCGTACGTTCCATGTTTCAATGCGTAAGACATCTTATAGCTTCTGACTCTCATTTCATGCGCAGCTACATCAGCAGTCAGACTTCCCAAGGGCTTTGATCCAACCACATCATAAATGCTGGCTTTACTCTGAAAAGTCTTCAGCTCTTCCCCAGTAGCTAGTTGAGTGCCTTTCGACCTGGGGGTCTCATCTTCCAGCACCATAACACAATTTGTTTTGTTGTAACTATCCTTTGGATTTTCATGGCAAGATACAGACGTAGATTGCCGGGCCTTTCTTCTGCGCAGTTTAAGTTTGGTGTTGCCGTTGTCACAAAAATGTGATCCTCCGCTGTCAACACTATCCCATTCTGCTGCTGCCCAGATGGGTGGTTTGTCTTGGTCTGGCACCTCAGCTGAGACCTGTCCATCTTGGGAGACCCTGCCAGTAGTTAAACTACTGATCGTTTAGCTCTCAGCATCACTGATGCACGCAAGCCCTCACAGCACGACAAGCTGCAAACCAAGTGATTTTGTTAGTCCTAGTCAAAATACTGAACCATACTATCTGGTGATCACTGGATGCGATATCCACTGTAACATCAGAAATGCTTTCCCTATTGGTAAGCACTAAGTCAAGTATAGCCTTATCACTTGTGGGTTCTGTTACTAGTTGCTTGAATAGTTTTCCCTGTAGAAAATCCAGGATCTTATTAATTCTGGATGATACTGCAGCAGGGATGTGCCAATCCACATCTGGCATATTGAAATCCCCTATCAGTAGCACTTCTCCTTTCATGGCAGTACTGCATATTTCTTCTATGAAATCTTTGTCCTCTTCTAGTCCCTATGAGGGGGATCTATATATACAAAGGCATTTCTCTTTCCCTCTTTTCTAGTTTAACCCACATTGCCTCCTCGCTTCCTTTTAAGCCCTGCAGTTCTATAGTTTTAATAATATTTTTTTAGATATAGTGCCCTACCCTGTCCTTCCTGAATAAAGTATAGCCGGGTATTTACATCCCAGACATAGTTTTCCATGAACCATGTCTCTGCAACCGCGACTTAATCCAAGTCAGCTTCTTCCATTAAAGCCTCAACATCTGCAATCTTATTTCCCATTCTGCGAGCAATGATACCCACCGCCTTCCAGATGTTTCCCCTTTTACCCATTTCTACAGAGGTATTTAATGTTTCACTTACCCCGGTGGTTTATTCAGCCATCCCCAACAAAATCTAGTTTAAAGCCCTCTTCAGTAGGTTAGCCAGTCTGCTGCTGAAGACACTTTGACCATTCTTGGACAGATGGACACCATCTCTGCTCTGCAGTCCTTGGAACGTTATCCAATTGTCAAGGAAACCAAAATGCTCTCTGACACCATCCACACAGCCATGCATTTTTCATCAGGATTCAAACATCTCTGCCTTTCTACTACCCTTTGCTTCCTTGTGGTGACTGATTCTGCAACTTTGGATTGCTTGAACTGTGGTTCTTTCCTTTCTTGGGATGCTTCCACCTTCTCCACTTCCAGGGCTTGCATACTGGTTCTTGGCTGGTAGAGTTGGAGTGTTGATACTGCAGGCTCTGGTGACTCATATCCAACCCTCTTCATTCTGTGGCTTCCTATCTTCACCTCTGTCGGAAAGCTTGGGTGTTTCAAGAAACATCTCATCAATATACTTCTCACTATCTTGAATGCTTCTCAGTTTCACCACCTTCTCTCTAAGCTCCTCCACTTGTTTCCTGAGACACTCAGCATGCAGGCATCATGCACATGGAACCAATCCTTCAACTTTCATTGGGATCTCTGTATGGACAGAGGCAGAAGCTGTAACAGGGGCAACAGCTTTAGCAATACGATTTTTACCAGCCATTGTTAAGTTGATGGAGCTCTGATACCTGTTGAAGTAAAAGAGAGAGAGACTTACCAATGCTTTGCATTTAGCGGTCTGTAAATGATTTTATGTAAGTAAAGTCACTACCTGTTCCTCAACTGTCCTTTAAGAGTAAAAGCAGCTAACCTCTTTTACGTGTGTTCTAACAGCGCTGTTCTATGTCCCTATGTGTAGCTAATTGGGGAAATGCCATATAAAGCAAGAATGCTTGTATAGGGTGGATGGGTGCCTGTGTGGGTAGGGAAGGATCTAACACCTGATGAGGTCAGTGGCTTCAAAGAGTTAGCTGTGAATGGGTAGCTGGAATAAAGGAATGAACTGACAGAGCTAGTCACAAACAAACAAAACAAACAAACAAAAAAGTCCCTCTTTGTAGTATAGAAAAAAAATGATTATTTTTTAGAAATGAACACAAAAACCCCTTTAAGTCTTAGCTTTTTAAAAATGAACACCAAAACCCTTCTGAGAGCTTTGAGGCAAAGTAGTACCTTGCTTGCAAGAGTCCGTTAGGAATGCCATTTATTTATTTTATTTATTTATTTAGACAGGTTTGTATACCGCCTTATCCTTCAATCAAAGCGGTCACAACACAATTGGGGGATACATTTAACACGCGGGGATATGAGACACATACACTAATACTTACAGGGAACATGGGCAATGGAGGGTTAAGTGGCTTGCCCAAGACCACAAGGAGCATCTGTGGGACTAGAAACCCCAGTCCTTCCGGCCCAAGGTTGCTGTCCTCTAGTGGGATTTGAACCCCCGACCTTCCGGCCTGAAGTGCCTTGCCCCAACCACTAGGCTACTCCTCCCTAGGAGGAGCCACAAGGCCATTACCTGAAAGGCCTTGTGTAGACCCTTATATATAGTACTACCTAACTGCTAGCAGCTACTCAAAGGCCACTAACACCTGATGAGGTCAGTGGCTTCAAAGAGTTAGCTGTGAATCGGTAGCTGGAATAAAGGAATGAACCAACTGACAGAACTTTGCCCAATACCACAAACAAACAAAGTCCCCCTTTGCAGTATAGAAAAAATAATTAGCTTTTAGAAATGAACACCAGAACCCCTTTAAGAATTAGCTTTTAGAAATGAACACCAGAACCCCTTTGAGAGCTTTCAGGCAGAGTAATGCCTTGCTTGCAAGTTAATGTCAGCAGCCTAGTTCCATCCAGGTTAAGTTGGAGCCCATTCTTTCGGAAAAGCCCTTCTCTTCCCCAGAACTTTGCCCAGTTCCTAACAAATCCCAAACCCTCTTCTTTACCCTATCGTCTCATCCTATGCATTGATACTCCAGAGCTCTGCCTGACCTTTGGGTCCTGCGCGTTGAATGGGAAACATTTCAAAGAGTGCTACCCTGGAAGTTCTAGATTTCAACTTCCTACCTAAAAGTGTAAATTTGGCCTCCAGAACCTCCTTCCCACACTTACCCGTGTCATTGGTACCAACATGTACCAAGACAGCATGCTCCTCCCCAGTACTATCTAAAACTTTGTCTTGGTGGTGCGTGAGGTCCTCTACCTTTGCACCAGTCAGGCATGTTAAGAACATAAGATATGCCATACTGGATCAGACCAAGGTCCATCAAGCCCAATATCCTGTTTCCAACAGTGGCCAATCTAGGTCATAAGTACCTAGCAATCTCCAGGAACAAGCAGGAATGAGTCTTCACACATGGGAGACGTCGCCGACGGAGCCCGCACGGGAAAATGCTCCCCAGCATCCAATCAGAAAGCCTTTGGGAGCATCCCCCGCGCCTGCGCGGTGGCTTCCCGCCCTTTCTACTGCCTCTCCCCAGTTTTTCGTTTTCCGCGGAGCAGGCAGGACGTCCCTCCTGCCACCGCAGAAATTTTCCTTTTTTCTGTAGTCGCGGCTTTCCCGCCGACGGTGGCATCTCCGTCCCCCCGCTACCGCGCTCTTAGCTCGCCGATCTGCCCTTGCCCTCCGGGAAAGATCCCTCCCCTGACGGATCTTGCGGCCACCTCTCCAGGTGGACGTTCTGGGGATCGATGGCAGATCCGCCTTACCTGAGTGCTGCTCATGGAGGCAGGCCCCCCCGGCGTGCCTGCGTTAGTACCGGAGGGGGCGTCCCCATGTCCACCGGCTTAGATATGCTAGATATCACCTGCTTGGCAGGCGCCTTGGGGGATCCCCACAGTACCTGTGTTTACCGCTTTTCCCCCTATGGCCGGTACTCACCCCCCCCCCCCCCCAGGGGGTCCGGCCAGTCCACCTGCCTAATCCCTGTTGGGCCATGGACTGGTGGCACCCTACTGCTGTGAAATCAACAGTCCCTTTTTCAGTTAGGTCCTCCTCCCGGAGGTCCGGACCCTTGTCTCCCTATCTCTCGCTAGGGCAGACTGTGTACTCCTTCTGCTCCGGGGTACACCTCTACTCTTCTCCGGGATAGGCTCGCTAGTTCGGCCTGTCTTACACTGTTGGTCCTCTGAGTTATGGACTCTACTCCTAAGGGAGTGCTCAGCTTGCCGTGAGCCCCCTGGAAGACCTGCCGTCCTTCTCCTGACCCAGCTGACGCCTGGATCCCATGGCCTTCCGGATTTGGAACTTCCTCCTCGCTGTGGTGAAGTTTCCTTGATGACCTCGCTACTGCGTCTACAGTGCCTTCATCACAGGACTTCTTCCGACACCCGGTTGGTAAGCAGTACAGGATTCTAAACCATTAATTCAGTAGAAACTTAATGGCCGGTAAGCTCTGTATGGTACTAGGTCATTTACTCATTACATGCTTAATGATTCTCTTCATGCTCCCCTCTGCCTACTCCCGTAGCCTGGTTTTTTTTTTGCTGTATCCTAATGGTACCTGTTCTGCACTCTAAAGACTTGCCTCCGTAGTCTTTGGATTCGCTGTTTCTCTATTCAGCTCCTGCCCTCCATCCCTCAGGGGATGCCGGAGATTCAGGCTGGGCAAATGCCATCCCGTCTGGGCTGCGCTTATGGGATCTCCCCGGGCATCCTAAGCTAGGGAGTCCCCACGTGTGAAGACTCATTCCTGCTTGTTCCTGCAGATAGCACAGTTACTTACCTGTAACAGGTGATCTCCGGAACAGCAGGAATTAGTCTTCACAACCCGCCCACCTCCCCTGGGAGTTGTATCTCTCTTTTTCTCTATTCCTTCCTCTCCTCTCCTGCCTGCTCAGCTATGAAACTCAACTGGGGAGAGGCAGTAGGAAGGGCGGGAAGCCACCGCGCAGGCGCGGAGGATGCTCCCAAAGGCTTTCTGATTGGATGCTGGGGAGCATTTTCCCGTGCGGGCTCCGTCGGCGACGTCTCCCACGTGTGAAGACTAATTCCTGCTGTTCCGGAGATCACCTGTTACAGGTAAGTAACTGTGCTGTCTCCCCAAAAGACACAGGTTCCACAATGCTTGTATTGGGTCAAGCAGTGATATCCTGGATCCCTTCTTAATAATGGTTTATGGACCTTTCCTCCAGAAACTTGTCCAAACCTTTTTTTAAACCCAGCTACACTAACAGCTTTTATTGCATCCTCCGGTAATAAATTCCAGAGTTTGATTACACGTTAAGTGAAAAAAAATATTTTCTCTTATTAAATAGGATACCCTGTAGCTTCATTGCATGTCCCCTAGTCTTTCTATATACTGATAATGTAAACAATCGATCTACGTTTACCTGTTCTACTCCATTCATTAATTTATAGACCTCTATTATATCTCCCCTCAGCCGTCTCTTTTCCAGGTTGAAGAGCCCTAACCTTTTTTAGCCTCTCTTCATAGGGGTATTCTTCCATCCCCTTTACCATTTTGGTGGCTCTTCACTGTACCTTTTCTAATAACGCTATATCCTTTTTAAGATACCGCGACCAGGGAGGCCGCCCAGCAGATCAACCTGTTGGAATTGGGAGCCATTCGACTAGCCTTACGGACTTTCTCTCAGATCCTGTCTCACCAGTCTGTCCTAGTTCAGACGGACAACCAAGTGGCTATGTTCTACGTCAACAAGCAGGGAGGCACATGATCCAGACTTCTGTGCCTGGAAGCTCAGGCTCTCTGCTCCTGGGCTGTCAATCAGGGCATGACCCTCAGGGCAGTCTACCTCCCAGGCCAGGAAAACTACCTGGTGGACAGGCTAAGCAGACTCCTGCAGCCTCACGAGTGGCAGTTGGATCCTCTAGTAGTTCAACAGCTCTTTCTGAAGTGGGGACTTCCGACAATGGATCTTTTTGCCAGTCCGCTGAACAGGCAACTACCCAGGTTCTGTTCCAGGCAACTGCATCCCTTGAGAACAGCGCCAGATGCGTGCCTGATCCCCTGGTCAGGGGGCCTGCTGTATGCCTTTCCTCCCACACCTCTGGTGGCCCGGACTCTATTCAAAATCCAGCAGGACCGAGCCACGATGATCCTGATAGCCCACAGGTGGCCCAGGTTCCCTCTTCTTCTGCAGTTGGCGGTGGATGCTCCACTTCCTCTGGGGCTGCAACCCGACCTTCTGACTCAGGATCAGGGGTCCCTCTTGCATTCCAACCTCAAATCCCTCAATTTGATGGCCTGGCTGCTGAAAAGGTAGTGTTTACTCCCTTGCTCCTACCAAAGGAGGTTGAAGAGGTGGTGTTGGCCTCCATGAAGCATTCCACTAGGAAGGCCTATGCTCTGAAGTGGCGTAGGTTCTCTGCTTGGTTTTCTCAACAGCAAGAGGACCCCTTCTGCTTGGTCCAGGTGGTGCTACAATACCTTCTCCACCTTTCCAACCTAGGACTTCAGTCCTACTCTGTCCGGGTTCACCTCCGTGCCCTCTCAGCTCACCACTCGCCAGTGGATGGACAATCTCTCTCAGGCCATCCTCTGGTGTCTCGTTTTCTCAGAGGCCTGCTTCTGCTTAAGCCTCCTATTCGTCTACCGGCCACTGAGTGGGATCTCAATGTGGTCTTGCAGCAACTGACTCGCCCACCTTTTGAGCCAATGGCAACCTGCCATTTATGTTTCCTCTCCTGGAAGGTGGTGTTCCTTGTGGCACTCACCTCGGCTAGGTGGGTGAGTGAGCTGCAGGCCCTGGTCTCGGATAGGCTGTATACCAGGTTCTATAGGAACAGGGTAGTCTTGCGGACTCATCCTAAGTTCCTTCCAAAGGTAGTGTCGTCCTTCCACCTCAACCAGGAGGTGGTACTTCCGACGTTCTTTCCCAGGCCGCACGCCGGTAGAGCCAAAACTGTCTTGCATACCCTGGATTGTAGAAGGGCGCTGTCCTTTTACCTAGAATGTACGCAGGGGCAAAGAAAGGCTTCTCAGCTCTTCATTTCCTTTGACCCTAATAAATTGGGGTTGTCTGTCACTAAGCGTATGTTGTCCATCTGGGTGGCAGACTGTATCGCCTGGGCGTACAGGGCAGCCGGCCTCTCCCTGGAGGGTCGTGTTACGGCCCACCGGTTCAGGGCGAAGGCCGCATCAGTAGCTCACTTCCGTTCTGTTCCGTTGGCAGACATCTGCCAGGCCGCTACTTGGTCTTCAAGCCATACTTTTGCGGACCACTACTGCCTCGAGAGGGAATCCCGTAGGGACAGTGCTTTCGGGCAAGCGGTACTCCTTAATCTCTTTGAGGTTTAGGCAACTCCTACCCTCCGGCCCTGGTGTTGGGCTACCGTTCAGGTGTGGTCTCAGAGAAGATTCTCTCACTGTTGCTGAGGCTCTAGAGGGAGCTCTATTTTTCAGCCTGGGTTCCTGGTAGCCCAGAGCTAGGGAGTCACCCATATGTGAGGACTGACTTCCTGCTTGGTCCTGGAGAAAGAGTAGTTACTCACCTGTAACAGGTGTTCTCCAGGAGCAGCATGAATCAGTCCTCACAACCCTCCCTCCTCCCTTTGGAGTTGCAGTTGTATATAGTTCATTTTCTTTTTGTGCTGTCTTTTAGCTATGTCATTCGACTGAGCAAGATGGCACCTTTGGGCGGGAAGGGGACCGCGCATGTGTGCCTGCATTCCCAAAGGCTTTGTTTGAAAGCTGGGGAAATGCTCCTCATGGGGGCTCCGTCGACGCCGACGTCACCCATATGTGAGGACTGATTCCTGCTGCTCCTGGAGAACACCTGTTAGAGGTGAGTAACTACTCTTCAAGCCTCCTGCAAGAGTACTCCTGCTGGAATTCTGCAAACAGAATTCAAACTTCTGTGTCAAAAGGTCTGAATTATGCAAAATTCTGCATGCTTTGTTTGTCAAATGATGAAGTATATTGTTTTTGAGTGATACTTAAATTAAGATACAATATGGAAAAAAAATCACAAAAAAGTGCAAAATGTTGAATTATTGTGTGCAGAATTCTAGCAGGAATACTGCAGGGTAATGGGACCTCTGTCCTAATTTAGCTGATGAAAGGGTGTTTTTACTTACTATATATCCGTGAACTGAAATACCTGACCTAGGAAATTTTATTTTTGGTAGCAGTAACTTCAGCACACAGCATTGGCAAGCTCCAGTATCTAGTAACTGATCCACCATATATTATTTTTTTTTAGTAGGACAATTATGTGCATATATTCAAATCTTACTTCCTAAAGTGGTGGATTTCCATCTTAACCAGTTGATTGTCCTACCAATTTATTTCCCTCGACATCATGCCCAGAGGTGTAAGTGCATTGCACATTTTGTACTACAAGAGAGCCTTTGGCCTTCTGTTTGTAGTGGACTAAAGCCTTTAGAAAATTCACCCAACCTTTTGTTTCTTTTGACCCAAACAGGCCACGTCCTGCTATCAGCAAACTCATCCAATTGACTAGTAGATTACAGCTCTTGCTTATATCCTGGAGAGTTGTGTCCCAGATCATAATAGAACTATGGCTGCATAGGTAGCCCACTTGAGATTAGCTTCCATGGAGCTTTGCAAAGCTGTGGCATAAATATCAGTTTATCCCACTAATTTTGGGAAGGATACTCGGGACATGGGAGTGGAGGAGTAGCCTAGTGGTTAGAGCAACTGCCTAGTACCCAGAAGATCAAGGGTTCAATGCCTACTGGAACTCCTTGTGACTTTGGGCAAATTACTTTACCCTCCATTGCTTCGGAAGAAAAGGCTGGCAGTCTACTTTTGGTGATACATTGCCAAGAAAATCCAGAGGTAGCTGGGTCGCTATTAGTCAACACTGACTTGATGGCACTAAAAAAAAAAAACACCTCAGAACATGGTAATAGTTTTGGCTAGTCTGTCCTCCAGAGTCTTTTGGGGAATAGAATCCAATTCCATCACCCTGGGCCCATTTATTTTTATTTCCAAGTTCCATTCCCCCCCCCCCCCCCCAAAAAAAAGGAAAACATGAAAAGGCTAGGTGCCACTAAAAAACAAACGAACAATTGAGTGTCTCCCTGTTGCATCATCTCTTATTTATTGTTTTCCCTTTTTTTTTTCTCTCTTTTCAAAGCAGCCTATGGCTAGGGATTCCTGCATGTGAGGACGCACTATTCTCCAGGACCAAGCAGGAAGTCAGTCCTCACATATGGGTGTCATCGGCGCCGATGAAGCCCCAGTAGAGCATTTCCCCACCTTTCTATGAAAGCCTTTGCGAATGCAGGCACGCATGCGCGGTTCCCTTCCCGCCTAAAGGTGCCATCTTACCTCAGTCTCTTTTTTTCCGAGAAGCCCACCGGACGTGTGTCCTGTCATCCTGGATAAAAGTGATTTTTTCTTCGGCGATTCTCGCTGTTTTTTCTCCCGGTTCGACGCCGGTTCCCCTCCCGCCGGGTTCAGTACGCCGGTATTGAGCCCGTTCCTTCTTTTCGGTTTTTGCCCTTCGTGGCTGGCGTTCGCGCCCTTTTTTTTGCTTTTCCCTGGAAGGCCGGTCCTTTGACCTTGCGGGGACCCTTTTTTCCCTGATGGCTTCCAGTGGTTTCAAAAAGTGTGATCAGTGTAAGAAATTAATGTCTCTCACCGACACACACGACTGCTGCCTCGGTGCTGATCACGACCCTAAGACGTGTGGACCATGTGGGAAGATGTCTTCCAAGGCACTATGAAGTCGCCAGCAGCAGAAAGAAAGGCTTTTCTCAGACTCTGCCTCCGGCCGGGCCCGGACCTCGTCTGAGGCCTCGACATCTCGGGATTCCGATCCCGAGTGCCGTCGAAGCTCCTCGGACAGGGGGTCCCCTGACCAGGAACGTAAGAGGAAGAAGAGGCTCGCGAGGGCGTCGGAGGAGGAGGTCCCTGGCTCCTCGAGGGCCAGGTCTAAGACCCCCGACCGTCGCCCCGGGCCCGTGGAACAGGAGAAGCCGGCCAAGGTCCCTCGTGTGGAGCCGGAGTCTGCTGGACACATAAGCCCTGTGGTCCTCGAGGACTCTCCTCCCAGAGAGCCGACATCGGGCCCGGCACCGCCGTGGCCCGAGTCGGTGGCTGCTGCATCTCCCGAGCTGAGTCTCAGGATGACAGCCTTGGAGAGCAGATTGTCTGCCTTCATGGAGCAGCAGCGGGCACTGATGGCCAGCCTGTCTGGCGTATCTGCCCCGACCACCGGGACATCGACTTTGAAGTCGACCCCGGAGACCGAGCCGATACTCGAGTCTATCATAGCTCGAAATCAACCTCGGTCGCGGTCTCCCTCGACCTCCCGTTCGGGGGCGGGTGCCCCAGGGCCCCGCGGGATCGGACCCTGACTCCTCGTCGGACGAGTCCGCCTGGGAGACGGAGGACGAGGAGTCCCCCGATACGTTCAAGACTCGGTGCGTCCCGTCGGACTCACCACAGTCTGAACCCCGGAGTAGATCCCCTTCGGAGGATACTAGGTTCTCGGAGTTCGTCCGGGATATGGCCACCGCGTTGGCTATTCCGGCGGACCCCGAGGAAGAACCTCGAGCTGAAGAGATCAAGGCCATGCAGTATGACTCTCCTCTGAAGGAGGCCTTTACTGTCCCGGTTCCTCCGATGCTGGAACGGCTCTTCTTCCGGATGTGGGAGGCACCGGCCTCGGCGCCGGTTCTCAGCAAGCGGGTCGACTCGATCTATCGACTCCGGAAGAGCCCTGGCTTTCAAAAGGCACAGCTACCACACCATTCCATGGTTGTGGAATCGGCCATGCATCGTCTGAAGAGTCAGAAGATGCACTCTGCAGTGCCCCCCGGCAGGGAGGCCTGGAACCTCGATGGCGTCGGTAGAAAGTGCTTTCAGGGCTCGATGTTTGCTTGCCGTGTCCAGTCTTACCAGCTGTAAATGGGCATGTACTTGTGGGATCTGGCCAAGGAGTTGGCTGGGTTCTCTGCTGGTCTCTCCGGGGAACCCTTGCAGAGATTTAAGTCCTTGTCCTCGGGGATTCGGGACAGCTCGAAGTTCATGTCCCGCGCCGCCTACGATGGCTTCGAGGCCTCGGCCCGTGTAGCGGCATCGCGGCTCGACGCCAGGCATGGCTGCAGTCATCGGACCTCGAGCCATGGGTTCAGGACAAGTTGGTCGATGTCCCTTGCCGAGGTGAAAACCTTTTTGGCAAGCCCATGACCGAGAAGGCCTCCCAGCTCGAAACTGAGCACCTTACACGGACAAGGCTGTCTAGGAAGACCTCTGCCCCTTCTCATAAAAAGAAGGGCCTGGGTAAAAAGCCCTTTTACCCGAGGAAGGGCACTGCCTACAAACAGTACCCTCAATATCAGGCTGCCCAAGCTGCCCCCCAGGGTCAGCAAGCCAAGGGGCAGGGTAATGGGCCCCTTAGGCAGAGGACCCCCAAGCCTCCGGCCCCTGCTACCACTCAGCAGGGTGGGGGTTTTTGACTCCTTGAGCGTAGCCTCTCCATCCCTGCTCTCCCAACCCTGCACAGGAGGTCGCCTCGCCCTCTTTGCCCACCAGTGGCCCCTCATCACCGGGGACAGTTGGGTGCTGGACATAGTCCACAGGGGCTATGCACTGCATTTTCACCAACTGCCTCCTCCATACTTTCCAGGGGAGCCTCCAAGGCTTCCCCTGCACACAGACCTTCTCCTACAAGAGCTTCAAGGTCTGTTGGTGGAGAGGGCGGTGGAGCCTGTGCCTCCCCACTTGCAAGGTCACGGATTCTACTCCAGGTATTTCCTGGTGCCCAAAAGGACCGGTGGCTTTCGACCCATTCTGGACCTCAGGAACCTCAACAAGTTCCTAGAGAAAGAAAAGTTCAAGATGCTTACTCTTTCCGCCTCTTCTGGGTGTCCCTCGACAAGTCTGGAAATACTAACATTTTTGAACCCATAAACAAGGAAAAAGATAATCTGCGGAAATAAAGCCTAAGGACCGTATTGCGGTCGGATTCAAAAGCAAAGCTGACCAGCAAAGTTGCCCTGGAGGTCACAACTTCCAAAGAAGACTCTAAAAATTCAGACAATTCCAACTGTCCCTGTCCGTCCCTCCCCCCTGGGCCCCCTTCAGCCACAGTATCAGAAACAACAGCAACATACTGAACCCTAACAATAGGTGGTAAATTATCTGATGGCATTAGGAGAACCTCAGTGAGGTATTTACGAATAAGAACCAGGGGTTCCAGCAACGGTGACCTAGGAAAATTTAAAAAGCACAAATTATTCCTCCGTATTGAATTGTCCATATATTCTAACCTCCTTAATGCAAATAAACGTTCCTTGGAAACTGTCTCACCCACAGAACACAATTGTTCCACTTTAGTCTCCAGAATTGCCAACTTTTCAGCCTGCTCTGCGCACTTGGCTTCCACAGCAGCACAGCGTCCTTTAACCAACGGAAATTCTTGTGATAAAGCACCCACCACAGGAGCAAAGGTTGCATGGAGAGATGAAATCGCCTCCCATAAGCAGTCCAAAGTCACCTTCGCTGGTTTCTTCAATCCGCAAACCACCTGCGTCTCACTCGCTCCTGGTAAAGGGATTTTCCGTCAGGCACCTCCCGAAACTTCCGCGTTGGAGAACCCCTTCTCCACCACTCCAGCGTTAACATCACCAGAGCGCGACGCCATCGGAGAGGAGGAGCCCCAAGCACGGCCTCAACCTCCTGACCCGGAGGTACTCCCGCGTCTGCTCCCTCCTCCCGACCTCCACAGGGTTGCGGCGGCCACAGCTGGACTGGACTGTGATCCACTCCATCACTGCTCAGCTCCTCCAAACCACCCGGAGGAGCCGCTGTAGCCATGTCAGCCGGTCGCAGGGTGCAAAAGGGTACTATCGAGGGTTGCGCCGAGCCACCCGAGGGTGTCGAGGTTACCGGGGGCTTCGCTGTAGTTTGCTTCCTCTTCTTCCCCATTGGCGCGGCAACCAACTCGCAGCCTCTCCGCACTCAAACAGCCAGCATCTACTCATCCGCCATCCGCCAGAGAGTCACTGCCCTGGGTGCCCAATTTAAATTGAGGTATCCATGTAAGTGTGCTTTGTTATATCAAACTAAACATTTTCTGTTTTTTGAACCTGTGCAACTGTTGAAATTTCTTCAGGCAAAGGAAGTGGGGGGTGAGGGTGAACTCCCGTATTGGCTGCCATGTATATTATTCTTTGCTCATAAGATGATTCAGGTTATCCTGTTTGTTTTAGTCTATATTTCTTTGTTGGAACCTTATTGAGGTTGTCCTATGGGGGACTAGATGTTTAATAGGGGATATGGTTTTGTAAATGTTTGAGATTTTATTTTTTTTCTCTTTTTTCTCTCTTTCCTTCTTTGATTATGTTTGGATTTCTTGCCATTTCCCCTGTTATGTATTTGCATGGAATTGCATATATTTGCTTTGTGAATATTATGTAAATGGTATAAAATTTAAATAAAAAAAAAAAAAAAAAAGATGCTAACTCTTGGAACACTTCTGCCCTACCTCCAGCAGGGAGATTGGCTATGCTCCTTAGATCTAAAGGATGCGTACCCTCACATCCTCATTCATCCAGACCACAGAAAGTACCTCAGGTTCATTGTGGGAGGAAACCATTATCAGTACAGAGTGCTGCCTTTTGGCCTCACCTCCGCCCCCAGAGTCTTCACAAAGTGCCTGGCAGTGGTGGCGGCCTACCTGAGAAATCAGGGATTCTTTGTCTTCCCCTATCTGGACGACTGGCTCATCAGGGGTCCGACGTGCCAGGAGGCCAGACAAGCCACCCTCAGGACTATTGCTCTTCTTCAAAGCCTGGGGTTTGTCATAAACTTCGCAAAGTCCACTTTGCTCCCCTCCCAGAACTTGGAGTTCATAGGGGCAAGGTTGGACTCTCTGCTGGCAAAGGCTTTCTTGCCGGAAGACAGGGCCAAAAGATTGATAGCCTTGGCAAATCAGTTTCTCAGCAGGTCCTTGGTCTCCGCCAGACTCTGTCTGAGGCTGCTTGGCCACATGGTTTCGACAGTGCATGTGACCCCAGATGCCAGGCTCCATATGAGGCCTGCACAGTGGTGCCTTCGGACTCAGTGGTCACAGGCCACAGGCAGCCTCAAAGACAGGATAAGGGTGTCCAAACCATTTCTGAACTCCCTCAACTGGTGGCTACACCCACCCAATCTACTGAAGGGGGGGTGCCTTTTCAGATTCCTCTTTACACGGTGGTACTGACCATAGATGCCTCCCTGCAGGGCTGGGGAGCTCATTGTCTAGGCAAGTGCACCCAGGGCCTGTGGTCTCCTTGGGAAGCTGCACAGCAGATCAATCTCCTCGAACTCAGAGCTATTCGGTTAGCACTCAAAGCTTTCTCGCCTACCCTGGCTCATCAATCTGTCCTGGTTCAGAAAGACAACGAAGTAGCCATGTTTTATGTGAACAAACAGGGCGGGACTGGGTCCAGAATCCTTTGTCAGGAGGCTCAGGACCTTTTTTCATTTGCCCTCAAGCACAACATGCTCCTCAAGGCTGTGTACCTTCCAGGCCAGGACAACTACCTGGCCGACAGATTAAGCAGAATTCTGCAGCCCCACGAGTGGCAGCTGCATCCTTCAGTAGTTCAGAAGATCTTCCTAAAATGGGGTCTCCCTTTGGTAGATCTCTTTGCCAGCCCAATGAACAAGCAACTGCCAAGGTTCTGCTCCAGGCAACCGCATCTTCTGAGAATAGCAACAGATTCCTTTCTGATTCCATGGTCCCAGGGCCTCCTGTATGCGTTTCCTCCCACCCCCTTGGTGGCCCGAACTCTTTTCAAAATTCTTCAGGTCAAGGCCTCGGTCCTGCTGGTGGCTCCCAGGTGGCCGAGACAGCCTTGGTTTCCTCTTCTGCTTCAACTGGCGGTGGATCCCCCACTGCCTCTGGGGTTGCAACCCGACCTTCTCTCACAGGAGCAGGGTTCCCTTCTGCACCCCAATCTCAAAGCTCTCAATTTGATGGCCTGGAGGCTGCAAGGGTAGTTTTGGCTCCCTGGGGCCTACCTCAGGAAGTTGAGGAGGTTGTCCTAGCCTCTAGGAAACAGTCCACGAGGAAAACCTATGCTCTCAAATGGAAAAGGTTTTCTGTGTGGTGTCTACTACGTACTGAGGATCCTTTCTCCTGTACGGTGCCAGTAGTGCTTCAGTACTTACTGCACTTATCAAATCAGGGACTTAAGTCCAATTCTGTTCGGGTCCACCTCTCAGCTCTAGCAGCTCACCACTCACTGGTGGAGGGACATTCTCTGTTAGGTCACCCCTTGGTGTCTCGCTTTCTCAGGGGCTTGCTTATGCTCAAGCCTCCAATCTGTCGTCCTGCCCCTGAGTGGGAGTTGAATGTGGTCTTGCAGCAACTGACTCGCCCACCTTTTGAGCCGATGGCTACTTGTCCACTACGCTTCCTATCCTGGAAGACACTCTTCCTGATAAGCCCTTACCTCGGCTAGGCGAGTGAGTGAGCTTCAGGCCCTGGTCTGTGATAGGCCTTACACCAGGATTTATAGGAACAGGGTAGTCCTCAGGACTCATCCAAAGTTCCTCCCAAAGGTTGTCTCCTCTTTCCACCTCAATCAGGAGGTGGTTCTTCCAACATTCTTCCCTAGGCGTCATGCAAGCCAAGCTGAAGCAGTCCTGCATACCCTGGACTGTAGGAGGGCCTTATCCTTCTACCTTGACCATACTCAGGGGCATAGGAGGGCTACTCAGCTCTTCGTATCCTTTGACCCTAATAAGTTGGGGTTGGCTGTGTCCAAGCGTACGTTGTCCATCTGGGTGGCTGACTGTATCACCTGGGCGGCTGACTGTATCACCTGGGCTTACAAGGCGGCTGACCTTCCTTTGCAGGGTCGGGTCACGGCCCATCGTGTCAGGGCAATGGCTGCCTCAGTGGCTCATCTCCGCTCTGTGCCCTTGGTAGACATCTGCAGGGCTGCAACTTGGTCTTCAAGCCAGACCTTTGCGGCCCATTACTGTCTGGAGATGGAGTCCCGTAGGGACAGTGCTTTTGGCCAAGCAGTACTCCGGAATCTCTTTGAGGTTTAGGCAACTCCTGCCCTCTGTTGGGCTACCGGTGGAGGTTGTGTCCTTGAAAAGCCTTTCTTTGCTGTTGAGACTAGAGGGAGTACTCTTGTTCAGCCTGGGTTCCTCGGTAGCCCAGAGCTAGGGAGTCACCCATATGTGAGGACTGACTTCCTGCTTGGTCCTGGAGAAAGAGTAGTTGCTCACCTGTAACAGGTGTTCTCCAGGTGCAGCAGGAATCAGTCCTCACAACCCTCCCTCCTCCCCTTGGAGTTGCAGTTGTACATAGTTTATTTTTTCATTTTTGTGTGCTGTTCTTAGCTATGTCATTTGACTGAGGTAAGATGGCACCTTTAGGCGGGAAGGGAACCGCGCATGCGTGCCTGCATTCCCAAAGGCTTTCATAGAAAGCTGGGGAAATGCTCCGCTGGGGCTTCATCGGTGCCGATAACACCCATATGTGAGGACTGATTCCTGCTGCTCTTGGAGAACACCTGTTACAGGTGAGTAACTACTCTTTCTGCCTCTCCTTGGAGAAAATTTAAGTGACTTACCTGTAGCATGAGCTCTCCTTGGACCGCAGGATACAGGTCTTCACAAACCCACCTACATACCCAAGGAGTTGCATTCTACATTCAGCTATAGTAAGAGACTGAGGCAGTCCCGCACAACAGCAGCAGGTGGGTACAGGTGCATATGCGCAGTAGAGCCTTCCAAAAGCTACATTCTAAAGATGGGGAGTTGTTCCTGCACCGGGCTCCGTTGATAAGGTCACTCCATATATAAGGACTCATACATATCCTGCTGTCCATAGAGAACTCCGGCTATAGATAAATAACTCAGTTTTATGCTTAGTTGGTGATGTCTTTAAAATTTCCTTTTAGCTCTATCGTGTCTACATTGCTTGCTCTCATGGATGGACTGGATAACAGAGGCGAGATTGTTGTCATTGGTGCTACAAATAGACTTGATGCTATAGACCCTGCACTCAGGAGACCTGGGCGTTTTGACAGGGAGTTTCTCTTCAATCTCCCTGATCAAAAGGTAAGTGTTTACTAGTTTGATCTAGAATAATTTACCTTTCCATTGAATATATGGAATGTTTTGTTTTCCTTTTCTGGTACATAATGTTTTGGGTTTTTCTTTTTTTAGTGTAAATCATTTTTATTATTATTATTAAACTGAAAAACCATCAGATAGTACCAATACAGTAGTACAGTAATACAAAGACACGAAGTGGTACACAATCAAATATAGACAATAACGACCTAGAGATGTCATGCATCTTGCCGCCCTCTGGGGACAGAGGATCCTCCACGTCTAACACACATATCAAACTCAAACTGCTGGTATCTCCTCTCCTGGAAATCACTCCATATTTATTACCCCTCGACCCCCTCCTGTTTCACATTGTGGTAGTGCACTGTCTATTTATAAATGCTCTATCAACAATTTGCTCCTGCTTTAGTTATATACCTTACTGTTCCAGGCTAGCCCTTAATAGCTATTCACAGTGACAAAATGCTTCAATAAGTACATCATATACCAACATTTAGTTCGCTATGTTACTATATTGCTAATTCCTATAAGCTATATTTCTACATTTCCATAAACCTACCCCTCAACCGTCCCACCCGCAGATTCTCTGTACTCCAAGGAGCGGTTGCTCTTACGCATCTTCAGGACAAAGCATCCACCACCACCCCATACTAACCCTCTCCTCCCTGTACCCAACCCTCCCTCCCCTCCCCTCCCCTCCCCTATCCCTTCCCCTCTCCCTTTCCCTTCCCCTCTCCCTTCCCCCCTCTTCCCGCCCGCTACCCATCCCTTACCTATCTCCCATCTAGGTTATGGTCTCTAACTGCCAGCCTTGCTCCGTATCATTCTTCCTATAAACTAAATCTAGTCAAGTTGCTTCAACCCATTACTATACCTCAAAGGGGTCCCACACTTTCCTACACTACTCCATTCTCTTCATTCCCAATAGCCGAGCCGTCCAGTTCGCCATATCCTTCAATTCTTTCATAGATCTCTCCCACCCTTTAATCTCTGGAGGAGCACTAGACATCCACTGCCTGAGTATACATAGCTTCACTATCATAAATCCCCTGACACAGAGCAGCCTATGGTAACTTTGTACTGGGACTCCCCCTCCCGGCACACCCAGCAGACCCCATTCCAGCGAAGGAGCTTCCCAACCCAGTTTCTCTCCTCCCACCTTCAACCAAACCGCTTTCCAAAAGGGTCGTATCCGAGAACAGAACCAAAACCTGTGTGATAGCGTCCCCTTCTCCTCCCCACAAAGCTTACATGCATCTGTCTGAGCCATCCCTGCTCGAGCCGCCCAGACATCATGAACATACGCCCTCCATAGGAATTTGTACTGCAGTTCCATAATCTTACCGATTCCTATACAGTTTTTGCTGCCTGAAATGCTTGCTGCAATTTCTTCACCGTGACCCCAGGCAACTGATCCTGATGCTATCTCCGAGCAAGGTTCTCCAATGGATTCACATCTCCCTCAGTCGATCTCCTCCCTCAGCCATGACACTGTTAATTTTCCTTCTAATTTGACCCACATATCCAGCATCCCCCCTGCATTGATTATTCCATAATGCCTCGCCTGCAGATAAAAGTAAAATTGGTTCTGGGCCAGATTGAACCTCCTCCTCAGCTCCAGGAAGGAGTCAAGTTCAGATCCCGTTTCCATTCACAAACATCCCACATACTCAACACCTTGCCTTGCCCCTTCTTTCCCCACCGTCCCCCACATTCCCGGTGAAAACTGTTTCCTGATAAGGGGAGGCAGTCCGTCTGTCTCCAGCCCCGCCTTCTATATAGACAAAGAGCTCTCCAGGCTTGATGCAGTACCTGTAGGTATACTGAAGCTTTCCAAGCGGGAGCAACCTCTCCCATTGGCTTGTGCAAATAATATATTCAATGTGCTGGCCTTGCCATCTGGTCTACAAGACTCAGGGGGATAGTATTTCCTGTTCCCAGTATCAAATCTCGCAGCAGCCTAGCCAAATAGGTGAGACTGTATGCTCTGAACGGGACCAATCCAAGTCCCCCCTCCTCATGGAGTCTCATCAACACTGAAATAGCAATTCGAGGCTTCTTGCCCCTCCAGAGGAACTCGTTTATATGTCTCTGCAACACCAATAAATCCTTTTTTAACAACCAAACAGGGATTTGTCTCAATAAGTATATCCACCTTGGGAGCTCTACCATCTTAAATAGGGCTACCCTGCCCAGGAGGGAGATTGGGAAGTCCCACCACTTCTTTAGGCGCGCAATTGTTGCAGCCAACAGTGGGTGAACATTGACCCTATAAAGATGGGTCACTTGCTCAGGGATCTGAATTCCTAGGTACCGTATCTGTCCTTCCGCCCAAATTATTGGGAAGTCCCCCTTCCATTTAGATCTAACTCTTCCCCCTACATCCAGGACCAGGGATTTGGACTTGTTTATGCGAAGCCCCGAAAAGTCCCAAATTCTTCAATCTGATGTAACGCAGCCGCCAATGACCCTTGTGGTTCCCGCAGACATAGCAGCATATCATCCGCAAAGGCACTGACCTTAATGCCCCCGCCCTGCCATTCCATCCCCTTTATCTCCTCCATTTCTCTGAGAGACACCAAGAGAGGCTCTAATTGAAGAACAAATAAAAGGGGGGAGAGGGGACAGCCTTGCCGGGTCCCTCTCTGCATTATAAAAGGTTGCGAGTAATCGCCCCCTATGGAGATGCGAGCCATCGGTTCTGTATACAACGCCTGGATCCATTATAAATAGGCTCCACCAAACCCAAACCTCTTCAGCGCCTCAAAGATGTACACCCAAGAGACCCTGTCAAAAGCCTTTTCAGCATCCAGGCTCACTAAAATTAAGGGGGTCTCCTGAAACCGGCAAAGATCCATACTCAGCAAAATTTTACTAATATTTAGTAGAGCCTCCCTCCCTTTGATAAACCCGGATTGGTGAGATCCTATGAGTCTCGGGAGGATATTTTGCAGCCTTGCAGCTAACACCGACGCAAGTAATTTCATATCATAGTTGATTAGGGAGATTGGCCTGTACGATGCAGGATCTTCCGGGTTCTTGCCCGGCTAGGGGATAACAGTAATGGCTGCAGTCCTCATTTCTCTCGGGAACCTACCAGTCCCTAACACTTCATCATACAGTGCGATCAAGGTGGGTGTCACCTTAAGCTCAAGGATCTTATAAAATTCTGTCCCAAACCCATCAGGTCCTGGGGCTTTATGCGGTATACCCCTTTTAATAACCTGTTGAATTTCCCTCCCTAAGATCGGTCTGTTCAATTCCTCCCGTTCTTGCTCTGTCAGACCCAGGAGTTGTACCGTATCCAGAAAGGACAGTGCTTTTGCTCTGTCCTCCATCTCTGGAGTGTACAGCTCCTGATAGAATTTCCTAAAGACTCGCATAATTTGGTGTGTCTCCTGACATTTCACCCCATCAGTATCCCTAACTACTGCTATCACCTTATTTCCACCCCAGTCCCTCACTAGCCGGGCCAAAGGTTTACCCATACGGTCACCATATCGAAAGAACTGGTGCCTATAATATTGCATGGAGAATACTGCTCTTTCCCGGAGCAGATGATTAAGACGCTGCTGCATCTCGAGATAGACCTTTAAACTGCCCGGATCCTGCCTCCTCAGTGTTATTCTTTTATAGGTTTGGAGCTCCTGTGCCCCTCTTATAATATTCTCATTTAATTTCCGCCTTTCACGAGCCACATATGCAATGATATGGCCCCGCATCACTGCCTTCCCGACTTCCCATAGGACTGCTACGCTGCTGGCTTGGGGGTCATTAATTACAACATACTCCTCCCAGTGCTTCGCCAAGTATTCCCGAAATTCCTCATTTTTCCATAAGTATCTCAGGAAAGACCACTTACCCTGTACCCCTCTACTCCCTTTCCAATCCAACATTACCATCGCATGATCAGAAATCACAATCGGCTTAATCTCAACCCTCATGACTTTCCCAAAGCTATCCCGAGACACCAATATATAATCAATCTGGGACCACGTCTGATGTGCTCTTGACAGATGCGTGTAGTCTTTCTCTCCTTCATGCAAGTTTCTCCACCCATCAACTAGGCCTCCAACTCTACAAAGATACCCTACTCCTTTCTTATTCCAACCCCCTCCCGCCGGAGTCCGTGATCTATCCAACTCGGGGTCGTGTGGGCAGTTGAAATCCCCCGCCAATATCACAGGGACACTTGGGGCGCTCACCACTCTCTGTGCTATGCTCTTGAAGAACTGATGACTATAGACATTCGGGGCATATATATGGCCTATAAACAACTCCTCCCCCTGTATCTTAATGTGTATAAATAAGAACCGCCCCTGTACATCAATTTCTTCCTTCACAATTTCCACCTGAAGGCCTTTCTGCACCAGGATCGCAACCCCACATTTCCTTCCCCCTGATGCAGCTGCATGCACGTGTCCTACCCAGTCCCTCTTCAACTTCTCATGTTCCTTTGCACTCAAATGCGTTTCTTGTAAGAGGGCAATATGGACTCTCTCCTGCTTCAGCTCTTGTAATATTTTCGTGCGCTTCACCGGTGTCCATATTCCACCCACATTCCAAGTCACTATACGTAAATCAGATCTCAGCCCTGCTAACTCCAAGACTCTTCCCATACGTTCTGTTTCTTTTTATGTAAATGTCGCCCGGAGTTCCCCAGCCTGAACTCCCAGCTCTCCTCTAACCGCCACCCTCCTAAGTACTGCAACTCATATTTTCCTTTCATTGCACCTTCTCCCAGAGCCAACAGTAATCTGTTAGAAAATTCCACAACCCCTTTTTCAAATTGCTCACTATCAGATTTCTCCTCCCTCCCTACCTTACCACCCTCCCCCAACTTCCCTCTCCCGCTCCCCCCCTCCCTCTCCCCCCTCCCCTCCACCCCCCACCCCACCCCCAACTCCCCCCTCCCTCTCCCCTCCCTCCCTCTCCCCTCCCTCCCCCCAATCCCCCTCCCCCCAACTCCCCCTCCCCCCTCCTACCCCCTATCCTCCTCCTACCCCCTCTCCCTCCCCTCCCCCCTTCAAGGGTTCCATTCTCTATCCTCAGCCCCTCAGTGCTGAGGTGCGATCCCCTGTTAGACGCTTCAGGGCTACCCCACAGCTTCCTGCACTTCTCATGAGCCCAACAGAATCCCCACACAGTAACTAAAACAATTATATAACTCTTGTACAGTTACCATCATTCTCCAGGACCAAGCAGGAAGTCAGTCCTCACATATGGGTGACATCGACGTCAATGGAGCCCTTGCGGAGCATTTCCCCAGCTTTCCATGAAAGCCTTTGGGAATGCAGGCACGAATGCACGGTTCCCTTCCCGCCTAAAGGTGCCATCTTGCTTCCGTCTCTCTTTTTCCGTGAAGCCCACTGGATGTGTGTCCTAGTCATCCTGGAAAATAGTTAGATTTTTTGGCGATCCTTTGCTGTTTTTTACTCCGGTTCGACGCCGGATCCCCTCCCGCCAGGTTGGGTACACCGGTATCGAGCTCAATCTTCTTTTTTCAGTTTTTGCCCTTCGTGGCTGGCGTTTGCGCCCTTTTTTTCTTTTTCCCTGGAAGGCCGGTCCTTTGACCTCGCGGGGACTCTTTTTTTCCCCGATGGCTTCCAGTGGCTTTAAAAAGTGTGATCGGTGCAAGAAGCTGATGTCTCTCACCGACACACACGACTGCTGCCTTCGGTGCCTCGGTCCTGACCACGATCCTTAGACGTCTGGACCATGTGGGAAAATGTCTTCCAAGGCACTGCGAAGTTGTCAGCACCAAAAGGAAAGGCTTTTTTCTGACTCGGCCTCCAGCCGTGCCCAGACCTCATCTGAGGCCTCGACATCTCGGGAATCGGATCCCGAGCACCGTCAGGGCTCCTCGGACAGGGGGTCCCCCGACCGGGAACAAAAGAGGAAGAAGAGGCTCGCGAGGGCGTCGTCGGAAGAGGTCCCTGGCTCCTCGAGGGCTAGATCTCGGACCCCCGACCCGGGCCCGTGGAACAGGAGAAGCCTTCCAAAGTTCCTCGAGTGGAGCTGGAGTCTGCTGGACACGTAAGTCCTGTAGTCCTCGTGGACTCTCCTCCCAGAGAGCCGACGTCGGACCCTGTGCCGCCGGGGCCCGAGTCGGGGGCTGCTGAGTCTCCTCAGCTGGGTCTCAGGCTGTGACAGCCTTGGAGAGCAGACTGTCTGCCTTCATGGAACAGCAGCAGGCACTGATGGCCAGCCTGTCTGGCGCATCTGCCCCGACCACCGGGACATCGACATCGAAGTCGACCCCGGAGACTGAGCCGATACTCGAGACCATGAAGGCTCGAGGTCGACCTCGGTCGCGTTCTCCCTCGACCTCATGTTCGGGACCGAGGGCTTCGATGCCGGTGCCTTTGGCGTCGGGGCGGGTGCTCACAGGCCCTGCGTGGTCGGGCCCCGATTCCTCATCGGACGACTCCGCCTGGGAGACGGAGGATGAGAGGTCCCCCGACACCTTTAGGACTTGGTGCGTCCCATCGGACTCACCGCAGTCTGACCCCCGGAATGGATCCCCTCCGGAGGATACCCAGTTCTCGGAGTTCGTCCGGGATATGGCCACCGCATTGGCTATCCCTACAGACCCCAAGGAGGAGCCTCGAGCCGAGGAGCTCGAGGCCCTGCAGTACGACTCTCCTCCGAAGGAGGCCTTTACTGTTCTGGTTCCTCCGATGCTGGAACGGCTCCTCTTCTGGATGTGGGAGGCACCGGCCTCGGCTCCGGTTCTCAGCAAGCGGGTCGATTCGATCTATCGACTCCAGAAGAGTCCTGGCTTTCAAAAGGCGCAGCTACCACACCATTCCATGGTGGTGGAATCGACCATGCATTGCCTGAAAAGTCAGAAGATGCACTCTGCGGTGCCCCCTGGCAGGGAGGCCCGAAACCTCGATGGTTTTGGTAGAAAGTGCTTCCAGGGCTCGATGCTTGCTTGCCATGTCCAGTCTTACCAGCTGTACATGGGCATGTACTTGCGAGACCTGGCCAAGGAGATGGCCGGGTTCTCTGCTGGTCTCTCTGGGGAACCCTTGCAGAGGTTCCAAGTCCTTGTCTTCGGGGATCCGGGAATGCTCCAAGTTTATGTCCCACGCTGCCTACGATGGCTTCGAGGCTTCGGCCCGTGTTGTGGCAGCCGGCATCACGGCTCGACGCCAGGCATGGCTGCAGTCATCGGACCTCGAGCCATGGGTTCAGGACAAGTTGGTCGATGTCCCTTGCCGAGGTGAGAACTTTTTGGCAAGCCCATGACCGAGAAGGCCGCATAGCTCTAGACCGAGCACCTCACAAGGACAAGGCTGTCTAGAAAGACTTCTACCCCTTCTCACAAGAAGAAGGGCTCGGGTAAAAAGCCCTTTTACCCGAGGAAGTGTACTGCCTACAAACAGTACCCACAGTACCAGGCTGCCCAAGCTGCCCCTCAGGGTCAGCAAGCCGAGGGGCAGGGTAATGGGCCCCGTAGGCAGAGGACCCCCAAGCCTCCGGCCCCTGCTCCCACTCAGCAGGATGGGGGGTTTTGACTCCTTAGGCATAGCCTGTCTGTCCCTGCTCTCCCAACCCTGCACAGGAGGTCGCCTCACCCTGTTTGCCCACCAGTGGCCACTCATCACTGGAGACAGTTGGGTGTTGAGCATAGTCCACAAGGGCTATGCACTACACTTCCAACAACTGCCTCCTCCATACTTCCCAGGGGAGCCTTCAAGGCCTCCCCTGCACACAGATCTTCTCCTTCAGGAGCTCCAAGGTCTGTTGGTGGACAGGGCGGTGGAGCCTGTGCCTCCCCACTTGCACAGTCGAAGGTTCTACTCCAGGTATTTCCTGGTACCCAAAAGAACCGGTGGCCTTCGACCTATTCTAGATCTCAGAAACCTCAACAAGTTCCCGGAGAAGGAAAAGTTCAAGATGCTTACTCTTGGAACACTTCTGCCCTACCTCCAGCAGGGAGATTGGCTATGCTCACTAGATCTAAAGGATGTGTACACTCACATCCTCATTCATCCAGACCACAGAATGTACCTCAGGTTCATTGTGGGAGGAAACCATTATCAGTACAGAGTACTACCTTTTGGCCTCACCTCCGCTCCCAGGGTCTTTACCAAGTGCCTGGCAGTAGTGACGGCCTACCTGCGAAATCAGGGAGTCTTTGTCTTCCCATATCTGGACGACTGGCTCATAAGAGGTCAGACGTGCCAGGAGGCCCGACAGGCTACTCTCAGAACTATTGCTCTTCTTCAAAGCTTGGGGTTCGTCATAAACTTCGCAAAGTCCACTTTGCTCCCCTCCCAGAACTTGGAGTTCATAGGGGCGAGGTTGGACTCTCGGCTCTCAAAGGCATTCCTGCCAGAAGACAGAGCCCAAAGGCTGATAAACGTAGCAAACCAGTTTCTCAGCAGGTCACTGGTCTCCACCAGACTCTGCCTGAGGCTTCTTGGCCACATGGCTTCGACAGTGCATGTGACCCCCAATGCCAGGCTACATATGAGGCCTGCACAGTGGTGCCTTCGGACTCTGGTCACAGGCAGCCTCAGAGACAGGATAAGTGTGTCCAGACCATTTCTGAACTCCCTCAGCTGGTGGCTGCACCCACCAAATCTACTACAAGGGGTACCTTTTCAGATTCCTGGGTTCACCGTGGTGTTGACCACAGATGCCTCCCTGCAGGACTGGGGAGCTCATTGTCTGGGCAAGTGCACCCAGGGTCTGTGGTCTCCCTGGGAAGCCGCACAGCAAATCAGTCTCCTGGAACTCAGGGCCATTCGGTTAGCCCTCAAAACTTTTTCTCAAACCCTGGCACATCAGTATGTCCTTGTTCAAACAGACAACCAGGTAGCCATGTTTTATGTGAACAAGCAGGGCGGAACTGGGTCCAGGCTCCTTTGTCAGGAGGCACAGGACCTTTGCTTGTTTGCTCTCAGACACAACATTCTCCTCAAGGCAGTGTATCTACCTGGCCAGGAGAACTACCTGGCAGACAGGTTGAGCAGGATTCTGCAGCCCCACGAGTGGCAGCTCCATCCTTTGGTAGTTCAGAAGATTTTCCTGAAATGGGGACTTCCATCCATAGACCTGTTTGCCAGTCCTCTGAACAAACAGCTGCCAAAGTTCTGCTCCAGGCAACCGCATCCTCTGCGGATAGCAGCAGATGCTTTTCTGATTCCCTGGTCTCAGGGCCTCCTGTATGCGTTTCCTCCCACGTCCTTGGTGGCCCGAACTATGTTCAAGATTCTTCAGGACAAGGCTTCAGTCCTGCTGGTGGCTCCCAGGTGGCCCAGACAGCCTTGGTTTCCACTTTTGCTTCAGTTGGCAGTGGATCTCCCACTGCCTCTGGGGTTGCAACCCGACCTTCTATCTCAGGATCAGGGTTCCCTTCTGCACCCCAATCTCAAAGCTCTCAATTTGATGGCATGGAGGCTGCAAGAGTAGTTTTGGCTCCCTGGGGCCTACCTCAAGAAGTTGAGGAGGTTGTCCTAGCATCTAGGAAACAGTCCACTAGGAAAACCTATGCTCTTAAATGGAAAATGTTTTCCGTGTGGTGTCAGCATCGTACAGAGGATCTTTTCTCCTGTACTGTACCAGTAGTTCTTCAGTACTTACTGCACTTATCAAATCAAGGACTTAAGTCCAATTCTGTTTGGGTCCACCTCTCAGCTCTAGCAGCTCACCACTCACTGGTGGAAGGACATTCTCTGTCGGTTCACCCCTTGGTGTCCCGGTTTCTTAGAGGCTTGCTTTTGCTCAAATCTCCAATCCGTCCTCCTGCTCCTGAGTGGGAGTTGAATGTGGTCTTGCAGCAACTGACTCGTCCACCTTTTGAGCCGATGGTTACTTGTCCACTATGCTTCCTGTCCTGGAAGACACTCTTTTTGGTAGCCCTTACCTCGGCTAGGCGAGTGAGTGAGCTACAGGCCCTGGTCTGTGACAGGCCTTACACCAGATTTTATAGGAACAGGGTAGTCCTCAGGACTCATCCAAAGTTCCTCCCCAAGGTTGTCTCCTCTTTCCACCTCAACCAGGAGGTGGTTCTTCCAACATTCTTCCCTAGGCCTCATGCAAGCCAGGCTGAAGCAGTTCTGCATACCCTGGACTGTAGGAGGGCCTTATCCTTCTACCTTGACCGTACGCAGTGACATAGAAGGGCTACTCATCTCTTCATATCTTTTGACCCTAATAATTTGGGGTTAGCTGTGTCCAAGCATACCTTGTCCACCTGGGTGGCTGACTGTATCACCTGGGCTTACAGGGCGGCTGACCTTCCTTTGTAGGGTCGGGTCACGGCCCATTGTGTCAGGGCAATGGCTGCCTCAGTGGCTCATCTCCGCTCTGTACCATTGGTAGACATCTGCAGGGCTGCAACTTGGTCTTCAAGCCAGACTTTTGCGGCCCATTACTGTCTGGAGAGGGAGTCCCGTAGGGACAGTGCTTTTGGCCAGGCAATACTCCGGAATCTCTTTTAGGTTTAGGCAACTCCTGCCCTGCAGCCCTCCGTTGGGCTACCGGTGGAGGGTTCTGTCAGTGAAAAGCCTTTCTTTGATGCTGGGACTAGAGGGAGTTCTCTTGTTCAGCCTGGGTTCCTTGGTAGCCCAGAGCCAGGGAGTCACCCATATGTGAGGACTGACTTCCTGCTTGGTCCTGGAGAAAGAGTAGTTACTCACCTGTAACAGGTGTTCTCCAGGAGCAGCAGGAATCAGTCCTCACAACCCTCCCTCCTCTCCTGGGAGTTGCAGTTGTACATAGTTTATTTTACATTTTTGTGTGCTGTTTTTAGCTATGTCATTTGACTGAAGCAAGATGGCACCTTTAGGCAGGAAGGGAACCGCGCATGCATGCCTGCATTCCCAAAGGCTTTCATGGAAAGCTGGGGAAATGCTCCGCAAGGGCTCCATCGACGTCGATGTCACCCATATGTGAGGACTGGATCCTGCTGCTCCTGGAGAACACCTGTTACAGGTGAGTAACTACTCTTTATTACACAAGAAAGTCCTCTCTCCATGCCGGAGCTTGAATTCCCGTTACTCCTGCCAGATTGACTTAGTTCCATCATCTGTTGACGTCCGATGTCTCCATTTCCTCTCCTGTTTTATCTTTCTCCCAGTTCTCCAAGAATCTTCTCGCCTCCGCCACATTAGCAAATGAATAGTTCTTTCCTTTGTCAGACACACGTAATGTTGCCGGGTATGCCAACGTGAAACCCATCGTCTGCCGAAACAAGTCTGAGCACCTCGCTGAAAATTCCTTCCTTTTTGCTGCTACCGCTGCTGAGTAGTCTTGGAACAGCAAAATCTTTTGATTGTCCAGCACCAAGTCCCTCTTCTTGCGAAAGGCCTGCAGTAGTTGAATTTTGTGTTGAAAATTCAGTATTTTGGCAAGTGCCACCCGTGGCCTCTGACGCGACTCCATTTTGGCCCCCAAACGATGTGCGCGTTCCACTTTCAATTCTCCTACCAGCACATTCAGTCCCAGTTCGCTAGGGAGTCACTGCTCAATTAGGGGCACAAACATCTGATCCGTAGTTGCCTCTGGAATCCCAACGAGTCTCATGTTGTTTCTTTGTGACCTGTTTTCTAGGTCGTCCACTTTGGCCAGGAGGGCCTCGATCTGCACGTGTTGCGCTGCGGCTTCTCTCGTTGTCCGCCCCTCCGTGTCCTCCAGCGCAGACATACGATGCTCCAACTCCTCAACTCTATGGCCCACCTCAGCCATCGCTTCCCCCATATCCTCCAGTTTCATCAAGATTCGATCGAATTTGGGATCCAGCAGCTTTACCTCCTCTCGTGCTACCTCCTCTGTCACCGAATCAGCGCTTTCTGCCCCAGGAGAGCGCGGCTGTAAGGCCGCCGCTGCAGCAGGCCCCACCTTGGTCAGTTTCTCCTTGTCCTGTTTCGGCAACGGGGGCATCTTTTTGCTTTGTTTTCCTTGATTTTCTCCTCTCACTAAATTCGCCGACACTAGAACTCACTCCTCCACTTTCTTTTGCCCAGGCAGATATTTTTATGCTGATTATAGCGTGAGGTAGCCCCGGAGCGAGCAAGACACGTCCTACTCCCTCATGTGTCACGTGGGATCTCGGGTTTTCTTTTTTTAAATAATGGAAAGCTGTGTTGGTTTGAGGTACTTAGATTTTTCTGTTTCTGGCCATCTGGATTCCTAGAGACAGCAAAGATAATCTCTACAGTGTAGATTTACTGGCTTGCTTCAAATGGGATCTGACAGCTACAGTAAGTGGCTAGAGATTTTAAAAGCATATTTAATGAGATTAAATTACCTTTAGCTGTAAAGAGAGGCTTTAGCCCAGCTGATTTCAAAAGTTAGATGAAAAGATACCCCCAAAATGTGTCTAGAGGTTAAGAGTCTATGATCTTATGCTGTGAACATAAGAACAAACGAACTGCCATACTGAGTCACACCAAGGTCCATCAAGCCCAGTATCCTTTTTCCAACAGTGGCCAATCCAGGTCACAAGTACCTGGCAGATACCCAAAGTTCACAGCTTCCACAATCCTCGGGTAAGCAGTGGATTTTCTGGGTTCTCTTTAATAATCGTTTATGGACCTTTCATCCAGGAACTTTGTCCAAACCTTTTTAAAACTCAGCTACACTAACTGCTTTTCCTACATCCTCTGGTAACAAATTCTAGAGTTTGATGTTAAAATACTGGAAACTGTTCAGAGGAATGCGACCAAAATGATTTGGAGCCTGCATCAGAAGCCTTATGAGACCAGACTTGAAGACCTAAATATGTACACTTTGGAGGAGATGAAGAATAGGGGAGATATGATTCAGACCTTTAAATACTTAAAGAGAAATAATGAACAAACAAACCTCTTCCAAAGAGGGGGAAGCTGTAAAACTAGAGGGTATAACATGAAGCTGCAGGGTGGTAAATTGAAAGGCAGTGTCAGGAAATACGTTTTCACTGAAAGGGTGGTGTGGATGCTTGGAATGCCCTCCTGATGGAAGTGGTGGGGGAAAACACAGTGACGGAATTCAAAATGGCATGGGACAGGAGGAAGTGACGTCACCGGAGCCGATGGCGGCTTGAAAGAGCTGCTATAGCACCGACCCAGCCATTAAATAAAAAAAAGTAACCCCTCGGCGGCGGAAAGTGGTGGTTTCGGGCGCAGAAAGCGGGCAGGAGGTGCCGGGATCGCTGGAACGCCGGCGGCAATACAATTACACCGGCGGTGAGCCGCGTGAACGGGAGGACATCGCAGCAGCGTGGAGGGCCGAAAATGGCGCCCGGAGGCAGCGTGGAGGTGGCGTTTGCGGCAGGCAGACGATAAGGTCCTGTGCCTCTGACAGTGTTGAAGCTCCCCAGCATGAGAGAATTGCGGTACACAGAGGGTTGGAGGTGAGCTGGATTGTGGTGAATAGCTGTGTGGTGTGGAGCAGGATCACTGTGCTGGAGGTGCGCAGGGGCTGAGGAGGGTAGCCCAAAAGATCTGAGAAGGCTGAGACAGCTGTGGGTCTGCAGTGTGGAAGCCAGAGAGAGTGCTGTGACTTGTGGAAGGGCACTGAGAGGATCTGGTGGCAGCCGAACATCAGCAGAAGGACAGCTCAGAGGAGGGTATAAGAGCTTTGTAAGTCAGCACATAGGGCTGGTGAGCCTACGTATTGGAAGACCTGTGCTGAACCTGAAAGAGGCATTTGGTGAAGAGATGACTACCAGAAGAAAAGCGGCAGATCTCAGAGAATATGTGTACTCCGGGTCGCCCGGAGGGAAAGGCGATGCCAGGCAGATGGAGAACAAAAAGCTCCCTGATGTGAAAGGTGAGCAGGGCGGAGAAGTGGAAATGGAGAATGTAAAAGCCCCTGGAATGGAATCTATGCAACCTATCACGAGAGCGGAGCTTAGAGACTGGTTTCTTGAAATTAAAAACGAGGTGCAGTCAGTGAAGAGTGAGTTGAATAACGTGCTGGGTCCCCTGAAGGAAGAAGTTGGAGAGTTGGTGTGTAGAATGGGAGATCACGAGAACAGGTTACAAGAGATTGAACAACACCAAGAAGAAGAGACACAAAGATCTGTGAAATTGGGCTCACAATACGAGACTTTGCTATATAAGTTGGAGGATCTGGAAAACCGCTCTCGACGTAATAATCTGAGACTCCGAGGAATACCAGAGGAGAAAGAATTTCAGGATAGTGAGAAGGTTGCACGATCAATGTGCTTGGAGGCTGTACGGCAGGGCGGTGAGGAGGTGACCGCTACGGACATACAACTTGAAAGAGCTCATCGTGCACTGGGAAAGCCAGTGGGCAATAAACCACGAGACATCATCATTTGTCTAGCACGTTATAAAATTAAGGAGAAAATTGTTAACAAAATAAGGAGAGAAGGAGCCCTCATGTGGCAGGGTTATCCGGTGTACATATATGAAGACCTCTCTGCAGGCACGTTGCAGAAGCGGAGGGCCATGCAGCCCGTTACACAACTACTGCGTAGAGAGGACATTAAATACCGATGGCTCCATCCTTTTGGATTATCATTTACCTTTAAAGGGCGGACATGGCGGACACAGACACCGGAGGAGGCAATGAAAGCCCTCCGGGACGTGGGACTGAGCACCCAGGCGGTAGACCTGGGGACAGGTCCCTCAACCGGAGGGCGGCAGGGGCAGCGTGGTGGCAGCCCAGAGTGCAGGGAAAAAAAACAGAGCGGCTAGACATGGGCAGGAGCTGCAAGAGGATCGGCTGACGGAAGACACCTGAAGAAACTTGCGGACTGACAAAATGCTGGTTTATGTGTTGAAGGGTGGCGGAGGAGTTTTGTCTTTAAGAATGATTGTATATGTATCATACAGGTATTCTGCAAAGTAATAGGGGGAGAGGAGGGTGGGGAGGAGGGGAGGAGGTGGAGAGGGGGAGGGTGCAGGTGGATGGGGGGGAAGGAGGATGGTGAGGTGGACGGGTAAAGGGAGGGAGATACAAGGTAGGGAGGGGGGGTGAGGGAGTAGGGAGGGAATATGGAGAGGGCAGGGGGGATGAGAGTATGGGCAGGGGGAGGTGGGAGAGTGGGATGGTGGAGGGCGGGGGGCAGGGGTGAGTGAAGGTGTAAGGCTGGGGAAGGTAGTGGGCGCACTACTCCTGAGGTATCCTCTGGAAGTGAAGGAGGATGAGGGCGGGATGGGGGGGAGGGGGTATGATGGCTTGCGGAGGTCGAAAGGGGTATGAGGTATGAGGGGGGAGAAGGAAGGGGGAGAACAGGGGTAGGAAGGGAGGGAGGGGGGAACTTGGGAGGGGGGTGTGGGAAGCGAAGAAAGCTAACGATTATGACCTTGAATGTAAAAGGGCTGTGAACGAGACAGAAACGACAGTTGGTGGAGAGGGAGGGTAAAAGAATAGGTGCAGATATTATGTGTATACAAGAAACGCATTTGCGGGTGGGGCAGGAATATTTGTTGGAATCTAGGCAATACCCCAAGGTGGTTTTGGCGGGCCAGAGAATAAACTCTAGGAAAGGGGGGGGGGGAATTCTGGTGGGGGGGGAGTATCATACTATGGTGAAGGAAGTTAGACGGGGGAAAGGAGGGAGATGGGTGGGGGTGCTATTGCAAATTGAAAGGGAGGAGGTATGGGTGATAAGTCTGTATGGTCCTAATGAGAAGCAGGGGGAAATGTACGAACAACTCTTGAAGGAGTTGGAGGGATTTGGGAGTACCCCAATAATCATGGGGGGGGGGATTTTAATCTGACGTGTAACCCCAGAATTGACACAAGTGGGGGGCAGGAGGGAGGGGGGATAGACGAAGCCTGCATACATTGCGAGAGCGCCTGGGTTTGGTAGATATTTGGAGAAGTTGGCATCCGGGAGAACGGAAATACACTTTCTATTCCCCAGTGCATAGCTCCTATAGTAGGTTGGACATGCTCTGGGGGGGCGTAATCTGGTTGGAAAGAATACAGGAGGTGGAACATGGTCCGATCACCTGGTCAGATCACGCCCCAGTGAGTGTACGATTTGATATGGGACGGAAAGATGATAGTTTAAAATTCTGGAGACTCAATAATTCCTTGCTGGAGGAGGAGAAACATGTGGAGAAGATTAAGGTTCGTATAAAGGATTACCTCCAGCTAAACGATACGGGGGAGGTGTCTATGGGGGTGCTTTGGGATGGCTTAAAGGCGGTGATTAGAGGACAGTTGGTCAGTTTGGGGACGCAGGTAAAGCATGAAAAAGGGGCCATGGAGAGTGATTTATTGCAACAGCTGCGGCGATTAGAGGGGGTACATTAGAGGGTGTCGGATCCAGGCACCCTTACGGAGATACATAGGGTAAGAGCGGAGTTGAGTAAATTGCGGGCCCAAGAGATAGCATTCCAACTGGCAGTCTTGAAGCAGGCCCATTTTGAAGGGGGTAATCGGGCAGGGAGGGTGCTGGCCAGTCGCTTGAAGGGGCGGAGGCAAGCAGTGCATGTTGCAGGCATTAGGAGTAATAAAGGTGAATGGATACACAACTCCAAGGGAATTAGGGGGTGTTTCGGGAGTACTATAGGACCCTGCATGAAAGTGAACTGGAGGTGGGAGAGAGGGATACTGCAGAATTCCTGGAGGAATGTGGTCTGTCACAGGTGACGGAGGAGGAAAGGGAGCATCTTGGGCGAGAAATTCAGGAGGAGGAGGTGAGGAGGGCTATAACCACGCTGAAATTGGGGAAGGCGCCAGGGTTAGATGGGTATACGGCAAAGTTTTATAAGGTCATGTTGGAACAGATTACACCGATATTTACCAAGGTAGTTAATAGGGTGCTTCAGGGGGAGGGCCTCCCGCGAACAATGGCGGAGGCCGGTATAACGGTCTTGCCGAAACCAGGCAAGGATAAGGGGGTCTGTGGATCGTATAGGCCCATCTCTTTAATAAATTTGGATGCAAAGATATTGGCAAAAATTTTGGCAAACAGGATCCAGGATGTAGTACCGCACCTGATCCACCCGGATCAGACAGGCTTTGTGAAGGGGCGTCAGGGTAGCGATAATGTGAGAAAGATTCTGAATGTTATGTGGCAACTTCAGCGTACTAAAGAAGAGGCAGTGTTAATCACCGTAGACGCGGAAAAGGCTTTCGACCGGGTGGAGTGGTCTTTTATGTTCCAAGTTTTGGAGAAAATGGGGTTTGGAGGGAAGTATATTAGTTGGCTCAGAGCTCTATATCAGGGACCGCGCGCGCTAGAGTTCGGGTAAACGGTGGGTATTCTGAGAGTTTTGTGCTCCATAGAGGTACCCGACAGGGGTGCCCGTTGTCGCCCTTGTTGTTTGCATTGGCTATTGAGCCGCTGGCGGCCTACATCAGGCGAACGGGGGACATTAAGGGAGGAAAGATACGTGGGAGGGAGGAAAAGATTGGACTCTTTGCGGATGATGTTATCTTTACCCTGACGCAACCGCTTACAACACTACCGGTGCTAATGACGGCTATACAAAGGTACAGCCGCTTAGCGGGATATAAAATTAATCAAGGGAAAACGGAACTGCTGGGATTTAATTTGGCGCCCAGGGTGGAAGAGAGCTTGCGGCACCACTTTAAGTTTAGGTGGGTGGAGGGGAGTTTTAGGTATCTGGGGATCCTATTGGGGACCCCTCTATTTAAGATCAAGCAATGGAATTATCAGGGTCTGGTCGAGAATATTAGGCAGGATCTATTACGTTGGAGGGGGCTGTATCTGTCTTGGTTGGGGCGCATTGCAGTGGTAAAAATGAATGTTCTCCCACGGTTACTGTTTGTCTATATGTCCCTGCCCTATAGGTTGGTTAGAAAGGAAATAGCTAAGATGCAAAATCTGCTACTGCAGTTTATTTGGGACGGAAAGCGCCCAAATGTTGCTCGGGCGACCATGTATAGGCTTAAAGCGGAGGGGGGGTTGGGGGTCCCATCGTTGCTCCGGTATTATGAAGCGGCGCAACTTCAGGCCTTATTTGCATGGAAGGAGGGGGTGGAGAGGCCTGGGTGGGTGGAGATGGAGGGGGAGGCGGGGACAGAGGTGGGTGCCTGGATTTGGGACCCTGGGGGGGGAGGGAAGAGGCTGGGAGAAGAGAATCCCTATAGAGCACTTACAAGACAGGTTTGGGCAAAATGGAAGGGGTATCTGTTAGGGGGGAAGCAATACTCTCGCGAAACTCCAATTCAGATTGCAATGAGGGGTAGGATGGGGGAGGAGGCAGAGGTTTTTAGGAGGTGGGGGGAGAAAGGGTTGCGGAAGTTGGGACAATTGGTGGGGGATGGGGGGGGAGGATTAGGGGCTTTGAGGAGTTGCAACAGAAATATTGCTTGGAGATGCAAGATAGATATGCTTATGTTAGTTTGTGGTATTGGCTCCAGCGGCGGGAGGTGAAGCAAGACTGGATGGCGAAACCTGCGCCCTTTGAGGAGATGATGGGGAGTAAAGGGATGCCTAATAGGATTATATCGAAGTTATATAAAATTTTGGGGGAATCCAAGCAAAGGGACATACGGGGCCAGTTGCAGTGGGAGGAGGAACTGGGGGGACAGTGGGGTGTTGAGAGGTGGGATAGAATTTATATTAGAACCCATAAATTAGCTCCGGGAACAGCAATGCTGGAAAACAGCTATAAGCTAAGGTTGAGAATGTATTGGACCCCGGTGTGGCTACACACTTTATACCCCGATAGTTTGGATCAATGCTGGAAGGGGTGTGGGGCTAGAGGAGACTTGCTGCATATGGTGTGGGGATGCCCGACAGTGCGGGACTATTGGAGAGGGGTGGAAAGGCTCACGGAAGACATCACAGGGCCGAAGGTATGTTTTACCCCTAGTATGGTGATATTGAATGAAGGAGTGATGGGAGAGGGTGGGAGAGAATGGGGGAGACTGCAGGGGTACTGTGTAATAGCAGGGCGGATGTGTCTTCTACGTTGGTGGAAGAAACAGGGTGTCCCCCCATTAACGGAAGTGGTGGGGCGAATGGAGCAGCTTTGGGGGTACTGTGCAATAGAAGCCCATCAAAAACATACTGTTCCACGATACAGTAAGGTGTGGGAAAGATATGAGCAATGGAGGGATGAGGGGGGGGGGGTCCAGGGGAATGACTGCGGGGAGTAGGAGAGATTAGTCCACTGATGGGGGCAGGGCTATAGGTTTAAATCCTTGCCCCATCATATCATATCATTGTAGAGGTCTTGGGCGGGGCGATTATATCTTGCCTCTATGGTTCAAAAGTTTTGTACTGGTTACTCATGGCAAGCTTACCGTTGAGGGTTCTGCTGATAGGAGATCCCACCAACTTGAGGTTAGTGCGGAGTGCATGTCTTGAAGCCTACTGTTAGAGGGTTGGGGGATTGGTAGTGGGGGGGAGATGGTACGGGGTTGGGGGGGGGAGGGAGGGGGGGGGGAAAGTGTGATATCTGTGTTCATTATGCCTGTGTGGTTCTTATTGGAAGAATATCTGCCTGGTGTGTGGAAGTGAAGTTGGTAGAATATGGGATAGTTGTTAGTGGGAGTTGAGAATTTATGACCGGGTTAATGTACAGTTCTGTAAGTGGGGTGGAAATGTATACTGTATAAAATGTGTAAAGGGCACAAAGTGTTTATGGGTTCAATGGAAAAATGGGGAGGCACTAGGAGCAGGGGCCTCTCCCAATTGTTGATGTTGTTGATGTAAAGAATGTATATTGGTACATGGGTGGGGGGGTTCGCGGTTTATGTTGTGTATTGCATGTTTTGTTGGGTGCTAATAAAATCTTTAAATACAAAAAAAAAAAAATGGCATGGGACAGACACAGTGGATCCCTTTACAGCAACAGGATAAAATCAAAATAAACTGAACCATCTAATTTCTCAACAAATAGGGGTGTCCTACATGGAGCAGTGGGTTCACCCCTAAACAAAGACATGGGGAGGGGTGGCCTGTACAGAGTGGCAGCTGCACCTACTCCTGCCATCTTACTGGGCAATCTAGATGGACCATACTGGTCTTTATCTGCCGTCATTTACTATGTTACTATGATTATGCATTGAGTTGAAAAATATTTCTCCAGGAACAAGCAGGAAGTCAGTCCTCACATATTGGGTGACAGCGCCGACAGAGCCCGTGCGGAGCATTTCCCCAGCTTTCAAAGAAAGCCTTTGGGACATGCTTCCATGCATGCATGGTCCCTCTCCTGCCCAAGGATGCCATCTTGCTCAGTCTCCTTTTTTTCGCCAAGCCTAACGGACATCGGTCCAGTTTCCCCAGAAAAAATCCTTGCTATATCCTTAAAAATTAGCGTTTCCGGGTTTGCATACTGGTTCCCCTTCCTGCTTCTTTTCCCCTTTTTTGATCAAGGCTTGCTGTGACCAGCATTTGCGCGTTTTTTCGCCCAGGGGTCGTCAACCCAGTCTGCGTGTTTCCCCATCATGTCCCCTGGTGGGTTAAAAAAATGTGACTGCTGCAGTCAAGCTATGTCTGTCACCGACACCCATGATAGCATCTCCTACGGCTTGTGCCAGGCCATGATGCCTAAAACCAATAAAAAGAGGTTGGAGTTGCAGGAGAAACTTTTTCCCAGGTCCAACTCGGCACCAGCCTTCCCAACGCCGAGCTCCAAGCCCAGCACTTCCAGAGAGGCCCGAGTGTCCTCTGAGTACCGCGGCGGCGGCTCCTCCGAGAAGACATCTGACCCTGAGCAAAAAAACAAATCCTTGAAGTCTGTCGAGGTTCTACCGGAGAAACCCAGTAAGACTGCCTGGAGGGACTTGGGTTACTCAGAGAAATGTCCCACCAAGGTCCCTCAGGAAGGATGCCTCGGCGGGCGGAAACTGTGCGAGGGTCCTCGACGCTGTAGCCCTCGTTGAGGACGCACTTGCGAGAATGCAGGCACTGGACCCTAGATCCTCTGTGCCCACGCCAAAAGCTGCAGAGCCTTCTGGCTTGGAATCCAGAATGGCAGCTATGGAGCAGAACTTCTCTGAGAACAAGCAGGAAGTCAGTCCTCACATATGGGTGACATCGGCACCGACTGAGCTCTCGTGGAAGCATCCCCCCAGCTTTCAAAGAAAGCTTTTGAGAGATGCCACCATGCATGCATGGTCCCCTTCCCTTCCAAGGGTGCCATCTTGCTCTTTTCCTTTTTCCGCAGAGCCCTTCAGACATTTGTCTGGCTTGTCCCCGGAAAAAGTTGATTTTTCTTTCAGAGTTTCATACTCATCTCTGGTATCGCACCGGAACTCTTCCCCCTCCAACCTTGTTGGCGTCGAGTTCGGGTCTATTTTTTGTAGTTTTTGTTCTTTCCTTTTCCTGGCATCTTCGTGTCTTTTTTCCAACTGGCAGCCCAGAGAGTCTTCGACTTTGCAGGGGAACTTCTTTCCCCCATGGCTACCTGAAGCTTTAAGAGGTGAGATTGGTGCTCTAAAATTATATCTTTGACTGACACACACGACTGCTGTCTCCGCTGCCTTGGGCCAGACCACGACCCAGCAGCCTGCGGTCTCTGCAAAACGATGTCCATTAAGGCCATCAAGAGCCGCCAGCAGTAGCACGATACGTTTTTCCCCAAGTCCTCAGTGCCTCCGAAGGCCAGGGCCTCATCTGAGGCCCCGATGTCTCGGGCAGAACCTCCCAAATCTGAGCCCTGTCTGAGTCTTCAGAAAGGGGGTCTCTCTCTCTCTCTCGGGAACCCAGGAAGAAGAAGAAATTCTTGAAGGCGGTGTCTATGGACGGCTCTGACTGGCCGGTGCTCCGCGGCCCAAGTCCCACAGTCCGAGACGCTTGTCCCGAGGCTTCGGAGAGGGAGTGGCCTGCAGAGGTCCCCCCAAAAGGATCCGACCGTGGACCAGCCTCGGTCCCCAGACACCATCCTCGTCCCCAGACACCATCCTTGTCAAGGATTCCCCTTCAGGTGCCCGCGCCAAAGACTGTGGAGCCTTCTGGTCTGCAGTCCAGAATGGCGGCCCTGGAGCGCAGTTTGTCTGCCTTCATGGACCAGCAGTGGGCACTGTTGTCTGGCACGACTGGTTCATCCGCCCTGACCACTGGGTCCTCGACGTCCAAGACATCCCCAGAGACTGAGCCGATCTCAAGGTCCTTCGGCCTTGAGTCGATCCTCGGCCAAGGTCGCGATCAGCGTCCTTGACAGGACTGCGGTCATCCCCGGCAAGTATGCCGGGTGCCGGCCACAGGGCATTGAGGGCCCAGAGGTCCGCATAGCAACCCTCCTACGAGTCCTTAACGGACTACTCCGAGTGGGAGATGGAGGACGAGGCATCTCCCAATACCTGTCGCCACTGCGACATCACATCTGACTCTCCCGTTTCGGAACCCCGACGGAGGTCTCCGCCGGAGGATATTGGCTTCCTTGATTTCGTCAAGGATATATCAAAGGCCCTGACGTTCCCTACCGAGTCGGAGGAGGACCTTCGGGTGGATGAGTTGGAAATCCTTCAGTACGAGGCTCCTCTGAGGGAATTGCTTACGGTGCCCATTCCTCCCATCCTGGAATGGCTGATGCTCTGGATATGGGAGACACCGGCTTCGGTACCGGTGGTGAGCAAATGGCTCGACTCGATGTACCAAGTCTGCCAGAGCCTTGGCTTCCAAACGTCACAGCTGCCGCATAACTCCATGGTGGTGGAGTCAGCTATGCGTTGGCTGAAACGCCATAAGACGCACTCCTCTATGCTCCCAGGCAGGGAGGCCCGCACCCTGGATGCCCTCGGCAGAAAGTGCTAGCAGGGCTCAATGCTCATCTGCCATATCCAGGCCTACCAGCTGTACATGGGCATGTACCTGAGAGACCTGGCGAAGGAACTCGCCAAGCTCTCAGCTGTTCTCTCCAAGGAACCCCTGCAGCGGATCAAGAACCTGGTCAAGGCAGTCCGTGAATGCTCCAAATTTATGTCGCGAGTGGCCTAGACGGGTTTGAGTCGGCAGCTCGAGTAGCGGCAGCGAGCTTCGGTGCACGCCTCCAAGCTTGGCTACAGTTATCCAACCTTGAGTAGTGGGTTCAGGACAAATTGGTTGATGCCCCCTGCCAAGGAGAGAACCTCTTTGGCAAGCCCATGACCGACATTGCTGCTGAGCTGGAGATCGAGTTCTTGAGGAGGACCAGGCTCTCCAAGAAGACCACTGCCCCTCACCGACAGAAGGGGTTGGGGAAAAAGTCCTTTTACCCAAGGAAGGTAGCTGCTTACAGAAACTACCCACCTTTTCAGGCCTCCCCAGCTCCCCAACAGGGTCAGCAGGCCAAGGGACATGGGCATGACCCTCGTAAGCAGAAGGTTCCAAAACCCCAGGCCCCGGCTCCGACTCAGCCAGAGGGGAGTTTTTGATGCCTTGAGCATAGCCTATCCTACCCCAAGGAGATCAGCAGCCCACAGGGTGATGTCTGGCTCTCTATGCCCAGAGGTGGTTGACCATCACCACTGACTCCTGGGCACCGAGTAGTCAGGGAGGGTTACCTCCTCTACCTGACTCAGACACCTCCCCCTTATTTCCCGGGAGAGATCCTCAGGTCTCACCTCGACCGGGACCTTCTACTGAAGGAGTTGTCAGGTCTTCTCGAGGACAAAGTGGTGGAACCGGTGCATCTCAAGGGGGGACGTCTGGCCCTATATGCCCAGAGGTGGTTTACCATCACCACTGACTCCTGGGCACTTCAGGTAGTCAGGGAGGGTTACCTCCTCCACCTGTCTCAGACGCCTCCCCTTTACTTTCTGGGAGAGCCCCTTAGGTCTCCCCTTCACCCAGGACCTTCTACTGGAGGAGTTGGCAGGTCTTCTCGAGGTCGGTGCAGTGGTGTCTCCGTGACCTGTGGTCTGAGGGCATAGGTCGCATCCAAGACAGAGTCTCTGTAACCCGCCAACTGGTGGACTCCCTGGTCTAGTGGCAGTCTTTCCAGCATCTCGAGGCGGGCATGCCTTTTCAGTCCCCAAACCCCTCAAGGGTCTGAACCTCGGATGCTCCTGTTTGGCTGGGGAGCCCATTGCGGAGAGTTCCGTACACAGGGCAACTGGTCACCAGACAAGAGCATCCAGCAGATCAACCTCCTGGAGCTCCGAGCCATGCACTTAGCCCTATGAGTCTTGCGTCACGAGCCCATGCTGGTCCAGATGATAAACCAAGTGGCGATGTTCTACATGAACAAACAGGGGGGTATGGGGTCTCGTACCCTCTGCCAGGAGGCACTGGTCCTCTGCTCGTATGCAAAAAAACCCAGTGTATCCTCCTGTGAGCAGTGTACCTGCCCGGCCAGCACAACCTTCTGACTGACAGGCTGAGTAGAGTCCTCCAGTCGTACAAGTAGCAGCTGGACCTCAGAGTAACCAGTCTGTTTTTCCAGCCCTGGGGGGGATCCCATGATGGACCTGTTCGCCAGCCCGGACAACTTCCAGTTGCCCAGCTTCTGTTCCCAGCAGGCCCTCCTCTCCTTGTCTCATGGTTGGAAGACCTCATGTACGCCTTCCCTCCCACACTGCTGATTGCCAAGACTTTGTTCAGGACCATCTGTGACAGGGCCTCACTCATCCTGATGGCTTCTCGGTGGCCCAGGCAGCCGTGGTTCCCGCTGCTCTTCTAGTTGATAGTGGAGACCCCTTTTCCCTTGGGAACTGCCCTGGGACTCCTATCTCAGGAGAGGGGCTCTCTTCTGCACCCCAGCTTAGAGTTCCTATCGCTGACAGCATGGCTGCTGAGAGGGTGACTCTGGCCTCTTTCAACCTTTCGGTTGAGGTGGAAGACATTCTGCTGGCCTCTCGCAAGGCCTCTACTAGGAAGGCTTATGCCCTCAAATGGTGCAGGTTCTCAGTTAGGTGCGCCAAGCACAGGGTTGACCCTT
This sequence comes from Ichthyophis bannanicus, assembly GCA_033557465.1. Lineage (NCBI taxonomy): Eukaryota > Metazoa > Chordata > Amphibia > Gymnophiona > Ichthyophiidae > Ichthyophis > Ichthyophis bannanicus. The sequence continues at coordinate 1,131,114,056 of CM066033.1, forward strand.
TCTCTTGCCCAGTGGCACTGATGTTGCAGTACCTTCTCCACCTGTCTCGATCTAGGTTCAAGTCTAACTCCGTCCGAGTGCACCTTAGTGCCCTGGCGGCGCACCACCATCCAGTGGATGGTAAGCCCCTTTCGGTCCAACACTTCGTGGCATGTTTTCTTCAGGGCCTGCTCTTATCCGAATCCCCTGGTTCGCCCTCTGGCAACCAAATGGGACCTCAACGTAGTGTTGGGGCAGCTCACTCGCGCACCCTTCAAGCCTCTTGCTACCTGCCACCTTTGCTACCTCTCTTGGAAGGTAGCTTTCCTGGTTGCCCTCACCTCCGCTCTCAGAGTTAGCGAGCTTCAGGCCCTGATGGCGGAGACGCCTTATACCAGGTTCTACAAGAACAGAGTGGTGCTTCGCACACATCCCAAATTCCTGTTGAAAGTAGTATCGCCCTTCCATCTCAACCAGGAAGTGGTGCTTCCTATCTTCTTTCCAAGGCATCACTCCTGTCTGGCGGAGACGGTCCTTCACAGCTTGGTACTGTAAGAGGGCTTTGTCCTTCTATATCCAATGCACTCAGGGCCACCGCAAAGCTTCTCAGCTTTTCATCTCCTACGACCCCAGTAGGCCGGATGTTGGACTGTATCACCCCTCACCTATGAGCAGGTGGGGCTCCCGCTGGAAGGTCGCATCATGGCAAATCGTGTCATGGCCATGGTGACCTCGATGGCAAACTTGCGCTCTGTCCCGATGGTGGACATCTGCCAGGCTGCCACCTGGTTTCAGTCCATACCTTCGCAGCCCATTACTGCCTGGAAAGAGTCCCAATGGGACAGTGCCTTCAGCCAGGCTGTGCTCCGTAACCTTTTCAGGGTTTAGGCAACTCCTACCCTCTGACCCTTCTGTGTTGAGACTATCGGAGTGCTAGTTTCATTGGACACAGGGGTCCTACTGTGGTCTGTGGACACAGACCAAATTGCTGCTGCTTGCAGCTCCCCGTGAGTGGGCCCTATTTTTGCTATGGGCTTTCGGTAGCCTGTAGCTGGGGAGTCCATATGCGAGGACTGACATCCTGCTTGTTCCCGGAGAAAGCGTAGTTACTCACTTGTAACAGTGTTCTCCAGGGACAGCAGGAATTAGTCCTCACAATCCTCCTTCCTCCCCCTTGGAGTTGCTCCTTTACTATCTTGTTTTTGCTGTCTTTTAGCTATGTCATCTGACTGAGCAAGATGGAACTCTTTGGCGGGAAGGGGACCACGCATGCATGGTGGCATCTCCAAAAGGCTTTTTCTGAAAGCTGGAGGGATGCTTCCACGAGGGTTCAGTCTGTGCCGATGTCACCCATATGTGAGGACTGATTCCTGCTGTTCCTGGAGAACACGTTACAGGTGAGTAACTACGCTATCACTGCTATCCTGGCCATGCAGCTGGCAATGATGGCAGGTTTGTTTGCATCATCTGCCCCTAAACCCAGACCCCTGACTGCGGGGCAGTCCCCGGTTGTCGAGCCAAGTTCAGAGCGCCACCAGCCTCTGGTAAATCCTTGACCCCGTTCGAGGTCCCGGTCCTATTCCTCAGGCATCTGGTCCTCCCCGGCCAATTTCCGAGACTCTGACCTGAGTTCCTCGGGAGGGCCCCGGTTCTTCCATGCGGGCCTCGCGCCAAGAAGTTGCAAAGCCTCGAACCTGTCGTCCCCCCTTGACTCCGTGTGGGAGACAGACGATGAGGCCTCCCCGGAAACCAGATGTCCCCTCGGACCCATATTCCCCGGTGTCCCAGCACCACTCTCCTCTGGAGGACATGGCATTCCATGACTTTGTCTGGCATATGGCCAGAGCACGCTCAGTGCAAACCGAGGTGGAGGAGGACCCATTCACTGAGGAACTGGAGATCCTTCAGTTTGAATCTCCACCCAGGGAAACTCTCATGGTGTTGGTGCAGCCAATTCTTGAGTGGCTACTGTTTCAGATGTGCGAGACTCTGGCATCTGTGCCTATGATCAGTCAATGCCTCGGCGCCATGTACTGTGTCAGGAAGGGGCTGGGGTTCCACAAGCCCCAACTCCCACATAACTTCATGGTTGTCGAGTCAACCATGCTAAAACTCAAAAGCTAAGAGACTTAATCTTCTGTCTTTCCTATCAGGGATGCCAGAGCCCAAGATGCCCTTGGGCACAAGTGCTACTAGGGCTCGATGCTGGAGTGTCGAATCCAGGCCTATGAGCTATACATAGGCATGTATTTGACGTCCCTGATCCAGGAGTTGTCTGTGTTCTCAGCGGGGCTGGCCATGGAACCTCTCCATTGGTTCCAAACTCTGACCTCCGGGATCAAGGACTGCTCAAAGTTCCTCTCCCGGGTGGCCTACGATTGATTCGAGTCAGCGGCTCAAGTAGCAGTGGCTGGCATCGGGGCTCAATGCAAAGCCTAGCTACAGTCTTTTGACCTCGAGCAGTCGGTCCTGGACAAGTTAGACGTCCCCTCCACCATTGAGAACTTGTTTGGCATACCCATGGCCATCATAAAAGCCAAAGTAGTGACCTGTTAGAGGTTCTCTAAGAAGACCTCTTCCTTTCCCCGCAAAAATCCTTGGGGAAAAGGCCCCTATTCCTGAGGGAAAAGGGGCACTTCCAACAGAGTCACTGATACCAGTCCTTCTTGGGCCAGCAACAAGTTTCTCATACTAAGAGGCAGGACCAAGGAGCTCAGAAGCCCAAGGCTCCTAAGCCCCAGGCCCCGGCTCCAACCCAACCAGGGAAGAGCTTTTGATTGCAAGGGCAAGGCCTCCCCTCCCACAGGAGACCCTCACCAGCCGACAGGGAGCTGCCTGGGGCTCTTTGCCCACAAGTGGGCCAAGGTCACTTCAGATCAGTGGGTGCTGTAGGTGGTAAAGGAGGGATACTTCCTCCACATACAACAATTCCCCCCAGGTTCTTTCCAGGAGAGTCAGTGCGACCTCCCCTTCACCAGACCCTTCTGTTCTCAGAGCTTGCAGGTCTGCTCATGGACTGTGCTCTGGAGCCTGTACCCAGGCATCTGTGGGAAAAGGGCTTCTACTCAAGGTACTTCCTTGTCCCCAAAAGAACAGGGGTCCTTGGGCCCATACTAGACCTGTGAAACTTGAACAAGTTTCTGGTGAGGGAGAAGTTCAAGATGCTCTCCCTTGGAACACTGCTGCCTTACCTCCACCAGGGAAATTAGCTGTGCTCCTTGGACCTAAAGGATGCATACGCTAACATCCTGATCCACCCCTCCCTCAGGCAGTGCCTATGGTTTGCAGTGGGAGAAGGGCACAATCAGTACAGAGTGCTGCCCTTCGGCCTGGCCTCCTCGCCAAGTGTCTTTATAAAGTGCTTGGTGGTGGTAGCCGCTCACTTGTGCCTACAAGGGACTTTTGTCTTCCCCTATCTGGACAACTGGCTAATCAGAGGCGGTACGGCCTCAGAGCTCAGACAGGACGCAGAGCGTACAACCCTCCTGCAGCACCTGGGGTTCGTCATCAACTACCCCAAGTCCCATCTCGCTCCAACACAAAGCCTGGAGTTCATAGGGCTGCAGTTAGTCACGCTACAGGTCAAGGCCGTCCTCTCAAGAGAAAGGGCAGACCACCTCATACAACTGGCAGGAGAGGTACACACTGCCGGTCAGTACCGGCTTGCCGCCGCTGCCTCCTGTTGGGCCACATAACCTCAACGGTCCACGTCACACCTTTAGCCCACTTACACATGTGGACAGCCCAATGGTGCCTCCACTGACACTCGAGCCACGGGCAGCCTACGGGACAGAGTCATTCACCCACTAACTGGCGGAGTCCTTCACCTGGTGGCAAAACTTGCACCACCTCCAGGCGGGAATGCCATTCCAGGCACCCGTACCACAGAGGACCCCGACAACAGGCTCCTCTCCCCTGGGTTGGGGGGTGCATTGCAGGGACCACCGCACACAAGGCAGCCGGTCCCAGGAGGATTCACTTTTGCAGATCAATCTCCTAGAACTCAGGGCAATCTTCGTGGCCTTGCGAGCATTCCGCCACCGCCTGCAGCACCAACCTGTGCTGATCCAGATGGACAACCAGGTGGCCATGTTTTATATCAACAAGCAGGGGGGCATGCCTCGTACTCGCTCTGACAGGAAGCGATGGCCTTCCTCTCCTTCACGGTGCGCAACAGCATGCTCCTACGAGTGATATACCTGCCAGGCCAGGACAACTGCTTAGCAGAGAGGCTGAGCAGAGTCCTTCGCCCACACGAGTGGCGCTTGAACCCCAGGGTAACGAAGCAAGTCTTCAACCGCCTGGGTAGGCCCGTGATAGACCTTTTTGCCTCCCTGGACAACGTGCAGCTACCATGCTTCTGCTCACGCCAGACACACCCAGGGAGAGTGGCGTCAGATGCCTTCCTCATCTCGTGGTCAGAGGGCCTACTCTATGCGTTCCCACCACCCCTGCCCCCGGCCGCCAAGACCCTCTTCGATCCAGAGCGAGAGAGCGTCAGCTATACTGATCGCACCCAGGTGGCCCAGCCAGGCTGCTGAAAGGGTAGCACTGGCCTCTTTCAAACTTTCAGGGGAAGTCGAGGAGATCCTACTGGCCACTCTAAAACCCTCCACCAAACAGGCTTCCACCAAACAGGCTTCCACCAGTGTGGAAGAGTCTCCGTCTGGTATGCAATGAAGGAGGTGAGCACCTTCTCCTGTCATGTACAATTGGTTCTTCAGTATCTACTGCACCTGTCACACACCGGGCTGAAATACAACTCAGTGAGGGTGCATCTGAGCGCCATAGCTGCATACCACCACTCTATCGAGGGAAAACCCCTCTCTAGCCAGCCCCTGGTCTCTAGGTTCCCCCGGGGCCTCCTGTTATCCATGCTCCGTCCTCCAGCAGTGGAATGGGACCTCAAAGTAGTGCTTTCCCTGCTCACTAAACCGCCATTCAAGCCCCTAGCCACTTGCCACCTGAGATAACTTTCTTGGAAAGTGGCCTTCCTGATGGCCCTCACGTCCGCTCGAAGGGTGAGCAAACTCCAGGTCCTGGTGGCAGATCCACCATATACAAGGTTCTATAAGAAACAGGGTGGTGCTCCGCACACACACCCGAAATTACTCCCAAAGGTGGTATCTCCTTTCCACCTCAACCAAGAGGTGGTCCTCCCCACCTTCTTTCTGCAGCGTCATGCTGGCAGGGAGGAACTAATACTTCATATTCTAGATTGCAAGCGGGCCCTATCCTTCTACTTGCTACGGACTCGGGGCCCATCGGAATGCTCCTCAGCTTTGCATGTCTTATGATCCCAATAGACTGGGGCTTCCTGTGTCCTAAGCGTTATTCTGTCCATTTGGGTGGCAGACTGTATTGCCTTCACCTATGAGCAAGCTGGCCTCTCCTTTGATCACAGTGCATTGTTTGAAAGCGATGGCCACGTCAGTGGCCAACCTCTGCTTGTGCAGGTGACGGAGATTTGCAAGGCTGCCGCATGGTCTTCAATTTATTCATTTGCAGCTCACTACTACCTGGAGAATGAGTCCCGCTGGTGCAGTGCCTTTGGCCAGGCAGTACTCCGTAATATTCTCGGGGTGTAGGCAATTCCTGCCCTCTGACCTTTCTGTGTTCAGGCCACCTCTCTACCACCCAAATTCCTTAATCCTTCCTTTTTTCAAGATGTATCTTTGTAAATAGATAAGAGAATCAGCTATCCCTATGCCTCTGCAACTCGTGTTTACTGGTGTGTATATAGTTCGTGTTTCAGCTAGATACTTAGTTCCTATTATGTTATGTTATGTTAAGAATGTTCCATGTATCTTCAAGTTTTTGTTCGATGTAAACCATCCCTGATTGCTGGAAGGGGCGGTATAAAAAAACAGTATAAATAAATAAATAAAATAAATAGTGTCACTGGACATTACGGTCTTGCAGAGGGTCTCAGTAGGGACTCACCTTCTGCAAACTCACAGCTACAGAGTTGATTGCTGTTGGTGCTGTCTTGGTTCGGTCCTCTTCAGCCTGGAGCTAGGGTGTCCCATATGTGAGGACTGACTTCCTGCATGTTCCTGGAACCTTACAACCCTCACAACCCTCTCTCCTCCCCTGGGGGTTGCCTCCCTACCTTGTGTTAGTTTTTACTGCCATCCTAGCTATGTCATCTGACTGAGCAAGATGGCACTCTTGGGTTTGAAGGGGACAACTCATGCATGGTAGCATGTCCCAAAGGTTTTCTTTGAAAACTGGGGAATTGCTCTGCGTGGGCTCTGTCGACTCCTATGTCACCCATTTGTGAGGTTTGATTTCTGCTATTCCCTGAGAACACCTGTTACAGGTGAGTAACTATGCTTTTCTCTTATTAGTCTTATATGGGTTGAACTGTAGCTTCATTACATGTCCCCTAGTCTTTCTACATATTGATGGTGTAAATAATCGATCTACATTTACCTATTCTATTCCATTCATTAATTTGTAGACCTCTATCATTTCTCCCTTCAGCCGTCTCTTTTCCAGGTTGAAGAGCCCTAACCTTTTTAGCCTCTCCTCATGGGGTATCCTTCTATTCCCTTTACCGTTTTGGTGGTTCTTCTCTGTACCTTTTCTAATTCCTCTGTATCCTTTTTAAGATACGGCGACCAGAATTGCACACAATACTCAGGTGCGGTAGCACCATGGAACGATACAGAGGCATTTATAGTATCCTTTGTTTTATTCTCCATTTCTTTCCTTATGATTCCTAGCATTCTGTTTGCTTTCTTGGCCACCACTACACACTGGGCAGAGGGTTTCAATGTGTTATCCATGATGATGCCTAAATCTTTTTCCTGGGTGGTGGTTTCTAATGTGGAACCTTGCATCGTGTAACCATAGTTTGGGTTGTTCTTTCCTAGGTACATAACTTTGCACTTGTCCACATTAAATTTCTTCTGCCATTTGAATGTCCAGTCTTTCAGTTTATTAAGGTCCTCTTGCAGTTTTTCACAATTCTCTGGCATTTTAACAACTTTGAATAATTTTGTCATATCTGCAAATTTGATTACCTCACTCGTTTTTCCCATTTCAGTGTCATTTACGTATATGTTAAAAAGCAGTGGACCCAGCACAGATCCCTGGGGTATTCCACTGTTCACCTTTCTCCTTTGGGAAAATTGGCCATTTAACCCTACCCTCTGCTTTCTATCTTTTAAACAGTTCCTGATGTACATTAGTACACTACCTCCTATCCCATGACTTTTTAATTTTTCCAGTAGTCTCTCATGAGGGACCTTGTCAAAGGCTTTCTGAAAATTCAGGTACACTACACCAACCGACCCACCTTTGCCTACCTGTTTATTTACACCTTCAGAAAAATATAACAGATTAGTAAGAGAAGATCTTCCCTGTCTAAAGCTAGACACCAATCAGTACGGCTATGTTCTGTAATGCAGAGAGCCTATCCCAGATGCTTTTACCATCTCTCCGAGTTGTTCTGCAGCCAAGAGAGCCACTGTTTAGGTCACACTGGAAAGATTGCTCATTCTGTGTGCGGTTGTTCTGCTCCCTCTGCTGAGCAAGGTAGGGACCGATACTCCATCTACTTAGTGGTGCTTAAGAAGGATGGTTCCGGAGCTCCGCCACCAGAAACCCCATAAATGCTGGGATAATCCCTATGGGCAAGGCTAGGGGCGGATAGCAGCGGGAAGGAGCATCGAGAGGCTCAGCTTCACCCCTCCGGTGCGTCGGGAGCACGTTGCAAGAGCGAGGGCTGGTGAGCCAGCGCCTGGAAAGGAGGCCAGATCACCTGAGGCACCCGCGGGACGCACAGGGCGCGAAGAGGCTGAGCGCGACTGTGAGAAGGCAGCGGGAGAGCGGAAGCCTCGAGGCGGAAGGCCGGCGGTGAGAGTGCTAGTGGGGGAAGCCCCTGGACTGCAGCAGGCCGATCAGCAGCTATCAACAGCAGCGCTGATTAAAGGAGCGGCGCGGGCTGAGATTGCCCTGCCACGTGGTCTGAACGGATCGCAGTAACTTTTGCAGGCTGGAAGTGGAGGAGCCGAGAGCGGGAACGGCGAGAGTGCTGACGGCTGCAGTGGTGGAAGGAAGGCAGTGAATTGTGGTGAGCTCCCAAAGACCTCATTAGGGGCCAGTGTTGAGACTGGAGGCTGAGCACGCCGGTTCACAGGGCCCCGCGGCATAAGAGGGGGAGAAGAGGAGAGTGGGCAGTCGGCCCTGGGAAGAAGGCTGAGGGAAGAGAGGACCAGCACAGCAATGGAGAAGGCCAAGAAAGAGGGACTGATAAAAAAAAGTTGGCTGAGTTCCGCTCCCCCTATGTGACGCCTAAAGGCGGGAAAGATGGGGAGAGATCAGGTAAAACATCTGCAGAGTCCCCGCACAGCCCGGGGGGGAGCGAAGGTGGAGAGGAAGGCTTGAGCGCAGCGGAACAGATTAAGCAGTGGCTCCTCGAGTTAAAGGAGGAATTGAAGGTGGAGATGTGCGGGGTGAAAAATGAGATCAAGGAGGCCGTACAGACTCTCCGCCAGGATATCTCAGATTTGGGAGAGCGAGTTGACGAAGCTGAATCCAGGTTGGAAAGCCAAGCGGGCATAGTGACGCAAATCCAGAAAGGCTGCGAAGAGCTGCGGTCAGAGCAGGAGGTAATTAAAGCTAAATTAGAAGATCTAGAAGACCGCTCACGAAGGTGCAATCTCCGGATACGGGGCGTGCCGGAAGAGCCCAAGTACAAGGACTGTGAGGAGGTAGTCCAGAAGGTATTTAGGGACCTCCTGGTAGCAGCAGGTCAAGGTGTGGATATGGATGACAACTATCTGAGAATAGAAAGAGCGCACAGAGGAATAGGGCCTATCCGAGAAAATAGGCCAAGAGACATAGTAGTATGTCTGAGCTACTATAAGACCAAGGAGCTACTGCTGGGAGCCAATCGAAAACTAAAAAGCTTCCACTGGGAGGGCCATAAAGTGGAGTTGTATCAAGACCCGTCACAGGGAACGTTGCAGCGCAGGAGAGAGATAAGAGAGGTAACAGCATTTCTACGGAGAGAAGATCTGAGATACAAGTGGCTATACCCATTCGGTTTGCTGCTCACGGTGAAAGGGAGATCGCGGACAGTGAGATCCAGTTCGGAGGCTTGGATGGTCTTGAGGGAACTTGGAGCAGAGCATCTTCCGGAGGCGACTGACTGTACCGCTACTCTGCAGAGACCGGAGACCCGGGCAGGGAGGATGGAGAGTGCGAAGTGGCAGAGGGCGAGCGGTAGTCGACTTGCCAGGTTGGCCAAGGAAGGCCACCAGAGTCCGGAGTCGGAGCAAGAGACCAGATGAGCGGTGGAGAGCAAATAAAGGACTGGTAACTGTGAATAATCAATGCTGGAAGGCTGGTGGGGGGGGGAGGTACATAGAGGTAGGCGAGTAAGGTGTGGTAGGGAGGAGGGGGAGGAGATATCCAGCGGTGTGGGAAGGGAGGGGGTATGAGTGGTGGGGGGCAGTAGAGGGGTGATGGGTTAGGAAGGGGGGAAGGGGTATGGGGATCATGAGAACGAGTAGGCTGGGAGGTGGGGTATGTCACTGATATGGAAGTCGCGTCTCCTCAAGGAGAGCACTGTTAGGGGAAGGAGGGGGGAGGGGAGGGGGAGGGGGGAGGACGGGGGGAGGGGGGAAGGGGGGGAGGGGAAGAGCAGAAGGGATTGCGGGTGGGGGGGGGAAGAGGAGAAGGAGGGGTATTGAAAATTGTTTCGCTGAACGTTAAGGGATTAAACTCCCCATGGAAGAGGCAGAAATTATATAAAGAATTAACAAGACAGCAGGCGGATATAGTAATGTTGCAGGAGACACATTTGCAGAAAAAGCACGAGGCAGTGGTGCAGCCCAAGAGATATGGGAACCGTATGTTTGCTTCCAATACCAGGGAAAAAAAGAAAGGAGGTGTGGCGGTGCTGTTTAGGGGGGAAGTTAAAACAGAGGTGCAGATGGTGATCCGGGATAAGGGGGGAAGATATTTACTGATGAGGGTAAAATTGGGGGAGGAGTGGTTCTGTGTTGTAAATGTTTACGCTCCCACGGGGTCCCAAAAAGAGTTCTGGGAGGAGCTGGGTGTGCAGGTGGCGGCAATGGGGGATGGAGTGCTGATTTGTGGTGGAGACTTCAACTTGGCCTGGGAGGCTGGGAGGGATACGACGGGGAGGAGGGAAGGGCGGGGAAAGGATAGGAAGCGCTACCAAAGGTTTGTGAAGGAGAATGGCCTAATTGATGCGTGGCGGATGTTGAATCCGGGAAGGAGACAATTTTCCTTCTTCTCAGCTGTTCATGGAACCTATTCTCGATTGGATGCCATATGGGTAGGGAAGGAACTAGCCGGGAGAATTAAGGGGGCCGTAATAGAACCTATAACATGGTCAGATCATGCACCGGTGGTAGTTCAAGTGCGGGTGGCAGGGGAGGACAAGGGGCGCCAATTTTGGAAGTTAAATGAAGGTTTGTTGGAGGATAGCAGGGTGGTGAAAGAGATCGAAGTCTTGATCTCGGAGTTCTTTGAGAAGAATGGGGCAGGAGGGGTAAAAGAGGGGGTGGTCTGGGATGCCTTCAAGGCAGTGGTAAGGGGGGTGTTTATCAAGTGGGGAGCGCGCATAAAGCGGGAGAGGGAGGAGCGTGAAGTGCAGCTACGACAGCAATTGCGGGAGATGGAGGAGAAGGATATGCAGGGGGGGGGGCAATTTCGCGGCACAGTGTTGGAACTGAGGGCAGAATTGAATGCCATTGAGGCTGAGAGGACTCAGTTTCATATGCAGCTGCTGAAACAGCGGTTCTTTGAGGGGGGTAATAAAGCAGGGAAATTTCTTTCAAGACAGTTGAAAAGGCGGAAGGAGTGGAATAGGATCGCGCAGATTAAAAGTAGGGGAGCAGTGGTGCGGGAGGATCATAGAATTCGAGAGGAATTTGTATCTTTCTATAGTACCTTGTATGCGGCACGAGAGGAGAGGTCGGAGGAGGATGTTCACGAGTACGTGAAGGAAGCAGGGCTCCCTAGCCTGTCAGAGGAGGAACAGAGAGGGCTGGATCGGGAGATCGATGCAGAGGAGATATTGCGGGCAATTAAGGCTTTAAAGTTAGGTAAAGCCCCAGGGCTGGATGGACTGCCAGCGCGATTTTATAAACAATTTGGGAGCCTCTTGGTGTACCCCTTAAAAAGGGTTTTTAATGGGCCACGGGTAGGAGAGAAATTGGCGGACACAATGGGCTGGGCGGGTATCACTCTTATCCCTAAAGACGGGAAAGACCCGCAGGACTGTGCGTCGTATCGGCCAATTTCGTTGTTGAATGTTGATGCGAAATTATTGGCCAAAGTGTTAGCTATTAGACTTAATACGTTGTTGGGGAAATTGGTGCATGAGGACCAAGCGGGGTTTCTGCCAGGCCGGCAAGTGGCGGACAACATACGGAAAGTGTTGAATGTGATTTGGTCGGCGCAAAAGAAGGGGAAGGAGACACTGTTGGTATCATTAAATGCTGAAAAGGCCTTTGATCAAGTATCCTGGAAATTTTTGTACTCGGTATTGGAGACTTTGGGGTTCGGGCCCAGTTTTGTGAAGTGGATTAGGGCTTTGTATACTAGGCCAAAAGCTTGTGTGCGGGTAAATGGGGGCTATTCTGAGTTCTTCCCGCTGGAACGAGGGACTCGACAAGGCTGCCTGTTGTCCCCTTTATTGTTTGCGCTGTCCCTTGAGCCCCTGGCGGCGAGGTTGAGGGCCAATCTGTTGATCGAGGGAGTAAGGGTGGGGCAACAAGAATATAAAGTGTCCCTCTTTGCGGACGATATACTTTTGACAATCACGAAACCCAGAGTAACATTAACAGCGGTGATGAGTGAGATCCAGGAGTATGGGCAGAGGGCGGGCTTTCGGATTAATTGGGGGAAATCAGAGATTTTAAGTATAGTAGGGGAGGAGGAGGGACAGCGGGAGTTACGGCAGAGTTTCCTGTTTAAATGGGCAAAGAAGTCAATCCGCTATTTAGGGGTGCAGCTGGGGAGGGCCTTAGAGGATCTGTTCCCCTTAAATTACAATAAATTGGTGGGGCAGGTGGAGGGGCGGTTACAGGGCTGGGGCAGAGGGTATTATTCGTGGTTTGGGCGAATGGCATCGGTGAAAATGATGCTCCTTCCCCAGTTCTTATTCCTGTTCCAAGTCCTGCCCATACAGGTGCCCCGGAGAGTATTGAGGAGGGTGCAACAACAAGTGGAGAGATTCATCTGGGGGGGGGGAAAGGCCAAGGGTGGCGGCAAGGACGATGCAAGTGTTGGTAGGGGAGGGCGGGATGGGTGTCCCAAACTTTAGTCTGTATTATGCGGCGGCACAATTGAGAGCAGTTTATGCGTGGCTACGGGAGCCCAATAAACAATGGGTGAGGATGGAGGTGGATGAGTATGGGCCGGGAGAATTAGAGCGCATTGTGTGGGAGAGGAAGGGGGGGAGGGGAAGGAATCCCCTAGTGGGGCATACTCTTAAGGTGTGGCAGCAGTATAGGAAGCGGTTGGTGGGGGACAAGAGGTGGTCACCTACTATGTCCTTGCAGGCGTGCTGTACGGAGGGACTGGGTCCGAGTGCAACGGTACTTCGACGATGGGCGGAGCACGGGCTGACTCAAGTGTCTCAGATATTAATGGGGACGCAGATTAGAGGCTTTGAGGGAGTGAGAGATCTGTACCGGTTGGGAGAGCAGGATAGGTTTGCGTACATGCAGATGGGTTCGGTGGTCCGACAAAGGGGGAGAGAGCAGGGGGGCAGGGGGACGGGGAGTGGTTTGAAGGAGCGTGCCTGGGTTCACTGGGGCAGCAGGGGATGCTCTCTCGGATATATAGAGGATTAGTTGCGAGGGGGGAAGGGAAGCTAAAGTATATGGAAGCGTGGGAAAAGGACTTAGGGGTAACATGGGGGGTGGAAGAGCGGGAGGCAATAGCATTGGGTATAGCACGATTCTCCATAGCTACAACGTTACGTGAGAATGGTTTTAAGGTGTTGAGTCGATGGTATCTCACACTGGAGAGATTGTGTAGGGCGGGGGTGAGGCAGACGGATGATTGTTGGCGGTTGTGTGGGGAGCGAGGGTCCTGGCTGCATATGTGGTGGTCATGCCCAGTGGTTAGGGAATACTGGGATAAAATAGGGGAGAATATTAATAAAATCGTGGGTGCGAATATCGGGCTTGGACCTGAGATGTGTCTCCTGCATAGACCAGATGGGTGTTGGGAAGGAGATTGGAGAATCATTTGGTACTGTGTAACCGCGGCACGGTGCGAAATAGCATGGTACTGGAATAGACCGCATTTGCCGTCCATAGCTAGTTTTGCACGTAGAGTGTCGCATCTTTATGCCATGTACAAAATGACGGGGGAACGAATGGGAAAAGGGGAACAAACAGCAAAACGGTGGGCGGGGGTGTGGGAGTGGCTACGGGAAGGGTCGTGGAAGGAAGTGGGAGGAGGGGGGGATAGGGGGGAAGAGGGGGGAGTAGGGTTGGGGGGAGTAAGCAACAGGGGGAGGGAGAGGGAGGCTCGGAGCGGGCACAAGGGGTTGAGAGGGTAAGGGGGGGTCTTAGTGGTGTGGGATTAGAAGGAGAGTGATTTCATTATATATTGTTTACAGTGTACTGTATTTAACTCATTGCTTATTAGGTGGTATAATGGAATGAGGGACATGAGGGGCAAAACGTTTAGTAAGGGGTGGGAAATGTTAGTAATGTGTTGCTCATATTGACTGTAAGATGTATTGCATTTAAGTTATTGTTTATATTGTAGAATAATAGTATCCGGGTGGCCAGGGGATAGCGGCGCAGAAAGCGTAGTAAACGAAAGTTACATGTTGCCTTTATTGATTGTAGGATGTTAGTTAACCATTGTATAGTATGTACATGGTTGTCTGTTTGGCAATGTAAGTGCAAAGGTTGATAATAAAAAAATTTACAGAAAAAAATAAATAAATAAAATACTACAAAAATAAGAAAGAAAAAAAAGAAGGATGGTTCCTTTCAGCCAGTCCTCGACCTCAAGGGGGGGGGGGGGGGGTTATTGCCTACTTGCAGACTTCTCTATGGGGACTCTGCAGTTCATGATCCAGGCAATGTGGCACAGAAAATTACTTACCTCTGTGGTTCTAGCCGAGGCCTATTTCCACATTCCTACCCATGAGCATCAACAGCACTTTCTCCATTTTGTGATGGTTGGCTCTCATTTTCAATTTTCTGCTCTTCCCTTTGGCCCCTCCACCACCCTTAGAATGTTTTCAAAAGTCATGGTGATGGTCGCAACACTGAGGCTCCAATGGACCTGTGTTCACCCATATCTGGACAATTGGCATATTCAAGCCAGGCCACAATCAGAAACATCTCAGGTGTCAACCCATATGGTGCAGTTCCTGGAGAATCTTAGCTGGGTGATCAATTATGGGGAAAAGTCACTTGGAGCCTTCTCAATTGCTGGAATACAGGGGGGCACGGGGTCTCATGTCCTCTGTTGGGAGGTAGTGGTCCTCTGCTCGTAAGCAATCCAACAGGGTATTCTCCTGCGGGCAGTATACCTACCAGGCCAAAACAACATCCTGGCTCACAGGCTGAGCAGAGTCCCCCAGCTGCACGAGTGGCAGCTGGACCCCAGTGTGGACAACTGGTCTTCCAGATCTGGGGGAAATCCGTGATGGACCTGTTCACCAGCCTGAATAACTTCCAGTTGCCCTGCTTCTGTTCCCAGCAGGCCCACCCCGCCAGGGTGGCAGTGGACGCGTTCCTCGTCTCATGGTCGGAGGGCCTCATGTATGCCTTCCCTCCCATGCTGCTGATTGCCAAAACCTTGTACAGGACCCTCTGCGACAGGGCCTAACTCATCCTTATAGCCCCTTATAGTCCAACTCCGTCAGAGTTCATCTCAGTGCCATTGCAGCAAACCACTTCCCGGTGGAAGGGAAGCCTCTCTCTGCGCATCCCCTGGTTTCTAGGTTCTTGAGAGGCTTACTTCTGCTGAAGCCCTCGGTCCGCCATCTGGCAACCGAATGGTATTTGAATGTGGTTTTAGGGCAGCTTACTCGGCCGCCTTTTGAGCCGATGGCAACCTGTCATATACGCTACTTTCTTGGAAGGTAGTTTTCTTGGTGGCACTCATGTCGGCTCGGTGAGTGAGTGAGCTTCAGGCCCCTGTGTCCAACAGACCTTATACAAGGTTCTATAGGAACCGGGTGGTGCTCCGTACACACCCCAAATTCCTTCCGAAAGTGGTCTCTTTGTTCCACCTCAACCAGGAGATAGTACTGCCTACCTTCTTTCCCAGGCCACATGCCAGTCGGGCAGAGACAGTTCTGCATACACTAGACTGCAAGAGGGCGTTGACCTTCTATATTCTGCATACACAGGATCATAGAAGGGCTGCTCAGTTCTTCATATCCTACGAACCCAGTAAACTGGGGATGGCTGTTTCAAAGTGTACGCTGTCCACCTGGGTGACGGACTGTATTGCCTGGGCATAGAGGGCAGCCGAGCTTCCGTTGGAGGGTCGTGTCATGGCCCATCGAGTCAGGGCCATGGCGGCATCAGTGGCTCATTTCTGCTCTGTTCCGCTGGCAGACATCTGCCGGACCGCCACCTCCTCTTCGGGTCAGACTTTCGCAACCCATTACTGCCTGGATAGGGAGTCCCGTCAGGATAGTGCTTTTGGCCAGGCTGTACTCCGTAACCTATTCGAGGTCTAGGCAACTCCTGTCCTCCGACCCTTCTGTGTCAGGCTACCGGAGTGCTACTCTCTCAGTTAAATTCCTATTGTGGCTGCTTGCGGCTCTCGTAGAGGGAGCCTATTTTTCAGCTGTGGGTTCTCGGTAGCCTATAGCTGGGGAGTCCCGTATGTGAGGACTGACTTCCTGCTTGTTCCTGGAGAAAGCGTAGTTACTCACTTGTAACAGGTGTTCTCCGGAGACAGCAGGAATCAGTCCTCACGACCCTCTCTCCTCCCCTTGGAGTTGCAGTCCTGTTATTGTTGCTTTTGCTAATTTTTGCAAATTGTTGCTTTTTAGCTATGTCATTTGACTGAGCAAGATGGCACCCTTGGGCGGGAAGGGGACCGCGCATGCGTGATGCAATTCCCAAAGGCTTTCTTTGGAAGCTGGGGGTCTCCGCACGAGGGCTCCGTCAGCACCGACGTCACCTATATTTGAGGACTGATTCCTGCTGTCCCTGGAGAACACCTGTTACAAGTGAGTAACTGTGCTTTGTATGTAGATCAGTGAAACAAATGCCAACTTAAGCAGTTAAATTTAAATTTTGAAAATGTTATGGAGCAACTTGACAAATGAGAGAGCAAATCAGGGAGCCAGGATGCTTCAGAGCTAGATGCGAGCATCAGAGTTCTGGTTTCTGCAGTGTTTACTCGTTTGAAGTGCCTGCCCTTTGCTGGTGCAGTAGGAAAGACAATGTACAGTACACTCACCCACTGTGAATGCCAGCCAGACTTCTTGAATGATTTAGAATATATTTTAAGATGGTGGGGTTTTGGCCCATGTAGGAAAAGCAGGTTCATCAGTTTCTGCCAGAGTTGTGGATTGGAGCGCTGAAAGTGCCTCATTAAGCCCTGAGTAGAGAGTAGCTCTTCCCTCCCCCAACCTGGAAGCACTACACTCCAGGAACATGGCAGTGCCATCTACTGAGCAGGATAGCTTACCAAGTATTGTTGGCATGGAAGGGTCTTCTGTGGTGGTGTTTTCCCCCTTGAAATGTGCTGCAGGGGTAAATGTGTTGTAGCAGAAGAGCATGGAAGGGGTGATCTGTCCATCTCTGGAGGTTTTGAGTGCTTTCAGGAAGGTTTCATAGGATTGAAGAGTCTGGCTGTGCCCACCATGGAGTTTTTGTGGGGTGTTTTATTATAGTTTTGAAATCTTCTCATGTGTTCATTGCTTGAGTAATTTAATGAGGATTTTAGGAAGATGCATTCCAAAGTGAATGATCAGGAGATGATACATTGGCCAACATACTACTAGGTTGGAGGCCATGGAGCAATGGGTAGAGGTTAAAAACTCGAATGCTTTTCTGGTACAATATAAGGAGACATCACATTGCAAGACAGAATATTTGGAAAATCAGTGTAACCTGAGGTTTTGAACTTTCTCAAAGTACCTTTGATATTCCCAAGAAATATGTTGAAGAAATATCTGCAAGGAGTATTGAGATGCTTTTGGAAGAACTTGTTCCTATCTCCTTGGTACAATATGTGTTCTCTAGCAAAAGATCTGGGAGCTCAAGCATGGAAGTGCTAGGGAGAGTTACACTGGGTAGTTTAAATCTGGCTGGTTCCCGGAGACAGGGCTGGCCCTAAAGTTGGTTCAAAGTGTTGGTGCCCTAGGCGCACCTCAAGCTTTATACCCCCTCTCACTGTCAAAATCTATTATTTAGCTTTAGATGCCCTGCTTTTGCTGCCCTCTGGAAGTTGCTGCCCTAGGCAACTGCCTAGTTTGCCTACTGGTTGGGCCAGTCCTGCCTGGAGAATTCCTTGGATCTGATTACTGATAAATCTGCTCTATTAGTGAAATTTGCTTTGCATCCAAATCAGAATACTGTTGTATGTCTGGGTATTTTGGGGATCTAATGTTAACAAATTTCCCAATTTTTCTTAAGTGACACAGAAGAGGCAGAAGGGCTTTTTGGGATTAAGACCAATCTTTCTTTTTAAATTTCCTTTGTAAGTGTTTTATAATGTTAGGTGGTTTTTCTTCAGTTCCAAACTACTCCTGGATTTTGTGTGCCAGAGAGAGACTGACAGTGGTAGTGTGTTGTGTGCCAGAGTTCTGCAACTGAAGTTTCTCCAGGACCAAGCAGGAAGTCAGTCCGCACATATGGGTGACATCGATGGAGCCCTTGCAGAGCATTTCCCCAGCTTTCCAAGAAAGCCTTTGGGAAATGCGCGGTTCGCTTCCCGCCTAAAGGTGCCATCTTGCTCAGTCTCTCTTTTTCCGTGAAGCCCATTGGACGTGTGTCCTAGTCCTCCCGGAAAATAGTTGGATTTTTTCGCGATTCCTTCGCTATTTTTTCTCCGGTTTGACGCCGGTTCCCCTCCCGTCGGGTTCGGTACACCGGTGTCGAGCCCGCTCTTCTTTTTTCGGTTTTTGCCCTTCGTGGCTGGCGTTCGCGCCCTTTTTTTCTTTTTCCCTGGAAGGCCGGTCCTTTGACCTCGCGGGGATTCTTTTTTCCCCGATGGCTTCCAGTGGTTTCAAAAAGTGTGATTGGTACAAGAAGCTAATGTCTCTCACCGACACACACGACTGCTGCCTTCGGTGCCTGGGTCCTGACCACGATCCTAAGATCTGTGGACCATGTGGAAAGATGTCTTCCAAGGCGCTTCGAAGTCGTCAGCACCAAAAGGAAAGGCTTTTCTCCGACTCGGCCTCCGGGGGGCCCGGACCTCGTCTGAGGCCTCGACATCTCGGGAATCGGATCCCGAGCACCGTTGGGGCTCCTCGGACAGGGGGTCTCCCGACCGGGAACAAAAGAGGAAGAAGCGGCTCGCGAGGGCATCGTCGGAAGAGGTCCCTGGCTCCTCGAGAGCTAGGTCTCAGACCGTCGCCCCGGGCCCGTGGAACAGGAGAAGCCGCCAAAAGTACCTCGTGTGGAGCCGGAGTCTGCTGGACACGTAAGTCCTGTAGTCCTCGTGGACTCTCCTCCCAGAGAGCCGACGTCAGGCCCGGCGCTGCCAGGGCCCGAGTCGGTGGCTGCTGAGTCTCCTGAGCTGGCTGACAGCCTTGGAGTGCAGATTGTCTGCCTTCATGGAAGAGCAGCGGGCACTGATGGCCAGCCTGTCTGGCGCATCTGCCCCGACCACCGGGACATCGACATCAAAGTCGACCCCGGAGACCGAGCCGATACTCGAGACCATGAAGGCTCGAGGTCGACCTCAGTCGCGGTCTCCCTCGACCTCCCGTTCGGGACCAAGGGCGTCAACGCCGGTGCCTTCGGCGTTGGGGCAGGTGCTCACAGGCCCCGCGCGGTCGGACCTCGATTCCTCATCGGACGAGTCCTCCTGGGAGACAGAGGACGAGGAGTCCCCCGACACCTTCAGGACTCGGTGCATCCCGTCCGACTCACCGCAATTTGAGCCCTGGAGTAGATCCCTTCCGGAGGATACCCGGTTCTCGGAGTTCGTCCGGGATATGGCCACTGCGTTGGTTATCCCTGCGTATCCCGAGGAGGAGCCTCAAGCCGATGAGCTCGAGGCCCTACAGTATGACTCTCCTCCGGAGGAGGCCTTTACTGTTCCGGTTCCTCCGATGCTAGAACGGCTCCTCTTCCGGATGTGGGAGGCACCGGCCTCGGCGAAGGTTCTAAGCAAGCGGGTCGATTCTATCTATCGACTCCGGAAGAGCCCTGGCTTTCAGAAGGCGCAGCTGCCACACCATTCCATGGTTGTGGAATCGACCATGCATCGCCTGAAAAGTCAGAAGATGCACTCCGCAGTGCCCCCAGGCAGGGAGGCCCGGAACCTGGATAGTTTTGGTAGAAAGTGCTTCCAGGGCTCGATGCTTGCTTGCCGTGTCCAGTCTTACCAGCTGTACATGGGCATGTACTTGCGGGACCTGGCCTAGGAGCTGGCCGGGTTCTCTGCTGGTCTCTCCCGGGAACCCTTGCAGAGGTTCAAGTCCTTGTCCTCAGGGATCTGGGAATGCTTCAAATGTATGTCCCGCGCTGCCTACGATGGCTTCGAGGCTTCGGCCCGTGTTGCGGCAGCCGGCATCGCGGCTCGACACCAGGCATGGCTGCAGTCATCGGACCTCGAGCCATGGGCTCAGGACAAGTTGGTCAATGTCCCTTGCCGAGGTGAGAACCTTTTTGGCAAGCCCATGACCGAGAAGGCCACACAGCTCGAAACCGAGCACCTCACGAGGACAAGGCTGTCTAGAAAGACTTCTGCCCCTTCTCACAAAAAGAAGGGCTCGGGTAAAAAGCCCTTTTACCCGAGGAAGGGCACTGCCTACAAACAGTACCCACAGTACCAGGCCTCCCAAGCTCCCCTTCAGGGTCAGCAGGCCAAGGGGCAGGGTAATGGGCCCCGTAGGCAGAGGACCCCCAAGCCTCCGGCCCCTGCTCCCACTCAGCAGGGTGGGGTTTTTTGACTCCTTAGGCATAGCCTCTCCGTCCCTGCTCTCCCAACCCTGCACAGGAGGTCGCCTTGCCCTGTTGCCTACAAGTGGCCACTCATCACTGGAGACAGTTGGGTGCTCAGTATAGTCCACAAGGGCTATCTGTTACACTTCAACAGCTGCCTCCTCCATACTTTCCAGGGGAGCCTCCAAGGCTTCCCCTGCACACAGACCTTCTCCTTCAGGAGCTCCAAGGTCTGTTGGTGGACAGGGCAGTGGAGCCTGTGCCTCCACACCTTACAAGGTCAAGGGTTCTACTCCAGGTATTTCCTTGTACCCAAAAGAACCGGTGGCCTTCGGCCTATTCTAGACCTCAGAAATCTCAACAAATTTCTAGAGAAGGAAAAGTTCAAGATGCTTACTCTTGGAACACTTCTGCCCTACCTCCAGCAGGGAGATTGGCTATGCTCCTTAGATCTAAAGGATGCGTACACTCACATCCTCATTCATCCAGACCACAGAAAGTACCTCAGGTTCATTGTGGGAGGAAACCATTATCAGTAGAGTATTGCCCTTTGGCCTCACCTCCGCTCCCAGGGTCTTTACCAAATGCCTGGCAGTGGTGGCAGCCTACCTGAGAGATCAGGGAATCTTTGTCTTCCCCTATCTGGACGACTGGCTCATCAGGGGTCAGACGTGCCAGGAGGCCAGACAAGCCACCCTCAGAACTATTGCTCTTCTTCAAAACCTGGGGTTTGTAATAAACTTCGCAAAGTCCACTTTGCTCCCCTCCCAGAACTTGGAGTTCATAGGGGCAAGGTTGGACTCTCTGCTGGCAAAGGCATTCTTGCCAGAAGACAGAGCCCAAAGACTGATAAACTTAGCAAACCAGTTTCTCAGCAGGTCACTGGTCTCCGGCAGACTCTGCCTGAGGCTTCTTGGCCACATGGCTTCGACAGTACATGTGACCCCCAGTGCCAGGCTCCATATGAGGCCGGCACAGTGGTGCCTTCGGACTCAGTGGTCACAGGCCACAGGCAGCCTCAGAGACAGGATAAGGGTGTCCAGACAATTGCTGAACTCCCTCTGCTGGTGGCTGCACCCACCCAATCTACTGCAAGGGGTGCCTTTTCAGATTCCTGTGTTCACCGTGGTGTTGACCACGGATGCCTCCCTGCAGGGCTGGGGGGCTCATTGTCTAGGCAAGTGCACCCTGGGCATGTGGTCTCCCTGGGAAGCCGTACAGCAAATCAATCTACTGGAACTCAGGGCTATTTGGTTGGCCCTCAAGACTTTCTCTCAAACCCTGGCTCATTCAGTCTGTCCTAGTTCAAACAGACAACCAGGTAGCCATGTATTATGTGAACAAGCAGGGCGGAACTGGGTCCAGGCTCCTTTGTCAGGAAGCATAAGAACATAAGATATGCCATACTAGGTCAGACCAAGGCCCATCAAGCCCAGTATCCTGTTTCCAACAGTGGCCAATCTAGGTCATACGTACCTAGCAGTTTCCCCAAAATACACAGGTTCCACAATGCTTGTACTGGGTCAAGCATTGATATCCTGGGTCCCTTCTTAAAAATGATTTATGGACCTTTCCTCCAGTAACTTGTCCAAACCTTTTTTAAACCCAGCTACACTAACAGCCTTTACTACATCCTCCGGTAACAAATTCCAGAGTTTGATTACACATTGAGTGAAAAAATATTTTCTTTTATTAGTCTTAAATAGCACAGGACCTTTGCTTGTTTGCTCTCAGGCACAACATGCTCCTCAAGGCTGTGTATCTACCTGGCCAGGAAAACTACCTGGCCGACAAGTTGAGCAGGATTCTGCAGCCCCACGAGTGGCAGCTCCACCCACTTCCTGTTTGGCTGCAGCACTGAGAGGTTTCAGTTGAGCAGAGCTCCTGCTAGGGAGCAGTTCCTTTTCTCTGCTCGTGCCTGGATGTCGGGACCTGGGCCACCTCCAGCAGGGGAGGCCCAGGCCCAGAGGCCTGCCACGCCTGGTAGGCCTCCTCCTTCTTTGGACCTCAATGAAGGAACCAGGGAACAGCCGGCGCCCCGGGTGGGGGACCCCCCAGGTAGGACTGTGCCTGGCCAGGGAGGAGGGACCCACAGGTATGGAGGTTTGGGCCCGCTACCCCAGGGAGGAGGCTCCTGTCTCCTCCCCAGGCATGGTGTGGAGGCTGGGTGGCAGCAGGGAGAGGCCCTGGGGAGACCCTGGAGGACCGTGGAGTACAGAACTGGAGGAGGCGGGTTCCCCCCTCCGCCTCGGGTCCTGGAGGAGGTCTCCACCTCCTCCGGTGAGGATGAGGACGGGGGGTCGGGCCTACCTTCCTACCAGAAGCCAGCTAGGGCCCCAGATGAGATCGTGGTGGCAGTACGGCGGCTTCGGGGTCTCCAAGAGGAGGCGGCCCAGCTGCAAGCCCAGCTCTCCCACCTGGAGAGCCTGCAGGCCACCATTCCCGGGGAGGAATGGGTGGCCTATGCCACCTATAGAAAGGGGGTGAAGCGGGCCCTGAAGGATAAAACCCGGGAAATCGTATACCTCCAACAACACGGTTGTGGGTCCCTCACGGAGATATATTCCAATTATGCACGGTGGAATCAGGGTAGAGGTACAGTCCAGGGGGGGCCCTCGGGGGTGGGACGGCTGGTAGATCAGAAAAGGGTCTGCTATCCCCCCTTGCCTTCTTCGGGTGTCCTAGAAATGGGAATACCCCCTTTGCCTGTTCTGTCTGGTACCACAGACCGCAGAATATCTTCTCTGCAGGCTCCTGATCTGGCTACATTGTCGGATGAAGTCTCTGTGTCTGCTATGAGGGCCCTTCCCCACACTAACCTGAAGTATTGTCCGACTGGTGTCCCTGAGGAGCTTGGGGGCGGGGTGTGTTGCACCGCCGAACTCTGCGGGATTCTTCCATGGCTGCAGAATTCAACTCCCGAATAGAAGAGATAGGAGATGGCAGGAACCGTGGATATCCAGTGCCTGGGGTTGCGGTGGTATCGGTCCCGGCAGTTTCTACATCCCGGATAGCGATTCAAGATGGCCACCGGAGTTCGACAACTGCACTCAGTACAGCTGATGGGGGATCCCTGCAGGAAGAACTGGTCGCAGGGCTTCCCCCGGCAGGATCGCCGATCCAAGATGGCCGCCGTGACTTGCGTGACGTCACTTCCGGGGGAACCCGGAAGTGTGCGGACGGGCATTCTTCGGTCCTTGTTCAGCCGTGGGAGTCCCGGAGGTCCTCAACGGGGATAGACCACGGTGGATTCCAGTCCCCCTCTATCGGAGGGGATGTTGGTGTGGATGCCCACTCGTCGGCGGCTCCTTTTAACCATCGGGGGTCCCTGGATATCGCCGCGGCTAGCCGGCTGCCTGTTGCAGCCCAGAAGAATGCTGAGAACCAGCGGCAATCAGTTACAGAACTGCGTTTTTCCTGTGGCTCTTTTGGGCAAGGAAATGAAAAAGATGGGGTTTGTGAACGTCGGGGAGTAGCAGATGCAGCTCTGAATCCTTGGATGTCTGGCCGGTTTCACTGAGAGGGCAGTTTCACAGCCTGTAGTTCTCCGGGAGCCGTCTGGAGGCCTTGCTGTTTCTTCCCTCGGGAATCTCCAGTGGATGGAGGGGGACCGGCCCCAGCCTTCTGGGGTGGCTGTCCGGCGTAGGGGGGGTTCCGGAGGGAGGAAGGAGTGGGGTAAGGGCTGCTCTTCTTTTTCGGCAGCCCCGGGGGGGGGGCTGGGGGAAAATGGGTCAGCTGTCCCTGCGGTCTAAGGCAGGGGAGAAGGATGTGCAGCTGCTTGTTGCGGTGACCGGGGGAGGCCTGGCTCGCAGGGGGGTGTCCGCCCTCCCTGCTGGAGCCCTGGCTGCCGGTCGGACTTCTCTAGATCCCTGTGCCACGGCTGGCACCGACGACCAGGTAGGACCTGAGGGGGACAAGAGGCAGGGGGGGGGCGGGGGGGGGGATGTTCTGGGTGAGGGATCTGCCCTGTTGTCTCGGGCGGGTCCTGCCTTGTCGTCGGTAGCCATAACGGGGATGGTGGACGGTGGGATAGGGGAAGCACTGGTGGAGGAGAAGGGGGAGCGGACGACTGGTTCTGTGGTTGGGATGGAGGTGGTCACCCCGGATCCCGGGGATGGAGGAGAGCGGGGTTCGTCCCCGGTAGTGGTGGCCGAAACCCAGGAGCCTTGTGCTGGGTCGGAGAAGCAGGATGGAAGTTTGGGGGGGCTTTCCGGTTCCCTGGGTATTACCGAGAACCAGGTTTGTGCTGCTTTAAAATTGGCATTGGAGACCCCTACGGGCCCTCCTGGGGCTTTTGCTTCCTTTCAACATCCGGTGGTGGCAGCAGGGGGTGATCCGGGGGTTCTCGGTGGCACCCAGGGATCCGGAGGGGAGAGCATCCCGGACTCTGTCTTTGCGGAGCTGACCCTACCCAGTCCTCAGGTTGCTCCAAGTGAGGAGGTCACGGATCCTGTGGTCCGGCAACAGGTTCCCCCGCGGGTGGAAGGAGGAGAACATCAAGTAGGGCCGGAGATGGAGGCTGGGGGGTCGGCTCCCCCCCTCCGTACCTTTGCGGAGGCTCTGAAGGGGTCGGGCACCACTCCGGGGACGTCGGGTGAGGGTGGGGGGAGGGGAGGTATGCAGGGGAATTGTCCAGCAGGAGGGGAAGGAGGATGAGGAGGGGGATGGTTACAAAGAGGAGTAGGGGGTGAGGACCGACGGCGCAACGTGGCGCAGATCCGATGGGCTGGGGAGGGGTCCCCTCCAGCCAGGGAACAGGTCTTGAGGATGGTCCTTGGGCTGGGGTTTCTTCTCCCGGGAGATCTCTATGCCTTTATCCACATGAACAACACCATTGAATATGATGTTAGTTTCATGTTGCGACGGGGGCTGGAGATTTTCTGGGACCGATACCAGCAGCAGAGGGGGCAGGGAGGGTGGGCTGACTTTCGTGTTGTGCCTATCTCTCGCCAGGGGACGGTACCTGTGACCATCCTCTCCAGGAATGAGTCGCTCCCAGGGCAGGACATCCAGTTTTGGTTGTCACGCCATGCGGTGCTTCTCGCACCCCTGGTTAAGGGCGCTGGGCCCCTAGGGGTGTGGGACGGGTCGTGGAAGGGCAGGATCCGTTTGCGTGAGGTGGGAAACGTGGTGCAGCACGTGCCCTCGGCCGGTTTCCTCGGTCGGGATCGCATCTTGTGCTATTACCCCGGACAACCTCGCGAGTGTCACCGCTGTGGCTCATTCCGCCATTTGAGCATGAACTGTCCTGAGCAGGTCTGCACCCGTTGTGGTGGACGGGGTCACGCTTCGGCCGGGTGTCTGCTAATTCGGTGTAACCTTTGCGGGGAGTTGGGCCACCCCTTTGCCCGCTGCCCCTCCGCGTCACACAATGGACCGGGGGGGGTTGCCGTCACTCCACCCCAGGCTCCTGTGCGGGAGGAGGTTGTAGAGGCCCCTCTCCCTCAGGAGGAGACTGGGGGCCCTAGTGCAGAGGAGTTCATCGAGCCGAGGGAGCCACCAGGGGGAGGGGATTTGGGTAGGAAGGAGGAGAGGGTTGATGTGGTGGAGGTTGTTGCACAACAGGATAAGGGGTTGCGGGGGGTGCCGCCTGAGGAATGGACTACTGTCTCTTCCAAGGGTGGCAAGTCCAAGAGGAGGAAACGGGAGACCTCCCCATTGTTGGAGTTAGAGCCCGTGTTGGACGTCAATCGTTTCGTCTTCCTGGCTACTGATGTGGCTGAGGCGGATGAGGGCTTGTCAGTGGAGGCAGGGCCTCCTTTGCGGCGTTCGGTACGGTTAGCGGCGGAGGCAGCCCCTCTTCCTCAGCGGCAGCCTCAGAAGGTTCCGAGGGCACGCCGCAGTCAGGGTCCGCCTAAGAGTGTGGAAACTGGCCCCCGGCCTCCGCTAGTGGCCCTGGAGAAGCTACCGGGGCGGGTGAGGGAGGACAGGAGTTTGCCTCCGCGGTTGGGTGCTGGGCCTGAGCGGGAGCCCCCTGCTGACCCGGCCGCCCCGGCCTCCCCCGCGAGGGTGGGCACTGTTATGTTGTCTCAGTCTTTGTCTGGGGACGGGAAGGGGGAGGAGGCACCGGTGGTGGACCCCACTGAGGAGGTCATTCCTCCGACCCCTGACCTGTTTTTTGCCCCCTCATTCCGTGGGGGCTGGAATTGCCCTCGCGACAGCTTTGCCTGGTGGTCCCGAGGGAGCCAGCACCTGCTGGGGTGACAGGGTTGAACAGGAGGAGCAGGAGATCCTCGAGGTGGTCGCCGTGGACCGTGAGGAGTTATCCCAGCTTGCGGGCTTGTCCTGTAAGCGGGATTCCGGGGATCCAGGGGTTGGGGAGAAGAGGAGGAAGGGGTCACTGCACAAGAAATAGGTATGGCGTGCACTCCTGCATTCTCGTGCGCCACTCTCAACGTGGCTAGCATTTTGACAGACCAGGCGCGGGCTTCGGCCTATGATTTTCTTTCCACGAGTGGGCTGGATGTCATCTTCTTGCAGGAGACCAGGCTCACCTCGCTCGCTAGCCTTCATCGGGCGAAGCGGGAGTGGAGGTGGGGCCCTTCGTACTGGTCACTTGCGGCACAGCCCTACGCAGGAGTGGCGGTTTTGTTCACGTCCAACCGATTTCAGGTGCAGTACGTGTGGGAACTGGAGCAGGGCCGGTGCCTGCTTTTAGATGGCTACTGCGGGCCCCATCGGTTTCGTTTCGTGGTGGTCTACGGCCCCCAGTCTAAGTTGGCGCGGAAGACCCTTTTCGGGGTTATCCGCCCCTACTTACACACCTCCCGTTTGGTGGTCCTTGCCGGGGATTTCAACACCACCACCTTTTTGCAGGACCGAGGGGGGGAGCGTTGCCCACCTAGTTACGAGGGCCTCTTTTTGGCCGAGATGACCCGGACGGCTGACCTGGTGGATGTTTTCCACCGGGCCTTTCCACGGTCGCCGGGTTTCACCTACTACCATGGGACCTGCAGGAGTCGTATCGATCGGATATATGTGAGTGCCCGGGTGGAGTGTTCCCCTCCGCAGTTGCAGGCGGTTGACTTTTCGGACCACCGTGTCCTCTCCGTGTCCTTCCTGGCTAAACCACGGGGAGCTCAGCAGGGGTCCTGGCCTGTGGCGACTGAATGTGCAGTTGTTGGCAACATCAGAGGTGGTCCAGGAGTTCTTGGCCTTTCTCGCAGACCAGGAGACCCTGTTGGGTGTTTTTTCCTTCCCGTGGCGCCTGGTGGGATGAGGTGAAGACGCGTGCCCGACAACTCTTCCGTTCCCGGGGTACCTCCATGGCTCGATCCCGCTACCTCACCTACACTGTCCTCCGGAGGTCGCTGGATCGTTTGGTATCCCGAGGGGCAGCGCGGGAGGAGGTTGAAGAGGTGCGCGTCCAGCTCCGTGGCCTGCTTTATGATCGCCATGCCTCCCTATGCTTCGAGGGGGGGGCGGCCGGTGGGGGCGCCACTCCAGACCCTTTCCGGACTTGTAGGGAGAGGGTTCAGCGTCGGGAGGTCATGGCCCTGCGGGACGAGGACGGTGCCATTCATACCTCCCAGGAGGACCTTTTGCGGATGGTGGGGGAATACTTCTCGGACCTGTTTGGGGATCGCCCCGTGGACCTCACCCATATCCGAACGTACCTGGGCCTTCCCCCGGTGTATTCGGCTGTGGTCCAGGCACAGGTCGATGCACTCGCTGCTCCGATTCAGCAGGTGGAGGTGGAGAGGGCGATTCGTGCCATGCCGTTGGGGAAGGTGCCTGGGCGCGATGGGCTCCCTGTGGAGTTCTATCGCACATTCATTGCCCAGCTGGCCCCCTTCCTGACCTCCCTGTTTCAGGAGATCATGGACACGGGGTATCTCCCGCGGTCATTTCGCGAGTCTGTCCTGCTGCTGCTCTCCAAGGGGAAGGACGATAGCTCCTTGGACTTCTGGCGGCCGCTCTCTCTTCTGAACGCGGACCGGAAGATCCTGGCCAAGTGTTTGGCCAACCGACTGGTGGAGGTGTCGGGCGATTTGCTGTCCCCTTCCCAGTATTGTTCCGTTCGGGGGAGAGGGGTTCTGGACGCTGTCGCCACAGTCCGGGAGATGGTGGAAAGAGGCCGGTCGCTCCAACGGGACCACTGGTTGGTCTCCTTGGATCAGTCCAAGGCCTTTGATCGAGTCAGTCACCGGTACCTGTGGGTGGTGCTCCAGCACTTCGGCCTCCCCGCAGGTTTCCTCTTCGTCGTGCAGGCGCTGTACCGAGGGGGGGTGAGCTTCCCGTTTATTAACGGTGGCTCGGACGGCCGTTTGGTGTCGCCTCGGGGGTGCGGCAGGGGTGCCCTTTGAGCCCCCTGCTGTATGTTTTCTCCCTCGACCCCTTCCTCCGGAGATTGTCCTCAGGTGGGTTGCGGGGCCTGGAGGCGCCTGGTGCGCCCCCGGTGTCCGTCGTTGCCTACGCTGACGACATCTCAGTTTACGTGGACGGCACTGAAGGGGTAGAGGCCCTGCGGGAGGCCGTGGAGGAGTACTCGGAGGTAGCCCACTCTGTTGTCAACCACAGCAAGTGCCAGACGCTGTGGTTGGGCCCCTCGGAGGCCTCCCCGCCTTCCTGCACCCCTTTCCTCCTCCCGTGGGGGAGGTCCGCGTTTTGGGCCTCGTCTTCGGGTCGGAGGACTGTGCGGAGTCCAATTGGGACCGTTGTCTCGAGACTGCACGGTGTCGGGTGCTGCGGTGGAGGGGGTGGAGGTGTACGTACGAGGAGAAGATCAAACTCCTCGGGACGTTTCTGCTTCCTCTCTTTCTGCACGTGGCCACGGTCTTCGTCCTTCCGTTGTCCCGTCAGGCGTCTGTCTGTGCCGTCTTTTTCTGTTTTCTGTGGGGTAACCACCTGAACCCTGTCCAGCGCAATATAGTCTGCCTGGATCGGGCAGAGGGTGGTTTGGGTATGTTGCACCCCCTTGTCTTCCTGTCAGTCTTGTCTATGGCGTTTCACTTAGGTAGGATGAGGGAAGGGGGAGGGGTCTGGTGGGTGGCCTCCTATCGGGAATGGTTCTCCCGCTTCTGGGAGCAGTGGGAGGGGGCGTCCTCGGTCCCACGTGTGCGCCGGAGAGGGGAACAGGCCCCATCGTACGTATTTGTGATGGTGGGGCTCATTCGGCGGTGGGGGGTGACCGACCCGCTCGCCCAGTCCTTGGGGCGGAAAGGATTATACTGGATGGTACTCACCTCTCACTATCAACCACGGTGGGCCCTGCGGGACTGTCCGGCGGATGTGATGCAGCGGGGCCTTCGGCTGTTGAACTCCCCTCGGCTACCGAAGAAGGTTCGGGATGTAGCCTGGTTGTCTTTCCACGGGCGTTTGTACGTGAGGGACAACCTCAAGTACAGGTCACAGGCCGAGCGGGTCTGTCCGAGGGCCGGGTGTGAGGGGCAGGCGGAGACCATGGACCATTTCCTCCGGCAGTGCCCCTTCAACGTGGAGGCCTGCCGGTTGGTGTCCGCTGCTCTTCACCTGCGCGACCTTTCCCTCCTCACGTATGCGGAGTGGGTGTACGGGGCCTGGTCCTTTCCTCTAAGGCAGGACTCCGGGACCCTCTACCTAGTCACGGCTGTAGTGCGCTACCACCTGTGGCAAGCGCGCTGTCATGTCTCGACCCGGGGGTTGGTCCTGCCCCTCGACGAGGTGGTGCGGGACATTCTGGAGGAAGTGTCCAGCATGGCGCAACGCGAAAGGCGGGTGGTGGAGGTCCATCGTTGGGAGCGTCTGTGGCGTCACCTCACCCTCCGCCCCCCATGAGGGGGAGGGGTTCCTTGGGGTTATTGTCCCAGTAGGGCTCTGAGGTTTGTTTTGTTGCACTAGGGGAGGGGTGTGGCAGGAGGGGTTGGGTTCCCTTCCCTGGGGTTTGGTTCTGAGTGTAGCTTTGGGGTTGTTTTTCTCCCGGGGGGGGGGTGGGCTGGATAATCCCGCTTCAGGGGTGAGACCGTTTTTCCGCACAACCATTCCGTTTCGAGGGGGCTATCCCAATTGTTTTTGTTTTTGTTGTTAGTGATTTTTGTATGTCCTTTTTCTGTCCTGCGCATCCTGCTCCGCTGACTGACCGCAGGGCAGCACAGGGGTTCTGTTACTTTTGCTTTTCCTTTTGTTCGCCTTTGAGTTGTATAATTATTTCTGCTTTGTTTTGGTGGGATTATGTTGGGGATGGGCTTGAGCTGCCCTTATGTTTTGTTGTTTGGGGGGTGGGGGTGGGACGGCTTATTTTTGCTATGTTGGTTTCTGTGGGACGGACGGGGAGGGGGCAGGGGTTGGGGTGGAGGGAGGGGGAGCTGCTGCTCCCGCTGCAGGGGGATGGATTGGGACAGGGGACTTTGAGGGGGTTGGGGGGGGGAGTCTGGCAGTTCCCTGCACACTGAAGGACTGCAAGAACATTTGGACTGCACGAACATTTGGACTGGTGGGGACTGTTTGTGTGGGGGAGGGTCTCAGGGATTGTATGATGGACAAGGTATGGACTGGATTTCGGGTGTTCTTGCAGGGGGGGTTGGGTCGGGTAAGGACAATGGACTGAGGGAGGGAGGGGACATGGACATTGTCGGGGTCGTTCGTGGGTTGTTGTTGGGAGGAGGGGCACGTGTGTTGATTGTTGAATATGGTGGTGGGTTTGGGGAGGTGGGTCACGGGGGGGTGTGATACTTGTGTTGTGCTATGTCGGGGGGTGGGGGTTTTTGGGGGGGTGTGGGACTTGGTTGGGGTGAGTGTTTCTGCTTTTTGTATGTATTTTGTTGCTTGTTTAATAAACTCAAAATGTCCATCCTTTGGTGGTTCAGAAGATTTTCATGAAATGGGGGCTTCCATCCATAGATCTGTTTGCCAGTCCACTGAACAAACAGCTGCCAAAGTTCTGCTCCAGGCAACCGCATCCTCTACGGGTAGCAGCAGATGCTTTTCTGATTCCCTGGTCTCAGGGCCTCCTGTATGCGTTTCCTCCCACGCCCTTGGTGGCCCGAACTCTTCAAGATTCTTCAGGACAAGGCCTCGGTCCTGCTGGTGGCTCCCAGGTGGCCGAGACAGCCTTGGTTTCCACTTCTGCTTCAGCTGGCAGTGGATCCCCCACTGCCTCTGGGGTTGCAACCCGACCTTCTATTCTCAGGATCAGGGTTCCCTTCTGCACCCCAATTTCAAAGCTCTCAATTTGATAGCCTGGAGGCTGCAAGGGTAGTTTTGGCTCCCTGGGGCCAACCTCAGGAAGTTGAAGAGGTTGTCCTAGCCTCTAGGAAACAGTCCACTAGGAAAACCTATGCTCTCAAATGGAAAAGGTTTTCTGAGTGGTGTCAGTTACGTACAGAGGATCCTTTCTCCTGTACCTAGGTGTGATACTCGACAATAAACTTAACATGGATTCACATATAAAATATCTGACCAAAAACATACACTACAAACTCAAGACATTGAGACAATTAAGACCATTGATTCACTTACAAGACTTCATAACTATAATTCAATCCATCATAACCCCACACTTTGATTTTGCAAATATAATCCTTAATGGCATCACAAAGCAAAATATGAAAAAGATACAACTAACTCAGAACATAGCAGCAAGGATAATAATGAATATAAACTCAACAGAACATATCACACCGATCCTGGCTGAGCTCCACTGGCTACCCATTCACTGCAGAATAAAATATAAAATTATTTTAACCACATTTAAACTAATAAATAACTTAGCTCCATCCGTACTCAATACACTCATTAACATAGAATTAGATAAACGATCACAAAGGAGCAGAAACACTATAGCAGTTCCAAAAGACTACACAAAAGCAAGAAAACAAACCAACAAGAGGGCCTTCTCTCATTCTGCACCTATTCTATGGAATACTCTGCCTGACAACATCCGCCAACTATCAGACATAAAGGAATTTAAAAAAAAACCTAAAAACCCACTTATTCTCTCAACACTACAATACACTACCTACTCAGAATACACAAAGAGACACAGGTTAGCAAACAAACTACAATACTACACAACACACAAAATTTAAACGCACCACAATTTTGTTCTATCATGTAATTTGTAAGTACCCATAATGTAAATACGTTATATAACTTTTACTGTTCAAATGTTATATTGTTACGTGTAAATAGTTCCATCTGTTCTATGTAAAACGACTAGGTATGTAATTTCACATACCTTATAATTTACTGTTCATTGTAAACCGCACTTGATACTTGGGAAAGAGCGGTATAGAAATAAGTGTTAAATAAATAAATAAATAAATACTGTACCAGTAGTGCTTCAGTACTTACTGCACTTATCAAATCAGGGACTTAAGTCCAATTCTGTTCGGGTCTACCTCTCAGCTCTAGCAGCTCACCACTCACTGGTGGAAGGACATTCTCTGTCGGTTCACCCCTTGGTGTCCCGGTTTCTCAGAGGCTTGCTTTTGCTCAAGCCTCCAATCTGTCCTCCTGCTCCTGAGTGGGAGTTGAATGTGGTCTTGCAGCAACTGACTCGCCCACCTTTTGAGCCGATGGCTACTTGCCCTCTACGCTTCCTGTCCTGGAAGACACTCTTCTTGATAGTCCTAACCTCGGCCAGGCGAGTGAGTGAACTTCAGGCACTGGTCTGTGACAGGCCTTACAGCCGCTTCCATAGGAACAGGGTAGTCCTTAAGACTCATCCAAAGTTCCTCCCAAAAGTTGTCTCCTCCTTCCACCTTAACCAAGAGGTGGTTCTTCCAACATTCTTCCCTTGGCCTAATGGAAGCCAGGCTGAAGCAGTTCTGCATATCCTGGACTGTAGGAGGGCCTTATCCTTCTACCTTGAATAGAAGGGCTACTCAGCTCTTCATATCTTTTGACCCCAATAATTTGGGGTTAGCTGTGTCCAAGCGTACCTTGTCCACCTGGGTGGCTGACTGTATCACCTGGGCTTACAGGGCGGCTGACCTTCCTTTGCAGGGTCGGGTCACGGCCCATCGTGTTAGGGCAATGGCTGCCTCAGTGGCTCATCTCCGCTCTGTACCATTGGTGGACATCTGCAGGGCTGCAACTCGGTCCTCCAGCCAGACCTTTGCGGCCTATTACTGTCTGGAAAGGGAGTCCCGTAGTGACAGTGCTTTTGGCCAGGCAGTACTCCGGAATCTCTTTGAGGTTTAGGCAACTCCTGCTCTCCAGCCCTCCGTTGGGCTACTGGTTGAGGTTCTGTCAGTGAAAAGCCTTTATTTGATGCTGGGACTAGAGGGATTTCTCTTGTTCAGCCTGGGTTCTTTGGTAGCCCAGAGCTAGGGAGTCACCCATATGTGAGGACTGACTTCCTGCTTGGTCCTGGAGAAAGAGTAGTTACTCACCTGTAACAGGTGTTCTCCAGGAGCAGCAGGAATCAGTCCTCACAACCCTCCCTCCTCCCCTGGGAGTTGCAGTTTGCCACCCACCCACTCCCTGGACCTTGAGGGTTAAGGGAGGGGCTGGCCTTGAATGCCCTTGAGGGTTAATGTTGTAGTTGTGTTGGTGCTCAAGTGATAAGGCAAGGCAAAGAATATTTCTTTTTTATGAGGTTTATTCCCGCTTTCGCAGTTCAAATGCAGCAGACGTACATGAAATAATATGGCACAAAACAAAGTTGAGAAACTGAACTTAAACAAGGCTTTTTTCACTGCTTGACAGAATGTCCATTACTGATCACATTCACCTGTCATGTGATCTCCTTTTCATTAAGGTAACTGAAAACTCTTATACCAGCACTGCTCCTGAATTGCACAGAATATGCTTCCACTTATTCCCTTCAGATAAACTCTTTTATCACAGCAAACAGTGAGGAAGCTTTACTATTTCCTTAGATACAACACTGGCAAGCAAACCACTTAAATGTCCTTTGGAATCATACAGGTAGAGCAATCCATCGGGACTTCCTGTTCCGTAAATGGCAAAGAAATTAAAGGCATTTCTTCTTGCCAGCTGATCAATGGCTTTGCTACGTTCTGAGTAGAAACTGCTCTGCTCTTAAGGAACTCTCTGAATTCAGTGAGAAGTAATTGAGCCTGTGTATTTTCTGAGCTAGGCTGAGCAAATCCTCCTTCAGGTAAATGGCTGTTTGTATTTCTTATCTCTAGGCAATTATCAGTGCTTTTACTTGGACAACATTTCAGCATGTAAGCATTTCCCTTCCCCCACCTATCTCCACATGGCATTGCAGGGTAAAACGCTTCAGCTGTGGTTAGAGAGTCTCTCAGAGTGTTAAAAGGAAAACAGTCAGGCTTTCTTTGACTTAACCAGTTAGTATCAAACTCTCTGCCTTTCTCCTGTCTTTCACAATTAAAATTCACTCTCTCTGGCTTTCCACTGTTAAGCTTGCTAGCCGTGCCACTCCCACCAGATACCTTGTGCTTGGGCTTCTTCCAGGGTAATTCCTTATCCCTTTGCCTCCTATTCCAAAGTTCTTCTGGGTCCTTTAAACTCCTGAGCTGCAGCCTTGGGTCTCTCAGTGCCTTAGCCCCTGAGTCTCCCAGCTCCTGTCTGCTCCTTCTTGGATCACAGCTTGCTTAGTGGTTCTCTCTCTCTCGGTTCCTGTTCCTGGTCATCTGACCTATCCTCGTCCAGGTGCTTGTGTCCTTCTTTCCAATCTCCTTGCTTGTCACGTTGCTTCCCTGGCTTGACTAACTGTTTCTATTTTAACAAGCTGGCTGAGTGCTGCACTGCCCGCCTCCTGCTTGGGCGTGCCCAATCAGGGACTTGGCTTCTCTCCTGCCTTGAAGTGAGGAGTGGTTCCTGATTAGCTCTGCATTCTTTTTTCCTCTCAGAGAAAATCCTGCATTCCCCTGCAGTACCGGCTCTCTCCACCGGATCACTATCAGTTTCCATTGCCTCATAAGAGTCCTCTACATCACAAGTTGTACATATTTTATTTTTACGTTTTTGTGTGCTGTTTTTAGCTATGTCATTTGACTGAGCAAGATGGCACCTTTAGGCGGGAAGGGAACCGCGCATGCGTGCCTGCATTCCCAAAGGCTTTCTTGGAAAGCTGGGGAAATGCTCCGCAAGGGTTCCATCGACGTCGATGTCATCCATATGTGAGGGCTGATTCCTGCTGCTCCTGGAGAACACCTGTTACAGGTGAGTAACTACTATATTTTGATGGCTGCTATGATTCTTGTCTCCATTTGTGTTTCATTTTTCCTTTTGGTTTGGTTTAATTTATAAATCCATATCTTAGTTTTCCTTTAGAGCCCCTATGAGTTCTGGTGGACTAATTTTGAAGAAGACTATTTCTTGTTATACTATAACTTTGCATTGCTATTTTTCTTTGTCTCTCCTCTTATTTCTCTCATTCAGTTATTTCTTGGATGCAAATTGTAAAAACATATAAAGAAGAAACATTATGAAAAAGGAGGTGTAACAATGCCATCCTAAGGTTTTCTTAAAGAGTTCAAACATGAAATTGCTTATCTGTTACTAGTGATCTGCAGTCTGTCATTTAAAACTTCCACCATATTTGAGGAATGGAGGATGTTCAATGTAAAGTGGGTCCAGGGATCATCTAGGAAACTAAACCAGTAAGCTTCTCAGTGACAGGCAAAATAGCAAAAGCTATTTTACAAAACAAAATTGAACATAAGAACATAAGATATGCCATACTGGGTCAGACCAAGGTCCATCAAGCCCAGTATTCTGTTTCCAACAGTGGCCAATCTAGGTCATATGTACCTAGCAGTTTCCCCAAGAGACACAAGTTCCACAATGCTTGTTACTGGGTCAAGCATTGATATCTTCGGTCACTTCTTAATAATGGTTTATGGACCTTTCCTCCAGGAACTTGTCCAAACCTTTTTTAAACCCAGCTACACTAACAGCCTTTACTACATCCTCCGGTAACAAATTCCAGAGTTTGATTACACGTTGAGTGAAAAAATATTTTCTTTTATTAGTCTTAAATAGTTTACCCTGTAGCTTCATTGCATGTCCCCTAGTCTTTCTATATTCTGATAACGTAAACAATCGAACTACGTTTACCCGTTCCACTCCGTTCATTAATTTATAGACTTCTATCATATCTCCCCTCAGCCGTCTCTTTTCCAGGTTAAAGAGCCCTAACCTTTTTAGCCTTTCTTCATAGGAGTATCCTTCCATCCCCTTTACCATTTTGGTGGCTCTTCTCTGAACCTTTTCTAAAATCGCTATATCCTTTTTAAGATACGGCGACCAGAATTGCACACAATATTCAAGGTGCGTTCTCACCATGGAACGATATAGAGGCATTATAATATCTTTTGTTTTATTTTCCATTCCTTTCCTTATCATACCTAGCATTCTATTTGCTCTCTTGGCCACCGCTGCACACTGGGCCGAGGGTTTTCACATGGTATCCACAATGACGCCTAAATCTTTTTCCTGGGTGGTGGTTCCTAATGTGGAACCTTGCATCATGTAACCATAGTTTGGGTTGTTCTTCCCTAGGTGCATAACCTTGCACTTGTCCACATTAAATTTCATCTGCCATTTTGATGCCCAGTCTTCCAATTTATCAAGATCCTCTTGCAATGTTTCACAATCCTCTTGGGTTTTAACAACAACTTTAAATAGTTTTGTGTCATCTGCAAATTTGATAACCTCACTCGTTATTCCACTTTCCAGGTCATTTATGAATATGTCAAAAAGCAGCGGACCCAGCACAGATCCCTGGGGTACACCACTATTCACCTTTCTCCATTGGGAAAATTGGCCATTTAGCCCTACCCTCTGCTCTCTATCTTTTAACCAGTTCCTGATCCACAATAGTACACTGCCTCCTATCCCATGACTCTTTAGTTTTGCCAAAAGTCTCTGATGAGGGACCTTGTCAAAGGCTTTCTGAAAGTCCAGATACACAATATCAACCGACTCACCTTTGTCCACCTGTTTATTCACTCCTTCAAAAAAACATAACAGATTAGTAAGACAAGATCTTCCTTGTCTAAAGCCATGTTGGCTGTCTCCCATTAGGTTGTGACTATCTACATGCTGAGTAATTTTATTCTTTATGATGGTTTCTACCATTTTTCCTGGTACTGACGTCAGGCTCACCGGTCTGTAGTTTCCCGGATCACCCCTGGAACCCTTTTTAAAAATTGGTGTTACATTGGCAATCCTCCAATCTTCAGGTATTAGAGATGATTTTAATGATAGTTCACAGATTACTGATAGCAGGTCTGCAATCTCATATTTCAGTTCTTTCAACACCCTTGGATGTATACCATCCGGCCCAGGTGATTTGCTACTCTTCAGTTTATCTAATAGTTGTAAGACATCTTCCCGATGTATCGATATTTCCTTCAATTCTTCCGCACCTTTAAATACCACTTCAGTCATGGGTAACATCCCTACATCTTCCTCAGTAAAGACCGAAGCAAAGAATTCATTCAGTCTCTCCACTATCGCCTTGTCGCCTCTTAGTGCTCCTTTAACCCCTTTATCATCTAATGGACCAACTGACTCTCTCACAGGTTTTTTGCTACGAATGTACTTGAAAAGGTCTTTATTTCGTGTTTTTGCTTCCGCAGCAAGCTTCTTCTCAAATTCTCTCTTTGCCTGCCTTATCAATGCCTTGCATTTGACTTGCCAGTGCTTTTGCTGTTTCCAGGTTTCATCGTTTGGCTCTTTTTTCCATTTCCTGAAAGATGCTTTTTTGGCAACAACAGCCTCTCTGACCTTTACTATATAGATAGACATGGCTTAATGGGAGTGAGTCAGCGTGGTTTTGGCAAAGGCAAGTCTTGCCTTACCAATTTATTACATTTTTGAAGGTGTAAACCAGTGTGGATACAGGTGTATTTGGGTTTGAGAAGGCATTTGACAGTCCCTCATGAGAGATTCCTCAGCAGATTAAAAAGTCAAAGATGATGCCCATTGTGTATTGAAAATTGGCTAAAAGACAGGAAACAGAGTAGGATTAAATGTTCAGTTCTCCGTTTGGAAAAGGTGCATTGGTGGAGTTCTCCAAGGGCCTGTACTAGGACCTTTGCATGATTTGAGTTAAAGAACGGTGTGTAGGATAACCAAATTTGTAGATAAAACATAATTTATTAGAAGTTGTTAAAACGGCAGAGGATTTAAGGAATTGCAGAAGGACCTTGTGAGACTAGGAGGCCAGGCATCTGAATGGCAGATAATGTGGTTAAGAACAAAGTGATACACATAAGGAAAAATAATCCCAATTAGAAATACATAATGCTGGGTGTCTTTAGTTCAGTGTGCCATGACTGCCAGAAAAGCAAATATAATGTTAGGGATTAACTAAAAAAGGAATGGATAGCAAAGCTGAGAATATTATGCAAGGTTATGCATTTGGCCTGCAGCAATCTAAGGGAGCAATATAGTATAGGGAGTGAAGTTTGTCCACTAAAGAAGAGCGGGACCTAGGCGTGGTTATGTCTGATGATCTTAAAGTAGCTAAACAGGTAGAAAAGGTGACAGCAAAAGCTAGAAGGATGCTTGGGTGCATACGGAGAGGAATGGCTAGCAGAAAAAAGGAGGTGAAAGTGCCTCTGTATAAGTCTTTGGTGCGACCTCATTTCGAGTATTGTGTGCAATTCTGGAGACTGCACCTTCAAAAGGATATAAACAGGATGGAGTCAGTACAGAGGGTGGCTACAAAAATGGTTAGTGTCTCCATTATAAAGCATACGAGGACAGACTTAAGGATCTTAATATGTACACCTTAGAGTAAAGGCGGGATAGAGGTGATATGATTAAGCCGTTTAAATACCTCCGTGGCATAAATGCACAGGGGGAGAGCCTCTTTTGATTGAAAGCAAGTTCTGCTATGACAGGGGTCTCAAACTCAAATTGCTTTGAGGGCCAAATGAGGACTTGTAAAGTAACCCGGGGGCCGCACAAGAGGTGGGCCTAATTTGCATAAGGGACCTCATTTGCATAAATATTTGCATAATGTTACCATAAACTAACTTTTAGTAAACATGCCTCTTAATGAGTGTATGGATAAAGAAAGACTAAAAGATTTCTACATTACTATAATCCAGTGCCAACCGCCAGACACATTAGGAACTACTACAAACACTACCCATTTAGAACCCATAGCAAACCCACCGTATCGTAACAGCACTACCAGGACTCACAAAGCACCATACCCTATCAAAAGGCAACACTGCAAATATTAAACCAATACATTTCAGAGAATAACAATACATGACCTACTGGGGAAAGAGAACAAGTGGCAATGTCAA
This sequence comes from Ichthyophis bannanicus, assembly GCA_033557465.1. NCBI lineage: Eukaryota > Metazoa > Chordata > Amphibia > Gymnophiona > Ichthyophiidae > Ichthyophis > Ichthyophis bannanicus. Next base: position 1,131,153,318 of record CM066033.1, read on the forward strand.
ATAGGAATTACATAAACAGAATACCTCAGCTCAGTTACACATGCAGAACATACACCATCACCAAACAAGGAATCACAATTTAGAAACAGGAAGACAATAATTAAACTGGGAACCCCAAAAGCCAAACTTGGAATGTACAACAACACTGTAGAAATAAAACTATAAATTAATTTCCTCTTGTATTAAATAAAGCACAGACGTTAATGATGCACATTTCCCAGAGCTGACATATTCCAGTTAATAAATTCAAAATAAAGAGATATTTTTCTACTTTTTGTGCATTTTTTTTCAGTTGCAATTGTGCCAGCCACTTTCTTCTGGTTTCTTGGTGTCTTCTGCTAACTCTCCATGGTCTGCTGTCCATTTGTCCTTTCTTCTCTCTTCTAGTTTTTTTTCCTTTCTCTCTCTACATCTGTTTTAACATACTAATCTTTTTCCTTTTGCTCTTTCCTCATTCCTATTTCATCCACTCAAATTTTACCCCTCCATCCTCAATCCACACTTACTCACCCAATACCTGGCCAATTGTAGATTTTTCTTCCCTCCCACACAAAATATTTTTCCCCTCTCCATTTTACTCTCCCAGCCCTATCCCATTCTAATCCTCCCCCAACATCAGCTCCCTTGTAGTTTCAGCCCCACCCAGCATCCGCTCCCTTCTAGTCCCCGCATCATCAGCCCATTCCAGTCCTATCCTAGCCCCACCATCAGCCCATTTCCTGTCCTTGCTCCCCCCAACTAAGCCCATTTCCAGTCCTAGCTCCCTCCCCTCACAGCCCATTTCCTTTCCAAGCCCCCTCCCCATCAGCCCATTTCCATTCCAAGCCCCCCTCCCCATCAGCCCATTTCTATTCCAAGCCCCCTTCCACTCAGCCCATTTCCATTCCAAAACCCCGTCCCCATCAGTTATTTGAAGTTCAAGCCCCCCCCTCTACTCAGCCCATTTCCAGTCCTAGCAACCCCCCCCCAGTCCATTACCAGTTCTAGCCCCCCCATAGCCCATTACCAGTCCTAAGCCCCCCAACAGCCCACTTCCAGTCCTAATCCTTCCATCACCCCATTTTCATTATTAGCCCCCCCCCATAACCCCATTTTCAGTCTTAGCCCCCCCCCAATCAGACCACCTCCAGTCCTAACCCCCATCTGCCCATTTCCAGTCCTAGCCCCCCGCCCCCGCCCGCTCGGTGCTCTCCTCCATGCCTGGAAGCAGTAATGGTAAGGAGGCCTGAGCTCTCCTTCATGCCTGGAAGCAGTAATGGTAAAGAACTCGGTGCTCTCCTCCATGCCTGGAAGCTTTAATGGTAAGGAACCCTTAGCTCTCCTCCATGCCTGGAAGCAGTAATGGGGAGGACTCTAGGAGCTCCTATAGACACTTAGGTCCATTCCCTGGGTAAGGCAGTATGATCTCTTTGGGCCTTAGGCAAACAAGCATGAGATGCTCCTCACCATAATATGACTATAAATACATTTTATAGCCTCACAAATGTATGAGCATTGGCCTATATTTAATGATGTCCCATTTAATATGGAGGTTTGAAAATACCCCAGACCCCATCAAGCACTCAAATGGATGCCGACTGAGTGGACACCCATACATGGCACCTGCTAATGAGAAGAAGCAGCTTAGGTCATCACCTCTTGTCCGTATGGGCTGCAGCATCCATGAATGATGACATCTTTTGTCTATGGGCGATCCATTGCAGAGCAAGAGAAAGCATGGCATATCCGACACAGCCCCCCCAAACCGCCGTGGCAGCGCCAGAATCAGCTGTCCCGCGGCCCCTTACCGTGTGCCCGGCAGAGCCCTCAGCTTCAGCAACATCAGCGGCGGGCTTTTCCAGCTGCGAAGAGAAGAGTAATTTCCCTCTCGCGGCCTGTTAAGCCCGCCGGGGCTGATGGGAATTCCCATCAGCCCCGGCAGGCTTAACAGAGCCGCGAGAGGGAAATACTACTCTCTTCGCGGCCCTGAAAGCTGCCGCTGATGTTGCTGAAGCTGAGGGCTCTGCCGGACACACGGTAAGGGGCCGCGGGACAGCTGATTCTGGCGCTGCCACGGCGGCAGCGGCAGAAGCCAGGGCTTTGGGGGGGTTTTTGTTTCCTCTCCATCGCGGGCCGCAGAAACTTCTCTCGCGGGCCGCATGCGGCCCGCGGGCCGCGTGTTTGAGACCCCTGTGCTATGAGGACATGGGAAGAGGGTGAAAAGGGGATAGATTCAGGAGTGATATGTGGAAATAGTTCTTTATGGAAAGAGTGGTGGATGCGTGGAATAGTCTCCCAGTGGAGGTGGTAGAGATGAGGACAGTATCTGAATTCAAAAAAGCATGGGACAAACACAGAGGATCTATATAGGAAAAACAGGGACTGTTGTTGTTGTTATGGAAGGACATACTGGATAGGCCATGTGGTCTTTTTCTGTCGTCATTTTTCTATGTTTCTATGCCTCTATATAAGTTGATAGAAAGTTTTTAAATAGACATAAATAAACTATACAGTATAAAGTCAATATAATTAAAAGAAAAAAAACCCAGAGGAAAATAGCAGCTAATGCATTAAAAACTAATCTAATCAAGATAAGTTTAACTTTAACTTTTAACTTTATTTCACACTTGATAGACCGCTTACGTTAAAAACATTAAAGCGGTGTACAAACAAAATAAAAAGCGGCACTGCAAACTACGGAAAATTAGTAAAAAGTAAAATAAATAATAATAAAGGTCATGTGCTGATTCTATGCTATGGGCCCATGAAAGGTTTGGTATCATATAAAGCCAGGGAAAAATAGTGAGTTTTGAGGGCAATCTCCAGGAACAAGCAGGAATGTACTACTACTACTACTATTGAGCATTTATATAGTGCTACCAGTCGTACGCAGCGCTGTACAGACATGTAAGAGACAGTCCCTGCTCGTCAGACCTTACAATCTAATCAAGACAAACACAGAGCTAACAATCTAGTCAAGACAAAAACACGGCACTTACAATCTAATCACAACGCACAAGTCAAGATCTGAAAGCAACAGTGAAGAGGTGAGATTTCAACCTGGATTTAAAGAGGGCTAGAGAGGGTGCCTGGCATACAGACACCGGTAGCTTGTTCCAGGCCTAAGGTGCAGCACATATGGGGTATCATTGGCACCGATGGAGCCCGCGCGGGAGCGCTCCCCAGCGTCCAATCGGAAAGCTTTTGGGAGCATCCCACAGCGCCTGCGTGCTGCCTTCCCGCCATTCCAACTTTCCCTCTTCAGTTTTTCGTTTTTCCACGGAGCAGACAGGTCGCATACCATATCACCGCATTAAATTCTTTGTTACTTCTTTGTTTTTTGTGGTCGCGTCTGCCTTCATTCGACACTTACCGGTACTGCCGGTTCTATTTTCTTCTTTACTAAAAAAAGAAAAAATATACATTTATATTTTCTGAAGTACTTTCTTCAGAAGCCTTGTCCCTCTCGGTGCTATGCGCCATTTTGGACACTAGGCCCATTTTTCTATTACAATTGGAAAACCAGCTACTGGTTTTAAAAAATGTTATAAGTGTGGCAGTACCATATCCGTCAACGACACCCATGACTAGTGTCTCAAATGTTTAGGACCTGACCACTCTCCATTGGATTGTCTCTCCTGTAGAAAGATGACCAAGAGGGGCCTGCAGAATAGAGCTGCAAAACTCAGTACCCTTTTTGCCGTAGATGCGATGTCCGTTGCATCGACGTCTTCCAGGGCTTCATCTTCCTCCCATGGATTTCAGGTAACTAAACGTAAGTCTGCAAAGACTAGCCGGTCCTCAAAGGATAGATCTCCTTCAAAGTATCGAGATGGCATCGGCATTGCCCTTGAGGAAAGTTAACAGCAAAACAGCCCCGGCGGGAGGCTTCGGCTTCCAAAGCACTAATGGGGCTCCAGGATGTTCTCGACGCTTCCACCTCTGCAGAACTACTGGTGCCATACTCTGGGGTCCCGGCCGCTTCTACCGGTACCGACACCCAAGCATTGGTAGGAGCGATAGATCAAAGATTTCTTGCTATCGAACGCAGTCTAGTGGCTCTTCTTACGACTTCGGTATTGTTGAAACTGCTTCAGACCGTTCAACAGACACCGGTACCAATGGCACCGGCCTGGGCAGGTATACCTCCCATGCCAAGTCTTGAGTCCATTCCCGGTATCGAAAGATGGGTACCGGGACACCTCGATACCAACTTCGATCGATACCGGTACCGTGCCTTGCACGAACATCGGGATCAGAGATATTTTCAGTCTTCCGATTCCAATGACTCCGATGACTCTGACAATACCAGAGCACTTCTTCCGGAGGATCCATCTCCTTTTTCTCAGCGCAGAATGTCTCCTCCAGAGGACATGTCCTTCCAGGATTTCATTTGTGATGTGGCTCGAGGCCTTGCAATCACAGTGGCTCCTGAAAAAGAGCCTAGGGCAGAAGAGTTAGAGATTCTTCAATACCCTAAACCTCCTAAAGAGGCTGCTACTCTGCCCATTCATAAGATCCTTCATGATCTTATGCTGAGAATGTGGGAGACTCCTTTAACAACATCTCCACACTCTTGCAGACTGGATACCATGTACTGAGTTCCACCTTGTCCTGGCTTTCAGAAGACTCAGTTGCCACACCATTTAATGGTAGTGGAATCGGCCATGCGTAGGATAAAGAGTGCAAAGAGACATTCTTCCAATCCTCCAGGTCGCGAGTCCAGGACTCTCGATGCTTTTGGGCATCGATGCTTCCATGCTCTCAGCTAGAATCAGCTCATACATCCTATACATGGGGATGTTCCTCAAAGAGGTTACAGGAGACTTGGAGCTTATGAGCCCCCTTCTTCCTGATGATAAGACAGGATTTTCTTGCTCTGGTCAGACATGCCCAAGATGTTTCCAAGTTTGTCAGCCGTGCAGCCTTTGATTGCTTTGAATGCATCAGCAGAACCTCTGCTTTCTCCATTGGTGCATGTCGTATTGCCTGGCTTCAGGAATCAGACTTGGAAATTTGGGTACAAGATAAACTGGGCAACATTCTTTGCACAGGAGAAAATCTCTTTGGCAAGAAAAAGCTAATGAGATTGACTCTGACAATATTACCTTGGACAGGTTGTCAGTCTACAGTCAACCCAGCAAAGAAAAGATCTAATAAAAAACCATTTTTCAACAAGAAAAAGAAGTTTTATCCTTTTTATACTCAGCAGGGTCACTGTTCTGTCCATGCTGCCCAAAAGGGACAACAGAAGAAACCAAAAGGCCCAAGAGCTCAGCAGGCTCAGCTTCCTCAGGGGTTCTGACTCTTTTCTAGAGAACGTAGCCTTCCTGCCTCTGCACGGTCCAGAACCCTCTCCCATCCCCGGCAGATTATGTCAGTTTGCCACCAGATGGCACGAAATAACATCAGAACAAATAACTCTGTCCATTGTACGAGAGAGGTGTAGACTTCATTTTCACAGCTTGCCCCCTCCTACAATCATGCAAATGCAATGCAATGTGTGCCTTCGAGTCAGTCCTGACTCCTGGCGACCCAGAAGCTCCTGGGTTTTCTTGGCAGTGTCACCGGAAGTAGATTGCCAGGCCTTTTTTCCGAGGCAATGGAGGGTTAAGTGACTTGCCCAAGGCCACAAGGAGTGCTAGTGGGAATCGAACCCTGATAGCTTGGTTACCAAGCCAGTGTTCTAACCACTAGGCTACTCCTCCACTCCCCTACAATCAAAAGACAGTTCAATTCTCAAACCCCTGTCGCCAATCTTCTGAGTCAGGAGGTCACAATACTTCTTACCCAGGGAGCAATAGAAGAGGTACCCATACCTCAACAGGGTACAGGGTTCTACTCCCCCCTATTTTCTCATCCCAAAGAAAACGGGGACACAGACCCATTTTGGACCTCAGAGAATTGAACAAATATCTGTTCCAAGAGAAATTCAAAATGATCTCTCTCGGAACACTTCTGCCATAACTTCAAAGTCAGGATTGGCTATGTTCTCTAGATCTAAAGGATGCTTATTCTCATATACTCATCCATCCAGATCACAGGAAGTTCCTTTGATTCCTTTTCCAGGTAAGACACTTCCAATACAGGGTTCTTCCCTTCGGTCTGGCTTCTGCCCCAAGAGTTTTCACAAAATGCATGACAGTAGTAGCTGCATTCCTACGGACTCTGGGGATATTTGTCTTCCCTGACTTGGACGACTGGCTCATTCGAGCACCCCCAGCTCCAGAAGCCAATTCTACTCTTACTCGCACAATGCAAGTTTTGCATTACTTGGGATTGGTCATAAACCTTCCAAAATCCCATCTTGCTCCTTCTCAGTCCCTAGACTTCATAGGAGCTCGCCTAGATACCAGACAATGAAGGGCTTTCCTTCCACAGCCCTGCTGTCTTCGCATAGTGCAGCTAGCTTCCCAAGCAGCGGTAAAATCCTCCCTAATTGCTCGGGAAATGCTTCAGCTACTGGGACATATGGCATCCACTGTACATGTAGTTCCCTATGCTCGTCTTCACATGCAAGCAGCCCAGTGGACCCTATCCTCTCAGTGGACACAGGCCTCAGGTCACCTGTCAGACAAAATAAGAAACTCAGAATGTCTTATTTCATCTTTCCAATGGTAGCATTCGCTGGAAAACCTTCTAATAGGCTTTCCTTTCCAGCAGGCCCTATTCCAGGCCACTCTAACAACAGATGCGTCCCTGTTGGGATGGTGGGCCCATCTGCACGATCTCTCTACCCAGGGTCTCTGGACCCCAGAGGAGTCTTGTCTTCACATAAACCCTCCTAGAACTCAGAGCAATCTTTCGTGCTCTTCGAGTATTCCAAGCCCAGCTCAGCTACAAGACAGTCCTAGTCCAAACCGACAATCAAGTAACCATGTTCTATGTGAACAAGCAGGGCGGAACAGGCTCTCTGTTATTATGCAATGAAGCTTTACGACTATGGGGCCCTCTCCAGAGAGCATCAAATTCACCTCCTTGTTGTATATCTTCCAAGCATTCAAAACCTTTGGGCAGACAAACTCAGCCGAGTACTGCTGCCACACGAATGGTCTCTCCATTCAGACCAGATTGCCCGAGTATTCCAAATCTGGGGAACCCCAGACATAGACCTCTTTGCAAGTCCACAGAATGCCAAACTTTCCCAGTTCTGTTCCAGAATTCCGGCTCAAAACTGTCAGGCAAGGGATGCTTTCCTTCTTCATTGGGGTCAGGGCTTCCTCAATACCTTCCCACACATTCCCCTTATCCCCAAAACACTGTTCAAGCTTCAAAGAGACAGAGGTCATACGATACTCATAGCTCCACGTTGGCCACAGCAAATGTGATATCCTCTGCTTCTACATCTCTCTCGGGCTACACCTCTGGAGTTGGGATGCGCTCCAAATCTCACTCCCAGGAGAACGGGATGCTATGGCACCCGGATCCCCAGTCCCTGCATCTCAGGGCCTAGTTGCTGAAAGCCTAGAACTTCAGGATTTCAACCTTTCTCAACAGCTAAAGGATATCCTACAGGCTTCCAGAAAACCCTCCACAAGGTGATCACACGCCTTCGAGTGGAAACTGTTTACCATATGGTGTTCTCAAAAGGGACTTAACCCTCTTGCGATAACTTTGGAATTGTTACTGGAGTATCTCCTTCATTTATCAAATTCTGGTCTTAAGACCAATTCAGTAAGATTCCATCTTAGTGCTATTGCAGCCTCTTACAAGCCTCTAAATGGACAACCTATTTCCTCTCATCCACTCATAGCAAGATTTATGAGAGGTCTTCTACTAACAAAGCCTCCCATTAGACCACCACCAGTGGCATCGGATTTGAACCTTGATCTCGGGCAGCTCATGAAACCGCACTTTGAACCTTTAGCCATTACAGCTCTAAAATTCCTTTGGGACTTTCACTGGCAAAATTGCCCCGGTGGGAGGCTTCGGCTCCCAAAGCACTAACGGGGCTCTGGGATGTTCTCGAGGCCTCAATCTCGGCAGAACTACTGGTGCCATGCTTTGGGGTACTGGCTGCTTCATCCGGTACCGATACCCAAGCATCGACAGTGTCAATAGACCAGAGATTCTTGGCTATTGAACGCAGTCTGGCGGCTCTTCTCACAGCCTCAATGCCATTGAAACCACTTCAGACAATTCAACCATTACCAGCACCGACTCCGGTACCGGTATCGACTGCATCGACATCGGTAGGTATTCTGCCGGGACCGAGTCATGCTTATTCATCCGGTATCGACAAGTCGGTACCGGACCCCTCCGATGCCGACTTCGATCGGTACCGGTACCGTGCCTTGCACGATCACGATCACCTGGATTGGAGGTACTTTGAATCCTCCGCTGAGTCTGAAGACTCTGAAAGCTCTGCCGATACCAGAATAATTCTTCCTGAGGATTCTTCTTCTCCTCAGCGTAGGATGTCTCCACCAGAGGATATGTCTTATCTCCAGGAACAAGCAGGAATGTAGTCATTACATATGGTATCGTCGGTACCGATGGAGCCTGTGCGCGAACGCTCCCCAGCGTCCAATTAGAAAGCTTTTGGGAGCATCCCACAGCGCCTGCGTGCCGCCTTCCCGCCTTTCCAAACTGCCTCTCTCCAGTTCTTCTTTTTCCGGGGAGCCAGCAGGTCGTGTTCCTGTCACCGCAGAAGAATTCTTTTTTATTTCTTTCTTTTTTGTGGTCGCGTCTGCCTTCCTCGACGCTCTACCGCTACCGCCGTTTTTTTCTCCTCTTATTTCTGTAAAAAAAAAAAATATATATATATATTCTCTTTTTTCTTTTTCTTCAGGTGCACGCGCCTTTTTGGGCCTTAGGCCAAAAAACATTTCCTTACCATGGAGAAACCTGCCTCAGGTTTCAAAAAGTGCACCAAGTGTGGCGGTACCATTTCGTCACCGACACCCATGAATGGTGTCTAAAATGTTTAGGTCCTGACCACTCCATCACGGATTGTATGTCCTGCGCCATGATGTCTAAAAGAGGTCGGCAGAACCGAGCTGCTAAGCTCAGTACCCTGTTTCCCTCTGATGCAGCTTCGGTGGCATCGACGTCTTCCAGGGCTGCTGCTTCCTCCCGTAGATCTCAGGTAACTAAACATACATCCAGCCGGTCCTCAAAGGGTAGATCTCCTTCTAAGCATCGAGATGCCTCTGGCGTTGCCCTCGAGGATTCTGCACCGGCATAATTACCCCGGCGGGAGGCTTCGGCTTCCAAAGCATTATCGGGGTTCCAGGATGTTCTCGAGGCCTCAACCTCGGCAGAACTACTGGTGCCGTGCTCTGGGGTACTGGTGGTCTCCTCCAGTACCAACATCCAGGCATTGGCAGCGTCGATAGACCAGAGAGTTCTGGCTATGGAACTCAGTCTGGCGGCTTTCCTTGCGGCATCGACGCCCTCAGGACCGCGAGAGACAATTCCACCGGCACCGGCCTCAGTATCGGTACCGGTACCGATAGCATCGACAACAGTATCGGTGTCTGCTTTGCCGGTACGCAGTCATCCGATGACCTCCGGTACCGATACCCCGGTACCGGTTACTCCCGGTACCGACTTTGGTCGGTACAGGTATCGGGCTCTTCAAGAGCATCCGGACAGACGATACTTTGAGTCCTCAGAAGAATCTGAGGATTCTGACAGTTCTGTCGATGCAGCGATGCTTCTCCCAGAGGAGCCCTCCTCCCCTAAACGTAGGATGTCTCCTCCAGAGGATATTTCCTTCCAAGATTTTATCAGGGAGGTGGCTCGGGGCCTGTCCATTACTGTGGCCCCTGAAACAGAGCCAAGGGCCAAGGAGTTGGAAATTCTACAATATCCCAAAACTTCTAAGGAGGCAGCTGCCTTGCCTATTCGTGAGATTTTATATGATCTCATGTTAAGGATGTGGGAAACACCTCTTACCACCTCTCCTCATTCTCGTGGACTGGATACTATGTATCGAGTCCCTCTTTGTCCTGGGTTCCATAAGACTCAGCTTCCTCACCACTCTATTGTAGTGGAGTCAGCTATGAGAAGGATGAAGAGTGCAAAAAGGCATGCCTCTAATCCTCCAGGACGTGAATGCAGAACCCTGGATGCTTTTGGACATCAGGTCTTCCAAGCTTCCATGCTTTCTGCCAGGATCAGTTCCTATAGTCTCTACATGGGAATGTTCCTGAAGGAGGTCACAGATGATTTAGAGGCTTTAAGTCCTTTTCTTCCTGAGGATAAAAGACAGGATTTTCTCACTTTGGTCAAACATGCCCAAGATGTTTCTAAATTTTCCAACCGTGCAGCCTTTGACTACTTTGACTGCATAAGCAGAACCTCGGCTATTGCCATAGGTGCACGTAGAATTGCTTGGCTCCAGGCATCTGATCTAGAGCTCTGGGTACAAGACAAATTGAGAAATATTCCTTGTACTGGTGAGAACTTGTATGGTAAAGATTGGCAGGAAAAGGCCAATGAAATGGATGCTGAAAATTCCACCTTGGATAGATTAATTATCCAAGTCCGCTGCTCATCCTGCTAGGAAGAAATTGTTCAAGAAACCATTCTTTTCTAAAAAGAAAAGATTTTATCCTGCTTATGTTCAGCAGGGATGTTCTGCAGGTCAACGTGCCAGGAAAGGTCAGCAACCACCCAAACAGAAGAAAGCAAAGGCTGCTAGGCCTTAACCGGCCCAGCAGGCTCAGCCTCCACAGGGCATTTGACTCTCAAATAGAGAACTTAGCCTTCCTGGTTCTCGGGAGACCAGAACCTTCCACCATTCCAGTGAGGTTATGTCATTTTGCTCCCAGATGGGGGCAAATAACAGCAGAGCATTGGACACTCTCCATCATAAAGGAGGGGTACAAGCTTCATTTTTCAAGCATGCCCCCTCACACAATAGTAAAGCAGTTCAATTCTCCGACCTCTCTCATCAACCTGTTAAGTCAGGAGGTCGCTATTCTTCTTGCCCAAGGGGCAATAGAAGAAGTACCCCTTCATCAGCAGGGTACAGGGTTCTATTCCCCTTATTTCCTTATCCCAAAGAAAACAGGGGGTTACAGACCTATCTTAGACCTCAGAGAATTGAACAAATTCCTTGTCAAGGAGAAATTCAAAATGATTTCTCTCGGATCTCTGCTGCCATACCTTCAGAGTCAAGATTGGCTTTGTTCTCTAGATCTCAAGAATGCGTACACCCATGTTCTCATCCATCCAACTCACAGAAGGTTCCTTCGGTTCCTTTTTCAGGGAAAGCACTACCAATACAGGGTGCTTCCTTTTGGCCTGGCCTCAGCACCAAGGGTGTTCACGAAATGCATGGCTGTTGTAGCAGCATTTCTCCGCACTCTAGGGATATTCGTCTTCCCCTACTTAGACGACTGGCTCATTCGAGCCCCAACAGAGTCAGCGGCCAGGATTTCTCTATCCTGCACAATGCGTATCCTTCAGTATTTAGGGCTGGTAATAAACATCCCAAAATCCAGTCTAACTCCCACTCAGTCTTTGGAGTTCATAGGAGCTTTGCTGGATACCAGAAAGGCAAGGGCCTATCTCCCCCAGGCCCGTTGCCTTCGTCTGGTGCAGTTAGCTTCTCAAGCAGAGCTAAAGCCTCATCTAACTGCTCGAGAAATGTTACAACTACTAGGCCACATGACATCTACTGTGCATGTGATTCCCTATGCTCGCCTCCATATGAGGGCAGCTCAGTGGACTTTATCCACCCAATGGACCCAGGCATCAGGATGCCTGTCAGACAAAATAGCAAACATAAGTCGTCTTATTTTGTCCCTCCAGTGGTGGATGGCCACTCAAAACCTGTTGATGGGGTTCCCTTTTCAACAACCCTTACCCCAAGCAACTCTCACAAAAGATACTTCTCCAGTGGGTTGGGGAACTCATCTGCAAGACCTCTCCACCCAGGGCACCTGGTCTCCACAGGAGAGTTATCTACATATCAGTCTCTTAGAGCTCAGAGCAATCTTCCTTGTTCTGCGAGTGTTCCACACCCTGCTCAGCTACAAGACAGTCCTCATTCTTACGGACAATCAAGTAGCCATGTTCTATGTGAACAAGCAGGGGGGAACAGGCTCTCTGTCGCTTTGCAACGAAGTTTTGCGACTATGGGCCCTCGCCAGACAGCATCAGATTCATCTTCTGGCAGTGTATCTGCCAGGCATTCAAAACTCTTGGGCAGACAGACTCAGTCGAGTTCTGCTTCCACACGAGTGGTCTCTGCATGCAGACCAGGTGGCCAGGATATTTCAACTTTGGGGAACCCTGGACATAGACCTCTTTGCAAGTCCGTGGAATGACAAACTTCCCCGGTTCTGTTCCAGAATTCCAGCTCAGGGGGCTCAGGCTAGGGATGCTTTCCTACTTTACTGGGGTCAAGACTTCCTGTATGCCTTTCCACCCATTCCCCTAATTCCCAAAACCCTGTTCAAGCTTCAGAGAGACAGAGGCCATATGATTCTCATAGCTCCACATTGGCCACGGCAATTGTGGTACCCTCTGCTTCTACATCTCTCTCAAGCTCCCTCCCTTGAGTTAGGGTCTGCTCCAGATCTTCTATCTCAGGAGGACAGAATGTTATGGCATCCCAATCCCCAGTCTCTGCATCTCAGGGCTTCGTTGCTGAAGGCCTAGATCTCCATGATCTTAATATCCCTCAGCAAGTAAAAGATATTCTTTTTGCTTCCAGGAAACCTTCCACAAGATGCTCTTATGCTTTCAAGTGGAAAAGGTTTACCATATGGTGTTCGCAAAAGGGTCTTAACCACCTTGCGATACCTCTGGAATCATTGCCGGAGTATCTCCTTCATTTATCCAGTGCAGGTCTTAAGACTAATTCAGTAAGAGTTCATTTGAGTGCTATTGCAGCTTCCTTTAAGCCTCTAAATGGACAGCCTATTTCCTCTCATCCTCTTATAGCAAGATTTATGAGAGGTCTTCTTTTAACTAAGCCTCCCATTAGACCACCACCGGTGGCATGGGACTTAAACCTGGTTCTTGGGCAGCTCATGAAGCCACCTTTCGAACCTTTAGCTACTACCTCCTTGAAATTCCTTTCTTGGAAGGTTATCTTTCTCATTGCAATCACATCAGCATGCCTCATTAGTGAGTTGCAAGCGCTAGTAGCTGATCCACCTTATACAAGGTTCCATCATGACAAGGTAGTCCTTAGGACTCATCCACACTTTATGCCAAAGGTGGTCTCGCCTTTTCATCTGAACCAAGCGGTCTACCTTTCTGTGTTTTTTCCAAGGCCTCATGCATCAAATGCAGAGAGGAATCTTCATACCTTGGACTGTAAAAGAGCTTTAGCCTTTTACTTACAAAGAACACAGCAACATAGAAAGTCCTCTCAACTTTGTTTTTTTTTTATCCTTCTTATTTGGGACTTCCAGTCTCCAAGAGAACACTGTCTAACTGGATTGCGCAGTGTATTTCCTTCGCCTATCAAAGTAAGAACCTTTCTCTGGAGGGCCATGTCACAGCTCACAATGTGAGAGCCATGGCAGCCTCAATGGCTCATCTGCACTCTATGTCTATCGATGACATCTGTCGAGCAGCCACTTGGGCCTCGGTTCATACCTTCACAGCCCATTACTGCTTGGACAAGGACTCCCGCCGGGATGCATTGTTTGGTCAGGCTGTTCTCCAATACCTGTTCCATACCTAATCAACTCCTACCCGCCATCCCTGGTAGGATGCCAGAGATCCATGGGGGGAAGTGGAGCCCTGTTCAGGGACACAGAACTTCTGGTGTCTCTCCCTGGCATCTAAAGCTAGGGAGTCCCCATATGTGATGACTACATTCCTGCTTGTTCCTGGAGATAGCATGTTACTCACCTGTAACAGGTGATCTCCGGGAACAGCAGGAATTTAGTCCTCACAACCCACCCACCTCCCCTAGGAGTTGTATCTCTTTATCTCTTTCCTTTCCCTCTCTCTCTCTTTGTCTCAGCTTTAAAACTCAACTGGAGAGAGGCAGTTGGGAAAGGCGGGAAGGCAGCACGCAGGCACTGTGGGATGCTCCCAAAAGCTTTCTAATTGGACGCTGGGGAGCGTTCCCGCGCAGGCTCTGTCGGTACCGACGATACCATATGTGAGGACTAAATTCCTGCTGTTCCCGGAGATCACCTGTTACAGGTGAGTAACTATGCTTTCAAGATTTTATCCGAGATGTGGCTCGAGGTCTTTCCATCACAGTGGCTCCTGAAAAAGAGCCTAGGGCAGGGGTGGGCAAGTCCGGTCCTGGAGAGCCGCAGACCAGTCAGGTTTTCATGATGTCCCTAATGAATATTCATGAGATCTATTTGCATCCACTGCCTTCCATTGTATGGAAATTGGTCCATGAATATTCATTAGGGACATCATGAAAATCTGACTGGTCTGCGGCTCTCCAGGACCGGACTTGCCTACCCCTGGCCTAGGGCAAAGGAATTAGAAATCCTACAATACCCTAAAAGCTCCCAAGGAGGCAGCTACCTTGCCTATTCATGAGATCTTGCATGATCTCATGTTAAGGATGTGGGAAACACCTCTAACTACATCTCCTCACTCTCGAAGACTCGACACCATGTATCGAGTTCCTCCTTGTTCTGAGTTTCAGAAGACTCAGCTACCACACCATTCCATGGTGGTGGAATCAGCTATGAGAAGGATCAAGCGTGCAAAAAGGCATGCATCTAATCCTCCAGGACGTGAGTGTAGGACTCTTGACGCCTTTGGACATCGAACCTTCCAGGCTTCCATGCTTTCTGCTAGGATCAGTTCCTATATATTATATATGGGAATGTTCCTTAAGGAGGTCACAGGAGATTTAGAGCTTATGAGTCCTCTCCTTCCTGTTGATAAGAGGCAGGATTACCTCGCCCTTGTCAAACATGCTCAGGATGTTTCCAAGTTTGTCAATCGTGCAGCCTTTGACTGCTTTGAGTGCATAAGCAGAACCTCTGCTATTGCCATAGGTGCACGTAGGATTGCCTGACTCCAGGCATCTGACTTGGAACTTTGGGTACAGGATAAACTAGGGAATACTCCTTGCACAGGGGAGAATCTCTGGCAAGAATTGGCAGGAAAAAGCTAATGAGATAGATGCTGACAATATCACCTTGGATAGATTGTCTAAATCTACAGCTGATCCTGCAAGGAAAAAATCCTACAAGAAACCATTCTTCAGTAAGAAGTAGTTTTATCCCTCCTATACCAAGCAGGGGCATCGTTTGGGTCATTCTGCCCAAAAGGGACAGCAGCAACAACCTAGGCAAAGAAAAACAAAAGCTGCTAAGCCTCATCCGGCTCAGCAGACTCAGCCTCCACAGGGGCTTTGTCTCCTATCTAGAGAACTTTGTCTTCCTGGCCCTGAATGATCCAGAACCCTCCACCATTCCAGGAAGGTTATGTCATTTTGCCCCCAGATGGGGTCAGATAACAGCAGAAAATTGGATTTTGTCTATTGTAATAGAGGGGGTACAAGCTTCATTTCCTCAGCATGCCCCCTCCTACAATGGTAAGACAGTTCAATTCTCAGACCTCTCTCAACAACCAGTTAGGTCAAGAGGTCACTGTGCTTCTTGCCCAAGGGGCAATAGAAGAGGTACCCAGGGTGCAGGGTTCTACTCCCCCTATTTCCTTATTCCAAAGAAAACAGCAGGACACAGACCCATTTTAGATCTCAGAGAATTGAATAAATTCCTGTTCAAAGAGAAGTTCAAAATGATTTCTCTAGGAACTCTGCTGCCATACCTTCAGAGTCAGGATTGGCTTTGTTCTGTAGATCTCAAGGATGCGTGCACTCATGTTCTCATCCATCCAAATCATCGAAAGTTCCTTCGCTTCCTATTTCAAGGGAAGCACTACCAATACAGGGTTCTTCCTTTTGAAAATGCATGGCTGGTGGCAGCATTTCTTCGCACCCTAGGAATATTCGTCTTCTCTTACTTAGACGACTGGCTCATTCGAGCCCCTTCAGAGACAGAGGCCCGGGTTGCTCTCTCCCGCACAATGCGCGTCCTTCAGTATTTGGGACTTGTCATAAACTTCCCAAATTCCAACCTTGCTCCCACTCAATCTCTAGAGTTTAAGGAGCTCTGCTATATACCAGGCAAACAAGGGCCTACCTTCCTCATCCCTGCTGCCTTTGCATTGTGCAGTTAGCTTCCCAAGTAGTGTTAAAACCTCACCTCACTGCTCGAGAAATGTTACAGTTGCTAGGCCACATGGCATCCACCGTGCATGTGGTTCCTTATGCTCGCCTCCATATGAGGGTAGCCCAATGGACTTTATCCACTCAGTTGGGCTCAGGCGTCAGGTTGCCTGTCAGACAAAATAGCAAACTCAGATCGCCTTATTTTGTCCCTCCAATGGTGGCAATCACCCCAAAACATTTTGTTGGGGTCCCCTTTACAGCAACTTCCACCCCAAGCCACTCTAACAACAGATGTTTCACAGGTGGGTTGGGGAGCCCACCTGCAAGGCCTCTATCCAGGGTACCTGGACTCCACAGGAGACCTATCTACATATCACTCTCCTGGAACTCAGAGCAATCTTCATTGCTCTTCGAGTATAACACACCCAGCTCAGCTACAAGACAGTCCTAGTTCAAACAGACAATCAAGTAGCCATGTTCTATATGAAAAAGCAGAGTGGAACAGGCTCTGTCGCTATGCAACGAAGCTTTGCGACTATGGGCCCTCGCCAGAGAGCATCAGATTCATCTCTTTGCGGTGTATCTTCCAGGCATTCAAAACTCTTGGGCAGACAGACTCAGTCGAGTTCTGCTTCCACACGAATGGTCTCTCCATGCAGTCCTGGTGGCCAAAGGTTTCCAAATTTGGGGAACCCCGGACATAGACCTCTTCGCAAGTCTGCTGAATGCCAGACTTCCCCGGTTCTGTTCCAGAATTCCGGCTCAGGGTTTGTGAAGCCAGAGATGCTTTCCTCCTCCATTGGGGCCAGGACTTACTGTATGCCTTTCCACCCATTCCCCTAATTCCCAAAACCCTGTTCAAGCTTCAGAGAGACAGAGGTCATAGGATTCTCATAGCTCCACATTGGCCATGGCAAATGTGGTACCCTCTGCTCCTACATCTCTCTCAAGCTCTGCCTCTGGAGTTAGGATCTGCTCCAGATCTCCTTTCTCAGGAGGACGGGAGGCTGTGGCATCCCAATCCCCAGTCTCTGCATCTCAGGGCCTGGTTGCTGAAAGCCTAGAACGTCAAGGTCTTAACCTTTCTCAGCAGGTAAAGGATATTCGTTATGCTTCCAGGAAGCCTTCCACAAGACCCTCTTATGCTTTCAAGTGGAAGAGGTTTACCATATGGTGCTCACAGAAGGGTCTTGACCCTCTTGCGATACCTCTGGAATCATTACTGGAGTATCTCCTTCATTTATCAAATGCAGGGCTTAAGACCAATTCAAGTGAGAGTTCATTTGAGTGCTATTGCAGCTTCTTTCAAGCCTCTAAATGGGCAACCTGTTTCTTCTCATCCTCTCATAGCGAGATTTATGAAAGGCCTTCTTTTAACTAAGTCTCCCATTAAGCCACCACCGGTGGCATGGGACTTAAATTTGGTTCTTGGGCAGCTTATGAAACCGCCTTTTGAACCATTAGCCGCCACCTCCTTGAAATTCCTTTCCTGGAAGGTCATCTTTCTTATTGCAATCACATCAGCACGTCGCATCAGTGAATTGCAAGCATTGGTGGCTGATCTTCCTTATACAAGGTTCCATCATGATAAGGTAGTCCTTAGGACTCATCCACACTTTATGCCAAAGGTGGTGTCACCTTTTTATTTAAACTAAGCGGTTTACCTTCCTGTATTCTTCCCAAGGCCTCATGCCTCAAATGCAGAAAGAAATCTTCATACTTTGGAAAGACTAGAAAAGGGGATTGTTACTTCTGGAGAGAGATCTGCAATTGTGAGTATATACTTCTGGAAATTTTCTGAAAGGAATTCTTTCTATTAAAGCTATTTAATCTGTGAACCCACTTTTTTTTGTTAAATCAGTCAGGGCCTAGTAGCAGCAGTTTAAGTTTAAATTTAAAACACAGAAGAGAGCTTTCTGGTTACATTTCATACCCAGCAGAGAGCTTGTAGTTTTAATTTAATAGTCACTCAGGGCCTAGTATCAGCAAAGTACTTTTAGTTTAAATTTAAAACACAGAAGAGAGCTTTCTGGTTAAATTTAGAACCCAGCAGAGTGCTTCTAGTTTAAATTTCATAATAAGTTAGAGCCTAGCAGCAGCAGAGAGCTATAATTTAAATCAAATAAGAATATAGCTTACCTCAGCAGCACAGGACAGGGTACTGTGTAGCAGCCCTCTTTTAATAAGTGTTATTTCTTTCCCTCCCTCCCCACACCCACCCACCCCTGGGATAATCGTAGCTTTATAGGTACTTACACATCTTAAAAGACAGGAGGTGCTCTCAGGTGAAGCTCATTACCCAAATCAGTCATACACTAAGGACCTGAGATCAATTACGCTTCAGGTGAACAAGGTATATTAAACGTATTAGGTACAGTTTTATTAGTATAAATATCCATAGCAACCCTTAGTAAGTAAAGAACTTAAAGATCTAAACACAAGCTTAAAATTAAGATGCAGACAGCAGTCCAGCAGCGAGATGGGGGCTTTCCATTCTTTTGCATTGAGTGTCACATGTATGATTTTCTCCCAGTTGGTGAGAGGTCTTACGTGTGAACTAGGTGCAAGGAGCTCTTTGCTCTCAGGGATCGAGTCCGTTCTCTAGAGGCTAGAGTAGCAGACTTGGAAAACATAAGAAAGACAGAGAGGTACATAGACGAGACCTACAGGAATATAGTCCTGAAGTCCCACCTCCAGTCTGGCAGCATCCCTGTTGCCATGGAGGAGAGAGGTCACGTGACAGGAGAGTATCACCCTGGTGTGGCAGGAAGTGATCCTGTAACTAGGACCTTTTCTCCAGATGATG
Source organism: Ichthyophis bannanicus (assembly GCA_033557465.1). Taxonomy (NCBI): domain Eukaryota; kingdom Metazoa; phylum Chordata; class Amphibia; order Gymnophiona; family Ichthyophiidae; genus Ichthyophis; species Ichthyophis bannanicus. The sequence continues at coordinate 1,131,172,226 of CM066033.1, forward strand.
TAAAACCCTCTCGCACCGAGGACATTTCTCCAGGGCCATGTGCCCATGAGGGAAGGGTTAGGACAGCTGTTATAGTTGGTGATTCGATCATTAGGCATGTAGATAGCTGGGTGGTTGGTGGACGTGAGGATCGCCTGGTAACATGCCTGCCTGGTGCGAAGGTAGCGGACCTCACGCTCCTCCTAGATAAGGTCTTAGATAGTGCTGGGGAGGAGTCTGCTGTCTTGGTACATGTCGGTACCAATGACATAGAAAAATGTGGTAGGGAAGTTCTGGAGGCTAAATTTAGGCTTTTAGGTAGGAGGTTGAAATCCAGAACTTCCAGGGTAGCGTTCTCCGAAATGCTTCCCGTTCCACGTGCAGGGCCCAAAAGGCAGGCAGAGCTCCGGACTCTCAATGCGTGAATGAGACAATGGTGCAGAGATGAGGGGTTTGGATTTGTTAGGAACTGGGGAACATTCTGGGGAAAGGAGGGGCTCTTCCGAAGGGATGGGCTTCACCTTAATCGGGATGGAACCAGGCTGCTGGCATTAACCTTTAAAAAGGAGATAGAGCAGCTTTTAAACTAGATAATAGGGGAAAGCTGACAGTCGCCCAAGAGCGGATGGTTCGGAAGAATGTATCCTTGAAGGATACTACCAAAAGCAGGGAGGTTCCACAAAAGAGTAAAGTAGCCCAAATGCCCTCGAGTATGGAGCAGACAGAGCTTAAAGATCCCAAATTACCCATGTCTACCAATAGCCAAATTAATATGAATAAAATACAGTCTCTAAAATGCTTGTATGGAAATGCTAGAAGTCTAAAAAATAAGGTGGTAGTGTTAGAATATATAGCACTAAATGAGAGGTTAGATATGATTGGAATATCAGAGACATGGTGGAAGGAGGACAGCCAGTGGGACACTGTGATACCTGGGTACAAACTATATCGTAGTGATAGAGCTTATCAAATTGGTGGAGGGGTTGTGCTCTATGTTAGAGAGGGCATTGAGTAAGAAAAGATTAAAATTTTGCAGGAAACAAAATTTGCTGTAGAATCTCTATGGATTGAAATTCTATGTAAAAAGGGGAAGGCAATGGCATTCGGGGTGTTCTATCGACCGCCTGGCCAGAATGAACAAATGGATGATGAAATGCTCAAAGAAATCAAGGACGCTAACAAAAGTTACAGCACGGTAATAGTAATGGGTGATTTCAATTACCCGGGTATCGACTGGGTCAGTGTCACGGCAGGACATGCTAGGGAGATAAAGTTCCTAGATGAAATAAATGACTGCTTCTTGGAGCAGCTGGTTCATGAACCAACTAGAGGGGAAGCCATATTAGACCTAGTCCTTAGTGGAACACCAGATCTAGTGCAAGAGGTAAGGGTGTTGGGTCCACTTGGCAATAGTGATCATAGCATGATCGCCTTTGATTTAATTAGTGGAGGAGGGATAGTAAGGAAATCCACAGTACTACCTTATAACTTTCGAAAGGGAGACTATGATAAAATGAGGAAAATAGTTAAGAAAAAACTAAAAGGAGCAGTTGCAAAGGTTAAAGATGTATATCAAGCTTGGGTGGTGTTGAAAAATACTATGTTGGAAGCCCAGACCAGCTGTATTCCACGCTTTAAGAAAAGTGGAAGGAAGTCCAAAAAATTGCCAGCATGGTTTAAAGGTGAGATCAGAGAGGCTGTTGTTGCCAAAAAAACATCTTTCAGGAAATGGAAAAAAGAGCCAAACGACGAAACCTGGAAACAGCACAAGCACTGGCAGGTCAAATGCAAGGCATTGATAGAGCAGGCAAAGGAAGAATTTGAGAAGAAGCTTGCTGCGGAAGCAAAAACTCGAAATAAAGATTTTTTTCATGTACATTCGTTGCAAAAAACCTGTGAGAGTCAGTTGGACCATTAGATGACAGAGGAGTTAAAGGGGCACTAAGAAGCGACAAGGCGATAGCGGAGAGACTGAATGAATTTTTTGCTTCGGTCTTTACTGAGGAAGATGTAGGGATGGTTACCCATGACTGAAGTGGTATTTAAAGGTGCAGAAGAATTTAAGGAAATATCGAGACATCGGGAAGATGTATTACAACTATTAGATAAACTGAAGAGTAGCAAATCACCTGGGCCGGATGGTATACATCCAAGGGTGTTGAAAGAACTGAAATATGAGATTGCAGACCTGCTATTAGTAATCTGTGAACTATCATTAATATCATCTCTAATACCTTAAGATTGGAGGATGGCCAATGTAACACCAATTTTGAAAAAGGGTTCCAGGGGCGATCCGGGAAACTACAGACCGGTGAGCCTCACGTCAGTACCGGGAAAAATGGTAGAAACCATCATAAAGAATAAAATTACTCAGCATGTAGATAGTCATGGCCTAATGGGAGACAGCCAACATGGCTTTAGACAAGGAAGATCTTGTCTTACTAATCTGTTATGTGTTTTTGAAAGTGTGAATAAACAGGTGGACAAAGGTGAGTCGGTTGATATAGTGTATCTAGACTTTCAGAAAGCCTTTGACAAGGTCCCTCATCAGAGACTTTTGGCAAAACTAAAGAGTCATGGGAGGCAGTGTACTAATGTGGATCAGGAAGTGGTTAAAAGATAGAAAGCAGAGGGTTGGGCTAAAGGCCAATTTTCCCAATGGAGAAAGGTGAATAGTGGTGTACCCCAGGGATCTGTGCTGGGTCTGCTGCTTTTTGACATATTCATAAATGACCTGGAAAGTGGAATAACGAGTGAGGTTATCAAATTTGCAGATGACACAAAACTATTTAAAGTTGTTAAAACCCAAGAGGATTGTGGAAAATTGCAAGAGGATCTTGATAAATTGGTAGACTGGGCATCAAAATGGCAGATGAAATTTAATGTGGACAAGTGCAAAGTTATGCACCTAGGGAAGAACAACCCAAACTATGGTTACACAATGCAAGGTTCCACATTAGGAACCACCACCCAGGAAAAAGATTTAGGCGTCATTGTGGATAACATGTTAAAACCCTCGGCCCAGTGTGCAGCGGCGGCAAAGAGAGCAAATAAAATGCTAGGTATCATAAGGAAAGGAATGGAAAATAAAACAAAAGATATTATAATGCTTCTATACCGTTCCATGGTGAGACCGCACCTTGAATATTGTGTGCAATTCTGGTCGCCGTATCTTAAAAAGGATATAGCGTTATTAGAAAAGGTTCAGAGAAGATCCACCAAAATGGTAAAGGGGATGGATGAAGAAAGGCTAAAAAGGTTAGGGCTCTTTAACCTGGAAAGAGATAGCTGAGGGGAGATATGATAGAAGTCTATAAATTAATGAACGGAGTGGAACGGGTAAACATAGATCGATTTTTTAGGTTATCAGAATATAGAAAGACTAGGGGACATGCAATGAAGCTAAAGGGTAAACTATTTAAGACTAATAAAAGAAAATATTTTTTCATTCAACGTATAATCAAACTCTGGAATTTGTTACCGGAGGATGTAGTAAAGGCTGTTAGTGTAGCTGGGTTTAAAAAAGGTTTGGACAAGTTCCTGGAGGAAAGGTCCATAAACTATTATTAAGAAGGCACCCAGGATATCAATGCTTGACCCAGTACAAGCATTGCGGAACCTGTGTCTTTTGGGGAAACTGCTAGGTACGTATGACCTAGATTGGCCACTGTTGGAAACAGGATACTGGGCTTGATGGACCTTGGTCTGACCCAATATGGCATATCTTATGTTCTTATGGATTGTAAAAGGGCTCTGGCCTTTTACTTACAAAGGACACAGCAACATAGGAAGTCCTCTCAACTTTTTGTTGCTTTTGATCCTAGTCATTTGGGACTTCCAGTCTCCAAAAGAACACTGTCCAACTGGATTGCACGGTGTATATCTTTTGCCTATGAGAGTAAAAACCTTCCTCTGGAAGGCCATGTCACAGCTCACAATGTGAGAGCCATGGCAACCTCTATGGCTCATCTTCACTCTATGTCTATTGACGACATCTGCCGAGCAGCTACTTGGGCTTCGGTTCATACCTTCACAGCCCATTACTGCTTAGACAAGGACTCCCACCGGGATGGCTTGTTTGGTCAGGCTGTTCTTCAACACCTTTTCCATACTTAATCAACTCCTACCCACCATCCCTGATAGGATGCCAGAGATCCATGGGGGGAAGTGGAGCCCTTTCACAAGGGCACACAACTTCTCTGGTTTCTCCCTGGCATCTGCAGCTAGGGAGTCCCCATATGTGAAGACTACATTCCTCTTTGTTCCTGGAGATAGCAGAGTTACTCACCTGTAACAGGTGATCTCCAGGAACATCAAGAATTTAGTCTTCACAACCCACCCACCTCCCCTAGGAGTTGTATCTCTCTCTTTTGTCTCAGCTTTAAACTCACCTGGAGAGGGACAGTTGGGAAAGGCGGAAAGGCAGCACGTAGGCGCTGTGAGATGCTACCAAAAGCTTTCCTATTGGACGCTGGGGAGCATTCTCTTGTGGGGTCCGTCGGTACCGACGATACCCATATGTGAAGACTAAATTCCTGCTGTTCCCGGAGATCACCTGTTACAGGTGAGTAACTATGCTTTATCTGTGTGCATGTGAGGGTTGGATCTTAGAGGCTGGATCTGAGAGTCTGTTTTGTGTGTTGGGTTGATGTGTGTTGGGGCCAGTTATGTGTGTTGACAGAGGCTTTGTATGTGTTGGACTTGGTGTGCGCGCGCATGTTAGAAGGTTCTTTGTGTTGGGGGGCGCTCTCTATGTATGTGCGTGTGTATTGGGAGATGGGTGAGTATATGTGTGTGTGTGTGTGTGCACGCGTGTCAACAGCTGTGTGTGTATGTATGCATACTCCGACACAGATAGTGTTTGTGTGTGTTGTGAGGCTCTACTTGTGTGTTTCAGGGGTTTTGCATGCATGTGCATTGGTCACTGCTGGAAACAGGGTATTAGGCTTGATGGACCATTTCTGTCCCTGCCCCTTCATTCTCTTTGCTACTCAGGTTTTTGGTATTGGTGAGACCTCAGGATTCCCACCTGCTCTGTAAACACGCTGCTCCAGTCTTCTGTGCCGCTAGGATTCTGGGATTTCTGTTTGTTCTTTAAATGCACTCATAGACCTCCCTTGATCATCTGTCTGCGTGAGATGGGGTCCCCGTGGGCAGACAAAAGGAGTGTAAAATAAACATCATTGATGTTCCTTTCTATATGTATTTATAATTTTGGTTTTAATTTGTTAACCACTCTGCCGTCCCTCACTAAGGGCAGTATATCAAGTCTAATAAATTAAATGAAAAACAACTCTACGATTAAAATGCTGATGGAAGGAAGAGGCATTTTGATTTGAGTTGTTCTCAGGGAACAAGCAGAAAGTCGGTCCTCACATATGGGTGATGGTGTCGATGGAGCCCACGCTGTAGCTTCCCCCTAGCTTTCAAAGAAAACCTTTGGGAGATGCACCATGCATGCCTGGTCCCCTTCCCGCCCAAGGATGCCATCTTGTCTCAGTCTCCTTTTTTCTGCGGAGCCCACCGGACATGTGTCTGTTTTCCCCGGAAAAAGCTAGTTTTTTGTCTTGAATTTTTCTTCTACGGTCGCGTACCGGTTCCATTTTCCACCCCCGAGCTCGCTTGCCTCGGCTGCGCGTCTCGGATTAGGGGTTTTTTCTCTTTTTTCTTCAAGAGCTTCTCAACCGGCTTTGCACCCTTTATTCTCCCTGCTGGGTCTGAGTTGTTGACCTCACGGGGACAGTTTACCCCACCATGGCCTCAGCCAGTGGCTTTAAGATGGCTTTAAGAATTGTGACCGATGCGCCCACATGCACCGACCCACACGACTGCTGCCTCCAATGCCTCTGGCCGGACCATGACTGTGATCTCTTTAAGAAGATGACCTCCAAGACTATCAAGAGCCATCAGCATCAGCAGGAGTCCTTCCACAAGACGGACTCTGTGCTGGAGTCCCTGGTGACACCGTGCTCCAGGGTCCCCTCCAGAACCCCAGAACCATGGGGAGACTGTACTGCCTCAGAACCCCCGAGGCCGCAGGTCCTCCAGCCTGACCCCGGAGGAAGAACCTAAGAAGAGTCGGAAACCCTCTAAGACGATGTCAGTAGGCACACTTGGGAAAGTGAACAAGTCCCACGGGCCCCAGGCCTGCAGTCCCTGTCGCAAGTCTGAGGGAAAGGAGTGAGAGCGGCCGACCAAAATACCCCAACAGGCGTCGTTGGCATTCGGCGACTGGCCTCGGAACCCCGAGGCCATCCTGGGCGAAGTGTCACCTTCGACGGAGCCGACATCGAGCCAGAGTCCCTCTGTGCCCGCGCCAAAGACTGCGGAGCCTCTGGCCTTGAGACCAGGATGGCAGCCTTGGAGCATAGTTTATCATGGCCCAGCAGCAGACTCTGATGCCTGGCTCGGCTGGGTCATCACTCCCAGCTAACGGGCCCTCGACCTCAGGGAATTCCCCAGATGTTGAGCTGATCCTCAAGCTCCATCAACCTCGAGAGGTCCCTTGACATTGGGACAGAAGTCATCACCACTGAGTGACCATTGCTCTGATCACAGGGCCTCTGGGGGACATAATCCATTGGACTGGGGGCCTGACCCTGGGTCCGGACCTCCAACACCTACACCGACTATGAAGTCAGATTGGAAGATTGAGGACAACGGGTCCCCAGATACCCGTCGGCATCGAGATGTGCCCTATGAACAGTCTCCCACCGAGACCAGTGTCAGTCACCGCCTCAGGACACAACTTTCTTTGACTTCGTGTGGCACATGGCCAAGGCACTGGCCTTCGAGACAGAGACGGAGGAGGACCCTTGGACAGAGGAACTCGAGATCCTCCGGTTCGAGGCCCCTCCAAAAGAGGCACTCACAATGCCCCTTCCCCCGATCCTGGAACAGCTGCTCCTCCACAGTTGGGAGACCCCCACATCCGTGTCCATAGTGAGCAGACGGCTGGACTCTATTACCGGGTCCACCGAAGCCCTGGCTTCCAGAAAGCACAGCTGCCACACAACACCATGGTGGTGGAGTCGGCCATGCATCATCCTAAGAGTCAGACGATACTTTCCTCGGTGTTCCCGGGTAGAGAGGACCGCACCTTGGATGCCCTGGGCAGAAACTGCTACTAGGGCACAGTGCTCATTGGCCGGATCCTGGCACACCAGCTGTACATGGGCATGTACCTGAGGGACCTGGCGAAGGAACTTGCCATGTTCTCAGCTGGTCTTTCTGAGGAACCTCTCCAGCAGTTCCAGACCCTGGCCTCGGGTGTCAGAGAGTACTTCATGTTTGACTTGGGCAGCCTATGACTGCTTCAAGTCGGTGGCTAGAGTAGCTGTGGTGGGTATCGGTGCCCGACACCAGGCCTGGCTACAATCCTCTTACCTGGAGCAGTGGGTTCAGAACAAGTTACATAGAAACATAGAAATATGACGACAGAAAAAGACCACATGGCCTATCTAGTCTTTCCTTCCATAACAACTACAACAGTCCCCTTTTTACCTTTAGGATCCTCTGTGTTTGTCCCATGCTTTTTTGAATTCAGTTACTGTCCTCATCTCTACCACCTCCACTGGGAGACTATTCCACGGATCCACTACTCTTTCCGTAAAGAAATATTTCCGCATATCACTCCTGAATCTATCTCCCTTCACCCTCATCCCATGTCCCCTCGTAGCAGAATTTGCTTTCAATTGAAAGAGGCTCTCTCCCTGAACATTTATGCCATGGAGGTATTTAAACATCTCAATCATATCACCTCTATCCTGCCTTTCCTCTAAGGTGTACATATTATTATCCTTCAGTCTGTCCTCATATGCTTTATAATGAAGACCACTAATCATTTTAGTAGCCACCCTCTGCACCGACTCCATCCTGTTCACATCCTTTTGAAGGTGCGGTCTCCAGAATTGCACACTATACTCCAAATGAGGTCGCACCAAAGACTTATAAAGAGGTATTATCACCTCCTTTTTTCTGCTAGCCATTCCTCTCCGTATGCACCCAAGCATCCTTCTAGCTTTTGCCGTCACCTTTTCTAGCTGTTTAGCTACTTTAAGATCATCAGACACAACCACGCCTAGGTCCCGCTCTTCTTTAGTGGACAAAAGTACTTCACCCCCTATACTATATTGCTCCCTTGGATTGCTGCAGCCCAAATGCATGACCTTACATTTTTTAACATTAAATCCCAGCTGCCAAATTCTAGACCATTCTTCAAGCTTAGCTAGATCTTTCCTCATGTTATCTACCCCTTCCTGGGTGTCTACTCTATTGCAGATTTTGGTATCATCCACAAAGAGGCAAACCTTACCTGAAAGCCCTTCCGCTATATCACTAACAAAGATGTTAAAAAGAATTGGACCAAGGACTGATCCCTGGGGCACACCACTGATAACATCCCTCTCCTCAGAGTGAGCTCCATTTACTTGTACTCTTTGTCGCCTCCCACCCAACCAATTTCTAACCCAAGCAGTAACTTTAGGGTCAATCCCTAGGGTGCTCAGTTTGTTTATAAGTCGCCTGTGAGGAACAGTGTGTGTTAGTCGATGTCCCTTGCCAGGGAGAAAATCTCTTCGGTAAACCCATGACTGATAAGGCTACAGAGTTGGAATCAGAGTTCCTGATGAGTGACCAGGCTCTTCAAGAAGACTGCTGACCCTTCCCGATGAAAGCCTTCGGGTAAAAAGTCCTTCTACCCGAAGAAGAGGAATGCTTATAGAAACTACCCTCAGTGCCAGGCTTTCCCAGCTCCCCAAAAGGGGCAGCAGGCCAAGTTCAAGGGCATGGCCCTCATAAGCCTAAGGCTCCCAAACCCCAGACACCGTTATCGGCCCAGCCTGGTTGGTGGGATTTTGACTCCTTAGGTATAGCCTCTCTTCCCCCAGGGGGCCTAGCCCAGCAGCTCATAGGGTGGCATCTGGTTCTCTATGCCTATCAGTGGCCATTCATTACCACCAACTTCTGGGCACTGCAGGTGGTGAGGAAGGGTTATTTCCTTCACCTGGCACAAACACCAGAGACCACATCACTGCCCTCCTTTTCCGTTTGCACTGGCTTCCACTCAAATCTCGTTTCCTCTATAAAGTTCTCATTCTTAATCCATAAAGCATTACACACTGGCTCCCCTCAATATCTGGCTGACTCCATCCGTTTGCAGCCTTCTCCCCGTCGTCTTCGCTCAGCACATGGGAATCGCCTCTTCCTTCCCTCCTCTTCCTCAGCTCACCTGGAATCCACACGTCATTCCACTTTCTTTTTCTTGGCCCCTGCCCTCTGGAACTCTCTCCCTCTTGCCCTCCGTACCGAACCGTCTTATCTACGCTTCAAGACCTCACTCAAAACCACCTCTTCCAGCAGGCATTTGACCTCCCGGATCCTTAAGGCATCCACATTTCCCCCACACCAGGCCTCTCCTCTGCCCTCCTTCATTCTGCCTAACTGTCCTTTTCTGTCCCTCTCTATCCTGTCTAAATAATGGCGTTCCTTTCTTTTTCCACTCTCCAATTGATTTTATTGTACACCGCCCTGATGCATGTGCTTGGGCGGTATATCAAGCGATAAATAAAGATAAACACCTCCTCCATTCTTTCCGGGAGAGCCTTCCAGGACTCCCCTCCACCAGATTTTGCTACTGCAAGAGCTCGCAAGCCTTCTTGAGGACAAGGCGGTGGAACCAGCGTCCATACACCTCAGGGGCAAGGGGTTCTTCTCCCAGTATTTCCTTGTACCCAAGAGGACCAGAGGTTTCCAGCCCATTCTGGACCTGCGGGATCTAAACAGGTTCCTGGTGAAGGAGAAGTTCAAAATGCTCTCCCTTGGAACACTGCTGCCATACCTCCAGCATGAAGACTGGCTTTGCTCCTTGGACCTAAAGGATATGTACACACACATCCTCCTCCATCCCAACACAGGAAATACCTCAGGTTCGTGATGGGAGGTGTCCACTACTAGTACAGAGTTTTACCCTTTGGATTGGCCTCTGCACCAAGGGTGTTCACCAAGTGCCTGACGGTAGTTGCTGCCTTTCTTCAACTCCAGGGATCCTTCGTCTTCCCATACCTGGACAACTGGCTCTTAAGTGACTGCACTGCTGCAGAGGTGCAACATGCAGCGGCGCTCAACATTTTCATCCTGCAGCCCTTGGGGTTCGTAATAAACCACCCAAAGTCCCATTTCCTCCCGACACAGTGTCTGGATTTTGTAGAAGCAAGGCTGGATACCTTTCGGGCCAAGGCCTTTCTCCATTGGGATAGGGCCGATTGCCTCAGGGTGTTGACCGTGCCGTGCAGCACCGACACTCGGTGCTCATCCTCCTCCTGCTCCGCCTGTTTGGTCACATGGCATCCACAGTTCATGTCACCCTGGGTGTCCACCTTCACCTTGGGGGCCTCCATTCTCAGTTGGTGACCCACCAACTGGCTGACTCTCTCTCGCCTGTTGGCAAGCCCCCCAGCACCTCCAGGCCGGGATGCCCTTCCAGTCCCCCACCCCCCAGAGAGTCCTAACCACGATCATCTCCCTCTTAGGCTAGAAGCCCACTGCGACGACATCTGCACTCAGGGCAGTTGGTCATACACAGTCTTCAGTAGATCAACCTCTTGGAGCTTTGGGCCATATCCCTGGCCCTCCGAGCCTTCTGTCACCACCTGCATCACCAGTCAGTGGTGGTGATCTACGTCAGCAAGCAGGGGGGCACAGGGTCGTATACCTTCTGCTAAGAGGTAGTAGCTCTCTGCTCGTATGCAAACCGCCACAGGATGCTCCTACGGGCAGTGTATCTAGTGAGCCCTGGCGGAGAAGCTGAGCAGGGTCCTCCTATTGCACAGGCTCTTCCAGCTCTGGGGGACGCCACAGATGGACCTTTTCACCAGATTCTCACTTTGGTGCGCAGAGTAATGGATTGATTCAATGTTGTGCTCTGTGCAGTTTGTACTGCAATATTTGCTTCACCTGTCTCAGGCAGGACTGAAGTTCAACTCTTAGGGTCCACCTGAGTGCACTCGCAGCACACCATCACCTTATCGAGGGTGAGTCCCTCTCCGTCCAGCCTCTTGTGACCAGCTTCTTGCGGGGTCTGTTGTCATCCAAGCCTCTCATCCGCCCGCCAGCAGTGGAGTGGGACCTCAGAAGTGGTGCTGTCACAACTCACTAGCCCACCGTTTGAGCCCTGGCTACCTGCCACCTATGATACCTTTCCTGTAAGTCATGTTCTTGGTGGCACTCAAGTCGGCTCGCAGGGTCAATGATCTCCAGGCATTGGTGCAGATCCAACCTATATGCAGTTCTATAAGAACAGGGTCATGCTTCACCCACACCCCAATTCCTTCCCAAAGCGGTGTCCCCTTTCTGCGTTCTGTTCCCTTGTCAGAAATCTGCCAGGCCGCCACCTGGTCCTCAGTCCATACCTTTGCAGCTCATTACTATATCATCCTATTGAGGCAAGATGGCACGCTTTGGCGAGAAGGGGACCACACATGCGTGTTGTATCTCCCAAAGGTTTTCTTTGAAAGCTGGGGAGAAGCTACCATGTGGGCTCCATCAGCGCTGATGTCACCCATATGTGAGGACTGATTCCTGCTGTCCCCGGAGAATATTGGTTACAGGTGAGTAACTACGCTTTTTTGTTTTATACTTTTAAGCATTTTGAATTGTATTTTTTAGACAGCAGATTGGGAACAATGTACAAGGGTGTGAAGAATTTTGCAAGGCAATCTATATCCTGCATATATAGTACATTTTGCTTGTAATAAAATTCTGAAATATGAAACGATAAATTAGTAAGGCTGCAGGTGTTACTTACGCATGCACTCTTATTCAAATATGGTAAGATATCTGTGTACGTACCAGGTGCATTCTTGGCTATTTTTTGCAATCCATTCAATTCCAAAGATCTGCCATCCATAAGAGCAGAAGGCACAAGTTTCAGACCCATCCCAAACTCCTAATTGTATTGTGGTATTTTGTGATTTTATGGTTGTCTGCCCCTTTGCTACAGTATATGGTGTTAAAGGTGGAATGTAAAGTATAAAAAATAAAATCAAGTATTTGAGTAGTTTCAGGTAGTATAAGCAGGGCTGCAGTATTTGAGTAGTTTCAGGTAGTACAAGCAGGGCTGCTTTTTACCTATGGGCAAAAGGGGCAGCTGCCCCAGATCCGCCCTGTTGCCTGTAGCCTGAGGGAGCAGAAGGGAGGAACAGGGCATGTAGCCTGAGGGAGCAGAAGGGAGGAACAGGGCTACCAACCATTTTTCTTGCTAAGCATCTTGAAGTTGCATGGGCGCCCTCTGCCAGCATTTCTGCTGGTTGGGGGGGGGGGAGGTGCAGTGTGATCACGGTTAGGATTCCACGGCATAAGCCAACGGAGGACACCCACACATCTTCAAGCTGCTTAGCAAGAACATTACTGCTGACTGTGCTGCTCCAGGGAGCCGGGGGATGAAAACGGGAGGGGGGGGTCATCCCATTCTGGAAAGTTTGTCCAGTGTCCCATAAGGGGTGAAAGCAGCCCTAAATAGCAGGTATATATTAAGTAGGAGATTAAATTTTCACAATATTTCTAAATGCTTCAGTGTTTAGATTAGTTGCTATTTTTTTTGTCAATAATGTTGGTGCAAAAATGTATGTCATCTGATGGCTACAGGTTTAAATTTTTAGCCTATTTGTGTGAAGTTAATTTTAATTTTTGTGATCTTGTGACCATGTATGTTGCATTCCACTTACATGTAGTTGGTTTGCAGCAATATTTGTGATTGGTAACACTGGGGTTTTTTTTCTTATCAGGCAAGAAAGCACATTTTACAAATTCATACCAGGGACTGGAATCCAAAATTGTCAGATGCTTTCTTAGATGAACTAGCTGAAAAATGTGTTGGTGAGTGATATCATAGTGGGTGGAATAGCTTTTGGTCTTTTCTCTATGAACTTTTTATTTAAATAAATGTTTTTGCATTTATTCTCCTTTTATTTTTGGATTTTTCAGTTATATAGCTAATCTCCATTTTCTTTCTTTCCTTTTGTTTTCTGAAGACAAGCATGATATGCCGCCCTTAAAATTGGGGTAACAATATCCAGCAGAGCCCAGGCTGTAGAGAATGCAATCCAAACCCTAAGACAAGGGTATAAAATTGCAATCCCAGATAGCGCAAAGTAGCGTTGTTTTCAGAATATAAACGTAATGAATATGCATGAGATATTTACATAGAGTGAAGGCAGTAACTACAAATTTTCTCATGCATATTCATTAAGGATATCTTGAAAACCTGACTGGTAGTTTGAAACCTTGCGGAGTGGAGGGTGGAGGTGGTTTTTTTTTTTTTTAAAGCAGTATATTCTTCATCCCTCACTTGGTTTGCAGCTTGTCGTGCTGTGAGGGCTTGTGTGCATCCATCGGTAGTTTAACTACTGGCAGGGTCTCTCAAGATGGACAGGTCTCAGCTGAGGTGCCAGACCAAGACAAACCACCCATCTGGGCAGCAGCAGAATGGGATAGTGTTGATGGCAGAGGATCACATTTCTGTGACAACGGCAACACCACCAAACTTAAACTGCACGGAAGATAGGCCCGGCAATCTACTTCTGTATCTTGCCATGAAAACCCAATGGATAGTTACAGCAAAACAAATTGTGCTATAGTGCTGGAAGATGAGACCCCCAGGTCGGAAGGCACTTAACTAGCTACTGGGAAAGAGCTGAAGACTTTTTTCAGAGTAAAGCCAGCATTTATGATGTGGTTGAATCAAAGCCCTCGGGACGTCTGACTGCTGATGTAGCTGCGCATGAAATGAGAGTCAGAAGCTGTAAAGATGTCTTACACATTGGAACATGGAATGTACGAAGCATGAACCAAAGGAAGTTGGAGGTGGTCAAGAATGAAATGGAACGTGTACAACTTGATCTGTTGGGTGTCAGCGAACTGAGATGGACTGGCATCGGGCACTTTGCATCAGATGATCACATGGTCTACTATGCTGAAAATGAAAGACAAAGAAGAAATGGTGTTGCATTTATAATAAAGAAGATTCTCCAGGAACAAGCAGGAAGTCTGTCCTCACATATGGGTGACGTCGGCGCCGACAGAGCCCTCGTGCAGAGGACTTTCCCAGCTTTCAATGAAAGCCTTTGGGATTGCATCGAGCATGTGCGTTCCCCTTCCCGCCCAAGGGTGCCATCTTGCTCAGTCGTCTTTTTTCCGTGGAGCCCAACGGACGTGGTCCTATTTCCACCGTGGAAAAAGGAGAAAAGTTGATTAGATTTTTCAGCTTCCCGGTTCGACACCGGTTCCCCTTCCCGCCCTCGGCTCGGTACACCGGCATCGAGTCCGGTCCTATTTTTCATTTTTGTCCTTCATGGCTAGCGTTCGTGCTCTTTTTAGTTTTCACTGGCAGCCCGGTCATTTGACCTCGCAGGGGCCCTTTTTCCCCCGATGGCTGCCAGCGGGTTTAAGAAATATGATTGGAGTAAGAAGTTGATGTCTCTCACCGACACACACAACTGCTGCCTCCGTTGCCTCGGCCCCGACCATGACCCAGTGGTCTTTGGGCCATGTGGCAAAATGTCCTCAAAGTCTTTGAGGAGTAAACAGCAGCAGCGTGACAGGATTTTTTCCGAGTCTGCCTCTTGCTGGGCCCGGACCTCGTCAGAGGCCTCGACATTTCGGGAATCGGAGCCCGAGCACTGTTGTGGGTCCTCTGAGCGGAGGTCTCCCTCCAGGGAACACCGGAGGAAAAAGAAACTTGCGAGGGCGGCGTCGCTGGATGCCTCTGATCGGCTTGGGCCCTTGGGTTCCAGGCTGCAGAGCCCGGACCGCTGTCCGGGTCCTCATGTCAGACAAGGTAACTTCTGTTGTCCTCGTGGACTCTCCTCCGGGAGAGCCGGCATTGGGCCCGACGATGTCGGGGACCGAGCCGGGATCTGCGGAGCCTTCTGAGCTTGGTCTCAGGTTGGCGGCCCTGGAGAGCAGCATGGCTGCCTTCATGGAGCAGCAGTGGGCACTGATGGCCGGTCTCGCCGGTCCAACCACCCTGACCACCGGGACGTCGACGTCTAAGGAGTTGAGGAGTGGCCTAGTGGTTGGGGCAAGGTACTTCAGGCCGGAAGGTCAGGGGTTCAAATCCCACTAGAGGACAGCAACCTTGGGCTGGAAGGACTGGGGTTTCTAGTCCCACAGGTGCTCCTTGTGGTCTTGGGCAAGCCACTTAACCCTCCATAGCCCATGTTCCCTGTAAAATAGTTATCTCCAAGTTATAATGCCCTGTTCAATGTAATTTCAGTTTGTTCAATGTAAACCGCACTGATGCAGAATAGCGCGGTATATAAGAGAATATAAATAAATAAATAAGTTGACACTGGAGGCCGAGCCGATCCTCGAGTCGATCAGGTTTCAAGTCGATCCTCGGCCAAGGTCCCCCTCGACCTCCCGTTCTGGACTGAGGTCATCGACGCCGGTGCCCTCGGCGTCGGGGCAGTCAGGCCCGAAGCCCTCGAGGCCGGAGCCCATCGAGTCCTCTTTGGAGGACTCGGCATGGGAGACGGAGGAGGAAGACTCCCCAGATACCTTCTGGACCCGGTGTATCCCATCGGACTCGCCGGGTTCGGAGCCTCGGACTAGGTCCCCCCGGAGGACACTCGGTTCTCGGACTTCATCAGGGACATGGCCAAGGCTTTGGCATTCCCTGCGGATGACGAGGAGGAGCCTCAAGCTGAAGAGCTTGATGCCCTCCAGAATGACTCTCCCCCGAAGGAGGCCCTCACTGTACCAGTGCCTCCGATGTTGGAACGGCTGATGCCCCGCATGTGGAAGTCCTCGGCCTCGATGCCGGTACTCAGCAAGTGGGTCGATTCCATCTATTGATTCCGCAAGAGTCCTGAGTTCCAGAAAGCACAGCTGCCGCACAACTCCATGGTTGTGGAATCAGCCATGCACTGGCTGAAAAGCCAAAAGATGCGCTCCTTGGTGCCTCCCGGCTGGGAGGCCCAGAACCTGAATGCCCTTGGCAGAAAGTGCCCAAACTCGATGCTGTCATGCCGTGCCCAAACTTACAAGCTGTACATGGGAATGTACTTGCGGGACCTGGCAAAAGCAGATTGCCGGGTTCTCGGCTGGCCTGTCCGAGGAACCCTTGCAGCGCTTCAAGGCCTTGTCCATGGGGATCAGAGAGTGCTCGAAGCTCATGTCTCGAGCAGCTTACGACGGCTTCGAGGCTTCGGCCCGAGTAGCCGCGGCCGGCATTGGTACACGCCGTCAGGTTTGGCTCATGTCGTCGGACCTGGCGCCATGGGTTCAGGACAAGTTGGTCGATGTCCCATGCCGAGGAGACAACCTCTTCGGCAAGCCCATGACTGAGAAAGCTGCAGAACTCGAGTCCAAGTACTTGACCCAGACAAGGTTGTCGAAGAAGACATCTGCACCTTCTCACAAGAAGAAGGCCTCTGGGAAAAAGCCCTTTTTCCCGAGGAAGGGCACGGCTTACAGAAACTACCCCACTTACCAGGCCGCCCCAGCTCCTCAACAGGGGCAGCAGGCCAGGGGACAGGGGCATGGCCCACGTAAGCCGAAGACCCCCAAGCCTCCAGCTCTGGCTCCCACCCAGCCGGGAGGGGGTTTTTTGACCCCCGCTGCATAGCTCCTCTCCCACCAGTGGTTTGGCCCTGCACAGGAGGAAGGCTGGCCCTGTACGCTCACAGGTGGTCAGCCATTACTACCGACGCCTGGGTTTTGAAAGTAGTCCAGCAGGGCTATTTACTTCATGTAAACCAGGCGCCCACCTCCTTTTTCCGAGGAGAGCATCTCGGGCCCCCTCTTCACAGAAACCTCCTACTGCAGGAGTTGGCAGGTCTGTTAAAGGATCAGGCGGTGGAACCAGTGCCCCACCACCTGCAAGGGCAAGGCTTCTACTCCAGGTATTTTCCCATACCAAAAAGAAAAGGAGGCCTACGCCCCATCCTGGACTTGCGAAATTTGAACAAATTTCTGGTGAGGGAAAAGTTCAAGATGCTTTCCCTTGGGATCCTACTGCCTTACCTCCACCAGGGAGACTGGCTATGCTCCTTAGATTTAAAGGATGCTTATACTCACATCCTCATACACCAAGACCACAGACAATGCCTCAGGTTTGTGGTCCGAGGAAACCACTTCCAGTACAGCGTGCTTCCCTTTGGCCTAGCTTCCGCTCCCAGAGTATTCACCAAATGCCTAGCGGTGGTGGTGGCCTACCTCAGAAGCCAGAGAATCTTCGTCTTCCAAAACCTGGACGACTGGCTCATCAGGGGCCAATCGTTGCAGGAGGTGCAGCAGGCCACTGCTCGCACAGTCACCCTGCTCCAGCACCTAGGGTTTTGTGATAAATCACGAAGAGTCCACTTTGCTCCCCACTCAGAACTTGGAGTTCATAGGGGCAAGGCTGGACACATTTCACGCAAAAGCTTACCTACCGCTGGACAGGGCAGGGCGGTTGCTGGACTTGGTACAGCAGGTCCAGCGCAGGCCTCAAGTCTCCGCAAGGGTCTTCTTACGCCTCCTGGGCCACATGGCCTCCACAGTGCATGTGTCTCCATATGCTCGATTCCACATGCACATCTTAATGGAGCCTCCGAGACCAGTGGACATAAGCCACTGACTGCCTCAGAGACAGAGTAGCGATTTCCAAGCTACTGGTGACAGCCTTGCAATGGTGGCTTCACCCTCCCAACTTGCTTCAGGGAGTACCGTTCCATCCTCCCTCTCACACCAGAGTGCTGACGACAGATGCCTCCTTGCTGGGCTGGGGTGCCCATTGCCAGGGTTCATGCACTCAGGGTCTGTGGTCCTCGTGCGAGGCCGCAATTCAGATCACCCTTCTAGAGCTTCGAGCCATCCGCCTAGCTCTTCAGGCCTTCTGTCATCTTCTTGCACATCAGTCGGTGCTGATACAGACAATCAGGTATCGATGTTCTACATCAACAAACAGGGGGGCACAGGATCTCGCGTCCTATGCCAGGAAACCCTGGATCTCTGCTCTTATGCAGTGGCACATCACATGTCCCTCAGGGCAGTTTATCTGCCATGTCAGGAGAACCTCATGAGTGGCAACTGCGCAAGCCCAGCGGATCTTCAACCGTTGGGGGTCTCCCATCCGTGGCTCTCTTTGCCAGCCCAGAAACCATCAGTTGCCCCAGTTCTGCTCCAGGCAGCCGCATCCGTGGAGCGTGGCGGCGGATGCTTTCCTGATCTCGTGGGCACAGGGCCTTCTCTATGCATTCCCACCCACGCCCCTGGTGGCACGCACTTTGTTCAGTATTCTTCGGGACAAGGCCTCGGTCATCCTGGTAGCTCCCAGGTGGCCCAGACAACCTTGGTTTCCTCTTCTCCTTCAACTGGCTACACCCCAATCTCAGATCCCTCAACTTAATGGCCTGGCTGCTGAGAGGGTAGTACTTGCTCCTCTACTCCTTCCCAAGGAGGTTGAGGAGATGTTGCTGGCCTCTAGGCGGAAATCCACTAGAAGATCCTATGCATTCAAGTGGTGTAGATTTGAAGGGTGGTGTACCCAGAATTGGGAGGACCCATTCACTTGTCAAGATTCTCAGGTATTGCAGTACTTGCTCCACCTCTCGGAGTTAGGCCTCAAGTCTAACTCTGTTAGGGTCCACCTGAGTGTGCTATCAGCTCACCACTCTCCAGTGGACGGGCAACCTCTTTCAGCTCACACTTTGGTATCCTGATTCCTCAGAGGCCTCCTCCTCATGAAGCCTCCAATCCGCCCACCGGCAACAGAGTGGGACTTAAACGTGGTCCTGCTTACTTGCCCCCTTTTGAACCGATGGCCACCTGTCACCTACGGTTACTTTCCTGGAAAGCACTCTTTTTGGTGGTGCTCACGTCTGCCCGACGGGTGAGCGAGTTGCAGGCTCTAGTATCGGATAGGCCGTACACACGGTTTTATAAAAACATGGTGGTCCTACGTACTCACCCGAAGTTCCTTCCAAAAGTGGTTTCCTCGTTTCACCTCAACCAAGAGGTGGTTCTTCCAACCTTCTTCCCCAGGCCACATACCAGTAGGGCAGAAGCGGTTCTGCATACCCCTGGACTGTAAGAGGGCACTCGCCTTCTACCTGGAGCGTACGCGGGGACATCGGAGAGCTTCCCAGCTCTTCGTCTCTTATGACCCTATTAAACTGGGTCTTCCTGTCCCCAAGCGCAGGTTATCCACCTGGGTGGCAGATTGCATCACCTGGACATACAGGGCAGCTGACCTCCAGCTGCAAGGCCGAATCACAGCCCACTCAGTCAGGGCTAAGGCTGCGTCAGTGGCTAATCACCACTCCGTTCCATTGGCAGACATCTGCTGGGCCGCAACTTTGGTCTTCAAGCCAGACTTTTGCAGCCCACTACTGCCTGGAGAGAGAGTCCCGACGGGACAGTGTTTTCGGTCAGGCGGTACTCCGTAACCTATTCGAGGTTTAGGCAACTCCTGCCCTCCGACCCTTTGGTGTTAGGCTACCGTGGGAGTGTGTTCTCAGAGAAAAATCCTATCACTGCTCCTGCGGCTCTTCTGAGGAGGCCATTTCTCAGCTATGGGTTCTCGGTAGCCTATAGCTAGGGAGTCCCATATGTGAGGACTGACTTCCTGCTTGTTCCTGGAGAAAGCGTAGTTACTCACCTGTAACAGGTGTTCTCCAGGGACAGCAGGAATCAGTCCTCACGACCCTCCCTCCTTCCTTGGAGTTGCAATCCTTTGAGTAATCTTTTTTCTTTTTGCCGTCTTTTTAGCTATGTCATCTGACTGAGCAAGATGGCACCCTTGGGCGGGAAGGGGACCGCACATGCTCGATGCAATCCCAAAGGCTTTCTTTGAAAGCTGGGTTATTGCTCCCCACGAGGGCTCCGTCGGTGCCGACGTCACCCATATGTGAGGACTGATTTCTTTTGTCCCTGGAGAACACCTGTTACAGGTGAGTAACTACACTAACTTGCAAGAACTGTAATGAAATACAATGCATTCAGCGAACGCTTAATCTCTATTCGTCTACGAGGAATGCCTATCAACACAAATATAATTCAAATATATGCCCCAACAACAGCTGCAGAAGAGAATGAAATTGAAGAGTTCTATGAACCAAGTACAAGCTGAAATTGACAGAACATGCAAACAGGATATCTTGATAGTCATGCGTGATTGGAACGCAAATGTTGGCAACAAAGAAGAAGGCAACATAGTTGGAAAATATGGACTTGGCAACAGAAATGAAGTTGGAGAAAGACTGATAGAATTCTGCAAGACCAACGATCTATTTATCTTAAACACCTTCTTCCAGCAACATAAGCGGCGACTGTACACATGGACTTCACCCAATGGATTGTATAAAAATCAAATTGACTACATCTGTGGAAGTCAACGATGGAAAAGCTTTGTAACATCAACAAAGACAAAACCTGGAGCTGACTGTGGTGCAGATCATCAACTACTAGTATGCAAACTCAAGCTAAAGTTGAAAAAGAGCAAACCACTCATGAATGCAGCAAAATATGACCTTGAGAATATACCACTGAAATTTAAAGACTGCCTGCAAAATCGATTTGCTGCTTTAGATACAAATGACAGAGCTCCAGAAGAGTTATGGAATGACATCAAGAAGGTTGTGTTGGAAGAAAGTGAGACATCTCTAAAAAAAGGTGAAAAAGCAAAAACAGCCAAAATGGATGACGGAAGAAACTCTGAAAATTGCCCAGAAACGCAGAGAAGCTAAAGCCAGAGGAGAAAGAAAGACAATCGCAGAACTCAACAGAGATTTCCAACGTGCAGCAGGACAGGACAAGGAAAAATACTACAATGACACATGCAAGGAAGTAGAAGCAGAAACTATTAGAGGAAGAACAAGATCGGCTTTCCTAAAGCTGCAAGAGTTAAAGAAAAAGTTCCAGCCTTGAATTGGAATGTTACAAGATGCTCAAGGTTCTATGTTGAATGATGCTGAGAAGATCAAGAAAAGGTGGAAGAAATATACAGAGTTTTTATATGATAAAGATCAAGTGGACCAACAGCCATTTCAACATGTACCTTATGATCGTGAACCATTGGTGATGAAAGGAGAAGTCGAAGCAGCATTGAAAGCCTTCTCAAAGAACAAAACACCAGGCATTGATAGCATTCCCATAGAAGTATTACAGCAATCTGATGCAGCTGTTACCGTACTTACAAGGCTCTGCCAAGAAATATGGAAGAGAACATCATGGCCAACTGACTGGAAAAGATCTGTGTTTATACCAATACTAAGGAAAGGTGATCCAACTGACTGTGGAAATTATTGCACAATCGCTCTGATCCCACATGCCAGCAAGATTCTACTGAAGATTATTCAAAAGAGACTATAACCATACCTGGAGCAAGAAGTACCTGAAGTGCAAGCAGGGTTCAGGAAAGGGCAAGGAACGAGAGACATCATTGCGGATGTGAGATGGATCCTTGAAAAGACTAAAGAATACCAAAAGGATATCTATTTGTGCTTTATCGACTATAACAAGGCTTTTGACTGTGTAAACCATGAGAAACTCTGGGCCACATTAAGAAGCATGGGTATACCAGAACACCTGATCGTTCTCTTGCACAATCTGTACATTGATCAAGAAGCAACAGTTCGAACGGAACAATGAGAAACAGAATGGTTTAAAATAAGCAAAGGTGTAAGACAAGGCTGCATACTTTCCCACTACCTGTTTAATTTATATGCAGAACAAATCATCAGAGAAGCAGGATTGTATGAAGACAACAGAGGTGTGAAGATTGGTGGAAGGACTCATCAACAGCCTTCGCTATGCTGATGATACCACGTTACTGGCTGAAAGTGAAGATGATTTGAAACATTTGTTTCTCACAATCAAAGAACATAGTCTCAAAATGGGCCTGCACCTTAATGTAAAGAAGACAAAAATCATGACAACTGGCATAATCAACAGGTTCATCGTTGAAGGAGAAGAAATTGAAATTGTGAACAACTTTAACCTACTTGGATCAACTATCAATAAAGAAGCAACAAGCAGTCAAGAAATCAGTCGACACATTGCTCTTGGCAGAATGGCTATAAAAGACCTAGATAAGCTTCTCAAGAGCAGAGATGTCTCTCTCCATTCAAAGATTCGACTTGTTCAAGCCATGGTATTTTCAATAACATCATATGGATGTGAAAGCTGGACAGTGAAAAGGATAGACAGGAAGAAAATTGATGCCTTTGAATTATGGTGCTGGCGGCGAATACTGTGCATACCATGGACTGCCCGAAGAACAAACCAGTCGGTACTAGAGGATATCAAACTTAAGCTTTCTTTAGAAGTTCGGATGACAAGACTTCAACTTTCATACTTTGGACACATCATGCGAAGAGAGAGATCATTAGTGTCATCCGCACTTCCTTTTTCCATCTACGTAGGATTAGGGCTGTTCAATCTTCACTTCCTCCTTCTTCAATTATCACACTCGTCCTTTCCTTAGTTATGTCTCGGTTGGATTACTGCAATATCATTTATGCAGGTCTCCCCGCTTCCCAGTTACGCCGTCTTCAAATCGTACAGAATGCTGCCGCCCGCCTTATCACTGGCTCCCCGATCCGTTCCCATGTGTCTCCATGTCTTCTCGCCCTGCACTGGCTCCCAGTCAAGTTTCGCTTCATCTTCAAGATTCTTATTCTCACGCATAAGGCCCTCCATTCCAACATCCCTCAATATTTATCAGACGCCATCCTTCTTCAGCCTTCTCCACGTCTTCTTCGCTCCGCTTTCGGTAACCGCCTCTTTCTCCCTTCTCCCTCACAGGCTCGCTTAGAATCTACCCGTCACTCCGCTTTCTTTTTCCTGAGTCCTGCCCTTTGAAATTCACTCCCCTTGTTTCTGCGCTTAGAACTTTCCTACCCTCATTTCAAAAATCTTCTTAAGACTCACCTCTTTTGCCAAGCCTTCGACCTTCCCCCTCCTGTCGATGGTGCTCTGTCCTCTGGTCGTGCCCTCCCCCCATGAGCATCCCCCAGCAGTCTGTTCCCTCTCCCTCCCCTTTCTGCCCTCCCTCTACCTTGCCCACTTTGCCCTATTGGGCTCTTCTTTCTTTCTGTCTTTACCTTATTACCTCTCTTTCCTGTCAGTTTTTTGGCGTTCCTTTCTAACTTTATTTTCGGTAGCCTATAATTTGTATTGTACACCGCCCTGACGCTCCGGCCTGGGCGGTTAATCAAGTTGTATCAATAAAGATAAAGATAAAGAAAGACATCATGCTTGGCAAGATAGAAGGTCAACGCAAAAGGGGAAGGCCAGCAATGAGATGGATCGATACAATAACAGCAGCTATGGGTACCAGTCTGTCAACAATGAGCCGCCTGACTGAAGACTGAACTCAATTTAGGATAGCTATCCAGAGGGTCGCCATGAGTCGACTCCGACTCGACGACACTTATCAAACAACATACTCTGCATGTGCAGTACTTCTCTGTGAGGCTACCTTGGTTCTCATACCCATGAAGTCCAATGGTCACCATTTTTGCCTGGGTTTTCAGTGACTACCAATTTATTATTATTATTATTATTGCTATTATTTTTAAAGTACATTGTTAACATAGGCCATCTCTTTATCATTCGCTTTATCCCTTAGAAAAATCCTAGCTACGTTTATCTTTTTTTTTTTTTGTGATTGCATTCCACATCTGCATCAATGCACCAAGTGGCATCAGTTGACATTTTCAAAATAATAATCTGAATTTGCATCAGTTACTTTATTCTAAGCTTCAAGAAGTGCAGGTGGTGCATCAGCATAATATCAGAAACCGACCCTCACAGTTTAAGCTTTGCAAGCCTCTGGCCTGAACATGATGGGTGTAATTTTATAAAGGTTTTCTCCAGGAACAAGCAGGAAGTCAGTTCTCACATATGGGTGACGTCGGCGCCGACGGAGCCCTCATGTGGAGCAAATCCCCAGCTTTCAGAGAAATTGCATCACGCATTTGCGGTCCCCTTCCCGCCCAAGGGTGCCATCTTGCTCAGTCTCCTTTTTTCCGTGGAGCCCTCCGGATGTTGTCCAAGTGTCACTGTGGAAAAAGTGTTAAAAGTTAGAAATTTGGTTTTTTTCCCTTACCGGACCAACACCGGTTCCCCTTTCCGCCTTCAGCTCGGTATACCGGTATCGAGTCTGGTTTGATTTTTTGTTTTTTGTCCTTAGTGACTAGCGTTTGCGCTTTTTCTTTTTCACTGGCAGCCCGAGTCTTCGACCTCGCAGGGGCCCTTTTTCCCCCGATGGATGCCAGCAGGTTTAAAAAATGTGATTAGTGTGCTAAACTAATGTCCCTCACCGATACACATGACTGCTGTCTCTGGTGCCTCGAGCCTGACCATGACCCGAAGGTCTGTGGCCCATGTAGGAAAATGTCCTCAAAGGTCCTGAGAAGCCGCCAACAGCAGCATGATAGGATTTTTCCTGAGTCCGTACCTTCGCGAGCCCGGACCTCGTCGAAGGCCTCTACATCTCGGGGTGATCACTCCGAGCCCGAGCATAGTAGGAGTCCCTCAGATAGGGGGTCTTCCTTGCGGGAACATCGAAGGAAGAAGAAATCCTCGAAGGCGGCGTTGTTGGATGGCTCTGAATGGCCTGGTTCCTCCCAGGATTAGTCGCGGAGCCCCGAGCGCCTGCCTGAATCTTCGGAGATGGATCACCCAGCGAAGCTTCCTCGCCGGGAGACGGAGCAGCCGAGGCAGGAACCGGCGTTGGCCTCGACGGCATCGGGACCCGACCCGGTGGCTGCAGACCCTTTTGAACTCGGTCTCAGAATGGTGGCCCTGGAGCGCAGTATGTCTGCCTTCATGGAGCAGCAGCGGGCGCTGATTGCCGGTCTGACCAGTTCTTCCGCCCCGACCCTGATGTCTAAGTTGCCCCGGAGGCCGAGCCAATCCTCGAGACCATGTGGACTCAAGTTGATCCTGGGCCGAGGTCCCTCTCGACTTCCTGTTCGGGGCCAATGTCATCATCGCCAGTCCCACTGGCGTCGTGCGGTCGATGCCGGGGCCCTGATGCTGGAGCCCATCGATTCCTCCTCGGAGGCATCGGGATGGGAGACGGAGGAGGAGGAGTCCACAGACACCTGTCAGCACACGGACGTCTCGTCCGATTCCCCGGTGTCCGAACCTTGGAGAAGGTCCCCTCCGGAGGACACAAGGTTCTTGGACTTCGTATGGGATATGTCAAAGGCTTTGGCATTCCCTACGGAGTCCGAGGAGGATCCTCAAGCCGACGAGCTCGAGATTCTTCAGTATGACTCTCCCCCTTGGGAGGCGCTTACTGTACCTGTGCCTCTGATCCTGGAATGACTCCGCATGTGGGAGACACCGGCGTCGGCGCTGGTTATCAGCAAATGGATTGACTTGATGTATTGAGTCCGTAAGAGCCCTGGATTTCAGACGACACAATTGTCGCACTACTCCATGATTGTGGAATCGGCCATGCACAGGCTGAAGAGCCAGAAGACGCATCCTCGGTGCCTCCTGGCAGGGAGGCCTGCAACTTGGATGCCCTCGACAAGAAGTGCTTCCAGGGTTCTATGCTGAATTGTCGAATCCAGGCCTACCAGCTGTACATGGGCATTTATCTGAGGGATCTGGTGAAGGAACTTACCGGGTTCTTGGCTGGTCTCTCCAAGGGACCTTTGCAGCGCTTCACGTGCCTGTCCACCAGCGTCCGTGAGTGCTCGAAGTTCATGACTCGAGCAGCCTATGACGGCTTCGAGTCAGCGGCCTGGGTTGCTGCGGCAGGCATTGGTAAATTCCGCCAAGCATGGCTACTGTCGTCGGACCTCGAGCAATGGGTTCAGGACAAGTTGGTTGATGTCCCATGCCAAGGAGATAACCTCTTTGGCAAACATATGACCGACAAGGCTGCGGAAATAGAGTCCGAGTACATGACAAGGATACGGCTCTCAAAGAAGACCTCTGCCCCTTTTCGAAAGAAAGACTCGGGTAAGAAGCCATTTTACCCGAGGAAGGGTACTGCTTACCGAAGCTACCCCCATTTTCAGGCCCCCCTGGCTCTCCCACAGGAGACTGGCAAAGACAGGAGGAAGGCTTGCCCTGTATGCTAACAGATGGACAGCCATTACCACCAATGCCTGGGTTCTGCAGATAGTCCATCAGGGCTACCTCCTTCATTTGACCCAGGTACCCCCTCCTTATTTCCCAGGAGAGCCCCTCAGGTCTCCCCTTCACCGGACCTTCTTCTGAAGGAGTTGGTAGGTCTTCTCGAGGATCAGCCGGTAAAACCGGTGCCCTACCACCTACAGGGCAAGGGCTTCTCTTCCAGGTACTTTCGGGTACAAAAAAGAACAGGAGGCCTCAGACCCATCCTCGACCTGTGCAACTTAAACAAATTCCTGGTGAGGGAGAAGTTCAAGATGCTCTCACTTGGAGTATTGCTGCCTTACCTTAGCCAGGGAGACTGGCTATGCTCCTTGGACCTGAAGGATGCGTATACACATCCTAATACACCCAGACAACAGGCAATATCTACAGTACACTTTGTGGTGGGAGGCAATCATTACCAGTACAGGGTACTTCCCTTTGCCCTGGCCTTCGCCCCCAGGGTATTCACAAAATGCCTGGCGGTGGTGGCCAACTTTCTCAGACTTCAAGGAGTTTTTGTCTTCCCCTTCTTAGACGACTGGCTCATCAGAGCCACTTCAACCAAGGAGGTCCATCAGGCCACATCCCGTACCATACAGGTGCTCCAGCATCCAGGGTTTGTAATCAATTACCCCAAGTCCAGCCTTGTTCCCACTCAACAACTACATTTCATTGAGGTCAGACTCGATTCCCTTCAGGCAAGGGCCTACCTGCCGGCAGACAGGACACAAAGGCTTCTGGCCCTGGCACGCCAAGTGAGTCGCAGATCCCAGGTGTCAGCATGGCACTTTTTGCGCCTCTTCGGACACATGGTCTCCACAGTCCATGTAACACCAGATGCCCACCTCCACATGCAAACTGCTCAGTGATGTCTCAGAGACCAGTAGACACAGGCCACAGGCGGCCTCCGAGACAAAGTCACGGTGTCCAGACGACTAGTATAGTCCCTGGACTGGTGACTTCAACCATTCCACTTGGAGGCGGGAATGCCCTTCCAGGCTCCTCGACACACGAGGATCCTGACCACGGACGCATCCTTGCTGGGCTGGGGAGCCCATTGCCAGGGGCTTTGTACTTAGGGTGTGTTTGGTCTCCCAACGAGAGAACACAACAAATCAATTTCTTGGAGCTCCGTGCCATCCGCCTGGCTCTAGGAGTGTGTTCTGGCGGACCTTAGCTCACGAACCTGTTCTGGTACAGACAGACAACCAAGTAGCCATGTTCTATGTGAACAAGCAGAGCGGCACGGGGTCCCACCTACTGTGTCAGGAAACCCTGGATCTGTACTCCTTTGCAGTCCGGCATGGCATTCATCTGCTGGCTGTTTACCTGCCAGGCCAGAACAACTTTCTCCAGCCCCACAAGTGTCAGCTGGACAAGGGAGTAGTCCATTGGCTTTTTCAGACCTGGGGACGGCCAGTAATGGACTTGTTTGTGAGTCTGCTCAATCACCAGTTGCCCCAGTTCTGCTCCAGACAGCCACACCCACACAGGGTGGCTGCCGATGCATTTCTCATATCATGGTCTGTGGGCCTCCTGTATGCGTTTCCCCCGCCTCTGGTGGCCAAGACTCTATTCAAGATCCTCCAGGGCAAGGCCTCGGTCATCCTTGTAGCCCCCAGGTGGCTGAGGCAACCCTGGTTTCCCTTCTACTCCAGCTAGCGGTGGAGGCCCCCATTCCCCTGGGGTCCTCTCCGAACCTCCTCTCCCAGGAGGGGGGCACTCTCCTGCACCCCATTCTCGGCTCCCTCAACCTAATGGCATGGCTGCTGAAAGGGTAGTGCTTGCACCACTCCTCCTTCCAAAAAAATGTGGAAGAGGTCTTGCTGGCCTTAAGGAGGCTGTAACTAGACGGACCTATGCCTTCAAGTGGCGAAGGTTTGTGGCTTGATGCGAGGAACAGAGAGTGTAAATCCTTTCTCCTGCCAGGTTGCAGTGGTCTTATAGTACCTTCTCCACCTTTCGGATTTGGGCCTTAAGTCCACCTCCGTCAGAGTTCACCTCAGTGCCTTTGCAGCAAACCACTTCCCGGTGGAGGGAAAACCTCTCTCTGCACATTCCCTGGTTTCTAGATTCTTGAGAGGTCTGCTTCTGCTGAAGCCTCCAGTCCGCCCTTCAGCAACTGAATAGGATTTGAATGTGGTTTTAGGGCAGCTTACTCGGCCGCCTTTTGAGCTGATGGCAACCTGCCATCTATGCTACCTATCTTGGAAGGTCATTTTCTTGGTGGCACTCACGTCGGCTCGACGGGTGAGTGAGCTTCAGGCCCTTGTGTCCGACAGGCATTATACAAGGTTCTATAGGAATCGGGTGGTGCTCTGCACTCACCCCAAGTTCCTTCCGAAAGTGGTCTCTTTGTTCCACTTCAACCAAGAGGTGGTGCTGCCTACCTTCTTTCCCAGGCCGCGTGCCAATCAGGCAGAGACATTTCTGCATACCCTGTACTGCAAGAGGGCATTGGCCTTCTATATTCAGCGTACTCAGGGCCATAGAAGGGCTTCTCAGCTCTTCATATCCTACGACCCCTGTAAACTGGGGATGACTGTTTCCAAGCGTACGCTGTCCACCTGTTTGGCAGACTGCATTGCCTGGGCATACAGGGCAGCTGAGCTTTAGAACATAAGAACATAAGATATGCCATACTGGGTCAGACCAAGGTCCATCAAGCCCAGTATCCTGTTTCCAACAGTGGCCAATCTAGGTCATACGTACCTAGCAGTTTCCCCAAAGGACACAGGTTCCACAATGCTTGTACTGGGTCAAGCATTGATATCCTGGGTCCCTTCTTAATAATGGTTTATGGACCTTTCCTCCAGGAACTTGTCCAAACCTTTTTTAAACCCAGCTACACTAACAGCCCTTACTACATCCTCCGGTAACAAATTCCAGAGTTTGATTTCACGTTGAGTGAAAAAATATTTTCTTTTATTAGTCTTAAATAGTTTACCCTGTAGCTTCATTGCATGTACCCTAGTCTTTCTATATTCTGATAACATAAACAATCGATCTACGTTTACTCATTCCACTCATTTCATTAGTTTATAGACTTCTATAGCTTCCGTTGGAGGGTCGCGTCACGGCCCATCGGGTCAGGGCCATGGCGGCATCAGTGGCTCATTTCCGCTCTGTTCCGCTGGCAGACATCTGCTAGGCCGCCACCTGGTCTTCGTGTCAGACTTTCCCAACCTATTGCTGCCTGGATAGGGAGTCCCAACGGGACAGTGCTTTCAGCCAGGCTGTACGCCGTATCCTTTTCGAGGTCTAGGCAACTCCTGCCCTCTGACCCTTCTGTGTCAGGCTACCGGTGTGCTACTCTCTCATTTAGATTCCTATTGTGGCTGCTTGCAGCTCTCGTAGAGGGAACCTATTTTTCAGCTGTGGGTTCTCGGTAGCCTATAGCTGGGGAGTCCCATATGTGAGAACTGACTTCCTGCTTGTTCCCGGAGAAAGTGTAGTTACTCACCTGTAACAAGTGTTCTCCGGGGACAGAAGGAATCAGTCCTCATGGCCCTCCCTCCTCCCCTTGGAGTTGCAGTCCTATTATTATATTTTGTTCTTTTTGCCTTCTTTTTAGCTGTGTCATTTGACTGAGCAAGATGGCACCCTTAGGCAGGAAGGGGACTGCGCATGCGTGATGCAATTTCCAAAGGCTTTCTCTGAAAGCTGGGGATTTGCTCCGTTTGAGGGCTCCTTTGGCGCCCATGTCACTCATATGTGAGGACTGATTCCTGATGTCCCCGGAGAACACCTGTTACAGGTGAGTAACTACGCTTTCTGTGTGAAAAGCCTTTTTTAATGCAGTAAAGGCCTTTTTTGCATAAGCTGACAAGACGATTGCATACTTACACGTATGCGACACTTGAGCAATCCCTAGAGTGTGGTTTGGGTGGAGTAAGCACAGTGTTGGAGGTATATATGCATTTTATGAAATATGCAAATGTATGTACACATTTACTTCTTCCTCGGAGCAGGTGTAAATGTGTGTTGGCATTTGTACTCTTCTGGGATGCATATGTTGCCCGTATAAAACAGATTCCTTTTTGGACTTCTCACACAGTTGTCCTGTTATAGAATCAGGCCTAATAAGCACAGTTCCTTATCATCCCTCCAGGCCAGTCCAGTCACGAATGGGTAGTCAGCCCCCTCCAGCAGTTGAGGACTGAGCATGACAGAGTCTTGCTGGTGTAGCATAGGTGTTCCTCCTACTGCTCCTGACTCGAGTCTCTCAGTCCTCAGCACCTAGTTAGTTGACTTCTTGAACGGGTGATTAGTATGGGACAAGGAGGTTAAGAATAAATGCTATTTAAAAAAAAAGAGAAGAAATAGAAAAGAAAACACCTGATTGCTCTAGCAGGGCATCTTTCAGAACCCGGGACTGTGAAGGCTGGGAGCACTCTCCTCTAGGGAAGCAGGGGAGTGCAGGAGGCAGCAGGGGCAGAGCTTGCCTCAAAGCATAGCAGTGAGCAGCACAGACTGCCTAGGGGTGTGCATACCTGGGAACTCCAGGTCCCTCCCTCCCTCCCTCCCATCTTCCTAGAGGGGTAGCCAGAGACCTGTTAGCTACAGGTTCTCTGGCTATCTCCAAGCTGGGAAAACTGACATTAAGCTGAAGGCTGCATTGTGCAAGTCTAGTTCTGTTCGTGGGGGGGGGAGTGGGGGAGACCACTGAGGCTGTTCGGGCTTATTTTGTCGGCAATGCGGCTCTTCTCTCTATCTCTCTTTTTCTTTTTTTTTTTTGTTAGTCGGTTTGGCAACATTGGCCTGGGACACTACTGCGGGGATGCGTGTGCATGATCCTGGCCTCATCGGTGTGCACGGAGTGTGGCAGCAGCTGCGGCTTGGGTTCAGCATATCTCTGCCGCACTTGTTGGCATCGAGGCAGTCACCTGCAGTGCATTTTTGTGGCTGTAACTATGGAGAAGGACAGGGCAGCCTCAGGGAGTGATTAACTAGGCCAGCGGTTCCCACGGTTTTGGCAGGAAATGCAACCGTTTCACAAGCAACAGCTATTTTGCCGGGGGAGCAGGAGAAGAAAGGGAAACATAAAAGCAAGGCAAAAATGCCAGCTGTGACTGTCTCAGCACCTCAGACCATGGCTCTGGTGCTGCAGGAGGGGCTGGAGTCCCTTTTCTCCCCAGATTTTATTCTGTCAATACATAAGGCATACTGCCTTAGGAAGGACACAGGCAGAGGCAGTGGATTTCCCAGGTAAATTTTCAGTGACCACTGCAGATGAGGCATTATTCCTTGGAGACCTTGGGGAAGGACCATTTGAGGTGATAGAAGAGTGATGGGTGGTCTTCATTGGTTGGGAATGAAGTCTCCTTATGCACAGGGAGTAGAGGAGTTAGAGGAAGGTACTTCTCAGCTCTGGGGAGACACGTAGTCCCCAGAGTTGGAAGAAGGAGAGATTGCCCCAGGGGATAACCCGAATGTCTTCCAGGTGTTCCATAGAGGAACTCTGAGCACTCATTGCTCATTCCTTAGCTGTCCTGAATGTTGTTTAATCAGCAGCGCAGGCAGAGGAGCCACTGGAGGAACTACTGCTTCAAGGTTTTAAAGCGACACAGGTGTGTTTCCCGTTCTACAGGTTGATTATAAAGATGATTCCTTATCGTCCTTCCAGTCCAGTCCCGAATCTCTGGGTTTAGCACGTCCTCCAGCAGGTTGGACACTGAGCACATCATCCTTTTGATGACACTGGCATAAATAGCCCAGGAACCGCCTCTCCGCTCCAGTAGTCTCAGTCTCCAAGCAGCTGGAGAGGTGGTGAGCCTGGTGGTTCAGGACTCACTAGAGGGACAACTAAGGAGAGTTAGGTTAGGAGCAGTTTAAGAAAAGCTGTCAAAAAAAAAAACGGAAAAGGAAAGAAAGGAGGAGTAAAGCAGAGGATCGAAGGTTAAGTGCTGCAGAGGGGTACCTTCCCCTTGCTCCCCCTCTGCCCCCACCATCCACCCCCACTGCAGAGATCATCCAGTGTGTAAGGGGGTTAGCTCCGTCTCCCGAACCAACTTTGCTGGGTGAGGAGCCGATGTAACACGCAGCAAGTGGCAGTAGCGCTGGTGTTTCCAGCTGGCGATCGGTGAAGCAGCCCCTCCTCCTCCTTTTCTCTCAGACCTGATGCCGAATCGCCTCAATTTTGGCAGAGCGTGGGGAGAGCTAATCTTAAGGACAGCAGGGTCTTTGAAGGGCTGTGCAGAGGTAAGGTGCCGGCGAGTAGGGGATCCGATCAGTGAGTTTTTCTGGCATGATCGCAGTGTTTGTCGTGGGGGTGAGAGGCCCGACTGTATGGCAGCCGTGCGGGAAGCTGTGTTTGCAGGGCTGAGCAGGGGAGTTTCCTTATCTGCCTTCGGGGCCCCCTTTTTCTTGCTCCCTGAGGTGTTTCGGAGTCCTGGGTAAAGGGGTAGATCCACATAGATATACAGTCTTTGTTAAGGAGTGTAAAAAAAATAAAAAAAACCTCAGGCAAGCTCAGACTGGAAATCTGTCAGACTGCAGCGGCTGCACAGTTTCTGTCAGGAGCTCAATTTTTCCTGGAGGTCCTAGCCGATTGGGCGGGATGCCATCCAGGCCTCAGTGTTTAGTGTGTGGTACTCGACGGGGGGCAATGTCAGAGACTGGGGTTTGCAGAGAGTGCATTCAGGAGGCAGCCTCTATGGAACAAGCCTTAGAGGAGGTGTTAGAGGTTCAGAAGGGGGCCACTCTAGGCCTGCCGGAGCCTGTATCCCCTTCCTTGCCATCCCATGAACCGGTAGCTGGGCCCTCTTCGGCTCCAGACCTTCCCTCTCCTCAGGCTCTAGGTCAGGGGGGAATACTGGCAATGTTTTTCCCGGATTTTGTCCTCTTGCTCCATCAGACCTTCTGTTTGTGTAAACGAGGGCCGGGTACCTGTTCCACGGAGGTGGTGCGGGGGGAAAAGTGACCAGAGACTCCTGCAGGTCTAGGGTCAGGAGGCGTCCCTTCTAAGAAGCCTAGGAGTTTGGAAGAGGAACTGGAGCAGTCCCTGGCTTCAGATGTGATGCAACTTGAGGACCATGATCCAGAGATGGATGCAGAGGAGGATTTGGAGGAAGGTGAGCTCATGGAGCAGGAGGACCAGGCTAGAGTGGTTTGAGTGTTCCGGCAGGTGGAGTTACCGGCGCTCATTGCAGAGAGGCTTAAAGCTCCCAATACGCCTTCCAGTCTTCCGGCGAAGGATGCCACATTGGAGGACCTGCTGTTTGCAGGGCTCAAAGGGTTTTCCCTGTGCACAGGGTTGTGTGTGAGATGATTCAAGAAGAATGGGGTATGCCAGAGGCAGGTCTTTATAGGTTTCAGAGCTATGGCCCGCCTTTATCCCTTGTCGGACCAGGACCGTGATCTTTTTCGGTCTCCTAAGGTAGATGCTGCGGTCTCTGTAGTTACCAAGAAAACGACGATTCCAGTGGAAGGTAGTGCCGCTCTCAAGGATCCCCAGGATACGAAGTTGGACACCTTGTTAAAGCAGGTTTTTGACGTCAATGCCTTATCGATGCAAGCCTCTATTTGTGGGGCTTGGGTCGCTAGATCCTGTCTCCGTTGGTCGCAGCGGATTCAGGGAGAGCAGGTTAAAGAGCCGGCCAGAGAAGCAGCCCGGTTGGAGTCTGGGGCCGCCTATTTGGCAGATATTCATTATGACCTCATCCGGGGGCTATCAAAAAGTATGGCTTCCGTAATAGCGGTGCGGCGTTATCTGTGGCTGCGTAACTGGGTGGCAGACGGTTCCTCGAAGGCGAGGTTAAGTAAGCTGACCTTTAGGGGTAAGCTTCTCTTTGGAGAGGACGTGGACAAGTTTGTGAAGGACCTCGGTGTTTCCAAGGGTGAGTGCCTGCCTGAGGATAAGCATAAGCAGGGTCGCCCTGCTGCAATGCCCAAGGGTCAACAAAGGGAGTTTCGACGTTTCCGTTCTCCGCGGTTCGGTTAGTATCAAAGAGGAAGGTTTCCCTACAGGAACCAGGGGTTTCGGGGATTCCGATGGGCAGGCAGGGGATTTGCTGCTTCCTCTTTCTCGGGCCTCAGAAAGTCACAATGAAGCGAGGGGGAGCCCAAGTAGGGATGGAACCCATAGGAGGACAGCTATGGGAGTTTTACCTTGCCTGGGTCCAAATCACGTCAGACCAGTGGGTGTTGGAGGTCATTCGAGAAGGTTATGCCCTGGAATTCCAACGCCCCGTGGTCAGTTCCTCGGTTCAGTCTTCCTGCAAAGCACGGTCCAAGTGGGAGGTGGTGCAGGAGACTTTAGAGAAGCTTCTGCACTTTAGGGCAGTGGTAGCAGTACCGCTAGATCAGTTCGGCTGCGGTTGGTACTCCATATTTCTCCAGGAACAAGCAGGAAGTCAGTCCTATGAGTGACGGCACCGACGGAGCCCGCGCGGAGCAATTCCCCAGCTTTCAAAGAAAGCCTTTAAGATTGCTACCACGCATGCGTGGTCCTCTTCCCGCCCAAGGGTGCCATCTTGGTCAGTCTCCCTTTTTCTGCGGAGCCCTTCAGACGCACGTCCTCGTCCCTCGGAAAAAGTTTAGTTTTCCTTCCTTAACAGACTCTTATTCTTTCTTCCGGTTGCACCGGTCCTCTACCCGTCCTCCCCTTGCTCTCTTTTTCGGAGCTTATGGGGATAACTTTTCAAATTTTTTCCCACGGGCTTCGCACCCTTTTTTTCTTCCTAACTGCTGGCCGCGTGGGTCTTCGACCTCTCAGGGGCCGTTTTTGCCCCCATGGCCACCAGGTTTAAAAAATGCGATAGATGCTGTAGGAACATGTTGCTTACGGACACTCATGACTGTTGTCTAAGGTGTCTGGGAACCGACCATGACCCAGAGCTCTGTTCGCTCTGTAAATAAAAAAATGTCCTCTAAGGCCCTGCTCAGCCGTAAGCAGAAGTCCGAAGACATTTTTCGAAAGGCCGCCTCAGAGTCTCCGATGGCATCCTCGGTCGTCTCCCCTCCGGTGGGTTCTCTCCCTGTGGCAGTGTTCTAGGCGGCATTCTGACCAGGGGTCCCCCGAGGTGGAACGGCGTAAAAAGAAGGAGGCCTCGAAGTCGCTTTCTGGGGCCCCCGACAGGTGCGAGCGCTCATGTGCCCGGTTGCTTAGCCCCTTTCGGCGTTCCCGAGAGTCAGACAAGGAGCGGCCCCACAAGGTACCTCTCAGAAAAATAGAGGCCTCCGGCGAAGGCACCCAGTCTCCTGAGGGCTGTCCCGGTGAGGACCCCCTCTCCTCCTCCACACC
This sequence comes from Ichthyophis bannanicus, assembly GCA_033557465.1. NCBI lineage: Eukaryota > Metazoa > Chordata > Amphibia > Gymnophiona > Ichthyophiidae > Ichthyophis > Ichthyophis bannanicus. The sequence goes on from CM066033.1 coordinate 1,131,207,570, forward strand.
CGAACAGTTGACCCCGGTATCGGCGTCCCAGGACCCCACGCCTGCATGGGAGTCCCTTATGCTGGCCCTGGAACGCAGCGTTTCTGCATTCATTACTTCCCTGCAGGCACTCACGGCCAGCTAAGCTGACTTACGCCCGGAGATCGCGGGTCCCTCACGTGGGACACCCAAATCCGTCCAGGAAACCCCGAGAGCCACGGGCCTCATGATGGTCCTCGACGTTGGTGTCGCTTGCTCTCCCGTTTCTCGGGGGTGAGATCATCCAGGGATTCTGGCTCCGGGCCGCCGACCATCGGACAAGGCAAACCTCCCGGCTCAGATTCCTCGACCGACTTCTCGGACTGGGAATCCAATGGGGACACATCTCCGGAGACCCGCACCCACCGGGATCTTCTGTTGGACCCCTCTGTGGCGTTCGCCACCTGAAGACACCTCCTTTTTGGTGTTTATTCGGGACATGGCTTGGGCCCTCAACCTGGTCACCCAGGCCGAGGAGGACCCTCGTGCTGAAGAACTCGATACTCTTCAGTACGAGGCCCCGCCCAGTGAATCCCTCACCGTGCCAGTGCCGCCAATCCTCTCTCGGCTATTGCTCCACATGTGGTTCCCATTGTGAACAAGCGCCTTGACACAATGTACAAGGTGCAGTGAGGGCCAGGCTTCCAAAAGACCCAACTTCCACCCACCTCGATGGTGGTGGAATCAGCCATGAGGAAACAGAAAAGTCCGAAGTCCCACTCATAGGTACTTCCAGGCCAAGAATCGAGAGCCCTTGATGCCCTGGGCTGCAAGACCTCTCAAGGTTCCATGCTGTCTTGTCGTATCCAGGCATACCAATTATATATTGGTATATTCCTCCGCAACTTGGCAAAAGAACTTGGAGGTTTCTCTGCAGGCCTCGAGGGCGAGCCCCTCGACAGGTTCCACACACTGTTGAAATCCGTGGCTGATTGCTCCAAGTATATCTCTCGATCCTCCTATGATCGCTTCGAGACATCGGCTCGGGTGGCGGCCGCGGGCATCGGAACCCGCCGCCAGGCTTTGCTCCAATCTTCGGATTTGGAGCAGTGGGTGCAGGATAAGCTCCTGGACATGCCCTGCCTCGGCGAACAACTTTTTGGTAAGCCGATGGAAGAGAAGGCTGCGGAAATCGAGAACGAGTACGTCACTAGGACCCGTCTCTCCCGCAATACCTCTACGCAGCCTCGGAAGAAGCAGCCTACCAAGAAGCCCTTCTTCCCCAGGAAAGGTCTCCAGTACTGCGGCTACCCGCCGTACCCAGCTACCCCACGCCAACCACTCCCATGCAGGGGAAGCCTGGCCAGGGTCACCGTAAATCAAAGGGCCCGAATGCCCAGACGCCAGCTCCCCCACAACCCCCTCAGGGGTTTTGATGCCAGTGGCATAGTCCTTCACCCTCCGGCGATATATCAGCCAGTGGGGGGACGCCTGTCCTGCTTCTCCCCATCGTGGGTGCTTATCACCTCGGACACCTGGGTCCTCCAGGTCATCCGTGAGGGCTATCGCCTTCACTTGGACAGGCTTCCACCCCCTTTCCCCCCCGGCGGAGCCTCCTTGACTCCCCGCGCACCAGCGGGAATTACACTCCCTCCTTGCCCAATGGGCTGTCGAGAAGGTCCCTCCCCACCTTTGAGGTCAGGGCTTTTTTTCCCGGTACTTCCTCGCCCCGAAAAAGATGGGGGGTCTGCGGTCCATCATCGATCTCTGCAGACTAAACAAGTTCCTGGTGCGGGAGAAACTCAAGATGTTAACTCTTGGTGTGCTGCTGCCCTTCCTCTGCAGGGCAACTGGCGATGCTCCTTGCATCTAAAGGACGCTTACGCCCATATTTTGATCCACCCCCAACACAGGCAGTACCTGCATTTCAAGGTGCAGGGAGAGCACTTCCAGTACAGGGTGATCCCCTTCGGCCTAGCATCCACTCCTCAGGTCTTCACGAAGTGCCTCGTCATGGCCACCACTCATCTTCAGTGCCGGTGTTTCCCTACCTCGACGATTGTCTCGTTACAGGCTCCTCCATCGAGGAGGCCCGGCAAGCGATGTCACGCACTGTCCTTCTCTTGGAGAGCTTAGAGTTCTTGGTCAACTACACAAAGTCTCACCTCAAGCCGGCACAGGCTCTCGAGTTCATCAGGGCGCGCCTCGATACTCGGCAGACCATGGCCGTCTTGCCGGTGGATCGCTCCACCCGCCTCTGAGCTCTGGCGGCTCGCGTCCAAAGTGTCCACCAGGTCACCGCTCAGTCCATGCTACGTCTCTTGGGCCACATGGCCTCGACCGTGCATGTGGTTCCTCATTCTCCAGGACCAAGCAGGAAGTCAGTCCTCACATATGGGTGACGTCGGCGCCGACAGAGCCCTCGTGCAGAGCATTTCCCCAGCTTTCAAAGAAAGCCTTTGGGAATTGCAGCGCGCATGCACGGTCCCCTTCCCGCCCAAGGGTGCCATCTTGCTCAGTCTTCTTTTTTCCGCGGAGCCCGACGGACGTAGTTCGTTTTTCGCCGAGGAAAAAGTTGATTTCCCTATTTTTTTGTACTTCTCCTTCGGTTCAACGCTGGATCCTTTTCCCGCCTGGGCTGGTACGCTGGTATCGAGCCCACTCTCCCTTTTTCAGTTTTTGTCCTTTGTGACTAGCGTTCGCGCCATTTTTTCTTTTTTCACTGGCAGCCCTGTCTTTTGACCTCGCAGGGGCCCTTTTTCCCCCGATGGCTACCAGCGGGTTTAAAAAGTGTGATCGGTGTAAGAAACTTATGTCTCTTACCGACACACATGACTGCTGCCTCCGCTGCCTCGGACCCGATCATGACCCGATGATATGTGGTCCGTGTGGCAAAATGTCCTTGAAGGCGTTGAGGAGTCGGCAGCACCAGAAGGATAGGATCTTCTCTGACTCCGCGTCCGGACGGGCCTGGACCTCAACAGAGGCCTCGACGTCTCGGGACTCCGGCCCCGAGCAGCGTCGGGGTTCCTCTGAGCGGGGGTATCCTTCGCGGGAACAGCACAGGAAGAAGAAACCCGTGAGTGTGGCGTCGGTGGACGCTCCTGGTTCCTCGAGAGCCAGGTCGCGTAGCCCCGATAGCCTTCCCGGGTCTTCGGAGTCGGAGAGGCCTGTCAAGCAATTTCGTCTCGAGATGGAGTCTCCTGGACACGTGAGTGCTGTAGTCCTCGTGGACTGTTCTCCAAGTGGGCCCGAGTCGGGGGCTGCTGGGTCTCCTGAGCTCGGACTCAGGTTGACGGCCTTGGAGAGCAGCCTCGTTGCCTTCATGTAACAGCACCGGGCATTGATCGCCGGTCTCACCGGTGCATCTGCCCCAACCACCGGGACATCGACGTCCAAGTCGACCCCGGAGGCCGAGCTGATCCTCGAGTCTATTCGTGCTCGAGTCGATCCTCAGCCTCCCGTTCGGGACCGAGGTCGTCGACGCCGGTACCCTCAGCATCGGGGCGGAGGGCATCGGTTGCCCGCCTGACCGGAGCCGCTCGACACCTCCTCTGAGGAGTCGGGCTGGGAGACGGAGGACGAAGAGTCACCTGACAACTATCGGACTCAGTGTGTCCCATCGGACCCGCCGGAGTCCGAACCTCGGAGACGATCCCCACCGGAGGATACCCGTTTCTTGGACTTCATGCGGGATATGGCCAAGGCCTTGGCCTTCCCTGCGGATCCCGAGGAGGAGCCTCGAGCCGAGGAGCTCGAGGCCCTCCAGTATGACTCTCCCCCGAAGGAGGCCTTTACTGTACCGGTTCCTCCGATGCTGGAGCGGCTGCTCTTCCGCATGTGGGAGACCCCGGCCTTGATGCCGGTGTTAAGCAAGCGGGTCGATTCCATCTATCGAGTCCGCAAGAGCCCCGGGTTCCAAAAGGCACAATTACCGCACCACTCCATGGTTGTGGAATCAGCCATGCATCGACTGAAAAGTCAGAAGATGCACTCCTCTGTGCCTCCCGGCCGGGAGGCCCAGAACCTGGATGCCCTCGTTAACAAGTGCTTCCAGGGCTCTATGCTTGCTTGCCGTGTCCAGACATACCAGCTCTACATGGGCATGTATCTCCGAGACCTGGCAAAGGAGATTGCCAGGTTCTCTGCTGGTCTCTCCGAGGAACCTTTGCAGATGTTCCAGGCCTTGTCCACCGGTATTCGAGAGTGCTCGAAGTTTATCTCTCGAGCAGCCTACGATGGCTTCGAGGCTTCGGCCCGAGTAGCCGGGGCCGGCATCGGTGCCCGCCAACAGGCTTGGCTACAGTCATCCGACCTCGAGCCATGGGTACAGGACAAGTTGGTCGATGTCCCCTGCCGAGGTGAAAACCTCTTTGGCAAGCCCATGGCTGAAAAGGCTGCAGAACTCGAGACCGAGACTCTGACCAGGACTAGGCTGTCCAGAAAAACCTCTGCCCCTTCTCAGAAAAAGAAGGGCTCGGGAAAAAAGACCTTTTACCCGAGGAAGTCATCTGCCTATAAACAATACCCTCATTCTCCAGGACCAAGCAGGAAGTCAGTCCTCACTTATGGGTGACGTTGGCGCCGACGGAGCCCTCGCAGAGCAATTTTCCCCAGCTTTCGAAGAAAGCCTTTGGGAATTGCAGCGCGCATGCGCGGTCCCCTTCCCGCCCAAGGATGCCATCTTGCTCAGTCTTCTTTTTTCCGCGGAGCCCTACAGACGTTGTTTGTGATCGCCGCTGAAAAAGTTGATTTCTTTAGTTTGTTTTTTTCTCGGTTCGATGCCGTGTCTCTTTCCCGCCCGGCCTGGATACTCCAATATCGAGTCCGTTCACATTTTTTCTTTTTTGTCCCTTGTAACGGGCGTTCCCGCCACTTTTTTCTTTTTCCCTGGCAGCACGGTCTTTCGACCTCGCAGGGGCCCTTTTTCCCCCGATGGCTGCCAGCGGTTTTAAAAAGTGTGATCGCTGTACCAGACTTATGTCTCTTACCGACACACATGACTGCTGCCTCCGTTGCCTCGGACCCAATCATGACTCGGTGGGTTGTGGTCCGTGCAACAAAATGTCCTCGAAGGCATTGAGGAGTCGGCAGTCACAAAAGGAACGTATCTTCTCTGACTCCGCATCCGGTCGGGCCCGGACCTCGTCAGAGGCTTCGACGTCTCGTGACTCCGGCCCCGAGCATCATCGGAGTTCCTCTGAACGGGGGTCTCCCGGCCGGGAACATCGTCGGAAGAGGAAACCCGCGATGGTGGCGTCGGAGGACGCTCCTGGTCCCTCGAGGGCAAGACCTTGCCCGCGGATCCGGAGGAGGAGCCCCGAGCCAAAGAGCTGGAGGCCCTCCAGTATGACTCTCCCCCGAAGGAGGCCTTTACTGTGCCGGTTCCTCCGATGCTGGAGCGCCTGCTCTTCCGCATGTGGGAGAGCCCGGCCTCGACGCCGGTGTTAAGCAAGCAGGTCGATTCCATGTATCGAGTCCGCAAGAGCCCCGGGTTCCAGAAGGCACAACTGCCACACCATTCCATGGTGGTGGAATCGGCCATGCATCGACTTAAGAGTCAGAAGATGCACTCCTCGGTGCCTCCGGGCAAGGAGGCCCGGAACCTGGATGCCCTCGGTAGGAAGTGCTTCCAGGGCTCTATGCTTGCTTGCCGAGTCCAGACATACCAGCTATATATGGGCATGTATCTTCGAGACCTGGCGAAGGAAATTGCCGGGTCCTCTGCTGGCCTCTCCGAGGAACCTTTGCAGAGGTTCCAGGCCTTGTCCACTGGTATTCGAGAGTGCTCGAAATGTATTTCTTGAGCAGCCTACGATGGCTTCGAAGCATCAGCTCGAGTAGCCGGAGCCGGCATCGGTGCTCGCCGTTAGGCTTGGCTTCAGTCATCCGACCTCGAGCCATGGGTGCAGGACAAGTTGGTCGATGTCCCCTGCAGAGGTGAAAACCTCTTTGGCAAACCCATGGCTGGTAAGGCGGCAGAACTCGAGTCCGAGACTCTCACCAGAACTCGCCTATCCAGAAAGACCTCTGCCCCTTCACAGAAGAGGAAGGGCTCGGGGAAAAAGTCCTTTTAACCCGAGGAAGGTGTCTGCCTATAAACAGCACCACCCACAATATCAAGCCTCAGCAGCTCCCCATCAGGGCCAGCAGGCTAAGGGGCAGGGCAACGGGTCCCGTAGGCAGAAGGCCCCCAAGCCCACTACACAGGCCCTTGCTCAGCCGGGTGGGGATTTTTGACTATGCTGGCATAGCCTCTCCCCATCCGCGACTTTCGCTCAGCACAGGGGGCCGGCTGACCCACTTCGCCCACAGGTGGTCAGCCATAACATCCGATTCCTGGGTGCTGCAGGTGGTTCAAAAGGGCTACCTCCTACATTTTCACCAGGTACCTCCTTCCTACTTTCCAGGTGAGCCTACAAGACCCCCTCTGCACAGGGACTTACTCCTTCAGGAGCTGCAAAGTCTGCTCCGGGAACAGGCTGTGGAGCCAGTACCCCAGCACTTGTGGGGTCACGGGTTTTATTCGAGGTACTTCCTGGTTCCGAAAAGGACAGGAGGCCTCAGACCCATTCTGGACTTGCGCAACCTCAACAAGTTCCTGCAGCGGAAAAAGTTCAAGATGCTTACCCTTGGAATCCTATTGCCCTACCTCCGGCCGAGAGATTGGCTATGCTCCTTGGATCTAAAGGATGCTTATACTCACATCCTTATTCATCCGGACCACCGGCAATATCTGAGATTTGTGGTGGCAGGGAATCATTATCAGTACCGCGTACTGCCCTTTGGCCTCTCCTCCGCTCCCAGGGTGTTCACGAAATGCCTGGCAGTGGTGGCAGCCTTCCTGAGGCTTCAAGGCCTCTTCGTCTTCCCCTACCTGGACGACAGGCTCATCCGGGCACAGTCTTCCCTAGAAGTCGCTCAGGCCACTCAACGCACAGCGGCTCTGCTTCAGCACTTGGGCTTCGTCATAAACTTTGAAAAGTCCACTTTGCTCCCCTCTCAGGATCTCGAATTCATAGGAGCACGGCTGGACACTCTGCAGGCTCGGGCCTTCTTGCCTCTGGAACGGGCCAACAGGCTCATGGCTCTGGCCGGCAGGTTCCGCAGCGCGTCACCGGCCTCTGCCAGACAATTCCTGCAACTGCTCGGTCACATGGCCTCCACGGTCCATGTCACCCCGAATGCCCGTCTGCACATGCGACCTGCTCAGTGGATCCTTCGCACTCAATGGCATCAGGCCACAGGGAGACTGTCGGACTTAATACAGATCTCCGACCGCCTGGTCTCCTCTCTGCAGTGGTGGCTTCACCTGCCCAGTCTGGTACTGGGCATGACTTTTCAGTCTCCTCCACCTTCTCAAGTGCTCACGACAGATGCCTCTCTCCTGGGATGGGGAGCGCATTGCCAAGGAACATGCACTCAAGGCCTTTGGACGCCTTGGGAGACTGCTCAGCAGATAAACTTCCTGGAGCTGCGGGCGATTCGCCTAGCTCTGCGGACCTTCTCTCACCTCACTTCTCGTCGGTCTGTTCTGGTGCAGACGGACAATCAGGTCGCCATGTTCTACGTGAACAAACAGGGGGGCACGGGCTCCCTCCTTCTATGTCGGGAGGCTCAGAGACTGTGCTCTTGGGCAGTCGACCACGACATCCTCCTCAAGGCTGTTTACCTGCCCGGGCAGGAAAATTGCCTAGCCAACAAACTGAGCCTGATTCTGCAGCCTCACGAATGGAGGTTGAACCCCGTAGTTGTCCAGCGGATCTTCCGCCGGTGGGGCCTCCCCACCGTGGATCTCTTTGCCAGTCCTCTAAACCAGCAACTTCCCAGGTTCTGCTCCCGGCACCCGCATCCTCTCAGAGTAGCGCCGGATGCTTTCCTCATCTCGTGGTCCACGGGCCTACTGTATGCCTTTCCTCCCACGCCACTTGTGTCCCGGGCGCTGTTCAAAGTTGTTCAGGACAGGGCCTCCGTGATCCTGGCAGCGCCCAGGTGGCCGAGACAACCCTGGTTCCCTCTACTCCTACAACTAGCGGTGGACACCCCTCTTCCTCTGGGGTTTCAGCCCGATCTACTGACACAGGATCAGGGTACTCTCCTCCACCCCAACCTCCGGGCCCTTCATCTGATGGCCTGGCTGCTGAAAGGGTAGTCCTAGCTCCGCTCTTACTTCCTCCGAAGGTGGAGGCTGTCATCCTGGCGTCTCGGCGACCTTCCACCCGGAAATCTTACGCCCTTAAATGGAGTCGCTTCTCGGTCTGGTGTTCTCAGCGCTCTGAGGACCCCTTTGCCTGCTTAGTATCGGTGGTACTGCAATATTTGCTTCACCTCTCCGATCTAGGCCTCAAATCCAACTCTGTCAGGGTCCACCTCAGTGCTCTCTCTGCACATCATTCGCCGGTGGAGGGCCAGCCTCTTTCCGCGCACCCCTTGGTGGGGCGTTTTCTCAAGGGCCTGCTTCTGCTTAAGCCCCCGCTGCGCCCTCCAGCTCCTGACTGGGATCTCAATGTGGTCTTGCAAAGGCTTACCTGTCCGCCTTTTGAACCCATTGCTACCTGCCCTCTGCGTTTCCTCTCCTGGAAAACCCTCTTCTTGGTAGCCCTTACCTCCGCTAGGCGCGTGAGTGAACTACAGGCTCTAGTGTCGGAGCCCCCTTACACTAGGTTCTACAAGAATAGGGTGGTCTTACGGACTCACCCTAAGTTTCTTCCAAAGGTGGTCTCCTCTTTTCACATCAATCAAGAGGTGGTTCTTCCGACCTTCTTTCCCAGGCCGCATACCAGCCGAGCTGAAACTGTCCTGCATACCCTGGACTGTAGAAGAGCCTTGTCCTTCTACCTTGACCGTACGCGAGAGCATCGAAAAGCTGTCCAGCTTTTCGTATCTTTTGACCCCAATCGGTTGGGGGTGCCCGTCTCTAAGCGTACTTTGTCCATCTGGGTAGCTGACTGTATCGCCTGGGCTTATGGGGCAGCCGGCCTCTCCTTAGAGAGTCGAGTCACGGCTCACCGTGTCAGGGCAAAGGCTGCGTCAGTGGCTCATCTCCGCTCTGTTCCGTTGGCTGACATCTGCCGGGCCGCTACTTGGTCTTCAAGCAGACCTTTGCGGCTCATTACTGCCTGGAGAGGGAGTCCCGCAGGGACAGTGCTTTCGGACAGGCAGTCCTCCACAATCTCTTTGAGGTCTAAGCAACTCCTACCCTCCGGCCCTGGTGTTGGGCTACCGGCCGGATTTGTATTCAGAGAAGATTCCTTCCTTCTGTACTGTTGAGCTTGAGGGAGCTCATTTTTCGGTTGAGGTCTCCGGTAGCCTTGAGCTCTGGAGTCCCATAAGTGAGGACTGACTTCCTGCTTGGTCCTGGAGAAAGAGTAGTTACTCACCTGTAACAGGTGTTCTCCAGGAGCAGCAGGAATCAGTCCTCACTACCCTCCCTCCTCCCCTTGGAGTTGCAGTCATTCTTATTATATGTTTTGCTAACTTTTTTTGCTGTCTCTTCGCTATGTCATCAGACTGAGCAAGATGGCATCCTTTGGCGGGAAGGGGACCGCGCATGCGCGCTGCAATTCCCAAAGGCTTTCTTCGAAAGCTGGGGAAAATTGCTCCGCGAGGGCTCCGTCAGCGCCGACTTCACCCATAAGTGAGGACTGATTCCTGCTTCTCCTGGAGAACACCTGTTACAGGTGAGTAACTACTCTTTATCAGGCCTCTGCAGCTCCCCAACAGGGTCAGCAGGCCAAGGGGCAGGGTCATGGGCCCCGTAGGCAGAAGGCCCCCAAGCCGCCAACACCGGCCCCTGCTCAGCAGGGTGGGGGTTTTTGACTCAGAAAGCATAGCCTCTTCTCCTCAGCTGGCTTCTATCAGCACAGGAGGCCGGCTGGCCCACTTTGCCCACAGGTGGTCAGCCGTCACATCAGATACCTGGGTGCTTCATACAGTCCAAAAGGGCTATCTTCTCCTTTTACACGAGGTACCTCCCTCCTATTTTCGAAGGGAGCCTCCAAGACTCCCTCTGCACAGGGACCTACTCCTTCAGGAGTTAGCAAGTCTACTAAAGGAACAGACTGTGGAACCGGTGCCCCACCACCTGAGAGGTCACGGCTTTTATTCCAGGTACTTCCTGGTACCAAAAAGAACAGGAGGCCTCAGACCCATCCTAGACTTGCGCAACCTCAACAAGTTCCTGGAGAGGGAAAAGTTCAAGATGCTTACCCTTGGAATCCTGCTGCCCTACCTCCAGCAGGGAGATTGGCTATGCTCCTTAGATCTAAAGGATGCTTATACTCACATCCTTATTCATCCAGACCACAGACAATATCTCAGATTTGTTGTGGGAGGAAACCACTATCAGTACAGAGTACTACCCTTTGGCCTGACCTCCGCCCCCAGGGTGTTCACCAAGTGCCTGGCAGTGGTGGCGGCCTACGTAAGGCTTCAAGGTCTTTTTGTGTTTCCATACCTGGACGACTGGCTCATAAGGGGCCAGTCTTCCCAGGAGGCCAGTCAAGCCACCCTTCACACTGTGGCTCTGCTTCAGCACTTGGGGTTTGTCATAAACTTCGCAAAGCCACTTTGCTCCCGTCCCAGAACTTAGAATTCATAGGAGCAAGGCTGGACACTCTTCAGGCGAAGACTTTTCTGCCAATGGACAGAGCCCACAGGCTGATGGATCCATCCAGGCAGTTTCACAGCAATTCCTTGGTCTCTGCCAGGCAATTCCTGAGACTTCTCGGCCATATGGCTTCCACGGTTCATGTAACCCCCAATGCCCGCCTGCACATGCGGCCTGCTCAGTGGAGCCTTTGAACTCAGTGGCATCAAGCCACAGGGAGCCTAGCGGACTCAGTAAGAATATCCGACCTGGGGAGTGAGTGGAAGGAGGTCAGCCCGACTGTGCTCTGCTGTGGTGTGGACTCTCCGGGTTCCTGTAGGGCCGGCGCTCACGCGGTGCCTGCCCCGACGTCATCTACGGGGCATAAGAGAGGAAGTGGTTCCTGTCTCTGTCGGGAGTGAGTGGAAGGAGGTCAGCCCGACTGTGCTGTGCTGTGGTGTGGACTCTCCGGGTTCCTGTAGGGCCGGCGCTCACGCGGTGCCTGCCCCGACGTCATCTACGGGGCATAAGACCATCTCCGCTCCGCGGTCACGTGGTAGCGGTCGCGCTTTGAAGGGGCGCGTTTAAAGGGGCATATCCTGCTCCTTATGCGCTCCTTTGGCGCTTCTGGCGTTCTGGCGGTGGCTATTTTGGCATGGGCAGGCGTAGGAAGCGCTCCCTCAACGGGCGTACTGTTAATCCTCCTAAGATAGTAAAAACTGTTGGTCCTATGGATAAACACGTTGTGTTATTGAAGGATGAGGAGGCTGCTTCCGGGTCTGTCGCCGAGTGTATTTCTCCTCCAGATGACGCCTTTCGGGGTTTATCAAGCTCTGCCCTGCTTACAGAACTGGATACTATCGACCCAGTGACCTCCTCACCAATGATGGAAGACCTTGCGCTAATTGGGGATGTTGCATCCCCTTTAGCTTCATTGGAAGGTACTAATGTGCCTCTGGTAGTGCCTCTGCCACAGGCAATTCAGTTACCGGGAGACTGTGTGGATATACGCTCTGAAGCAGCTCATGTTAACATGGACTCTCAAAATGTATCTTTGGTAGATGTTTTATCTGTTTTATCACGTATTGAGTCTTCTATTTCCTCTTTAGCTACGGTTGCCTCTCAATTTTCAGAGTTTTCTAAAGGATCAGTTGCGAAAATGGCTCAACATGATTCACAAATTGTTGCCCTAGATGCTAAATATCATAAATTGGAAAAGCAGTATGATTCCTTACAGAAATCGTCCTTATCTTTTATGAAAGATAGTATTACTTTGCATATGCAACAGGAATTACTGGAGAACTCGCTCCGGGCCACTAATATTCGTTGTTTAAATTTTCCCTGCACTAGGTTGATATCCCCTCAGATTTTATTTGATAAATATCTAACTGAAGTCTTGGGATATGATAACAATTTAAAACCGCTTATTAATAAGCTTTATTATTTGCCTGGGGCTAGAGCTCCTCCTGCTGCTGATCCTCTTGCTGTGGTTTCCAAGGTTCAGGCTGATTCTATGGATTTATCTGCATTCATAGAGTCATCTCAGGATTTGATCTCTTCTCGTGCCACACTTCTTGTATCTTTTACCACAGAAGCAGATAAGAATTCTGTGATGAGATTATTTTTTGCTAATAAGAATGCCTTTTTTTGTGGGGCAAAAATAACTATTTTTCCTGATGTTTCTAGACAAACACAGTTGAGGCGTAGGGCTTTTTTAACTTTAAAGCCCCGGGTCTTAGCTTTGGGTGCATCATTTTTTCTCAAATTTCCCTGCAAATGCGTGGTGGTTTTAGAGGGAACCAAATATGTTTTTTCTGAAACGTCGTCTTTAGAGGCATTTATTATACATCAGGCTCCTTCGAAGCTGTAATTTTTTCTTTTTCTCCTTTTTTTTTTTTCTGAGTTTTCTGTAATGCAAAGTAATTAGAGCTTATGAGTTTTTTGGGCTGTATTTCCTTTATTTTCTTGTAAGTTGTGTATTTTCTTATATGTTTTCTTATTGATTCACTTGTACTCCCCCTTAATGTGGACTAGGTTGATTGCTGTTATATTCTTTTTTAAATATTGTTATTTGTTCCCTTGATAACTTGAATAAAAAATATAATTGAAAAAAAAAAAAAAAAAAAAGAATATCCGACCTGCTCGTCTCCTCTCTGCAATGGTGGCTTCATCTTCCGAATCTGGTACTCGGAGTGTTTTTTCAATCCCCTCCGCATTCTCAAGTGCTGACGACAGATGCTTCTCTTCTAGGTTGGGGAGCACATTGCCAAGGGACATGTACTCAGGGTCTCTGGACCCCTTGGGAGACTGCTCAACAGATAAACTTCCTGGAGCTACGGGCGATACGCCTAGCTCTGAGAGCCTTCTCCCACCTCACCTCTCACCAGTCTGTACTAGTCCAGACGGACAATCAAGTTGCCATGTTCTACCTGAACAAACAAGGAGGCACAGGCTCCTTCCTTCTATGTCAGGAGGCACAACGGCTGTGCTCTTGGGCCGTCAATCACGGAATCCTCCTCAAGGCTGTCTACCTCCCAGGTCAAGAAAATTACCTGGCGGACAGACTGAGCAGGATCCTGCAACCACACGAATGGAGATTGAACCCCTTGGTGGTTCAGCAGATCTTTCTCAGGTGGGGCCTCCCTACCATGGATCTTTTCGCCAGTCCTCTGAACTGGCAACTCCCGAGATTCTGCTCCAGACAACCGCATCCTCTCAGAGTAGCAGCGGATGCGTTTCTGATCTCGTGGTCCACCCACGCCACTAGTGTCCAGAACACTGTTCAAAGTCCTCAAGGACGTGGCCTCAGTGATCCTGATATTCCCCAGGTGGCTGAGGCAACCATGGTTCCCGCTCCTGCTGCAACTGGCGGTGGACACCCCTCTTCCTTTGGGGTTTCAGCACGATCTCCTGTCTCAGGATCAGGGGATTCTCTTTCACCCCAACCTCCAGTCCCTTCATCTGATGGCCTGGCTGCTGAAAGGGTAGTCCTGGCTCCCCTACTACTGCCTCGAGAGGTGGAAGACGTAGTCTTAGCCTCTAGACGGCAATCCACCAGGAAATCCTACGCTCTTAAGTGGCGTAGATTCTCCGCATGGTGTGCTCAGCACAGCGAGAATCCCTTCTCGTGCTTGGTAGCGGTAGTATTGCAGTATTTGCTTTACCTCTCCAATCTAGGCCTTAAGTCCAACTTTGTCAGGGTTCACCTCAGTGCTCTCTCAGCGCACCACTCGCCGGTGGACGGAAGGCCTCTTTCCAACCACCCTTTGGTGGCTCGTTTTCTCAGAAGCTTCTTTCTGCTTAAGCCTCCTTTGCGTCCACCAGCCCCTGAGTGGGATCTGAATGTGGACTTACAGCGGATTACTTGTCCGCCATTTGAACCTATGGCTACCTGCCCTCTCCGTTTTCTCTCCTGGAAAACCTTGTTTTTGGTAGCTCTTACATCTGCTATGCGCGTAAGTGAACTTCAGGCACTAGTGTCTGATCCCCCTTACACTAGGTTCTACAGGAATAAGGTAGTCTTACGGACTCACCCTAAGTTTCTTCCTAAGGTTGTCTCCCCTTTTCACCTCAATCAGGAGGTGGTTCTTCCGACCTTCTTTCCCAGGCCGCATGCCAACCGGGCTGAGATGGTCCTGCATACCCTGGACTGTAGGAGGACGTTGTTCTTCTACCTTGACTGTACGCGGGAGCATCAGAGGGCTGTTCAGCTCTTCGTTTCTTTTGACCCCAATAAGTTGGGGCTCCCTGTCTCCAAGCGTACTTTGTCCATATGGGTCGCTGACTGTATCGCCTGGGCTTATGGGGAAGCCGGCCTCTCGTTGGAGGGTCGAGTCACAGCTCATCGTGTCGGGGCGAAGGCTGCGTCAGTGGCTCATCTCCGCTCTGTTCCGTTGGCAGACATCTGCCGGGCCGCTACTCGGTCTTCAAGCCAGACTTTTGCGGCCCATTACTGCCTTGAGAGGGAGTCCTGCAGGGACAGTGCTTTCGGACAGGCAGTACGTCATAATCTCTTTGGGGTTTAGGCAACTCCTACTCTCCGGCCCTGGTGTTGGGCTACCGGTCGGGGGCGTTCTCAGAGAAGATTCCTTCCTTACGTGCTGACGAGCTAGAGGGAGCTCATTTTTTCGGTTTGAGGTCTCCGGTAGCCTTAAGCTGGGGAGTCCCATATGTGAGGACTGACTTCCTGCTTGGTCCTGGAGAAAGAGTAGTTACTCACCTGTAACAGGTGTTCTACAGGAGCAGCAGGAATCAGTCCTCACAACCCTCCCTCCTCCCCTTGGAGTTGCAGTCATATGATTTATTTTGCTAATTTTTTGCTGTCTTTTAGCTATGTCATCAGACTTTGAAAGCTGGGGAAATGCTGCGCTCGAGGGCTCTGTCGGCGCCGACGTCACCCATATGTGAGGACTGATTCCTGCTGCTTCTGGAGAACACCTGTTACAGGTGAGTAACTACTCTTTCCCACCTGCACATGTGGACGACCCAGTGGTGTCTCAGCTCCCAATGGAGTCAATCCCTCCGACACCACAGGGACCCCGTCAGGATTCTTCCCGACCTTCATTTGTCCCTGATTGGTGGCAAAGCCCCTGCAACCTCCTGCGGGGATCGCACTTCCAGGCCCCACAGCACAAGGCTTTACTGACCACGGATGCTTCCCTGTTAGGGTGGGGAGCCCATTGCGGGCCTCTCTGCACACAAGGGCAGTGGTTGCCTGTGGAGGCTCAGCAGCAGATAAACCTGCTCGAGCTGCAGGCCATTCAGTGGGCCCCGAGGGCCTTCGAGAATGTCCTCAGCGGGAAGTCTGTTCTGGTGCATACCGACAATCGGGTAGGGATGTTCTACATCAACAAAGAAGGCGGCACGGGGTTGCACTCCCTCTGCAGGGAAGCAGTCCTGGCGGAGGATGTCCCTCAAGGTGACGTACCTCCCGGGTCAGGAGAATGGCCTGGCGGACAGGCTCAGCAGAATCCTTAGCCCCCACGAGTGGCGCCTGGATCCCAGAGTGGCAGGCTGGCTGTTTCTAGACTGGGGCACTCCAGTGATAGACCTCTTAATCAGCCCCCAGAACACAACTCCCTCGCTTCTGCGGCCCGGTGCCACACCCGGGCAGGGAGTGCCCCAATGTATTTCTCCTGGACTGGTCCTCCAGTCTCCTATATGCATTCCCTCCTTTCCCCCTCATTGCAAGGACTCTGTTCAGTGCTCAACGGGATGGGGTATCGCTGATTCTCGTGGCCCCCTCTTGGCCTCGGCAGCCTGGGTTCCCACTCCTGCTCTTGTTGGAGCCTCTGATTCCCCTGGGCTCTACCAGGGACTTGCTAATGCAGGAGGAGGGTCGGATACTGCATCCTAACCTTCCCTCCCGATCCCTCATGGTGGCTGAACGGGTCTCTCTAGCCTCTTTGAGCCTTCAGGAGGAGGCCGAGGAAATTTTCCTTACCTCGAGAAAGGACTCCACTAGGCGGTCTTACATGTTTAAGTGGAAACGCTTCTCCATCTGATGCTCGGAGCTCCAGATCAACACCTTCTCATGCCCGGTTCGGTGGGTTCTCCAGTACCTTCTCTACCTCTTGAGGGAAGTGCTGACGTTGAACTCTGTTAGGGTTCATTTGAGCGCCATATCGGCTAATCATCTCCCTATCGAGGGAAAGCCTCTCTCGGTGCAACCACCTAGTCTCCCACTTTACATGGGTCCTTCTGTTCTCCAGTACCAAGCAGGAAGTCAGTCCTCACATATGTGTGACGTCGGCACCGACGGAGCCCCCGTGCGGAGTATTTCCCCAGCTTTCAAAGAAAGCCTTTGGGAATGCAGCGCGCATGCGCGGTCTCCTTCCTGCCCAAGGGTGCCATCTTGCTCTGTCATCTTTTTTCCGCGGACCAGGGACCTCCTCCAACGCCGCCCTCACGAGCCGCTTCTTCCTCTTTCGTTCCCGATCGGGGGACCCCCTGTCTGAGGAACCCCGGCAATGATCGGGGTCAGACTCCAGAGACGTCGAGGCCTCAGACGAGGTCCGGGCCCGGCCAGAGGCCGAATCTGAGAAAAGCCTTTCCTTCTGATGCTGTCGACTTCGCAGTGCCTTGGTGGACATTTTGCCACACGGGCCACAGATCTTAGGATCATGATCCGGGCCGAGGCACCGAAGGCAGCAGTCGTGTGTGTCGGTGAGAGACATCAGTTTCTTACACCGATCACACTTTTTGAAACCACTGGAAGACATCGGGGAAAAAAGGGCCCCCGCGAGGTCAAAAGACCGGCCCTTCCAGGGAAAAAGAAAAAAGGGGCGCAAACACCAGCCACTAAGGGCAAAAACCGAAAAATAGAAGACGGGCTCGATACCGGTGTATTTGCAACAAAGTATTAGCTGAATTGCCTTAAACAATAAATAGACTCTTAAAGGTACTTATTACAGAGTGTGAATTCTCCTCTAAGATACAACTACACTCCAAATGTATCAACTATCAAAAAATAGGCAGATGATAACTACTATATCACTCTCGCGGGTAATATCAACAACGTACTACACACTTAGTATATCTCACGAGGTCTCAGACTAGAGGGTAGAAAACGGGGCCTGAATCCGACCCTCATCAACTCCCAATTCGCATCAACGACCTCTCTTTAGATGACTAAACAGAAGTGTAGTTTCAATTTCATTTTCATTTTCATATAAACAACTCCAGCTAAAGATCGGATATCATTATAGAAAAAAATTTTTTTTAGAAATTCTCATAGACAAAATCTTTCGTAGTAAAGCTGAATGCTTATCGTGTGTACTGTTGTTAACTATTCACTGATACGCGGTTTTTAACATGTCCATTTAAAAATCTCTTCTCCACTTTAAAATTTCCCAACGCTGTTCAATGGCATTGCCTACGCGTTTCTCCACACGGTTCTTCAGGGGCCAATCATCAACACAATTCTGCTTTTACCTAAAAAAACCCAAATAAAAACACTACTCTTAATCTATCATCCACCACACCATTTTCTTCAAAACCTTCATCAAGTGTCATATCAATATATCTACTGCTCTAAAAACTTACTGTTCTGCTGCCCATGTTCAACCTCAATCTTGTTCTCTTCATCAGACAAGTTAACCAGCTATCCGGAAGAACGCCGCGCATGCGAAATGACCCCCCCAGCTGGAATTTAAACCCTAGGGTTCTTAAGGGATAGTCATCAAATTACTGTATTGTAAAGAGCCGTCTTTTGTTTCCAAAAAAGTTGGGAGTTGATGAGGGTCGGATTCAGGCCCCGTTTTCTACCTTCTAGTCTGAGACCTCGTGAGATATACGAAGTGTGTAGTACATTGTTGATATTACCCGCGAGAGTGATATAGTAGTTATCATCTGCCTATTTTTTGATAGTTGATACATTTGGAGTGTAGTTGTATCTTAAACAATAAATAGGCTTATAATAAAAGATGCTGACATTGCAAAATGTAAGAATACATATGCATGACAGTACAAACCAATCAGAAACGACTACGCACAAAAAGCAATTTAAACAGGCATAGTCCAAACAGGACTTAGGAAATAAATAAAAAATAAAAAATTATAAAAGAAACAGAATACATGTGCATAAAAAATGACACCGTACCGTGCTGAAGTCTCTGTAGCTCGGACGTGCAATACGCTTTTGGAGCTGTGCCTTTGGCGGTTTTTATAGTGCAGAAGTGTTACTATCCTTTGCATTAGTGGCTTCAATCACATTTTTATGTGCATTGTGAAGTCCTTTGCCACCACACACCGGTCAGTGTGCCCTGACAACCCCTGAAGAAGTACAACACGAAACACGGTCCTGTGTTGGGTTTTGGCCACCTATTGATTGTATAATAAAGGTGTTGTGTGTGAACCTGCCACTCTTTTGTCTTTTGGTTCTGTTTCTGCTCAGTGTGGCTGCTGCTGTTTTTTTTGTTGGCTCTGTGTGTTGAACAGCATGTTCTCACCGTGGAAAGACATTCTCAGCTTTGGAGATGACGCCCTGGATAAATTTATTAACCAAGATTCCACCATGGATCTTAGTGAAGATGAAGATGACAACATTTATATTAAATGGAATGATACAGTGAGATTAACCAAGCAAATGGTGAAAGAGGAATTACACTCTTATCTCCTGGAATGCTGCCGATCGAAGATTATTCCCCACGGCCTTAGGGTGAACAAGGCTCCTGGACTATACCAGAATGAACAAGGTTTTGTGTCTTGCTGGAATGCAATTTTAAACAAGTGCTCACTTGATCTAATGATTTTGCTCATATCAACACCACATAAAAAATCAGAATTACATAAGGTAGAATTGGATGAGAAATTGAAGGATCTTAAGAAATGTGATAAGGATTTTGATAAAACACATATAGAATACAATAGTAATATGACACAGTATAGGAAAGAAGTTAAGGACAAAAAAAATGAGAAGTTTATAAGGGATGAAGTGGACTATAGAGTGGGTTATGTTTACCACTGGTCCAAGAAAATGGATAATGACAGACTGTGGGTCAAGAGAAGGTCTGCCGCCTTGACCGACGTGAAAGTAATTCAGGAGAACCAGTATCTAACCCTTCAAACATTGAACAAAAAAAGAAGAGAAGCAGGAGTGAGTCCATTGAACATAATGAAGGCTCGGCCCCAATTTTTCCAATACAAAAGGATAATATAGACCCTCCTAAACAACAGGGCAATAAAAAGAAGAATGTTTTGAATATGGACAGTCTTTGGAAGGGTGGAGGGCGGAGTTCCTTCAGGTCTCGCCCCTTCCACCCTCCCTTTTTAGACAAACCACGGAATCAAAGAACAGAGAACGATCAGGCCCAATACGAAAATTTCCCACAAAGGGGACGGGGTCGGGGCCGGGGACGAGGGAGGGGTGGGTGGGGGAGGGACGGCTCGTACGAGAGGAGACATTGAATTCAAGTAATGTAATTAATATTTCAAATCATGTTCTTACGTCTGATGAGATCTCAGTTCTTGGCAAAGGACTTTCTTTCGTGCCTATTCACAGTTTTGATCCATTTGAGACGGAGATTGATTTGTATAAGTTTTTCCGTAGGATTCGTGTACATTTTTTTTAAAGATCATGTGACTCCTTCAGACACCATATCCATTGTCAGTAAAGCTTCCACATGGATCCCTCCCCCTCAAACGGACCCTCTTATAGAATCATTTGAGAAACTTGTTTTAAAACAGGTGCACGATATGAAGTATGATTCCCGTTTACCCTTTCATAATTTGACCTATGGAGAGAAAACCGCCATCAAATCTTTACAAACCAACTCTAATATTATTATCAAACCTGCAGACAAGGGTGGCGCAGTTGTTGTTTTAGATAAGGGTAAATACATTGAGGAGGTCACTAGACAGTTGCATGACAAAGAATTTTATCTAAGACTAGACGAAGATCCCACTAATGCTCTTAAGAGTAATATTGACAATCTGGTTTTTATTGCCTATGAAACAGGCCATTTAACAAAGAAGGAAAAGGATTTCCTTATAGTTAAAAATCCTGTCATGCCTACTATCTATGTGATACCGAAAATTCATAAATCCTTAGATAACCCACCTGGGAGACCTATTGTGTCGGCCATAGGATCCTTATCAGAACCGGTATCTCAATTTCTTGATGTTGTTCTCAGACTCTTTGTACTTCAGATGTGGTCTTATGTCCGGGACTCGGCTCATGTGATTGAGATTCTGTCATCATTCAAAGATTTACACGCCGATATCATTATGGTTACTTTGGTCGTCGAGTCTCTTTATACCAATGTATCACAGCAGGAGGCTTTACGTATTGTCGAACAGTGTTTCTTGGTTAGACAAACCCATAAGCGTATTTCCACTGCCTTTTTATTTGCACTTGCAGAAATCGCTCTTTGCAAGGATTTTTTCTGTTTTAGAGATCTATTTTATCAACAGATCAAGGGTGTGGCGATGGGTTCTTCATTCGCACCGGATATTGCAAATCTGTACATGCATAGGTTTGAGGAAAGTATTTTGAAAGATCATTCTTATAAAGAGAATATCCGCTTATGGATACGCTATATTGATGATATATTGATAATATGGGATGGTTCAATAGAACTATTATCAGAGTTCAATACATGGATTAATGGTTTGGATGTCAATCTACGTTTCCAAATTACTTATGACAAGACACAGATTTCTTATTTGGATTTGCTCATAAAAAAAGTAGGGCCAGAATTCAGTACCACCTTGTACAGAAAACCAACAGATCGAAATACTTTATTACATCACTCGAGTTTCCACAATCCCTCCTTTAAAAATAATTTACCTGTGGGTCAATTTCTTCAGGCCAGAAGGATTTGCACCTCAGATGAAGAATTTGAGACCCAAGCCACTATCCTTAAGAAAAGATTTCATGCACGCCAATATCCATCTAGTGCCATTAATAAAGCTTACAATAGGGCGCGTGATTCCTCACGAGCCGATTTGCTGAAGCCACAGGGCAAGAAGAATATTCAGAACAAGATGGTTTGTCCACTAAAATATTCTTTGGAATCTCAGAGAATTATAGGCATCTTAAGGAAAGAATGGCACCTGATTCAGGCCATCCCAGGGTTTGAAGAGATAGGATTGATGATTGCACATAAGAGGAGCGTCAATCTTCGTGATCTTTTGGTCACGTCAGCCTTTACAGAAAAGAAACCTCTTTCTGTTCACAAGGGTCAGTATCAGTGTGGACATTGTTCGATATGTACACACGCGCTGCCGGTTCGAAAGTTTTTCACACATCCCACTATGAATAAAAGGTTTTATATTCACGATTTCTCTAATTGTGAGACTGCAAATGTCATTTACATTATTATGTGTCCGTGTAAGAAGTTATACATTGGTAAAACTATGCGTAGTATACATGTTAGAATAGTGGAGCACAAAAGTTGCATTAGGAGAAGATTGGAAGATAAACCATTAGTCCAACATTGGCTGGATAATGATCATAAAATATCGGATTTACGGTTTTTTGTAATTAAAAAAGTGATACCCAATTGGAGAGGTGGAGACAATGACAAGACAATGTTACGACTGGAACAGAAGTATATTTTTTTGATGGATACTTTGTCTCCGAATGGATTAAATTTAGAGAGGGACCTGTCTGCCTTTCTGTAAGGTTCTGTGGGGCCCTGTCTCCCACAACACATGTTTTCTAGATATCACCAATTACCAATTAGCAACAAATCACTCAGACTGCAAATTGCTCGAATACAATGCTTTTTATTCGGGTACCAGAACAAACAAACAGCAACTGCTTTGAGCAAAAGTCTTTGTCTGAGAAAGGTGTTGGACAGTCCACTTCCCTCACCGGAATTGGGGAGCAGACTGCTCACTGAGTTATGGAGCCATCCCCTTATATAGATATTCTCCGTCACAAAAACTTCTAGAAGTCTGATGTCATTCTGTAAAAGTCAGAGTTACTTGCAAAGAAAGAAAACTTTGCTAGAACTCCTTCTCTGAGGCCCCCTCCCATGAATAATGCCAATTATGCCTTAGGGCTACCCTCCCTTGCAGATGGTGCTCTCAAGGACTTTGCTTAATTGTGCTTCTTATCTGTGCTGTAGAGCAAATCTTTCCTGCATTCCTTGGCCTGTTTTATGGTCTTCTCATATCCTGGTGCTAAATGACATTTTCCTTTTTCTTCTTCAAGGCCGAAAGTATGTGTTCTGCTAATTAATTCACTGAGCAGGCCTGTATTTCTCTCTGAGCCTGACTCCACATACTTCTACTCAAAGCAAGGCCTCCAGACTACAGCAGGCCGCAAGGCTGTATTGTAGCATATACTTTCTTAGCCCACAGGACATTTTTCTTTCTTCATCGTGCAAACTGCAGGCAGGCCATGATTACAGTCACAGATAGCAGCTGAAGGAGCAGAACTATCCCTAAGCCAAAAATATCCCAACATTCTCCAATTTTTTTCTTTTTTCTTTGCGCTGAGGTGAGGGGGCAAAGGCAGGAAACCCAAATTTAGGGACTATGAACAAGAACCATTTGTGACAGGAAAGGATCATCTAAGAGGCGGCAGCTCACACTGGTCCCTAGATAGAATATACAGGGTTTTTAGCAGAAGACTAAATCAATGTACATCCAAATGCAATCAGGAGAGGAAGTGCACAACACATAATAAGAATACAAGCAATAAACATCAGCATGAAATTAGAATTCCCCGTAACCCACCCAAAAAGGAGAAAAAATCATAATGACTGCGGTACAAGGGGGGTTTGGCCCACAGTGTGACCAGAGCAGGGAAGCGACAATACATTGTGAGCAGGGAGCGGTCCCAATCATAAAAAAAAAAAAAAAAAAAGAGCATAGCAGGGCACAAGAATAAAGAAAACATCATACTTTTCTGACTAGAAAGGACAAAATCCAAACAGCACAAAAGAATAATAACAATGGAGAACACAAGGGAATCAAAAAGTTCAGTAGAATGTCCTGATAAGAGTTCAGTTCAAGGCAGGTGTTTGATTGAGAACTTCTTTGGAGATGTGGGTTGTATTGTGAACACGCAGAAGTAAAACTAATTGTCTATCAGGATGAAGGAACTCAATAAGTAGTACAACCATGATGGAGACAGCAAGGAGGAAATAAATGGTGCCCCAAGGAGCAGGTTTGGCAGCAAACATCTTGGTCAACAACAGTTCATACACGAAGGAAGTAGATAGAGCAGAGGTGACAATTGGAAAAACTTTCAAATGACTGACATGAGTCCGAGTGTCGGTATCATTCAAGCAGGCAGCAGAATGGGGAAGCAGGAGTCCTGAAAAAGTAGAGCAGTCCCAGGATGCACAAACACAGTTTCTTGCTATAAACAGTAGTCCCTATGAAAACAAGTTGACAATAATAAGCTGGGTACAAGCTATGTAGTCAGCACACAATCAGCAAACTCCTGGAACAGGATCCGAAGCCCTGCAAAGTAAATCAGAGAGGCTCTGGTCTAACCTCTCTAGTGTAATTAGCCCTATCAAATAGACAATGTGGGAATCACTTATTCAAAACAGCCTTAAAGAGGTAAGCCTTAAGCATGGCTTAGAACAAAAACAGAAATAGAGGCTGTTGCACTAGCTTCCAGGCATGAAAACAAAATGTATGGAGTTGGAAGGAAGAAAAACAAGAGATAAAAAATGCCTAACATCAAAGATAAGGATTAAGTACAACAGTAGTGAAACCCTGATATTCAACAATACATGATTACATTAAAATATAATACAGCAGACACTTGCCACATCCCAGAGAGAGAGCAGAAGAAGAGAACACACAATACTGTTTATACTATTCTACATAAATTGCAAACAAGCTTGAACCAGTTCAAAAAGTCATACAACAGTCTACATATGCTGTTTCAGTAGGGGTCGCTGTTGTCCACAGGCACAGCCAACAGCACTGAAGAGCCAGTTCAATTTCTTGTACTGCATCAGATCTGAAGTAACCTCCCATCAGACTGTCCTTCACTCGCTCCACCACTCCAGCTGCCCGAAGTCTACAAGCACACAAACAAAAGAATGTTGTACTCCCCCCTCCCCTTTCGTCTTGGAGTACTATCAATCCCACGTAACTCAACCAGGCAGCATCTTTATTTGGCAGGGCTGCTAAGAACATTAGACAATTATTAAAACTTTGTATCTTTTCTTTTAATATACCACTTCACCCCTCACAACATGTTTTCCCCTTTTTCTTTTTGTATTTAGTATTTTTTTTTTATTTTTAGGCAGAAAATACAAATTTAGATTCTTATAATAGTATGAGGAATTGGTGTAATAGTAAAATGGAGATATGTGCTCATTCTAAATCAAAACAAAGAATACTTTTTTTTTTTTCTAGACACTGACACATAAAATTCAAATACAGAAAAACAGGTGAATTTACTAAACTGGCCTGTTCACCAGCCCCCAGCACAGAGCTCAACAATGCAAAGTAATTAATTTGAATCTTACAGTTCGGGAAACATGCATTCAAATGACATTTTTCTCACTTAAATTAAAACCTTACCAGTGACTGGTGTTAAGCTGATTTGAAACCAAAGAAGTTATTTTTATTATCATTATTTGTTAAGACAAACTACTCAGCGCTTGGAAGCCAGCCTTGGAGTTATCTTAGGCAAATAATCCTAACTTTCAAAGCAGCCGTAAATTACCATGCAGCTGACGGAAAAACAGAGCAGGGTTAAAATAAAACAAAATGTTGTTTGAGAATATTAAATCCTAAATAAGCATAGTTGCAGCTCTGTCTTGTTACTGTAATTTATGAACAATAATTATGTCCTCCATGAGGTGCACAATATATCCCCTCTTTAGTTAAAAAATTTTTTTTTTCAATAGCACACGCAGTGAGAACCAAATATATATCAAAGATAAAATCCAAACATGATTACTGTCTTAGTCACTCAGGAATTAAATTATTCTCAGGTTGCAATCTGGTAACAATCAATTCAGAATGCCACATTGTCCTTCAAGATTCTTAACCTCTACTTTGAAGGTTAAAGTTCAAAACAAAAGCAGTTCCCTTAATTTTCCATAGTCCTGGTCTGATTTTCTCAGATTTAGTAAAGAACTTCTAGGCAGGTCAATTCCAGGGACCAGAAAAACCAATTAAGAAAACATAAATTGTGCGAGTGTTATGCAGAGCTAAACCAGGCACTTTCAGAAGGGGAAACGGCAGTACTGGTAGATACTGCTTTTAAAAAAAAAAACAAAGGAACTTTTGAATCACTGCAGTTATCACAGCTGTTAATGGTCTTCTATTTCTAATAATTTTAAAATACAAATCTGGTAATATTGTTTTTAATTACATAATTCACTTGTTTGAATGTAGTTGTATCATTTACTTTCTTCCAAAACTTACTGGACTTAACATGGCAAGCAATTCAATTTGGTTTTGTTTCGTTTTTCTCCAGTGAGGTTACTAGCTTCTATCCTTCCTATAAAACACTGAATGTTTTCTTGACCTTTGTCACGGCACACACAAACGACACTGTTTAGCTAAAGACATCAAAGCATGGAAGATCTTCCCATTCATTCATACTGCATTGCATTGCAATCAGTTAAAAAGATACTTAGAAAGCTAATTACAGAGGAATTATACTTCACCGAAAAAAAAGTTCTGTACTTCATCTCCTGTAGAGGCAGTTATTCATTCAACACAGCTAGTCACTGGCCAGGTGACCCGCAATGTTCAAGGAACAAACCTTGAAGTTCAGAACTCCATAATTACAATTGATGTGTACAGTGTTATGTAACTAGACTAGTTCTTTTCAATTGATCTAATTGTTGCCGTCTCTGGTCTGTGAGCATCCCAGATAAGGAGTTTTCCTCTCTTTTTTTTATTTATAACAATCTGTTAGTCTCCTGCACTGTCCCTCTTCCTATATTTTTTTTGTAGACCTGATGTTTTCACTGTTTGGGGACACTTTAATTACAGGCAAGATCCTGTTAATAACTTCACTTTTTACCGATATATATAAAAATCGAACCTCTTTATCTGCAGAGGAGTTGGTAAATTCGCTGGTAATTTCGCCGTTTCGCAGGAATAAACCTGCCAGCAACTCCTTAAGTCACAGAGGAGCTGGTAACTTCGTGGTTTTACATAAATAACCTCCTTATCTGCAGAGGAAACGAAGTTACAAAATCCAGGACTCAAACACACACACACACAGTTCTTACGCTTCGTCCAAAACCAGCCGTTCCCCTCGCGGAGATACGGAACCGTGGATAAGGACACACAGGCACTTCGCTCCAATTTCTTGGGGCGTACAGTCTCACATATAAACCAAGCAATCCTGGGACTTTAAAGATCTAAAGTCTGGGCAACAAAAAAAAACTTACTTTCCCTAATATTTACAGAACACCCTAATCAGTTACATAGCAGCACAATAGCAGAACAGTGATCACATAAAAGCATAAAGTCACTACTCACGCACCGGCAAGTCTTCTGTCATTGATGGGGTAGACAGGAAACAAATACTCAAAAGCAGAGTCTTCCTAGGGGATCCAGATGTCACTGCGTCACACAGGGACCGCATGCACTTCTCCTGAACTGGCAGGAGGGAATCACGTCTTCTAGGCCAGCAGAAGGAAACCTCTTCCCCTGTTCTATTTTTTGTTTTGTTTTGTTTTTTGTTTATGTTAAGAACAGGAGGTAGCCTCTTCTCCTAATGAGAAGGAATTCACATCCCCTGTTGTTGCCTTTTAAAACAGGAGGGAGCCTTTCGGACAAACACACAGCCAAAAGCGTAGTCCGAAGAATCCTTGGGCAATTTAGAAAAAGGTTAGGAGTGACTACACTCAATTTAGAAGTGAGATGCGGCACCCAGAGTTGCGGCACCAATTGTGGGGCCCTGTCTCCCACAACACATGTTTTCTAGATATCACCAATTACCAATTAGCAACAAATCACTCAGACTGCAAATTGCTCGAATACAATGCTTTTTATTTGGGTACCAGAACAAACAAACAGCAACTGCTTTGAGCAAAAGTCTTTGTCTGAGAAAGGTGTTGGACAGTCCACTTCCCTCACCGGAATTGGGGAGCAGACTGCCCACTGAGTTATGGAGCCATCCCCTTATATAGATATTCTCCGTCACAAAAACTTCTAGAAGTCTGATGTCATTCTGTAAAAGTCAGAGTTACTTGCAAAGGAAAAAAACTTTGCTAGAACTACTTCTCTGAGGCCCCCTCCCATGAATAATGCCAATTATGCCTTAGGGCTACCCTCCCTTGCAGATGGTGCTCTCAAGGACTTTGCTTAATTGTGCTTCTTATCTGTGCTGTAGAGCAAATCTTTCCTGCATTCCTTGGCCTGTTTTATGGTCTTCTCATATCCTGGTGCTAAATGACATTTTCCTTTTTCTTCTTCAAGGCCGAAAGTATGTGTTCTGCTAATTAATTCACTGAGCAGGCCTGTATTTCTCTCTGAGCCTGACTCCACGTACTTCTACTCAAAGCAAGGCCTCCAGACTACAGCAGGCCGCAAGGCTGTATTGTAGCATATACTTTCTTAGCCCACAGGACATTTTTCTTTCTTCATCGTGCAAACTGCAGGCAGGCCATGATTACAGTCACAGATAGCAGCTGAAGGAGCAGAACTATCCCTAAGCCAAAAATATCCCAACAGTTCCTTTTCTTTTTCCATGATCATTTCGTGTTTTCCCCTCCCTTGTTTTTATATGGTTCAATAGGGTGCTCTAGTGGTTTTTATGGCTTTTTATGTTTGCTTGTTTTAGGTGGTTATCCATATTTTTATATATATTTTTCATGAATATGGGAGAAGACAGCCTTGGATTTAATGGTGCAACTGTTTTTATTTATAATTGACGTTTGGTTAGAATGTCTTTTTTAACCTTTTTTCTGTTTGTGCAGATATTTCAGCACGGTACGGTGTCATTTTTTATGCACATGTATTCTGTTTCTTTTATAATTTTTTATTTTTTATTTATTTCCTAAGTCCTGTTTGGACTATGCCTGTTTAAATTGATTTTTGTGCGTAGTCGTTTCTGATTGGTTTGTACTGTCATGCATATGTATTCTTACATTTTGCAATGTCAGCATCTTTTATTATAAACCTATTTATTGTTTAAGGCAATTCAGCTAATACTTTGTTGCAAATACTGGATCTTCATTGTAGAACGCAAAAGTTTTATTCGATAAAATATTTTTATCTCAATTTAGTTTCCTTAGTTCTTTTTACTTTATATCCTCTTCACACCTCTATAGTTTGTATTTCCCGGGATGGTTGTTCTCTCAAGTACGCATGCGCTAGCGTCTTTTTGAGTCTTTATAGCTTAGAGGTGCAATACGGTTTTGGTGCTGTGCCTTTGGCGGTTTTTACAATTCAGGTATAATCATTATTTAATTTCTTTTGTTTATGCTTCAGACATAAATAAAAATCTTTTTTGGAAAATCTTTTAAGTAATCCTTGGCATTTACACACAATTTATATTTTGCGATGTCGGGGTTTTTTGTCTCGTTGTTTAAGGTAATTCAGCAAAGACTTTGTTACAAATGCTGGATCTTTGTTGCAGTACCCAAAATCTTTCGTTTGATAAAATATTTTCATTCCAATTTAGTTTTTTTAGTTCTTTTATACTTTGGTCATCTTTTTCAGATTCCCACAGTTTGTATACTTCCGGGATTGTTATTTTCTCAAATACGCATGCGCTAGCGTTCGTTTGAGTCTCTGTAGCTCGGACGTGCAATACGCTTTTGGAGCTGTGCCTTTGGCGGTTTTTATAGTGCAGGTATAATTGTTATTCAACTTCTTCTGTTTATGCTCTATAAATTTCTCAAGTAATCCTTGGAATTTACATATAATCTATATTTTAAAATAGTATGTTTTTAGATGTTTTCGGCTTATCGCCGTTGATTATAACTTTGTGTTCCAAAGCCGGTTTCGATTGTATTCCCTTGTGATTCATATACATTAGTTTCTTTAGAATCCCTTTTGGAAGATGTTTTATACATGAGTTTATCTATTTATTCATGTTGTTAGGGCGACTTCGACTATATGCCAGATTGTTGTAAAATTGGCCTAACGGGTCTGTGTTCAGTTTCTGCCAATGGGCTTAGACTGCATTTTTAGCAACGTTGTTTTTTAGTCAGCTTTTGTGCTGTTGAGAACAAGCCCCTATTTTGGTCCGTTTCTTATCCTTCGTGTAAGAAGTATTGCCTTGCTCATCTATAGGATATTATGTCTCTCTGCGGATGGTTTATTCAGATGGTTGTCAC
This sequence comes from Ichthyophis bannanicus, assembly GCA_033557465.1. Classification (NCBI taxonomy): domain Eukaryota; kingdom Metazoa; phylum Chordata; class Amphibia; order Gymnophiona; family Ichthyophiidae; genus Ichthyophis; species Ichthyophis bannanicus. Next base: position 1,131,236,844 of record CM066033.1, read on the forward strand.
ATGAGAGGTTTTCATTTGAAGTGCTTACTGAATGTAGTATTTCATTTTCTCATTACAATGGATATTTTGTCTAACTTTGGACATGTGGTTTATTTTTAAATCTTTATTCCTTTATTTTCAGAAGTGTTACTATCCTTTGCATTAGTGGCTTCAATCACATTTTTATGTGCATTGTGAAGTCCTTTGCCACCACACACCGGTCAGGTAATGCCCTTCTCTCCATTTTAGCACTCACTCCTGCTTCCAATTCGTCCTCCTCATTCCTTTGGTCTCTTTTACATGTACTTTTATGGTGAATATTTTGACAATTTGTCCTTCTCATTCTCTTGGTCTCTTTTAAATGTACCTTTTAATTTCCTTATGCTGAATATTTTGATTTTATGTGTCTGTATTCCTTTAAAATATTTTAAACACATATTTATTTAATTTATGATTTTTTTCTGATTAATTATGTTCATGGTATAGTGTAATGATGTATTCATTAATGTGTTGATTTTCAACCTGTTAGTGTTACAATATATTATTATGTCTTAGCCTTTTTCTATATACTTGTTTTAATTGTTTTTATTTATTATGCTTATCTATATCATTATGTTTTTAAATGTTTTCTTAGTGTGCCCTGACAACCCCTGACGAAGTACAACACGAAACACGGTCCTGTGTTGGGTTTTGGCCACCTATTGATTGTATAATAAAGGTGTTGTGTGTGAACCTGCCACTCTTTTGTCTTTTGGTTCTGTTTCTGCTCAGTGTGGCTGCTGCTGTTTTTTTTGCAGACTTACCAGCTGTACATGGGCATGTACCTCCGAGACCTGGCAAAGGAGATTGCCGGGTTCTCTGCTGGCCTCTCCGAGGAACCCTTTGCAGAGGTTCAAGGCTTTGTCATCAGGGATTCGAGAGTGCTCAAAGTTTATATCTCGAGCAGCCTATGATGGCTTTGAGGCTTCGGCCCGAGTAGCAGCGTCCGGCATCGGTGCATGCCGTCAGGCCTGGCTACAGTCATCGGACCTCGAGCCATGGGTCTAGGACAAGTTGGTTGATGTCCCTTGCCGGGGTGAGAACCTCTTTGGCAAACCCATGGCTGAAAAGGCTGCAGAAATCAAGACTGAGACTCTCACTAGGACAAGGCTGTCCAGGAAGACTTCTGCCCCTTCTCAGAAGAAGAAGGGCTCGGGGGAAAAGCCCTTTTACCCGAGGAAGGCCTCTGCCTACAAATCCTACCCTCAGTTCCAGGCCTCTACAGCTCCCCAACAGGGTCAGCAGGCCAAGGAAGGGACATGGGCCTCATAGGCAGAAAACCCCCAAGCCGCCAGCTCCGGCTCCTGCACAGCAGGGAGCGGGGTTTTGACTTCCACTGCATAGCCTCTCCCCCACAGCTGGCTCCACTCAGCACAGGAGGCCGGCTGACACTGTACGCCCACAGATGGTCAGCTATAACAGGTGATACCTGGGTACTGAGCATAGTCCAAAAAGGGCTACTTGCTCCACTTCCACCATTTACCTCCCTCCTAATTTCTAGGGGAGCCTCCAAGACTCCCTCTGCACAGGAACCTCCTCCTTCAGGAGTTGGCGAGTCTTTTACAGGAGCAGGCAGTGGAACCGGTGCCTCACCACCTGATAGGACGAGGCTTCTATTCCAGGTACTTTCTGGTACCAAAAAGGACAGGAGGCCTCAGGCCCATCCTAGACTTGCGAAATCTCAACAAGTTCCTGGAGAGGAAAAAGTTCAAGATGCTTACCCTTGGAATACTGCTGCCCTACCTCCAGCAGGGAGATTGGCTATGCTCCTTAGACCTAAAGGATGCTTATACTCACATCCTCATTCATCCAGACCACAAACAATATCTCAGATTTGTAGTGGGAGGAAATCATTTTCAGTACAGAGTACTTCCATTTGGCCTAACCTCCGCCCTCAGGGTTTTCAGCAAATGTCTGGCGGTGGAGGCCGCCTATCTCAGAAACCAGAGCATGTTTGTCTTTCCATACCTGGACGACTGGCTCATCAGGGGTCAGTCTTCACAGGAGGCCAGACAAGCCACTCTTTGCACTGTCTCTCTTCTCCAGCACCTGGGCTTCGTCATAAACTTTGAAAAGTCCACTTTGCTCCCCTCACAAGACATAGAGTTCATAGGGGCAAGGTTGGATACCTTACAAGCAATGGCTTATTTGCCCAGGAACAGGGCTCACAGACTGATACTCTGGCCCAGCAGTTTCGCAGTGGATCTCATGTCTCTGCCAGACATTTCCTGAGGCTTTTGGGCCACATGGCATCTACGGTCCATGTAACTCCAAATGCTCGTCTGCATATGCAGCCTGCTCAATGGTGCCTCAGAGCTCAGTGGATACAGGCCACAAGAGACTTAAGAGACCGAGTAAGAGTGTCCAAACTACTAGCGGCCTCCCTGCAGTGGTGGCTGCATCTCCCGAACCTGATCAAAGGGGTGCCTTTCCAGGCATCACCACACACACAGGTGCTGACGACCAATGCTTCAAGGTTGGGGTGCACATTGCCAGGGGGCATGCACTCAGGGCCTCTGGTCCCCTTGGGAGGCCACACAGCAGATCAATCTGTTGGAGTTGCGAGCTATTCGATTGGCTCTACAAACTTTCTCTCATGTCCTCTCTCACCAGTCTGTCTTGATTCAGACGGACAACCAAGTAGCAATGTTCTATGTGAACAAGCAAGGAGGCACAGGATCCAGGCTTCTGTGTCAGGAAGCACAGGCCCTGTGCGCCTATGCAGTCAAGCACAGCATGTTTCTCAGGGCAGTTTATCTACCTAGCCAAAAAAATTACCTGGCAGACAGGTTGAGCAGGATTCTACAGCCTCATGAATGGCATTTGAATCCCCTAGTGGCCCAGCAGATCTTCCTAAAATGGGGTCTTCCACCATCGATCTCTTTGCCAGTCCACTGAACCGTCAGCTGCCCAGGTTCTGTTCCACGCGGCGTGGCGTTCCGTGGAAGATTGCCTCATTTTGGGACATGGAGACCGCACATTGTTGAGAGACATTTTCAAATTTCAAGTTATTGAGATTGTTTGACGAACCAATCCCCTGAAGAAAAATCGAAACGCATGATTGGTACTGGGAAGGTGGCGTTGGGGCCGTTCATTTTCTTCTACAAGATAAGCACAATCTCTTAAATTTCTTTGAGATAATAACAGGAGAAGTCTACATGAGAGATTAGAATGTTTTTGTTTCTACATTCTTTAAAGAACCGGTGTTTAAATGGTCATTGATGCAACTTGGCATAAATCTTCTAAAAAAACCAGAAGTGTTGCCGATATAGTCTGAGACCATTGGTTCTTTTTATGCTCATCACTTGTTGTTATATTTAAGCTACAGACAGCCAAACAAGTGCAGCAAAAGGAAAATTGAACTGACTCTTTTTATTTTGTTGAGGGGTTTCAATTTATACATTTTCAGGTTCTGTTCCAGACAACTGCATCCTTTGCGAATAGCAGCAGATGCCTTCCTAATCTCTTGGTCTACGGGCCTGCTGTATGCCTTTCCTCCAACGCCTCTAGTGGCCCGAACCCTATTCAAGGTTCTTCAGGACAGGGCCTCGCTGATCCTGGTAGCCCCCAGATGGCCGAGGCAACCATCATTTCCACTCCTTCTGCAATTGGTGGTGGACACTCCACTTCCTCTGGGGGTGCAACCCGATCTCCTGTCTCAGGATCAGGGATTTCTCTTGCACCCCAACCTCCATTCCCTCCATTTGATGGCCTGGCTGCTGAAAGGGTAGTTCTAGCCCCTTGCTTCTACCTAGGGCAGTGGAGGAGGTGGTTTTGGCCTCTAGGAGACAATCCACCCGGAAATCTTATGCATAGGTTCTCCACCTTGTGTGCTCAGCGCCAAGAGGATCTGTTTTCGTGCCTGGTACCAGTGGTGCTGCAGTATCTGCTTCACCTGTCGGACCTAGGCCTTAAATCCAACTCTGTTCGGGTCCACCTCAGTGCTCTGTCAGCGCACCACTCGCCGGTGGAGGTCCATTCTCTGTCGGTCCACCCCTTAGTGGCCCGCTTCCTCAGAGCAGACACAACGGAGAGCAGCGCTCATGCAAAGACAGCAGATACACAAAGAGCAAGAGACGAGTCATCAAGGATGATAAGCAATATTTATTGACCAACCCACAGGTGCTCCTTGTGGTCTTGGGCAAGCCACTTAACCCTCCATAGCCCATGTTCCCTGTAAAATAGTTATCTCCAAGTTATAATGCCCTGTTCAATGTAATTTCAGTTTGTTCAATGTAAACCGCACTGATGCAGAATAGCGCGGTATATAAGAGAAATAAAATAAATAAATAAATAAATAACCCCAACGCGTTTCGGCGTTACCGCCTTCCTCAGGGGGTATACAGCTAAAAACATATAAAACAATAAAATACAATTTAATAATCAATTAAATGCACAAAAAAACCCAAAGGAGAGTAAAAACATAAATAGTACATAACAATGAAAGGATAAAAAATACATAGTAAAGAAAAACATATGACATTCAAATCATATAATAAAAAATCAATATAAATATGTACAGGCGCAGGAACAAAGGCATGACGTACACTCAAATATAAATCAATCATGTTATACATAAAACAGATAATGCAGCACATGTAAGTGCCCTAGTATATTTATAAAAAAGGTCATACCGTCACCCATTAAAAAAAAGGTGATACCCAATTATACAATAAATTAAATATGGTCAAACGTATAGAGAGATCAGACTCCATGAATATCATAATACATACATTGATGATGTACTCACAGAAGAAAACTGTATATGAAGAGCCAATACTGTAGAGACAAAACCTCATAAGTATCTGTAACTATTGCGCTATTGGAGCAGTAAACCAGACTACCAGAAGCCACTAAAAAGCAAAAAAGGGAGATGAGAAGGGGTGAAAATGAAAATAAATGATAGAGAACTGTATGCTGGTTACGTGGTTAAGCTTAGTGAAATTCTAACAAATTGAGTGAATGAGCCAAACAAAGAATAGACACCGTATTTAAACCGGGTAATGACTCTAACAGACACATCCACTGTGGAGAAAACAAACATAGACCAGCAAAGTAATGAACCTCAGACAAAAAACAAGAGTGAATGCGTGTTATCCCCTGAATGAGATCGATGACATGCAAAACGGATCCCTGCACAGTAGTGGATGGAGCGAGGACCTCCCTTCATCACAACTGTAAGTATTAAAGCGTGAAACTTCAACTACAAGGATCACAGTGATCAATACGAGAGCTAAATAATGGAGTCCAAACACTAACCAAGTGCAATCAAAACGCGTCATTCATAATACACTAAAGCTACTCAGGCAGTGAGCTAAAAACGAATAATAGGTGCTTGCTAGTGCCAAGAATCAAAATAGTGCTCAAGCCTCCGATTCGTTCACCAGCCCCTGAGTGGGATTTGAATGTGGTCTTGCAACTGCTTACTCGCCCACCATTTGAGCCGATGGCTACCTGTCATTTCTCCAGGTCCAAGCAGGAAGTCAGTCCTCACATATGGGTGACATCGACGTCGATGGAGCCCTTGCGGAGCATTTCCCCCAGCTTTCTATGAAAGCCTTTGGAAATACTGCTCGCATGCACGGTCCCCTTCCCGCCTAAAGGTGCCATTTTGCTTAGTCTTTCTTTTTCCGTGGAGCCCAAAGGACGGCCGTCTTTGTCACCCCGGTTAAAGTTAGATTTTCTTTGCGATTTCGTTGCGATTCCTGTCCGGTTCGATGCCGGTTCCCCTTCCCCCCGGGTTCGGTACAACGGTATCGAGCCCGTCTTCTATTTTTTGGTTTTTGCCCTTAGTGCCTGGCGTTCGCGCCCCTTTTTTCTTTTTCCCTGGAAGGGCCGGTCTTTTGACCTTGCGGGGGCCCTTTTTTCCCCGATGTCTTCCAGTGGTTTCAAAAAGTGTGATCGGTGTAAGAAACTGATGTCTCTCACCGACACACACGACTGCTGCCTTCGGTGCCTCGGCCCGGATCATGATCCTAAGATCTGTGGCCCGTGTGGCAAAATGTCCACCAAGGTACTGCGAAGTCGACAGCATCAGAAGGAAAGGCTTTTCTCGGATTCGGCCTCTGGCCGGGCCCGGACCTCGTCTGAGGCCTCGACGTCTCTGGAGTCTGACCCCGATCATCGCCGGGGTTCCTCAGACAGGGGGTCCCCCGATCGGGAACGAAAGAGGAAGAAGCGGCTCATGAGGGCGGCGTCGGAGGAGGTCCCTGGTCCCTCGAGGTCCAGGTCTCGGACCCCAGACCACCGTCCCGGGCCCTTGGAACAGGAGAAGCCGTCCAAAATGCCTCGTGTGGAGCCGGAGTCTGCTGGACACGTAAGTCCTGTTGTCCTCGAGGACTCTCCTCCCAGGGAGCCGACATCGGGCTCGGCACCGCCTGGGCCCGAGTCGGTGGCTGCTGAGTCTCCTGAGCTTGGACTCAGGTTGACAGCCTTGGAGTGCAGACTGTCTGCCTTCATGGATCAGCAACGGGTGCTAATGGCCAGCCTCGCTGGTGCATCTGCCCCGACCACCGGGACATCGACGTCGAAGTCGACCCCGGAGACCGAGCTGATACTCGAGACCATGAAGCCTCGAAGTCGTCCTCGGTCGTGGTCTCCCTCGACCTCCCGCTCGGGACCGAGGGCGTCGACGCCGGTGTCTTCGGTGTCGGGGCAGGTGTTGCCGGGACCCACGCGGTCGGAGCCTGATTCCTCTTCGGACAAGTCAGCTTGGGAGACGGAGGACGAGGAGTCCCCCGACACCTTTCGGACTCGGTGCGTCCCATCGGACTCACTGCAGTCTGAGTCCCGGAGTAGATCCCCCCCGGAGGATACTCGGTTCTCAGAGTTTCAGGGATATGGCCACAGCTTTGGCGATTCCCGCGGACCCCGAGGAGGAGCCTCGAGCCGAGGAGCTCGAGGCCCTCCAGTATGACTCTCCTCCGAAGGAGGCCTTTACTGTCCCGATTCCTCCGATGCTGGAACGGCTCCTCTTCCGTATGTGGGAGGCACCGGCCTCGGCGCCGGTTCTGAGCAAGCGGGTCGATTCCATTTATCAACTCCGAAAGAGTCCTGGCGTTCAAAAGGCGCAGCTACCTCACCATTCCATGGTGGTGGAATCGGCCATGCATCGTCTGAAAAGCCAGAAGATGCACTCTGCGGTGTGCACCCCGGCAGGGAGGCCTGGAACCTGGATGCGTTTGGTAGAAAGTGCATCGAGGGCTCGATGCTTGCTTGCCGTGTCCAGTCTTACCAGCTGTACATGGGCATGTACTTGCGTGACCTGGCGAAGGAGCTTGCCGGGTTCTCTGCTGGTCTCTCCGGGGAGCCTTTGCAGAAGTTCAAGTCCTTGTCCTCGGGGATTCGGGAATGCTCGAAGTTCATGTCCCGAGCAACCTACGACGGCTTTGAGGCCTCGGCCCGTGTTGCGACAGCCGGCATCGCGGCTCGACGCCAGGCATGGCTGCAGTCTGACTTCGAGCCATGGGTACATGACAAGTTGGTCGATGTCCCTTGCCGAGGTGAAAACCTTTTTGGCAAGCCCATGGCCGAGAAGGCTGCTGAGCTCAAAACCGAGCACCTCACTCGGACAAGGCTGTCCCGGAAAACCTCTTCCCCTTCTCAGAAAAAGAAGGGCTTGGGTAAAAAGTCCTTCTACCCGAGGAAGGTGACTGCCTACAAACAGTTCCCACCTTACCAGGCCTCCCCAGCTCCCCAGCAGGGTCAGCAGGCCAAGGGGCAGGGACATGGGCCCCGTAGGCAGAAGACCCCCAAGCCTCCGGCCCCTGCTCCTGCTCCCACTCAGCAGGGTGGGGTTTTTTGACTCCCAAAGCATAGCCTCTCCGTCTCTGCTGTCCCATCCCTACACAGGAGGTCGACTAGCCCTGTTTGCCCACAGGTGGCCACCTATTACAGGGGACAATTGGGTGTTAAGCATAGTCCACAAGTGCTATATGCTCCATTTTCACCAGTTGCCTCCTCCCTACTTCCCAGGAGAGCCTCCAAGGCTTCCTCTGCACCCATACCTCCTCCTTCGAGAGCTTCAGGGTCTGTTGCTGGACAAGGCGATGGAGCCTGTGCCTCCCCACCTACAAGGTCACGGTTTCTACTCCAGGTACTTCCTAGTACCAAAGAGAACCAGAGGCCTCAGGCCTATTCTCGACCTCAGAAATCTCAACAAGTTCCTGGAGAAATAGAAGTTCAAGATGCTTACTCTTGGAACATTGCTGCCCTACCTCCAGCAGCGGGATTGGCTATGCTCCTTGGATCTAAAGGATGCTTACACTCACATCCTCATTCATCCAGACCACAGAAAGTAGCTCAGGTTCATAGTGGGAGGAAACCATTATCAGTACAGAGTACTGCCTTTTGGCCTCACCTCCGCCCCAAGAGTCTTTACCAAGTGTCTGGCAGTGGTGGCGGCTTACTTGAGGAATCAAGGTATCTTTGTCTTCCCCTACCTCGACGACTGGCTCATCAGGGGTCAGATGTGCCAGGAGGTCAGACAGGCCACCCTCCAAACTATATCTCTCCTTCAGCACCTGGGTTTTGTCATAAACGTCGCAAAGTCCACTTTGCTCCCCTCCCAGAACCTAGAGTTCATAGGGGCAAGGCTGGACTCCCTGCAAGCAAAGGCTTACTTGCCAGAGGACAGAGTCCAAAGACTGATGGACTTGGCAAGCCAGTTTCTCAGCATGCCACTGGTTTCTGTCTGAGGCTCCTGGGCCACATGGCATCGACAGTGCATGTGACTCCAAATGCCCAGCTCCACATGTGGCTTGCCCAGTGGTGCCTCAGAACTCAGTGGACACAAGCCACAGGAAGCCTCAGAGACAGAGTACGGGTGTCCAAAACATTCCTGAACTCCCTATGCTGGTGGCTGCACCCCCCCCCCCCCAACTTACTACAGGGGGTGCCTTTTCAGATACCTGTCTTCACAGTAGTGTTGACCACAGATGCCTCCTTACAAGGCTGGGGAGCACATTGTCTGGACAAGTGCACCCAGGGTGTGTGGTCTCCCTGGGAGGCCACACAATAGATCAACCTAGTAGAACTCCGGGCTATTCGCTTAGCCCTCAAAACCTTCTCTCAATCCCTGGCTCACCAGTCTGTCTTAGTACAGAAGGACAAGCAAGTAGCCATGTTCTATGTGAACAAACAGGGCGGCACTGGGTCCAGGCTCCTGTGTCAGGAGGCACAGGACTTTTGTTTGTTTGCGCTCAAGCACAACATGTTTCTCAAGGCTGTTTACCTCCCTGGCCAGGAGAACCTCCTGGCAGACAGGTTGAGCAGAATTCTGCAGCCCCACGAATGGCAACTACACCCGTTAGTGATTCAGAAAATTTTCCTGAAATGGGGACTTCCATCCATAGATCTCTTTGCCAGTCCCCTGAACCATCAGCTACCCAGGTTCTGCTCCACGCAACCACATCTCATGAGGTTGGCAGTGGATGCCTTCCTGATTTCCTGTTCCCAGGGCCTCCTGTATGCGTTCCCTCCCACGCCTCTGGTGGCCCGAACCTTGCTCAAGATTCTAAAGGACAAGTCCTCGGTACTTCTGGTAGCCCCCAGGTGGCCGAGGCAGCCTTGGTTTCCACTTCTGCTTCAACTGGCAGTGGACACCCCACTACCTATGGGGTTGCAACCCAATCTTCTCTCTCAGAATCAGGGTTTTCTTCTGCACCCCAACTTCAAATCTCTCAATTTGATGGCCTGGAGGCTGCAAGGGTAGTGTTGGCTCCCTGGGGCCTGCCTCAGGAAGTTGAGGAGGTGGTCTTGGCCTCTAGGAAGCAATCCACCAGAAAAATCTATGCCCTGAAGTGGAGAAGGTTCTCTTTGTGGTGTCAGCAATGCACAGAAGATCCTTTCTCCTGTTCTGTGCCAGTGGTGCTTCAGTACCTGCTGCACTTATCCAATCAGGGCCTCAAGTCCAATTCTGTTCGGGTCCACCTCTCAGCTCTAGCAGCTGACCACTCACTGGTGGAGGGACACTCTTTATCGGTTCACCCCTTGGTGTCCCGGTTCCTCAGAGGTTTGCTCTTGCTCAAGCCTCCTATCCGTCCTCCAGCCCCTGAGTGGGAGTTGAATGTGGTCTTGCAGCAACTGACTCGCCCACCCTTTGAGCCGATGGCTACTTGTCCTCTCCGCATCCTTTCCTGGAAGACTCTCTTTCTGGTAGCCATAACCTCGGCCAGGTGAGTGAGTGAGCTACAGGCCCTGGTCTGTGACAGGCCCTACACTCACTTCTATAGGAACAGGGTAGTCCTTAGGACTCATCCTAAGTTCCTTCCAAAAGTTGTCTTCTCTTTCCACCTCAACCAGGAGGTGGTTCTTCCGACATTCTTCCCTAGGCCTCATGCAAGCCAGGCTGAGGCTGTCTTGCATACCCTGGATTGTAGAAGGGCCTTATCCTTCTACCTTGACCGTACGCAGGGGCATAGGAGGGCTACTCAGCTCTTCATATCTTTTGACCCTAATAATTTGGGGTTATCTGTGTCCAAGCGTACCTTGTCCATCTGGGTGGCTGACTGTATCACCTGGGCTTACAGGGCGGCTGACCTTCCCTTGCAGAGTCGGGTCACGGCCCACCGTGTCAGGGCTATGGCTGCCTCAGTAGTTCATCTCCGCTCTGTACCGTTGGCAGACATCTGCAGGGCTGCAACTTGGTCCTCAAGCCAGACTTTTGCAGCTCATTACTGCCTGGAGAGGGAGTCCTGTAGGGACAGTGCTTTTGGCCAGGCAGTACTCCGGAATCTCTTTGAGGTTTAGGCAACTCCTGCCCTCCAGCCCTCTGTTGGGCTACCGGTGGAGGTTCTGTTTCAGTGAAAGTCTTTCTCTGATGCTGGGACTAGAGGGAGTTCTCTTGTTCAGCCTGGGTCCCTGGCAGCCCAGAGCTAGGGAGTCACCCATATGTGAGGACTGACTTCCTGCTTGGTCCTGGAGAAAGAGTAGTTACTCACCTGTAACAGGTGTTCTCCAGGAGCAGCAGGAATCAGTCCTCACAACCCTCCCTCCTCCCCTGGGAGTTGCAGTTGTACATAGTTCATTTTTGCATTTTTTTGTGCTGTCTTTTAGCTATGTCATCAGACTGAGCAAGATGGCACCTTTAGGCGGGAAGGGGACCGCGCATGCGTGCAGTATTCCCAAAGGCTTTCATAGAAAGCTGGGGAAATGCTCCACAAGGGCTCCATCGACGTTGATGTCACCCATATGTGAGGACTGATTCCTGCTGCTCCTGGAGAACACCTGTTGCAGGTGAGTAACTACTCTTTACGCTTCCTTTCCTGGAAGGCCTTGTTCTTGGTGGCTCTTACCTTGGTCAGGCGTGTGAGTGAACTACAGGCGCTGGATGCTGATAGACTGTACACACGGTTCTATAGGAACAGGATGGTCTTACGGACTCATCCTAAGTTCCTTCCAAAGGTTGTCTCCTCCTTCCACCTCAATCAGGAGGTGGTTCTTCCGACCTTCTTTCCCAGGCCGCATGCTAGCCGGGCTGAAGTAGTCTTGCATTCCCTGGACTGTAGGAGGGCGTTGTCTTTCTACATTGACCGTATGCAGGGGCATCGAAGGGCTGTTCAGCTCTTCGTATCTTTTGACCCTAATAAGCTGGGGTTACCTGTCTCCAAATGTACCCTGTCCATTGGGTAGCAGACTGTATCGCCTGGGCGTACAGGGCAGCCGGACTCTCCTTGCAGGGTCGAGTCACGGCCCACCGTGTCAGGGCGAAGGCTGCGTCAGTAGCTCATCTCCGCTCTGTTCCGTTGGCAGACATCTGCCGGACCGCTACTTGGTCTTCAAGCCAGACTTTTGTGGCCCATTACTGCCTCGAGAGGGAGTCACGCAGTGACAGTGCTTTCGGACAGGCGGTACTCCGTAATCTCTTTGAGGTTTGGGGTATAAGCAACTCCTGCCCTCCGACCCTTCTTCACAGCTACCGAGGGCTTCGGCTCCTTCAGGCTTCGGCTTCTGCTTACAGCCTCGCGGAGGCGTATTTTTCTTTTGGTTACAGGTTCGGGATCCTGTAGCTAGGGAGTCCCATAAGTGAGGACTGACTTCCTGCTTGTTCCTGGAGAAAGCATAGTTAACATCTGCTTCATAGCCTATACAATCCATTGCTACCTCATTGCTTGTAAGTTAACATCTGCTGCATAGCCTCTACAATCCATTGCTACCTCATTGCTTGTAAGTTAACATCTGCTGCATAGCCCCTCTCTGTTCCTCTGTTCTATGGCTCCACATCACATTGTCTTCCTTTTCTCCATACTCCCGAACTGTTTCCCCTCCTACCAGCACCTTCCCTCCTTGTCCCACCTTTGCCATCTTCACTTCCCCCTCCACTCTGTCTTCTACCCTATCATCAGCTCTTGAGCTTCATCACTCTCTCCCTCTCATTCAACCATCTCCTTTCTCTCTAAGGCAACCTCACCCTTCTTTCCGCCGTACTTTCTCTTCTCTGCCCCCTACTCTGCTACTCCTTCTCCTTCTCTTATCCTGAGATATCAACCGCAATCCTGGCCCCCCTAGACTTCTGTCTCACTCTGAGAAGAGATCTTAATGCAACAGGTCCAATCTTATCCATATCCCACTTCTTTCCCCTTCCACTCTCCCTTTCTCATGTGCCTTGTGTAACGCACACTCTGTCTCTAATAAACTTGCTTTTACTCATAACTTCTTTTTCTCTAATGCTTTACATCTTCTTGCTCTATCTGAGACGTGGCTCCTCCCTGATGATACCACATCTACTGCTGCTCTCTGTCATGGGGCTATCAGTTCTCCCACACGCCTTGTCCCACTGGCGGTGGTGGTGATGTTGGGCTTCTACTTTCTCCCTCTTGCCAATTCCAACCTCTCCTGCTGCCTCAGTCTCACTCCTTTCTCTCATTTGAAGTCCACTCCATCCGCCTTTTCACTCCACTTCCTCTCCGGGTAGCTGTTATTTATCGTCTTCCTGACAAATCTGCTTCTACCTTCCTCACTGACTTTGACTCTTGGCTTTCCTTCTTTATGGACTCCTCTTCCCCCACTCTTATTCTTGGGGATTTTAACATTCATGTCGATAACCCCTCTTTTCCTTATGCCTTAAAGCTCCTCTCCCTTACCTCCTCATTTGACCTTCAACTTTGTTCCACTGCCCCCACTCACCAACATGGCCACTGCCTTGACCTGATATTCTTCTCGAGTTGCTTACCCTCGAACTTCTGTTACTCAGTTCTCCCCTTATCTGACCATCACCTTTTAAGCTTTAATCTTCATCTGTTCAACACTCTGCTGTGCGACTAATCTTCCGCCAGCCTCGTCATGCCCATATTACTCCTCTTCTCAAGTCACTTCATTGGCTCCCTATTTGTTTCCGCATCCAGTTCAAACTTCTCCTCCTGACCTATAAATGCATTCACTCTGTGGCTACTCAGTACCTTTCTTCTCTTATCTCTCCTTATAAGCCCCCCCCCCCCCCCGAACTCCACTCTTCTAGCAAACTACTTCTATCTGTGCCCTTCTCTTCTATTGCTAGCTCCTTTCACATTGCTGCACCTTATGCCTGGAACAAACTACCTGTGTCTGTACACCAGGCACCCTCTCTAACCCTCTTCAAATCCATGTTGAAAACTCACCTCTTTGCTGCTGCTTTTGGATCTTGACTCACCTGACCTCCTTTACTTTCCCCTAGTTGTTATCCCTGCGTAAACCTTCTGTGTTTTGTCTTGACTAGATTGTAAGCTCTGATGAGCAAGGACTGTCTCTTACATGTCTGTACAGCGCTGCGTACGACTGGTAGCGCTATACAAATGCTCAGTAGTAGTAGTAGTAGTACTCACCTATAACAGGTGTTCTCCAGGGACAACAGGAATCAATCCTCACTACCCTCCCGCCTCCCCTGATGAGTTGCTGAATTTTTGTTCTTCCCTTGCCATCTGCTTCGTAGGGCTCGAGCTAAGGGACCTGACTGAGCAAGATGGCACCCTTGGGCGGGAAGAGAACCACGCATTCATGGTAGCGATCCCAGAGGCTTTCTTTGAAAGCTGGGTTATTGCTCCATGCGGGCTCCGTCGGTGCCGACATCACCCATAAGTGAGGACTGATTCCTGCTGTCCCTGGAGAACACCTGTTACAGGTGAGTAACTACGCTTTATCGACCCCCAGAGAAGTCCACCTCTACCTTTCTCACTGACTTTGACTCATGGCTTTCCTTTGTTCTCGAGTCATCTTCCGCCTCCCTTATTTCTGGTGATTTTAACTCTCATATTGATAACCCCTCTGACCCTTATACTTTAAAGCTCCTTTCCCTTACCTCCTCATTCAACCTCCAACTTTGCTCTACTGCACCCACTCACCAGCATGGTCACTGCCTTGACCTTGCTTTCTTCTCTAATTGTTTACCTTCTAATTTTTGAACCTCAATTCTTCCCTTATCTGACCATTACCTGCTCAGCTTCACTCTTCATCACTCTCCTCCTCAATCTTGCCTAGTTTCCTCCAACCGTTTTAGAAATTTTCATGCTTTCGACCCATTGGTTCTCTCAACTGTTGTTTCACCTCCTCTTTCTTCTGCTATCTCATCTAAGTCTGTTGATGAGACTGTAGTTTTCTATAGCTCTGCACTCTCCTCTGCTCTAGATGCTCTTGCTCCGCCCATACCATGTACTGTAAGGTGCATTATTCCTCAACCCTAGTTAACTTCCGACTACCCATTATCTTCGTTCCTGTGCCCACTCAGCTGAGTGTATTTGGCTCAAACCCCACACCTTTGCTGAGTTTCTTCACATCAAATTATGCTTTCCTCTTTCCAATCAGCCTTCACATTCGCCAAGCAAAACTACTATGTCTATCTGACTAACTCTCTCTTGCCTCTGACCTTCGCTGTCTCTTTCCAACCCTCAGCTCTCTCCTCAAGGCGCTTTCGCTCTGATCCCATTCTGCCCAAACCTTGGCCGACTACTTCCAAGACAAAGTCCACAAGATTACACTTTATCTTTATCTTGCATTTGATATACCACCCAGGCCATGGCATCAGAGAGGTTTACAATAATAGTAAGAAAGCTACAGCTTGGAAAAGGAAAAGAATGTTATATATTAACAGGAAAGAGAAGAGTCAGGTAAAGGAACAGCTAACATTTATAAAAGCAACAAGGGAGACAACAGACAGAGACAAAAGAGACTAACACATACTGGTACATGACAGGTCATAGGCCTGGTGGAATAGATGAGTCTTGAGGTGTGCTCTGATCTGACGGAGTGCACAAAAGGAGCGGTGAATGAGGAGGGAAAGGTGCTCCTGGAATGAAAGTGCTGAATCAAGAGTGACGCCCAGATAACAAAAAGAGGATACCAAAGGAATAGGAAAGGAGTTAAGAAGAGGGGCAATGGTGGGGCAGGGAGTGCTGAAGGAGAACTACATGGCTGTGGATTTAGAAGGTTTAAGATGTAAGTAGTTGCTTGAAATCCATGTGACAATATGGGAGGAGGCAGTCATTGAGTGGCGATAGGTCAGTTGCAACGGGTGGTGTGGTAGACAAAAGATTATGTTGTCCGCATAAAAATATACTGACACCGGGTATTGCTGTATGATAAGTGGCAAAGGAGCTAGGAAGATATTAAAGAGCAATGGTGAAAGCATGGAGCCCTGCGGGACTCCACATACCGATGGCACAGCAGCTGTGGACACGGAATTGAGATGCACAGAGAAGGAGTGGGCATTGAGGAAAGAGCAAAACCAATGCAACAGAGTGCCTTGAACCCCAGAATCATGAAGACGAGAGAGGAGGGTAGGGTGATCAACTAAATCGAAGGCAGAGGAAAGATCTAGTCAAACAGCCAAAGTGATATCACCACGATCATGTGCAACATGTAACTCATTTAGCAAGGAGAGAAGAGCGGTTTCAGTGCTGTGGCCGGTGCGAAAGCCAGATTGACGGGGGTGAAGGGCATTGGTGGACTCAACATGCGATGCTAATTGATTGAAAACCAGCTTTTCCAGGACTTTCACCAGAAAAGAGAGGTTTGAAACTGGGCACCAGTCTGCGGGTACAGCTGGATCAAGGGATGGCTTTAAGGAGTTGGCGAACGACAGCTAACTTCCAAGGGTCTGGGAAGATACCTGAGGATAAACTATAATTAAAGATGGTTAGTATGAGTGGCAAAAGGGCAAGAGATGGCTCAGACAGACAGCGGGATGGTATAGGGTCCAACAGACAGGTTGTTTTCTGGGACATAGAAAGAGCCTTATGTAGCTCCATTGCTGAGATTGGATGAAAAGTAGACCATATGTGAGCCAAGGCCAGGTTGGGTGGCGAGACAGGGGTGGAATCGTCAGGTTTAGGGACAATGTGGAAGTTGTTGGAGACAGGAGGAAGGAGGGAGACAAAGGAGGAGTTGGCAGGATCATAAAGGTGGAACGCAGCTGGTCAATCTTGTCTCTGGAAAAAAAAGACAAGCTGTGCAGGGCTTGGTTTGTCATCAAGGTGCAGGAGGCAGATAGAGGTTGTGAACAGTGAATGAAGAATAGAATAAAGCCATCTGGTGGAGTTGGAGGATGAGGCGTTGAGGGTAGCATAGTAGGATTGCTTGGCAGAGTGCATCGCAGAATGGTAGTGGTCATGGAGGTAGCGGAAGTGTGAGAGAGTACCAGGCAAAGGGCATTTGCATCCCAAATGCTCAGCACGCCGAAGCTGCGATTGGAGCAGGCAGATGCCGGAATGGTTCCAGGGAGAGTGATTACACTTAGATCGAGCTGAGAACTGATGAAGAGGTGCTAAGTGGTCCTGGGCTGCAGTACGTATGGAATTCCAAGTGTGGACCTGGGAGCTGGGTGACTGAGTGGCAAAGTCAGACGGAAATAGTGTATCCGAGGATGGGAATGCTTGGAGGGTGGATGGGGTGATATGCCACCACAAGTGCCAAGAGTGCTGGACTTGTGGATTAGCAGGGCCTGACCCATTGACTGATACTGGATAGGAAACAGAAAAGAAAATGCAATAGTGGTCCGACCAGGGGACTGCAAGGGTGGAAAAAGCCGCAAGGGAATGCTCTGTACTGGAGGGCATGAGGACAAGGTCTAGCATATGGCCCGCAGTATGTGTGGGTCAAGGGACATGCTGTGTAAGAGAGAGATCATTAAGATGGTTGAGGAAAGTGCAGTCTTTAGGCCTGGAGGATGTGTCCAGATGGATATTGAAGTCCCCCAGGATGATTAGGTTAGAGTAGGTAAGAGCAGTTTCGGAGATTGTCTGTAGAACTGAATCCCAGAGAGCGGGGGATAAGGAGGGGGGAACGTAGAGGAGGAGAAAATGAAGGGGTGGGGTTCCATGGAGCCCAAAGGAATAGGGATTCAGGATAGTGGATAGTGGGAGCAGGGACTTTTGCAAGAGAGAGTCTAGAGCGGTAGAGGAGTACAGCGCCTCCCCCACACCTGCCTAGTCTGGGTGAGGAAAAGGCGGAGAACCCCGAAGGTAGACATCGATTCAGGAAGGTGTCATTGCCCTCCTTCAGCCAGGTTTCTGTAAGGAAACGCATATCAAGGGGATACTGTTGAAGGAGATCCTGAACGAGAAGGAACTTAGAGCGGAGGGACCTACAGTTTAACAGTGCAAGACTGAGCAACAGTGTAGAGACAGCAGGCTGGCGGTGAGCAAAGGAGGCAGTATGACTGTCACAGGGTAAGAGATTAGAGGGAGTCCGAGTAAAATGGCCTGGCAGAGGTGGAGTTGGAGGTGGTGGCTGCCATCCCCAATGCACTGGAATAGTAGCCATAGCAAAGTGAGAAGGGAGACACACAGAACAGCTGGAATAGCGCAAAGAGAGAAATGCAGCTTACCCGCTGCGGTGACTGCAGGCTGAGATGATGGGCTTGTGGATGTGTTAAATCTCGAGGAGTCAAAATATTATTATTATAATAATTATTATTATTATTAAAAACTTATAAAGCGCCGCAACATATGAAGCGCTGTACAAACATAGAAGAGAGACAGTCCCTGCTCATTAGAGCTCACAATCTAATAAGACAAAACAAATTAAGTTACATAATACAAATAACAAAAATTTACAGGACAAAGTAAGCAAATGTTGATAGAGAGATCAAGATAGGATAAGACAGGAATGGAAAGCAATAGTGAAGAGGTGGGATTTTAGTCTGGACTTGAAAATGGCCAGGGAGGACGCCTGGCGCACAGAGATAGGAAGACAATTCCAAGCAAAGGGTGCTGCCAGTTGGAAGGAGCGAAGTCTGGAATTGGCAGTATGAGTAAAGGGCACAGATAAATGAAGCCTTTTAGAAGAGCGAAGCAACCGAGAGGGGGTGTAAGGAGAGATGAGAGATGAAAGGTACTGGGGGGCAGAAGAGTGAATACATTTATAGGTCAGGAGGAGAAGTTTAAATTGGATACGGAGACGGAGGGGAAGCCAATGAAGCAACATGAGGAGAGGAGTGATGTGGGAAAAACGAGACTGGTGGAAAATGAGTCGAGCAGCGGAGTGTTGAATTGACTGAAGAGGAAAGAGGTGGCTTGCAGGGAGGCCGGCAAGGAGAATGTTACAATAATCAAGACGGGAGGTGATTAAGGAGTGGACAATCAATTTAGTGGTGTCAACAGAGAGGAAGGGACGAATTTTGGAAATATTGTATAGAAAAGAACGACAAGTTTTAGCAATGAGCTGGATATGTGAAGAGAGAGAGAGAGATGAATCGAAGATAACACCACCAAGGTTACGTGCTGAAGAAACAGGGAAGAGTACAGAGTTATCAACAGAGAGAGAGAAAGTGGAAAGAGGAGGGGAAGCATTCGGGGGAAAGATAAGAAGCTCAGTTTTGGCCATGTTCAGTTTTAAGTGGCAGTGGGACATCCAGGCAGCAATGTCAGAGAGGCAGAGTGAGATCTTAGACTGGATATCAGGAGAGATAACAGGTGCAGAAATATAGATTTGAGAGTTGTCAGCATAGAGATGATAGTGAAAGTCATGGGAAGAGAGAAGGGTGCCAAGGGATTGGGTATAGAGAGAGAAGGAGAGTGGAGTTGGACCTAAGACGGAACCCTGAGGAACTCCTACAGGTAGTGGGGTTGAAGAGGAGGAGGAGCCATTGAAGCACACACTGAAAGAGCGATGGGATAGATAGGAAGAGAAGCAAGATAGTACAGAGTCTTTGAATCCAAGTGAGGATAGAGTGATAAGAAGAAGGTTATGGTCAACAGTGTCGAAGGCAGCAGAGAGATCAAGAAGAATGAGGACAGAGTAAAAGCCTTTGGACTTTGCCAAGAACAAATCATTCGAGACCTTAGTAAGAGCAGTTTCAGTGGAGTGTAGGGGACGGAAGCCGGATTGTAAAGGATCCAAGAGGGTATGAGAAGAGAGGAAATCAAGACAACGGTGATAGACTGCATGCTCAAGTAGTTTAGAGACGAAAAGAAGGAGAGAGATGGGACGATAGTTAGGACAAGTGGGATCAAGTGAAGGTTTTTTGAGGAGGGGTGTAACCACAGCATGCTTGAAAACAGAAAGAAAGGTTGCACTGGAGAGAGAGAGGTTAAGAATATGAGAAATAGAAGGGACGAGAGATGAAAAGATGGAGCTAAGGAGGTGGGTGGGGAAGGGGGTCAGAAGAGCAGGTAGTAGGTTTGGAGGAAGAGAGAAGGAGCGACGTTTCCTCGTCAGAGACCATAGGTAAGGAAGAAAGGGTGGCAGAAGTTTGGGGAGGGGAGAAATGGGAAATAGGGGGGGAAGAGGGGGAGGAGGGGAACTGGAGGGTAATTGTGTGGATTTTGTCATGGAAGTAGTTAGCCAAGGTTTGGGCAGAAAGGTAGGGAGGAATCAGGGGTGGAGGCACACTTAGGAGAGAATTGAGTGTGCTAAAGAGACGACGAGGATTAGAGGAAAGAGTCGGATTGAGGAAGTAAATTTGTTTGAAAAGCACAATGGCTGATTGGAAGGAGGAGAGCATGAATTTAAAGTGGAGAAAGTCAGGATAAGAGCGGGATTTGAGCCAGGCACGCTCAGCAGAGCGGGCACAAGAGCGCAGAAAGCGGGCAATAGGGGAGAGCCAGGGCTGAGGAGAAGAACGCCTAACAGGACGGGGGATGAGGGGGACAAAAGTATCAAGGGTGGAGGAGAGTGCAGTGTTTTAAGAGGTCACAGACTCATCAATAGAATTGGAAAGCAGTGTGGATGAAAGAGATAAGGAGAGAGAGGAGGAGAGAGCTAAACGATCAATGGCAAGAAGGTTTCTAAATAGGTTAGTGCAGACAGGATGAGGCTGGGGTGGGGGATGATGAATAGTAAGGCTTAAAAGGAGGTGGTCAGATAAGGGAAGGACAGAGTTACAGAAATTGGAAGGTGAGCAGTAAGAGAAGAAAATTAAGTCAAGGCAGAAAGCTCTCTTCAGTACTTTTAGTTCAAATTTAATAAAACACAGAAGAGAGCTTTCTGGTTAAATTTGGAACACAGCAGAGAGCTTGTAGTTTAAATTGAATAGTCACTCAGGGCCTAGTATCAGCAAAGTACTTTTAGTTTAAATTTAAAACACAGAAGAGAGCTTTCTGGTTGAATTTAGAACCAAGCAGAGAGCTTGTAGTTTAAATTTCATAATAAGTCAGAGCCTAGCAGCAGCAAAGAGCTATAATTTAAATCAAATCAGAATATAGCTTAGCATAAAAGGCAAAACAGGGTCAGTACTCTTTGAGCAACAAATAGTCTTCTAGAGACCTTTACAAAGAGACCTTCTACCTAGGGGGCAAGAGACCTGTGAAAGGTTTTCAATAGGTGTTAACACCAGGTGGCAGGTCAAAAGGCCATTTTGAAAGACTCCTATCCAAGCAAGGACTGTTAATCAACCAGGAAGTTGGTCACAGCTTACCTCAGCAGCACAGGACAGGGTACTGTGTAGCAGCCCTCTTTTAATGTTATTTCCCTCCCTCCCTCCCCCTCAACACCCACCCACCCCTGGGATAATCATAGCTTTATAGGTACTTACACATCTTAAAGGACAGGAGGTGCTCTTAGGTGAAGCCCGTTACCCAAATCAGTCATACACTAAGGACCCGAGATTAATTAAGCTTCAGTTGAACAAGGTATATTAAACGTATTAGGTACAGTTTTATTAGTATAAATATCCATAGCAACCCTTAGTAAGTAAAGAACTTAAAGATCTAAACACAAGCTTAAAATTAAGATGAAGACAGCAGTCCAGCAGCGAGATGGGGGCTTTCCAGTCTTTTGCATTGAGTGTCACATGTATGTTTTTCTCCCAGTTGGTGAGAGGTCTTACGTGTGCACTAGGTGCAAGGAGCTCTTTGCTCTCAGGGAACGAGTCCGTTCTCTAGAGACTAGAGTAGTAGACTTGGAAAACATAAGAAAGACAGAGAAGTTCATAGACGAGACCTACAGGGATATAGTCCTAAAGTCCCACCTCCAGTCTGGCAGCATCCCTGTTGCCATGGAGGAGAGAGGTCACGTGACAGGAGAGCATCACCCTGGTGTGGCAGCAAGTGATCCTGTAACTAGGACCTGTCCTCCAGGTGATGTAAAACCATCTCGCACCGAGGAAGTTTCTCCAGGGCCATGTGCCCATGAGGGAAGGGTTAGGACAGCCGTTATAGTTGGTGATTCGATCGTTAGGCATGTAGATAGCTGGGTGGCTGGTGGACGTGAGGATCTCCTGGTAACATGCCTGCCTGATGCGAAGGTAGCGGACCTCACGCGCCACCTAGATAAGGTCTTAGATAGTGCTGGGGAGGAGTCTGCTGTCTTGGTACATGTCAGTACCAGTGACATAGGAAAATGTGGTAGGGAGGTTCAGGAGGCTAAATTTAGGCTTTTAGGTAGGAAGTTGAAATCCAGAACTTCCAGGGTAGCGTTCTCCGAAATGCTTCACGTTGCACGCGCAGGACCCAAAAGGCAGGCAGAGCTCCGGAGTCTCAATGCGTGGATGAGACATTGGTGCAGAGATGAGGGTTTTGGATTTGTTAGGAACTGGGGAACATTCTGGGGAAAGGAGGGGCTCTTCCGAAGTGATGGGCTTCACCTTAACCGGGATGGAACCAGGCTGCTGGCATTAACCTTTAAAAAGGAGATAGAGCAGTTTTTAAACTAGATAATAGGGGAAAGCCGACAGTCGCCCAAGAGCAGATGGTTCGGAAGAATGTATCCTTGAAGGATACTACCAAAAGCAGAGAGGTTCCAAAAAAGAGTAAAGTAGCCCAAATGCCCTCAAGTATGGAGCAGACAGAGCTTAAAGATCCCAAATTACCCATGTCTATTAATAGCCAAATTAATATGAATAAAATACAGTCTCTAAAATGCTTGTATGCAAATGCTAGAAGTCTAAAAAATAAGATGATAGAGTTAGAATATATAGCACTAAATGAGAGGTTAGATATGATTGGAATATCAGAGACATGGTGGAAGGATGACAACCAGTGGGACACTGTGATACCTGGGTACAAACTATATCGTAATGATAGAGCTGATCAAATTGGTGGAGGGGTTGCGCTCTATGTTAGAGAGGGCATTGACTCAGAAAGGATTAAAGTTTTGCAGGAAACAAAATCTGCTGTAGAATATATATGGATTGAAATTCCATGTAAAGGGGGGAAGGCAATGGCAGTGGGGGTGTACTATCGAGCTCCTGGCCAGACTGAACAAATGGATGATGAAATGCTCAAAGAAATCAAGGAAGCTAACAAACGTTACAGCACAGTAATAATAATGGGTGATTTCAATTACCCCGGTATCGACTGGGTCAGTGTCACGGCAGGACATGCTAGGGAGATAAAGTTCTTAGATGAAATAAATGACTGCTTCTTGGATCAGCTGGTTCATGAACCGACTAGAGGGGAAGCCATATTAGACCTAATCCTTACTGGAACACCAGATCTAGTGCAAGAGATAAGGGTGTTGGGGCCACTTGGCAATAGTGATCATAGCATGATCGCATTTGATTTAATTAGTGGAGGAGGGATAGTAAGGAAATCCACAGTACTACCTTTTAACTTTCGAAAGGGAGACTATGATAAATTGAGGAAAATAGTTAAGAAAAAATTAAAAGGAGCAGTTGCAAAGGTTAAAGACGTACATCAGGCTTGGCTGTTGTTGAAAACTACTATCTTGGAAGCCCAGACCAGCTGTATTCCACGCTTTAAGAAAAGTGGAGGAAGTCTAAAAAACTGTTAGCATGGTTTAAAGGTGAGGTCAGAGAGGCTTGTGGCAAGGAGACCTATCCAGAGTCTGGGGGAGGACAAAGAGACAGGGAATTCACCCTAGTAAAGGGCCCCCTTTTACTAAGTCAGGGTAGGAAATCCATAAACACCTCCAGGAATCAGAAAACTTCCACGTGGAACACATTTCATGCTCCCCCTAGTGGAAAGAAGGGGAGAGGATACAAGGCTCAGAACCCTTTAGGCAGTGAATGCTTCAAGCACTCAGGTGCCCGGAGTCAGGCTGATTGCCGTCACCTGAGTAGGGTGGGGTTGGAGCTAGAGCCCTCGAAGTATAAACCCAGAGCAGAATATGATTTAGTGGAAAGGAGGAGAGGAGAAGCAGGAAGCCAGGCTGAGCAGAGCAGAGGAACGGAGCTTCCAGCTGGAGAGAGTGCTATTTGGCATGTAGCACGACTGCAGGAGGGTTTGGAGCCAGGAACAAGAGAAACTCCAAGATCCCCTGGGAGGCTGTTAGCTGAGCATGCTGAACAGGACGGGGAGACAGCCTATGCAGCTGGGAGAGCCCGAGGTGAAGCTGATTGGGGAGGACACTTCCATAGACTGTTCTTTGTGCCAAGCTATAAACCTGAGGAACGTAGAGAAGGCAAGCCAGTCCTGAAAGAAGGTTATCCAGGAAAAAGGTACCCTTATTCCACAAGCAGGGTGGCTGTGTTTCCCTGGTGTTTATAAAGGGGAGGTTTACCACAGACTTTAAATGTGCTTTTTGTTTGGTGCTTTAGCCAGCAAGGCTAAGAAGGGAATACAATAAGCTTGCTGGTAAAGACTGTGTATCCTGCAATAGAGAGAACCTTAAAACTGCATTTTGTGGTTGGAAATGTTTTGGACAATTTTTGCTTCCAAGAGTCCTGAGCCAACAATCCTAGGTGTGGTATGATCAATCCATTGTGTATATAAAAATAATAAATTTCTGTCATTTGCCTTACCTACTTGAGCCTGACTACAGCTTTCTGCATGGTGCACTCATACAGCTGAATAAGGACTACATTTCCCAGAGGGCATTGCAGGGAAATAGTTTAAAAAAAAGCTGAAAAAGCATACAGCAGAAAGTTCCTTCAATAATCCACGCCCCTCTAACCTAGAGGTGAGTGGTGGTGGCGTGACAGGCTGTTGTTGCTAAAAAAGCATCTTTCAGGAAATGGGAAAAAGAGCCAAACGATGAAACCTGGAAACAGCACAAGCACTGGCAAGTCAAATGCAAGGCATTGATAAGGCAGGCAAAGGGAGAATTTGAGAAGAAGCTTGCTGCGGAAGCAAAAACATGAAATAAAGACTTTTTCAAGTACATTCGTAGCAAAAAACCTATAAGAGAGTCAGTTGGTCCATTAGATGATAGAGGGGTTAAAGGGGGCACTAAGAGGTGACAAGGCGATAGCGGAGAGACTGAATGAATTCTTTGCTTCAGTCTTTACTGAGGAAGATGTAGGGATGTTACCCATGACTGAAGTGGTATTTAAAGGTGCGGAAGAATTGAAGGAAATATCGATACATCGGGAAGATGTATTACAACTATTAGATAAACTGAAGAGTAGCAAATCACCTGGGCCGGATGGTATACATCCAAGGATGTTGAAATAACTGAAATATGAGATTGCAGACCTGCTATTATAATCTGTGAATTTTCATTAAAATCATCTGTAATACCTGAAGATTGGAGGATCGCCAATGTAACACCAATTTTTAAAAAGGGTTCCAGGGGTGATCCGGGAAACTACAGACCGGTGAGCCTGACATCAGTACCGGGAAAAATGGTATAAACCATCATAAAGAATAAAATTACTCAGCATGTAGATAGTCATGGCCTAATGGGAGACAGCCAACATGGCTTTAGACAAGGAAGATCTTGGCTTACTAATCTGTTATGTTTTTTTGAAGGTGTGAATAAACAGGTGGACAAAGGTGAGTCAGTTGATATAGTGTATCTGAACTTTCAGAAAGCCTTTGATAAGGTCCCTCATCAGAGACGTTTGGCAAAACTAAAGAGTCATGGGATAGGCAGTGTACTCTTGTGGATCAGGAACTGGTTAAAGATAGAAAGCAGAGGGTAGGGCTAAATGGCCAATTTTCCCAATGGAGAAAGGTGAATAGTGGTGTACCCCAGGAATCTGTGCTGGGTCCGCTGCTTTTTGACATATTCATAAATGACCTGGAAAGTGGAATAACGAGTGAGGTTATCAAATTTGCAGATGACACAAAACTATTTAAAGTTGTTAAAACCCAAGATGATTGTGGAAAATTGCAAGAGGATCTTGATAAATTGGAAGACTGGGCATCAAAATGGAAGATGAAATTTAATGTGGACAAGTGCAAAGTTATGCACCTAGGGAAGAACAACCCAAACTGTGGTTACACAATGCAAGGTTCCACATTAGGAACCACCACCCAGGAAAAAGATTTTGGTGTCATTGTGGATAACATGTTAAAACCCTCGGCCCAGTGTGCAGCGGCGGCAAGAGAGCAAATAGAATGCTAGGTATCATAAGGAAAGGAATAGAAAATAAAACAAAAAATAGTATAATGCCTCTATATTGTTCCACCGCACCTTGAATATTGTGTGCAATTTTGGTCACCGTATCTTAAAAAGGATATAGCGTTATTAGAAAAAGTTCAGAGAAGAGCCACCAAAATGGTAAAGGGGATGGAAGGGATACTCCTGTGAAGAAAGGCTAAAAAGGTTAGGGCTGTTTAACCTGGAAAAGAGACGGCTGAGAGGAGATATGATAGAAGTCTATAAATTAATGAACGGAGTGGAATGGGTAAACGTAGATCGATTGTTTACGTTATCAGAATATAGAAAGACTAGGGGACATGCAATGAAGCTACAAGGTAAACTATTTAAGACTAGTAAAAGAAAATATTTTTTCACGCAACGTGTAATCAAACTCTGGAATTTGTTACCAGAGGATGTAGTAAAGGCTGTTAGTGTAGCTGGGTTTAAAAAAGGTTTGGACAAGTTCCTGGAGGAAAGGTCCATAAACCAGTATTAAGAAGAGAGAGCATAGTTCAAGTTGCCCAGCATACAAGTGGAGTAGATGTCTCTGGAAGCGGCTAAGGTCCCGCACCTAAGAGCTACGCCAAAGGGCCCTTTGGCGTGGCCCTTAGGTGTGGGCACGCCCTCTGGCACTGCAGTTCAAAAGATGCTGATCAGCTGGGCTGGTGGAGGGAAGGCAAGCTGAGTAGGCCCAGTCGCCCGGATCTCACCCAAAGGAGCACGTCCTGCTCCTTCGGCGCACATCCCGGGCATCTTTCTTAAATGCAGTAGCAGGGTACCTGGAGGGGGTCGAGACTGCGGGAACGCTGTTGCGTACCTTCCGGGAGGCGAGACAGGCACCAGACAGCAGCAACTGAGCCTGTAGAGTGATCCTGCAGACAGCAGACACGGTTAGAGTTAACAGCACAGGCACAGTTACTGCAGAGAGAAATTACAAGTGGTTGCAGCACTGGCGTCTTTCTTAAATGCAGTATGGAGGGGTCGCGACCGCGGGAACGCTGTTGCATCACTTCTGGGAGGCAGGACAGAGACACCAAATAGCAACTGAGACTGGAGAGTGATCCTGGAGGGGTCGCGACCGTAGGAACGCGGTTGCGTCACTTCCGAGAGGCAGGACAGGCACCAAATAGCAACTGAGACTGGAAAGTAATTCATCCCCTTTTGCCTTTCACTCCCAACTCTTCCCTTCAATCTCTGCTACTCTCTTTTCCTTCTCTAATATCTCCAATCAGGAAACCTCTCCTCTTATAAACTCACTACTTGCTCCTCTGATCCTATCCCAACCCATTTTCTTAACGCCATGTCCTCCACTGTCATCCCTTCCATCTCTCATATTATCAACCTATCGCTCTCCTCTGCAACCGTCCCAACAGCCTTCAAGTATGCTGTTGTCACACCTCTCCTCAAGAAACCTTCACTAAACCCTATGGGTTCTTCAAATCATCATTCCATCTCCCTCCTGCACTCCTTTTCTAAACTTTTTGAATGTGTGGTTCACTGCCATTGCCTTGACTGTCTCTCCTCTCATGCCCTTCTGGATCCACTGCATTCTGGTTTTTGTCCTTCACATTCTACTGAAATGGTGCTTGCCAAAGTCTCCAGTGACCTTTTCCTGGCAAAATCCAAGGGTCTTTACTCAATCCTCATCCTTTTTGATCTTTCTGCTGTTTTTGATACTGTTGAACACCACCTTCTCCTTGATACCTTTTCTCACTTGGTTTTAAGGACTCCGTTCTATCCTGGTTCTCTTATTATCTCTCCCACAGCTCTTTCAATGTTTCTCTGGTGGATCCTCCTCTACTGCTATTTCACTCTCATTTAGTGCACCCCAAGGGTCTGTCTTGGGCCCACTCCTTTTCTCTCTGTATACCCAGTCCCTTGGTGCACTCATCTCCTCCCATGGCTTTCAGTGCCATTTTTATGCTGATGACTCTCAGATCTCTCTCTCTACACCTGATATCTCTCTGGCAATCCAGACCCGGATCTCTGCCTGCCTTTCTAATATTGCTGCCTGGATGTTTCACCGTCATTTGAAATTGAATATTGCCAAAAACGAGCTTCTTATTTTTCCCCCTATTCCCCCTACCCCCTCCCCTTTCTCCTTTCTCAATCTCTGTGGATAACACTCTTCTTCTCCCCTTTTCTCAGCCCCCAACCTTGGGGTCGTCTTTGACTCATCCTTCTCCTTCTCCACAAACATCCAACTGATAGCTAAAACCTGTAGTTTCTTTCTCTACAAAACCAAGGAACGAGGTGTAAACCAAGGAGTCTTTTATTGATTAAAAGCTCCAACACGGCCGTGTTTTGGCACTAAGCCTTCGTCAAGGGGAACAAGGATGCAAGAAGGGCTTTGTATGGTAATAACTGGAGATTGCAGGGATCCTAACTGCTAAAGTTATGCCTTACAGGAAGCTCGGCAGACACGTATCACTATAGTAAGACAAGCGAAATGCTCATATAACCCCTCTTCTCAAGTCACTTCATTGGCTCTCTTTCCATTTCTGTATCCAGTTCAAACTTCTCTTTCTAACCTATAAATAAATTCATTCTACTGCTCCCTCACTACCTTTCCTCTCTCATCTCTCCCTGCTACCCTCCTTGTGAACTCCGCTATTCTGGTTGATTGCTTCTTTCTGTCCCTTTTTCTTCCACTGCAGATTCCGAATCTTTCTTCTTGCTGCTCCTTATGCTTGGAACAAACTACCTGAGTCTGTGCGTCAGGTTTCATCTCTGCCCCTTTTCAAGTCCATGCTGAAGGCTTGCCTTTTTGAGGCTGTTTTTGGAACCTAATCTGCTTGTTCTCCTATGTGTCTCCTTACCCCTTCCCTAGTTGTATCTTTGTCCTCACCTGTTGTATTGTCTGTCTTAACTATATTGTTAGCGCTGATGGGTAGGGGCAGTGTTTGCATATTTCTGTATAGTGCTGCGTATGCCTTGTAGCGCTATATAAATGTTCATTAGTAGTAATAGTAGCAGTGAGTCCTGATGTCAGTCCAATCTATAACCTTTGGAAAGAGCTGAAATCTGCCATTGGTAAAAGGAATCCTGGAAACATTCATGAGCTGGAACAAAACACAGTTGAAGAATGGGAGAAACTACTAGCATACAGATGTACGAAACTTAGAGATGTTGTGGTAGATGTGGCCAGTATGAGGCACAGCACAGGACTGCACAGCCAAGAAGTTTAAAGAAAATATACTTTATTTGGGGACAAGCATCCAGACAACTGCCCTGGCCCTCCTTGTGTTTTTAGGCACACGTAGAGTTAAACACTCTGTTGCTCTAGGTTTTTCCCCAGCTGTAACAAGTCCTTAATTGCTCTCAGCAGCGCTACTCTGCTGAATAGCTGAACTCAGCTCCAGGACAGATCACTTCCAAAACAAAACAAACTGGCTTTTCAAGGTTTCTTCACTTAGAGCAGCCCAGCTCAGCAACAGCTTCTCCAACAGAGTAGAACTCCAGCACAAACAGCACTTCTAAAGCAAGAAAACAGGATTCTCCCTCCAAAGTCCATTCATTCTGAGCAGCACAACTCAATAGTCTTCTTCCAGCAGGATAGGATACTCAGAAGTGAAACAACACAGCAGTCCTCTGCAGCATGGGATTCCTCCAGCCGGACAGTAGTTCAACAGCAGTGCTGAGTGCACAGTAGTAGATTAAAAAACATTTCCTACCATCTTAGCAGGCTTCCTTTCAAAAGTAAGTGGTTCTGTCATATGCTCTAGACCTCCAGGCTAAACCCTGGGACCTGGCCACACCCTCCCCAAGCATTCTCCAGCCTTTTCTCTTAAAGCAGCGATTCTCAACCTGTGGGTCGCGACCCCCATGGGGGTCGCCACAGAATTTAGCAGGGGTCGTCTCACTCTGCAAAGTTAAAAATAAAAAAGCGCACAAGTTGCTGCCGCTGCCGAGTCCGCTTTTCGGCAGTGGTAAACTCACTGCCTCCAATCTTCTGCAGCCGCGGCTCCCTGCCTCTTAGGGAACCGCAGATGTGCCTGTGAAAATGTTGCGGAGCCTTCCCGTCTCTCGACGGGCTCCGTGCAGCATTGTCCCGCCTCCCAAGGAAGTGGTAAACACCTTCCTTTGGAGGCGGGACAGTGTTCCACGGAGCCCGTCGAGAGACAGAAAGGCTCCGCAACAGCTTCACAGGCACAGCCGCGATTCCCTAAGAGACAGGGAACCGCGGCTGCAGAAGAACAGGGCAGTAGCAGGCAAACATAGGGAGGGGGGAGGAGGGGGCAGGGAACCTGCAACGGGGCTGACATGGGGGAGGGAGGGAGGGGGCTGAGATGGAGGGATGGATGGAGGGAGGGGGGGCTGACATGGACAGAGGAGGCTGACAGGGAGAGAGGGGCTGACATGGGCAGAGGGGGGCTGACAGGGAGGGTGAGAGGGAGGGGGGGCTGACATGGAGGGAGGGAGGGGGGCTGACATGGACAAAGGGGAGAGACAGGGGGACATACTGGACAGACGGGATAAATGCTGGACAGAGGGGAGAGAGTGGGGGTTAGGATTATAATGGGCTGATGGGAGGGCTAGCACTGGTACTGGGCAGATCGGGGGGCTAGCACTGGTAATGGCTTGCTTAGGGAAGGCTAGGACTGGGAATGGACTGATCAAGGAAGGGCTAGCATTGGAAATGAGCTGATTGGGGAGGTTAGGACTGGAAATGGGCTGATTAGGGGAGCCTAGCACTAGTAATGGGGTTGAGGGAGGACTAGCACTGGAAATGAGCTGATTAGGGGAGGCTAGGACTGGTAATGGGCTGATGGGGTGGTTAGGACTGGTAATGGACTGATGGGAGACTAGCATTGGAAATGAGCTGATCGGGGGGCTATGACTGGAAATGGGCTGATTAGTGGAGGCTAGGAATGGTAATGAGCTGATGGGGGATAGGACTGGTATTCGGCTGATTAGGGGAGGCTAGCACTGATAATGGGGTTGAGGGGGAAATAGCACTGGAAGTGAGCTGATTGGGGGGCTTTGGGAATGGGCTGATGGTGGGGAGGGGAGGATAGAGCTGCTGGCCCTGGAAGAAAACTGGGGCTAAGGCTACAAATGGGCTGATACGAGGGGATGGGAGAATGGAACTGGAAGGGAGTGGTTCTGAGAGGGGCTGCCATGGTATTTGTACTAGAAGGGACTGGTCAGTGGGGAAGGAGGGGGACTGGAAGGG
Source organism: Ichthyophis bannanicus (assembly GCA_033557465.1). Lineage (NCBI taxonomy): Eukaryota > Metazoa > Chordata > Amphibia > Gymnophiona > Ichthyophiidae > Ichthyophis > Ichthyophis bannanicus. The sequence continues at coordinate 1,131,267,712 of CM066033.1, forward strand.
AATGGACACCAGTGGCAGTCATGGGAATGCAAGTTGACATTGAAAGGTACTGGGAGGGAGGACTGGAAAGGGGGTGATACTGGGAAAGGTTACTGGGACTGGAAATAGGCTGATGGAAAGAAGTGAAGAAAATGAAAGAAGAGATAAGAAATGGCAGATGGACCATAGACCACAGAAAGAGAGCTAAGAGAAGACAGGAAAGCAGAAGCCTCAGATTGGGACCAGCATGATCAGAGAATAAATTGGTCACACAACAAAAGTAGAAAAAATAATTTTATTTCATATTAGTGATTTGACTACAAAATCATAATAATTTTTTTATTTACTTTTTATCAATTTACATAATACAAGAAGTAAAACAGCGCAATTCCAAAAAATAGAACAAGAAAATAATACAGGAAACCCCATAGTATTATACAAATCCCGTCATTCAACCACATATCAAAAACAAACACATCTAGGAGGTGCTAATTAATGAAATAAGTAACATAAACCTACCAACAGCCCAGTAAATCCTCAAAGAGCCCATAGGTAACAGGTAAATACAAAAAGTAACCCTAAGCCTTCCCCTTCAAAAAATCTAGCAGATGGTCAACTTCCCCAAATATATAACGCTTCCTTTGATAAAGTACATGGCAATTACACGGAAATTTCAAGAAGAATTTAGCCCCCAGAGCCACCACACGTGGACGGACCTCCAAAAAGGCTTTCCGCCGCGCTTGAGTGGCTCTGAAGACATCAGGAAAAAGTTGAATGGATTGCCCACAGAATTTCTCAAACTTTCTCTTAAAATAGGCCCTAAAAATGTTTTGCCTATCCAGATCAGAGACTAAAGAAACCAATAGGGTTGCTCTAGTAGATATCTCGTCCTGAGATGACTCTAAGAACGCAGACAAATCCAACGAGGGAGAAGATCCTATTTCCCCCTGTACTTCCGCAGCCTTAACACTACCTCTATTTGTACCCCCCAAAGACAAATAATATATGCTCGATATTCCCATAGAGTCAACATCAGTTAAAAGCAACACTTCTTTCAAATACTTTCTCAAAAGAATAACAGGATCCAAATAGTGCTTGCAAGGAAAGTTTAAGAAGCGCAGATTCTTTGCACGCAAGGAGTTTTCCAGGATCTCATCTTGACGACGTAGTAAAGTAACATCTTTCACCAATATTCCCAAAACTCCTTGGGTGGAAGAATCCTGCTCCTCACAAGAGACAACTCTTTTTTCCAAAGAAATCAATCTAGTCTCCTGATCAGAAAGTTTATTCACAGTTTCTTTAGAGAAAGTTGAGAATTTTTTTAAAGAGGTACCAAACACCATCTCCATTCGAGAAAGCAGAGTCCAAACATCCTTAAGAGAGACATCCTCCGGAGGAACCGGCATCTCAATAACCTCAGGGATAACCACGACCGATGGAAGTGGAGGAGGCAACACGGGAGGTGGAGAATCCAATCGCAAAAACGATGATGACAAAACAGGCTTCCTAGCTACTAGCTGGTCATTCCCGGATAAGGAGGGGGAGTTCAGAAACATTTCCTTTGGGTGCATCCATTGAGGACTGAACAATCTCTTTTGGGGATAACAAGGAAGAAGGAGTACTCACAGTAGAAACGTCCACCGGAATACTGTCCACTGCAGGGACAACAGATAGTACCCCTCCAGAATGTATATGGGCATCCATCGGACCTGTAACTTTTACAGCTTTCGTCTGGACCAGAGGGTATCGCTTCTTCCGTTTCCACATCAGCGGTTACTCTCACCGCCTCGTACACCGAAGGGGCGCCAAAGGGGCGTGTCCTGCCCCTTTGGTCACGCCCCTTCGGGCACGCACTGCGGGCACGCGCCCGCTAACGCGTCCCGCTTAGGGGGCAGGCTGATATAGCCCCAACACGAACAGCGTCCCCAATCAGAGAAGCTGCAGCAGGTCACCGGGCAGGCAGGTAAATGGTCACGTAGAATCAAACAGGAAACAAGCAAGCACCTCAAAAATCATAATAATTTTGAAATCAAATATTGTTACTTGTGATTAATTATTGTGGTTTAAATAAGTACATTTTATAAATAAAAACATATTGCAAAGGCCTATAATATATTAATTTAACAAATGATTACAGCAACAATGCGTTAACGGAAGAGAGACACATTTGATTTTATCATTGGGGGTCATCACAAGTTGACCAATTGTAAAAGGGGTCGTGGTACAAAAAAGGTTGAGAACCACTGTCTTAACCCGTTTTGGACAGCTTGCATATTCTATCTCCAGGAACAAGCAGGAATGTAGTCTTCACATATGGGTATCGTCTGTACCGACGGAGCCTGCGCGGGAACGCTCCCCAGCGTCCAATTAGAAAGCTTTTGGGAGTATCCCACAGCGCCTGCGTGCTGCCTTTCCCAACTGCCTCTCTCCAGTTCTTCGTTTTCTGCAGAGCCAGCAGGTCATTTTTCCTGTCACCGTAGAAATTATCCCATCTTTTTCATTCTTTTTTGTGGTAGCATCTGCCTTCCTCGATGCTATACCGGTACCGCCGGTTCTTTCTTTCTTTCTTAAAAAAAAAATTTATAATCTTTTTCTGGACTTTCCTGTCTTTTTTCCATCAGGCGCCATTTTGGGCACTAGGCCCAACTTTTCCTTTAGAATGGAAAAACCCACCTCGGGTTTTAAAAAGTGTTCTAAGTGTGGCGGTACCATCTCTGTCACCGACACGAGTGGTGCCTTAAATGTTTAGGTCCTGACCACTCCATCTCGGAGTGTGTTGCCTGTGGGATGATGTCGAAGAGGGGTCGGAAAAACCGAGCTGCTAAGCTTAGCACCCTTTTTCCCTCCGATGCAGCATCCGTGGCATCAACGTCTTCCAGGGCTTCGTCTTCCTCCCATTGATCTCAGGTAACCAAACATAAATCTGGCCGGTCCTCAAAGGGTAGATCTCCTTCCAAGCATCGAGATGCCTCTGGCGTTGCCCTTGAGGGGCTTGTACCGGCAAAATTGCCCCGGCGGAAGGCTTCGGCTTCCAAAGCACTATTGGGGCTCCAGGATGTTCTCGAGGCCTCAACCTCGGCAGAACTACTGGTGCCATGCTCTGGGGTACCGGCCGCTTCATCCAGTACCGACATCCAGGCATCGGCAGCGTCAATAGACCAGAGGTTCTTGGCTATTGAACGCAGTCTGGCGGCTCTCCTTACGGCTTCGGTGCCTTCGGGACTGCTTCAGATGGTTCAACCGGTATCAACACCGGTTCCGGCACCGATATCGGTACCGGTACCGCCAGCATCGACATCGGCGACTGTGTTGCCCACACCGAGTCATGCTGTTTCCTCCGATATCGACAGGCTGGTACCGGACCCCTCCGGTACTGACTTCGATCGGTACCGGTATCGTGCTTTGCAAGAGCACCCGGACAGGAGATACTTTGAATCCTCCGAGGAGTATGAGGATTCTGACAGCTCTGTCGGTACCAGAATACTTTTCTCTGAAGAGCCTTCCTCTCCTAAACGTAGGATGTCTCCTCCAGAGGATATATCCTTTCAGGATTTCATTCGGTAGGTAGCTAAAGGTCTTTCCATCACAGTGGCTCCTGAAACAGAGCCCAGAGCAAAGGAATTGGAGATTTTACAATATCCTAAAGCTCCCAAAGAGGCAGCTACTTTGCCTATTCATGAGATCTTGCATGATCTCATGCTAAGAATGTGGGAAACACCTCTTACCACCTCTCCTCATTCTCAGAAAACCCAGTTACCACACCACTCCATGGTAGTGGAATCAGCTATGAGAAGGATCAAGCGCGCAAAAAGACATGCATCTAATCCTCCAGGACGTGAATGTAGGACTCTTGATGCCTTTGGGCATCGAACCTTCCAGGCCTCTATGCTTTCTGCCCGGATTAGTTCCTACGTTTTATATATGGGAATGTTCCTTAAGGAGGTTACAGGAGATCTAGAGATTATGAGCCCTCTCCTTCCTGATAAGAGGCAAGATTATCTTTCACTTGTCAAACATGCCCAAGATGTTTCCAAGTTTGTTAATCATGAGCTTTTGACTGCTTTGAGTGCATAAGCAGAACCTCAGCCATTGCCATAGGTGCTCGTAGGATTGCCTGACTCCAGGCATCTGACTTGGAACTTTGGGTACAGGATAAACTAGGGAATATTCCTTGCACAGGGGAGAATCTCTTTGGCAGGAAAAAGCTAATGAGATAGATGTTGATAATACCACTTTGGATAGACTATCCAAGGCTACAGCTGATCCTGCAAGGAGAAAATCCTACAAGAAACCATTCTTCTCCAAAAAGAAGAGGTTTTACCCCTCCTATACCCAGCAGGGGCATTCTACAGGTCAGTCTGCCCGAAAGGGACAGCAGCCACCAAAACAAAGAAAAACAAAGTCTGCTAAGCCTCAACTGGCACAGCAGACTCAGCCTCCACAGGGGCTTTGACTCCCATCTAGAGAACTTGGCCTTCCTGGCCCTCCACCATTCCAGGAAGGTTGTTTCATTTTTTCCCAAGATGGGAGCAGATAACAGCAGAAGAATAGACTCTCTCCATTGTAAAGGAGGGGTACAAGCTTCATTTCTCAACATGCCCCCTCCTACATTTGTAAGACAGTTCAATTCTCAGACTTCACTCGAGAATCAGTTAAGTCAAGAGGTCAATTTACTTCTTGCCCACGGGGCAATAGAAGACGTACCCATTTCCCAATAGGGTACAGGGTTTTACTCCCCCTATTTCCTTATTCCAAAGAAAACAGGGGGGACACGGACCCATTTTAGACCTCAGAGAATTGAACAAATTCCTGTTCAAAGAGAAATTCGATCAACAATTGAACATGAAAGCCCATATAAACAACACCGTCTAGTCAGTATACCTCAAAATTGGCTTTGTTCTCTAGATCTCAAGGATACGTACACCCATGTTCTCATCCATCCAACTCACCGAAGATTCCTTTGGTTTCTATTTCAGAGGAAGCACTACCAGTACAGGGTTCTTCCTTTTGGTCTGGCCTCAGCACCAAGGGTGTTTACAAAATGCATGGCTGTAGTGGCAGCATTTCTTCGCACTCTAGGAATATTCGTCTTCCCCTACTTAGACGACTGGCTCATTCGAGCCCCATCAGAGTCAGAGGCCAGAATTTCCCTATCTTGCACTATATTTGAGCCTAGTCATAAACATCCCAAAATCCAACCTAACTCCCACTCAATCTCTAGAGTTTATAGGAGCTATGCTGGATACCAGAAAAGCAAGGGCCTATCTTCCACAGCCCCGCTGCCTTCGCATTGTGCAGTTAGCTTCCCAAGTAGTGTTAAAGACTCATCTCACTGCTCGGGAAGTCTTACAATTGCTAGGCCACATGGCATCTACCATGCATGTGGTTCCCTATGCTCGCCTCCATATGACAGCAGCCCAGTGGACTCTATCCACTCAGTGGACTCAAGCATCAGGCTGCCTATCAGACAAAATAGCAAACTCAAGTCGCCTTATTTTGTCCCTACAATGGTGACAATCAACCCAAAACCTGTTGGTGGGGTCCCCTTTCCAACAGCCCCCACCCCAGGTCACTCTAACAGACGCCTCACAGGTGGGTTGGGGAGCCCACCTGCAAGATCTCTCTACCTAAGGCACCTGGACTCCACGGGAGACCCATCTACACATCAATCTCTTGGAACTCGGAGCAATCTTCCTTGTTCTTCGAGTGTTCCACACCCAGCTGAGCTACAAGACAGTCCTAACTCAGACGGACAATCAAGTAGCTAATTTCTATCTGAACAAGCAGGGAGGAACAGGCTCTCTGTCGCTTTGCAACGAAGCTTTGCAACTATGGGCCCTCGCCAGAGAGCATCAGATTCATCTCCTTGCTGTGTATCTGCCAGGCATTCAAAACTCCTGGGCAGACAGACTCAGTCGAGTTCTGCTTCCACACGAATGGTCTCTCCATGCAGACCAGGTGGCCAAAAATTTTCAAATTTGGGGAATCCCGGACATAGACCTCTTTGCAAGTCCACTGAATGCCAAACTTCCCCGATTCTGTTCCAGAATTCCGGCTCAGGGTTCTCAGGCCAGGGATGCTTTCCTCCTCCATCGGGGTCAGGACTTCCTATATGCCTTTCCACCCATTCCCCTAATTCCCAAAACCATATTCAAGCTTCAGAGAGACACAGGCCATATAATTCTCATAGCTCCACATTGGCCACGGCAGGTGTGGTACCCTCTGCACCTATATCTCTCTTAAGCTCCATCTCTGGACTTAGGATCTGCTCCAGATCTCCTGTCTCAGGACGACGGGATGTTGTGGCATCCCGATCCCCACACTCTGCATCTCAGGGCCTGGTTGCTGAGGTCCTAGACCTTCATGGTCTTAACCTGTCTCAACAAGTAAAGGATATCCTTTATGCTTCAAGAAAGCCTTCCACAAGACACTCTTATGCTTTCAAGTGGAAAAGGTTATCTCCAGGAACAAACAGGAATGAGTCTTCACATATGGGAATGAGTCTTCACATATGGGGTTCGTCGGCGCCGACGGAGCCCGCACGGGAATGCTCCCCAGCATCCAATCAGAAGGCTTTTGGGAGCATCCCTCGCGCCTGCGCGGTAGCTTCCCGCCCTTCCCACTGCCTCTCCCCATTTTTCGTTTTTCCGCGGAGCCGACAGGACGTAACTCCTGTCACCGCAGAAACTTTTTCTTCTTTTTTGTTCCTGTGGTCGCGGTTTTTCCCCCGCTGACTCTGGCACCGCTGGTGCCCCCTTTTTTCCTTATTTTTTGTTTCCTTTATTTCCTTCGAGGAGCATCCTCCTCGTGTTATTCTGAGGCCTACCGGGCTTTCCAGCATGGAGCCTTTTTCCCTTAAGAAGTGCCGCCACTGTGGAGACGTTGTCTTCTGCTCCGACTCCAACGCCTGGTGTCTCTCCTGTTGGAGCCCTGACCCCTTCTCCCCCGGTTCCCCGGGCTTCAGTGTCGGGAGAAGACCCTCCCTGTTTCGAGTGTCCTTCGATGACGTCTTTCCCTCTGAGGAGCGGTCGTCGGCGTTCTCTCCTCGCCAGGATCAGGTAACCCAACAACAGTCTGTTAAGACTAACCAAGCCTTGAGGGGTGAGTCTCATGCGCTGCATGACGACGGCTCCAGCCTTCCCCTCCAGTCCCTTACACCCCGGTGGGAGTCTTCGGGCTCCAGAGCCTCCACGGGGTTTCGGGTTGTTCCTGAGGTTCGCTCCTCACAGAACATTCCCGAGCCATGCCCGAGGGTGGCACCTGCTTCGAGCGGTGCAGATCCCTCGGCATCGGCGCCGGTGTCGAGTGTTCCACTCTTCACCAGGGACTGTCGACTGGTGTCCTCGGTGCCTTCGGGGCCGATCGACTCGACCCAGTCTGGCTCTACGGCATCCCGGCCCTGCGCGGGGGTGGTACCCGCTTTCGGCGGTGCCGATTCCCCGGCATCGGCGTCGGTGTCGAGTGTTCCACTCGTCACCGGGGATCGTCGGACCAACCTGACCCGGTATGGCGTGCCCACACCCCTGCCATGTGTGGAGGTGGTGACCGCTTCGAGCGGGACCAAGTCATCGGCATCGGAGTTGGTGGCCCCACTCCCCGCCGGGGATTGGCACCGGGTGCCGTCGGCTCCACCAAGGCCGATCGACTCGCCCCCGGCTTCCGCGGGGGCGGTACTGGCCTTGAGTGGCTCCGCCCCTCCCGCGGCGGTCTCGGGAACAAGGGCCCGTTCTTCGCCAGAGGTCGCCTCCGGGCTCCGCCTGCGGAGCCGATCGATCTATCCCAGTCGAGCGGGTCGGCACCCCCACCTTGCGCGGGGCCGGGGCCTCCCCGGACGCCTCCGACCTCCCGGCATCTACGCGGGCGTCAAGTGCTCCGCTCGTCACTGGAGTTTGCCCGCGGGACCCGGGTCCTTCGGTCGAGTCGACCCAAAGAAGCGCCGCGGAGCCGGGGCTGGGCGTCTCGCTCCCCGCCGGGGCTCGTCAGCGGGTTACCTGGGTACCCTCGAGGCCGCGTAGTACGCCCCGTAAGGGTTTCCCGCTCAATAAAACAGACGCGGGCAGAACCCCGGCGCCTAGGAGGGCCTCTCTCCAGGCGTCGGAGCCGACTTCGGGTGTTTCCCTCTTCGCCGAGTTTCGGCCTGGGAAGCCCTCGTTGCCCTCGGCACCGATTGTCGCGACCCCGACTCCATTCGCGGGAATGGCAGCACCGGCACGGCCGCCAACACCGGGGCCCCCTAAGGAGGCGTCGCTCTGTTCGATGCCCAGCCTCGAATCGATTTCCAGTCTGGAAAGTGTGGCTCTGGCGCATTTCGGATCCAACCCCGGTCTCTTCCGACGGCGCAGTGCTGCGCTCGCCTGCTCTCCAGCGGCCTCGGCACCACTCCAGCCGCCTTTGCGGACTGCCCCGGGGGAGGACCCGCCCCCGGAATCGGGGCCGAGGCCGAGTTCCGCGGGGACGTCGATCCCGGGCTCTGACGATGCAGTACCGACTGCCTCGAATTGGGACTGTCAGTACCCTCCTCTGTTTAGAGCGATTCCTCCCGTGCACCAGCACGGTGGGTCCCCTGGTGCTCAAGCGGGCCCCTCCGCCTCGGCCTCCCCCGGGATAGCCCCTCTGGGAGAGCCGTCTTTTCAGGACTTCCTCCTTGACATGGCGGACTTGCTCGCCATTCCTATCCCGGGCCCTTCGCTAAGTCCGGGTACTGCGGAACAGGCAGCCGTAATGCTTCCTTTACCTCCCTCCCTGCGGGATCTCCTGCTCGGGATTTGGCGCTCGCCCTTACAGGTACCGGTGCCGACTGCAGCCATGCATGCCCGGTATGGGGTGCCCCCCTCTCCGGGTTTCCAGACGCACCAGCTTCCCCATCATTCCATTGTGGTGGAATCGGCCCTGAGGAAGGTCGGAAGCAAGAAGAAGCACTCTTCCTGCCCCCTGAATCGTGCGTCTAAAACTCTGAACAACTTTGGGCGGCGAACCTTCCAAGCGTCCATGTTGGCTTCCAGGATTCTCTCATATATTTTCTATATGAGCCTGGCGCTGCGGGAAGTCACCGAGAGGTTATCTCTTTTGTCTCCCTTTGTGTCGGCCCCTCGGGCCCCTGACTATTCCTTCCTTCTTTACCATTGCAGGAATATATCTTGGTTTCTTTCTCGGGCTGCCGTGGACTCTTTCAAGTCAGTTAGCAGGTCCTCTGCGGTAGCCATAGGGGCGCGTCGTACAGCCTGGTTGCAGGCTTCCGACTTGTGCAGCTGGGCACAACATAACCTGGGTACTTCCCCGTGCACCGGGGAGAACCTCTTCAATGGCGAGGCTTTGCGTCAGGTTGCTCAGTGCTCCACCGACCTGTTTGGCTCTGGCCGCCCGTTGCCCTTCCGCCTCTCCCGGGGGTAGGAAATGTCCTTCCCGACCCCCCTGTCCGAAGAGGAGGAGGTTTCATCCCTCTGCTCGCCTGCCGGTCGGCAGTGCCAGGGCTCGCGCCAGGCTGCCCATGCCAGGCAGCCTTAGGCTACGGTATGCGGCAGTTTGCGCTTAACTCCTCTTACATGAAGTTACTGTCCAGTTCTACATTGGGGTTCTTTCAGTGTGACAAGTGGTTCGGCTGCTTGATTGGAGATATGGAGCCCCCTCCCCCGGGGGGGGGGAACCTTCCCACGCTAGATTAGCCTGGCTCCTCAGGGCCATGCTAATCTTCTCCGGACTTACCCTCGGGTACATCCCTCGGATTCCCCTCTGCCTGGTTCCCACGGCTTGTGGGGATCGCGCACCTAATCTCCTTCTCCCAGTGTAGGCCTTGGTCGCTACTCTCCGAGCATGGCCGAACCATTCCTCGACAGGGCCGGACCAAACCCCCCCCCCCCCCCTGGTCTGTGTCTCCGCTCTCGCAGAGAAATCCCTGGGTCCGTCAGGTTACGGTGGACAGACGGCCTTGACCCTAACCCCGAGGGTTTTTTTTATATAGGCCGGAAATGGCCCCACGGTCACGCCGTGGCTATAGAGTTTTCTATCCTCCTGCCTTCCCTGTGGCACGGAGGACACGTTTGGGTGACTGTCAGGTGGACACCTCAGGGGTCTACGTGCTCCTGATGTGCTCCTCCCCAACTGATCTGGCGGTCACACAACCATACTGCTACCCTCGCCGATCTGCCCTGCTCCACGCACATAGGCCCATCGCTTGGATGGCCCTTCCTCCCGCCGCCTTCCAGGAAGGCGCCCTCCTGTGGATCAAGGGCCGGTCCGAGTTGGCAGTATCGTTCTCACGTGTCCATACCGGTTGAGTAACCTGGGTGGGCACTCCCGGGCCCACCTATAGCCCGATATACATCTATACCTGTTATTGGATATATATCGGTACAGGCGGGCACTTTTTGGGAAATGTTATAGCGCCCTGTGTCTTACCGACTATCCCCAATTGTCGGTACTGACGTTTTGTTATTTCTTACGGGGTCCGGCCGGCCCGCTTGCCTGCGTTCTGCGGCTCGGGTGCTCGGACCGGTTATGCTTAAACTTGCTGTGATGTCAACAGCCCCTTGGTTACGCCTCCTTGTCTGGAGGTTTTCGAACCCATTGTCTTCCTATCCCTTGCCGGCTCGGGTTGACAGTGTACCCCTCGGTATCCCGGGGTACACTTCTGTTCTTCTCCGGGCTGGGTTCTCCCAGATCGGTCAGTCTTCTGTTTAGTCCTCCGGATTGGGGACTCTGCTCCTACTGGAATTCTCAGCTTCTTAGAGCTCCTCGTGAAGACCTGCCATCTTTCCGGTGCCGGTTGACACCTGCGTCTCCAGCCCGCCCGGACTGGGAACTTCGTCCTCTCTGCGGTGAAGTTCCCTTGAAGACTTCGCTACTGCATCTACAGTACCCGTCGCAGTTCTGCCTCCTACAATCCAGTAGGTAAGCTCTAGATTGTGCTAGATCATTACCAGTTAATGATATTTGACGTGGTTTTGAAGACTCTCCTGTAATCTTCGGTTGCTGTGCCTTGGCAACTCTTCTCAACTCCTACCCTCCATCCCTCAAGGGATGCCGGGGATCCAGGTTGGGCGATGCCGCCCTGTCCAGGGGCGCACATTCTGGGATGATCTCTGGCACACTCAGCTAGGGAGTCCCCATATGTGAAGACTCATTCCTGCTTGTTCCTGGAGATAGCACAGTTACTTACCTGTAACAGGTGATCTCCGGAACAGCAGGAATTAGCCTTCACAACCCACCCACCTCCCCTAGGAGTTGTAACTATCTCTCTTCCTTCCTCTCCTCTCCTTCTGTCTCAGCTATTAAACGCAACTGGGGAGAGGCAGTGGGAAGGGCGGGAAGCTACCGCGCAGGCGCGAGGGATGCTCCCAAAAGCCTTCTGATTGGATGCTGGGGAGCATTCCCGTGCGGGCTCCGTCGGCACCGACGAACCCCATATGTGAAGACTCATTCCCATATGTGAAGACTAATTCCTGCTGTTCCGGAGATCACCTGTTACAGGTAAGTAACTGTGCTTTCCATTTGGTGTTCGCAGAAGGGTCTTGACCCCCTGGTGATACCTCTGGAATCATTATTGGAGTATCTCCTTCATTTATCTAATGCAGGGCTTAAGACTAACTCAGTATGAGTCCATTTAAGTGCTATTTCAGCTTCTTTCAAGCCTTTAAATGGACAACCTATTTCCTCTCATCCTCTCATAGCGAGATTTATGAGGGGCCTCCTTCTAACTAAGCCTCCCATTAGGCCACCACCGGTAGCATGGGATCTAAATCTGGTTCTTGGCCAGCTCATGAAGCCGCCTTTTGAACCTCTAGCTACTACCTCCTTGAAATTCCTTTCCTGGAAGGTTGTCTTTCTCATTGCAATCACATCAGCATGTCGCATTAGTGAATTGCAAGCATTAGTGGCTGATCCTCCTTATACGAGGTTCCATCATGATAAGGTAGTCCTTAGGACTCATCCACACTTTATGCCAAAGGTGGTGTCACCTTTTCATTTAAACCAAGCGGTTTACCTGCCTGTATTTTTTCCAAGGCCTCATGCTACAAATGCAGAAAGGAGTCTTCATAATTTGGACTGTAAAAGAGCACTTGCTTTTTACTTACAAAGGAGACAGCAACATAGAAAGTCCTCTCAACTCTTTGTTGCTTTTGATCCTTCTCATTTGGGACTTCCAGTCTCCAAGAGGACATTGTCCAATTGGATTACACAGTGTATTTCTTTTACCTATCAGAGTAAAAACCTTTCTCAGGAAGGCCATGTCACAGCTCAGAATGTGAGAGTCATGGCAGCCTCAATGGCTCATCTACACTCTGTGTCTATTGACGACATCTGTCGAGCAGCTACTTGGGCCTCGGTTCATACCTTCACAGCCCATTAATGCTTAGACAACGACTCCCGCTGGGATGCCTTGTTTGGTCAGGCTGTTCTACGACACCTGTTCCATACTTAATCAACTCCTACCCACCATTCCTGGTAGGATGCCAGAGATCCATGGGGGGAAGGAGAGTCCTTTCACAGGGGCACACAACTTCTGGGGTCTCTCCCTGGCATCTGTAGCTAGGGAGTCCCCATATGTGAAGACTACATTCCTGCTTGTTCCTGGAGATAGCATAGTTACTCACCTGTAACAGGTGATCTCCGGGAACAGCAGGAGTTTAGTCTTCACAACCCACCCACCTCCCCTACGAGTTGTTTTTCTTTTCTTTCCCTCTCTCTCTCTTTGTCTCAGCTTTAAAACTCAACTGGAGAGAGGCAGTTGGGAAAGGCGGGAAGGTAGCACGCAGGCGCTGTGGGATGCTCCCAAAAGCTTTCTAATCAGGCTCCGTCGGTACCGACAATACCCATATGTGAAGACTAAATTCCTGCTGTTCCCTGAGATCACCTGTTACAGGTGAGTAACTATGCTTTCTCTGTTCTGGATGATTTATTAGATTTGTTACACTCAAACAACTATGAAATACAGGCAATAATAAAATATATTAAAACTTTGCAGAAAATAGAAGTTTACATAGTGTGTGTTTTTCATACACTGGTCCAATGTCCGTCTTCCAAGTGATCAGAAAAGTTATGATTCAGTATCAATATTCATTGACATAAACATACTGTATGATACTATTTAAACTGCAGTTTTCATTTAATTTCATTTATTATGATATAATATAGTTTGTCAGTAGTCCATTCTGACGGTGGAATATGATACACGTGAAAACACCTCTGATGCAGTGCGTCAATATTGCACCATTGAAACACCTAGAACCGAACGTGTGACAGCAATTAGTCTCAACAACATATTAGCCCAGCGTATGAGAAACATACAAGGCCGATATACGCACCAATAACTCTGACACTAAGTAACTTACAGTTATCTAAACCTATTTTGTAATGTCTACAAATACTTTTATTTGCAAAATAGTAGCTATTACAGCATTATAAGCTACTTACTATTTTTTGTGATCTTTTTATGTTGAGCCGCCAGTACCGTCAAAATCAGCAAACTTCAAATACCTATTAAACTAAATAAATCTCAAACAAAAAATCTGTATATAACGCTTTTTGACATAACAGTTGAATAGTAACTATGGAAACCTTATGTCTGTAAAACATACGCTGGTCCAAAACGGGTTAAAGGGACAGGGGTTTAAGCTCTTACCAGAGCAATACCTCACTTGTTTTAGCCTTGGCTGGGAAGTCCCTGTGGGGGATAGGGAGTTTCCCATACACTCCATCACAGTCAGGGCCGGCCTGTCCATTGAGCAAGAATGTTGTTTGCACAGGGCCCCGCGTTTCAGGAGGCCCCGTGCAAACAACATCCTTCATTGCAGATCGGCAGGCAGGGCGGCTTTAGAGGGAGCCGGAGAGGCCCCAGCTCCCTCTAACAGCTGCTGAAGTGAAGAGTGTCTTTTCTCTTCACTTCGGCAGCTGGACTGACATTTAGAACGCTGCTGCTCTGATTGCGGGAAACAGGAAGTCACCTTTGATCTCAGAGCGGCAGCGTTCTAAACGTCAGTACAGCTGCCGAAATGAAGAGAAAAGGCGCTCTTCACTTCGGCAGCTGTAGAGGTGAGCCGGGGCCTCTTCGGCTCCCTCTTAGCTAGCCACGGGGCTCTTCGGGAGGGGGGTGCTTGGACTGAAAATGGGCTGGGGGGAGGTTCCTAGGACTGGAAATGGGCTGTGGGGGTTCCTAGGACTGGAAATGGGCTGTGGGGGTTCCTAGGACTGGAAGTGGGCTGGGGGTTCCTAAGACTGGAAATGGGCTGTGGGGGAGGGGGTTCCTAAGACTGGAAATGGGCTGGGGGGGAGGGGGGTTGCTAGGACTGGAAATGGGCTGCGGGGAGGGGTGTTCCTAGCACTGGAAATGGGCTGTGGGGGCTCCTAGGACTGGAAATAGCTGATGGGGAGGGGAGCTTGGACTGGAAATGGGCTGATGGGGGGGGGGCTATGATAGGATTGGAAATGGGCTGATCGGGGGCTATGACTGGAAATGGGCTGATGCTGGGTGGGGCTGGAACTAGAAGGGAGCTGATGTTGGGGGAGCATTCAAATGGGATAGGGCTGGGAGAGTGAAATGGAGAGGGAAAAAATATTTTGTGTGGGAGGGAAGAAAAATCTGCAATTGGCTGGGTATTGGGAGAGTAAGTGGGGATTGAGGATGGAGGGGTAAAATTTGAGTGAATGAAAAAGGAATAAAGAAAGATGGAGGAAAGAGCAAAAGGAGAAAGATTAGTATGTTAAAGCAGATGTAGAGCGAGAATGGAAAAAAACTAGAAGAGAGAAGAAAGGACAAATGGACAGCAGACGATGAAGAGTTAGCAGAAGACACGAAGAAACCAGAAGAAAGTGGCTGGAGCAATTGCAACTGAAAAAAAATGCACAAAAGTTAGAAAAATATCACTTTATTTTGAATTTATTAACTGGAATATGTCAGCTCTGGGAAATGCAAAAACTTCAAAATACACACTCCACAAAAACAAAAAATGCTTCTCAGAAACTTCAGTGTTCATTGTACAAAGATCTTAAACACATAATCACTACAAGGAAGGTCTCAGTAACCACGGGCTTATGACAGGCAGAATGCAAAATAATTGTCATATTACACAGGCCCCCATAACATCAGTGACCCTCCATGTAGATCCATACTGGCCACTGAGACACATTCAAAGAAAGATCACTTAGCTTTTTAAAAAAAACATTTCTGTGTCTTGATCGGTGACCACCCCACTCCTCGACGCTTCAATTCAGAGCTCACAAGCTTTTCGCGAGTGCCCTCGCTTCATCAGGGGAAACACCAGCTGTCCAACAAAACAAATAACAAACATTAATCAACAAAAATCTCCCGACAAAAGCATAAAACCAATCAACCCATCTCTAATACCGTACTCACCCCCATCTAAGAATGGTGAATCAAACTTCTAAACACTGAGCCGCGAGGTCTCCAAGCTTAACACAGCTGGTCCAAAAAACACTGCGCATGCTCACAGATCATCTCCTTCCAAATCGCGCATCCTACCTTATATACCATACGAACCTCCTTCCAAACAGAAACTCCACTCCTAACTAAATACAAACCCCTCAGTCAACCTGTAAATTCAAATCCTCAGGCACCACGGTACGTACCCGAAAAATCCAACTTTGTTCACAAACCAACAGAGACTGTTCTCTAGATTTGCCCTCCCTCCCAGTCAGCACCTGATCTATACAAAAACACCACAGATCTCCAAATTGGTGACCAAACTCAGTGAAATGTGAAACCAGTGGGGCCTCTCGTACCTGACATCTAAGTCTACTCCTGTGTTCGATCATACGCTTACAAATAGGCCGGGTCGTACTCCCAATATATAATAACTGACACGGGCAAATGATTCCATAAACCACATATGAAGAATCACAAGTGGTTCATTTCTTTAATTTGTACCTGGAACCCTGATACTCAAATTGCGTTACTGCCCGAGAGATTTCACAAATTGAACAGTGGCCACAAATACCATGACCCTGAGCCATATCCTCCCCCCTCCGGATCAGATAGTGGACGCAACACCGAAGGACTTAACCACTCACGTAAATTCCGCTGGCATTGCCAAACACACCTTATCATTTTTCCTTCCAAACCCGGAACGGTATGTAATACCCCCAGATGTTTCTTAATGATCCGTTGAATGCTAAAACTGAATGGAGAATACTTAGACACCAAATTAATCTCTTCCCCATCCCCCAACTGCTCAACCTTATTCCTGGGTGTCAACAACAGCGCCCGATTGTTGTATAATGCTCTCTTATAGGCCGTATTGATTACCCCCTCGGGATAACCCCGTGCTACAAAACCACGGGCCAAAAGCTTCGACTGCCACCTAAAATCCACATCACTAGAGCAATTCCTACGATACCTTATGAATTGGGAGAAGGGTAAACTGTTCCTCAAGCATGCAGGATGAACGCTACCATAATGCAAGAATGTGTTCCTGTCTGTGGACTTCCTATGCACTGAAGTCACCCAACCATTGTCCCTCTTCCATACCACTAAATCCAGGAACACAATCTCAGTGCTACTATACACACTCGTGAACTGTATGTTTACTTCGCGACTATTAAGCCACTGTACAAAATCCTGAAAACCAACAGCCGTGCCCTGCCACAGGACAAACACGTCGTCAATGAACCTAAACCACAATTTTAGATATGCAGCAAAAGGAGACCCATAAATCCACTTATTCTCATACTGCCCCATGAAAAGATTTGCCACTGAGGGGGCACACATGGCCCCCATTGCCACTCCCGATACTTGATGGTACATCACCTCCCCAAAAACAAAATAATTCTCAAAGATGGCTAAACGTGCTAATTTACTCACAAAAGTAAGCATAGCAGACAACATATCCCCCCGACGTTGCAAACATTCATCAACCACCTCAACCGCTGCTGCTTGCGGTATTGAAGTGTACAATGAAGCAACATCTAAGGTAGCTAAGAGAATCTCTGGGGAACCTGCTAACTCCATATGCCCCTCCAAAATATTCCAAAATTGCATAGTTTCCCTAATGTATGCTGGAATGTCCAATAATAAAGGTCTTAAAAAAGAATCCACATAAACTGAGAGAGGTTCAAGTACCGTGCCCCTAGTTGATACTATGGGTTGTCCTGGCGGATGAAGTGGATTTTTATGGACTTTCGGCAACAAATAAAATTTAGCAACAGATGGACTCTTAACATTTAAAAAGACATATTCCTTTTTAGAAATCACCTTGGCCAAAAGTGCCTCAGTTGTATTGTCTCTGATGGACTTCTGCAAACTTAAGGTAGGATCATGAGACAATTGTTGATAGGTCAAAACATCAGAAAGTTGGCGCTGGGCCTCCTGTAGATAATCAGTACGTGCCCAAAGAACAATTGCTCCCCCCTTGTCAGCACTTCTGATCGGCACTTCAGGCTTAGCAATTAGATCATCTAATGCTCTTTTCTCCGCTCTGGATAACGCATAAAATGCTGATTGATGTGTCCGTTCCAAAAATTGAACCTCTTGCAAAACTAATCGTTTAAAAATCTGTAATGCTGGAGGGACTTGACCCGGTGGGCTCCAAGTCGACTTCAAGGGTAATTTAACCCGCCTAGAGACCATTTCTTCTTGTGATGCACTCCGCTCTACTGACTGAGAAGAGAAAAAGATCTTTAAATGCAATTTTCTGATCAAACTCTCCAAATCCACCCGGAACTGGAACGGGTCAAAAAGCGTAGCTGGCACAAAAGATAAACCCTTGTTCAATACTTTGTAATGTTCAGGAGACAACTCAACAGGGGAAAGATTGATCACTAGAGAAGCCATTTCACCGGCCGATACTTCCCGTAATTCAGACATAATTACTCCTTCTGACGACTGCCTCCTCGTCCTTTGGGCCTTCCCCGAATACGCCCCTTCTTCTCTGGTCCCGAACCTTCATCTAAAAAAGTACTCTGCACCGATCTACTGGAACCTCCCATTGAAGAATCTTCTGAAGAGCGATCAAATTCTATGCGTTTCCTATCTTCCTTCTGCTGTCTATGGTTGACATTCATCCACGGGTAAACGTATCCTGTAGTGTAATCCTCATTGTCTCGCTTCAATTTCTTTGCCTTAGCTTTCTTTACATCTTCTCGGACAGCATCAGCCTGCTTCTGCTGGTCCTCCACTTGCAATTTATACTTCGCTTCAGTTTCATGAGCTTTTAATGAAGATAATTCATCCACCTCTTTATTTAACTCTTCTAAACTTGATTTGGCTGTATCAATCACTAGCACCATCAGATCCAGTAAACAGTTATTCAGGATACAATTCTACTTACCGAGAAAACTCGGGTCAGAAGCGAACAAACGCGGTTCTTTGTATACCCTAAGGCCCCGAGGGATCTGCTGTCAACGGACATATTCTATCAATGAAAGTCTGTGGAGCTCTGACCGCACTATGCGTTTCTGCAGTGTTAAAACTTTGTCCCACGTAGCAACACCCGCAGCCTCTCCTGATTCATCCACACCAAACAGGGATTTTTCCGTACATAACTCAGAGATGCGGTCACTGGAAAAGCTAAAAATCTCCTTCTAGAGTAATTGACCTTCCATTATTGGTAATCCAAAAAATATATATCCGGCCAATTCTCAGAGTGTAATAATCCAAAAACTTCAAAATACACACTCAAAAAAAACAGTGTGTATTTTGAAGTTTTTGGATTGTTATACTCTGAGAATCGGCCGGATATATATATATGGTCTTGGGCAAGCCTCTTAACCCTCCATAGCCCATGTTCCCTGTAAAATAGTTATCTCCAAGTTATAATGCTCTGTTCAATGTAATTTCAGTTTGTTCAATGTAAACCGCACTGATGCTGAATAGCGCGGTATATAAGAGAATATAAATAAATAAATAAATATTTTTGGATTACCAGCTCTGGGAAATGTACATCATTAACGTCTGCACTTCGTTTAGTACAAGAGGAAATTAATTTATAGTTTTATTTCTACAGTGGTGGTGTACATTCCAAATTTGGCTTTTGGGGTTCCGAGTTTAATTATTGCCTTCCTATTTCTAAATAGTGATTCCTTGTTCTTTGTTCGGTGCTAGTCTATGTTCTGCATTGTGTAACTGAGCTGAGGTATTCTGTTTATGTGGTTTCTGTTTGACATTGCCACTTGTTCTCTTTCCCCATTAGGTCATGTATTGTTGTTCTCTGAAATGCTTTGGTTTGATATTTGCAGTGTTGCCTTTTGATAGGTAGAGTATAGTGCTTTGTGAGTCCTGGTAGTGCTGTTACGATATGGCGGGTTTGCTATGGGTTCTAAATGGGCAGTGTTTGTAGTAGTTCCTAATGTGCCCGACGTTTGGCACTGGATTATAGTAATAAAGAAATCTGGTAGTCTGTCTTTATCCATACACTCACTAAGAGGCATGTTTACTAAAAGTTAGTGTATGCTAACATTATGCAAATATTTATGCAAATGAGGCCTCTTATGCAAACGAGGCTCACACAGAGTCTCTGCATATGGCCCCGCACCCCGCTTGGGCCACCCCTGCTCACAGTGGCTACAAGAAACGTTTGGAGTCTGTCATCACTGTCAAGGATTGCACATCCAAATATTAGTGAAAGGTGCCATTAATCCTATCTAGGTCATATTTTATACTTCTCATATTCCTTATCGTCCCTCCAGTCCAGTCCCGACCTCTGGATAGTGTACCTCTTCCGTCAACTTGGAGACTGAGCATGTCATCTTTTGATGAACCAGTACAAATGCAGCTGGCACCACCCACCAGCTCCCCAGTATTCTCAGTCTCCAAGCAGCTGGAGGGAGTAGTGAGCCAGGGCTGGACTCACTGAAGGGGCAAATAAGGAGAAAGCTAGCTATTTTTACTTTGATTTGGCTTAATTCGGTACTTTTCTTTTACTTCAGTTTGTCTTTGGGGGGAAAAAACAGAGAAAAGGAAATAAAGCCAGTCAGAGGAAGTCTTTCCCAAGGAGGACCCCCCCCCCCCCCACCTTGAGGCTCGGGGGTGTTCGAGGTCTTGCCGGCATCCCAGGACTCTGGCGGCTCCCGAACCCATGATCAGGTGAGGAGCCACCACAGGAGCGAGGAGCATGTTCCCCCCTCCCTCACTGCCAAAGCCACCGAGCAGGCTGAGTACGAGGTGTGCAGTAGTGAAGCAGGCCATGTACGAGCAGCAGAGGCACCTCAAAGCCGGTACAGCTTAGGTAAACGCTGTCTGGGGATGGCACTTTCACTGCCCGGGCTTTCGGAAGGGGCTGGGTGTTGAAGTGCATGCCTTTCTTAGCTGGCAGCCTGGCCAGCAGGGTGAGGCCTCGGGCCAGGTGGCCACGACCATTGCAGCTGCGCGGGAAGGACAGAAGGTGTGGCTTCCTTCTCCTACGCTCTCCTTCTCAGTTTTCCCACCAGACTTTGTCAAATCTCTTTTTCTCTAGGGAGCTCACTTCTCTGGGCCTAGAGCTCTTCTGGTTTAAGGGGTTTTTTTGGGCCCCTCTTTTAGAAAAAAATAAAACGTTTCTAGACAAGTCTCCTTGGCTGGCTGTAATTTTTTCTTTATAAGTGACTTATTGATTAGGTTCCACCAGGGTGTCTCTCCCAGGGCAGGCAGGAAGTGCGGAGGACAGTTCTTGCACCCATGCCGGCCCGCCCGCAGTGTCTTGTGTGCGGAACCTGGCTGGGGCGGTGTCTGTGTCAGACACTGGAGTTTGCCGCGACTGTGCTTTGGATTCCACCTCCATGGAACAAGCATTGCCGGACAAGTCACGGCAGGAGACGATCCTCTCTCTGTCTGGGAAGGCTCAGGACTCTGAGGAGTCCCCACACCTGCCTCTGGAAGTGGCGACCAGTTCCACGGTAGCTTCAGGACCCTCCACTTCTTACGGTCTGGGGGAAGGAGGGGTCCCAGGTATGTTCTCCCCAGCGTTTGTCCTCTTACTGCATCAGGCCTTCTGCTTGCATCAGCAGGGGGCAGCAGATGACCCCTTGACCTCGGAGCATGGGGCCAAGCGGACAGCATTCGCTAAGGTGAGTGAGTCGGGGGTGGTGCCTACAAAGAGGCCCAAGCCCTCGGAAGAGTGGCAAGAGCAGTCTCCTTTGTCTAAAGGACTCAAGGTGGAGGGCGAGGAGCTTAAAGAGGATGAGATCCAGGAACCGGAAGATCAGGCCCAGATTATCAGAGTGTTTTGCTGAGAGGAGTTACCCGCCCTCATCGCAGAACCTCTCAAAGCCCTCAATATGCCTGCTAACCTTCTAGCGGAGGATGATTCTCTCCAAGCAGTGTGGAAGACGCAGAAGATCTTCCCCATGCATAGGGTAATCGAGCAAATGATCAAGGATGAATGGGACCTAGCAGAGGCTGGTCTAAAGGGCGTAAGGATTATGATGCACCTCTATCCCCTGCCGGAGCAGGATCGAGAGCTGTTTCGGTCCCCTCGCATGGATGCGGCTGTTTCAGCCGTCACAAAAAAGACAACCATCCCAGTTGAAGGGAGCAGGGTGCTAAAGGATGGGCAGGACAGGAAGTTGGACACCTTGTTGAAGCAGGCCTTTGATGTCAATGCCCTATCCTTGCAGGTGGCCATTTGCGTGGCCTGGGTTGCTAGGGCCTGCCTGTGCTGGTTGCAGTGGCTCCAACAGCCGGGGGAACCAATGGCAGACCAGGTAGTGGAGGTATCCAAGTTGGAGTCAGGAGCAGCTTATCTTGCCGATATTCACTGTGATCTTATTCGCGGCCTCTCTAAGAGCATGGCGTCGGTGGTGGTGGCTCGCAGCTACCTTTGGCTATGAAACTGGGCGGCGGACAGCTCCTCCAGGTCCCTCATTAGCATGCTCCCCTTTAAGGGTAACTGCTTTTTGGTTAGGAGTTAGACAAACTGGTTAAGGACTTGGGAGAGTCCAAGGGAGGACACCTGCCCGAGGATAAGCAAAAGCAGAACCGCAATCTCTCTGCGTCTCGAGGCCAGCCTCGAGACTTAAAGCGTTTTTGTTCATCTCGTCTCAGCTTCTTCCAGAGGGGAAGGTTTTCCACCAGAGGGCAGGGGTTCCGAGGGTTTCGAGGAGCAGGCAGAGGTTTTGCCGCCACCTCGTCCTCGGGGCTCAAGAAGCCCCAATGAAGCGAGGGGGGCCCAGGCAGTGATACAACCCATGGGAGACCATTTGCAGGACTTTTACCCTGCCTGGGCCCAGATCACATCTGACCAGTGGGTCCTAGAGATCGTCTTCAACCTGGAAAAGAGACGGCTGAGGGGAGATATGATAGAGGTCTATAAATTAATGAATGAGTGGAACGGGTAAACGTAGATCGATTGTTTACATTATCAGAATATAGAAAGACTAGGGGACATGCAATGAAGCTACAAGGTAAGCTATTTAAGACTAATAAAAGAAAATATTTTTTCACTCAACGTGTAATCAAACTCTGGAATTTGTTACCAGAGGATGTAGTAAAGGCTGTTAGTGTAGCTGGGTTTAAAAAAGTGTTGGACAAGTTCCTGGAGGAAAGGTCCATAAACCATTATTAAAAAGGGACCCAGGATATCAATGCTTGACCCAATACAAGCATTGTGGAACCTGTGTCTTTTGGGGAAACTGCTAGGTACGTATGACCTAGATTGGACACTGTTGGAAACAGGATACTGGGCTTGATGGATCTTGGTCTGACCCAGTATGGCATATCTTATGTTCTTATGTTCTTATCCGCGATGGGTATGTCCTTGAGGTGGCCCAGCCAGTGGGGGATGCCTTCATCCAGTCCCCCTGCAAAACACAAGGCAAAGCAGCAGCAATAAGAGACACCTTGTCACGGCTGCTCCAACTGGGAACAGTGGTCCCGGTCCCCCTAGATCAGTATGGCTGCGGTTGATACTCCATTTGCTTCATGGTGCCCAAAAAGGATGGTTCCTTTCACCCGATTCTAGATCTCAAGTGTGTGAACCAGGTTCCACACTTCAACATGGAAACGTTGCGGTCTGTTACAGTCGCGGTGAGAAGCGGGGAATTTTTGACATCTCTTGACCTCACAGAAGAGTACCTTCACATCCCCATTTGACCACAGCACTAGCAGTTCCTCTGGTTTCCGATGGAACATTTCCAGTTTCAGCTTTGCCATTCGGCCTGGCAACGGCTCCTCGTACCTTCACCAAGGTCATGGTGGTGGTAGCCACCGTGTTCCGCAAGGAAGGGGATGCTGGTACATCCGTACCTAGACAACTGGCTGATTCAGGCAAAGTCCAGAGACGAGAGCGAGCAGGCGACATCTCGGGTCGTACAGTTTCTGGAGAGACTCTGTTGGGTGATCAATATGGCTTCTTGGTCCTATCCCAGGAGCCTTGAGTACTTGGGAGTGCGTTTCGACACTTATCTAGGGCGAGTCTTCCTACTGGAGCAGCAAGCTCAGGGGCTGCGGCTCTTGGTGCATCGGTTCCTGAGGCTGCTGGAGCCTACGGCTTGGCATTATCTGCAGAGAGGGCCTTGCTCAGTCGGTGGTTGCACCAGATGCATCCCCTGTCCCAAAGGCTCCCCTGCCTGCGAGAGGCCAGGAGGGTGCTCAAATGGTTGCTTTGCCCAGGGAATCTGGAAGCGGGCATGCCCCTCGAGCCGCTGCAGTGAGTTCCGCTGATGATCAACGTCAGTTTGTCGGGCTGGGAAGCCCATTGCAAGGGGTACTTTGCTCAGGGACACTGGAGCGCACCGGAGACTGGTTGGTCCATCAACAGGCTGGAGATGCGGGCGGTAGCCCTAGCGCTCCACAGCTTCGCACCATGGCTGTAGGGGAAGGCGGTCAGGGTCCTTTCAGACAATGCAACCACAATGGCATACATCAATCGGCAGGGAGGCACTGGCAACGTGTCCATGGAAGAGGAGGCAGCAATGCTGTTCGGATGGGCCGAGACCCACCTTCAGGCACTGTTAGTGGCGCATGTAGCGGGGGTCGACAACGTGATGGCAGATTACCTCAGCCAGGTGCACATGGATCCCGAGGAGTGGGGGCTCAATCAGGAGGTCTTCGCACAGGTGGTGCGCAGGTGGGGCACATCTGTCATGGACCTGATGGCGACGTTTGAGATGGACAAGGCAAGTCATTTCTTCAGCAGGAGGCGAGAAAGGATGTCCGAAGGTCTTGATGCCTTAATGCAACCGTGGCCCATGGAGAATGTTCTGTATGTTTTTCCCCCATGGGCCCTCATAGGCTGAGTCGTGCAGCGGATCGAGTCACACTGGGTTTGCGTTATCCTGATCACCTCGGACTGGCTGCAGCGCCCGTGGTATGCGACCTGGTATGGCTCCTAGCAGTTTGGCCATGGTGTCTTCCACTCCGGGAGGATCTCCTGATGCAAGGCCCAGTGCGAATGCCCCAGGTGAATCAATTCACGCTTACAGCCTTGGTCTTGAAGAAGTGCGTTTGAGAAGGAATGATTACTCGGGTCCGGTGTTTTCAACACTTGTTGAAGGCGAGGTGTAGATCTATCTCATTGGCTTACATCCGAATATGGTGTATCTTTGAGGCCTGGTGTGAGGATAGGCGGGCGCAGCCTGCAATGGCCCCCAATCCAGACAATCCTAGCTTTCTTGCAGGCTGGTTTCAATAAGGGGCTAGTGGCTAGCTCCTTGCAGGTGCAACTGGCGGCAATTGCCTTTTATCGTGGAAAAGTCCAGAAAGTACCGCTGGGGATGCACCCAGATGTAGTGCGCTTCCTGAGGGCAGTTTCCTGCCTTCGCCCCCCCTCCCCCCCACGGAGGGTGGTGGTTCCTCTGTGAGATCTCAACTTGATTTTAACAGCATTGGCTAGAGGGCTCTTTGAGCCTTTAAGCCGGGCTTCACTGAAGGACTTCACCCTCAAGACGGTATTCCTGGTTGCTATATGCTTCGGGTGCAGAATTTCAGAGCTTCAGGTCTTATCACGCCGGGAGCCATTCCTTTCATTTTCTAGGGAGAAAGTTGTCCTGCGACCACTACCTTTGTTTCTGCCTAAGGTGGCGGCAGCGTTTCATGTGAATCAACTGGTTTCGCTGCCATTCCTGGGGATTCAGAGAGCGACGTCGACAACCATCTGTTTCGCTTGCTGAATGTTCGGAAAGTCCTTAAGCATTATTGAAGGAGACAGTGGCCTTCTGCAAGTCAGTACACTTGTTTGTGCTCTTTGGAGACCTGTGCAAGGGTGAGGCGGCTGCCAAGACCTCCATTTTCAGATGGATCCGCGAAGTAATAGCTTTGGCTTACATCCTGAAGGCCGAAGAATTAACCACGGCCTACCAGATGATGATTAAAATCCTTTATTGAGGACCCAACTTAACAAGTTTCGGCCGAAGCCTTCATCAGGGGTCAGGATACCACAAAGATGTTGTAACAGACACGTCTATGTGGTGAAGCAATCGCTTTTCCCAATCTGCACAGAATGTGAAGGCGGGAAATTTGTTGTCCAATTTGCGGAAGACTTTCTTCTTTTCTTCTCCTTACATCCTGAAGGGTCAGCAGGTGCCGACACGGTTGCGTGCTCATTCTATGAGGGCTCAGGCGGTCTCTTGGACAGAGTATAGCTTGGTGCCACCAATAGAGATCTGTAAGGCAGCAACCTGGTCTTCTCTTCATACGTTTGCTAAGCATTATCGCCTGGATATCCAAGCGGCACGGGGTACCTGTTTTAGATCATCGGTGCTTCATGCTGGGTTTGTAGGTCCCTCCTGTTAAGTTAACTGCTCTGTTACATCCCAGAGGTCGGGACTGGACTGGAGGGACGATAAGGAAAGCAAAATTAGACTTACCTGCTAATTGTTGTTTCTTGAGGAACTCCATTCCAGTGCCGGATCTCACATGGGGGCTGGTGCTGGCAACTAGTCTGGTTTGGTTCTCGGTTCTCAGAGTGATGCAGGGGCTGGGGGACCAGAAGTCTCTGGAATTCCAGCGTTCATGGGCGGCCCAGGAAGGTTCTCAGTGTATCGCTCAGAGCTTGACATTGTCATCCTGGGATTCCTCAGATAAGCCTTCTCTCTTGGGGGGGTGAGGAAAGGGTTTCTGCGGGGGGGGGGGGGGCACGTTAGATCATGTAAGCGTAGAATTGTTTAACTCTGTTTACTTATTTGTTTCTCCTGTAAGTCTGCTTTGTCAGTAGATTACTGGGAGCTGGTGGGCAGTGCCAGCTGCATTAGTACTAGTATCATCAAAAGATGACATGCTCAGTCTCCAAGCTTCTGGAAGAGGTATACTACCCAGAGGTCGGGACTGGACTGGAGTTCAAGGAACAACAATTAGCAGCTAAGTCTTATTTTGCTTTCCCTTGATTTGATATGATGTCTACCTCTACCTGCCTCTCTTCACTTGATATGTGTTGTGTTTAACTATCAATTCTAAAAAAGTGATTCTTTACTATTTAGATTACATCTCCCCCTGTTCTCCCCCCCCCCCCCAATGTTTCATCCAGCCTCATATGACATGTTTTCCTTTCTTCATTGAGTTGGTTGTAGACAGTTGTCATGTTGGTAAATGTTTGATTTTTGAGAAAGTTAATTCTTCTTTTCTTTTTCTTATAACAGGATACTGTGGAGCTGACATTAAAGCACTTTGCACAGAGGCTGCCTTGATTGCCCTTCGCCGGCGCTATCCTCAAATTTATGCCAGCAGTCAGAAGCTGCAACTTGATGTCTCTTCAGTAGTTCTTGGTGCACAGGATTTTTATCATGCAATGAAGAATATTGTGCCTGCCTCACAGCGTGCAGTAATGTCTCCAGGACACACGTTATCTCCCATTATACGGCCGCTCTTAGAAAGAACCTTTAGTAACATCCTTGCAGTTTTATATAAAGTGTTCCCCCATGCTGAATTTTGCAAGGGTAACAAAAAAGGTATGCCTTTTATTTTATTAGACTTATAGTAACATAGTAAATGACGGCAGATAAAGACCAGTATGGTCCATCTAGTCTGCCCAGTAAGATGGCAAGAGTAGGGGCACCGGCCACTCCGTGCAGGCCACCCCTCCCCATGTCTTTGTTTTAGGGATAAACCCTCCCCATGTCTTTGTTTTAGGGGTGAACCCACCACTCCGTGTAGGACACCCCTGTATGTTGAGAAATTAGTTAGCTAAGTTTATTTTGATTTTATGCTGTTGCTGTAAAGGGATCCACTGTGTCTGTCCCATGCCATTTTGAATTCTTATACTACCATTGTTGTAGTTTCCTTTTTTTGCTCTTAAGGTGGACATCAAAGCAATAAAGCAAATTGAAATTTTGTGTCAACAACATATAGTTATTCCAACTTTTAAAAAAATACTCAATAAGCAAAAAATTATTTGTAGAAATGAATAACATAAATCATTAAGAATTTTTTGAAGGTGTGAATAAACAGGTGGATAAAGATGAGTCTGTTGATATAGTGTATATGGACTTTCAGAAAGCCTTGAGAAGGTCCCTCATCAGAGACTTTTGGCAAAACTAAAAAGTCATGGGATAGGAGGCAGTGTACTATTGTGGATCAGGAACTGGTTAAAAGATAGAAAGCAGAGGGTAGGGCTAAATGGCCAATTTTCCCAATGGAAAGGTGAATAGTGGAGTACCACAGGGATCTGTGCTGGGTCCGCTGTTTTTTGACATATTCATAAATGACCTAGAAAAGGGAATAACGAGTGAGGTTATCAAATTTGCAGAGGACACAAAACTATTTAAAGTAGTTAAAACCCAAGAGGATTGAGAAAAATTACAAGAGGATCATGATAAATTGGAAGACTGGGGATCCAAATGGCAGATTAAATTTAACGTGGACAAGTGCAAAGTTATGCACCTAGGAAAGAACAACCCAAACTATGGTTACACGATGCAAGGTTCCACATTGGGAACCACATCCCAGGAAAAAGACTTGTGCGTCATCGTGGATAACATGTTAAAAACCCTCCGCCCAGTGTGCAGCAGCAGCCAAGAGAGCAAATAGAATGCTAGGTATCGGAAGGATAGAATGGAAAATAAAACAAAGGATATTATAATGCCTCTGTATCGTTCGATGGTGCGACCGCACCTTGAATATTGTGTGCAATTCTGGTCGTCGTATCTTTAAAAGGATATAGCGTTATTAGAAAATGGTACAGGGGAATTAAGGATACTCCTATGAAGAGAGGCTAAAAAGGTTAGGGCTCTTTAACCTGGAAAAGAGACGGCTGAGGGGAGATATGATAGAGATCTATAAATTAATGAATGGAGTGGAACGGGTAAATGTAGATCGATTGTTTACATCATCAGAATATAAAAAGACTAGGGGACATGCAATGAAGCTACAGGGTAACCTATTTAAGACTAATAAGAGAAAATATTTTTTCACTCAACATGTAATCAAACTCTGGAATTTGTTACCAGAGGATGTAGTAAAAGCTGTTAGTGTAGCTGGGTTTAAAAAAGGTTTGGACAAATACCTGGAGGATAGGTCCATATACCATTGTTAAAAGGGACCCAGGATTTCACTGCTTGAACCATTACAAGCATTGAGGAACCTGTGTCTTTTGGGGAGACTGCTACGTACTTATGATCTAGATTGACCACTGTTGAAAACAGGATACTGGGCTTGATGGACCTTGGTCTGACCCAGTATAGCATATCTTATGTTCTTAAGAATATCAAGTAAAAGAGAACCTGGCTTTGGCTTTTGCATTTCAAAACGATGAAACAAAAAGACTGATTCTACTGTCTCACATTTCTACTGTTGAACATAATCTCAAGGAACAAGCAGGAGTGCAGTTTTCACATATGGGTGATGTCTGCACCAATAGACCCCTCTCGGGAATGCTCCCCAGCATCCAATAGGAAAGCTTTTGGGATCATCCCACAGCGCCTGCGTGCTGCCTTTCCAACTGTCCCTCCCCAGTTCTTAGTTTTCCGCAGAGCCGACAGATCCCATACCCTGTCACCGCAGAAAAATTTCTTCTTTAATCTTTGTTTTTTTATGGTCGCGTCTGCCTTCCCTCGACGCTATACCGGTACTGCCGGTTCATTCTTCTTTCTTCTTAAAAAAAAAAAGAAAAAACAAAGCTATAGTTTCTGAGCTATTTTACTTCAGAAACCTTTTTCCTTGGTGCTAGGTGCCATTTTGGGCACTAGGCCCAATTTTTCCTTAAAAATGGATAAACCAACATCTGGTTTTAAAAAATGTTCTAAGTGTGGCGGTACCATCTCCGTTACCGACACCCATGATTGGTGTCTCAAATGTTTAGGTCCTGACCACTCTACTTCGGAGTGCCTCTCTTGTGGAATGATGTCAAAAAGGGGTTGGCAGAATCGAGCTTGAAAGCTTAGCACCTTTTTTCCCTCAGACGCGGTGTCTGTTGCATCGACGTCCTCCAGGGCCTCATCTTCCTCTCATAGATCTCAGGTAGCTAAACATAAATCTAGCCGGTCCTCAAAGGGTAGATCTCCTAAGTATCGAGATGCCACTGGCGTTGCCCTTGAGGAATTTTCACCGGCAAAACTGCCCCAGTGGGAGGCTTCGGCTTCCAAAGCATCAACGGGGCTTCAGGATGTTCTCGAGGCCTCAACCTCGGCAGAACGACTAGCGCCATGCTCTGGGGTTCAGGTTGTTTTTATCGGTACCGACACCCAAGCATCGGCAGCGTCGATAGACCAGAGATTTCTTGCTATCAAATGCAGTCTAGCGGCTCTTCTCATTGCTTCGGTACCGTTGAAACCATTTCAGACACCTCAACCGATTCTGGTACCGACGACGTCGATGGGTATGCCACCCATACCAAGTCATGCGTCTGTCTTCGATTGATACCGGTACGGTGCGCTGCACAATCACGGGGATCGGAGGTATTTTGAATCCTCTGAGTCTGATGACTCCGAAGACTCTGCCAATACAAGAGTACTACTCCCAGAGGATTCCTCTTCTCCTCAGCGCAGAATGTCTCCGCCAGAGGATATGTCCTTTCAGGATTTTATCCATGATGTGGCCAGAGGCCTTTCCATCACAATAGCTCCTGAAAAAGAGCCTAGGGCAAAGGTGTTTGAGATACTGCAGTACCCTAAGGCTCCCAAAGAGGCAGCTACTCTGCCTATTCATGAGATCTTACATGATCTTATGCTAAGAATGTGGGAAACACCTCTAACCACATCTCCTCATTCTCGGAGACTTGATACTATGTATCGAGTTCCACCTTGTCCTGACTTTCAAAAAACTCACTTACCACACCATTCAGTGGTAGTGGAGTCAGCCATGCATAGGATGAAAAGTGCAAAGAGACATGCATCCAATCCTCCAGGTCGTGAATGCAGGTTTCTCGATGCCTTTGGGTGTCGATGCTTTCAAGCTTCCATGCTCTCAGCTAGGATCAGTTCCTATATCTTGTATATGGGAATATTCCTTAAAGAGGTCACAGGAGACTTGGAGCTTATGAGCCCCCTTCTTTCTGATGACAAAAGACAGGACTATTTTACTCTTATTAAACATGCCCAGGATGTTTCCAAGTTTGTAAATCATGCAGCCTTTGGCTGTTTTTGAGTGCATAAGCAGAACCTCTGCTATTGCCATTGGTGCACGGCGGATTCCCTGGTTTCAGGCATCCGACTTGGAAATTTGGGTACAGGATAACTTAGGAAACATTCCTTGCACAGGAGAAAATCTCTTTGCAAGAATTGGCAGGAGAAGGCTAATGAGATAGATGCGGACAATATCACTTTGAATAGATTGTCCAAATCTACAGCCGATCCTGCAAGGAAAAGATCCTCTAAAAAACATTTTTCGATAAGAAAAAGAAGTTTTATCCTTCCCATACCCAACAGGGACACCGTCCAGGTCAGCCTGCCCAAAACGGACACCAGCAACAACCTAGACAATAAAAGAAGCCAAAAGCGGTAAAACCTCAGCCAGCATAGCAGGCTCAGCTGCCTCAGGGGCTTTGACTCCTCTCTAGAGAAATTCGCCTTCCTGCCCCTGAAGGGTCCAGAACCCTTGGACATCCCAGGCAGGTTGTGTCATTTTGCCCACAGATGGTACCAAATAACAGCAGAAAATTGGACTCTGTCCATTGTACGAGAGGGGTACAAGCTTCATTTTCACAGCATGCCCCTCCTACAATGGTAAGACACTTCAATTCTCAGACCTCTCGCGACAATCTCTTAGGTCAAGAAGTCACAACACTCCTTGTGCAAGAAGCAATAGAGGAAGTACCCATTCCGCAACAGGGTACAGGGTTCTACTCCCCCTGTTTTCTTATTCCAAAGAAAACATGAGGATACTGGCCCATTTTAGACCTCATAGAACAAATATCTGTTCCGAGAGAAGTTCAAAATGGTCTCTCTTGGAACTCTCCTGTCATACCTTGTCAGACGGCTGCCTGGTTGAGAATCTTCACACTCTTGGCAAGTGCATATTTCTATATGATTTGCAAGGTATTGTGGGCAATGTAGTTCATTCACACCAGACACAGCTGCTGACAATAATTTAGTTGTGCTCTTGGGTAAAGCCAATAAGATATTTATTTATGGGGTTATTTCTCCCAACACAGATATGCTTGGTAGCACATAAATTAGGTAACTTGCTTTCAGTGTTAACTTGGAAAAACAAAGTCAAAATCAGGAAAACAACAAATGAAAAGCTACAAAACAAGAAACAAACTGTTCTTTTCAGATTAACTTCTGATTACTTCCCACATAGATACAGAAGTGATTCTCTTCCTAGCTCACAAGCAATTAGGTAAGGCTTAATTGCTAGCAGTTACCAGCTGAAACCCCTTAGCTGGCTTGCCTTCCACTGTGTGGGTCAAATCCTGCTTCAGGAGCTTTTCTGAGTAGATTAAAGAACAAATTTGTATTTCTTTGTGATGGTTGCTGTACTTTATAACAGAAAGTTACCAACGGAGTTTAGATAGAGAGCAGTCCATATAAACAGGATCCTCATCTGCTATTATTCCCCCTTGTTCAACGAGCATGGGTTCAATATCATGGATTGGCACAGATGAATCTCTCAATGGAGCATTTTCAGGAGAATACTTGTTTCCCTGCTGTCTTTCAAGGTTATAGCTAGGCCATAGATCAGTGTTCATACCTGAGCTTCCATTGCTGCTAGAGTTCCTCTATATATAGCCTGGCCAGTATGTAGTCCAGTTCTTATGTCCAGCCTTCCAATCCAGATCCCTGGACACTGGATCTCTCTTCACATACCTTCTGGCACAGGTCTTAGGGTCCCTTCCACGTGCAGCCGTCTCCCTCACAGGTAGCCTCTGGTGATTCCTAGCTCTGCAGCACTATTCCTCTGGCTTTCCCCAGTCCAATGGTGTATGCTGGCCCTTGGAATACCTCCCAGTATATGTACTGCTTTGGACTCTTCTAGACCTCTCAAAGGCTTTTCTCTTCCTTCTTCCAAAGGGTCTCTTTCCCCCTCTGTCCGTCCGGTTTGGCTTCTGCTTCTGATGATCCTTCAGATGAAACTGATGATCAAACTCAAGCTGATTCTCAGGATACTGAGGACAATTCTCTGGATATCCAAGGTGATCATGAAGATAGTCATCTGTAGAATAAACTCTACTCTTATTCTGCCTAGATGAGTGCTCCCCCCTAATACAGCGCAGCTGTGCTGAATCAGGCCCTGCCCTTTGAGATGAGTGCTTAGGGATTACCTCATAGCCCTCCTGATTGAACACACGTTTCCCCACTTCAGCTCCTCTAATGGCTGTTGGAAATCTGGTGCATTCTGGGACTGGTAGTCTTTTATGGGAAAATTCTGTTTTCTTATTTCTACCAGAACTGACAGGTTGCTTGTTCAGAGTCACTTCCCCTTTTCTATAGCTCCTTCCTGAGCTATGATAAGCTTCCTTATCACAACCTTCAAAGTCAGGATTGGCTTTGTTCTCTAGTTCTCAAGGATGCGTATACTCATATTCTCATCCATCCAAATTACAAAAGATTCCTCCGATTCCTGTTTCAAGGAACGCACTTCCAGTACAGGTTTCTTCCCTTTGGCCTGGCTTCTGCATCAAGAGTATTCACAAAATGCATGGCTGTGGTAGCTGCATTTCTCCGCACTCTGGAAATATTTGTCTTCCCCTACTTAGACGACTGGCTCATTCGAGCCCCTACAGTGCCAGAAGCCAGCTCTGCTTTGTTTCGCACAATGCGTATCCTTCAGTATTTGGGACTAGTCATAAACCTCCCAAAATCCAATCTTGCTCCCACTCAATCCCTAGAGTTCATAGGAGCTCTGCTGGATACCAGACAGACAATGGCTATCTCCAGGAACAAGCAGGAATACGTCATCACATATGGGTACGTCGGCACCGACGGAGCCCGCGCGGGAAAGCTCCCCAGCTTTTCAGATTAAAAGCTTTTGGGGCCTCCCACTGCACATGCGCGCTGCCTTCCCGCCTTCCCGACCAGCTCTCGTCAGTTTCTTTTTTTCCGCGGAGCCAGCAGGTCGTGTTCCTGTCACCGCTGAAGAAATTGTTGATTTTATTGTTTTCTTTAGACCGCGTACCTGCCTTCCCCATTCTGAAACCGGTACTGCCGGTCTCTCTTTCTTTCTTTAAAAAAAAAAATATATATTTTTCTTTTCTTCAGCACAGCTTGGTACTTTGTTAGGCCTTCAGGCCTACACAAATTCTCCTCATGGAGAAGCCAGTTCCTGGTTTTAAAAAGTGTACCAAGTGCAGTGCTGTCATTCCTCTTACAGACACCCATGAATGGTGTCTTAAATGTTTAGGACCTGACCATTCCATACCGGACTGCCCATCCTGCTCCCAGATGTCGAAACGTGGATTGCAGAACCGGGCCAACAAGTTCCATGTGCTGTTTCCTTCAGAAGCATCACAATCATCCAGGTCTTCCTCTCCGGATGGATCTCAGGTAACCAAAACTCCAGTGGGCAAATCCTCTAAAAGCAAATCTCTTTCTAAAGATCGAGAGGCTCTCAATTCTGAGTTCGAGGATTCTGCCCAGGCCAAAAAACCCCGGCGGGAGGCTCCGGCCTCCAAAGCAATCATGGGGTCACAGGTTGACATCGATGGCGCGGCCTCGACAGATCACCTGTTGTACTGCTCTGGGGTACCGGCCCATACCGGTACCGACATCCAGGCAGCAGTGGCGTCTATGGGCAATACTGTCCAAGTCATGCAGCAGGCCATTCTGGCTTTTATTAATGCTGCTACGCCCTCGGTACCGCAGCCAGCGGTACCGGGTCCGGTTCCGGTAATGGCTTCCATACCGGAACCGAGGCCATCGTCTTCCAAACGCAGATCGGTTCCGCATGCCGGATCCGGGCTTTTGCCCGGTACCGATCCCATACCTGGTACGCCCGATGTCGATACCGAACGGTATGCGTATCGTGCGTTGGAAGCACATAGAGGATACTCTGCTTCTTCAGAGGATTTTAACTCCTCTGATGATTCTGATGAGTTCTCCCTTGATCTTCCTGAGGAGCCTTCTTCTCCTAACAGGAGAATGTCTCCACCAGAGGATTTGTCCTTTCAGGACTTCATCATAGAAATGGCTAAAGGTCTTTCTATTGCTTCATCCTCTGAAAAGGAACCCAGATCAAAGAAACTGGATATTTTAGGATACTCTAAGTCTCCTAAAGAGGCAGTCACCCTGCCTATCCATGAAATCCTTCAAGAACACTTGATGGACTTATGGGAGGCTCCTCTAACATTGTCTCCTTCTTCTCGCAGGTTGGACACCATGTACCGTGTCCCCCCTTCTCCTGGTTTCCAAAAAACCCAGTTGCCTCACCATTCTATTGTGGTGAAGTCTGCAATGAAGAAGATAAAGAGTACCAAAAGGCACTCTTCTACTCCTCCAGGGCGAGAATGTAAGACTCTAGACTCTTTTGGCAGGAAAATTTTCCAGGCTACTATGCTTATAGCCAGGATTAATTCCTATAGTCTTTTTTTTTGAAACTTTTATTTTCATTTTGCTTTCCTATAGTCTTTACATGGGCATGTTTCTCAGTGAAATCGCTCTAAAAGTTCGGCATTTTGCCCCCTTTATCCCTGAGGATAAGAGGGAGCAGTTCATTTCCTTAGTGAAACACCTTTTGGATATTTCAAAGTTCTCCAACAGGGCAGCTTTTGATTCTTTGAGGGTGCTGGTAGGGCTTCGGGCATTGCTATAGCAGCCCGACGTCTTGCTTGGCTCCAGGCTTCTGATCTAGAACCTTGGGTCCTAGATGGCTTACGAAATCTGCCCTGTACAGGTAAGAACTTATTTGGTGAGGAGTGGCAAATTAAGGCCACTCAAATGGATGCAGAAAATGCCACCTTAGATAGACTTTCTAAGTCTACCTCCACTCCTGCCAAGAAGAAGTCTTTTAAGAGGCCTTATTACAAGAAGTCCAGATTTTCTACAAATACTGGCCAACAATCCTCTCAGCCTCGTTTTGCTGCTAAATGTCAGCAACCTAAACAGGCAAGGTCAAAGCCTGCGGCG
The DNA here is from genome assembly GCA_033557465.1 of Ichthyophis bannanicus. NCBI lineage: Eukaryota > Metazoa > Chordata > Amphibia > Gymnophiona > Ichthyophiidae > Ichthyophis > Ichthyophis bannanicus. Next base: position 1,131,303,043 of record CM066033.1, read on the forward strand.
TCTGCTACGCCTCAGCAGGCTCCACCCCCTCAGGGGTTTTGACTTGCCACTAGAGAACTTAACTTTTCTGGCTCTAGAACAACCAGAGCCCCTCACCATACCCGGAAGGTTAGCTCACTTTGCTCCCAGACGGGAGCAAATTACATCAGAGCAATGGACCCTCTCTATTATCAGAGAGGGTTACAAACTCCATTTTTCCGACCTTCCTCCTTATACTATGGTGAGGCAGTTCAATTCTCCCCCATCTCTCCTGGCCCTCTTGGGTCAGGAAGTCTCCTCCCTCCTTGCCCAGGGGGCAATAGAGGAGGTCCCTCTTCTTCAACAGGGGACGGGATTCTACTCCCCTTATTTTCTAATACCAAAGAAGACAGAGGGCTTCAGACCAATTCTGGATCTGAGAGAATTGAACAAATTTCTTTTCAAGGAGAAATTCAAAATGCTTTCTCTGGGCATTCTCCTTCCATACCTTCAGAGTCAGGATTGGCTTTGTTCTCTAGACCTAAAGGATGCGTATACACACATACTCATCCAACCATCCCACAGAAAATACCTTCGATTTCTGTTTCAGGGAAAACATTTCCAGTACAGAGTACTCCCCTTCGGTCTAGCCTCTGCTCCAAGAGTGTTCACCAAATGCATGGCAGTCGTAGCTGCCTTTCTAAGAGGCCTGGTAATTTTCATATTCCCATACCTGGACGACTGGCTCATCCGAGCTCCCTCTCAGTCCCAGGCCCAAATTTCCCTGGACCGCACAAGGCGTCTTCTGCAGTATCTGGGACTGGTAGTAAACCTTCCCAAGTCTCAACTAATCCCTACTCAGTCTCTCGAGTTCATAGGGGCCCAGTTAGACACCATCACTGCAAGGGCCTACCTGCCTCAGGTCAGGGCCCAACGCCTGCTGAGTTTGGCCTCCCAAGCTCAGTCCAGCAGTCATTTGACAGCCCGGGAAATGCTGCGACTTCTGGGCCACATGGCCTCCACGGTACATGTGGTGCCCTACGCTCGTCTGCATATGAGAGCAGCTCAATGGACCTTGGCCACCCAGTGGACTCAAGCATCTGGAGCGCTCTCCGACCAAATACTCACCTCAAGCCGTCTATTTTGGTCCCTCCAATGGTGGACATCCACCAAGAATCTGTTGTTGGGGGCCCCCTTCCAACCTTTGTTGCCCCAAGCAACCCTCACAACAGATGCCTCCCAAACAGGGTGGGGAGCTCATCTTCAGAACCTCTCCACTCAGGGCACTTGGTCTCCACAGGAGGCCACCCTTCATATCAACCTCCTGGAACTGCGAGCGATTTACCTTGCCCTCAAGGTCTTCTATACCCTCCTTGTCAACCTGACTGTCCTAGTTCAGACAGACAATCAGGTAGCCATGTTCTATATAAACAAACAAGGAGGGACAGGCTCTCTGTCGCTTTGCAACGAAGCTCTCAGAATATGGGCCTTCGCCAGAGAGCATCAAATTCACCTTCTTGCAGTGTATCTTCCAGGAGTTCAAAACTCTCGTGCAGACAGACTCAGTCGAGTTCTGCTTCCACACGAATGGTCCCTACATATGGACCAGATACGCAGAATCTTTCAGGAATGGGGGACCCCGGACATAGACCTCTTTGCAAGTCCGTGGAATGCCAAACTTCCCCGGTTCTGTTCCAGAACTCAGTGTCAGGGAGCTCAGGCCCACGATGCCTTCCTCCTGCATTGGGGTCAGGAATTCCTCTATGCCTTTCCACCCATTCCTCTAATATCCAAGACTCTGTTCAAGCTCCAGAGGGATCACGGGACTATGATCCTCATAGCTCCCCGCTGGCCACGCCAGGTGTGGTTCCCTCTACTTCTGCATCTCTCCCAGGGATCCTCCCTGGACCTGGGAGCTGCGCCAGACCTTCTGTCTCAGGAGGAGGGGACTTTGTGGCACCCAAACCCCAAATCCCTACATCTCAGAGCTTGGTTACTGAAGGCCTAAGTCTTCAAGACTTTAATCTTTCTCAACCTGTGACAGATATCCTTCATGCCTCTAGGAAACCTTCCACGAGGCGTTCTTATGCTTTCAAATGGAAACGTTTTTCCATTTGGTGTGCTCAGCACGGTCTTGACCCTCTAGCACTTCCTTTGAATTCCCTCTTGGACTATCTCCTGCATCTTTCAAATGCAGGCCTTAAGACGAATTCAGTAAGGGTCCATTTGAGTGCTATTGCAGCATCCTTAAAACCTATAAATGGACAACCTGTCTCCTCTCATCCTCTTGTTGCACGTTTCATGAGAGGCCTGACTCTAACTAAACCTCCCATCCGACCTCCTCCGGTAGCATGGGATTTGAACCTCGTTCTAGGTCAGCTTATGAAGCCACCTTTTGAGCCTTTGGACTCTACCTCCTTCAAATTTCTTTCCTGGAAGGTTGTTTTCCTTATTGCAGTCACTTCGGCTCGCCGCATCAGTGAACTGCAGGCTTTAGTGGCTCATCCACCTTATACTAGGTTTCATCATGATAAGGTGGTCCTTAGGACAAATCCCCACTTTATGCCCAAAGTGGTCTCGCCTTTTCATCTTAATCAAGAGGTATATCTACCTGTCTTTTTCCCTGCTCCTCATGCATCCAGTGCAGAGAGGAACCTTCATACTCTGGATTGTAAAAGAGCTCTTGCCTTTTACCTCAACAGGACTCAACCACATCGAAAGTCTTCCCAACTTTTCGTGGCTTTTGATCCTTCTCATTTGGGACTTCCACTCACCAAGCGTACACTTTCCAATTGGATCGCTCAGTGTATTTCTTTTGCTTACCAGAGTAAGAACATTTCTATGGAGGGCCATGTCACAGCTCACAATGTGAGGGCCATGGCCACTTCTATGGCTCATCTTCACTCTGTGTCCATAGATCAGATCTGTCGAGCAGCCACTTGGGCCTCGGTTCATACCTTCACAGCCCATTACTGCTTGGACAAGGACTCCCGCCGGGATGCCTTGTTTGGTCAGGCTGTCCTCAAACACCTGTTCCATACTTAAACAACTCCTGCCCACCTTCCCTGGATGGATGCCTGAGATCCATGCGAAGATGGTTTACCCTTGGAGGGGGATCTCCCAGGCATCTTAGCTAGGGAGTCCCCATATGTGATGACGTATTCCTGCTTGTTCCTGGAGATAGCACAGTTACTTACCTGTAACAGGTGATCTCTGGGAACAGCAGGAATTAGTCATCACAACCCACCCACCTCCCCTAGGAGTTGTATCTCTATCTATCTATCTTCCTGTCCTCTCTCTCTATTGTCTCAGCTTTAAACTCGAACTGACGAGAGCTGGTCGGGAAGGCGGGAAGGCAGCGCGCATGTGCAGTGGGAGGCCCCAAAAGCTTTTAATCTGAAAAGCTGGGGAGCTTTCCCGCGCGGGCTCCGTCGGTGCCGACGTACCCATATGTGATGACTAATTCCTGCTGTTCCCAGAGATCACCTGTTACAGGTAAGTAACTGTGCTTTCCTTCCGCAGCCCCACTGTCTTGCATAATACAGCTAGCTTCCCAAGCAGTGCTCAAACCTTATCTCACTACTCGAGAAATGCTACAACTGCTGGGCCACATGGCATCCACCGTGCATGTGGTTCCTTATGCTCGCCTCCACATGCGAGCAGCCCAGTGGACTTTATCCACTCAGTGGACACAGGCCTCAGGTTGCCTGGTGGACAAAATAACAAACTCAGACCATCTTATTTCGTCCCTCCAATGGTGGCAATCACTCAAAAATCTTTTCGTGGGGTCTCCTTTCCAGCAACCCCTATTCCAAGCCACCCTAACAACAGATGCATCTCAGGTGGGATGGGGAGCCCACCTGCACGATCTTTCTACCCAGGGTACCTGGACTCCACAGGAGGCCTGTCTTCACATCAACCTCCTAAAACTCAGAGCAATCTTCCTTGCTCTTCGAGTATTTCACGCCCAGCTCAGATACAAGACAGTTCTAGTTCAAATGGACAATCAGGTAGCCATGTTCTATGTGAACAAGCAGGGTGGAACAGGCTCTCTGTCGCTATGCAACAAAGCTTTGCGACTATGGGCCCTCGCCAGAGAGCATCAGATTCATCTCCTTGCGATGTATCTTCCAAGCATTCAAAACTCTTGGGCAGACAAACTCGACCGCCTGGCCAGAATGAACAAATGGATGATGAAATGCTCAAAGAAATCACAGAAGCTAACAAAAGTCACAACAGAGTAGTAATAATGGGTGATTTCAATTACCCCGGTATCGACTGGGTCAGTGTCACGGCAGGACAAACTAAAGAGATAAAGTTTCTAGATGGAATAAATGACTGCTTCTTGGAGCAGCTGGTTCATGAACCGACCAGAGGGGAAGCCATACTGGACCTAGTCCTTAGTGGAACGCCAGATCTGGTGCAAGAAATAAGGGTGTTGGGACCACTTGGCAATAGTGACCATAATATGATCATGTTTGATTTAATTATTGGAGAACAAATAGTAAAGAAATCCACAGTACTACCTTTTAACTTTCAAAAGGGAGACTATGATAGAATGAGGAATATAGTTAGGAAAAAACTAAAAGGAGCGGTTCCAAAGGTTAAAGACTTACAGCAAGCTTGGGCGTTATTTAAAACTACTATCCTCGAAGCCCAGACCAGCTGTATTCCACGCATTAAGAAGAGTGGGAGAAAGTCCAAAAAACTGCCAGCATGGTTTAAAGGTGAGGTCAGAGAGGCTGTTGCTGCCAAAAAAGCAACCTTCAGGAAATGGAAAAAAGAGCCAAATGATGAAAACTGGAAACAGCACAAGCACTGGCAAGTTAAATGCAAAGCATTGATAAGGGAGGCAAAGCGGGAATTTGAAAAGAAACTTGCTGCGGAAGCAAAAACACGAAATAAAGACTTTTTCAAGTACATTCGTAGCAAAAGGCCTGTGAGAGAGTCAATTGGACCGTTAGATGATAGAGGGGTAAAAGGGGCAGTAAGAGGAGACAAGGCTATAGCGGAGAGACTGAATGAATTCTTTGCTTCGGTCTTTACTGAGGAAGATGTAGGGATGTTACCCAAGACTGAAGTGGTATTTAAAGGTGATACTGCAGAGGAATTGAGAGAAATATCGCTACACCGGGAAGATATATTACAACTATTTGATAAACTGAATAGTAGCAAATCACCTGGACCGGATGGTATACATCCCAGAGTGTTGAAAGAACTGAAATATGAGATTGCAGACCTGCTATTGGTAATCTGTGAACTTTCATTAAAATCATCTGTAATACCTGAAGATTGGAGGGTCGCCAACGTAACACCAATTTTTAAAAAGGGTTCCAGGGGTGACCCGGGAAATTACAGACCGGTGAGCCTGACGTCAGTACCAGGGAAAATGGTAGAAACCATCATAAAGAACAAAATTACGCAGCATGTAGATAGTCATGGCCTAATGGGAGACAGCCAACATGGCTTTAGACAAGGAAGATCTTGTCTTACTAATCTGATATGTTTTTTTGAAGGTGTGCATAAACAGGTAGACAAAGGTGAGTCGGTTGATATAGTGTATCTGGATTTTCAGAAAGCTTTTGACAAGGTCCCCCATCAGAGACTTTTGGCAAAGCTAAAAAGTCATGGGATAGGAGGCAGTGTACTATTGTGGATCGGGAACTGGTTAAAAGATAGAAAGCAGAGAGTAGGGCTAAATGGCCAATATTCCCAATGGAAAAAGGTGAATAGTGGAGTACCCCAGGGATCTGTACTGGGTCCGCTGCTTTTTGACATATTCATAAATGACCTGGAAAAGGGAATAACGAGTGAGGTTATCAAATTTGCAGATGACACAAAACTGTTTAAAGCTGTTAAAACCCAAGAGGAAAGTGGAAAACTGCAGGAGGACCTGGATAAATTGGAAGACTGGGCATCCAAATGGCAAATGAAATTTAATGTGGACAAGTGCAAAGTCATGCACCTAGGAAAGAACAACCCACACTATAGTTACTCGATACAAGGCTCCACATTAGAAGCCACCACCCAGGAAAAAGATTTAGGAGTCATCGTGGATAACATGTTAAAACCCTCCACCCAGTGTGCAGCGGCGGCCAAGAAAGCAAACAGAATGCTAGGTATCATAAGGAAAGGGATGGAGAATAAAACAAAGGATATTATAATGCCTCTGTATCGCTCCATGGTACGACCGCACCTTGAATATTGTGTGCAATTCTGGTCACCGTATCTTAAAAAGGACATAGCGTTATTAGAAAAAGTACAGAGAAGAGCCACCAAATTGGTGAAGGGGATGGAAGGCTACTCCTATGAAGAGAGGCTAAAAAGGTTAGGGCTCTTTAGCCTGGAAAAGAGACGGCTGAGGGGAGATATGATAGAGGTCTATAAATTAATGAATGGAGTGGAACAGATAAACGTGGATCAATTGTTTACGCTATCAGAATATAGAAAGACTAGGGGACATGTAATGAAGCTACAGGGTAAACTATTTAAGACAAATAAGAGAAAATATTTTTTCACTCAACGTGTAATCAAACTCTGGAATCTGTTACCGGAGGATGTGGTAAGGGCTGTTAGTATAGCTGGGTTTAAAAAAGGTTTGGACAAGTTCCTGGAGGAAAGGTCCATAAACCACTATTAAAAAGGGACCCAGGATATCAATGCTTGACCCAGTACAAGCATTGTGGAACTTGTGTCTTTTGGGGAAACTGCTAGGTACGTATGACCTAGATTGGCCACTGTTGGAAACAGGATACTGGGCTTGATGGACCTCGGTCTGACCCAGTATGGCATGTCTTATGTTCTTATGTTCTTATGCTACCACACGAATGGTCTCTCCATGCAGACCAGCTTGCCCAAATATTTTAGATTTGGGGATCCCCGGACACAGACCTCTTTGCAAGTCTGCTGAATGCCATACTCCCCCGGTTCTGTTCCAGAACCACGGCTTGACATTGTCAGGCAAGGGACACCTTCCTCCTTCACTGGGGTCAGGACTTCCTATATGCCTTCCCACCCATTCCCCTCATCCCCAAAACATTATTCAAGCTTCAGAGAGACAGAGGTCATATGATTCTCATAGCTCCATGTTGGCCACGGCAAACGTGGTACCCTCTGCTTTTACATCTCTCTCAATCTCCACCTCTGGAGTTGTGATCTGCTCCAGATCTTCTCTCCCAAGAGAACGGGACGCTGTGGCATCCCAAACCCCAGTCTCTGCATCTCAGGGCCTGGTTGCTGAAGGCCTAGAGTTTAAGGATATCAACCTTTCTCAACATGTAAAGGATATCCTTTATGCTTCTAGGAAACCCTCCACAAGACACTCATACACCTTTAAGTGGAAAAGGTTTACCATATGGTGCTCGCAGAAGGGTCTTAACCATCTTGTGATACCTTTGGAATAGATACTGGAGTATCTCCTTCATTTGTCAAATGCGAGTCTTAAGACCAATTCAGTAAGAGTCCATCTTAGTGCTGTTGCAGCTTCTTACAAGCCTCTAAGTGGACAACCTATTTCCTCTCATCCTCTCATAGCGAGATTTATGAGAGGTCTTCTTTTAACAAAGCCTCCCATTAAGCCACCACCGGTGGCATGGGACTTGAATCTGGTGCTCGGGCAGCTCATGAAACCGCCCTTTGAACCATTAGCCACTACAACTCTGAAATTCCTTTCCTGGAAAGTCATCTTCCTCATTGCAATCACAACAGCACGTTGCATCAATGAATTGCAAGCATTAGTTGCTGATCCTCCTTACACAAGGTTCCACCATGATAAGGTAGTTCTTAGGACTCATCCACACTTTATGCCAAAGGTGGTTTCGTCTTTCCATTTAAACCAAGCGGTTTACCTTCCTGTATTCTTTCTGAGGCCTCATGCCTCCAATGCAGAAAGGAACCTTCATACTTTGGACTGTAAAAGAGCTTTAGCCTTTTACTTGCAGAGGACACAGCAACATCAAAAATCTTCTCAACTCTTTGTTGCTTTTGATCCTAGTCATTTTGAACTTCCAGTGTCCAAAAGAACTCTAACTGGATTGAACAATGCATATCCTTTGCCTATGAGAGTAAGAACCTTCCTCTTGAAGGCCATGTCACAGCTCACAATGGTGAGAGCCATGGCAGCCTCAATGGCTCATCTTCACTCTGTGTCTGTCGATGACATCTGTCGAGCAGCTACTTGGGCTTCGGTACATACCTTCATGGCCCACTACTGCTTAGACAAGGTCTCCCGCCGGGATGCCTTGTTTGGTCAGGCTGTTCTTCAACACCTTTTTCAGACTTAGTCAACTCCTACCCACCATCCCTGGTGGGACACCAGAGATCCATGGAGGGAAGCATAGCCCTTTCACAAGGGCTGACAACTTCCTGGGGCCATCTCCCTGGCATCTGCAGCTAGGGAATCCCCATGTGTGAAGACTACATTCCTGCTTGTTCTTGGAGATAGCGTAGTTACTCACCTGTAACAGGTGATCTCCAGGAACAGCAGGAATTTAGTCTTCACAACCCACCCACCTCCCCTAGGAGTTGTATCTCTCTCTCTCTCTCTCTTTGGTCTCAGCTATAAACTCAACTGGAGAGGGACAGTTGGAAAGGCGGGAAGGCAGCACGCAGGCGCTGTGGGATGTTCCCAAAAGCTTTCCTATTGGATGCTGGGGAGCATTCCCGCACAGGCTCCGTCGGTACTGACGATACCCATATGTGAAGACTAAATTCCTGCTGTTCCCGGAGATCACCTGTTACAGGTGAGTAACTACGCTATCTCAAGGAACAAGCAGGAGTGCAGTTTTCACATATGGGTGATGTCTGCACCAGTAGACCCCTCTCGGGAATGCTCCCCAGTGTCCAATAGGAAAGCCTTTGGGAGCACTCAACTGCACCTGCGCACACCTGCCTTCCCAACTTCCAAACTCCTTTCCCAAGTTCTTCATTTTCCGCAGAGCCAGCAGATTGCAAAATCCTGTCACTGCTGAAAAGCTTTTCTTTTTTGGTGTAATACTGTGCTTTGCATTTTTTTTATGCCGTCCAGATAGAAAATTTTTTTTAGTTATAAAATTTTCTAGTTATTTTCTTTCTTTTCCTGCGATGTAACCACTTCATATCCCTTCCGTTCTAAGGGATATTTTTTCTGAAATGGAAAAAACAACTAGTGGTTTTAAGAAAAAAAAAAAATTACCCAATGTGCCGGTACCATATCAGTCTCAGATAAATATGACCGGTGTTCAAAATGTTTGGGCCCTGACCATTTACCAAACTCTTGTCCTTTGTGCCAGATAGTATGAATCCAGGCAGTATGGATCAGTAGTTGCCCTGGACTCGATTTCAGTGGCTTCCACATCAAGGACATCGACTTCTTCTCATAGGTCTCAGGTCTCTTCCAAGTCCAAACATAAGAGTAAGTCTGTGATTTCTAAAGAGTCATTAGCATCGACTTCAAAGATCAATACAAGAGACTAGAGCTAAATCACAGCATAAGCATTGCAACTCCCCTAGGGGTGCTTCCAGTGCAGACCGGCCAGCCAAACAGCCCTAGCGGGAGCACTTGTTCTCCAAAGCACAGGAGGGCTCTGGGACGCTCCTGAGGAATTGACCTCTGGAGATCTACCAGTTCCATCTTCTGGGACGGTCGCTCAAAGCCCCTTTGATGATTCCACCCTGACATTGCCCATCTCCCTGGACCAGCGCATGCTGGCTCTCGAGAGGAGTTTGGCCACACTCTTGGCAACCTCAGTACAGACAGTATAGACAGCTCAGCTATTGCACCCTGCCGGCAGCTAAGTGTATTGGCTTGGTTGCTGGCCCTCGAGCCTGCATCGATGGAGTTCCCAAGGCTGATGCTGCAATTGGAACCAACCAATACCACTGGTACCCAACAGACTAAGACTGCCATGGCTTCCGATGCCGATACCTGTGAGCATCGGTTTTGGGATTGGCCCTAAACATCATCAAAGCATCAAGGTCAAACACAAGACCGTCGATGCTTCGATTTCCAGTTTTTCTGATTCTGATGAGGGATCACTGGATTCCCAAGAACTTTCAGACATTACTTCAGACCCGTCCCCTCCACATGAGCGGCGCAGGTCCCTACCAGTAGATATGTCTTTCCAAGACTTCATTCTTGATATGATAGGAGGACTGGGCCATCACAGAAGCCTCCGAGAAGGAACCAAGGGCAGAAGAATTGGATATACTTCAATATCTTCCCACACCCAAAGAAGCAGCTACTTTACCAGTGCATCGCATCTTACAAGATCTTATGCTACACATGTGGGAGGTCTCTCACGGTTCCGCCTATCAGCAAGAAGCTTGATATCATGTACTGGGTTCCAGCGTGTCCAGGCTTCCAGAAGCCTCAGCTCACACACCACTCAATGTTGATGCAATCGGCGATGCACAGAATAAAGAATTCTAGAAATCACTCCTCCATGCTTCTGAGTAGATACTCGAGGACACTCGATGCCTTTGGGCATTGATGTTTTCAGGCATGCATGCTGGCTTCTAGGATAAACTCCTACATGCTATACATGGTCATATTTCTAAAAGATGTCACCAGGGATGTGGAGACGATTGCCCCCATGCTTCCTTTTGATAAGAGGAGTGCATTCCAAACACTCATCAGACAAGATCAGAATACTTCAAAATGTATTACCAGGGCATCTTTTGGGGCATCTTTAGCAGTCTGCATTGGGGCTCGGAGAATGGCCTGGTTACAGGCATTAGATCTCGAACAGTGGGTCCAGGACAAGCTGGCCAATGTCCCATGTACAGGAGAAAACCTTTTTGGAAAAGGTTGGAGAGAAAAGGTCGGGGAAATTGAGATAGATTATCTCAAATGCCTTTTCAGAAAAACAGCTGACCCTTCCAAGAGGAAGGCTCTTCCCAAGAAACCTTTCTAGTCTAAGAAGAAGAGATATGACACTTCTGGTCTGGTAGGCGAGGAGGACAGACGCATGTGAACGCCACTCTTCCCTTAATTCTGCAAAACCTGCCGATTTATACTGTCACCCGATTCCCAGGAGGTTCAAAACATGCCAAAAACAATTAAATTGAAAGCAACCAGATCAATAAAGGATTTATATGGAACTTAAGCCGAAAGTAACGGAGGGGGCAAAAGAGAGTGCAGCATGAGGGCCCTCACCAAGTTCATCCATGGCAAGTGAGCAGGAGGAAAGTGGATCAGAGTAAGATTCTGCTGTCATGGTGGTGCTGAGAGAAATAAGAGCCTCAAAAAAAGAAATCATGGACACTGTTTTGAACCAAATAGATGAAAAATTTGGCGCACTGCGGGGGGTAGCTGGACAAGGCAGAGGCTCGGATAGGAGAGGTGGAGGCCTACCTGAGGAAATAAACATAATCGATGGGAGATAAGTTGGAAGACTTAAAGAACCTGGAAAGAAGATCAAACCTTTGCATTTTTGTAATACCTGAGGGAGTGGAAGGCCAAACATCAGTAGAATTTATTCAAAAACTGCTAAAAGACTGTTTCCCCGGACACCCAACTCTGAGAGAGTATGAAATGGAGAGAGGAGTGGCCTAGTGATTGGGTCAAGTTACCTCAGGCCGGAAGGTCGGGGGTTCAAATCCCATTCATAGTTAAAATGCTGAGATTCCCTGATGGTGAATTTATCATCCGCGGGGCAAGAAAGGGTTTGTGGAATACAAAAACTAGAGGGGGGGTGATCTTTCCAGACTTGGCTGCCAAAACGATGCAAAAAGACTTGCTTAAATGTAGGGAACAATTAAAGAAGCATGGTATAAAAGCAGCCCTATGGTACTCAGCTAGTCTGACTTTCAGCGTGAATGGCTCCCGTAAGTTTTTCAACACACCCGACACAGTGGTGCAGTGGATAAAAGCTAATGCAATACTACTTCCCAGCACTAGTAACTGCAGCTCAGAGAAGGTCAACAAGGGAGAAAGAGCAGCGCAGGAAAATGATGGCAGTGGAGCAGCACAGCTCAGCAGCAATACAGCACAAGACCCAGCCAACGCAAATACAGAAGTGCAAGCTATGGGAGTAGAAAACCAGCAGAACAACTAATAGTAAAAATTGGAAAGACACAAATCATACCACTTTCGAAAGGTTGCACAGCTGGAATCATTCCTCCCAATTTTCCCTCCTCCCTGTGGAGTTGCTTTTCTTTTGTTGCTGTCCTGAGCTAGGTCATCATACTGAGGCAAAAAGTCATCCTTGGAAGGCAGTCATCAAAGCACCATCACTTTTGGAGGATGATACTTTGGGGATCGGACTGTCCTGACTCACTTTTGTGGTGTCGTTTTTTGGACTATTTTTTTGACATGATGTTTTCTTCTTCTTTTGGATTTGTCCAGACCCCCTTTACAGATTGTTTATAATTTGTATTTGTAATTTGTATAATTTGTATTCTAAACTTATTGATAACAATTAAAAGATTCTAACATACCCTGGTTCTTATTTACAAGATACAGTGCACCAATAAAAGTTTCTGTTAGGTTCCAAGAAAATATGATCAAACAGTTTTTACTGCTTATTTATTTATTTAATGTTTTTTTTTATACCGCACTCTTTAGAATCAGTGCGGTTTACAATTAACAAATTTGTGCAGTGCAGGCAGGGCCTACACTAGACTTACAGAGAACAGGGATTTACAAATACCTCTCCTTTTACCTTTTATTTAGAAAGACACATGGCACAGATAACACATTAGTGCATTACTATTCGGCACATGTCCATAAGGATGTCCATATGGAAGTCCATATCACGTAGAATGAGGGGCTATATTTATTCTGCTACAACGCTTAATTTATTTTTTAACACAGAAGTATTCAATACATCAGCGTTTGACTTTGCAGTGAGAAAGAAATATACTACAACCACCTCAAAAACTATAAAGATGCCATAGATAACTCAAAGAAAAATTACTATGCTACAATCCTATCAAAATCATATAACAGACCAAGAGAACTATTTTCCATAATTACCAACCTAACAACCAACCCTCAAGATTCTAACAAGGAAATCACTGACATCTCTGCACAAACTCTAGCCAATTATTATCAAAACAAATCAAAACACTCACCAATGACCTTAGATCCTATCTACAAACCTCTCTATATGCTAAATGAATGGCCAGAATTTTACCCTTTATCCAATATATCATTAAAGAATATCATTATCAATCTTAACACCACAACATCCTATCTAGACCCTTGTCCAGTAACCTGGATAAAAAACACACTACCAACACTTCTTTCATTCATACTTCCTATGGTCAATTTATCACTACTCCAAGGTTACCTCCCACCCACCCTTAAACAAGTACAAATCAGACCAATCCTGAAGAATAATACACTTGACAAAACCTCCCCAAAATCTTACCGACCTATCTCAAGTATACCATTCTTAGCAAAAGTCATCGAAAAAACTGTACAAATACAAACACAAGAATTTCTTGACTCATCCTACCCGCTAGATGACCAACAATATGGATTTCGCCCCAAGCATGGAGTTGAAACACTCCTGACTGTTTTTACCGATACACTACTAAGAGGAATAGACAACCACAAAAAAGCTTTTATCCCCTTATTTATTGACATATCAGCCGCTTTCGATAGTGTTAACCATTCAATAATGCTTAACTACTTAAGACACATAGGAATATACTCTACAGTTCACAAATGGTTCACCTCTTATCTGAGCAATAGAACGCAAAACGTTAGAATAAGCAATCAAACTTCTGAATCATATAAATTTGAAACAGGATTACCACAAGGATCAGCGCTTTCAGCTCTACTATTTAATATATACATAAAACCAGTTTGCAATATCTTTAAGAAATATGGTGTACTCTATCATCTATATGCAGATGATATTATGATGTACATCCCATTCACTATCCCTAACATACCGTTGCAACTCCTTTCGGATTGTTTTAATGAAATAACATTATGGCTAAATGCCCACAATCTCCTAATAAACCATTCAAAAACTGAAGTGCTAATAGTCACCAAAAACCAAGATTATACCCCACCAACACATATAACACTTCAAAACCAAGAAATTAAAATAAAGAATGAAGTGAGATACTTAGGAGTCATTTTAGACAAACATCTCACTCTAGATACCCATATCAGAAATACCACAAAGAAAATTTACTACAAACTTAAAATACTTAAACAACTTAGACCTCTTGTTTACATACATGATTTTATCAGTATAATCCAAGCCACTATAACCCCCCACTTTGATTTTGCGAACCTTATATTATTAGGCACATCAAAACAAAACATCAAAAGACTGCAACTCGCACAAAACTCAGCAGCTAGGATAATAACAAAAACACACTCTCATCAACATATAACACCAATTCTAGCATCCCTTCACTGGCTTCCAATTCAAAACCGAATAACATATAAAACACTAATAACAGTATTTAAATCACTATTTGATTTGACACCATCTACTTTAAGTAACTTAATTACCAAAGAACATCCAAAACCTACTCAAAGAAAAAATCAACTAAACAAACTTAAAACCCCCATAGATTTCATAAAAACAAATAAAGCAACAAACAACAGAGCGTTCTCACATGCAGCCCCAACAGCCTGGAATTCCCTCCCTGTTGAACTAAGAATATTAACAGAGATTAACGAATTCCGAAAAAAACTGAAAACACACCTCTTTACAATGCACTACAACACTATAGAACAGCCATCAAAAGAATTAGACAAAGGCTAAACAGTTTTATCTACATCTCACTATAACAGAAAAGAAATCCTGCCCTATCTGCATCTGTACTACTCATAATGATTATATCCCACATAACTTGTATATGTATTTAATAATATAATGTTAATGTACATAATGTATATAGTGTTGCACTGTTCAGTGCTATCTGTTCAACATTTCTGTTTACTGTACATTGGTTATAGTTATATGACGTTATATGTAAAACAAATCCATGATTTGTTGCCTGTTGTTATTTGTGAACCGCAGCTGATCTTAGGAAGCTGCGGTATATAAGAGATTGTTAAATAAATAAAATAAATAAAATAAAATAAAATAAGGAAGCAATAGGTCTAGTGTGCACAACCCCTTAACTGTTAGGCTTTTTGACTGACAGCTTCCGTTTCCCCTTTGACCCTAAATGTTTGGCGGGAATTTAGTTCCTTTGATAAGAACATAGCAGTACATGGTCTCGCTGATTTGAGACTCAAAGGAATAGTTTTTACTGCTCTGTGTTTTTACTGGGGTGAGTTCCTGACTTGGATTTTCCAAGTTATATTATGTCTGCTTCAGATGTAGATGATTAAAGCCAGAATCATCTAATATTTATTTTAAATTGCTCTACTGCACTAATCCTTCATACGAGACTTTAAACTTTAGGTGCGCTATTGAATGTAGTTTACTATGGGCTTTTGCCACTTTAACATAAGTGCCTCTAGCACACCCATGGTTTTGATTTTGTTTTAACATAGCTTGCAGTGTGTTTTTTCCTATAAACATTTTTTCATATAAAGATGCGATAGTGATTTGGCTATCTTTTGCAGATTCAAATGGTTTTACCTATTTATGCAAACACAGTGTATGTTTTTCCCATTTGGGTCTTTTTTTTATGGACACTCGTCCTCATCTCTCTTTCTCTTTTTTCTAGACCTTTGCTGTCTAGATAAGCATTAATTATCTTTAGCATGCCAAGATACAATGTATCCTTGCAAAATATATGGCTCATCCATTCGGGGCCTTTATTAAATATGTCCTTCTCATTCATCATCTCACTTTAGGCATATGCCATGTTGATAAGTATCAGCTCTCTCAAATATGTTAAGTTTTTACGCTCAGCCTTACCTTTTATCAGTGTTATTTCTATGTTATTTTTATTACTATATCATTCATTTGTTTTATGTATTTAAAGTATTTTTTGTTTATATTTTAATTAACTATTTATTAGCATTTGTATATGGTTTATTTGATGTTGTTTGTTTTTATTTGAGGTTTTTACCCCCTGAAGAAGGAACATGACGAAACGAGTAGGGGTTTCTAATAAAGCACCTGTAACCGATTTACACACTTCGCTTTTGTGTGTTTCCTTAACAACTCTACCACCTCCACTTGGAAACTATTCCACACATCCATGCATACTGTACCTGAATGTAACTCGCCTCGAACTCCCCCTGGAAATCTACCACTCTTTTTATAAAGAAAGCATAGTTACTCACCTGTACCAGGTGTTCTCCAGGAACAGCAGGAATCAGTCTTCACTTATGGGTGACGCTGGCACCAACAGAGCCCGTAAGGTAACCTCTCCCCAGCTTTCAACAAAAGCCTTTGAGAGATCCAACACACAATGCAGGACACATCCAGAGTGGCTCCATGGAAAAAAGAAGACTGGAGAAGATGGCGCCACAGCAGGCGGGAAGGCAGGCATGCATGACTGACTGTTTCTTCCAAAAGCTTCTACTAGAAGTGGGGAATGTTCCTGTGCGGAGTTCTGTCGGTAGCATCACTCATACATGAGGACTTACTTCCTGCTTGTCCATGGAGCAAGCTGGGATACACCAAAAAAAAAAAAAATTACAGGAACCTCAGCAGGTGGTGATTGCAATGCAATGTGGGCCTTCGAGTCAGTGCTGACTCCTGGTGACCCTGCAGCTTTTGGGTGTTCTTGGCAGTGTGACCGGAAATAGACTGCCGCGCCTTGCTTCCGAGGCATTGGAGGGTTAAGTGACTTTTCCAAGGCCACAAATGGTGCTAGCAGTGATTACACTGTATAATAACGCTGAACATATACCATTTTCAACCTAATCATTGGCCCCAGTTAGAATTCATCCTTTTAATCAAGGTTTTTCAAAAATACAGTGCAAAATTAGATTTAAACAAAATAAAGTGCACCTATCTGAAAGGCGTCTAAGAGCAAAACATATGGACCCCCTCTAATGATAGTCTGGTCTCTTGGAGATGTCCGGTAGGATAGGAGTTGAGCTTAAGACCCAAAGAGGTGCTGGAGTAGAGCTTGGCCAAAGATAGCGTCCCGACGGGCATCCCTGTCCAGACAATAGTGTGCAGCAGAAGTATGAATGGAGGACCAGGTAGCTGCCAGACAGATCTCGTCAATGGATACTCACCGGAGGTTGGCTACGGAGGCTACGATAGCTCGTAAATTATGAGCAGTGACCTGACCCTCTCCAGGGAGAGTTCTGTCTGTGCATAAGCAAAAGAAATGCAATCTGCTATCCATCTGGATAGAGTTTGTTTCGTCACTGATAGTCCAAGATAACAGGAGCAAACGAAATGAACAATCGAGGGGATCTTCCGTGAACCTTCGTTCTATCCAAGTAGTAAGTCAGCGCTCACTTACAGTCTCAGGTGTGTAGCGCTGCTTCAGCCCAAGATGCATGTGGTCTTGGGAAGGAAATTGGTAGGATTACCGACCAGTTTAGATGGAAGGAGGAGACCATCTTCGGAAGGAAGTGCGGATGAGTATGGAGAACCACCTTGCCATGGTGGAACCAGGTATATGGCAGATCCGCCACCAGAGCTTGCAGTTTGCTGTTTCTGCACGCTCACATGATGGAAATGAGGAAGATTACCTTGAAAGACAATAACGTCAGTGAAGTGGTGGCTAAAAGCTTGAAAGGAGGCTTTAGAAGTTGAGCTAGAACCACATTGAGGTCCCAGGCCACTGGAGGTGGCTGAATGGGTGGACAGCAGGAGACGCCACATGAAGCGTGCTAATAAGTGTGTGAGATAAGCCGCAATGGCACTAAGATGAACTCTAACTGAGATTGTCTTAAGACCTGCCACGGACAAGTGGAGGAGATATTGTAGAAGGTATTCCACCAGGCAGGCAAAGGGGTTAATGCCCTTTAGGGAGCACCAGAGGGAAAACCTTCACCATTTTAAGGCATAAGATCGCTTGATGGACTACTGGCATGATGCAAGCAGGATATCCTTGACCTCCTGTGGCAGGTCGAGATCAACGAGCACTAACCTTTCAGCAGCCATGCTGTGAGGCGAAGGGTGTGAAAATTGAGATGGAGAAGTGTCCCTTGGTCCTGGGAGAGGAATTCGGGTGCACATCTGAGTCTGAGGGGTTGAGTCCGCGCAAGGTGAAGAAGCAGAGGAAACCAAGGTTGACTGGGCCAAAAAAAGGGTTATGAGGATCATGGAGCCCTTGTCAGCCTGTAGCTTGAACAGCGTTTTGAGTATGAAGAGGATGGGAGGAAATGTATAGAGCAGACCTGTCCCCCCAATGGAGAAGGAAGGCGTCCGAAGCTGGAGCAGAGGCAGAAGCCTGGAGTAGAAGACTGGAAGCTGTGTGTTCTGCAGAGTTGCAAAAAAATCTATGAGTGTAGTTCCCCATGTTTGGAAGATCCAAGCAGCCATTTCCCGATGTAGAGTCCACTCAAGTGAACAAAGGATTTGGCTTAGCTTGTCCGCAAGTACACTGAGCTTGCCCAGGAGGTACACCACTTTGAGGTGAATGCAGTGTGCGATGGCAAAAAAACTAGGCCAAGCGTTTTCTTGCATAGGGGATAGGATCCCGTCTCTCCCCCCCCCCCCCCCCCCGTTTGTTCACAGAGAACAAGGCAACCTGATTGTCTGTCCTGAATAATACTTGTTGCCCAACCTGATTGTCCTGAATAATACTTGTTGCCCCAAAAGTAGGGATTGAAAAACCCGAAGGGTATTTCTTAATGCTTGTAGTTCTAGGAGGTTGAGCTGTAGAGCATATTTCTGTTGTATCCACAGTCTCTATGTGGTTAGGACGTTCAGATGCGTTCCCCAACTCAGCTTCGAAGTATTCGTTGTCAGGGTGAATCGAGGTGGAGGCATTTGAAAAGGTGACCCGCCGAGTAGGTTCTTTGGAGACCACCACTACTGAAGAGAGTTGGTCAGTTGAAGGGTGATGTGGATATTGTCTTTGAGATGCTCCCTTGCTTGCATCCATTGAGAAGACAGAGTCCATTGGGTTTGACTTATGTATAGTCGAGCACAGGGGACGACATGGACCGTAGAGGTCATGTGTCCCAATAGATGGAGCATTTCTCAAGCCGTTACCTGGTTTTGCTGTTGCATTCATCTAGCCAGCTTGATAAAACGGGCACAGTGATCTTGTGGAAGAAAAGCTCAGGACTGTTGAGTGTCTAAGAACATTCTGATGAAATCCAGATGTTGAGTTGGAGCAAGGTGAGACTTTGGGAAGTTTAAGACAAATCCCAGATATTGGAGCACCATGATAGTGCGATGATGGGAGAGTCGATGATGGGAGAGTCTTACCTCCTAAGGGGAGTCTCCCCTGATTAGCTAATCGTCTAAGGGAAGACGAAGATCCCCAAAATGCGGAGACAGGCAGTGACTACTGCCATGCATTTTGTGAATACTCGCGGTGCAGAGGCTAAGCCGAAGGGCAGTACCTGGTGTTGGTAGTGGTTTCCCTGAAACATGAAGCGCAGATACTGTATATGGTGAGGGTAGATCAGTAAGTGTGTATATGCCTCCTTTAGGTCTAGAGAACATAACCAATCTTGTCTCTGGAGGTATGAGAGAAGAGTTCCCAGGGAAATCATTTTGAATTTTTCTCAGACCAGCAACTTGCTTAGGTCTCTGAGATCCAAGATGGGCCTAAATCCTCCTGTTTTCTTTAGAATGAGAAAATATGGAGAATAGAAGACCATTCCTTCCTGAGGATGAGAAACTCTTTCTATTGCACCTTGGGATAAAAGAGTGGACACCTCTACTCCTAAGACAGTGCTTTGGAGTGGATGGGTGGGATAGTTCCCCGTGAAGCTGGTAGGGGGTAAGGTCTTGACGTGAAGGAGATATCCCCTTTGGACAATGTTGAGAGTCCTCTGTTTTGAAGTTATGAGGTCCCACCTGTGAGCATAGTAACAGAGTCTGCCTGCTATGTGGAGGTGCTGGTGGTTGAGGTTTAGGAGCCTTGGGCTTTTTGGATTGGCGAAGGCCCTGCTCCCACTGCTGAGGCTGGTAAGCACCTGGAGATGGGTAGGGAGGATATCATCTCCTCTTCTTTTTTCTTTTTGTATTTCCTTTATTTATTGCGAGAATAAAAATTACAACTTTCAAATACAACTTCCTGGTTATGCATTCATGTCTCTACTTGCAATTCTTCCAGGTCTGTGGAGATCCTTCCCACAATGCACTCCATTATTTACCTTATACATCTTATACACCCTATGCTAACTTTAACATAACCATCAACACTCTCTGTAACTTATAACCTTCAACAATTGGCAGATTCTACCTTGTCCCCCCCCCCCTTCATGTGTTCTGCCATGGTTTCCGTGCTCCCCCATTTCATTTGCTGCCTGTCTCCCTCCCCCTTATTCTTTTCCCGCAGATCCTATCGAAAGCATCCCACCCTCCGTGTCCCCCTGTGCATTCTCACTATATACATATGGGGCCCATATTTTTTCCCACCACCATTCTTTACGGTGTAGGATATACGTTATTTTGTCATATTTAAATGCCTCTCCCGCTTTACCCCACCTCTCCCGATGGGCCTGCCGGGTGTTTCCATTTTCACGCTATAGCAACTCTGGCTGTCAACAGCATCTTGGCGTGCAGCCACCCTTTGTATTCTCCCTTTTTACGCTGAAGGCCCTTCCCCATAGCCCAACAGCCCTTTCTTTAACTGTTCCCCGGTCACTTGTGCGATTACCTGGAAGACCATTTCCCAGTATCGCTGAATGAGCTTGCATTCCCACCAGAGATGGAAGAATTGTCCTACCTTTCAACAGCCTCTCCAGCAGAGCTCATCAGCCCTTCTCCCAGCCTTCCCAAGCTGTTGCGGGGTAATGTAGGCTCTATGTACAATTTGTAATTGTGTTTGTTGCCATGAGGTCACTGATGACCATTTGTTAATTCCCTCATGAATTTGTTGCCATTCTCTCTCAAAATGATACAAATCAAATCAAATGATATTTGGGTCAGTATGAGTAAAAGCCAAGCATAATAAAATAACAAACGTTGCGTGAGTGACTGAGACATACAAAAGCTGCTTACACTGTAGTGCATAGCTAAAAAAACAGATGTGTCAAAAATAATAACACCGCAGTCTCCAAGGCAGGGCTAGGTTATAGTAAAATCTTTTTCTCCAGGACCAAGCAGGAAGTCAGTCCTCACTTATGGGTGACGTCGGCGCCGACGGAGCCCTCGCGGAGCAATTTTCCCCAGCTTTCGAAGAAAGCCTTTGGGAATTGCAGCGCGCATGCGCGGTCCCCTTCCCGCCCAAGGGTGCCATCTTGCTCAGTCTCCTTTTTTCCGCGGAGCCCTACAGACGTAGTTTGTTATCGCTGCTGAAAAAGTTGATTTCTTTTATTTTGTTATTTTTTCTCGGTTCGTGTGTCCTCTTCCCCGCCCGGCCTCGATATTCCCTATCGGGTCCGTTCACATATTTTTTTCTATTTTTCTCCCAACTGGCGTTCCCGCCACTTTTTCCTTCTTCCCTGGCAGCACGGTCTTTCGACCTTGCAGGGGCCCTTTTTCCCCAGATGGCTGCCAGTGGGTTTAAAAAGTGTGATCATTGTGTCAAACTTATGTCCCTTACCTACACGCATGACTGCTGCCTCCATTGCCTCGGACCCGAACATGACTCAATGAGTTGCGGTCCGTGCAACAAAATGTCCTCGAAGGCGTTGAGGAGTCGGCAGTTACAAAAGGAACGAATCTTCTCTGACCCCGCGTCCGGTCGGGCCCGGACCTCGTCAGAGGCCTCGACGTCTCGTGGCTCCGGCTCCGAGCACCGTCGGAGTTCCTCTGAACGGGGGTCCCCCGGCTGGGAACACCGTCGGAAGAAGAAGCCCGCGAGGGTGGCGTCGGAGGACGCTCCTGGTCCCTCGAGGGCCAGGTCGCATAGCCCTGTCGGCCGCCCCGGGTCCTCGGAGGCGGAGAGGCCTTCGAAGCTTCCTCGTCTCGAAGTGGAGTCGCCTGGACACGTGAGTACTGTAGTCCTCCTGGACTCTCCTCCGGGAGAGCCGACGTCGGGTCCGACGCCGTCGGGGGCTGCTGGGTCTTCTGAGTTTGGTCTCAGATTGATGACCTTGGAGCAGCGGGCATTGATCACCGGCCTCGCCAGTGCATCTGCCCCGACCACTGGGACGTCGACGCCCAAGTCGACCCCGGAGGCCGAGTCGATCCTCGAGTCCATACGAGCTCGAGTCGATCCTCGGCCAAGGTCTCCCTCGGCCTCCCGTTCGGGACCGAGGTCCTCGACGCCAGCCTCGGCGTCGGGGTGGAGATCCCCGGCTCTCGCCCGCACGGAGCCACTCGATTCCTCATCGGAGGAGTCGGGCTGGGACACGGAGGAGGACGAGTCACCCGGTTCTTTTCAGACTCGGTGCGTCCCCTCCGACTCACCCGAGTCGGAGCCTCAGAGGGATATGGCCAAGGCTTTGGCCTTGCCCGCGGATCTCCAATACGACTCTTCCCCTAAGGAGGCCTTTACTGTACCGGTTCCCCCGATGCTGGAGCGGCTACTCTTCTGCATGTGGGAGAGCCCGGCCTCGACGCCGGTGCTGAGCAAGCGGGTCGATTCCATGTATTGAGTCCGCAAGAGCCCCGGGTTCCAGAAGGCACAACTGCCACACCATTCCATGGTGGTGGAATCGGCCATGCATCGACTTAAGAGTCAAAAGATGCACTCCTCGGTGCCTCCGGGTAAGGAGGCCCGGAACCTGGATGCCCTCGGTAGAAAGTGCTTCCAGGGCTCTATGCTTGCTTGTCGAGTCCAGACATACCAGCTATATATGGGCATGTATCTTCGAGACCTGGCAAAAGAAATTGCCGGGTTCTCTGCTGGTCTCTCCGAAGAACCATTGCAGCGGTTCCAGGCCTTGTCCACAGGGATTCGAGAGTGTTAGAAGTTCATTTCTCGAGCAGCCTACGATGGCTTCGAAGCATCGGCTCAAGTAGCCGTAGCCGGCATCGGGGCTCGCCGTTAGGCTTGGCTTCAGTCATCTGACCTCGAGCCATGGGTGCAGGACAAGTTGGTCGATGTCCCTTGCAGAGGTGAAAACCTCTTTGGCAAGCCCATGGCTGAAAAGGCGGCGGAACTCGAGTCCGAGACTCTCACCAGGACTCGCCTATCCAGAAAGACCTCTGCCCCTTCACAGAAGAGGAAGGGCTCGGAGAAAAAGCCTTTTTACCCGAGGAAGGTGTTTGCTTATAAACAACAACACCCACAATATCAGGCCTCAGCTGCCCCCCCATCAGGGACAGCAGCCTAAGGGGCAGGGTAACGGATCCCGTAGGCAGAAGGCTCCCAAGCCCACTACGCAGGCCCCGGCCCAGCAGGGTGGGGTTTTTTGACTATGCCAGCATAGCCTCTCCCCCTCATGGGCCTTCGCTCAGCACGGGGGGGCCGGCTGACCCACTTTGCCCACCGGTGGTCTGCCATAACATCCGATTCCTGGGTGCTGCAGGTGGTTCAAAAGGGCTACCTCTTGCATTTTCACCAGGTGGCCCCCCCCCCCTTCTTTCCAGGGGAGCCTCCAAGACCCCCCCTACACAGGCACTTACTCCTTCAGGAGCTGCAAAGTCTGCTTCACGAACAGGCTGTGGAGCCAGTGCCCCAACACCTGTGGGGTCACGGGTTTTACTCAAGGTACTTCCTGGTTCCAAAGAGAACAGGAGGCCTCAGACCCATTCTGGACTTACGCAACCTCAACAAGTTCCTGCAGCGGGAAAAGTTCAAGATGCTTACCCTTGGAATCCTGCTGCCCTACCTCCAGCAGGGAGATTGGCTATGCTCCTTGGATCTAAAGGATGCTTATACCCACATCCTTATTCATCCGGACCACCGGCAATATCTACGATTTGTGGTGGCAGGAAATCATTATCAGTACCGCGTACTGCCCTTTGGCCTATCCTCCGCTCCCATGGTGTTCACGAAATGCCTGGCAGTGGTGGCAGCCTTCCTGAGGCTTCAAGGCCTCTTCGTCTTCCCCTACCTGGACGACTGGCTCATCCAGACGCAGTCTTCCCTAGAGGTCACTCAGGCCACTCAACGCACAGTGGCTCTGCTTCAGCACTTGGGCTTCGTCATAAACTTCGAAAAGTCCACTTTGCTCCCCTCTCAGGATCTCGAATTCATAGGAGCACGGCTGGATATTCTGCAGGCTCAGGCCTTCTGCCTCTGGAACGGGCCAACAGGCTCATAGCCCTGGCCGGCAGGTTCCACAGCACGTCACCAGTCTCGGCCAGACTGTTCCTGCAATTGCTCGGTCATATGGCCTCCACGGTCCATGTCATTCCGAATGCCCGTTTACATATGAGACCTGCTCAGTGGTGCCTTCGCACTCAATGGCGTCAGGCCACAGGGAGGCTGACGGACTTAATACAGATTTCCGACCGCCTGGTCTCCTCTCTGCAATGGTGGCTTCACCTGCCCAATCTGGTACTCGGCATGACCTTTCAGTCTCCTCCACCGTCCCAGGTGCTCACGACAGATGCCTCTCTCCTGGGATGGGGAGCGCATTGTCAAGGGACATGCACTCAAGGCCTTTGGACGCCTTGGGAAGCCGCCCAGCAGATAAACTTCCCGGAACTGCGGGCAATCCGCCTAGCTCTGCGGGCCTTCTCTCACCTCACGTCTTGTCAGTCTGTGCTGGTGCAGACGGACAATCAGGTTGCCATGTTCTACGTGAACAAACAGGGGGGCACAGGCTCCCTTCTTCTATGTCGGGAGGCTCGGAGACTGTGCTCTTGGGCAGTCGGTCACAACATCCTCCTCAAGGCTGTTTACCTGCCCGGGCAGGACAATGGCCTGGCGGACAAACTGAGCCGGATTCTGCAGCCGCACGAATGGAGGCTGAACCCCGCAGTGGTCCAGCAGATTTTCTGCCGGTGGGGCTCCCCCACCGTGGATCTCTTTGCCAGTCCCCTGAACCGGCAGCTTCCCAGGTTCTGCTCACGGCACCCGCATCCTCTCAGAGTAGTGCCGAATGCTTTCCTCATATCGTGGTCCACGGGCCTACTGTATGCCTTCCCTCCCACGCCACTGGTTTCTTGGACATTGTTCAAAGTGGTCCAGGACAGGGCCTCCGTGATCCTGGTAGCGCCCCGGTGGCCGAGGCAACCGTGGTTCCCTCTACTTCTACAGCTAGCGGTGGACACCCCTCTTCCTCTGGGGTTTCAGCCCGATCTCCTGACCCAGGATCAGGGTACTCTCCTGCACCCCAACCTCCGGGCCCTGCACCTGATGGCCTGGCTGCTGAAAGGGTAGTCCTAGCTCTGCTTCTGCTACCTCCGGAAGTGGAAGCCGTCGTCCTAGCGTCTCGGCGTCCTTCTACCCGAAAATCTTACGCCCTTAAATGGCGTCGCGTCTCGGTCTGGTGCTCTCAGCGCTCTGAGGACCCCTTCGCCTGTTTAGTATCGGTGGTACTGCAATACTTGCTTCACCTCTCCGATCTGGGCCTCAAATCCAACTCTGTCAGAGTTCACCTCAGTGCCCTCTCCGCACATCATTCACCGGTGGAAGGCCGGCCTCTTTCCTCGCACCCCTTGGTGGCGCGTTTTCTCAGAGGCCTCCTTCTGCTTAAGCCTCCGTTGCGTCCTCCAGCTCCTGACTGGGACCTCAACGTGGTTCTGCAAAGGCTTACCAGTCCGCCTTTTGAACCCATGGCTACCTGTCTTCTTCGTTTCCTCTCCTGGAAAACTCTCTTTTTGGTAGCCCTTACCTCTGCTAGGCGCGTCAGTGAACTACAGGCCCTAGTATCGGAGCCCCCATACACTAGGTTCTACATGAATAGGGTTGTCCTACAGACTCACCCTAAGTTTCTTCCGAAGGTGGTCTCCCATTTTCACATCAACCAAGAGGTGGTCCTTCCGACCTTCTTTCCCAGGCCGCATACCAGCCGAGCTGAAACTGTGTTGCACACCCTGGACTGTAGAAGAGCCTTATCCTTCTACCTTGACCGTACGCGAGAGCATAGAAAGGCCATCCAGCTTTTCGTATCTTTTGACCCCAATCAGTTGGGGGTACCTGTCTCTAAGCGTACTCTGTCCCTCTGGGTAGCCGATGTATCGCCTGGGCCTATGGGGCAGCCGGCCTCTCATTAGAGAATCGAGTCACGGCTCACCGTGTCAGGGCGAAGGCTGCGTCTGTGGCTCATCTCCGCTCTGTTCCGTTGGCAGACATCTGCCGGGCCGCTACTTGGTCTTCCAGCCAGACTTTTGCGGCTCATTACTGCCTGGAGAGGGAGTCCCGCAGGGACAGTGCTTTCGGACAGGCAGTCCTCCACAATCTCTTTGAGGTCTAAGCAACTCCTACCCTCCGGCCCTGGTGTTCGGCTACAGGCCGGATTCGTATTCAGAGAAGATTCCTTCCTTCTGTACTGTTGAGCTTGAGGGAGCTCTTTTAGGCTTGAGGTCTCCGGTAGCCTTAAGCTTGGGAGTCCCATAAGTGAGGACTGACTTCCTGCTTGGTCCTGGAGAAAGAGTAGTTACTCACTTGTAACAGGTGCTCTCCAGGAGCAGCAGGAATCAGTCCTCACAACCCTCCCTCCTCCCCTTGGAGTTGCAGTCATTCTTAGTATATGGTTTTGCTAACTCTTTTGCTGTCTTTTCGTTATGTCATCAGACTGAGCAAGATGGCACCCTTGGGCGGGAAGGGGACCGCGCATGCGCGCTGCAATTCCCAAAGGCTTTCTTCGAAAGCTGGGGAAAATTGCTCTGCGAGGGCTCCGTCGGCGCCGACGTCACCCATAAGTGAGGACTGATTCCTGCTGCTCCTGGAGAACACCTGTTACAGGTGAGTAACTACTCTATCTTTATTTAATACTTAATATACCGCCCACACGCAAAGTACCAGAGCGGTTTACAACCAAATATTTAAAACTGCTTGGAAAAGGAAACAGAATGCCAGCATTGAGATAGGAAAGGGACAGAAAAGGGCAAGCAAGTCAAAGAAAGAGACAGTAGAAAAAGGAATGACTACACCAAGGGGGATGAGACATGGAATTGTCATCATCGAGGGATGGGAAACAAGGGGGAGGTGGAGGGGGAAGGTTGAAGGCTGTACAGAAAGTAGAGCAAAAATAAGTAAATTTTTTAACCAAGGGAAAAGTGAACCTAAGATTAGGAATCACATTAAAAATCAATCTTAAAAATGAGCACAGGTTAAAACCAAAAAAGGGGGTACAAACAATAAAAGTTAAAAACAAGCACGAGTAAAAGCCAAGAGGTACGAAAGAGAACTACATGATCCATAAAAGTAACGGAAATAAGAATCAACCTCAGTAAAAATGTGTAGAATGGTGCATATCCTTAAAAGCATAAAACTCAAAACCATAAATAATGTAACCCTTAAATAAGGTTAAAAACAGAATTAAAACCAAAACCAAAGGGTAAGAACAAGAAAATAAAAACAAGATAAAAACAAGACAGAGAACCAGTGGGCCATGGGGATATGGCACGGAAGCACAGAATTGTAAAAATATGAATAAAAATTATGTGTAAAATAAAAATCTATTGATAAAAAATGGAAAATGTATGCAATCATGATAGGACCAAACCAAATACAGGAGACTAATTACGTAGTGGTAAACAACAAAAACGTCAGAGGAATAACAGCTAAATTCGCATCCTGATTCAGCCCTTGAGGGGCTAGGGTTTTCAATTCATAAATGTATCTTTTTTCTAATTTAAGGAGTACGGAATCAATATCACTGTCTCTCCACTGGGGGTATCACTACCTTAAGTATAAGAAACGTCTGGTCAGAAAGGACATGACCCTTATCCTGCCAATGTATTATCAATGATTTCTCAGGAATCAATCTTCTTAGACAGCTTTTATGTTCTATAATTTGTGCCTTCACTGGATGCTTCGTTTTGCCAACATATAGAAGGTTACAGGGACAAATAATTAGGTAAATCACATTAAGTGTATCACAGTTGGAGAAGTTGTCGAGAGAGATCTTTTTATGCAAAATTGGATGTTCAAAATAATTTTTTTATGACCAGTGCGTTGGGACATATAGAGCAACGGCTGCACTTAGTGTCCTTTTGCTTTGCAGAAGATTCTTGGTTTAGAGAGGGCTGATGGAACTAAAATGTTGACAGCTTCTTTTGTACCCAATTGTGAGATGACTTGATGCAAGTGTAGGTGTTGACAAGAGAAGTTGCCATTCCTGTTTCAGAATGCGTACAATGTCTTTGGAAAAACTTGAAAAGGTGAGAGCACACACCATCCTATCCTGTATTGGATGGCATGTCCTTTCAAGAAGAGAGGCGCGATCAGCACTCTTTGCTCTGATGTACGCCTTCTTAATGCATTCTAGCAGAAAGCCACGTTGCATAAAACTGTTTATCATGTTGACAGCATTGCGCTCGAAGTCCACGCCAGAAGCACACGATCGTCTTATCTGAAGGAACTGGCTAGTAGGCAGATTTATATTTTAAGGATTTATTGTGGAAACTGTCAAACTTCAAAAGAGAATTTCTTTCCGTCAGTTTGTGGTAAAGGTCAGTCAGGAAGCCGTTCATATCTTTTTTGATCAGGATGTTTAAAAAGGCAATGTGGCTAAAACTATATTTATGGTCAAACTAAGTTTAGGTCTAGAGTGTTAACCCAGATAAAAAATTCCAATAGATCAAACTCTGTGCTGTCCCAAATCATAAAAATATCATCAATGTAGCGTTTCCGTAACCTGAACTGTGGTTGAGAGGGATGTCTTTTAAAACAAAATTTCTCAAAGTTAGTTAGATACAAATTTGCAACGTCCAGTGCCATGGAAGACCCCATGGCCACTCCTATTTGCTTATAAAAAATTTCTCTAAAACATAAAAAGTTTTGTCATTGCTATTGTGGCTAACTCAGTAAGAAAGTTTGTCTGAGTCCTGACAGGTTTGTGTCTCTCTATAAGAACATCGGAAATTATCTTGAGAGCTGCTTTTTGTGGAATATTAGTGTATAAAGTGCTAATATCCATGGTGACTAATATTAGTCCTTCATGGTAGCCTGTAAAATCTTAATCATATGTGATGAATTGTGGATAAAAGATGCTGCTTGTTTTACAAATGGTCTTAAAAACACAGCCAATAATTTACAGTGGTGTGCAAAAGTCTGGAATCACTTGTGAGTTTTGCGTTTTTCGTACTTTCTAACATTTTTTTTTTAATTTTTGCGTTAGCCCAGCATATTCATCTTTCTACCACGTTAAAAGGGATACCTTTGGCTATTAGAGTTGACATTTTTTGCATTCCTTGCTTCCAATTTAAATACTTTACAGACACTGGGAGATAGCTACTACGATTTTTGTGGATCCTGCGTCAAAACTGGATCAAGATTATCCAATATGCACACGTTATTTCTGACCAATCAGGAGGTTGG
The DNA here is from genome assembly GCA_033557465.1 of Ichthyophis bannanicus. NCBI lineage: Eukaryota > Metazoa > Chordata > Amphibia > Gymnophiona > Ichthyophiidae > Ichthyophis > Ichthyophis bannanicus. The sequence continues at coordinate 1,131,332,326 of CM066033.1, forward strand.
TTTCACTAACCAATCACAATGCAGATATCTAGCCAATTTTTGAATTTCATATGCTTTCTGGATCGACCATGAAAATGACTCGTACCCTGACAGTGGAGGAGCATGTTTGTGTGTCCTTTATGAGCGAGGAAGGATTTTCAAGGCGTCAGATAGCCAGGAAAGTTGGCTGCAGTCAGAGCACTGTTGTTAAGATTGTACAGAAGAAGAAAGAAACGGGTTCAGTGGTGGACAAGCCTGGTTCAGGTCGTCCACGTGCATCAACATCACGCCAGGACCGCGCACTACGATGCATTTCACTGACTAATCGCAAGTTGCCCTCTCCTCAGCTACTTTGAGAGTGGTCAGACAAGAGTGAGGTCAGTGTCAGCTCATCAACAGTTCATCGCCGGTGCCTGCAGTTTGGTCTCCGGGGCTACAAAGCATGGAATGAGCCACTGATGACTGACATACAAAGGCGCAGCCTGATCGTGTGGGCAAGAAAGCACTCAACCTGGTTGACTGAAATGTGGGAAAAGGTGCTATTCAGCGACGAAAGCACCTTCTTCCTGTTTGGTAACCAGGCCCAAACCTATGTGAGGAGATTTCCTGGAGAGGAATTCAAGCCTGTGTGTCTCAACCTCACTGTGAAGTATCCTTTGAAGGTCATGGTCTGGGGCTGCATGGCTGCCAGTGGCGTTGGATGTCTTCACATCGTCGATGGAATGATCAATGGGGCCAAGTACATCACCATACTGCAAAGGTGCATGGTGCCATCAGCACACCAGCTGTTTCCTGGCCAGTTCCTGTTCCAAGATGACAGTGCACTCTGCCATCGCTCCAGACAGGTGATCAGCTGGAAGCAGTGGAACAGCATCATGTCAATGGACTGGCCTGCCCAGTTTCCAGATCTGAATCCAATCGAGAACCTGTGGCACAAGGTGGCCTTGGAAATATCCAAGAGGCATCCGACATCAAAGCGTGAGCTGATTGAGTCACTGATTGCAGTTGGAACCACGTTGTCACCAATGATCACCTTGTCAGACTGGTTCATTCAATGCCGACAAGGTGCAGTCAGGTGATCAAGAACAAAGGGTGGCCCATCAAATACTGAGCCATCACTGACACACAAAAACGGCCTTTTTCAAGGCCACATACATCAATTTGAAGGAAACTTGGCGTGCATCCATAATATTTTAAAGCATACTTACAATAATATATTGTTGGCCAACGATGTACATTACGCGATTTTCACAGAAAATCTATCAACAGGACAACTATGGGGAACAAACTCAGAAAATAAGGGCCAAACCAATACTAAAAGTTGGCCCTAATAGTCAAATCTATCACTTATCATGAGATACACAGAAAAAGCCACTGGGAGGAAAAAGAAATTAAGATATAAGGTCAAGAAGTTGAAAAAAACATCAAATTTACAAGTGATTCCAGACTTTTGCACACCACTGTAGATATTGGCTCAAAGAGCGAGCCTGAATGAATTCTTTGCTTCGGTCTTTACTGAAGATGATGTAAGGAAGTTACCCATGACTGAAATAGTATTTAAAGCTGATGCAGCAGAAGAATTGAAATAAATATTGATAAACTGGGAAGATATATTACAACTATTTGATAAACTGAAGAGTAGCAAATCACCTGGGCCGGATGGTACATATCCAAGGGTGATGAAAGAACTGAATATGAGATTGCAGACCTACTATTAGTAATCTGTGAACTATCATTAAAATCATCAGTAATACCTGAAGATTGGAGGGTGACCGATGTAATGGCAATTTTTAAAAAGGGTTCCAGGGGTGATCCGGGAAACTAGACTAGTGAGTCTGATGTCAGTATTTTATTTATTTATTTTATTTAACTGGTTTTTTATACCGCCTTATCATTACATCAAAGCGGTTTACAATGAACATCATAGCAACGAGTTTTTACATAGAACAGGGTATTAAACTTGGATGATTACATGGGACACTTACTACATTTAACTATTTACAGGTACATTGTAGCAGTGTGAGGTATAGCAGAGTTACATAACAGGTATAGGTAATGAAGTTGTATTATTGGTTTCTGGCACGCGCTGTTCTGAGGTAGGGCCATAGTATTCACGGAAAAGGTGGGTTTTTATGGCTTTCCTAAAGTTCATTAGGTCTTTAATTGCACGTATTGCGGTGGGGAGGGTCATTCCATAGTTGGGGGGCGTACATGGAGAAGGCTCTACTACAGGTGGATTGTCTCGCTGTTGTGAAGCTTGGTGGAGTTACCAAGATGGTGTTGTCTGCTCCTCTTCTCGTTCTGGTTGGGTGTGCTTTTGTGATCAGTGTTTGAAAGGCTGGTGGAGATAGGTTGTTTAGTATCTTGAAGATTATTATGATTATCTTATATTTAATGTGTGAGTTGACTGGGAGCCCGTGTAGTTGTTGGAGAATAGGGGTTATGTGGCTGTATTTGGTAGTTCCAGTGATAACTCTTGCAGCTGTGTTCTGCACCAGTTGGAGGAGGAGTAGCGTTTTCTTGGGTAATCCATGGTAGATGACATTGCAGTAATCTGTTATGGATGTTACTATGGCTTGACACATGGTCCTGAAGTCGCTGCTGGATAATAGTGGTTTGAGTTTGTGTAGGGTTCTCAACTTGTGGTAGGCTGTTCTGGTCGTCTGCTTTATGTGCAGTTGGAAGCTGAGATATTGATCAAAGGTTACTCCGAGGTACCTAACTTCTTGCTTGTTGATTAGAATGTGATCTAGGATCTTTATTGAGTCCAGGGGAGGGGAGGAGAATTAGGTGTTCCTGGTGATATGCATTCATTTGGATTTTTTGAAGTTAATGGAAAAATTCTGACCTTTTAGCCATTTTGGCATTGATTTGAGGCATGCTGTGATTTGTGAATAATCTGGATGATTGATATTAATGCAGGTGAATATCATGATGATATCTGCATATATTCTATAGTGGATGTTGTATTGTCTTATAATGTTGCAGATTGGTTGGATGTATATGTTAAAAGTGCAGAGAGGGCCGAGCCTTGTGGGACACCCTGGTATTGTGTATAAGGTTTATTCTCCAGGAACAAGCAGGAAGTCAGTCCTCACTTATGGGTGATGTCGGCACTGATGGAACCTGCGTGGAGCAATTCCCCCAGCTTTCAAAGAAAGCCTTTGGGATTGCTGCCACGCATGTGTGGTCCTCTTCCTACCCAAGGGTGCCATCTTGCTCAGTCTCCCTTTTTCCACGGAGCCCTTCGGACACACATCTCGTCCCTCGTAAAAAGTATTTTGTTTTTGGCCTACTGGCCTTCTATTTTACAGTTTCATAAGTCCTCTAAATGTCCTTCCACGGCTCTGCCTTTTTAAAGCTATTAGGGGACAGTTCTCTTCGCCTTTTTTGCCTCAATGGGCTTCGCACCCTTTATTTGCCCTAACCACTGGCCACGTGGGTATTCAACCTTGTGGGGGACATTTTTGCCCCTATGGTCACCAGATTCAAAAAATGCGATAATGCTCTAAGAACATGTCGCTTACGGACATCCATAACTGTTGTCTGCGGTGTCTCGAGGCTTATCATGATCCGGAGCTCTATTCGCTCTGTAAGAAAATGTCCTCTAAAGCTCTGCTCAATCGTAAGCAGAAGTCCAAAGACATTTTCAGAAAAGCTGCCTCGGAGTCCCCAGTGGCGCCCTCGGTCATCTCTCCTCCGGTGGAATCCCCCACCTCGGCCCCATGCTCTCAGCGGCACTCCGACCAGGGTTCCCCTGAGGTGGAGCGGCGCAAGAAAAAAGACCTCGAAGTCGTTGTCGGGGGCTCCCGACCTGTGCGAGCGCTCCTGCGCCCAGTCGCTCAGCCCCCTTCAGCGTTCCTGAGAGTCGGACCGCTTCCTGACAGAGGGAGCAGGAGCCCCACAACGTACCCCGCACAGATACGGAGGTCTCCGGCAAAGGCACCTGGTCTCCTGATGACCATCCCGGTGAGGACCCCCTCTCCTCCTCAATGCACGACCCGGTGACCCCGGATTCGGCATCACAGGGCTCCACGCCCACGTGGGAGTCCTGCATGCTGGCACTGGAATGCAGTGTTTCTGCGTTCATTGCTTTCCAGCAGGCGCTCACAGCCAGCTTTGCTGACTTGCGCCCAGAGACCGTGGGTCCCTCGCATGGGACACCGAAATCCGTCCAGCAAACCTCCGAGAGCCACAGGCGTTGTGAGGGTCCTCGATGTCGGTCTCGCTCGCCCTCCTGTTCCTTGGGGGCGAGATCTTCCAGGGGCTCCGGCTCCAAGCGGGCCTCGGCCGCTGGACAGGGCGACCTGCCCGGTTTGGATTTCTCATCTGATTTCTCAGGCTGGGAGTCCGATGGAGACACCTCCCCGGAAATATGTACCCACCGGGACCTTCCATCGGACTCCTCCCTGCCTGTGTTTCAGCAGCATTCGCCACCCGAGGACACCTCCTTCCTAGTGTTCATTCGGGATATGGCACAGGCTCTTAACCTGGCCGTGGAGGACCCTTGAGCTGAAGAGCTCCACATCCTTCAGTACGAGTCCCCGCCTAGGGAGTCTCTCACTGTTCCGGTTCCTCCCATCCTGCCCCGGCTGTTGCTCTGCATGTGGGAGGCATCCGCCTCGGTCCCCATCATGAGTAAGCGCCTCAACACTATGTACAAAGTACAACGCCGCCCTTGGTTCAGAAAGACCCAACTTCCCCACACTTCCATGGTGGTGGAATCATCCATGAGAAAACCCGAGATCCCGAAATCGCACTCGTTGGTCCCCCCAAGCCGGGAGTCGAGAGCCCGTGATGCCCTAGGCCGCAAGGCCTACCAAGGATCCATGCTGTCCTGTTGCATTCAAGCATACCAACTCTACATGGGCATGTTCTTGCGCGACTTGGCCAAGGAGCTCGGAGGTTTCTCTGCAGGCCTCGAGGGCGAACCTCTCAATAGGTTCAGTACCCTGTTGAAGTCCGTCGCGGACTGCTCAAAATAGCTCTCCTGGGCCGCCTACGATGGTTTTGAGTCCTCGGCTCAGGTGGCGGCCACGGGCATCGAGACCTGCCGCCAAGCATGGCTCCAATCATCAGATTTGGAGCAGTGGGTGCAGGAGAAGCTCCTGGACGACCCCTGCCTCGGCTAGCTGCTTTTCGGCAAGCCGATGGAAGATAAAGACGCGGCAATAGGTTCTGGTGACAAACTCCGTCTCTATCTTTCGCGCAAGACCTCCACTCGTCCCCAGAAAAAGCAACTGGTTAAAAAGCCTTTCCTCCCGAGGAAGGGCCTTATGTACCGTGGCTACCCACCATACCCGACCACCTCCACGCTGACCACTCCGGCACAGGGAAAGTCTGGCCAGGGTCACCGCAAGCCGAAAGCGCCTAATGCTCAAATCCCGGCTCCACCACAACCCACAGAGGGGTTTTGACGCCAGTTGCATAGTCTCTTACCCTCCGGCAACTCAGCAGCCATTGGGAGAGCTCCTGTCCTCTTTCCACCCCTCAGTGGGCTTCCATCACCTCGGACACCTGGGCCCTCTGGGTCATCCGAGACAGCTACCGCCTCCGCTTGGACAGGCTTCCACCTCCCTTCTCTCCGATGAAGCCTCCTCGACTCCCCGCGCATCAGGTTTTCCTGCAGCGGGAACTAGTCTCCTTCCTCACACAATAGGCGGTCGAGAAGGTCCCTCCGCACCTTCGAGGTCAATGCTTCTATTCCCGGTACTTCCTTGTCCCTAAGAAGATGGGGGATCTGCGGCCCATCATCGACCTCCGAAGGCTAAACAAGTTCTTGGTGCGGGAGAAGTTCAAGATGCTATCACTTGACATCCTGCTGCCCTTCCTTCGGCAGGGTTACTGGCTATGCTCCTTTGTTCTAAAAGATGCTTACGCCCACATTTTGATCCACCTCCAACACAGGCAGTACCTGCACTTCAGGGTGTGGGGAGAGCACTTCCAGTACTGGGTGCTCCCCTTCGGCCTCGCGTCCGCCCTGCAGGTCTTCACAAAATGCCTCTCACCAGTCGACGCCTGGCTCAGGCTTCAGGGCGTACCGGTCTTCCCCTACCTTGACTACTGGTTCATCACAGGATCCTTGGTCGAGGAAACTCGGCGGGCGGTGTCGCACACAATCCTTCTACTCGAAGGCCTGTGGTTCTTGGTCAACTAACCCATGTCCCATCTCGAATCAGTGCAGGCTTTAGAGTTCATCGATACTCATTGGGTGACCGCATTCTTGCCAGCAGACCGTGCCGACCGCCTCCGAGCCCTGGCAGCTTTTGGGTCCAGAGCATCCCCCCCCCCCCCCGAGTCACAGCTCAGACTGTGCTATGCCTCCTGGGCCTCATGGCCTCTACCATCCATGTGGTTCCCCACACCCACCTGCACATGAGGACAGCTCAGTGGTGCCTCAGCGCCCAGTGGATCCCATAGGTCGGTCTCTTCAGGGATCCTGTAAGGGTCTCTCGTGACCTTCGCCTATCCCTGTGCTGGTGGCAAAACCCCCACAACCACCTCCGGGGGTTGCCCTTCCAGACCCCCCAGCACGACATGGTGCTAACAACGGATGCTTCCTTGATGGGGTGGGGATCCCACTGCAGTGCATTGTGCATGCAGGGGCAGTGGTCACCCGAGGAGTTTCAGCAGCAGATAAACTTGCTCAAGCTCCGGGCAATTCGGTGGGCCCTGAGGGCCTTCGAGGACCACCTCAAGGGGTGGTCGGTGCTTGTGCAGACCGACAACCGCGTGGTGATGATCTGTGTCAACAAGGAGGGGATACCGGATCATGCTCCCTCTGTCAGGAAGCGGTCCTCCTTTGCTCCTTCTCCATCTGTTGGGGATGTCCCTCAGGGCGGCCTACCTCCCGGGTCAGGAGACTGTCCTAGCAGACAGGCTCAGCAGGATCCTCTGCCCTCACGAATGGCTGCTGGATCCAGGGGTGGCGGACTGGCTGTTTCTTCGGTGGGAGACTCCGGCGATGGACCTATTCGCCAGTCCTCAGAACACACAGCTATCCCGCTTCTGCGAGCCAGTGCCGCACCCAAGCAGAGAGAGCCCGGATGTGTATCTTCTGAGCTGGTCCTCTGGCCTGCTCTATGCATTCCCTTCCTTTCCTCTCATTGCGAGGACCCTCCTTAAGGCTCATCGGGACCAGGCATCAATGATCCTCATAGCCCCCTCGTGGCCTCGGCAGCCCTGGTTCCCGCTTCTGCTCCAGCTGTCGATGGAGCCTCCTGTCCCCCTGGGCTCTGCCCTAGGCCTGCTAACGCAGGAGGATGGACGGGTGCAGCACCTGAACCTGGCCTCCTTATCCCTCACAGCCTGGTGGCTGAACGGGTCTCTCTAGCTTCGCTGGGTCTCCCGGAGGAGGTCGAGGAGATCCTCCTTGCATCAGGGAAGTCCTCAACTAGACGAGCCTATGCCTTCAAGTGGCGGCGCTTCTCAGTCTGGTGCTCTGGGCTCCAGATTGATCCCTTCTCGTGTTCCACTCGATGGGTCCTTCAGTACCTCCTCCATCTCTTGAGAGAAGGTCTGAAGTCGAACTCCATCAGGGTGCATTTGAGCGCCTTCTCGGAGAATCACCTCCCCGTCGAGGGAATGACCTTCTTGGGGCAGCCTTTGGTCTCTTGCTTTATGTGGGGTCTCTTGCTATCTAAGCCACCCAACCCACGTCCCCTGGCGGAATGGGACCTGAACGTGGTACTCATGCAGCTTACATGTCCACTCTTCGAGCCGATGGCAACGTGCTCACTTCGGCATCTATCCTGGAAGGTGGTCTTCCTGGTGGCGCTGACCTTGTGCCGCCGAGTTAGTGAGCTCCAGGCTCTCATGGCTGGTGGCTCCTTACACCAGGTTCTATAGGAACAGGGTGGTCCTCCATACCCATCCCATATTCCTGCCTAAAGTTGTCTCTGATTTCCATCTCAACCAGGAGATAGTCCTACTGACTTTCTTCCCGAGGCCTCACGCCAACCAGGCATTGGCAGCTCTCCACACACTTGACTGCAAAAGGGTTCTTGCCGTCTATCTGCAGTGCACCCAGGCTCATCGCAAGTCTGGCCGACTCTTTGTGACCTATGATCCCAATTGACTGGGGCAGGCAGTCACTAAATGCACTCTCTCCGTTTGGGTGGTGGACTGCATCGCCTTTGCTCATACGAAGGCGGGTGCCCCGTTAGATCGTCTAGTCATTGCGCATGGGATTCGGGCCAAAGCGGCCTAGGTGGCCTCGCTGCACTCCGTGCCCCTGATGGACATCTGCCGGGCGGCGACCCGGTCTTCAGCAAACACCTTCGCTGCACACTACTGCTTGGAGAGGGAGTCCCGTCGGGACAGCACCTTCGGCCAGGCTGTACTACGTAATCTGTTTGGGGTATAAGCAACTCCTGCCTCCGACCCTTCTTCATGGCTACCAAGGGCTTCGACCTGAGGACTCGGGCTCCTTCGGGCATCGGCTTCTGCTCACGACCTCGTGGAGGCGTTTTTTGGTTACAGGTTCGGTAGCCTGTAGCTGGGGAGTCCCAAAAGTGAGGACTGACTTCCTGCTTGTTCCTGGAGAAAGTGTAGTTACTCACCTGTAACAGGTGTTCTCCAGGGACAGCAGGAATCAGTCCGCACTACCTTTCCACCTACCCTCACCTGATGAGTTGCTGGATTTTTATCCTTCCCTTGCTGTCTGCTTGGTAGGGCTCGAGCTCAGGGACCTGACTCTGAGCAAGATGGTACCCTTGGGTGGGAAGAGGACCACGCATGTGTGGCAGCAATCTCAAAGGCTTTCTTTGAAAGCTGGGAAATTGCTCTGCGTGGGCTCCGTCGATGCCAATGTCACCCATCAGTGAGGACTGATTCCTGCTATCCCTGGAGAACACCTGTTACAGATGAGTAACTATGCTGACTGGTTGTTTTTGGTTCTGACTTGTTGGTTACAGTGGGACAGGTAAGAGATAAACCTGTCTAGTACTGTACCATTTATTCCTGTATCTTGGAGTCTTTGTAGCAGAGTATTGTGGTTCACGGAGTCAAAAGCTTCAGTGATATCAATGAAGCATAGGACGAAACCATGAAGTATGTTGTCTATGATTGTAACATTGTATGTTTGTTGACAGGTTGTTTGTGGGAGGAGAGGGGTTTCAGTTAGGTTTTCAAAGTGTTCAGTGAAAAGGAGTGTTTTGAGTCCTTTTCTGAATTGTTGGAGGTCTTTTGTCATGCGGCGAGCTAGTGGAAGTTCATTCCAGAGGGTGGGGGCAGCAAATGAAAAGGCTCTGGAGCTTGTGGTTTTCTTTGTCCTGCAGATGGTTTTGGGTATGACAAATGAGTGACTTGTATTTTGTCTGCATGATCTGGATTCTGGTGGGGCGTGTAGGAAAGTGGTTAGGTAGGAGGGGGAGATGTCATTGAGCAGCTTGAATGTTGTAAGGAGTATTTCATATTTTATCCGGCTGTTTATTGGGAGCCAGTGTAGTTCATGTAGAATAAGGGTTATGTGATCAGCTAGGCGGGCTTTTGCAACCACCATGTTCTGGGCTCTTTGTAGTATATTTGTGTTTTTAGGTGGTAGGCCGTTCAGTAGACTATTACAATAGTCGAAGTGGGGGGTAATTAGTGAGTTGACTACAGACTTGAAATCATGGGTATTGAGGAGGGGTCTTAGGTGATGCACTGTTTTTAGTTTAAAGAATGCAGTTTTTACTATTTGCTTTATGTGAGGGAGCATACTGAGGATGTGATCTAATATTATCCCTAGGTATTTTACCTCTTTTTTTAACAGGGATGGCTGTGTTGTTGATTATGATTTAGTGGCAGTTACAGAAACATGGTTCACAGAAAACCATGACTGGGATGTAACTATACCTGACTATACTTTATTCAGAAAGGACAGGGTAGGAAGAAGGGGAGGAGGAGTGGCACTATATGTAAAAAGTACTATTAAAGCTTTGGAATTACAGAGCTTAAAAGGGAGAGAGGAGGCATTGTGGGTTAAACTAGAAAGAGGGAAAGAGAAATCTATTTGCATTGGTGTGATATACAGACCTCCCTCACAAGAGGAAGAGGTGGACAGAGAGTTAATTGAAGACATACGCAGCATTGCTAGGAAAGGGGAAGTGCTACTGATAGGAGATTTCAATATGCCAGATGTTGATTGGCACATTCCTGCTGCAGTATCATCTAGAAGTAAGGAGATCCTGGATTCTCTACAGGGAGAACTATTCAGGCAATTGGTAACAGACCCCACACGTAAAGGGGACCATACTGGACTTGGTGCTTACCAATGGTGAAAGTGTTTCTGATGTTGTAGTGGGAGATCATTTTGCATCCAGTGATCACCAGATGGTGTGGTTCAATATTAGGACTAGGGCTGTTAGAATCCATTCCAAGGTGAGGATCTTAGACTTTAGGAAGACTAACTTTGCGAAGATGGGCCAATACCTCAGGGAGTCGTTAGTGGGATGGGAACAGCTGGGGGATGTGTAAAAACAGTGGGCAAAACTGAAAGGGGATATTTTAAGAGCAACCAACCTTTTTGTTAAAATGGTAAAGGGAAAAGGAGACCGCTATGGTTTTCTAAGGAAGTAGCTGAAAAAGTGAAGAAAAAGAGGGAGGCCTTCATGAAATACAAGAGATCACAGAGAGAGGAAGACAGGCATCTGTATTTGGAAAAACTTAGAGAAGCTAGCAAAATAGTCAAGAAGGCAAAGATTCAAAAGGAGGAGGAAATAGCCAATGCAATAAAATGGGGGGATAAGACATTTTTCAGATATATTAGTGAGAAGAGGAAGGGCAAAAGTGATAGTGTCAGACTCAAGGGTGCAGGGGGGGAATATGTAGAAGCTGATAAGGATAAAGCGGAATTGCTTAACAAATATTTTTGTTCTGTGTTCACAGATGAAGAACCAGGAGCAGGACCTCAGAAAACACCCACAAATAGGAACAGAAGCGAGGGGCATCTTGAACAATTTTCAGAAGACTGTGTTCGTGAGAAACTAGCTCAACTTAAAATAGACAAAGCGATGGGACCGGATGGGATACACCCTAGAATACTGAGGGAACTTGGGGACGTTCTAGCAGCTCCACTGACTGACCTTTTCAATGCCTCATTGGGGTCTGGAGTGGTGCCAAAGGACTGGAGAGAGGCTCATGTGGTGCCTTTACACAAAAACGGAAGTAAGGATGTGGTTGAAAACTATAGGCCAGTTAGTTTAACTTCGGTGGTGAGTAAATTATTGAAAACGCTGCTGAAAGAGAAAATAGTGAGGTTTCTGGAGTCCAGCGGATTACAGGATCCGAGGCAGCATGGATTCACCAGAGGCAGGTCTTGTCAGACAAATCTGATTGATTTCTTTGACTGGGTGACCAGGGAGTTGGACCGAAGGAGAGCTCTTGATGTGGTGTATTTAGATTTCAGTAAAGCCTTTGACACTGTTCCTCACAGGCGACTTATAAACAAACTGAGCACCGTAGGGATGGACCCTAAAGTTACTGCTTGGGTTAGAAATTGGTTGGGTGGGAGGCGACATAGAGTACAAGTAAATGGAGCTCACTCTGAGGAGAAGGATGTTACCTGTGGTGTGCCCCAGGGATCTGTCCTTGGTCCGATTCTTTTTAACATCTTTGTTAGTGATATAGCGGAAGGGCTGTCGGGTAAGGTTTGCCTCTTTGCGGATGATACCAAAATCTGCAATAGAGTAGACACCCAGGAAGGTGTAGATAACATGAGGAGGGATCTAGCTAAGCTTGAAGAATGGTCTAGAATTTGGCAGCTGGGATTTAATGTTAAAAAATGTAAGATCATGCATTTGGGCTGCAGCAATCCAAGGGAGCAATAGAGTATAGGAGGTGAAGTACTTTTGTCCACTAAAGAAGAGCGGGACCTAGGCGTGGTTGTGTCTGATGATCTTAAAGTAGCTAAACAGGTAGAAAAGGCGACGGCAAAAGCTAGAAGGATGCTTGGGTGCATACGGAGAGGAATGGCTAGCAGAAAAAAGGAGGTGATAATGCCTCTGTATAAGTGTTTGGTGCGACCTCATTTGGAGTATAGTGTGCAATTCTGGAGACCGCACCTTCAAAAGGATGTGAACAGGATGGAGTCGGTGCAGAGGGTGGCTACTAAAATGATTAGTGGGCTTCACTATAAAGCATATGAGGACAGACTTAAGGATCTTAATATGTACACCTTAGAGGAAAGGCGGGATAGAGGTGATATGATTGAAATGTTTAAATACCTCCGTGGCATAAATGTTCAGGGAGAGAGCCTCTTTCAATTGAAAGCAAGTTCTGCTACGAGGAGACATGGGATGAGGGTGAAGGGAGCTAGATTCAGGAGTGATATGCGGAAATATTTCTTTACGGAAAGAGTAGTGGATCCATGGAATAGTCTCCCAGTGGAGGTGGTAGAGATGACGACAGTAACTGAATTCAAAAAAGCATTTGACCAACACAGAGGATCTCTAAAGGTAAAAAGTGGACTGTTGTAGTTGTTAATATGGAAGGACAGACTAGATAGGCCATGTGGTCTTTTTCTGTCATCATGTTTCTATGTTTCTGTGATGGTTTTTGGATGGATTGCATCGTGGTTTCTCGATACGAACATAGCTTCAGTTTTTTTGAAGTTAATGCTGAGGTAGTTGGTCTCTAGCCAAGATTCAGCCTCTTTGATGCATTCTGATAGATGGTGGTATGAGGGGTTGTTAGTGTTTATGGGGATAGAGAGCATGATGTCGTTTGCATAAATGTAATGGTTAATTTTGAATTTTCTGAATATATTTGTGATGGGCTGTAGGTATAGGTTAAAAAGAAGGACTGAGAGGGCCGAACCTTGTGGTATTCCCTGTCCTTGGGGGAATGTTTCTGAGGTGTCTTGGCCTAACTGGATACGTAGCATACGGTGTGATATATATGACATAAACCATTTAAGGACAGTGCCTCCTATTCCCATTTTTGCTAGCTTTTCGATTAATGTGTTGTGGTTGATGTTATCGAATGCGGAGGCTATATCTATGAAAAGGAGGATGAATCCTTGCTTATTGTCATTTATACCTCTAATGAGGTGGTCCATCAGTGTTATTAACAAGGTTTCAACGCCGTGGAAGGGGCGGAACCCGAATTGGTGGGAGTCTAGAGGGGCGTGGAGGTCAATATAGTCTTGCAATTGGAGTTGGATGTTTTTTTCTATTAGCTTAGCAATGAATGATATACTGGCTATGGGCCTGTATGAGCTTGGGTCTTTTGGATCCAGGGTATTATTTTTTAGGATGGGGCGGATGGAAGTGAGTTTGAGGGCATCAGGCGTGATGCCTTGTGAGAGTGATTGATTAATTATGTGTAGGATGTTTGTGGCGAGTTTGGCTTTGGTAAACATGATCCATGATACTGGGCATGGGTCAAGGGGGGAGGTTCTGGTGTTTATCATCATCATGATCTTAAGGAGGTGCTTTTGATTGACTACGTCAAAGTTTTCCCATTTGTTGGGGTTTTTTGAGCCTACATGTATAGCAGTGACAGAGTTGGAGGACTTGTTTTTTAGTTTCTCTGCAAAATGTGTAGCTAAGGTTTGTACACATATTGTGGAGTGTTCTGGTTTTTGTATTTTTGTTAGTGATCTTACAATTGCAAATAATTCCCTGGGTCGGTTAATGGCCACGTTTATTATTTTTGTGTGATGGTCTTGTTTTGATTTGTTGATTGCATCTTTATATGTGTTGAGTAGGCTAAGGTATTGGGATTTGTTTTCGCTCGATTTAGTTGTTCTCTATCTTTTTTCTTGTTTTCTCAGTTGTTTTTTTAGTTTAGTGAGTTCATGGGTAAACCATTTTTCTCCAGGACCAAGCAGGAAGTCAGTCCTCACATATGGGTGACGTCGGCGTCGACGGAGCCCCCATGCGGAGCATTTCCCCAGCTTTCAAAGAAAGCCTTTGGGAATGCAGGCACGCATGCGTGGTCCCCTTCCCGCCCAAAGGTGCCATCTTGCTCAGTCTTCTTTTTTCTGTGGAGCCCTACGGACGCCTGTCCTTGTCACCCATCAAAAAAGTTGATTTTCTGCGTTGGCTCGAGTTTTTTCTTCGGTTCGACTTCGGTTCCTTTACCGCCTGGACTCGGTACACTGGTGCCGAGCCCGGATCTCTTTTTTCGGTTTTTGTCCTTAGAGACTGCATTCGCGCCTTTTTTCTTTTTCCCTGGCAGCCCAATTTTTTGATCTTGCAGGGGCCCTTTTTCCCCCGATGGCTGCCAGTGGCTTTAAGAAGTGTGATCAGTGCAAGAAACTGATGTCTCTCACCGACACACACAACTACTGCCTCAGGTGCCTAGGGCCAGACCATGATTCTACGGTCTGTAGCCCCTGTGGCAAAGTGTCTTCCAAGGCATTACAGAGTCGTCAGCACCAGCGTGAGAGGATCTTCTCCGAATCTGCCTCTAGACGGGTCCGGACTAGGTCAGAGGCCTCGACGTCTCGGGAGTCTGACCCCGAGCATCGTCGGGGCTCCTCTGAAAGGGAGTCCCCCTCGAGGGAGCATCAAAGGAAGAAGAAACCTGCGAGGGCGGCATCGGTGGACGCTCTTGGTTCCTCGAGGGCCAGGTCCATAGCCCCGATCGCCGTCCCGGGTCTTCGGAGTCGGAGAGGCCTGCAAAGCATCCTCGTGTAGAGTCGGAGGCCCCGGGTCACGTCAGTACTGTAGTCCTCGTGGACTCTCCTCCGGGGGAGCCGACGTTGGGCCCGATGCCGTCAGGGTCCAAGTCGGAAGCTGCTGGGTCTCCTGAGCTCGGACTCAGGTTGACGGCCTTGGAGAGCAGATTCTCTGCCTTCATGGAGCAGCAGCGGGTGCTGATCGCCAGTCTCACCGGCGCATCTGCCCCGACCACCGGGACATCGACGTCCAAGTCGACCCCGGAAGCCAAGCCGATCCTCGAGTCCATGCGAACTCGAGTCGATCCTCGGCCGAGTTCACCCTCGGCCTCCCGTTCAGGACCGAGGTCGTCGACGCTGGTTCCGTCGGCGTCGGGGCGGATGGCATCATTGCCCGCCCACTCGGAGCCGCTCGATTCCTCCTCGGAGCAATCGGCGTGGGAAACAGAGGAGGAGGAGTCCTCGACACCTTCCGGACTCGGTGCGTCCCTTCGGACTCACCAGGATCCGAGCCTCGGACAAGGTCCCCCCCCAGAGGATACCAGGTTCTCGGATTTCGTAAGGGATATGGCCAAGGCACTGGCCTTCTCTGCGGACCCCGAGGAGGAGCCTCGAGCCGAGGAGCTTGAGGCTCTGCAGTATGACTCTCCTACCAAGGAGGCCTTTACTGTCCTGGTCCCTCTGATGCTGGAGCAGTTGCTCTTCCGCATGTTGGAGGCGCCGGCCTCAATGCCGGTTCTAAGCAAGCGGGTCGATTCCATCTATCAATTCCGCAAGAGCCCCGGGTTTCAAAAGGCACAGCTACTGCAGCACTCCATGGTTGTGGAATCAGCCATGCATCGCCTGAAGAGTCAGAAGATGCACTCCTCAGTGCCTCCCGGCAGGGAAGCCCGGCACCTGGATGCCCTCGGTAAAAAGTGCTTCCAGGGCTCTATGCTTGTTTGCCGTGTCCAGACCTACCAACTGTACATGGGCATGTACCTTCGAGACCTGGCAAAGGAAATTTCCGGGTTCTCTGCTGCTCTGTCCAAGGAACCTTTGCAGAGGTTCAAGGCCTTGTCTTCTGGTATTCGAGAGTGCTCGAAGTTTATATCTCGAGCAGCCTACGATGGATTTGAGGCTTCGGCCCGGGTAGCAGGGGCCGGCATAGGTGCATGCCACCAGGCCTGGCTACAATCCTCGGACCTCGAGCCATAGGTACAGGACAAGTTGGTCGATGTCCCTTGCCGAGGTGAAAACCTCTTTGACAAGCCCATGTCCGAAAAGGCTGCAGAACTCGAGACCGAGACTCTTACCCGGACAAGGCTGTCCAGGAGAACCTCTGCCCCTTCTCAGAAGAAGAAGGGCTCGGGGAAAAAGACCTTTTACCCGAGGAAGACTGCTGCCTACAAAACCTACCCTCACTACCAGGCCTCTGCAGCTCCCCAACAGGGCCAGCAGGCCAAGGGGCAGGGTCATGGGCCCCGTAGGCAGAAGGCTCCCACGCCTCCTACTCCGGTTCCTGCTCAGCAGGGAGGGGTTTTTTGACTATGCCAGCATAGCCTCTCCTCCTCTCAAGGGCACAGGAGGTCACCTGACCCTGTACGCAGACAGGTGGCCAGCCATCACAGGGGATACTTGGGTGTTAAGCATCATCGAAAGGGGCTATCTGCTCCACTTCACTCAGGTACCCCCATCCTACTTTCCAGGGGAGCCTCCAAGACCCCCTCTGCACAGAAACTTACTCCTTCAGGAGTTGGAAGGTCTACTAAAGGACCAGGCAGTGGAACCGGTGCCTCACCACCTGGAAGGGCAAGGCTTCTACTCGAGGTACTTCCTGGTACCAAAAAGAACAGGAGGCCTCAGACCCATCCTCGACCTGAGAAATCCGAACAAGTTTCTGGAGAGAGAAAAGTTCAAGATGCTTACCCTTGAAATCTTACTGCCCTACCTCCAGCAGGGAGATTGGCTATGCTCCTTAGACCTGAAGGATGCTTATACTCACATCCTCATCCATCCAAGTCACAGACAATTCCTCAGATTTGTGGTGGGAGGAAGACACTTCCAGTACAGAGTGCTTCCTTTTGGCCTCATCTCCACCCCCAGGGTTTTTACAAAATGCCTGGCGGTGGTTGCGGCCTACCTCAGGAACCAGGGGATCGTTGTGTTCCCTTACCTGGACAACTGGCTTATCAGGTGCCAGTCTCCACAAGAGGCCAGGCAGGCCACCTTCAGAACCATATCCCTGCTTCAGCACCTGAGGTTCGTGATTAACTTCCCCAAGTCCACTTTAGTCCCCTCACAGGACGTGGAGTTCATGGGGCAAGATTGGATACCATCCATGCAGAGGCCTATTTGCCTGTGGACAGAGCTCACAGGCTGATAAAGTTGGCCGGCCAGTTTCGGGCGAACTCTCTGGTCTCGGCCAGACACTTCCTCCGGCTCTTAGGTCACATGGCTTCCACAGTGCATGTCACCCCACATGTCTGGCTGCACATGAGGCCGGCTCAGTGGTACCTCAGGGCGCACTGGCTACAGGCCACAGGGAAATTGTCAGACAGAAAAAAGGTGTCCAAACTCTTGGTGGACTCCTTATGCTGGTGGAGGCATTTCCCAAATCTGGTCAGGGGTGTTCCTTTTCAGGTCTCTCCACACACTCAGGTACTGACAACCGATGCTTCCCTGCAGGGCTGGGGGGCACACTGTCGGGGCCGGCACCCAAGGCCTGTGGTCTCCGTGGGAGGCCGCCCAGCAGATCAACTTGTTGGAATTGAGAGCCATTCGACTAGCCTTACGGACTTTCTCTCAGTTCCTGTCTCACCAGTCTGTCCTAGTTCAGACGGACAACCAAGTGGCTATGTTCTACGTCAACAAGCAGGGAGGCACAGGATCCAGACTTCTGTGTCTGGAAGCTCAGGCTCTCTGCTCCTGGGCTGTCAATCAGGGCATGACCCTCAGGGCGGTCTACCTCCCAGGCCATGAAAACTACCTGGCGGACAGGCTAAGCAGATTCCTGCAGCCTCACGAGTGGCAGTTGGATCCTCTGGTAGTTCAACAGCTCTTTCTGAAATGGGGACTTCCGACAATGGATCTTTTTGCCAGTCCGCTGAACAGGCAACTACCCAGGTTCTGTTCCAGGCAACCGCATCCCTTGAGAACAGCACCAGATGCATTCCTGATCCCCTGGACAGGGGGCCTGCTGTATACCTTTCCTCCCACACCTCTGGTGGCCCGGACTCTATTCAAAATCCAGCAGGACCGAGCCACGGTGATCCTGATAGTCCCCAGGTGGCCCAGGCAGCCGTGGTTCCCTCTTCTTCTGCAGTTGGCGGTGGATGCTCCACTTCCTCTGGGGCTGCAACCCGACCTTCTGACTTAGGATCAGGGATCCCTCTTGCATTCCAACCTCAAATCCCTCAATTTGATGGCCTGGCTGCTGAAAGGGTAGTGCCTGCTCCCTTGCTCCTACCAAAGGAGGTTGAAGAGCTGGTGTTGGCCTCCAGGAAGCATTCCACTAGGAAGGCCTATGCTCTGAAGTGGCGTAGGTTCTCTGCTTGGTGTTCTCAACAGCAAGAGGACCCCTTCTCCTGCTCGGTCCAGGTGGTGCTACAATAGCTGCTCCACCTTTCCAACCTAGGACTTCAGTCCAACTCTGTCCGGGTTCACCTCAATGCCCTCTCAGCTCACCACTCACCGGTGGATGAACAATCTCTCTCAGGCCACCCTCTGGTGTCTCGTTTTCTCAGAGGCCTGCTTCTGCTTAAGCCTCCTATTCGTCCACCAGCCACTGAGTGGGATCTCAATGTGATCTTGCGGCAACTGACTCGCCCACCTTTTGAGCCGATGGCAACCTGCCATTTACGTTTCCTCTCCTGGAAGGTGTTGTTCCTTGTGGCACTCACCTCAGCTAGGCGGGTGAGTGAGCTGCAGGCCCTGGTCTCGGATAGGCCGTATACCAGGTTCTATAGGAACAGGGTAGTCTTGCGGACTCATCCTAAGTTCCTTCCAAAGGTAGTGCCCTCCTTCCACCTCAACCAGGAGGTGGTACTTCCGACGTTTTTTCCCAGGCCGCACGCCAGTAGAGCCAAAACTGTCTTGCATATCCTGGATTGTAGAAGGGCGCTGTCCTTATACCTAGAATGTACACAGGGGCATAGAAGGGCTTCTCAGCTCTTCATTTCCTTTGACCCTAATAAATTGGGGTTGTCTGTCACTAAGCGTATGTTGTCCATCTGGGTGGAAGACTGTATTGCCTGGGCATACAGGGCAGCCGGCCTCTCCCTGGATGGTCGAGTCACGGCCCACCGGGTCAGGGCGAAGGCCGCATCAGTAGCTCACTTCCGTTCTGTTCCGTTGGCAGACATCTGCCGGGCCACTACTTGGTCTTCAAGCCAGACTTTTGCGGACCACTACTGCCTCGAGAGGGAGTCCCGTAGGGACAGTGCTTTCAGGCAAGCGGTAATCCGTAATCTCTTTGAGGTTTAGGGAACTCCTACCCTCCGGCCCTGCTGTTAGGCTACCGTTCAGGTGTGGTCTCAGAGAAGATTCTCTCACTGTTGCTGAGGCTCTAGAGGGAGCTCTATTTTTCAGCCTGGGTTCCTGGTAGCCCAGAGCTAGGGAGTCACCCATATGTGAGGACTGACTTCCTGCTTGGTCCTGGAGAAAGAGTAGTTACTCACCTGTAACAAGTGTTCTCCAGGAGTAGCAGGAATCAGTCCTCACAACCCTCCCTCCTCCCCTTGGAGTTGCAGTTGTATATAGTTCATTTTCTTTTTGTGCTGTCTTTTAGCTATGTCATTCGACTGAGCAAGATGGCACCTTTGGGCAGGAAGGGGACCACGCATGCGTGCCTGCATTCCCAAAGGCTTTCTTCGAAAGCTGGGGAAATGCTCCGCATGGGGGCTCCGTCGACGCCGATGTCGCCCATATGTGAGGACTGATTCCTGCTGCTCCTGGAGAACACCTGTTACAGGTGAGTAACTACTCTTTCTTTGCTATTATGGTATTCTGCTGTATGATCTGAAATTACCTTTCTATGTATGCATTTAATATTTTTGAAAATTTGTTTTTGAGTGTATATTACAGTAAAGGTAGTGAGTCTCACTTTTATTTATTTTTTCCTACAGATTTATCTAATTTAATCTTAGATGAAAGTGAGGATGAAAATGCATCATCGATATTTGATGTAAGCTGTAACTCAGGATCACCAAAGAAACCGCCGTCAGCTGCTACCCATAAACCTTTCCTTTATTTTACAATGTGAGTATGCACACAGCGTAACAAGTGCCTCATGCAGCAGTGGCCAAGCTTTGATGACAGCTTCTGAACGACATCTAGTGTAAAACATTCACAGATATGCTAATTTTTGTCATTTTAATTTAGCTTCTGTATCTAAAGCATAATCATTGCAAATATGTCATCCATTATTCTCCAGGACCAAGCAGGAAGTCAGTCCTCACATATGAGTGACGTCGGCGCCGACGGAGCACTCGTGCGGTGCATTTCCCCAGCTTTCAAAGAAAGACTTTGGGAATTGCAGCGCGCATGCGCGGTCCCCTTCCCGCCCAAGGGTGCCATCTTGCTCAGTATTCTTTTTTCCGCGGAGCCCGACGGACGTAGTTCGTTTTTCGCCGAGGAAAAAGTTGATTTCCCTATTTTTTGTACTTCTCCTCCGGTTCGACACGGGATCCTTTTCCCGCCTGTGCCCGATACGCCGGTATCGAGCCCACTCTCTCCTTTTTCGGTTTTTGTCCTTCGTGACTAGCGTTCGCGCCATTTTTTCTTTTTTCACTGGCAGCCCTGTCTTTTGACCTCGCAGGGGCCCTTTTTCCCCCGATGGCTGCCAGCGTGTTTAAAAAGTGTGATCGGTGTAAGAAACTTATGTCTCTTACCGACACACATGACTGCTGCCTCGGACCCGATCATGACCCGATGATTTGTGGTCCGTGTGGCAAAATGTCCTCGAAGACGTTGAGGAGTCGGCAGCACCAGAAGGATAGGATCTTCTCTGACTCCGCGTCCGGACGGGCCCGGACCTCGTCAGAGGCCTTGACGTCTCGGGACTCCGACCCCGAACAGCATCGAGGTTCCTCTGAGCGGGGGTTTCCTTCGCAGGAACAGCGCAGGAAGAAGAAACCCGCGAGGGCGGCGTCGGTGGACGCCCCTGGTTCCTCGAGAGCCAGGTCGCATAGCCCCGATAGCCGTCCCGGGTCTTCAGAGTCAGAGAGGCCTGCCAAGCAACCTCGTCTCGAGATGGAGTCTCCTGGACACATGAGTACTGTAGTCCTCGTGGACTCTCCTCCGAGGGAGCCGACGTCGGGGCCCGAGTCGGGGGCTGCTGGGTCTCCTGAGCTTGGACTCAGGTTGACGGCCTTGGAGAGCAGCCTCGCTGCCTTCATGGAACAGCAGCGGGCATTGATCGCCGGTCTCACCGGTGCATCTGCCCCGACCACCGGGACATCGACGTCCAAGTCGACCCTGGAGGCTGAGCCGATTCTCGAGTCCATGCGGGCTCGAGTCGATCCTCGGCCACGGTCTCCCTCGGCCTCCCGTTCGGGACCGAGGCCATCGACGCCGGTACCCTCGGCGTCGGGGCGGAGGGCATCAGTGCCTGCCCGACCGGAGCCGCTCGACACCTCTTCCGAGGAGTCGGGCTGGGAGACGGAGGACGAAGAGTCACCCGACACCTATCGGACTCGCCGGAGTCCGAATCTCGGAGACGATCCCCACCGGAGGATACCCGGTTCTCGGACTTCATGCAGGATATGGCCAAGGCCTTGGCCTTCCCCGCGGATCCCGAGGAGGAGCCTCGAGCCGAGGAGCTCGAGGCCCTCCAGTATAACTCTCCCCCGAAGGAGGCCTTTACTGTACCGGTTCCTCCGATGCTGGATCGGCTGCTCTTCCGCATGTGGGAGACCCCGGCCTCGACGCCGGTGTTAAGCAAGCGGGTCGATTCTATCTATCGAGTCCGCAAGAGCCCCGGGTTCCAAAAGGCACAATTACCGCACCACTCCATGGTTGTGGAATCGGCCATGCATCGACTGAAAAGTCAGAAGATGCACTTCTCGGTGCCTCCCGGCCGGGAGGCCCGCAACCTGGATGCCCTCGGTAAGAAGTGCTTCCAGGGCTCTACGCTTGCTTGCCGTGTCCAGACATACCAGCTCTACATGGGCATGTATCTCCGAGACCTGGCAAAGTAGATTACCGGGTTCTCTGCTGGTCTCTCCGAGGAACCTTTGCAGAGGTTCCAGGCCTTGTCCACCGGTATTCGAGAGTGCTCAAAGTTTATCTCTCGAGCAGCCTACGATGGCTTCGAGGCTTAGGCCCCCGTAGCCGGGGCCGGCATTGGTGCCCGCCGACAGGCTTGGCTATAGTCATCCGACCTCGAGCCATGGGTACAGGACAAGTTGGTCGATGTCCCCTGCCGAGGTGAAAACCTCTTTGGCAAGCCCATGGCTGAAAAGGCTGCAGAACTCGAGACCGAGACTCTGACCAGGACTAGGCTGTCCAGAAAAACATCTGCCCCTTCTCAGAAGAAGAAGGGCTCGGGAAAAAAGACCTTTTACCCGAGGAAGTCATCTGCCTATAAACAATACCCTCATTATCAGGCCTCTGCAGCTCCCCAACAGGGTCAGCAGGCCAAGGGGCAGGGTCATGGGCCCCGTAGGCAGAAGGCCCCCCAAGCCACCAACACCGGCCCCTACTCAGCAGGGTGGGGGTTTTTGACTCAGAAAGCATAGCCTCTTCTCCTCAACTGGCTTCTCTCAGCACAGGAGGCCGGCTGGCCCACTTTGCCCACAGGTGGTCAGCCGTCACATCAGATACCTGGGTGCTTCATATAGTCCAAAAGGGCTATCTCCTTCGTTTTCACCAGGTACCTCCCTCCTATTTTCGAAGGGAGCCTCCAAGACTCCCTCTGCACAGGGACCTACTCCTTCAGGAGTTGGAAAGTCTACTAAAGGAACAGGCTGTGGAACCGGTGCCCCACCACCTGAGAGGTCACGGCTTTTATTCCAGGTACTTTCTGGTACCAAAAAGAACAGGAGGCCTCAGACCCATCCTAGACTTGCGCAGCCTCAACAAGTTCCTGGAGAGGGAAAAGTTCAAGATGCTTACCCTTGGACTCCTGCTGCCCTACCTCCAGCAGGGAGATTGGCTATGCTCCTTAGATCTAAAGGATGCTTATACTCACGTCCTTATTCATCCAGACCACAGACAATATCTCAGCTTTTTTGTGGGAGGAAGCCACTATCAGTACAGAGTACTACCCTTTGGCCTGACCTCCGCCCCCAGGGTGTTCACCAAGTGCCTGGCAGTTGTGGCGGACTACCTAAGGCTTCAAGGTCTTTTTGTGTTTCTGTACCTGGACGACTGGCTCATAAGGGGCCAGTCTTCCCAGGAGGCCAATCAAGCCACCCTTCGCACTGTGGCTCTGCTTTAGCACTTGGGGTTTGTCATAAACTTCGCAAAGTCCACTTTGCTCCCGTCCCAGAACTTAGAATTCATAGGAGCAAGGCTAGACACTCTTCAAGCGAAGGCTTTTCTGCCAATGGACAGAGCCCACAGGCTGATGGATCTGGCCAGGCAGTTTCACAGCAATTCCCTGGTCTCTGCCAGGCAATTCCTGAGACTACTCGGCCATATGGCTTCCACAGTTCTGTCACCCCCAATGCCCGCCTGCACATGCGGCCTGCTTAGTGGAGCCTTCGCACTCAGTGGCATCAAGCCACAGGGAGCCTAGCGGACTCAGTAAGAATATCTGACCTGCTAGTCTCCTCTCTGCAATGGTGGCTTCATCTTCCGAATCTGGTACTCGGAGTGGTTTTTCAATCCCCTCCGCATTGATGACAGATGCTTCTCTTCTAGGTTGGGGAGCACATTGCCAAGGGACATGTACTCAGGGTCTCTGGACCCCTTGGGAGGCTGCTCAAGAGATAAACTTTCTGGAGCTACAGGCGATACGCCTAGCTCTGAGAGCCTTCTCCCATCTCGCCTCTCACGAGTCTGTACTAGTCCAGACGGACAATCAAGTTGCCATGTTCTACGTGAACAAAGAAGGAGGTACAGGCTCCTTCCTTCTATGTCAGGAGGCACAACGGCTGTGCTCTTGGGCCGTCAATCACGGAATCCTCCTCAAGGCTGTCTACCTCAAAGGTCTAGAAAATTACCTGGCGGACAGACTGAGCAGGATCCTGCAACCACACGATTGGAGATTGAACCCGTTGGTGGTTCAGCAGATCTTTCTCAGGTGGGGCCTCCCCACCATGGATCTTTTCGCCAGTCCTCTGAACCGGCAACTCCCGAGATTCTGCTCCAGACATCCGCATCCTCTCAGAGTAGCAGCGGATGCGTTTCTGATCTCGTGGTCCACCCATGCCTCTAGTGTCCAGAACACTGTTCAAAGTCCTCAAGGACGGGGCCTCAGTGATCCTGATATTCCCCAGGTGGCTGAGGCAACCATGGTTCCCGCTCCTGCTGCAACTGGCGGTGGACACCCCTCTTCCTCTGGGGTTTCAGCACGATCTCCTGTCTCAGGATCAGGGGACTCTCTTTCACCCCAACCTCCAGTCCCTTCATCTGATGGCCCGGCTGCTGAAAGGGTAGTCCTGGCTCCCCTACTACTGCCTCGTGAGGTGGAAGATGTAGTCTTAGCCTCTAGACGGCAATCCACCAGGAAATCCTACGCTCTTAAGTGGCGTAGATTCTCCGCATGGTGTGCTCAGCACAGCAAGAATCCCTTCTCGTGCTTGGTAGTGGTAGTATTGCAATATTTGCTTTACCTCTCCAATCTAGTCCTTAAGCCCAACTCTGTCCGGGTTCACCTCAGTGCTCTCTCAGCACACCACTCGCCGGTGGACGGAAGGCCTCTTTCCAACCACCCTTTGGTGGCTCGTTTTCTCAGAGGCCTCCTGCTTAAGCCTCCTTTGCGTCCACCAGCCCCTGAGTGGGATCTGAATGTGGTCTTACAGCGTATTACTTGTCCGCCCTTTGAACCTATGGCTACCTGCCCTCTCCGTTTTCTCTCCTGGAAAACCTTATTTCTGGTAGCTCTTACCTCTGCTAGGCGAGTGAGTGAACTTCAGGCGCTAGTGTCTGATCCCCCTTACACTAGGTTCTACAGGAATAGGGTAGTCTTACGGACTCACCCTAAATTTCTCCCTAAAGTTGTCTCCCCTTTTCACCTCAATCAGGAGGTGGTTCTTCCGACCTTCTTTCCCAGGCCGCATGCCAACCGGGCTGAGATGGTCCTGCATACCCTGGACTATAGGAGGGCGTTATCCTTCTACCTTGACCGTACGCAGGAGCATCGAAGGGCTGTTCAGCTCTTCATTTCTTTTCACTCCAATAAGTTGGGGTTGCCTGTCTCCAAGCGTACTTTGTCCATATGGGTCGCTGACTGTATCGCC
Organism: Ichthyophis bannanicus; assembly: GCA_033557465.1. Lineage (NCBI taxonomy): Eukaryota > Metazoa > Chordata > Amphibia > Gymnophiona > Ichthyophiidae > Ichthyophis > Ichthyophis bannanicus. The sequence goes on from CM066033.1 coordinate 1,131,357,295, forward strand.
TGGGCTTTTGGGGCAGCCAACCTCTCGTTAGAGGGTCAAGTCACGGCTCATCGTGTCAGGGCGAAGGCTGCGTCAGTGGCTTATCTCCACTCTGTTCCGTTGGCAGACATCTGCCGGGCCGCTACTTGGTCTTCAAGCCAGACTTTTGCGACCCATTACTGCCTTGAGAGGGAGTCCCGCAGGGACAGTGCTTTCAGACAGGCAGTACTCCATAATCTCTTTGGGGTTTAGGCAACTCCTACCCTCCGGCCCTGGTGTTGGGCTACCGGTCGGGGGCGTTCTCAGAGAAGATTCCTTCCTTACCTACTGACGAGCTAGAGGGAGCTCATTTTTTCGGCTTGAGGTCTCCGGTAGCCTTAAGCTGGGGAGTCCCATATGTGACGACTGACTTCCTGCTTGGTCCTGGAGAAGGAGTAGTTACTCACCTGTAACTGGTGTTCTCCAGGAGCAGCAGGAATCAGTCCTCACAACCCTCCCTCCTCCCCTTGGAGTTGCAGTCATATGTTTTATTTTTGCTAATTTTTTTGCTGTCTTTTAGCTATGTCATCAGACTGAGCAAGATGGCACCCTTGGGCGGGAAGGGGACCGCGCATGCGCGCTGCAATTCCCAAAGGCTTTCTTTGAAATCTGGGGAAATGCTCCGCACGAGGGCTCCATCGGCGCCAACGTCACCCATATGTGAGGACTGATTCCTGCTGCTCCTGGAGAACACCTGTTACAGGTGAGTAACTACTCTTAACTGAAGATGTCCTTGTTCGCAGTTATAGGATATCTTTTATGGTAGTGTTTCCCAAACCTTTCCTGGAAGCACACTCGAACTGGAATTCATAGTTGGAAGCTGTTAGTGTAGCTGGGTTTAAGAGAGGCTTGGATAGGTTCCTGATGGAAAAGTCATAAAACATCACAGTAGACTGGAGAAATCCACTACTTACCCCCTTTTGGGAAATTGACATGTACCTATGAATTGGATTGGCCACTATTGGAAAGAAGATACTGGACTTGATGGACCTTTAATCTGACCCAGTATGGTATGTCTTATGTTCTGCTCAAATCTTGAGAGATTTTAATATGGGCACAAAAAATAGGAGAAGGGCTTATTTTAGAGACAGTGAAATTACCTCCAAGGAAGCTCCGAAACAAGAGTCATAGCCTACAAGTGGAAGTGATTGAGATTGAGATCATATTTGAATCCAAGAGAGCATGGAAGAAGAACAGAATTTCTCCAGCAACAAGCGGGAAGTCAGTCCTCACATATGGGTAACGTCAACTTTGGCGCCGAAGGAGCCTGCGTGGAAGCATCTTTCAAAGAAAGCCTTTGGGAAATGCATCATGCATGTGTGGTCCACCTCCCATCCAAGGGTGCCATCTTGCCTCAGTCTCCTTTTTTTGCGGAGCCCTTCAGACATCTGCTTTCCCCCAGAAAAAGTTGATTTTCTTGACCTCGGTTTCATACTCTCTTCCAGTAGTGCACTGGTTCTCTTCCCGCCACCTGAGCCCGCTGCCCTGGCATCGAATCTCAGGTTTGTAGTTTTTTTTCTCCCTTCTTGGCTCCTTCACGCCTTTTTCCAGCTGGCGGCACCGTGGGTCTTTGACCTCGCTGGGATACTTTTTCTCCCATGGCTACCAGTGGTTTTAAAAAGTGTGATCGGTGTGCCAAAATAATGTCCCTGACCGACACACACAATTGCTGCCTTCGTTGCCTGGTACCAGACGACGACCCCACAGCATGCGGCCTCTGTAAGAAGATGTCCACCAAGACCCTCAAGATCCGCCAGCAACAGCACGATACGTTTTTCCTGGAGTCCCTGGTACCTCCAAAGGCCAAGGCCTCCTCCGAAACTGCATAATCCCGGGGTAGTCTTACGGACCTTGACCAATGCCGTAGTTCCTCTGAAAGGGGATCTCCCTCAAGGGAATTCAAGAAGAAGGCCTTCGAAGATGGTGTCCCTGGATGGCTCAGATGGGCCAGGTAATTCCCGAGCCATTTCCCACAGTCTTAGATGCTCATCCAAGGGATTGGAGAAGGAACAACCTGCGAAGGTCCCCTGAAAGGACTCTACCTCAAGTCAGCCTCGGTCGCCTGACACTATCCTAGTCGAGGACTCCCCTTCGGGGGAACCAGTGTCGGGCCCGATTCCCTCGGTGCCTGTGCCAATGGCTGCAGAGCCTTCTGGCTTGGAGTCCAGAATGGCAGCCCTGGAGCTCTGCTTGTCTGCCTTCATGGACCAGTATTTTATTTTTATTTATTTATTTATTTACATTCTCTTATATACCGCGCTATTCTGCATTAGTGCGGTTTACATTGAACAAACTGAAATTACATTGAACAGGGCATTATAACTTGGAGATAACTATTTTACAGGGAACATGGGCTATGGAGGGTTAAGTGACTTGCCCAAGACCACAAGGAGCACCTGTGGGACTAAAAACCCCAGTCCTTCCGGCCCAAGGTTGCTGTCCTCTAGTGGGATTTGAACCCCCGACCTTCTGGCCTGAAGTACCTTGCCCCAACCACTAAGCTACTCCTCCACTCCAGTGGGTACTGTTATCAGGTACAACCGGTTCCTCCGCCAAGACCAGTGGGTCCTTGATGTCGAGGACTTCCCTGGAGGCTGAGCTGATCCTTGATGTTTTTTGGCCTTGAGTCGATCCTCGGACGATATCTCGATCTGGCTCCCATTCCACGGGGCCATGATCTTCCCCAACCAGTGCGCTCGGCGCCAGCCATGAGACCTCCAAGGGCCACGGAAGGGGATCAGCCCCGGAGCCCGCAAGCCACCCTTCTCTCGAGTCCTTGATAGACTATTCTGAGTGGGAAATGGAGGATGAGGAGTCACTGGACACCCGTCACCACTGCGACATTCCCTCTGACTTCCCTCACTTGGAGCCCCTGCGTCGGTCCCCACCTGAGGACGTGGTGTTCCTCAACTTCGTCAGGGACATGTCCAAGGCCCTAACGTTCCTGACTGAATTGGAGGAGGACCCTCAAATGCTAGAAATCCTCCAATACGAGGCCCATCCAAGTGAATCGCTTATGGTGCCCATCCCTCCCATCCTAAAGCTCCATATGTGGGAGACACCGGCATTGGCGCACCGGTGGTAAACAAGCAGCTTGACTCGATGTAAAGAGTCCACTGGAGCCCAGGCTTCCAGAAGTCACAGCTGCTGTACAACTCCATGGAGGTGGATTCAGCCATGCATCGGCTGAAGAATCAGAAGACACACTCCTTAGTGCCCTCCAGCAGGGAGGCATGCACCCTTGACTCCCTCGGCAGAAAGTGCTACGAGGGTCGATACTCATCGGCCAGATTCAGGCATACCAGCTGTACATGGGCATGTACCTGAGAGACATGGCGAAAGAACTCACCAGGTTCTCAGCTGGTCTTTCCGAGGAACCCCTGCAGAGGTTCAAGAACCTGGCCAAAGCCGTCTGAGAGTGCTACAAGTTTGTCTTTGGCAGCCTATGATGGCTTTGGCGGCTCAAGTAGTGGCGATGGGCATCGGTGCCCGACGCCAGGCTTGACTACAGTTGCCCAACCTCGAGCAATGGATTCAGGAAAATATTGGTCGACGTCCTATGCCAAGGGGAGAAGCTCTTTGGCAAACCCATGACTGACAAGGCCGCCAAGCTGGAGACTGAATTCATGTCGAGGACCAGGCTCTCTTCTACCTGAGGAAAGGGGCTGCTTACAGAAACTATCTTTTCAGGCCTCCCCAGCAGGAGCAGCAGGCCAAAGGACAAAGGCAGGGCCCACATAAGCCGGGCTCCCAACCCCCAGGTGGGAGCTTTTGACTCCTTGGACATAGACTCTCCACCCCAAGGAGGTCAGCAGCCCACAGGGGGATATCTCATTCACTATGCCCAAAGGTGGCCAGCCATCACCAGCGATTCTTGGGCATTCCAAGTGGTTGAGGAGGGCTTCCTCCTCTACCAGGCCCAGACACCTCCCCCTTTCTTTCTAGGAGAGCTCTTCAGGTCTCCCCTTCACCCGGGATCACCTACTGAAGGAACTGGCAGGTCTTCTCGAGAACAGAGCGGTAGAACCAGTTCCCCTCCATCTCAGGTGCAAGGGGTTCTACTCCAGGTACTTCTTTGTACCAAAAAGAACGGGAGGTTTAAAGCCCATCCTCAACCTGTGCAGTCTGAACAGATTTCTGCTGAGGGAGAAGTTCAAGATGCTCTTCCTTGGAACATTGCTGCCTTACCTCCAACAGAGAGATTGGCTATGCTCCTTAGATCTGAAGGATGCCTACACACACATCCTCATTCACCCCAACCACAGGCAGTACCAGAGGTTCATGGTGGGGGTAGTCATTACCTCCGCCCCAGGGGTTTTCGCCAAGTGCCTGGCAGTCATGGCCGCCTTCCTCTGCCAGTACCTCCAGGGGGTGTTTGTCTTCCCCTGCCTGAATGATTGGCTCATAAAGGGAGGCACGGCCTCAGATGTGCAGCAGGCAACCGCACGTACCATCCAGGTCCTGCAGAATCTGGGATTTGTAATAAACTATCCCATATTCCACCTCCTTCCAACACGGTGTCTGGAGCTCATAGGGGCAAGACTAGACACTCTTCAGGCAAAGGCCTTTCTTTCAGGGGACTGAGTCTCCTGGCTCAGGGCTCTGGCCCTGGACATATAACGTCATTCCTTGGTGTCCACTCTGCTTCTGCTGTGCCTACTCGACACATGGCCTCCACGGTCCATGTCACCCTAGATGCTCGCCTCCAATTGAGGGCTGCACAGTGGTGCCTTTGGGACCAGTGAACGCAGGCCACAGGCCGTCTCCACAACAGAGTTGTAGTGACCCGCCAGTTGGCAGAATCCCTGAACTGGTGGCAAAATCCCCAGTACCTCGAGGCAGGGATGCCCTTCCAGACTCTGTGCCCCTTAAGGATTTTCATGACAGATGCCGCCCTGCTGGGTTGGGGAGATCACTGCGAAGACCTCCGCACCGAGGGCAGCTGATCGCAGAGTGAGAGCAATCAACAGATCAATCTCCTGGAAGTACGGGTGATACACTTACGGCGCCAACCAGTGTTCGTCCAGACAGACAGCCAGGTGGACATGTGTAGGGCCCTTGCATTCCCGACTGAATTGGAGGAGGATATTTGGACAGAGAAGCTATGTGAACAAGCGGGGGGGAGGGGCACGGGGTCCTGTGCCCTCTGCCATGAGGCAGTGGCCATCTGTTCCTACGCAGTCCAGCAGGGCATCTTCTTACGGGCAGTATACCTGCTATGCCAGGACAATGCACTGGCCGACAAATTAAGCAGAATCCTCCAGCCAGAGTGGCCAGCTGGCTCTTCTACCTCTGGGGGAATCATGGATAGACCTGTTTGCCAACCTAGACAACTATCAGTTGCACCACTTCTTCCAGGTCATGCTCCGTAATCTTTTTTTCGGGCTAGGCAACTCCTACCCTCCAGCCCTTCTGTGTTCAGGCTACCAGAGAGCTGGTTCCCATCGGACACACAGGTCCTACTGCAGTCTGCAAATGTGGACTCAATTGCTGCTGCTCATGGCTTCCCCTGAGGGTGATCGTGATTTTTCTCTGTGGGCTTTTGGTAGCCTGTAGCTAAGGAGTCCCATATGTGCGGACTGACTTCCTGCTTGTTCCTGGAGAAAGCGTAGTTACTCACATGTAACATGTGTTCTCTGGGAACAACAGGAATCAGTCTTTGCAACCCTCCCTCCTTCCCTTGGAATTGTTTCTTTCTCCAGGACCAAGTAGAAAGTCAGTCCTCACATATGGGTGACGTCGGCGCCAACGGAGCCCCCGTGTGGAGCATTTCCCCAGCTTCCAAAGAAAGCCTTTGGGAATGCAGCGCGCCTGCGCGGTCCCCTTCCCGCCCAAGGGTTCCATCTTGCTCAGTCTTTCTTTTTCCGCGGAGCCCGACGGACATGAGTTTGTGTCACCCAGTAAAAGTTGTGGTTTTTTTCTGCGATTTTTGCGTTACCGTATCCGTTTCAACGCCGGTTCCCTTCCCACCTGGGCTCGGTACACCAGTATTTAGTCCAGAGTTGTAATTTTTGGTTTTTGTCCTTCGTGACTAGTGTTCACGCTCTTTTTGTGTTTTCACTGGCAGGCCGGTCTTTTGACCTCGCAGGGGCCCTTTTCCCCCCAATGGCTGCCAGCGGGTTCAAAAAGTGTGATCGGTGTAAGAAACCTATGTCTCTCACCGACACACATGACTGCTGCCTCCAATGCCTCGGGCCCGACCATGACCCGCTGGCCTGTGGCCTGTGTGGCAAAATGTCGTCGAAGGCGTTTCGGAGCTATCAGCATCAACGTGAGAGAATTTTCTCTGACTCCGCATCCGGCCGGGCCCAGACTTCGTCAGAGGCCTCGACATCTCGGGAGTCTGACCCCGAGCGCACCGATGGAAGGGTCCCTCTGAAAGGAAGTCTCCCGGGAGCACCGAAGAAAGAAAAAGCTCACGAGGGCGACGTCGGTGGAGGCTCGTGGTTCCTCGAGGGCCAGATCGCTTAGCCCTGACCACCGCCCTGTGCTCTTGGAGTTGGAGAGGCCTTCCAAGCTACCTCGTGTGGAGCCGGAGTCCCCGAGTCCATAAGTACTGTTGTCCTTGTGGACTCTCCTCGAGGGAGCCAATGCCATTGGGGCCCAAGTAGGGGGCTGCTGAGTCTCCTGAGCTTGGACTCAGTTTGATGGCCTTGGAGAGCAGCTTGGCTGCCTTCTTGGAGCAGCAGCGGGTGCTGATCGCCGGTCTGACCGGTGCATCTGTCCCAACCACGGGGACCTCGACGTCCAAATCGACCTCGGAGACCGAGCCGATCCTCAAATCGATGAAATCTCGAGTCGATCCTCGGTCAAGGTCCCCCCTCGACCTCCCGTGCGGGGCCGAGGTCATCGATACCCTCGGCGTCGGGACGGGTGGAACCAAGGCCCACATGGCCGGAGCCGTTCAAGTCCTCCTCGGAGGAGTCGGAGTGGGAGACGGAGGACGAGGAGTCCCCGGACACCTTCCGGACCCGGTGCGTCCCTTCAGACTCACTGGAGTCCGAGCCTTGGAGAAGGTCCCCCTCCCCCCCCCCCCCCCGGAGGATACCCGTTTCTCGGACTTCGTGAGGGACATGGCCAAGGCCTTGGCCTTCCCTGCGGACGCCGAGGAGGAGCCTCGAGCCGAGGAGCTCGATGCCCTCCAGTATGACTTTCCTCCGAAGGAAGCCTGTACTGTACCGGTTCCTCCGATGCTGGAATGGCTGCTCTTCCTTATGTGGGAGGCACAAGCCTCGACGCCGGTTCTTAGCAAACGGGTCGATTCCATTATTCGAGTCCGTAAGAGCCCTGGGTTCCAAAAGGCGAAGCTACCGCACCACTCCATGGTTGTGGAATCGGCTATGCACCGTCTGAAGAGTCAGAAGATGCACTTCCTGGTGCCCCCCGGCCTGGAGGCTCGGAACCTAGATGCCCTCGGTAGAAAGTGCTTCCAGGGCTCTATGCTGTCTTGCTGTGTCCAGACCTACCAGCTGTACATGGGCATGTATCTACGAGACCTGGCAAAGGAGATTGCCGGGTTCTCAGCTGGCCTCTCCAAGGAAACTTTGCAGAGGTTCAAGGCTTTGTCAACAGGGATTCGAGAGTGCTTGAAGTTTATTTCTCGAGCAGCCTATGATGGCTTTGAGGCTTCGGCCCGGGTAGCCGCGGCCGGCATCGGTGCACGCCGTCAGGCCTGGCTATCAGCCCTGGAGCCATGGGTGCAGGACAAGTTGGTCGATCTCCCTTGCTGAGGTGAAAACCTTTTCGGTAAGCCCATGACTGAAAAGGCTGCAGAAATCGAGAATGAGACTCTCACCAGGACAAGGCTGTCCAGGAAGACTTCTGCTCCTTCTCAGAAAAAGAAGGGCTCGGGGAAGAAGCTCTTTTTCCCGACGAAGGGTGCTGCCTACAAATCCTGCCCTCAATATCAGGCCTCTCCAGCTCCCCAACAGGGCCAGCAGGCCAAGGGGCAGGGGCATGGGCCCCATCGGCAAAAGACCCCCAAGCCTCCAGCTCCGGCTCCTGCATTGCAGGGAGCGGGGTTTTGATTCCCACAGCATAGCCTCTTCTCCAAAGCTGGCTCCACTCAGCACAGGAGGTCGGCTGACCCTGTACGCCTACAGGTAGCCAGCCATAACGGGATACCCGGGTCCTCAGCATAGTCCAAAAGGGCTACATGCGCCACTTCCACCAGATACCCCCTCCTAATTTCCAGGGGAGCCTCCAAGACTCCTTCTGCACAGAAACTTCCTTCAGGAGCTGGCAAGCCTTCTAAAGGAACAGGTGGTGGAACTGGTGCCTCACCACCTGGAAGGGCGAGGCTTCTACTCCAGGTACTTTCTGGTACCAAAAAGGACAGGTGGCCTCCGGCCTATCCTAGACTTGCGAAACCTAAATAAGTTTCTGGAGAGGGAAAAGTTCAAGATGCTTACCCTTGGGATACCGCTGCCCTACCTCCAGCAGGGAGATTGGCTATGCTCCTTAGACCTAAAAGAGGCTTATAACCCACATTCTCATCCATCCAGACCACAGACAATATCTCAAATTTGTGGTGGGAGGAAACCATTTTCAGAACAGAGTACTTCCCTTTGGCCTAACTTCTGCCCCCAGGGTTTTCACCAAATGCCTGGTGGTGGTGGCGGCCTATCTCAGAAATCAAGGAATCTTTGTCTTCCCATGCCTGGACGACTGGCTCATCAGGGGTCAGTCTCTCCAGGAGGCCAGACAAGCCACTCTTCACACTGTCTCTCTTCTTCAGCATCTGGGCTTTGTCATCAACTACGCAAAGTCCACTTTGCTCCCCTCACAGAACCTAGAGTTTATAGGGGCAAGATTAGACACCCTGCAGGCAAGAGCTTATTTGCCCGAGGACAGGGCCCCTAAGCTTGGCCAGCCAGTTTCAAGGCAATTCTCAGGTCTCCGCCAGACACTTCCTGCTGCTCCTGGGTCACATGGCATCCACGGTACATATGACCCCGAATGCCCGTCTGCACATGCGGACGGCTCAGTGGTGCCTCAGAGCTCAGTGGATGCAAGCCACAGGCGACCTCCGAGACAGAGTAAAGTTGTCCAAACCACTCTTGGACTCCTTACAGTGGGGGCTACATCTCCCAAACCTCCTCAGGGGGGTGCCCTTTCAGGCCCCAGCACACACAAGGGTGCTGATGACCGATGCTTCCTTAAAGGGCTGGAGTGCACATTGCCTGGACAGGTGCACTCAAGGCCTCTGGTCTCCTCGGGAGGCTACACAGCAGATCAATCTTTTGGAGCTGCGAGCAATCCGCTTGGCTCTACAGACTTTTTCTCATGCCCTCTCTCACCAGTCTGTCTTAGTTCAGACAGACAATCGGGTAGCAATGTTCTATGTGAACAAGCAAGGAGGCACGGGTTCTAGGCTCCTATCTCAGGAGGCGCAGGCCCTTTGCTCCTTTGCAGTCAAACAAGGCATGTTTCTCAAAGCAGTTTATCTACCTGGTCAGGAGAACTTCTTGGCAGACAAACTAAGCAGGATTCTCCAGCCTCACGAATGGCGGTTGAATCCACTAGTGGTCCAGCAGATCTTTCTATGATGGGGGCTTCCATCCATCGATCTCTTTGCAAGTCCACGGAACCATCAGCTGCCCAGGTTTTGTTCCAGACAGCCATATCCCCTGAGAATGGCAGCAGATGCGTTTCTGATCTCTTGGTCTGTGGGCCTCCTGTATGCGTTTCCTCCCACGCCCCTGGTGGCCCGAACACTATTCAAGATTGTACGGGACCAAACCTCGGTCATTCTGGTAGCCCCCAGATGGCCGAGGCAGCCGTGGTTTCCACTTCTTCTGCAGTTGGCAGTGGAAACTCCATTCCCTCTGGGGTTGCAACCCGATCTCCTGTCTCAGGATCAGGGTTCCCTTCTGCACCCCAATCTCAGATCTCTCAATCTGATGACCTGGTTACTGAAAGGATAGTGCTAGCTCCCTTACTTCTACCTAGGGAAGTTGAGGAGGTGGTCTTGGCCTCGAGGAGGCAATCCACCAGAAAGTCCTATGCACTCAAGTGGCGCAGGTTCTCAGTGTGGTGTGCTCAGCACAATGAAGATCTTTTCTCCTGCCTTGTGCCAGTAGTGCTACAATACCTACTTCACCTGTCAGACCTAGGCCTTAAGTCCAGCTGTGTTCGGGTCCACCTCAGTGCTCTTTCAGCACACCACTCACCGGTGGAGGGACAGTCTCTGTCAGTTCACCTCTTGGTGTCCCGCTTCCTCAGAGGCCTGCTTTTGCTCAAGCCTCCAATTCGTCCACCTGCCACTGAGTGGGATTTGAACGTGGTCTTGCAACAACTTACTCGCCGACCGTTTGAGCCGATGGCTACTTGCCATTTACACTTCCTTTCCTGGAAGGCGCTCTTCCTGGTAGCTCTTACCTCAGCCAGACGTGTGAGTGAACTACAAGGTCTGGTTTCTGATAGACCGTACACACAGTTCTATAGGAACAGGGTGGTCCTTCGGACTCATCCGAAGTTCCTTCCAAAAGTTGTCTTTTCTTTCCACCTCAACCAGGAGGTGGTTCTTCCGACATTCTTTCCCAGGCTGCATACCAGACGAGCTGAGACAGTCTTGCATACTCTGGACTGTAAGAGGGCATTGTCCTTTTACATTGAACGTATACGGGGGCATCGAAGGGCTACTCAGCTCCAAGCGTATGTTGTCCACTTGGGTAGCAGATTGTATCGCCTGGGTGTACAAGGCAGCCGACCTTCTCTTGCAGGGTCGAGTCACGGCCCACCGTGTCAGGATGAAAGCCGCGTCAGTAGCTCATCTCCGCTCTGTTCCTTTGGCAGACATCTGCCGGACCGCTACTTGGTCGTCAAGCCAATCTTTTGCAGCCCACTACTGCCTCGAGAGGGAGTCCCAAAAGGACAGTACTTTCGGACAGGCGGTACTCCATAATCTCTTTGAGGTTTAGGCAACTCCTACCCTCCGGCCCTTGTGTTGGGCTACCGTACGGGGGTGTTCTCAGAGGATATTCTTATCACAGATGCTGAGGCTCTGCAGAGGGAGCCATTTTTTCAGCTTTGGGTTTCCGGTAGCCTAGAGCTGGGAAGTCCCATATGTGAGGACTGACTTCCTGCTTGGTCCTGGAGAAAGAGTAGTTACTCACCTGTAACTGGTGTTCTCCAGGAGCAGCAGGAATTAGTCCTCACGACCCTCCCTCCTCCCCTGGAGTTGCAGTCATATACTTTATTTTGATTTTTGCTGTCTTTTAGCTATGTCATCAGACTGAGCAAAATGGCAGCGTTGGGCGGGAAGGGAATTGCGTAGGCGCGCTGCATTCCCAAAAGCTTTCTTTGAATGCTGGGGAAATGCTCCGCACGGGGGCTCCATCGGCGCCGATGTCACCCATATGTGAGGACTGATTCCTGCTGCTCCTGGAGAACACCTGTTGCAGGTGAGTAACTACTCTTTACCATCTTTTAATTTTTTGCTATCTTTTTAGCTTTGTCATCTGACTGAACAAGATGGCACCCTTGGGCGGGAAGGGGACCACGCATGCGTGGTGGCATCTCCCAAAGGCTTTCTTTGAAAGCTTGGGGGATGCTTCTGTGAGGGCTCCGTCGGTGCCAGTGTCACCCATATGTGAGGACTGATTCCTGCTGTCCCCGGAGAACACTTGTTACTGGTGAGTAACTACACTTTTTCAGCCAAAGGCCTCGGACTCCCGCCGGACAGCTGGGACCCCCTTTTTATGATAGCCTCCAGTGGCTTCAAAAAGTGTGACTGGTGTGGTAAAATGATGTCACTCACCGACCCACGCAATTACTGCCTCCAATACTTTGGCCCGGAGCACGACGACTCTGCAGAACCATGTCCTCAAAGGCTTTAAAGAGCCACCATCAGCAGCAGGAAAACTTCTTTCAGAAGACCAACTCCGCGCCGAAGTTTCCGGTGACACCATGCTCCAGGGCCGCCTCCTATACCTCAGTGCCCCGCGAAGCCAGAGCCGCCTCGTAGCTCCACGACCATGGTTCCTCTGATTAGAAATCCTTGAAGGTGGAGCACAAGAAGAAACTCTTGAAGACTGCCTCGGAGGACGATTCCGGGAAGAAGGGGAAATCCCTCCCCAGGACCCGCAGTCCCAGGTGTGAGTCTGAGGAGATGGGGCAGGAGCAACTTTCCAAGCTGCACCATAAGGAGTTGTCGGCATCCGCTGACCAGCCTTGGACCTTCGAGGCCATCCTCATCAAGGAATCTCCCTTGACTGTACCAACACCAGGCCAGAAATCTTCTGTGCCCGCGTCAAAGGCTGCACAGCCAACTGGTATGGAGATCAGAATGGTAGCCCTAGAGAGCAGTATATCTGCCCTGGTGGCTGTGCAGTGGGCGTTCATGTCTGGCTCATCTGGTTTATCTGCCCCGACGATGGGACCCTCGACATTGAGTGCTTCCCCAGACATCGAGCCAGTCCTCAAGCACCACTGGCCCTGGAAGAGGTCCGGATCCCTTTCCTTGGGACACCGGTCCTCCCTGGGAAGCGCCCGCGGCTTGGGCCGACAGTCCTTCAGAGTTCGTGGACTACTGGGAGCGGTCCTCGACCGAGGTGATTGTATGGCATCAGGCTTCTATTCGGACTTCGAGTCTGAATGCCAGACCAAGGATGAAGAGTCCCCGGATACAAGGCGACCCCAAGATGTGCCCTCAGACCCATCTCCCCTAACGACCCAATGCTCTTCTCCGCCCGAGGACAGTACATTCCTCAATTTTGTGCGGGAGATGGCCAAGGCTCTCACTATCGAGACCAAGGTCAAGGAGGACCCCTGCGCCGAGGAATTGGAGATACTCCAATATGAGGCATCCCCAAAGGAAACCCTTATAGTCCCAGTGCCCCCAATCCTTGACTGCTGCCGCCTCCTCCTCCTCTGGATGGGGGAGACACCGGCGTCTGTACCATCATTAGTAGGTGCCTCAACACCAAGTACCGGATGCACTGAAGCCCTGGGTTTCAAAAGACCCAGCTTCCTCACAACTCCATAGTCATGGAATCGGCCATGCGCCGGCTTAAAAGCCAAAAAACTCATTCATTAGTGCCAACCGGCAGGGAGGCCGGAACCCTCGATGCCTTCAGCCAGAAGGCCTTTCAGAGCTTGATGCTTTCTCCGGGAATAAGCAGGAAGTCAGTCCTCACATATGGGTGACATGGGCACCGACAGAGCCCTCGCGGAAGCATCCCTTCAGCTTTCAAAGAAAGTCTTTGGGAGATGCCACCATGCATGTGTGGTCCCTTTCCCACCCAAGGGTGCCATCTGGCTCAGTCTCCTTTTTTCCGCGGAGCCCTTCAGACGTCATCTGGCTTGTCCCCTGAAAAAGTTGATTATTTTGTTCCTCAAGTTTCCAATTTGCTCTGGTATTGCACCGGTACTCTTCCTGCCTACCGACCTCGGTGCCTCGGCATCGGGTTCGGTTCAAAGTTTTGTAGTTTTCATTCCTTTTTCTTTTCTGGCGCCTTTGTGCCTTTTTTCTCCCGCTGGTAGCCTGGAGGGTCTTCGACCTCGGAGGAGTGCTTTTTTCCCCCCATGGCTACTAGTGGTTTTAAGAAGTGTGATTGGTGCTCTAAAATAATATCTTTGATTGACACACATGACTGTTGTCTTCTTTGCCTCGGGCCAGACCATGACCCGGTGGCCTGCGGGTCTCCGCAAGAGGATTTCCAGCAAGGCCCACAAGAGCTGTCAGCAGCAGCAGGCAAGTTATCCGCAAGTCCCCGGTACCTCCCAAAGCCAGGGCCTCATTTGAGGCCCCGACACCTCGGGTGGAGCTTTCCAAGCCTGAGCACCATCATGGGTCCTCAGAAAGGGAGTCTCCCTCGAGGGAACCCAGAAAGAAGAAACAACCCTTGAAGGCGGCGTCCTTGGATGGTTCCGACCGGCTGGAAGCTCCCCGGGCCCGGTCCCGTAGTCTGAGGTGCTCGTCCGAGGTGCCGGAGAAGGAACAACCTACAAAGATCCCCCGGAAGATACGGCCGCGGACCGCCCTCGGTCCCCAGACACCCTCCTCATCGAGAATTCCCCTTCTGGTGAGCCCACTGGAGTCTCTCTCCACCCAAGGTCTGTGGACAACCCAGGAGCCATCCCTACAGATCAACTTGTTGGAGCTTCATGCAATCTTGAAAGCCCTATAGGTTTTTCACCACCTCGCCAACAGCAATGTCCTGGTAAGGACAGACAACCAAGTGGCAATGTTCTGTCTAAACAAGCAAGGTGGAACAGGTTCGCTTCCCCTTTGCGAAGAGGCCTGTCGCCTGTGGAACTTTGCCATTTCTCACCGCAAACACCTTCGTGCAGTATATATTCCGGATGAGCAGAATCAACTTGGGGACAGACTGAGTCTGATTCTTCACCCACACTAGTGGAGTCTACATCCGAACAGGGTGGCTCAGATATTCAAAGCCTGGGGAGCACAAGTCATTGACCTCTTTGCTACCCCACAAAACACCAAACTTCTGTACTTCTGCTGCAGAATTCCGTGAAAACTCAGCCAAGCAAGCCATGCCTTTCATCTGCACTGGAGTCGGGGACTGCTTTATGCATTTCCCCCCACACCTCTAATACCAAAGACCCTCTTCAAACTCCAGCTGGATGGCGGCACTATGATACTCATAGCCCCCTTCTGGCCTCGACAGCCGTGGTTTCCCCTTCTTCTTTGACTACAACAGACAAATCCAATCCATCTAGGCTTTAGTCCAAACCTTCTGTCACAGGAAGACGTTACAGTTCTCCATCCCAATCTGAGATCTCTGACTGCGTGGCAGCTGAAAACGTAGAGTTTCAGCATTTCAACCTGTCTACAGAAGTAAAGAACATCCTCCTGGCTTCCAGGGAAACCCTCCTCCAGATGGACGTGCTCCTGCAAATGGTGCAGATATGAATCATGGTGCTCGACAGACAATCTTAATCCATTTGACACTCCAGTATCTGCACTCCTGCAATATCTACTGCACTTGTCCTCTTCAGGACTCAAAACCATTTCGGTTTGAGTTCACCGAAGTGCCATTGCAGCTTTTCATAAACCAATCAATGGCCAACCCATCTCCATGCACCCTTTAGTGGCACGTTTCATGAGAGGCCACCTCCTCTCTAAGCCACCCATTCGACCACCTCCAGTGGCATGGGATCTCAATGTTGTCTTGGCTTAGCTTCTCAACCCTCCATTTGAACCCCTGAGAACAGCCCACCTGCACTACTTGCCTTGGAAGGTCATATTCTTTGTGGCCCTAACCTTGGCCACGCATTATTGAATTACAGGCGTTGGTGGCTCATCCACCGTACACCAGATTCCATCATGACAAGGACACATCCCCACTTCCTACGAAAAGTGGTATTGTCATTCCAGATAAATCAATCCTTCATACTTTTGGTCTTCTTCCCAAGACCTCATCCCTCCCGTTCAGAGGCTACCCTGCACATGCTCGATTGTAAATGGGCCCTGGCCTTTTACCTCCAGAGAACTCAGGATCTCCGCAGATCCTCACAACTGTTCGTGTCATTTGACCCCGTTCATCTGGGGCTTCCGATAACTAAGAAAGCGCTCTCCAAATGGATAGCAGACTGCATTGCTTTCACTTATGATAAAGCAGGACTCCCTTACAGAACATGTCACAGCTCACAACATCCAAGCAAAGGCGACCTCTATAACTAACCTGTGCTCAGTAGCCATTGAGGAAATATGCCGGGCAGCAACCTGATCCTCTATCCACACCTTTGCTGCCTACTACTGCTTGGACAAGGACTCCCGCTGGGATATGGTCTTCAGCCAGTTGGTCCTCCAGCATCTCTTTGGAACATAGCCACAACTCCACCCACTGCCCACACTGTTATCCAGATCTCCATGGCAGGGATGTCTCTGTCCAGTTGAACTCGGTCCAACATCTCTGACCTGGTTTTCAACTCTCTTGTAGACCTGGGAACTAAGGAGTCCCATATGTGAAGACTACATTCCTGCTTGTTCCTGGAGATAGCGTAGTTACTCACCTGTCTGTAACAGGTGATCTCCGGGAACAGCAGGCATTTAGTCTTCACAACCCACCCTCCTACCCTTGGGGTTGTAGGGTTATTTTTACTCTTCCTTCTCGGCTACAAACTCAACTGAGGAGAGGGAGTCAGACGAGCAGGAAGGCAGTCATGCAGGCACAGTGGAGTACTCCCAAAGGCTTTCCTATAGGACGCTGGGGGAGCATTCCCGCGCAGGCCCCGTCAGTGCCGACGTCACCCATATGTGAAGACTAAATTCCTGCTGTTCCCGGAGATCACCTGTTACAGGTGAGTAGCTACCCTTTTTTAACATATAGTGACACTCCTCCTCCCCTTTTTTCTACCCTGTGCTTCCTGAATAAAATATAGCCCGGTATCATTACATCATAATTATGGTTGTCCGTGAACCATGTCTCTGTAACGGCCTCTAAATCCATGTCACCCTCTTCCATTAAAGCCTCAACATCTGGGATCTTATTTCCCATATTACGGGCATTTATGCACATGAAAGGAAGAAGCAAGTATGGATTATCTAGGAAAGAAGATGGTACTTCCATCTACTTGGAGTTGTTTACAGACCTTCCAGTGCAAATAGAAAAACTAGATGCGGATGTGCCCATGAATATCCAAAAGTTGGGAATGAAAGGGGGAGGAGATAGTGCTAGATTTCATCCACCAGATATGAATTGGAATATCCCATCTGCAGAATCATTTAAGAAATAGAGAGACTTTAGATGCCTGCCAAGGTGCTCTGCGCAGACAAATGGTGATGGAACACCCAAGGAAAGGTGCAGTGCTGGATTTAGTAGTCCCAAATGGACACAGTGTCTAATATTCAGGTTGGTATCCAGCTCAGCAGCAGTGATCATCGCAGGTTATGGTTTGATATAAAAGTAAAAGTAGTGGCAAGACACACACAACTCTGTTTTGGATTTCAAACATGCTAACCATAGTAAGGAGGAGATAAGAGAAGTGGAAAAACAGAGGAAAAGGAGTTATAAAAATGACAACAAATCTTTATCTAAGGAAAGTAAATGGAAGCAAGAGGAAAAGGAAACCAGTATAGCTATCCAAACATGTAATTAAAAAAAAGTAAAGACAAAAAAGGTTGCATTCATAAAATACAGAAAATCACAAGAAAAGGAACATCTAAAGAATACTGGATAAATCCAAAAGAGGCAAAGAAAGAAATCCGGATGAAAAAAGTACAGGAAGTAGCAATAATGGCTAAGATGTAAATCAAAGAGACATAACATTTTTCAGAGAAAAGAGGAAGGCCAGAAGTGGAATTGCAAGTCTGTAAAGCGCTGTGGACCTATGTGTGAAGGGTGATGAGGAAAAAGCAGAAATGCTAAACTGCTGAATAAATACTTCTGTTCAATTTTCAATGAAAGAAAATCCTGGAGAAGTACCATAGATAGCTGACAAAGATTCATCTAAGAATGGAGTAGATATCACAGCATTCATAGTAGTGTTTGAGTAACTTGCAAACTTGAAAGTGGGCAAGCCATGGAAGGGGGCTGGATGAGAGACATCACACAATACTGAGGGAGGTCATATAGGCTCTGGCAGTTCCTCTAAAGCATATGTTTAATAGGTCTTTGGCAACAGAGGTCCCAGAGGATTGGAGAAGAGTCATTGTGGTTCTTCACAAAAGTGGTAACAGAAAGAGGTTGAAAACTTCAGACTAGTAAGCCTTTCCTTGGTGATAAGAAGATAATGGGGATGCTATTGAAGGAAAGAATAGTGAACTTTGTACAATCCATGGGTTGCAAAATCAGAGGCAACATCGTTTTATCAAAAGCAGATTGTGCTAAACAAATCTGATTGATCTCTTTGATTGTGGTGACCAGAGAACTAGAGTAAGGACCTACTCTGTACATGGTCTACTTGAGTTTCAGCAAAACCTTTGATACTATTCCTCAAGGAGGTTCATGAATAAAATGAACAGCCTGTAGTAAGGACCCTGGGTGGTGAACTGAATCAGAAAATGATTGACAGATGACAGAGGTAAATGGAATTCATTCAGAAAAAAGAAAGGTGAGTACCGGAGTTCCTTAAGAGTCTGGTCTGCGGCTGGTTCTAGTCAATATCTTTGTGAGTGATACTTCCAAAGAGTTAGAAAGAAAGGTTTGCCATTTTGCAACAGACTGGACATCCCATAGAGAGTAGATAAACATAAAAATGTGAACTGCAAAAATTCTTATGCTTAGTGTTCAAGCTTTAATGCAAAGAATTACAGACTGATGCACTTGGGGTGCAGAAATCGAAAGGAGCTTCATGCAGTAGAGGGCAAGAGGCTGATGTGCATGAAACAGGAGGGGGTGATAGTGTTTAAGGATTGCAAAACAATGTGCCAAAGCCTTGCATTTCTTTGTTGCACTATTTTTGCAGTTGCTCACATGCTTGTCCATAAATATAGGAACAGCATTAAAAGTTCTCAAATGGGCTCTCTTATAACCAGCTGCCTAGATAAAGTTTTCTTTCCTACTATTTCCTTGGTAGATCTTGAAATACAATGTGTAGTTCATTCAGAATCAGAAACTTTTTCCTCAGGACTTTAGAAATATGTTTGGCTGTGCCCTTTTTCTTTCATAATCTACCCCTTTGTTCTATCCATTACATATATATCCAGACCCTTATACTCTATTCATTGACCACCTTTGTTTTTTCATTTTGAGAGAGAAGAAAGGGCTTGGCTATATAGAAACATCCTGGAAGAGTTTAACATTTCTGTTGTCTTACATCTCCACATACTGCTGTTAACAAGCATGTTTGAGTGCAATTAGAAGTCATAATTAATCTCCAGGAACAAGCAGGAATGTAGTCTTCACATATGGGTATCATCGATACCGACGGAGCCTGCACGGGAACACTCCCCAGCGTCCAATTAGAAAGCTTTTGGGAGCATCCCACAGCGCCTGCGTGCTGCCTTCCCACCTTTCCCAACTGCCTCTCTCCAGTTCTTCGTTTTCCACGGAGCCAGCAGGTTGTTTTCCTATCACCGCAGAAATTATCCCATATTTTTCATTCTTTTTTGTGGTAGTGTCTGCCTTCCTCGACGCTATACCGGTACCGCTGGTTCTTTCTTTCTTTCTTTCTTAAAAAAAAAAAAAAAAGAATTTTGTAATCTTTTATCTGGATTTTCCAGCCTTTTTTCTCTCGGGTGCCACACACCATTTGGGCACTAGGCCCAATTTTTCCTCAACATGGAAAAACCCGCTTCGGGTTTTGAAAAGTGTTCCAAGTTTGGCGGTACCATCTCCGTCACCGACACGAGTGGTGCCTCAAATGTTTAGGTCCTGATCACTCCATCTCGGAGTGTGTTGCCTGTGGGATGATGTCGAAGAGGGGTCGGCAGAACCGAGCTACTAAGCTTAGCACCCTTTTTCCCTCCGATGCAGCATCCGTGGCATCAGCATCTTCCAGGGCTTCGTCTTCCTCCCGTGGATCTCAGGTAACCAAACATAAATCTGGCCGGTCCTCAAAGGGTAGATCTCCTTCCAAGCATCGAGATGCCTCTGGCGTTGCCCTTGAGGGACTTGTACCGGCAAAATTGCCGCAGCGGGAGGCTTCGGCTTCCAAAGCACTATCGGGGCTCCAGGATGTTCTCGAGGCCTCAACCTCGGCAGAACTACGGGTGCCATGCTCTGGGGTACCGGCTGCTTCGTCCGGTACCGACACCCAGGCATCGGCAGTGTCAATTGACCAGAGATTTCTGACTATTGAGCGCAGTCTGGCGGCTCTCCTAGCGGCATCGGTGCCTTCGGGACCGCTTCAGACAGTTCAACCGGTATCGATACCGGTTCTGGTACCGACAGCATCGACATCGGCGAGTGTGCTTCCAACACTGAGTCATGCTATTTCCTCCGGTATCGACAGGCTGGTACCAGACCCCTCCGGTACCGACTTCGATCGGTACTGGTATCATGCTTTACAAGAGCACCCGGACAGAAGATATTTTGAATCCTCCGAGAACTCTGAGGACTCTGACAGCTCTGTTGATGCCGGAGTACTTCTCTCTGAGGAGCCGCCTTCTCCTAAACATAGGATGTCTCCTCCAGAGGATATATCCTTTCAGGATTTCACCAGGGAGGTGGCTAGAGGTCTTTCCATCACAGTGGCTCCTGAAACAGAGCCCAGAGCAAAGGAGTTGGAGATTTTACAATATCCTAAAGCTCCCAAGAAAGCGGCTACTTTGTCTATTCATGAGATCTTGCATGATCTCATGTTAAGAATGTGGGAAACACCTCTTACCACCTCTCCTCATTCCCGTAGGCTGGATATCATGTATCGAGTGCCTCCTTGTCCTGGTTTTCAGAAAACTCAGTTGCCACACCACTCCATAGTGGTGGAGTCAGCTATGAGAAGGATCAAGAGTGCAAAAAGACATGCATCTAATCCTCCAGGACGTGAATGTAGGACTCTTGATGCCTTTGGGCGTCGAACATTCCAGGCCTCTATGCTTTCTGCCAGGATTAGTTCCTACATCTTATATATGGGAATGTTCCTTAAAGAGGTTACAGGAGATCTAGAGCTTATGAGCCCTCTCCTTCCTGATAAGAGGCAGGATTATCTTACACTTGTCAAACATGCCCAGGATGTTTCCAAGTATGTTAATCGTGCAGCTTTTGACTGCTTTGAGTGCATAAGCAGAACCTCTGCCATTGCCATAGGTGCTCGTAGGATTGCCTGGCTCCAGGCATCTGACTTAGAACTTTTGGGTACAGGACAAACTGGGGAATATCCCTTGTACAGGCGAAAATCTCTTTGGCAAAAATTGGCAAGAGAAAGCTAATGAGCTGGATGCTGATAACACCACTTTAGATAGACTATCCAAGGCTACAGCTAATCCTGCAAGGAGAAAATCCTACAAGAAACCATTCTTTTCTAAAAAGAAGAGGTTTTACCCCTCCTATTCCCAGCAGGTGCATTCTGCAGGTCAGTCTGCCCGAAAGGGACAGCAGCCCCCAAAGCAAAGGAAACCAAAGACTGCTAAGCCTCAACCGGCCCAGCAGACTCAGCCTCCACAGGGGCTTTGACTCCCATCTAGAGAATGTGACCTTCCTGGCCCTGAACGGGCCAGAGCCTTCCACCATCCCAGGAAGTTTGTGTCATTTTTCCCCCAGATGGGGGCAGATAACAGCAGAAGAATGGACTCTTTCTATTGAAAGAGATGGGTACAAGCTTCATTTCTTCAACATGCCCCCTCCTACAGTGGTAAGACAGTTCAATTCTCAGGCTTCTCTCAACACTCAGTTGAGTCAAGAGGTCAGTTTACTTCTTGCCCATGGGGCAATAGAAAACGTACCCATTTCTCAACAGGGTACAGGGTTTTACTCCCCTTATTTCCTTATTCCAAAGAAAACAGGGGGACACAGACCCATTTTAGACCTCAGAGAACTGAACAAATTCCTGTTCAAAGAGAAATTCGATCAACAATTGAACATGAAAGCCCATATAAACAACACCGTCAAGTCAGTATACCTCAAAATTCGCACAATCCACCACCTACGGCCTCTACTACAATCGGATGACTTCAGAACAATCTACCAGGCACTAATCATCCCCCATTTCGACTATGCCAATGTCATCCTACAAGGACTACCGAAAAACACACTGATCCAACTGCAGCTAGCTATGAATGCTGCAGCCAGAATTCTACATGGTGCCTCCAGGAGGGACCACATAACACCAGTCCTGAAGCACCTCCACTGGCTTCCAGTCCACTGTAGAATTACCTTCAAGATCCTGCTGACGACATTCAAAGCCATCAACAGAATCACCTCCACATCCATCACAGACCTCATTATCCCCACTCCCACAAATATAGCCAGAAGATCAGTCTCAGCAAATACCCTATGCATCCCTAGTGAGATCACTAAATGTTCACAATCTACAAAAAAGAGGGCTTTTGTGTACTATGCCCCCTCGTGTTGGAACGCCCTCCCACCCAACATCCAGTCCATTACAGACCTTACCCTTTTCAGGAAGGCACTGAAACACCACCTCTTCCTGTAGCATTATGGTACCACACAACAACCACTTATTCCCAGTCACCTAAACAGCTACTCCATCCTGCCCACCATACATGACACCAACACAGCACGATAGCTCTACCAGAATCCTAGTAAGATCATGTATATAGTAACCTAAGAATGTAAATACCTAGCCTAGAGTCTGTATATAGTTCACCCAGTTAACCCAAGTCTATCTATCCTGTTCTCTGTAAGTTCAGTGCGGGCCCCACCCGTGCCTGGACAAAACTGATGTTTGTAAACCGAGCTGAATTTGAAGAGCGCAGTATAGAAAAGACTTTAAATAAATAAATAAATTGTCACAAGCACAACGCCAAAACCACTAGTCTCTAGTTGTTGAGGGCGTGGTGGTTGATGTATCCTTCCTCTATCAGCTATATTTATGCTTCAAGTAAAAAGGATTTTAGTTGAGACAAACCGAGGGTAAGGCTTATGACAGAAAAAGTTTATTTCAAACACAAGAGAACAGATCAGGTTCAGGGTTCCATTAACAGGATAAATTATAGGCTGTTGCTTAAGGTTCAGCAAACTGGTGGCAAAAACAAACAGAACTCAACAATGGCTTTTCAGAGTCCTCTTAAATGTAGAAGCTTAGCCTTTTCACAGATAACAGTGTGACACTTTCTTATAGTCCTTTGTTAATCATAGCACAAAGAAAACAAGGTTAATTCTCCTATGGCAGTTTATCTTCACTCAGCCTCAATTCTCTGGGCTGCACTTCCAGGTGAATATGAAATAAGCATTCAAAATGTCCTCAAAACTCTTAGCAGGCTTTTCATATAAAACAGGAGCAAAGCACAAACTCTTAAAGCAGCCAATTAGCTTTCTTGCTGTTGCAGAGTTCTAGCATTCAAAATGTCCTCAAAACTCTTAGCAGGCTTTTCATATAAAACAGGAGCAAAGCACAAACTCTTAAAGCAGCCAATTAGCTTTCTTGCTGTTGCAGAGTTCTAACACAGCTGATAATCAGACATGAAACACAGCTTCTTTTACAAGCTTATGTGGCAGTAAATTCCCTTTCCAGAACACACAGGAATTTACCTCCTTACTGCTAATGCTTTAAGATTACCTTTGCAAGAGGAACAATTCTTTCAAGTCTGGCTTTTCTTCAACATTTCAATTCTAAAGCTTGACATAAAGAACAATCCATAAACATATCTTCTTCCCCCACCTCTGGCTCTGGTTCTCCCAAATGCATGGGCTCTGACTCACTCACTTGATCAGACTGCTCAGCTGACAATCTCTCTGGTGGTCTGAAAGCTTCTCCACTTCCTGGCTTCCACCTCTGTTGCCAACCTGATTCAGGGAAAACACCTCTCTCAGCTCTGGGTAGTTCAGCCCTTCTCCCGGAGTTAGCATCTGCTCTGGCTTCTCCAGCATTCCATCATCCTTGCTGCTCTGGACTCTGTTCCTCTCCCTATCTGCTTCTTTTGCTTCCTCTGCTGCTCCTTCCGCTGCTCTTCCTCTGCTCCTCTAGCTCTCCATAATCTAACCAGGGTTTATACTCACTGGGATCCAGCCCCACCTCTTTCTCTCCCAGGTATTTGTAATCTCCCTGCCTTCTGAACTTAGAATAATCAGTGCACTTGTTAGAGTAAGGACTTTGGTCCTCGTGCTTGCAATCTCCCCCTCTTACTCTATCAAACATTTCCTGAAACCTATTCCAGCTGGGGTTTTTCTGCTTTTGAAACGTGGCTCTGGCCTTCTGACCCTGCACACCTAACAGAGGCCCCTTGATTAAGGTGAATTCCTTATGCTTTTCACCTCCCCCATGCTCTGGATGGCTAACCTTGTCACAAAATAAAATTGAAGATGATTTCTCTGGGAACTCTGCTGCCATACCTTCAGAGTCAGAAGTGGCTTTGTTCTCTAGGTCTCAAGGATGCATACACTCATGTTCTCATCCATCCAACTCACCGAAGGTTCCTTCGTTTTCTTTTTCAAGGAAAGCACTACCAATACAGGGTGCTTCCTTTTGGCCTGGCCTCAGCACCAAGGGTGTTTACGAAATGCATGGCTGTAGTGGCAGCATTTCTTCGCACTCTAGGAATATTCGTCTTCCCCTACTTAGACGACTGGCTCATTCGAGCCCCATCAGAGTCAGAGGCCAGAATTTCCCTATCTTGCACAATGCGTATCCTTCAGTATTTGGGCCTGGTCATAAACATCCCAAAATCCAGCCTAACTCCCACTCAGTCTCTAGAGTTTATAGGAGCTCTGCTGGATACCAGAAAAGCAAGTGAAATAGCCCAAATGCAGCTAATAACAGCTCTCTCTCACACCCACAGAAGGAAGACGAGTCAGACAGACTAGAATGCAAACAGAATCTTTTATTGTGTGCACACAGTCTCAGAGACAGAGCCGGCCACCCTGAACAAAAGATCTGAGTTCCCTCTCCACGTCATACATTGTCTTATATACAGTATATTTTCAAGCTCATTCTACTTTCTGATTCGCCTCAGGTATCTTTTGTCCACCAATCAGTGGTCCCTGGGGGGGGTAAGGTGGGCTATCATAAAGCATTCTCAGTGACCTGTCCAAACTGGTATTCTCTGGTCTGCTGTTATCTAGGGGAGAGGGTATTGTGCTTTAGGTTCGTCTCACTGTAGCAGCTCTGGCTTGGGGGAGGTGCCTGCTGAGATCTGTGTTCCCGTTTAACAAGCTGATCCTTACGTAAAAGTTGCATGGCTGGGGGGGCGGGCAGCTACCTTCCCGGCCGCCTCACAAGGGCCTATCTTCCGCAGGCCCACTGCCTTCGCATTGTGCGGTTAGTTAGCCTCCCAGGCAGTGTTAAAAACTCATCTCACTGCTCGGGAAATGTTACAACTACTAGGCCACATGGCATCTACCGTGCACATGGTTCCCTATGCTAGCCTCCATGTGAGAGCAGCCCAATGGACTCTATCCACTCAGTGGACTCAGGTATCAGGCTGCCTTTCAGACAAAATAGCAAACACAAGTCACCTTATGTTGTTTCTACAATGTTGGCAGTCAACCCAAAACCCGTTGGTGGGGTCCCCTTTCCAGCAACCCCTACCCCAGGTCACTCTAACAACAGATGGTTCACAGGTGGGTTGGGGAGCTCATCTGCAAGATCTCTCTATCCAAGGCACCTGGACTCCACAGGAGACCCACTTCCATATCAATCTCCTAGAACTCAGAGCAATCTTCCTTGCTCTTCGAGTGTTCCATACCCAGCTCAGCTACAAGACAGTCCTCAGGGAGGAGTGGCTCAGTGGTTGGGACAGGTTACCTCAGGTTGGAGGGCCGGGGGTTCAATTCCCACATGGGGACAAGTAACCTCAGGCCGGAAGGACTGAGGTCTCTAGTCCCATGGCTGCTCCTTGTGGCCTTGGGCAAGCCACTTAACCCTCCATTGCCTCAGGTACACTTAGATTGTGAGCCCTTCGGGGACAAGGAAATAAAAAAAAGTACCTGTTAGTATATATTTGTAAACCGCTCTGATGCATAAGTAAAGGGCGGTATATCAAATGCCTAAACCATAACCATAATTCAGACGGACAATCAAGTAGCTATGTTCTATCTGAACAAGCAGGGGGGAACAGGCTCTCTGTCGCTTTGCAACGAAGCTCTGCGACTATGGGCCCTCGCCAGAGAGCATCAGATTCATCTCCTTGCTGTGTATCTGCCAGGCAATCAGAACTCTTGGGCAGACAGACTCAGTCAAGTTCTGCTTCCACACGAATGGTCTCTCCATGCAGACCAGGTAGCAAAAAGTTTTCAAATTTGGGGAACTCCGGACAGGGACCTCTTTGCAAGTCCGTTGAATGCCAAACTTCCCCGGTTCTGTTCCAGAATTCCAGCTCAGGGTTCTCAGGCCAGGGATACTTTCCTCCTCCATTGGGTTCAGGACTTCCTATATGCCTTTCCACCCATTCCCCTAATTCCCAAGACCCTATTCAAGCTTCAGAGAGACAAAGGCCACATGATTCTCATAGCTCCACATTTGCCACAGCAGGTGTGGGTACCCTCTGCTCCTGCATATCTCGCAAGCTCCATCTCTGGAGTTAGGGTCTGCTCCAGATCTCCTGTCTCAGGAGGATGGGATGTTGTGGCATCCCATTCCCCACTCTCTGCATCTCAGGGCCTGGTTGCTGAGAGCCTAGACCTTCATGGTGTTAACCTTTCTCAACAAGTAAGGGATGTCCTTTGTGCTTCCAGGAAACCTTCCACAAGACGTTCTTATGCTTTCAAGTGGAAAAGGTTTTCCATATGGTGTTCGCAAAAGGGTCTTCACCCCTCTGCGATACCTCTGGAATAATTACTGGAGTATCTCTTTCATTTATCTAATGCAGGACTTAAGACTAACTCAGTAAGAGTCCATTTAAGTGCTATTTTAGCTTCTTTAAAGTCTTTAAATGGACAACCTATTTCCTCTCATCTTCTCATAGCGAGATTTATGAGGGGCCTTCTTCTAACTAAGCCTCCCATTAGGCCACCTCCAGTGGCATGAGACCTGAATCTGGTTCTTGGGTAGCTCATGAAGCCGCCTTTTGAACCTTTAGCTACTACCTCCTTGAAATTCCTTTCCTGGAAAGTTATCTTTCTCATTGCAATCACATCAGCACGTCGCATCAGTGAATTGCAAGCATTAGTTGCTGATCCTCCTTACACGAGGTTCCATCATAAGGTAGTCCTTAGGACTCATCCACACTTTATGCCAAAGGTGGTCTCACCTTTTCATTTAAACCAGGCGGTTTACCTGCTTGTATTTTTTCCAAGGCCTCGTGCTTCAAATGCAGAAAGGAATCTTCATACTTTGGACTGTAAAAGAGCACTTGCCTTTTACTTACTGAGGACACAGCAACATAGAAAGTCCTCCCAACTCTTTGTTGCTTTCGATCCTTCTCATTTGGGACTTCCAGTCTCCAAGAGAACATTGTCCAACTGGATTGTACAGTGTATTTCTTTTGCCTATCAGATTAAGAACCTTTCTCTGGAAGGCCATGTCACAGCTCACAATGTGAGAGCCATGGCAGCCTCAATGGCTCATTTACACTCTTGTGTATATTGACGACATCTGTCGAGCAGCTACTTGGGCCTCGGTTCATACCTTCACAGCCCATTACTGCTTAGACAAGGACTCCCGCCGGGATGCCTTGTTTGGTCAGGCTGTTCTACAGCACCTGTTCCATACTTAATCAACTCCTACCCACCATTCCCGGTAGGATGCCAGAGATCCATGGGGGGAAGTGGAGCCCTCTCACAGGGGCACACAACTTCTGGGGTTTCTCCCTGGCATCTGTAGCTAGGGAGTCCCCATATGTGAAGACTACATTCCTGCTTGTTCCTGGAGATAGCATAGTTACTCACCTGTAACAGGTGATCTCCGGGAACAGCAGGAATTTAATCTTCACAACCCACCCACCTCCCCTAGGAGTTGTATCTCTTTTCTTTTCTTTTCTTTCCCTCTCTCTCTCTTTGTCTCAGCTTTAAAACTTAACTGGAGAGAGGCAGTTGGGAAAGGCGGGAAGGCAGCACGCAGGCGCTGTGGGATGCTCCCAAAAGCTTTCTAATTGGACGCTGGGAAGCGTTCCCGCACAGGCTCCGTCGGTACCAACAATACCCATATGTGAAGACTAAATTCATGCTGTTCCCGGAGATCACCTGTTACAGGGGAGTATGCTTTCCTGAAGAGGACTTTGAGCTAGGTCTGTTTCGCAGTGTTTTAGGTAAATTTTAAAGTCATATTTAAATTTTAAAAAATACAATTTTTTTGTTTAAATTACTGCGTTTTTTTTATCCACAATACTGATGTAGTTACATTCCAACAATTAAGATTCATTAGCTTTGTATCTGCACTCATATATCATTATTTTGTTTCCTTACTTATAATCTGAGCCACTGGTCTCCCACAGCACTGCAGAATTCAGTTCAGTTGTTGCTGGAGACCAAAAGTGGAAGTAAGGGTGACGGAGATAGGAGATGAGAGAGATGGTGACTGGCTGGCAGCATATTGCAGGTCCCTGGTCCCTAGGGCGCTGATCAGATCAGCAAGAGAAAGGGAACAGCAGCATCACAGGGCATGACCTTTTCTGCTGCCAGAGGTCCAGTGGTCTCCTTGAGCAACATAGCACTATGGATGTTGTGCATAATTTAAAACACCAGTTGAGCCTTGAGTAGTAGAGGAGAACTAGGCCTGAGAAACCACCATGCTTGTTGCCCCCTTAATCAGTGTGGAAAAGTGGGCAAGTGCAGGAGGCGTGTGAACAAGATAAAGGGACGGGCATGAAAAAGTGGTTAGAATTCAGTGGTTCTCAACTTAATCCTCTGGTCAGGTTTTCAGGATATCCACAATGAATTGCTTGAGATAGATCTGCATGAATTGCTTCGATTGCATGCAGATCTATCTCATGCATATTAATTGTGGATACCATGAAAACACAACTGGACAGAGGTCCCAGAAAACTGGGTTGAGAACCACTGGGTTAGATGAATAATGGGTATTTGTGTGTGTATATTGGCATTTTTCATCCTCCCTTTACTCTTCCCATTCTTGAGATATCCTTTTTCTTTAGTGTTATTCGTCAGTATCTGATGCCTCTCACCCATGAAACTCTCAAATGAACAAAATAAATTATACAGATATACAGTATAAAGCAAATTTGGAAATTTTTTATTTTTATTAAACATAATAAATGTGCATTAATATGTAAAATGAATCAAATTTCTGACTTGACCCACCCCCTCCCCTTCTTACCCCAGTAACTGCCTCTGTACATAATATAATGCTGCCTGAACCCTGGTGGTAGGCTTAAGGTATTACTGCTAGATATCAGGTGGCAAATAAAGAATGTGCTGCAGAATACTTAATGCTTGATGTAAAATCTACATGTGAGTTGCCACAGAAACTATTATTACTACCTTTCCCGGACGTGTGCTCTCCCAGGAGGGATTGAGCCAGCCTTGTCCTGATGACTCTAGCCCAATCGGGGCTTGCCACCCGGACGTCTCCAGCCCAATCAGTGCTCGCCACCCGGACGCCTCCAGCCCAATCGGGGCTCGCCACCCGGACGCCTTCAGCCCAATCGGGGCTTGCCACCCGGACACCTCCAGCCTCTCGCCTGCCCAATTGGGGCTCTCCACCTAATTTAAAAGCAGGACAGCAGCTGAGATCAGCCCTTTCCCGGACGTGTGCTCTCTCAGGAGGGATTGAGCTAGCCTTGTCCTGACGACTCCAGCCCAATCGGGGCTCGCCACCCGGACGCCTCCAGCCCAATCGGGGCTCGCCACCCGGACGCCTTCAGCCCAATCGGGACTTGCCACCCGGACGCCTCCAGCCTCTCGCCTGCCTAATCGGGGCTCTCCACCTAATTTAAAAGCAGGATACCAGCAAGCGTGCCCGGCGTGGCCCTTAGGTGGTGGCCACGTACTCTCCAGGATCCTTTAAACAGCCGAGAACAAGCTGAAAGCCAGGACTCAAACCAGGACGTAAAATGCAGGCCATTACCCTGACAAAGGCAGGGCCAAAACAATTACAAAGCAAAACAGACCATCCTAGAAGTCTATCAGGATCAACACAAAGAACACTGAACAACGAAAACACACAACGGTCAGCAAAGCAACGACAGCAGCAACACAGGTAATCCAACATGGTCGCTACACATTACCTACCTCTACTACTCTTGACCACCCATCTTATCCCACAACTCACAAGCACTCCAATCAACACCCCCAACACCTTTTGGTTCCTCCCACAAACAATAATAACATACAAACACTAACGAGCAAAAGCAGGACCTCAATACAGGACAAACAACGAAACCTGGCAAACAAGGAAAGAAGAAGCACAGCACCCCCACTCACACCCACATAAACACCAACCGACCCACAAACATCTCCATAGAGCTTATCAACGCCAGGTCAGTACGAAACAAAACAAATACCATCTCTGACCACATAAAAGACCAGCAAACAGACATCCTGTGCATCACCGAGACATGGCTGTCACCCACCGACAATGTGCTACTCAACCAACTAGTCCCTGACACCCACACAGCATTCAACTGCCCTCGCACTCAAAGAAGAGGAGGAGGGGTCCTCATCATAGCAAGGACCAGCCTAAAGCTAAAAAGTAAAATCTCAACTAATACAAACCACTGCAACACAATCATCATTGAAAACTCGAACCTAGCCATATGCCTAACCTACAGAGCGCCAGACACACCATCAGATGAACTTTCAGCAATCCTAGAGGCAATATGCGCAGTCAACAACCTACACAAACAACTCATAATACTTGGAGACTTCAATCTCAGATCTGCTAGCAGAAAAGAGACAGAAGCCTTCCTATCAGCTCTGGACTCCCTCCAATTCACCCAACTCATCAACACCCCCACCCACAACCTTGGACACACCCCTGACCTAATCTTTGCTCCAAACAACTTAAAGGAAGGAAGCCTCATCTCAGGGCCATACATTACAGCGGTACCCTGGTCAGACCACCACCTAATAAAGATTAAACTAAAGTAACAGACTCAAAAAGGCAAAACAACGACCCACCCCCAACCAGGAGATTCAAAAGCTTCAACAAGGAACAGTTCACACAAGACACGCAACTACTCCTCAATGCCGAAACAATGGACATAGATGAGCAAATCTCCAAATGGAACGACATCATTTCATCTGCCACCAGACCACCCACCCGCAGAACACAACAATCACACAGCACAAAACCCTGCTCCACTCCATGGTACTCCAAGGATATACGAATAGCAAAGAGAGCACTAAGATGACTTGAACGCCGATGGAGACGCAACAAATCAACATCCCTACAGGAACAATACCAAACAAAACAAAAGGAATATAACAACCTCATCAACCAGCAGAAGAAAGAATACCATACTAACCTTATCATGAAGTCCACTAACAAACCCCATGAACTCTATGAAATCGTAAAGAACCTCACCAAGGAACCCTCCAACAGAAACGAACAACAAATAGACCCACAGATCTTCGCTGACCACCTCAAGAACAAATTCACTGCAACACCCAAGAACAACAGCGCGTCAGTGAAATACAAGACATCCGAACCTGAACGGAGCTGGGGCACATTCGACATCCCATTGAATGAACTACTCTCCACGATCATCACTGACCTCAACACCAGCACCGCCCCTACAGATCCTTGCCCAGTAGCCTGGATCAAAGCAACGAAAAAGGAACTAACACCAGTCATACGGAAAATAGTAGATAACGCCCTCTCCAAGGGAAAAATGCCAAACTCCCTGAAGCTAGCCACAATACGTCCAATCCCCAAGAAAACCACCCTGGCTAAAACTGACCCAGCCGCCTACAGACCCATATCAAGCTTACCATTCCTGTCCAAGATCATCGAGAAAACAGTCCATCACCAGCTCCAACAACACATCGACATTTACAATCCACTGGACCCCAATCAACACGGTTTTCGACCCAGACATGGAGTTGAAACCATACTGATCCAGCTATTTGACAGCCTTTTGAGGACAATCGACAACACCAGAATGGGTGTCGTCATGATATTCCTAGATATCTCCTCAGCTTTCGACACTGTCTGCCATCCAACCCTACTAAACAGACTACAGGAGGCAGGCCTACACAGTACTACTCTGAGCTGGTTTACATCTTACCTCACCAACAGACAACTACAAGTCAAGTGTGAAACAAAGACCTCTCAACCGTTCAGAGCCACTCAAGGAGTCCCACAAGGCTCAGCTCTCTCCGCCCTGCTATTTAACATCTACGTACAACCCATATGCACCATCATCAAGGACCACAAGATTCAATACACCATATACGCAGATGACATAATGATATACACACCAATCAAACTGGACAACCCAGACTACTCCAACATAGCCAACTGCTTCCAACAAATGCAACCTGGCTGCAAGAAAACAACCTATCAATAAATTACAACAAAACCGAAGCTCTATTCATCACAAGAAACCGGACATTCTCACCATCGGCCACCATCAACCTAAACAACACCATCATACCGGTAAGACAAGAAATAAAATACCTGGGAGTAACGCTCGACAAGGACCTCAACCTCCAGTCCCACATTGCAAAAATAACAAAGAGCGCTTACATCAAAATGAGGACAGTCAGAAGGCTCAAACCCATCCTCGCCCATGAACACTTCCGAACAGTCTGTCAAGCCATCATCACTCCAACCCTAGACTATTGTAATCACATCTACCAAGGACTACCTAAAAAGACAATAAAACCACTACAGCTTGCACAAAACACAGCCGCACGACTCACGACAGATCACACAATTCACGATCACATCACCCCCATACTGTACCACCTACACTGGCTCCCAATCAGCTCCAGAATCCAATTCAAAGTACTTCTACACATATTTAAAATAATACACAACCTATCAGCAGACAGCCTACGCCCTTTCATAAAAACTGATGACAACAGGAGACCAAGAAGAAAAGGAAACTCAGACACCATCAGAACACCAAAAGAATTTGCTAAAACAAGGCTGGCCACATCAAGGAGGGCACTCTCCCTGGCAGCACCCGCTATATGGAACTCTCTCCCAGACCACATAAGATCAACCAAGAACCTCAAGGACTTCTTAAGACTGATCTATTTACAGTACATTTCAAGGACCTCACGTAATTTTTCTACCTCAAGACATTACAGGATCATGATTCTACCTCCAAGACATTACAGAATCTCGATCCTAGCACTCCTCTCAAACAGCCCCATTTTGTATATATGTATATAGCTCATTATGTAAATAGTTCACCGATATAATCTAACGCACTGCCCCACACACTACACTTCTCATTTCTCACACTGCATGCTACAAACCACACTTTATTATTGATTTTGATTGATGTGCCACACCGCCTTGATTTAACGATAAGGCGGTATACTAAATCCTTCTAAATAAATAAAATAAAATAAATAAATAGTAATCATTTATATAGCGCTACAAGGTCTACGCAGCGCTGTACAGATGCATATAAAAGACGGTCCCTGCTCATCAGTGCTTACAATTAGGGGCTAATCATATAACATGCAAATGGTAATGTTTCCTTCCTATTGCACTAACAAAGTTATTTCTGGTGTCTTTACATAGATTGTTTTCTCAGTGCAGAAATTAAACTAAAAGCTGTATATCTGCACAGAATGGCAGTAACATTTCTGTTACTTTTCTCCTGCTGTTTCATCATTGGTATATACACTTGTGTTCAGTTTTAGTGAAGATGTTAATTTATGCAAAGTGCTGTTAGAAAGACGGTATAACAAAAAACCTGTTAAATACAGGAATAGAATTTTTATAGACCACAGTTGTAAATATATTTTAAAAATATATCATCATATAATTCAGAATTGTATAGACAGCGAACCTTCAATATTATTTTTATGAATGTTTCTAGATGTGTTTAACATATGTTGGTTTATCTTACAGGTCAGCTTATCATCAGCCAACCTCTTACAGGCCGAGATTACTGCTTTCTGGGGAGAGAGGTTCTGGTCAAACATCACACCTTGCTCCTGCACTGTTGCACACTCTGGAAAAATTTTCTGTGCATAGATTAGATCTACCAGCACTTTATTCCGTTAGTGCCAAAACACCTGAAGAATCATGTGCACAGGTTAGTCTGTCCAGTACACACATGTTTATGACTAACACATACACTTCTTTTATTGTAGATCTCATGATCAGTGTGCGCATGCAGTATTTGCTGTCCACACTTGGTAGTTTGCATGATCAGTTATAAAATCTGACGCACAGGCAAGCTTTGATAAGCTGATGACCATTCTAAAGGGTTTTTTAAATTTCTGTAAACTCCACAGTTAAAAAAAAAAGCTGGTCTTCGTTAGACTATTTACAGTGATAAAAGATATTTGTAAAATTTTCATAAAAATAAAAAAGGTATTTTAAAAGGTCCTTTAAGAGAATCCTCAGGGAATCAATGTGGCAGTGCTCTATTGTGGCTTGAAAGCTGGCTCGAAGACAGAAAAAATATTACTAAATGGTGATGTTTCCAAATTAAAAAGGGTCTGAAGTGGCGTTCTCCAAAGATCTGTACTGTGCTGTACGGGTTTTTAATGTATTCATCGATGATCAGGAAAAAGATGCAATGAGTAAGGTTATCAAATTTGAAGATGGCGCACAATTTTTCAAAGCTGTTTAAACAGCAGTGAAATATGCTAATTGCAGAAGTGCCTTGTGAGACTAGAAAACTGAGCATCTTTAGTACTTTGATGTATATTTTGGGTCATTGTCCTGCTGGACGACCCATGACCTACGACCCCGACCTAGCTTTCTGACACTAGGTAGGTAGCATATTTCGCTCCAAAATACCTTGGTAGTCCTCTGACTTCATGATTCCTTTAATACGTTCTAGGCCTTTAGGTCCTGAGGCAGCAAAATAGCCCCCACAACATTATGGAACCTCTACCATATTTAACTATAGGAAGGTTGTTTTTTCCCTTATAAGCTTCATTTCATCACCTGTATTGTATTGTTTTGTTAGTCTGCATTGCCATAGAGCTCAAGTTTGGTTTCATCTGTCCACAGAACATTTCTGTGGTTTCTCACGGTGTGTTTGAGCAAAGATTAGGCTTGCCTTTTTATGTCTATCTTTGAGCAGTGGATCCTTCTTGGCCTTCACCCATGAAGTTCTTCTTTGTTTAGTGCACGGCATATGGTGCGGGTTGAAACCACCACTACAAATTGCTCCAGGTCAGACTTAAGCTCTTTGGATGTTTGTGGTGTTTTTCCAACATTCTCCAGGAAGAAGCAGGAAGTCAGTCCTCAGATATGGGTGACATCTGCACTGACGGAGCCCGCATGGAGCATTTCCCCAGCTTTCAAAGATAGCCTTTAGGAATTCCACTACGCATGCGTGGTCCCCTTCCCGCCCAAACGTGCCATCTTACTTAGTCTCCCTTTTTCTGTGGAGCCCTTCGGACATGCGTCTCCTTCCTGGAAAAGTTTTCTCTGTTTCCAACTGGTTTTTGCTATCCGGCATTCACCAGTCCTCTTCCCATCTCTCAAGCACCTCTACTTTGGCCTTGGTCTCTGGGTTTTTTCCTTTTGGCCTTTTTTGTGTTTTACTGCGCTTTCGCGCCCTTTTTAACCGTTGGCCATGTCGAGGATCTTCGAACTCACAGGGGTCCTTTTCCCCCAATGGCCTCCGGTTTTACGAAACGTGATAGGTGTTCAAAAAACATGTCGCTCACGGACACCCATGACTGTTGTCTCAGGTGTCTAGGAGCCGACCATGACCCAGAGTTATGCTTCCTCTGTAAGAGGATGTCCTCCAAGGCCATCCAGAGTTGTAAGCAGAAGCTGGATGATCTGTTCTGTAAGACAGTCCTGGTATCCCCGGTAGCCTCCCGCTCTTTGGCCCCGCAACCTCTGGAGTCTCCTAAGGCTCCTCCCAGGCCCGGCGGCATTCTGATCAGGGGTTGCCCAAACTCGAGCGGAAGAAGAAGAAGGCCACGTTGATTCTGTCAGGGACTCCAGACAAGCATGAGAGGTCACGTGCTCGTTCTGTCAGCCCCCCTCAGCAGTCTTTGGAGTTGGAGAGGGAGTGGCTCAGTAAGGTACCTCGAACCGATATGGAGGCCTCTGGTGAAGGTGCCTGGTCTCCCAAGGGTCATCCCGGCAAGGACTCCTTCTCAACACCCAACCCGGTCACACGCCTCGAGACCATAGGGACCTTGACCTCGAGGACTCCCCGTGCCGCCGCAGTGACCCCCGAGAGCCAGAAGCCTCGTGAGGATCCTCGGCACAGGTCTTGATCTCCATCCCGGTCCTCAGGCGAGCGCTTCCGGCTCTGGGCAGGTTTTGGCCATGGAGACCCGGCGCGGATCATTGATTCATCTCAAGCTGCCCAATCTCGAGTCCTCCACAGACTACTCAGAGTGGGAGTCTGATGGGGAGACCTCCCCAGAGACTCAGTCCCACTGAGACCTCCCCTTGGACCCCTCTCCACCATCCCAGAGGCAGCAGTCACCTACTGAGGACACCTCCTTTTTGAAATTCGTCTGGGACATGGTGCGACCCTAAATGCTCACCACCGAGTCAGAGAAAGATCCCCGCGTGGAGGAGCTCAATATTCTTCAATATGAAGCTCCTCTAAAAGAAGCTCTCTTTGTGCCAGTTCCTCCCATTTGAACAAACTCCTCCTCCGCATGTGGGAGACCCCGGCCTCAGTCCTTATCATGAGCAAGCGCCTGGATGCTATGTATAGGGTTCAGCAGGGCCTGGGGGTTTCGGAACGCCCAGCTTCCCCACACCTAGATGGTGGTCAAATTGGCCTTGCGGAAGCTAAAGAGCCTGAAGACTCATTCTTCGGTCCCTCCAGGCAGAGTGTCTTGTACTCTCGATGCCCTCGGTGCAAGGCTTATCAGGGCTTCATTTTGTCATGCTGCATCCAAGTTTACCAATTATACATTGGGATGTTCCTCCGTAACCTCGCTATAGAGCTTGGAGGCTTTGCGTCAGGTCTTGATAGAGACCATCTCTGGCATTTTCAGGCCCGCTCAAAGTACCTCTCGCGAGCAGCGTACGACGGCTTTGAGTCTTCTGCTCTGTTGGTGGCAGCTGGCATTGGAGCCCGCCAGCAGGCCTGGCTCTAGTCCTCGAACCTGGAACAGTGGGTCCAGGAGAAACTGCTGGACATCCCTTGCCTTGGGGAGCAACTATTTGGCAAGCCCATAGAGGATAAGGCAGTGGAGATTGAGACGGGGGGAGTATGTGACTTGTGCTCGCCTCTCCCAGAAAACGTCCTCCCTCTCCAGGAAGAAGCAGCAGAGCAAGAAGCCTTTCTTCCACCAGAAGGGGCTCTCGTACAGGGGCTACCCGTCCTACCTGCCGGTATAGACCCCCGTAAGGCGGTCAGTGCAAGACCATGGCCCACAGCCCTCGTAAGCCAAAGGGTCCCAAGAGACAACCCCTGGCGCAGGTCAAAGCCATCCTCGGGGTTTTGATGCCATCAGCATAGCCTCTCGTCCCCTGGCAGGGCAGCTGTCCATCGGGGGGGGGGGTGTCTAGTCCATTTCTCCCACAGATGGGAGTCCATCTCTACCAACACCTGGGTCCTCCAGGTCATTTGGGAGGGCTATGTTCTCCATCTGGACCAGGCCCCTCCCCCGTATTTCCCCGGGGAGCCGAGTTGGCTTCCCCAGCGCCAGGCCATCCAGCACTGGCAGACTGGAGCTCGCAGGCCTCCTCGAGGACGGGGCGGTTGAACCAGTCCCACCACACTTTTGAGGACAGGGGTTTTATTCCCGATACTTCCTCGACCCATCCTCGACCTTCGGAACCTAAACAGGTTCCTGGTGCAGGAGAAGTTCAGGATGCTGTCCCTTGGAACATTACTGCCCTTCCTCCAGCAGGGCAATTGGCTATGCTCCTTGGACTTAAAGAATGCTTACACTCATATCCTCATCCATCCCAAACACAGAAAGTACCTCCGCTTCATTGTTCAGGGAAACCATTACCAGTACAGGGTGCTTCCCTTCGGCCTTGCATCCACCCTGCGGGTCTTCACAAAGTGCCTGGCCGTGGCTGTGGCCCACCTCCGCCTGCAGGGCACCTTCGTCTGTCCATATCTAGACGACTGGCTTATGACAGGGGGCATGGCCTCCGAAGCCTGGCAGGTCACGGACCGCACCATCCACCTCCTGGAGCATCTGGGATTCGTCATCAATTACCTAGAGTCCCATCTCACTGCAGTTCAGTCCCTGGAGTTCATTGGGGGTCGCTTGGACACCCCTCCGGGCCATGGCTTTCCTTCCTCAGGACAGGGCGGACTGCCTCGTGTCCCTGGCGTCTGAAGTACGGTGCCGCAGCACTGTCTTGGCTCAGATGATTCTTCGCCTTCTTGGCCACATGACCTCCACAGTCCATGTCATGCCCAATGCCCATCTCAATATGTGGGCGGTGCAGTCGTGCCCCTGAGCGCAATGGGCACAGTCAACCAGCTGCTTCCGAGACCCCATCTCGGTTTCTCCCAGCGCGGCAGTCTCGCTTGGTGGCAGGAGTCTCGGAACTGCTTCAAGGTATACCTGTCCAAGCTCCGTAGCATCAGGTGGTCTTGATGATGAATGCTTCTCTGGAGGGCTGGGGAGCCCACTGTGAGGGGCAGTGCACTCAAGGAACCCTTCCCGTCAGCAGATCAACCTGCTGGAGCTCCGGACCATCCGCCTTGCACTCCAGGTTTTCAGGTTGTACAGATGGACAACCAGGTCACAATGTTCTATGTGAACAAATAGGGAGGTACTGGCTCCTACAGCCTCTGCTTGGAGGCGACAGCCCTATGCTCCTTTGCGGTGAGCCAGGGCATCACCATCCAGGCCACTTGCCTCCCAGGCCAGGACAATGCACTGGCAGACTGGCTCAGCAGAGTCTTCCAGCTGCACGAGTGGCGCATGTGTCCCCGAATGGCACACTGGCTCTTCCAGCATTGGGGGACTCCAGACCTGGACCTCTTTGCCAGTCCTGCGAATTTGCAGCTTTCCCTGTTCTGCGGTCCCCTCCCGCACCTGGGCAGGGTGCCCCCGATGCCTTCCTCATCTCGTGAGAAACGGGCCTGCTGTATGCCTTTTCCCCCCATGCCCCTCATTGCCCAGACCTTTCTCAAGGTCCACCAAGACAGAGCCTCGATGATTCTCATAGCCCCGAGGTGGCCCATATAGCCTTGGTTTCATCAAGAGACGGAGCAGGAGAGGGAGACCCCGGTCCCTCTCGGGTTCTCACTGGAGCTGCTGACGCAGGAGGAGGGGCTGCTTTTTCACCACAGTCTGAGGTCTCTATCCCTCACAGCTTGGCAGCTGAGTAGGTTGCTCTAGCCCACTTTGAATCCTCCGATTCTCTGTCAGTATTGGGGCAGTTCTTCCAGAGGATCCCTCTCCTTCCCCACAGCATCGGATGTCTCCTCTGGAAGACATGTCCTTTCAGGACTTCATACGTAATATAGCACAGGGACCTCTCGATCACCGTGACCCCTGAGAAGGAACCGAGAGCAGAAGAATTAGAAATTCTTCAGTATCTGGCAGCTCCTAAGGATGCTGCTACCCTTCCCATTCACCAAATATTGCATGATCTCATATTTAGAATGTGGGAAACACCCCTGACGGTGTCTCCACATTCTAGGAGACTCGATACAATGTACCGGGTACCGCAATGTCCCGATTTCCAAAAAACACAATTACCATACCATTCCATGGTGGTGGAATCGGCAATGGGCAGAATCAAGAGTGCTAAGACGCATTCGTCCAACCCTCCAGGTCGTGAATCGAGGACGCTCGATGCCTTTGGGCGTCGATGCTTTCAGTCTTCGATGCTATCGGCTAGGATAAGCTCTTAAATACTTTAAATGGGTATGTTTCTTCGGGAGGTTGCAAGAGATTTGGAACTCATGGCTCCACTTCTTCCCGATGACAAGAGGGCCGACTTCCTCACTCTGGTCAAACATGCACAGAATGTCTCTAAGTTTATGAACCGTGCAACCTTTGATTGCTTTGAATGCATTAGCAGAACCTCTGCTATTTCTATCGGTGCACGTTGCATTGCCTGGTTACAAGCATCTGATTTAGAACAATGGGTGCAAGACAAGCTGGGGAATATTCCTTGCACAGGAGAAAACCTCTTTGGCAAGGATTGGCAGGACAAAGCTTCTCAGCTTGAGTCCGAAAACACCACCTTGAACAGACTATCAAGGACCACGGCCAACCCAGCTAAGAAAAAGACAGCTAAGAAACCCTTTTTCAAAAAGAAAAAAAATTCTATCCATCTTGCACCCAGGCTGTCCACTGCCCAGTCCATGCTCCCCAAAAGGAGCAGCAGCATCCCAAACAACAGAGGAAGGCCCAAGTCCCCAGAGCTCAACCAGCTCAGCAAACACAGCATCCTCAGGGGCTTTGACTCCTTCCTAGAGAACCTAGTCATTCTACCTCTAAAGGGTCCAGAGCCTCTCACCATTCCAGGCAGACTCTGTCATTTTGCCGAAAGGTAGCAACAGATAACATCAGAGCAGTGGACTCTCTCCATTGTAGCAGAGGGGTACAAACTCCATTTCCACAGTATGCCCCCTCCCACCACCACAAGAGAGTTCAATTCTTGGGCCCCCTTCACCACTCTCTTGTGTCAAGAGGTCACCTCTCTACTCAGGGAGCAATAGAGGAGGTACCTGTGTCCCAACAGGGCATGGGTTTCTATTACCCCTACTTACTCATTCCAAAGAAGACAGGGGGATACAGGCCCATACTGGACCTCAGGGAGTTGAACAAGTATCTCTTCTGAGAAAAATTCAAGATGATCTCTCTCGGAACACTTCTTCCTTACATTCAGAGTCAGGATTGGCTATGTTCTCTAGATCTAAAAGATGCATACGCACATATCCTCATTCATACAGATCACAGGAGGTTTCTTCGATTCCTCTTTCAAGGAAAACATTACCAGTAAGTCCCTTTGGACTGGCTTCTGCCCTAAGAGTCTTCACAAAATGCATGGCAGTAGTAGCAGCATTCTTGAGAACTCTGGGGATATTCGTCTTCCCCTACTTAGACGACTGGCTCATCTGAGCATCAACAGCTCCAGAAGCCAGCTCCGCTCTCTCCTGTACAATGCAAATCCTGCAGTACCTGGGACTGGTCATAAACCTCCCAAAATCTCATCTCACCCCTTCTCAGTCCCTAGAGTTCATAAGGGCTCTTCTGGTCACAAGGCAATCAAGCGTTTCCTGCCACAACCACGTTGTGCTCGAATACTCCAGCTGGCCTCTCAAGCAGCTATGAAGACTTTTCTAACTGCTCGAGAAATGCTTGGGGCATATGGCATCCACTGTTCATGTGGTTCCCTATTCTCGCCTACACATGCAGGCAGCCCAGTGGACCCTAGCCTCTCAGTGGACACAGGCGTCGGGCCGCCTGGGGGACAAAATCAGAAATTCTACACGCCTCATTTCGTCCCTACAGCGGTGGCAATCACTGAAAAACCTTCTCGTAGGGTCTCCTTTTCAGCAACCACTACACCAAACCACCTTGACGACAGAGGCGTCCAAGTTAGGTTGAGGGGCTCACTTGGACAATCTCTCCACTCAGGGTCTCTGGACCGAGCAAGAGGCTTGTCTTCACATAAACCTCCTGGAACTCGGAGCCATCTTCTATGTTCTTCAAGTATTTCAGGACCGCCTGAGCTACAAAACGGTTCTTGTCCAGACCGACAATCAAGTAGCCATGTTCTATCTGAACAAGCAGGGTGGGACGGGTTCTCAGGCACTGTGCAACGAAGCTCTATGCCTCTGGGCCTTTGCCAGAGATCTTCAAATCCACCTACCACCTACTAGCGGTGTATCTTCCAGGCACACAAAATCTCTTGGCAGACACTCAGTCGAATATTGCTGCCACATGAGTGCTCCCTTCATCCTGAACAAATGGCTTGAATCTTTCGAATCTGGGGAACTCCAGATATAGACCTCTTTGCAAGTCCTCAGAATGCCAAACTTCCCCGGTTCTGTTCCAGAATTCCGGCTCAGATCTGTCAGGTAAGGGATGCCTTCCATCTCCATTGGGGTCAGGACTTCCTCTATGCCTACCCAACCATTCCCTTCATTCCCAAAACTATTTTCAAGCTTCAGAGAGACAGGGGCCAGATGATCCTCATAGCCGCACGCTGGCCACGACAGACATGGTATCCACTGCTTCTGCATCTCTCTCAAGCCAAGCCTCTAGAGTTGGGATGTGCTCCAGATCTTCTTTCCCAGGAGAATGGGATGCTATTGCACCCGAATCCTCAGTCTTTACACCTGAGGGTGTTGCTGCTGAAAGCCTAGAATTCCAGGATATCAACCTTTATCAACAGGTTAAGGGATATCCTTTTGGCTTCAAGAAAACCTTCCACAAGGCGGGCCTACTCCTTTAAGTGGAGAAGGTTCTCTATCTGGTGTTCAAAAAAGGAACTTAATCCCTTTTCAGTTCCAGTGGAGGCGTTACTGGAGTATCTCCTCCATTTATCATTCTCTGATCTTAAAACTAATTCAGTAAGAGTACACCTTAGTGCCATTGCGACTTTCCACAAGCCCTTTGATGGACAACCTGTCTCCTCTCAATCGCTTGTAGCGCGGTTTAAGAGAGGCTTGCTCTTAACTAAACCTCCCATTAAGCCACCACCCGTGGCATGGGATTTAAACCTTGTCCTCAAGCAGCTTATGAAATCACCCTTCGAACCCTTAGCCACTACATCTCTGAAGTTTCTTTCTTGGAAGGTAATCTTCCTAAGTGCCCTCATTTCTGCAAGAAAAGGTTCAGAGAAGAGCCACCAAAATGGTAAAGGGGATGGAAGGATACCCCTATGAAGAAAGGCTAAAAAGGTTAGGACTCTTTAACCTGGAAAAGAGACGGCTAAGGGGAGATATGATAGAAGTCTATAAATTAATGAATGGAGTGGAACGGGTAAACGTAGATCGATTGTTTACGTTATCAGAATATAGAAAGACTAGGGGACATGCATTGAAGCTACAGGGTAAACTATTTAAGACATA
This sequence comes from Ichthyophis bannanicus, assembly GCA_033557465.1. Classification (NCBI taxonomy): domain Eukaryota; kingdom Metazoa; phylum Chordata; class Amphibia; order Gymnophiona; family Ichthyophiidae; genus Ichthyophis; species Ichthyophis bannanicus. Next base: position 1,131,399,860 of record CM066033.1, read on the forward strand.
AAAGAAAATATTTTTTCACTCAACGTGTAATCAAACTCTGGAATTTGTTACCGGAGGATGTAGTAAAGGCTGTTACTGTAGCTGGGTTTAAAAAAGGTTTGGACAAGCTCCTGGAGGAAAGGTCCATAAACCATTATTAAGAAGGGACCCACAATATCAATGCTTGACCCAATACAAGCATTGTGGAACCTGTATCTTTTGAGGAAACTGCTAGGTACGTATGACCTAGATTGGCCACTGTTGGAAACAGGATACTGGGCTTGATGGACCTTGGTCTGACCCAGTATGGCATATCTTATATTTTTATAGTGAGCTACAGGCTTTAGCCGTACTTACAAGGCTCTGCCAAGAAATATGGAAGACAGCATCATGGCCAACTGACTGGAAAAGATCTGTGTTTATACCAATACTAAAGAAAGGTGATCCAACTGACTGTAGAAATTATCGCACAATCGCTCTGATCCCACATGCCAGCAAGATTCTATTGAAGATTATTCAAAAGAGACTACAGTCATACCTGGAACAAGAACTACCTGAAGTGCAAGCAGGGTTCAGAAAAGGGCGAGGAACGAGAGACGACATTGCGGATGTGAGATGGATCCTTGAAAAGACTAAAGAATACCAAAAGGATATCTATTTGTGCTTTATCGACTATAGCAAAGCTTTTGACTGTGTAAACCATGAGAAACTCTGGGCCACATTAAGAAGCATGGGTATACCAGAACACCTGATCGTTCTCTTGCACAATCTGTACATTGATCAAGAAGCAACAGTTCGAACGGAACAAGGAGAAACAGAATGGTTTAAAATAAGCAAAGGTGTAAGACAAGGCTGCATACTTCCCCCTACCTGTTTAATTTATATGCAGAACAAATCATCAGAGAAGCAGGATTGTATGAAGACAACAGAGGTGTGAAGATTGGTGGAAGACTCATCAACAACCTTCGCTATGCTGATGATACCACATTACTGGCTGAAAGTGAAGATGATCTGAAACATTTGCTTCTCACAATCAAAGAACATAGTCTCAAAATGGGCCTGCACCTTAATGTAAAGAAGACAAAGATCATGACAACTGGCATAATCAACAGGTTCATCGTCGAAGGAGAAGAAATTGAAATCGTGAATGACTTTAACCTACTTGGATCAACTATCAATAAAGAAGCAACAAGCAGTTAAGAAATCAGACGACGCATTGCTCTTGGCAGAACGGCTATGAAAGACCTAGATAAGATTCTCAAGAGCAGAGATGTCTCTCTCCATACAAAGATTCGACTTCTTCAAGCCATGGTATTTTCAATAACATCATATGGATGTGAAAGCTGGACAGTGAAAAAGATAGACAGGAAGAAAATTTATGCCTTTGAATTATGGTGCTGGCGGCGAATACTGTGTATAGTAGAAGAACGTGATATGTCCAAGGATAGGAACAAAATAAATATGTTTAAAAAGAGGCTTTTATTACAATACCAATGGATGCTGCCCACCCGACACAGGCCGTGTTTCGTTTATTAAAACTTCATCAGGGGTAAAGGGCAACTAAAAACAAAAAACATCCAATAAATACATTCAAATAACACATGACATTAAAACATTCATTAAATGAAAGAATATAAATAATTAAAACCATAGTAACCATATAGTAAAAAATATATACATAAAACACTTATATAATAAGATAAATAAAATTGTTGGAACGCTATATAAATAAAAAAGAGAGACTGAGGAAGGAGCAAAGACAATCACACCCATAATGTACTAGTGCAAAAACCAGTGAACCAAAAGAAGAAGAGGAAAAAGTGACCTGTCAGTAAATATAAAACCGGCTTCAGCAGTTAAACTTTTAAAAAAAGACTGAATAAATAATAGTCTTCATCAACATGTGCAAGAACCGAGTGCTTAAAAAATATAAAATGCTTAAAAAATATAAAAACCTAAGGACATACCTAGTGCCTCGCCGATTAGGTGACTCAATACAGTATTACATCAACAGTTAAGAATATAAATATAAAAATTACTTAAACAAATAAATAAACAACAATGTGTGCAAGAACCGAGTGCTTAAAAGTGTAAAACCATGCCTGGTGCCGTGCCGATTTAATGATTGAACACTATACTCACTAGCAATTCTCACATTGGCCAAAATTATGTAGAGTCTCTTCTTAAGCACAAACTATATTAAGAGCCAAAGAAGGCAAGTTGCAAGATGCCGACATTAAAAAACTTGGGAAACAGGAAAAACCTACCACGTTCATCCAAGCGTCTCGTCTACTCTCTCAAAATCGTGCCGAAACTACCAAGCGTTGTGGATTCCCGCATAATAAAAACGCCGGCGCATGTGCATACAAGGAAGTGGGAGGAGCCAACGATGACATCAATACCAAAATAAAAAAACCCTAACTGGACTCAAAAAACGGCAAACGCACTGCGATGTCAAAAAGTATTCTAGACATATTTAATCTTAACACTACAAAAAAATTCTTAAAAAGATATATACTAAGAACAAAAATAAAAAAAATATATATAAATATGTAAAACACCAAATTAAAATCATATTAAAATCATAGGGATCGCGAAAATTAATCTCAAGTAAAAAAAGGGGGAGAGGAGAAAGGGGAAGGGGGGGAAAGGAGAGAGAAGGGGGAGGAAGGGAGGGAGAAGAGGGGAAAAAAAGAAAAAACGTGGTAGGTTTTTCCTGTTTCCCAAGTTTTTTAATGTCGGCATCTTGCAACTTTTTAAAGTTTGCAAAAACATGTTTTTGCTCTCAAGCTCTTCGTCGGCGCTTTTGAAGGTATTCATTACTCCGGTGACATTGCCATTAAGTGTGCAGCCTGGTTGGACTTGTTACATAATGTGAGTAAGTCTGAATATACCATAATTCTGGGCCTTTGTTTTTTTATGTTGCCCTGTTAATGCCTTCTTTGGCTCTTAATATAGTTTGTGCTTAAGAAGAGACTCTACATAACTTTGGCCAATGTGAGAATTGCTAGTGAGTATAGTGTTCAATCATTAAATCGGCACGGCACCAGGCATGGTTTTACACTTTTAAGCACTCGGTTCTTGCACACATTGTTGTTTATTTATTTGTTTTTAAGTAATTTTTATATTTATATTCTTAACTGTTGATGTAATACTGTATTGAGTCACCTAATCGGCGTGGCACTAGGTATGTCCTTAGGTTTTTATATTTTTTAAGCATTTTATATTTTTTAAGCACTCGGTTCTTGCACATGTTGATGAAGACTATTATTTATTCAGTCTTTTTTTTTTAATTTTAACTGCTGAAGCCGGTTTTATATTTACTGACAGGTCACTTTTTCCTCTTCTTCTTTTGGTTTACTGGTTTTTGCACTAGTACATTATGGGTGTGATTGTCTTTGCTCCTTCCTCAGTCTCTCTTTTTATTTATATAGCGTTCCAACAATTTTATTTATCTTATTATATAAGTGTTTTATGTATATATTTTTTACTATATGGTTACTATGGTTTTAATTATTTATATTCTTTCATTTAATGAATGTTTTAATGTCATGTGTTATTTGAATGTATTTATTGGATGTTTTTTGTTTTTAGTTGCCCTTTACCCCTGATGAAGTTTTAATAAACGAAACACGGCCTGTGTCGGGTGGGCAGCATCCATTGGTATTGTAATAAAAGCCTCTTTTTAAACATATTTATTTTGTTCCTATCCTTGGACATATCACGTTCTTCTACTGTGGACTGTTTCTGACGTGACGTTTTGCTCCCAGTTGGACGGCGAATACTGTGTATACCATGGACTGCCCGAAGAACAAACCAGTCTGTACTAGAGGAGATCAAACCTAAGCTTTCTTTAGAAGCTCAGATGACAAGACTTCGACTTTCATACTTTGGACACATCATGCGAAGAGAGAGATCATTAGAGAAAGACATCATGCTTGGCAAGATAGAAGGTCAATGCAAAAGAGGAAGGCCAGCAATGAGATGGATCGATACAATAACAGCAGCTACGGGTACCAGTCTGTCAACAATGAGCCGCCTGACTGAAGATCGAACACAATTTAGGATAGCTATCCAGAGGGTTGCCATGAGTCGACTCCGACTCAACGGCACTTAACAACAACAACACAGGCTTTAGTGGCTGATCCTCCTTATACAAGGTTCCACCATGATAAAGTAGTTTTGAGGACTCACCCTCACTTTATGCCAAAGGTGGTTTCGCCTTTTCATTTAAACCATTTGGTTTACCTTCCTGTATTCTTCCCTAGGCCTCACGCCTCTAATGCAGAAAGGAATCTTCATACTCTAGATTGTAAAAGAGCTTTAGCTTTTTACCTTCAGAGAACTAAGCAACATAGAAAGGCTTCTCAGCTTTTTGTTGCCTTTGACTCCAGTCATCTTAGAAACATAGAAACATGACGATAGAAAAAGACCACAAGGCCTATCTAGTCTGTCCTTCCATAACAACAACTACAACCAGTTTCCAGATTACCAGTTTCCAAGCAAACTCTTTCTAACTAGATTGCAGATTGCATATCCTTTGCCTATGAGAGCAAGGGACTTCCTCTTGAAGGTCATGTCACAGCTCGCAATGTGAGAGCAATGGCAGCCTCTATGGCCAGCCTTCGCTCAGTGTCCATTGACGACATTTGCAGAGCAGCCACTTGGGCTTCGGTACACACCTTTGCAGCCCACTATTGCTTAGACAAGGACTCCCGTTGGGATGCCTCGTTTCGCCAGGCTGTTCTCCAGCATCTCTTTCAGACTTAGAATGGCTCCTACCCGCCATCCCGGGTTTCGATGCCAGAGATCCATGGGAGGAAGCATGACCCATCTCAACCTGGGTTTTGCAGCTTTCTGGGGTCATCTCCCTGGCATCTCTCAGCTTGTGAGTCCCCATATGTGAAGACTACAAGCCTGCTTGTTCCTGGAGATAGCGTAGTTACTCACCTGTAACAGGTGATCTCCGGGAACAGCAGGAATTGAGTCTTCACAACCCACCCACCTCCCCTAGGAGTTGTAGCTCTATCTCTCTCTCTTTCTCTCTCCTTCTCTCCTTTGTCTCAGCTATAAACTCAACTGAAGAGGGAGAGTTAGGAAGGCAGTGGCACAGGCGCAGTGGGTTGCTCCCAAAAGCTTTCCTATTGGACGCTGGGGAGCGTTCCCGCACGGGCTCTGTCGGTGCCGACGATACCCATATGTGAAGACTCAATTCCTGCTGTTCCTGGAGATCACCTGTTACTGGTGAGTAACTACGCTTTTGTGACGTGGGCATGTGAACTATCTGTTGGAAATCCATACCTTACATGGCTTTAAGAAAAGAGTCTGTATGATTGCCAAGTATGGATGCTAGATTAAAGTCACCTAGGAGTGCGTTCTGTTTATTGATTGGGGTGTTTGAGCATACAGTTTCCAAGATATTGGTTAAACTGTTTATATCCGGGGATGGGACCGTAAGATGAGACAGAATATATATTGCTTGGTTTCAATATATCTAGCCCTTCCACATTTATGACCGAAGATAGTGTTGCACTTAGGTCCTCTTTTATTAAGATGAGGACTCCTCTTCCATGTTTGGTTTGCCTAAGGGTGTGGAATATCTCAAAGGAGGGTTGTCCGAGCTTGTTTATTAACACAGCATCTGTATTCGAGAGCCAAGGCTCTGTGATGAACATTATGTCAGGATCATGTTCATATATATAATCTTATCAGGACAGGGATTTTATTCTTGACTGATCTTGCATTAACTAGGTACATTTTATGATGGACTGGGATATGTTTTCTCTATTATTATGATGTACTGGTTGCCATATAGGTGTAATATGATGAATCTGCTGTTTGGTCTATACGTTGTTCCACAGAATTTGTCATGGGATCGGTAGGTTAGTATGTAGTTGGTACGCTATAATAGGGATATTGTGATAATATTGAGTGGGAGTGTAGGCAGTTGAGTGTGTTACATGCTTAAATAGCAGGGCTGCTATGAATACATAGTATACAATCCAATACATTTTTATCTCCATTGTTTAGGACTAGCAGGTTGAGAATTTTAAACTGTTAGTAGCAGTATAAACAGTGTAGAGGTCAGTGATTTCTCTGCAAATACAGGTACAAATATACTGAGTGGAGAAGTAAGAAAGTGAGCATTAAAACATTCAGCAATTTGTTGGTACGTAGGTTCCCTATGCCATAGTTTACAGAGGTGTAAGAGTTAACTTACTGTTGATGATTTACGTTTCCTGAGTTCTGGTTTAGCTACTTCTTGGTTTGTTCGGTCCATGCCTAAGGGCCACGCCAAAGGGCCCTCTGGCGAGGCCCTCAAGCATGGGCGTGCCTGTTAGCGCCTTCCCTTAAGTGTGCAGGCAGTGTCCCCGATTGGCTTGGGACGGTGAACGGGAGGAGTTCAGGCCTCCCACTTGCAGTCCTGACCCAATCAGGGGATTTAAGATGAAGAGGCACGCTTCCAATGGCACCTTCCATTGGAGAGGCATGAGGAACACAACTATACCACAGGATATCTCCTTCTGAAAGGGTTGCCATCAGCAGGAATTGGAATATCCAAGCAGACATGGGAGCTGTCAGAGGCTCTCTCCTTCCTTCCGTATTGCTGGCCCTTCCCAGTAATGGTTTAATGGCCACGAGGCATAATGTCAAGCTTATTTTTTTCCTGCTTCAAATTAACCTCTGGAAAGCATCCTTTTGTTTTTCTTCCCTGGCCATTTCTTGCACAGTCTAACAAGGAATAGCAGTGCTACCTGGTTTGGTCATGTTGGTGGCACTGGATTTGGAGTCTTCATACAAATAGTGATGCTGGTTTATCCCTCTCCTGGCACCTTGGGATCTTCCTGCCAGTGTTGATGCTGTTTTTTCCTCTCTTGGTGCCTTGAGATTTTACGGTCAATGTTGGTGCTGCTTTACTTATTTCCCCAGTACCTTGGGTAATTCCTGCCAATGTTTTTGCCCCCTCCCAGTGCATCAGGGTCTTCATCTTCCACTGTTTGTGATGCTTTGCTCTTTTCACAATGGGTTGGAGTCTTCATTCCACAGTTTATGCCTTTTGCCCCTCTCATGGTGCATTGAGTCTTCATGCCGATCTTGTAGTGGTGGTGTCTCTCTGGCAGATGCCTGCCAGCAAATTTCATTGAAAATGGATGGAAAATCTCACTGTGCACAATCAATTGGTTCATTGATTTTAATGGATTCGACTGAAACAATATGGAATCTGAAAATAGAATAAGAACATAAGATATGCCATACTGGGTCAGACCAAGGTCCATCAAACCCAGTATCCTGTTTCCAACAATGGCCAATCTAGGTCATACATACCAGCAGTTTCCCCAAGAGACACAAGTTCCACAATGCTTGTATAGGGTCAAGCAGTGATATCCCGGGTCCCTTTTTAATAATGGTTTATGGACCTTTCCTCCAGGAACTTGTCCAAATCTTTTTTTTAAACCCAGCTACAGTAACAGCTTTTACTACATCCTCCGGTAACAAATTCCAGAGTTTGATTACACGTTGAGTGAAAAAATATTTTCTCTTATTTGTCTTGAATAGTTTACCCTGTAGCTTCATTGCATGTCCCCTAGTTTTTCTAGATTCTGACGACGTAAACAATCGATCTACGTTTGGGATCTGTGTGATCAAAATACTTAGGGGAGGAGTGTGATTAAGATGGCGGCAGTTGGCAACTTCGAGTGAGCGTGTTTTCTTATGGAGAGAAAGCGTAAAGGAAAGAGTGGCTTGGTGCCCTCCCAAACCCCCCTCTACCTCGACGCCGGTTTCTGTGGGTCCTTTTGACGCCTTTGTTCTGCGTGCTGCCCGGGACCCGGTGGATGAAGGGGAAATTGTCCGAGCTACAGCCGTGCTAAAATCGGATGGTTCCGCGGCTGATTCGGTTTCATCATCTTCCCCTTTGAGCCCTGCACCGAAAATATGTAAGGGCCAATCCCTACCAAAAGGCTTCTTGGAGCTGGTTCCTTCCTCGGCTGAGGGAGAAGTCCGTGGCTCGCGGGGACCAGGAGCGGTGGGGTTACGGAGCCCTCAGAGTGCAACCGTTGAGTTTCAGAGTTCATCTATATTATTGGTGCCAATTGGGGAGGTGCACTCAGAGCAGGGATTCTCTGAGTTGCGTCGAGGAACAACGCCGGTAGAAATGGAATCTGATTTGCCATCGTCAGTGTCGGGTCTGGCTTTTTCAATGCAGCGACATAGGTGGGGGTTTGGAACAGAGGAATGTGTTGAATGTAACAAATATGTTAGAACAATCGGTTGAGGGGTCCCCGGTTCCTTCTACTTTATTGATAACATTTGCTTTGCTCTCTGATAAAGAATGGCTATTGAAACTTTTCTTCCGTAAACGGAATTTGTTATTTAGGGGTTTGGTAGTTCGTATATATCTAGACCTGTCTAGAGAAACCCAGAGATGTCGTAGAGAATTTCTTCTATTACGTCCTGGTGTTCTCCAGTTGGGAGGCCTTTTTTTCTTGAAACATCCGTGTAAATGTTTGGTGAAGTGCCATTCCTTATCGTCACTCCAGTCCAGTCCCTTTACTTCAGGGTTACGCAACCCTTCCAGCAGCTTGGAGGCTGAGCCCAACCTTTTTGGGATGGAGCGGTATATATACCACTGGTGCCACCCACAAACTCCAGTATTCTCAGCCTCCAAGCAGCTGGAGGGTTCCGTAAGCCTAGGGCTTACTGGAGTCCTACCTTCACCTAATTTTGCTAGTTTTCATTTTTAGATTCTTTATTTTTGTTAGGAAACTTGCTTACCTTTTTGTTTCTTATCCCTGGGTCTCTATTTCCCTGCCGATTCTCTTCTACTCCTTCCCCCCCCCCCCTCGGCCCGGGCCGGGGATCGGAGGTGGTGCCTCTGTTGCCTGCAGCAGCGAGGAGGAGCGGACAGAGATCCTCTCGCTGCCGGTTCTGCCTGCTCCCTCTCAGCCCTCTCAGGAGACCTGCCCTACCTCGCGCCGAAGCCCCCCCGGTGGCTGAGCGCTGGAGGCAACGCCAAGAGAGAGAGAGTGTTCAGCCTCGCGAGTGTGCTCATTCTTCCGGCCCCCCTCACTCTTTCCCCCGGAGCAGCAGGGTGCAGAGGCGAGCTCCGGAGCCGCGAGCACAGCGCCGGTAGAGAGGCGGCGTCCCTGGTTGGTCGGGACACGGATTCCAGCTCCTTCTTCTCCGGCGGAGTGTTCAGGGCAACGCTGAGGGCAGATTCGCGTTCCTCCGTTAAGGACTCCACGTGGTCGCGGCCTACCACGTGTTGAGCCAACGGCTAGGAATCGCGGCCGCGGGCCTGGAAAACACAGGAGAAGACTCTAAATCGCAAGTACTCAGCTTATTGGCTGGAATTCGAATTTTAATTCCTAAATTTAACTTTAGTTTCTAATTTAATGGCTTTGTAATTTACTGTGTTCCGGTTTACCTCGGGGGGTTTTCTGGTTATTGCTTGTGCAGGGGAGAGCATTTGCAAAGCCTGGGATCTAAAGTTTATTTTATAAAAGTTTATTTCTGGTAAAGCTTATTGCTTAGGCCAGGGCGCTTAAGCATATCCTTAGTAATCCTCCTGTAGAGCATGACTGGCAAGTCAAGGTGCCCATCCTGTGGCACCCGTAGGGGTACTTCATCGGAGGCAGGAGTCTGCAGGGGCTGCGCTGCAGTAGCTACCTCAGTAGAACAAGAAATCAGCTTGTCCATGGCCCAGGCTTCTCAGGGGTCCTCGGATCCTTTGGAGGGGGAGGTAGCGTCCCAGTTAACCCTTCCTTCACGCTCAGAGGTACCCCCTCCTCCTCTGCCTCTCCCCTCCCTTCCCTCTGGGGAGGGGGGAGTCGGGGATTTCTTCTCCCCTGATTTCGTGCTTTTGCTACACCAAGCCTATTGCATGTGCAAGCAGGGGCTTGGGACAGGGGAAGCGGGCCCGACGGCCGAAGGCAGGGTAGCCAGACCCATGAGGACAAGCGTTCAGGACTCAGGGATACCTCCAAAGCGCCCCAGGCTGTTGAATGAGGAGCCCCTCTCTTCCCTTTCCCAGGGCACGCCAGAAGAGGAGGGCTCTGAAAAGGATTTAGAGGAAGAAGAGGAGGAGCTGGAAGAAGGGGAGATCCCTGAGTAGGACCATTCTCGCATAATTAGAGTTTTTCGGCGAGAAGAGCTGCCTGCCTTAATTACAGATTCCCTGAAAGCTCTCAACGTAGCCTCAGATACCCCAGCGGAGGATCCCTTAATCCAGGCCATCAGGAGGTCCCAGAAGGTTTTTCCTGTCCACAGAGTAGTGCGTCAGATGATACAGGAGGAATGGGATCAACCAGAGTCAGGTTTAAGAGGGGTCCGGGCCATGACCCGCCTCTACCCTCTCCCAGAGTCAGACAAAGAGCTGCTGAAGTCCCCCAGGGTAGATGCGGCGGTATCAGCAGTGACAAAGAAAACTACCATCCCAGTTGAGGGCAGCGCGGCCCTGAGGGATTCCCAAGATAGAAAATTGGACACGCTCTTTAAGCAAGCCTTTGATGTGAGCGCTCTGGCCCTACAGGCTTCCGTTTCAGGGGCATGGGTGGCGCGGGCCTGTTTGAGGTGGTCACAGCAACTCCAGGCAGAGGAGGGCTCCTCCGAGGTGGCACTAGCCAACGCGGCGAGGTTGGAATCCGGTACGGCCTTCTTGGCGGATAGTCAGTATGACCTCATCCGGAGCTTAGCCAAGAACATGGCCTCGGTGGTGGCAGCCAGACGCTATTTGTGGCTATGGAATTGGGCTGCCGATGCCTCCTCCAAGGCTCGCCTGAGTCATCTTCCCTTTAAAGGGAAACTGTTATTCGGGGAGGACTTAGATAAGTTGGTAAAGGACCTTGGCGAATCCAAGGGTGGCAGGCTTCCGGAGGACAGGCCGAAGCAAGCGCGTCCCTTAGCCCCGGCATGGAACCAACCTAGGGAACCCCGGAGGTTTCGTTCTGCCAGACCTAACCCCTTCCTCAGGGGTCGTTTTCCCGCTAGGGGACAAGGCTTTCGAAGGTTTCGGGGAGCAGGCAGAGTTTTTTCGGCCTCCTCCTTCTCCTCGGGCCCTAGAAAACAACAATGAGATACCGGGGGTCCAGGAGGGCGGGCTGCCGGTAGGCGGTCGCCTGAGGCAGTTTCTTCCCGCCTGTCCCCGGGTCACGTCCGATCAATGGGTTCTGGAGGTGATCCGAGAGGGATACGCTCTCAAATTTGCAAAGCAAATACTTCCAGCCTTTGTTCAGTCCCCTTGCGGTTCCCCAACAAAAAGAGCGGCTATAGAAGCAACGCTTTCCCGTCTTATAGAGCTCGGGGCCGTGGTTCCAGTTCCTCCAGACCAGTGCGGTACGGGTCGGTACTCGATTTACTTCGTGGTCCCAAAGAAGGAGGGGTCTTTTCGCCCGATCCTGGATCTAAAGCAGGTCAATCGCTGTCTCAAGATGCCACACTTCCGGATGGAAACCCTGCGGTCGGTTATAGCGGCCGTAAGGGGCGGGGAGTTCCTAACGTCGTTGGATTTGACAGAAGCCTATTTGCATATCCCGGTCAGAAGGTCCCATCAGCAGTTCCTGAAATTCGCAGTGCCTCGAGGTCATTTTCAATTTCAGGCGCTGCCCTTCGGCCTAGCGACTGCGCCAAGGACGTTCACCAAGGTGATGGTGGTGGTAGCGGCTGCCCTACGAAAGGAGGGAATTCTAGTGCACCCCTACTTGGACGACTGGCTGATCCGGGCAAAGTCAGAAGAGGAAAGTCGCTGGGCAACGGCCAAAGTGGTACAAGTTCTGGAGGAGTTGGGGTGGGTCATCAATCGCGCAAAGAGCAGTTTGGTCCCCTCCCAGGAGCTCGAGTATCTCGGAGCAAGGTTCCACACAGGCAGTGGCAGGGTCTTCCTGTCCAGCGCGAGGGTAAGGGACCTAAGACTCTTAGTCACGCAGTTCATGGCCAGGCGGAACCCTTCAGCATGGCATTACCTGCAATTGCTGGGAACCATGGCGGCAGCGATAGAGGTAGTCCCGTGGGCCAGGGCACACATGCGTCCTTTACAGCGGTCTCTGTTGCATCGGTGGTCTCCTCAGCAGCACCCATTGTTCCTGCAGCTACCCTGCGCCCCTCGAACCAAGCAGTCCCTCCGCTGGTGGAGGTGCCCAAGGAATCTGGATCGCGGAATGCCCCTCGAGCCCCCGCAGTGGTTGCTGTTGACGATGGACGCCAGTCTAGCAGGCTGGGAAGCGCATTGCAAGGACCAGTTTGTCCAGGGGCGTTGGACGGCGCTGGAATCTCGATGGCCCATCAACCGGCTAGAATTGAGAGCCGTCGCTCGGGCGCTCAAGGCACTCGAGTCCTCAGTGCTAGGAAGAGCGATTCGCGTCCTCTCCGACAATGTCACTGCGGTGGCTTACATCAATCACCAGGGCGGCACCAGCAGTCCAGCCTTGGAGAAAGAGGCGGACGCCCTGTTACAGTGGGCAGAAGTTTGTTTGGAAGCACTCTCAGCACAGCACGTGGCCGGCACGGACAACATCACCGCCGATTACCTCAGCAGGTGCAAGATAGACCACGGGGAGTGGGAACTGCATCAGGAGATCTTCGACCAGATAGTAGCTCTTTGGGGTCCTCCAGTCATGGACCTCATGGCGCGGTTCTCATCCGCCAAAGTGAGCCGATTCTTCAGCCGGCGGAAGGAAAGAATGTCCGAAGGCCTGGATGCCCTAGCCCAGAAGTGGCCCTCGGAGGGTCTTCTTTATGTTTTCCCCCCATGGGCTCTGATCGGGAAAGTCCTCCAGCGGGTGGAAGCTCACCGGGGTTTGGTAATCCTCATTGCCCCGGATTGGTAATCCTCATTGCCCCGGACTTATTTTATACTGTTCAATTCAATCATCTTATAGGTCTTTTACGTCATGCATTTGACCCATTTCATGTTTATATTTCATGTATATAGTTCATGTATATAGTTCAACCCCCCCTGTTATCCAAGTTTATACCCCTGTTCGATGTAAAACCAAACAGAAGTGTGTTTTGGTCATTTTGTTGTACTGTGAACCGCGCTGATGCCGAATAGTGCGGTATATAAGCAACTGTAATAAATTAAATAAATAAATAAAATTGGCCTCGTCGCCCCTGGTATGCGGATCTGGTAAGGATGATCGCCGACCGGCCTTGGCGGCTTCCCGGCAGGAGGGACCTGCTGAGGCAAGGTCCGGTTCAGATGCCACACGTGGATCGATTCTCGCTTACGGCTTGGCTATTGAAAGGGCGCGGCTCATGAAGCGCAGCTACTCGGCGGCAGTAATCGCAACCCTGTTGAGTGCTAGGAAGCGCTCGACTTGTCTCTCCTATGTAAGAGTTCGGCGCATCTTCGAGGCATGGTGTGCGGAGCGCCGGAGGAATCCCCTGTCAGCTTCGGTCCCGGAGGTGCTGGAATTCTTGCAAGCGGGTTTCGACAAGGGCCTAGCGCACAGCTCCCTGCGAGTACAGCTGGCGGCCATCGCTTGCTATAGGGGTAAGGTCTGCGGAAAATCTTTAGGAGCTCACGCGGACGTTTCCAGGTTCCTGAAAGCGGTCAGACTGCTCCGCCTGCAACGAAGATCGGTCATCCCCCCTTGGGACCTCAACCTGGTACTAAATGCCCTAGTCGCGGAGCCCTTTGAACCAATGAAGAAGGCCTCCTTGAAGGATCTGACTCTGAAGACAGTGTTTCTGGTTGCCATCTGCTCGGCCAGACGGGTCTCCGATTTACAAGCCCTGTCTTCTCGGCCTCCGTTTCTGTCGTTTCTCAAGGATAAGGTAGTCCTTCGGACGGTACCTTCTTTCTTGCCTAAGGTTATCTCCCCCTTTCATGTCAACCAATCGGTCACTCTCCCGTCCCTTTCGGCGGAGGGGCTAGGAGGGGGAGATAGTAGGCTCCGTCTCCTCGACGTCTACAGGGCCTTGAAGCGTTACCTCTCCCGCACGGCGCCCTTCCGGAAATCCGAACGACTGTTCGTGCAGTTTGGAGGTCCTCACAAGGGAGAGGCGGTGGCCAAGGCCTCAATCTCCAGATGGATCAGGGAGGCGATTGCTTCCGCCTATATCCTCAAGGGGAAGCAAGTCCCAGGAGGACTGCGCGCTCACTCAACTCGGTCACAGGCCACCTCTTGGGCAGAGTTCAGTCTAGTTCCTCCTCTGGACATCTGTAGGGCAGCGACTTGGTCCTCTCTGCACTCTTTTACCAAGCACTACAGACTGGACGTGCAGAGTGCTACGGACTCCCGGTTTGCGCATGCGGTTCTACGTTCCGGAATGGCGAATCCCGCCCGGGCTGGAACTGCTCTGGTACTTCCCTGAAGTAAAGGGACTGGACCGGAGTGACGATAAGGAAGAAGTAATTAGATCTTACCTGCTAATTATTGTTCCTGAAGGAACGACAGTCCAGTCCCTGTTCCCCCCCCCCCTAGTGCTAAGTTGCCATTCCGGCCTTCTCTCACGGACAGGGCTGCGGTCCGAGTGCGGAGTCAGGTCTAACTGGAGGGTCACTGTGGAGGGAGGGCCCGTTCAGTAGCATGTAATCCGCCTCCTCCCTTGGCCCTACCTCCTCCTTTCTACTCCTAAGAAAAAAAAAGAGTGTATATATAATATTGTTTGAGTTGTGTTCTTTTCATTTAGGCTAGTTACGGAAGTTTCGCTAAGTCTGCTTTTGCAGTAGGTTACTGGAGTTTGTGGGTGGCACCAGTGGTATATATACCGCTCCATCCCAAAAAGGTTGGGCTCAGCCTCCAAGCTGCTGGAAGGGTTGCGTAACCCTGAAGTAAAGGGACTGGACTGTCGTTCCTTCAGGAACAATAATTAGCAGGTAAGATCTAATTACTTCCTCTGTTTCCTATGTTTTTTATGATCCTTCCCAACTTACAGCTTTTGTTTCTGCTCGGAGGTTGGAATCCTCTATTGGGGCCTCCCCGGAGCTCGCATAAATAGGTTGACTCCGGGTCTTGTCTGTGCCTGGTTTTCTTTTGTTTTTTGTTGAAAATTGTTGTATCTCCCTCCTTTATATTGTGGGCTAGGGTGATTGGATATATTGTTTCAATAATATTGAATTGATTGATAATTTGGAATGTATTATTTTCTAATTGTATCTAATCTTCTTTCTTTTCAAGATTGTTCAATGGAACTTTCTTGTGATAAGTTGTAAAATTTTCATAAATAAAAAATGAAAAAAAAAATCGATCTACGTTTACCCGTTCCACTCCGTTCATTAATTTATAGACTTCTATCATATCTCCCCTCAGCCGTCTCTTTTCCAGGTTAAAGAACCCTAACCTTTTTAGCCTTTCTTCATAGGGGTATCCTTCCATCCCCTTTACCATTTTGGTGGCTTTTCTCTGAACCTTTTCTAATAACGCTATATCCTTTTTAAGATACGGTGACCAGAATTGCACACAATATTCAAGGTGCGGTCGCACCATGGAACAATACAGAGGCATTATAATATCCTTTGTTTTATTTTCCATTCCTTTCCTTATGATACCTAACATTCTATTTGCTCTATTGGCCGCTGCTGCACACTGGGCGGAAGGTTTTAACATGTTATCCACAATGACGCCTAAATCTTTTTTCTGGGTGATGGTTCCTAATGTGGAACCTTGCATCGTGTAACCATAGTTTGGGTTGTTCTTCCCTAGGTGCATAACTTTGCACTTGTCCACGTTAAATTGCATCTGCCATTTTGATGCCCAGTCTTCCAATTTATCAAGATCCTCTTGTAATTTTCCACAATCCTCATGGGTTTTAACAACTTTGAATAGTTTTTTTGTCATCTCCAGGAACAAGCAGGAATGTAGTCTTCACATATGGGTATCGTCGGTACCGACGGAGCCTGCGCGGGAATGCTCCCCAGCATCCAATAGGAAAGCTTTTGGGAGCATCCCACAGCACCTGCGTGCTGCCTTCCCGCCATTCCAACTCTCCCTCTTCAGTTTTTCATTTTCTGCGGAGCCAACAGGTCGCATACCCTGTCACCGCAGAAAATTCTTTGATACTAATTTGTTTTTTCTGGTCGTGTCTGCCTTCATTCGACACATACCGGTACCGCCGGTTCTCTTTTCTTCTTTATTAAAAAAAAAAAACAACAACATATATATATATATATATATCTTTATCTTTTCTGAAGTACTTCCTTCAGAAGCCTTTTCCCTCTCGGTGCTAGGCGCCATTTTGGGTACTAGGACCATTTTTCTTTTACAGTGGAAAAACCAGCTACTGGTTTTAAAAAATGTTCTAAGTGTGGCGGTACCATATCCGTCACCGACACCCATGACTAGTGTCTCAAATGTTTAGGACCTGACCACTCTCCATTGGATTGTCTCTCCTGTAGAAAGATGACCAAGAGTGGCCTGCAGAATAGAGCTGCAAAACTCTGTACCCTTTTTGCCGCAGATGCAATGTCCGTTGCATCAACGTCTTCCAGGGCTTCATCTTCCTCCCATGGATCTCAGGTAACTAAACGTAAGTCTGCAAAGACTAGCCGGTCCTCAAAGGGTAGATCTCCTACAAAGTATCGAGATGTCATTGGTGTTGCCCTTGAGGAAAGTTCACCAGCAAAACAGCCCCGGCGGGAGGCTTTGGCTTCCAAAGCACTAACGGGGGCTCCAGGATGTTCTCGAAGCTTCCACCTCTGCAGAACTACTGGTGCTATGCTCTGGGGTCCCGTCCGCTTCTACCGGTACCGACACCCAAGTATCGGCAGGAATGATAGATCAAAGATTTCTCGCTATCGAACGCAGTTTAGCGGCTCTTCTTACGACTTCGGTATCGTTGAAACCGCTTCAGACCATTCAACAGGCACCAGTACCGGTACCAACGGCACCGGCCTCGGCAGGTATACCCCCCATGCCGAGTCTAGAGTCCATCCCCGGTATCGAAAGATCGGTACCGGGACACCTCGATACCGACTTTGATCGATACTGGTACCGTGCCTTGCACGAACATCGGGGTCAGAGATATTTTCAATCTTCCGATTCCGATGACTCTGCCGATACCAGAGCACTTCTTCTGGAGGATCCATCTCCTTCTCCTCAGCGCAGAATGTCTCCTCCAGAGGACATGTCCTTGCAGGATTTCATTCGTGATGTGGCTCGAGGCCTTGCAATCGCAGTGGCTCCTGAAAAAGAGCCTAGGGCAGAAGAGTTAGAGATTCTTCAATACCCTAAAGCTCCTAAAGAGGCAGCTACTTATGCTGAGAATGTGGGAGACTCCTTTAACCACATCTCCACATTCTCGCAGACTCGATACCATGTACCGAGTTCCATCTTGTCCTGGCTTTCTGAAGACTTAGTTGCCACACCATTCAATGGTAGTGGAATCGGCTATGCGTAGGATAAGGAGTGCAAAAAGACATTCTTCCAATCATCCAGGCTGCAAGTCCAGGACTCTCGATGCTTTTGGGCGTCGATACTTCCAAGCTTCCATGCTCTCAGCTAGAATCAGCTCATACATCCTATACATGGGGATGTTCCTCAAAGAGGTTACAGGAGACTTGGAGCTTATGAGCCCCCTTCTTCCTGATGATAAAAGACAGGATTTTCTTGCTCTGGTCAGACATGCCCAAGATGTTTCCAAGTTTGTCATCCGTGCAGCCTTTGATTGCTTTGAATGCATCAGCAGAACCTCTGCTATCTCCATTGGTGCACGTCGTATTGCCTGGCTTCAGGCATCAGACTTGGAAATTTGGGTACAAGATAAACTGGGCAACATTCCTTGCACAGGAGAAAATCTCTTTGGCAAGAAAAAGCTAATGAGATTGACTCTGACAATATTACCTTGGACAGGTTGTCAAAGTCTACAGCTAACCCAGCAAAGAAAAGATCTAATAAAAACCCTTTTTCAACAAGAAAAAGAAGTTTTATCCTTCTTATAACCAGCAGGTTTATTGTTCAGTCCATGCTGCCCAAAAGGGACAACAGCAACAAACTAGACAACAGAAGAAACCAAAAGACCCAAGAGCTGAGCCAGCTCAGCAGGCTCAGCCTCCTCAGGGACTTTGACTCTTTTCTAGAGAACTTAGCCTTCCTGCCCCTGCAGGATCCAGAACCCTCTACCATCCCCGGCAGATTATGTCAGTTTGCCACCAGATGGCACCAAATAACATCAGAACATTGGACTCTCTGTCCATTGTACGAGATGGGTACAGACTTCATTTTCACAGCATGCTCCCTCCTACAATCATAAGACAGTTCAATTCTCAAACCCCTGTCGCCAATCTTCTGAGTCAGGAGGTTACAGTACTTTTTGCCCAGGGAGCAATAGGAGAGGTACCCATACCTCAACAGGGTACAGGGTTCTACTCCCCCTATTTTCTCAACCCAAAGAAAACAGGGGGACACAGACCCAGTTTGGACCTCAGAGAATTGAACAAATATCTGTTCCAAGAAAAAATTCAAAATAATCTCTCTCGGAACACTTCTGCCATACCTTCAGAGTCAGGATTGGCTATGTTCTGTAGATCTAAAGGATGCTTATACTCATATACTCATCCATCCAGATCACAGGAAGTTCCTTCGATTCCTTTTCAGGGGAAGACACTTCCAATGCAGGGTTCTTCCCTTCGGTCTGGCTTCTGCCCCAAGAGTTTTCACAAAATGCATGGCAGTAGTAGCTGCATTCCTACGGACTCTGGGGATATTCGTCTTCCCTTACTTGGACGACTGGCTCATCCGATCACCCACAGCTCCAGAAGCCAACTCTGCTCTTACTAGCACAATGCGAGTTTTGCTTTACTTGGGATTGGTCATAAACTTTCCAAAATCCCATCTCGCTCCTTCTCAGTCACTAGACTTCATAGGAGCTCGCCTAGATACCAGACAATCAAGGGCTTTCTCCAGGAACAAGCAGGAAGTCAGTCCTCACATATGGGTGACGTCGGCACCAACGGAGCCCTTGTGCGGAGCATTTCCCCAGCTTTCAAAGAAAGCCTTTGGGAATGCAGCACGCATGCGCGGTCCCCTTTCCGCCCAAGGGTGCCATCTTGCTCAGTCTTCTTTTTTTCGCGGAGCCCAACGGACGTGTGTCGTTGTCACCCGGTAAAAAAAAAGTTGATTTTCCTGCATGGATTCGTGGTTTTGCTCGGTTCGACGCCAGTTCCCCTTCCCGCCTATGCCCGATACACCGGTATCGAGCCCGGAGTTAAGTTTTTTCGGTTTTTGTCCTTCGTGACTAGCGTTCCTGCTCTTTTCTCTTTTTCACTGACAGTCCGGTCTTTTGACCTTGCAGGGGTCCTTTTTCTCCCGATGGCTGCCAGCGGGTTCAAGAAATGTGATCGGTGTAAGAAGCTGATGTCTCTCACCGACACACATGACTGCTGCCTCCGGTGCCTCGGACCCGACCATGACCCGGTGGTCTGTGTCCCATGCGGCAAAATGTCCTCTAAGGCACTGAGGAGCCGTCAGCATCAGCGGGAAAGTCTCTTTTCTGACTCCGCGTCCGGCCGGACGCGAACTTTGTCAGAGGCCTCGACATCTCGGGAGTCCGACCCCCGAGCACCGTCGAGGTTCCTCTGAAAGGGGGTCTCCTTCGAGGGAACACAGAAGGAAGAAGAAACCCGCGAGGGCGGTGTCGGTGGACGCTCTTGGCTCCTCGAGGGCCAGGTCACATAGCCCCAGAGTCGGAGAGGCCTGCCAAGTTTCCTCGTGTGGAGCCGGAGTCCCCGAGTCATGTGCGTGCTGTTGTCCTCGTACACTGCCCTCCGGGGGAGCCAACGTCGGGCCCGACACCGTCAGGGCCCGAGTTGGGGGCTGCTGAGTCTCAGGTTGACGGCCTTAGAGAGCCTCTTGGCTGCCTTCATGAAGCAGCCAAGCTGGTACTGATCGCCGGTTTGACCAGTGCATCTGCCCCGACCACAGGGACCTCGACGTCCAAGTCGACCCCGGAGGCCGATCCGATCCTTGAGTCGAAGCGGTTTCGAGTCGATCCTCGGCCTAGGTACCCCTCGGCCTCCCGCTCAGGGCCGAGGTTGTCGACGCCGGTGCCCTCGGCGTCAGGGCGGATGGCATCGGTGCCCGCCCGGCCGGAGCCGCTCAATTCCTCCTCGGAGGGGTCAGAGTGGGAGACGGAGGACGAGGAGTCCCCGGATACTTTCCGGACCCGGTGCGTCTTATAACTATGTCTTTCCGGTCCCTCAATTCTCGTAGGGCTTTATTCTCCTGATGTGTCAAGGCTGTGTCATACAACCTGCTATCGTTCTCCAAAATTGCTATATCTTGTAAAACTAATTGTTTAAATATACCCAGGGCTGGATGTACGGGTCCCGGAGGCAACCATGTGGAGTGTAAAGGCAATCTTACACGTGATGCTGACTCTTCTATTGTGACTTCCCTCTCAGGTGAATTGAAAGAATCCGAAAAATAATTCTTTAACTGTAGTTTACGCATGAAACTCTCAAAGTCCATGCGAAATTGAAAAAAATCAAATCGAGTGCTTGGAACAAAGGATAAACCTTTATTAAGATTTTTTAAAGATTCAGGTGACAGTTCTTTCCCGAAATATTTTCTACCAAATTAGCTTGGGTTGGGTTTACTTTTTCTTCTGGATGGGACGGTCGCGAAGCTTTACACGCTCGGCCTCTTTTTTTTCTTTATCTTCGTGTCTCCTCTGCTCTCGTCCAAAAAAATCTTCTTTTGACGAGGCACTAGAACCTGACTGGGAAGAATCTTCTGGAGAATCATCAAATCGTACTTGTTTCTTGGATTTCTTAAATTTTCGCTTGGCGTCCATCCAAGGGTAAATGTACCCTGACGTATAATCCGTGCCATCCCTCTTAAGTTTTTAAAGTTTTTTTGCCATGGTTTCTTGCTGCACAACCTTCATTTGTTGCTGAACATCATCCATCTTTTTACTAAACACTACTTCAGATGTTTTGATTTTTAATTCCTGTTGGATAGATTGTATTTCTTCCTTCAAATTTTCCACTTTTGGTTTTAAAGAATCTACTATTAAAACCATTAAATCAAGAGAACATTTATTTAAAATCATGTTCCATTTTTCTACAAACTCTATTTCCATTGTGGGCATCCGTGGTTCTTTATAAACCCGTAGACCCCTCGGGATCTGTTGACGGTTTATATATTCGATTAATGACGATCTATGTAATTCCAGTCTAATCTGTTTTTTTGGAGTAAAGCTAGCGATTCCCATGATGTTTCTAACTGGGCTTCTGCTACGGTTTGCTCCTCAGAGAAAGGGGTTTTTTCTTTGGTCAGTCCAAGCACATACTCATATGAAAAACTAAAATGTTCTTCCAACTAGGATGACCTTCCATTTTGTATAAACACAACTAGAGAGTCCACACAGCAGATCAATCTATTGAAGTTGCGAGCTATCCGCTTAGCTCTACAAACTTTCTCTCATGTCCTCTCTCACCAGTCTGTCTTAGTTCAGACAGACAATCAAGTGCAAATGTTCTGTGTGAACAAGCAAGGGGTCACAGGCTCCAAGCTTCTGTGTCGGGAGGCACAGGCCCTGTGCTCCTTGGCAATCAAACACAACATGGTTCTCAAGGCAGTTTACCTGCCTCGCCAGGAAAATTGCTTGGCAGACAGATTGAGCAGGATTCTACAGCCTCACGAATGGCAGTTGAATCCTCTGGTGGTTCAAGGGATCTTTCTAAGATGGGGTCTTCCAACCATCGATCTCTTTGCGAGTCCACTGAATCGTCAGCTACCCAGGTTCTGTTCCAGACAACCGCATCCTCTGCGAATAGCAGCAGATGCGTTTCTAATATCTTGGTCTAAGGGCCTACTGTATGCGTTTCCTCCCACGCCTCTTGTGGCCCGGACCTTGTTCAAGGTTCTTCAGGACAAGGCCTCGGTGATTCTGGTAGCCCCCAGATGGCCGAGGCAACCGTGGTTTCCACTCCTTCTGCAGTTGGCGTTGGACACTCCACTCCCTCTGGAGGTGCATCACGACCTCCTGTCTCAGGACCAGGGATCTCTCCTGCACCCCAACCTCAAATCCCTCAACCTGATGGCCTGGCTGCTGAAAGGGTAGGTCTAGCCCCCTTACTTCTGCCTAAGGAGTTGGAAGAGGTGGTTTTGGCCTCTAGGAGGCAATCCACCCGGAAATCTTATGCCCTCAAGTGGCGTAGGTTCTCCACCTGGTGTGGTCATCTCCAGGAGGATCCTTTTTCGTGCCTGGTTCCAGTGGTGCTGCAGTACCTGCTCCACCTCTTGGACCTAGGCCTCAAATCCAACTCTGTTCGGGTCCACCTCAGTGCTCTATCGGCACACCACTCGCAGGTAGAGGGCCAATCTCAGTCAGGCCACCCCTTGGTGTCCCGTTTCCTCAGAGGCCTGCTTCTGCTCAAGCCTCCGATCCGTCCACCAGCCCCTGAGTGGGATTTAAATGTGGTCTTGCAACAACTTACTTGCCCACCGTTTGAGCCGATGGCTACCTGTCCTTTACGCTTCCTTTCCTGGAAGGCGTTGTTCTTGGTGGCTCTTACCTTTGCCAGGCGTGTGAGTGAACTACAAGCTCTGGTTTCTGATAGACCATACACACGGTTCTATAAGAACAGGGTGGTCTTGCGGACTCACCTTAAGTTCCTTCCTAAGGTTGTCTCCTCCTTCCACCTCAATCAGGAGGTGGTTCTTCCAACATTCTTCCCCAGGCCGCATGCCAGCCGGGCTGAAACAGTCCCGCATACCCTGGACTGTAGAAGGGCGTTGTCCTTTTACATAGACCGTACGCAGGGGCATCGAAGGGCTACTCAGCTCTTCGTATCTTTTGACCCTAATAAACTGGGGTTGCCTGTCTCCAAGCATACGTTGTACCTTTGGGTTGCGGATTGTATCGCCTGGGCGTACAGGGCAGCCGACCTCTCCTTGCAGGCTCGAGTCATGGCCCACCGTGTCAGGGCGAAGGTCACGTCAGTAGCCCACCTCCGCTCTGTTCCGTTGACAGACATCTGCCGGGCTGCTACCTGGTCTTCAATCCAGACTTTTGCAGTTTATTACTGCCTCGAGAGGGAGTCCCGTAGGGACAGTGCTTTCGGACAGGCGGTACTTCGTAATCTCTTTGAGGTTTAGGCAACTCCTACCCTCCGGCCCTTGTGTTGGGATACCGTACGGGGGTGTTCTCAGAAAGGATTCTTTCACGGATGCTGATGCTCTAGAGGGAGGTTATTTTTCAGCTTGGGTTCCCGGTAGCCTTTAGCTGGGGAGTCCCATATGTGAGGACTGACTTCCTGCTTGGTCCTGGAGAAAGAGTAGTTACTCACCTGTAACAGGTGTTCTCCAGGAGCAGCAGGAATCAGTCCTCACGACCCTCCCTCCTCCCCTTGGAGTAGCAGTCATATGATTCATTTTGTTATTTTTGGCTGTCTTTTAGCTATGTCATCAGACTGAGCAAGATGGCACCCTTGGGCAGGAAGGGGACCGCGCATGCGCGCTGCATTCCCAAAGGTTTTCTTTGAAAGCTGGGGAAATGCTCCACACGAGGGCTCCGTCGGCACCGACGTCAACCATATGTGAGGACTGATTCCTGCTGCTCCTGGAGAACACCTGTTACAGTTGAGTAACTACTCTTTCCTTCCACAGTCCTGCTGTCTTCGCATAATGCAGCTAGCTTCCCAAGCAGCGGTAAAAACCTCCCTAATTGCTCGGGAAATGCTTCAGCTACTGGGACATATGGCATCCACTGTACATGTACTTCCCTATGCTCGTCTTCACATGCGAGCAGCCCAGTGGACCCTATCCTCTCAGTGGACACAGGCCTCAGGTCGCCTGTCGGACAAAATTAGAAACTCAGAACGTCTTATTTCGTCCTTCCAATGGTGGCAATCGCTGGAAAACCACCTCATAGGCTTTCCTTTCCAGCAGCCCCTATTCCAGGCCACTCTAACAACGTATGTGTCCCAGTTAGGATTGGGGGCCCACCTGCACGATCTCTCTATCCAGAGTCTCTAGACCCCAGAGGAGGCTTGTCTTCACATAAACCTCCTAGAACTCAGAGCAATCTTCCTTGCTCTTCGAGTATTCCAAGCCCAGCCCAGCTCAGCTACAAGACAGTCCTAGTCCAAACCGACAATCAAGTAGCCATGTTCTATGTGAACAAGCAGGGCAGAGCAGGCTCTCTGTCATTATGCAACAAAGCTTTACGACTATGGGCCCTCGCTAGAGAGCATCAAATTCACCTCCTCGTGGTATATCTTCCAGGCATTCAAAACGTTTGGGCAGACAAACTCAGCCGAGTACTGCTGCATCACGAATGGTCTCTCCACTCGGACCAGATTGCCCAAGTATTCCAAATTTGGGGAACCCCAGACATAGACCTCTTTGCAAGTCCACAGAATGCCAAACTTCCCCGGTTCTGTTCCAGAATTCCGGCTCAAAACTGTCAAGCAAGGTCTGCTTTCCTTCTTCATTGGGGTCAGGACTTCCTCTATACCTTCCCACCCATTCCCCTTATCCCCAAAACACTGTTCAAGCTTCAGAGAGACAGAAGTCGTATGATACTCATAGCTCCACGTTGGCCACGGCAAACGTGGTATCCTCTGCTTCTACATCTCTCTCGGGCTACACCTCTGGAGTTGGGATGCACTCCAAATCTTCTCTCCCAGGAGAACGGGACGCTATGGCACCCGAATCCCCAGTCCCTGCATCTCAGTGCCTGGTTGCTGAAAGCCTAGAACTTCAGGATCTCAACCTTTCTCAACAGGTAAAGGATATCCTTCATGTTTCCAGAAAACCCTCCACGGGGCGATCATACGCCTTCAAGTGTAAACGGTTTACCATATGCTGTTCTCAAAAGGGACTTCCTTATCGGTCATCCAGTTTAGGCCGTACTTCTGGGTAGTGCACCCCTTCCTGCAGCCTGGAGACTGGGCATGTCCAAAAACTTGACCTCACTGCATGTAGCTCCTCCTCTCTTCCAGGAATCCCCAGTGTGTCCAGTCTCCAGGCAGCAGGAAGACGTGTGAGCCTAGTGCTGGGCTCACTTTAGGGCTAGCTAAGGAGCATTAGTATAGGATCTTTGGTGTTTTTCATTTATTTCTGGACTGTTTCAATTTTTTTGGTTTATTTGGGGCTGTTCCTTAAAAAAAAAAAGAAAAAAAAAAAAGACAGTCGGGGTGAGTTCTCTTCTGCCGGTCCCTGCTGAAGGCTCATTTCTGGGGCTCTGTGGGGCTCTCAGCGCTGCTCGATCTCTCCACCCTTGGCTGGTTCAGGGGAGAGCTCAGCAGTAGAAAGCAGCTTGGTGTGTGTGCTGGGGCAGTCACTCTCCCTGCTGCAGCTGACCTGCAGAGCTGTCAGTCCGGTCGGGAGTGCAGCATTTCGCTCGGAGTGGAGCACGGCATTTCAGCAGGCTCGCTGCTGCCGCGAACGGAGCACGAAGGTAAGCAGGGGACCTGGCAGCAAGTAGCAGTGGCTGTTTTTTAGCTGTCTCAGGAGAGCTTCGCGCCGGTTTTGGCGCCATTTCCCGCCTCTCTCTTTTTGTTTCGGCGGCGGCCATTTTGGCCGCCTGTAAGCCGCTTGCGGGCAGCGTTGCAGGCTGCAGGGATCGAACTTTAAAGAGCTTTTTGGGGCTGGATCAATTGGTTTTGCCCTCAGCTTGTTGTTTTGCCTTATAATTTCTTTATTTGGGTTGGTATCTTTTGTTTTGTGGAGGTCAATGCTCGGGGAAAGAAAAAAAAACAAGAGGGGGCCGAACAGAGGTAGGAATAAGCAAATTACTAAGTAAATTCATGATTACATTAAAAAAAAAACTTTAAAGCTCTTGTCTCTTTTCGTGTTTTCCCTTTATGGTGGCTCGCCTTCAGTGCGTCGTGTGTGGCAGCCGTAGGGGGGCAATTGCCGAGTCTGGAATCTGCCGGGGGTGCTCGGCGGTTTCCGCTTCTATAGAACTTCAAATGGAGGTTCAGGCTGCAGAAGTTCAAGCGGTGGAGACGGTGGCATGGGAATGTCCACCGTCGACCTCTCAGCAGGCACCTTTGCAGGGCTCCCAGGAGGGGCAGAGTGGGTCCTCTCTGTCGGGGGGGCTTAGAGCACCAAATGCATGATTTTTCGCCAGAGTTCATCTTGCTGATGCACGAGGCATTTTGTAGGCGTCGTCAAGGTGAGTGCCGGAGGCCTCGGCGGGGTCCATACCGTCCTCTCAGGCTTTGGCGGCGGAGGGCAGGGGGGCCTTCCTGCCGGCTAAGAGGGTTAGGGTTCGGGATCTTTCCCCACCGGAGCATGAGTGGAAGGACTCTGAGGAGTGTGAATCGGAGATAGAAGCTGGCATAGAGGAGCTTGAGGAGGGGGAGATTCCAGAGCCCGAGGATCAGGCACGGATTATTCGGTTGTTCCGGAGAGAAGAGTTGGTGCCGCTTATTACAGAGTTTTTGAAGACGTTGAAGTTAACGGCCGGGCAGCCAGCGGAAGACGAAGGTGAGGAGGACCCTATTATTCAGGCTGTACAGCAGTCTCAGATCGTGTTTCCTGTGCATCGTGTGGTTGACCGCATGATTCAGGATGAATGGGATTTGCCGGAGGCAGGTCTCAAAGGTATTAAGACTATGTATAGGTTGTATCCCTTGGCAGATAAGGACAAGGAAAAGTTTCGCTCTCCGAGGGTGGATGCGGCGGTGTCGACGTAACTAAAAAGACCACCATTCCGGTAGAAGGGAGCGCGGCTCTAAAGGATGCACAGGATAGGAAGGTGGATGGTTTGCTGAAGCAGTCCTTTGAGGCAGATGCTCTGTCGCTGCAAGCTTCCATTTGCGGGGCTTGGGTGTCTCGGGCTTGTCTGCGGTGGACCCAGGGTTTGCGCAGGGTCGTACAGCTGGAGCCCGAGGGACTGCGTGAGTTAGACCAGTTGGAATCCGGGGCGGCCTACTTGTCGGATGTTCATTATGATTTAATCAGAGCCTTAGCTAATAGTATGGCGTCCTTATTAGCTGCCCGTAGATCCATTTGGTTGCGGAACTGGGAAGCAGATGGTTCTTCTAAGGCACGGCTCAGCAAGTTGCCCTTTAGGGACATGTTGTTGTTTGGCAAGGACCTTGATAAATTGGTAAAGGAGTTGGGGAAGTCTAAGGGTGGCAGACTACCGAAGATAAACCTAAGCAGGTTAGGTCCTCGCAGGCCTTTCGGGGTCAGTTCCGTGACTTCAGGAGGTTTCGTTCGTCCCGTTTGGGGGGCTTCCAGCGGAGATGGTTTGCAGCAAGAGCGCAAGGGTTCCAGGGGTTTCGAGAAGTCGGTAGGGGATTTGCAGCGACCTCCTTGGCTCCCGCCAGAAAGGCGCAATGAAGTGAGGTGGGCCCTGGCCCGAGGTCAGCCAATAGGCGGGAGACTTCGGGCTTTTCTTCCGGCTTGGGCCCAAATAACTTCGGACCAGTGGGTTCTAGAGATAATTCGGGACGGCTATGCCTTGGAGTTCACCTGGCCTGTGCAGGATTCCTTCGTCCTCTCTCCTTGCAAGGGGGCCAAGGAAGGCCATGGAGATTCGTCAGACGCTCGATCGCTTACTGCGGCTGGAAGCTGTAGGTCCAGTTCCCGCAGATGACTACGGCAAGGGTCGATACTCAATCTATTTCATAGTTCTGAAAAAGGACAGCTCAGTTCGACCCATCTTGAATCTAAAAGGCGTAAACCGCTGCCTCTGAGTACAGCATTTCAGGATGGAAACCTTGAGGTCGGTCATTGTCGCAGTGCAGCAAGGGGAGTACTTGACGTCTCTCGATCTGACGGAGGCCTATCTCCATATCCCGATCAGGGAGGCTCATCGCAGATACCTTCGTTTTGCTCTGCCATGGGGGCATTTCCAGTTTCAGGCCCTGCCCTTTGGTCTGGCAACGGCGCCGCGCACTTTTACCAAGATTATGGTGGTAGTGGCGGCGGCGATGCGCAAGGAAGGGATCCTGGTTCATCCCTATTTGGACGATTGGCTGATTCGCGCAAAGTCCGAAGCCAAGAGCGTTCAGGTGACAGGCAGGGTGGTGAACTTTCTGCCGAACCTCGGCTGGGTGGTCAATATGGCAAAGAGCCGCCTGGTGCCAACGCAGGATCTGGAGTATCTTGGGGTACGGTTCGACAATCGGAGGGGGAGAGTGTTTCTGCTGTTGAGTCGAGTACGGAAGCTGCAGGCGTTGCTTCGGTGGCTCCTGGCTTCGGCGGCTCCCTCGGCTTGGAGTTACCTACAAGTTCTGGGAACTCTGGCGGCATCGTTAGAGACGGTACCCTTGGCCAGGTTTCATATGCGTCCGTTGCAGAGAGCGTTGCTTCGTCGCTGGTCCCATCAGGAGGACTCGTTGAACGCGAGGCTGCCTTGTCCAGCCGGGGTCAGGAAGGCGCTTCGGTGATGGCTTCTGCCGGGGTCTCTGGTCATGGGGATGAGTCTAGAGCAGCCGGAGTGGCTGCCCCTATTGACAGACGCCAGTCTCGCGGGCTGGGGAGCTCATTGTGGGGAGCTCTTCGCGCAGGGGCTGTGGTCAGTTCGGAAGGCCACGTGGTCGATCAACCGGCTGGAACTTCGTGCAGTGGCTCTAGCGTTACAGGCATTCGAGTCGGTGGTGACTGGGAGAGCGGTACGAGTGCTGTCGGACATCTCGGCGACCGTGGCTTACATCAGTCGTCAGGGCGGCACTGGCAGTATTGCCCTGGAGGCAGAGGCCGAAGAGCTCTTTCAGTGGGTAGAGCCTCGACTGGTAGCTCTGTCGGCGGCACACATCACAGGGAAGGACAATGTAACAGCGGACTTCCTCAGCAGAGTAAGAGTGGATGCCGGGGAATGGGAGTTGCATCCCGACATCTTCGCGCAGATAGTTCACAGATGGGGGTCGCCAATCATGGATCTCATGGCGACGTTCCAGTCAGCAAAGGTAAGCCGTTTTTTCAGCAGGCGTCAAGAGAGGATGTCGGAGGGGCTCGACGCTCTGATGCAGACGTGGCCGATGTCAGGCCTGCTCTATGTGTTCCCTCCATGGGCGCTGATCGGCAGAGTGGTGCAAAGGATCGAAGCGCATCGGGTGAGTGTGTTATTGGTGGCTCCCGACTGGCCGCAGCACCCGTGGTATGCGGACTTGATCCGTCTTCTCAACGGGGCTCCGTGGAGGTTGCCGGAGTCAGAGGATCTGTTGCAACAGGGGCCGCTGCGGATGCTACAAGTGGATCGATTCTCGCTTACGGTTTGGCCCTTGAGCGGTCAAGGCTAAGGAAGAGAGGTTATTCGGCGGCAGTGATTTCCACCTGGCGGCTAGTTCCTTAAAGGTTCAGTTGGCTGCTTTGGCGTGCTATAGGGGCAAGGTGCACAGAGTGACGCTGGGTGCTCACCCGGATGTGCTGCGTTTCCTGAAGGCCGTATCCAATCTTCATCCGGCTCGGAGAGTCATGGTTCCTTCTTGGGATCTTAATTTGGTTTTGGGGGCTTTAGTGAAGGAGCCCTTTGAGCCGTTACGTAAGGCATTGGTAAAGGATTTAAAGCTAAAGACTGTATTCTTGGTAGCCATTTGTTCAGCTCGGCGCATTTCGTAGCTTCAGGCGTTGTCTTGCCGGGAACCGTTCTTGGTCTTTTCTCAGGAAAAGGTGGTTTTGAGACCGGTGCCATCCTTCTTGCCGAAAGTGGTTTCTCCCTTCCACTTGAATCAGACGGTTTCATTGCCAGTTCTGGGTTCATCGAAGGGAGCTTCGGCGGATCGCAGCTTGCGGCGCTTGGATCTGAAGCGAGTGTTGCTGCAGTACCTGAAGGTGTCAGGGGACTTTCGTAAGTCAGATTGGTTGGTTGTCCTGTTCGGGGGCAACCGCAAGGGTGAAGCGGCGGCTAAGGCGTCCATTTCTCGGTGGATTAGGGAAGCAATTGCTTCGGCTTATCTCCTGGAGGGTAGAGTGGTGCTGGCAGGTTTACGAGCTCATTCTACCAGGGCACAGGCAGCTTCGTGGGCAGAGCACAGCTTGGTGCCGCCAGTGGAAATTTGTAGGGCAGCTACTTGGTCGTCTCTTCATACTTTCAGCAAGCACTATCGACTGGATGTTTTCTTGGCGCAGGATGTGGTTTAGGATCAACTGTGTTGCAGGCCGGTTGGAAAGGTCCCTCCCAATAGTTACTGCTCTGTTACATCCCAGAAGTACGGACTAAACTGGATGACCGATAAGGAAATGGAAATTACACTTACCTGATAATTGTGGTTCCTTGAGGGAATCCAGTTTAATCCTCATTCCCACCCGGGTTAATTGAAGATGCTGACAGACAGGTTCCAGTGCCGTTACTGGTAAGTAAGGTTCAGTGTTTTATTCCCATGCTTTTCTGTCTATGGGGTGGCTTAGACGGTAGGAGGCAGGCAGAAGAACCCTTCCCTGTCTAGTTTTACAAAAAAAAAAATTTTTGGAGGCGACGGGGCGGAAGAGTTCTCCGGTTCCAGTTTGTTTCTGTTCGGTTTAATTCAGATTTTCTTTGTTGCTCCTTTGAGTGTGCTTTGTCAGTAGTTCACTGGGGATTCCTGGAAGAGAGGAGGAGCTACATGCAATGAGGTCACGTTTTTGGACATGCCCAGTCTCCAGGCTGCAGGAAGAGGTGCACTACCCAGAAGTACGGACTAAACTGGATTCCCTCAAGGAACCACAATTACAAGGTAAGTGTAATTTCCATTTAACCTCTTGCGATACCTTTGGAATCGATGCCGGAGTATCTCCTTCATTTATCAAATTCTGGTCTTAAGACCAATTCAGTAAGAGTCCTTCTTAGTGCTATATTGCAGCCTCTTACAAGCCTCTAAATGGACCACCTATTTCCTCTCATCCACTGTCATGCCCTTAGCCCTTTACAGACAGTATGGAGGGGCGTGCTTGTCATAGGAGAGATTCACCATTTAGCCTTTACCTGACTGGCTGCCTTGTAATGCCTCATGGGAAAGGTAGTTCAGTCAGGAAGTAATTGGCTTCAGGTAAAAAAAAACATATTTGTAGTTGGCTTGAGTGGTAAGGCTTTGACAGAAATTTATTTATGGGGAAAACGCTAGGTTCACAAAATAACACCTTTGGATTGTTTCTCCAGGATTCTTTCAAAAATATATCAGGATATAACTGAACTCAAAACAAAACAGCTTATAATGTTCTTCAGCATAGAGAAAAGTCCTTTCAACAGCCAATGCTATCAGATATGGCTAGCAGTGCTGTTTTAAAACAAACAGAAGCAGCTTTTCCTAAAGCAGGTTTCTTTTCTCTCAGTCCAGAACACTTCCCGGCTGTTTGTCTCCTTAAGCACAGGAAAACTTCCAACAAGAAGTTAAACTCTTCATAGGCAAACAATTCTCTATGCAAGGTTTTTAGGAATAGTGAAAACAAAATCAAAGCTTTTCTTACTTTCACCGTCAGCACGGCTTCAGGCTGTGCACTGCACTGGCTAGCAGCTGTTTATCAAGTTTTAATTAGACAGCCTCAGCTGGCTCAGCAAAAGGTATTTCTCCTTTAACACAGGACTTTCACAAGTTATCTACAGGCTCTCAGGGTTACCGGACTCTGGAGGTTTTCCTTACGGTTGACTCCCTTTCAAACCCTCTGTATTTGAAGATTGGCATAAAGAGCAATCCATGTATGAGTCGTCTTCTACAGCTAGGTCCTGTTCACCCAGTTGCATAGGCTTTACCTTCGTTTCTAGCTCAGAGGGCTTGGCTGACTGCCTTCCGTTAGGGCAAAAGCTGTCTCTTGCAACTCTGTAGTGCTCCAAATTAGACAAGCTTCTACTGCTCATACCTGGGTTAAGGCTTGTATCAGCTTCTCCTCGCTCATGCTCTGGCCACCATTCACCTGAGCTTCCTCATCCTGTCCTCCAACTTGTGTTCCTTGTTCCTGCTGTTCTTGCTGTTCCAGCTCCATTCCTCTTCCTGTAAGCATTCCTACTCCTCTCTCTCTCTCTCTCTGGATAATCTGACCTAGACTTAAACCTCTCAGGCTCCAGCCCCACCCCTTCTCCTCTCAGGTGTTGGAGATCAAACTGCCTCGTCGCAGCTGAGTAATTGGGGAATTCAGTGACGTAAGGGTTCCTTACCCTGGGCCTGCATTCCCTCTCCTTTTCTCCACTAGGGGCATTCTGCAACCTATTGCAGCTAGTAATTACCTGCTTTCTAGGTGTAAATGGAGTTTTGTGTCTCTGACCTTGTAAAATAGGTCCTTTGATAAGGGTGAATTCCTTCTCTTTATCCCTGTCTCCTGGGTCATGATAAGCTTCCTTATCACACCACTTATAGCAAGATTTATGAGAGGTCTTCTACTAACAAAACCTCCCATTAGACCACCTCTGGCGGCATGGGATTTGAACCTTGTTCTCGTGCAGCTCATGAAACCGCCCTTTGAACCTTTAGCCACTACAGCTCTAAAATTCCTTTCATGGAAGGTCATCTTCCTAATTGCAATCACGTGTGCACGACGCATTAGGGAGTTACAAGCTTTAGTGGCTGATTCTCCTTATACAAGATTTCACCATGATAAGGTTGTTCTTAGGGCTCATCCTCACTTTATGCCAAAGGTGGTCTCGCCTTTCCACTTAAACCAAGCGGTGTACCTTCCTGTATTCTTTCCGAGGCCTCGTGCCTCCAATGCAGAAAGGAACCTTCATACCTTAGACTGTAAAAGAGCCTTAGCCTTTTACCTGCAAAGAAAGCGGCAAAATAGAAAATCTCAACTTTTTCTTTCTTTTGATTCTAGTCATTTGGTGCTTCCAGTTTCCAAAAGAACTCTCTCTAGCTGTATTGCACAGTGCATATCCTTCGCTTATGAGAGTAAGGGGTTTTCTCTCGAGGTCCATGTCACAGCTCACAATGTGAGAGCCATGGCAGCCTCTATGGCTAATCTTCATTCTGTGTCTATAGACATCTGCAGAGCAGCTACTTGGGCTTCAGTGCACACTTTTACAGCCCACTACTGTTTAGGCAAGGACTCCCGTTGGGATGCCTTGTTTGGCTAAAATGTTCTTCAGCATCTCTTTCGAACTTAATGCAACTCCTACCCACCGTCCGGGTTTGGATGCCAGAGATCCATGGGAGGAAGCATGACCCATCTCACCATGGGTTTGCAGCTTCCTGGGGCCATCTCCCTGGCATCTTTCAGCTGGGGAGTCCCCATATGTGAAGACTACATTCCTGCTTGTTCCTGGAGATAGCGTAGTTACTCACCTGTAAGAGGTGATCTCCGGGAACAGCAGGAATTTAGTCTTCACAACCCACCCACCTCCCCTAGGAGTTGTCTCTCTTTCTCTCTCTCCTTCTCTCTCTCCTTCTCTCCTTTGTCTCAGCTATAAACTCAACTGAAGAGAGAGAGTTGGAATGGCGGGAAGGCAGCACGCAGGCGCTGTGGGATGCTTCCAAAAGCTTTCCTATTGGACTCTGGGGAGCGTTTCCCGGCAGGCTCCGTCGGCATCTTCGATACCCATATGTGAAGACTAAATTCCTGCTGTTCCCGGAGATCACCTGTTACAGGTGAGTAACTACGCTATCTGCAAATTTGATAACCTCACTCGTTATTCCCTTTTCCAGGTCATTTATGAATATGTCAAAAAGCAGCGGACCCAGCACAGATCCCTGGGGTACACCACTATTCACCTTTCTCCATTGATCCAAAAATAAATTGAATGGAACCAAGATTTTTCTCATTTACATCCTTAGCTTACAAAAATGTTATTTTTATATTCATTTATGTATTTGCTTATTTTTCTGTAAAGAGCCCATTTTATCTTTGCAGATTTGAAAAAAATTGTGAAACTGAAATGCTCTTGGATGGGGTTTTTTATCCACAGCATTATAGAATAGTTATTTGCTTATTGGGAAAAAGAAATCCCAATTTAGTTTGAAAACTGATTTAGTTTTATACCTCTTTAGTAAGCATGTCAAATTCAATATGAAATTGTATAATAATCTGCACCTTTTATATTAACTTTACTACCATGCTGAGTGACCTTGAAACTACAATGCACCTAATATGAAAACACGTTATGATTGAGAGATGTTTTTCAGAAGGGAATTATTTGTTAGCATGCCAATCTGCTAATTATTTTTGACACGCAAGATAAGTGGTCTAAATGTATATCGACCTTTGCAAGCTTCACATCTCTGAATTATAGCTTCATTACTGTTTCAAATATTGAGCTGAGAAAGCTATATCTAATATTTTCAGAATGTCTTTTTCTCCAGGACCAAGCAGGAAGTCAGTCCTCACATATGGGTGTCATCGGCGCCGATGAAGCCCCAGCGGAGCATTTCCCCAGCTTTCTATGAAAGCCTTTGGGAATGCAGGCACGCATGCGCGGTTCCCTTCCCGCCTAAAGGTGCCATCTTACCTCAGTCTCTTTTTTTCCGTGAAGCCCACCGGACGTGTGTCCTGTTTTCCCGGTTAAAATTAGATTTTTTCGGCGATTTTCGCTATTTTTTTCTCCTGGTTCGACGCCGGTTCCCCTCCCGCCGGGTTCGGTACACCTGTATCAAACCCGATTCTTCTTTTTCGTTTTTTGCCCTTCGTGGCTGGCGTTCGCGCCCTTTTTTCCATTTTTCCCTGGAAGGCCGGTCCTTTGACCTCGCGGGGACTCTCTTTTCCCCGATGGCTTCCAGCGGTTTTAAAAAGTATGATCGGTGTAAGAAATTAATGTCTCTCACTGACACACACGACTGCTGCCTTCGGTGCCTCGGCCCCGATCACGACCCTAAGTCGGCCCCGATCACGACCCTAAGTCATGCGGGCCATGTGGAAAGATGTCTTCCAAGGCACTCCGAAGTTGACAGCAGCAAAAAGAACGGCTTTTCTCGGACTCCGCCTCTGGCCGGGCCCGGACCTCGTCTGAGGCCTCGACATCTCGGGATTCCGATCCTGAGCTCCATCGAAGCTCCTCGGACAGAGGGTCTCCCGACCGGGAACGCAAGAGGAAGAAGCGGCTCACGAGGGCGTCATCGGAGGAGATCCCTGGTTCCTCGAGGGCCAGGTCTAAGACCCCCGACCGTCGCCTCGGGCCCATGGAACACGAGAAGCCTGACAAAGACAGGAGTCTGCTGGACACGTAAGCGCTGTAGTCCTCGAGGACTCTCCTCCCTGGGAGCCGCCGCCGGGGCCCGAGTCGGTGGCTGCTGCATCTCCAGAGCTGAGTCTCAGGATGACAGCCTTGGAGAGCAGATTGTCTGCCTTCATGGAGCAGCAGCGGGCACTGATGGCCAGCCTGTCTGGCGCATCTGTCCAGACCACCGGGACATCGACTTCGAAGTCGACTCCAGAGACCGAACCGATACTCGAGTCCATCGTGGCTCGGAGTTGACCTCGGTTGCGGTCTCCCTCGACCTCCCGTTCGGAACCGAGGGCGTCGACGCCGGTGCCTTCGGCGTCGGGGCGGGTGCTCCAGGGCCCCGCGGGGTCGGACCCTGACTCTTCCTCGGACGAGTCAGCTTGGGAGACGGAGGACGAGGAGTCTCCTGACACCTTCAAGACTCGGTGCGTCCCGTCGGTCTCACCGCAGTCTGACCCCCGGAGTAGATCCCTTCCGGAGGATACTCGGTTCTCGGAGTTCGTCCGGGATATGGCCGCTGCCTTGGCTATCCCAGCGGACCCCGAAGGAGGAGCCTCGAGCCGAAGAGCTCGAGGCCCTACAGTATGACTCTCCTCCGAAGGAGGCCTTTACTGTCCCGGTTCCTCCGATGCTGGAACGGCTCCTCTTCCGGATGTGGGAGGCACCGGCCTCGGCGCCGATTTTAAGCAAGCGAGTCAACTCGATCTATCGACTCAGGAAGAGCCCTGACTTTCAGAAGGCACAGCTACCACACCATTCCAAGGTTGTGGAATTGGCCATGCATCGTCTGAAGAGTCAGAAGATGCACTTCGCGGTGCCCCCCGGCAGGGAGGCCCGAAACCTCGATGGCGTCGGTAGAAAGTGCTTCCAGGGCTCGATGCTTGCTTGCCTTGTCCAGTCTTACCAGCTGTACATGGGCATGTACTTGCGGGACCTGGCCAAGGAGTTGACCGGGTTCTCTGCTGGACTCTCCGGGGAACCCTTGCAGAGATTCAAGACCTTGTCCTCGGTGATTCGGGACTGCTCGAAGTTCATGTCCCGCGCCGCCTACGATGGCTTCGAGGCTTCGGCCCGAGTTGCGGCAGCCAGCATTGCGGCTCGATGCCAGGCATGGCTGCAGTCATCGGACCTCGAGCCATGGGTTCAGGACAAGTTGGTCTATGTCCCTTGCCGAGGTGAGAACCTTTTTTGGCAAACCCATGACCGAGAAGGCCGCTCAGCTCGAAACTGAGCACCTCACCCGGACAAGGCTGTCGAGGAAGACCTCTGCCCCTTCTCATAAAAAGAAGGGCTCGGGTAAAAAGCCCTTTTACCCGAGGAAGGGCACTGCCTACAAACAGTACCCTCAATATCAGGCTGCCCAAGCTGCACCCCAGGGTCAGCAAGCCAAAGGGCAGGGTAATGGGCCCCGTAGGCAGAGGACTCCCAAGCCTCCGGCCCCTGCTACCACTCAGCAGGGTGGGGGTTTTTGACTCCTTGAGCGTAGCCTCTCCTCCACTGCTCTCCCAACCCTGCACAGGTGGTCACCTCGCCCTCTTTACCCACCAGTGGCCCCTTATCACCGGGGAGAGTTGGGTGCTGGAGATAGTCCACAGGGGCTATGCCCTGCATTTTCACCAACTGCCTCCACCATACTTTCCAGGGGAGCCTCCAAGGCCTCCCCTGAACACAGATCTTCTGCAAGAGCTTCATGGTCTGTTGGTGGACAGGGCGGTGGAGCCTGTGCCTCCCCACTTCCAAGGTCACAGTTTCTACTCCAGGTATTTCCTGGTGCCCAAAAGAACCGGTGGCCTTCGACCCATTCTGGACCTCAGGAACCTCAACAAGTTCCTAGTGAAGGAGAAGTTCAAGATGCTTACTCTTGGGACACTTCTGCCCTACCTCCAGCAGGGAGATTGGCTATGCTCTTTAGATCTAAAGGATGCGTACACTCACATCCTCATTCATCCAGACCACAGGAAGTACCTCAGATTCATTGTGGGAGGAAACCATTATCAGTACAGAGTGCTGCCTTTTGACCTCACCTCCGCCCCCAGAGTCTTCACAAAATGCCTAGCAGTGGTGGCGGCCTACCTGAGAAACCAGGGCATCTTTGTCTTCCCCTATCTGGACGACTGGCTAATCAGGGGTCAGACGTACCAGGAGGCCAAACAAGCCACCCTCAGCACTATTGCTCTTCTCCAAAGCCTGGGGTTTGTCATAAACTTCGCAAAGTCCACTTTGCTCCCCTCCCAGAACTTGGAGTTCATAGGAGCAAGGCTGGACTCTCTGCTGGCAAAGGCTTTCTTGCCAGCAGACAGGGCCCAAAGGTTGATGGCCTTGGCAAATCAGTTTCTCAGCGGGTCCCTGGTCGCCGCCAGACTCTGCCTGAGGCTTCTAGGCCACATGGCTTCGACAGTGCATGTGACCCCCAATGCCAGGCTCCATATGAGGCCTGCACAGTGATGCCTTCAGTCTCAGTGGTCACAGGCCACCGGCAGCCTCAGAGACAGGATAAGGCTGTCCAGACAGTTCCTACACTCCCTCAACTGGTGGCTGCACCCACCCAATCTACTGAAGGGGGTGCTTTTTCAGATTCCAGGGTACACAGTAGTGATGACCACAGATGCCTCCCTGCAAGGCTGTGGAGCTCATTGTCTAGGCAAGTGCACCCAGGGCCTGTGGTCTCCTTGGGAAGCTGCATAGCAGATCAGTCTCCTCGAACTCGGAGCTATTCAGTTAGCGCTCAAAGCTTTCACTCCTACCCTGGCTCACCAATCTGTCCTGATTCAGACGGACAACCAAGTAGCCATGTTTTATGTGAAGAAACAGGGCGGCACTGGGTCCCGGATCGTTTGTCGGGAAGCTCAGGACCTTTGTTCATTTGCCCTCAAGCACAACATGCTCCTCAAGGCTGTGTACCTTCCAGGCCAGGACAACTACCTGGCAGACAGGTTAAGCAGAATACTGCAGCCCCAAGAGTGTCAGCTGCATCCTTCAGTGGTTCAGAAGATCTTCCTGAAATGGGGTCTCCCTTTGATAGATCTCTTTACCAGCCCAATGAACAAGCAACTACCAAAGTTCTGCTCCAGGCAACCACATCCTCTGCGGATAGCAGCGGATGCTTTTCTGATATCCTGGTCTCAGGGCATAAGAACATAAGATCATAAGATATGCCATACTGGGTCAGACCAGGGTCCATCAAGCCCAGTATTCTGTTTCCAACAGTGGCCAATCTAGGTCATATGTACCTAGCAGTATCCCCAAGAGACACAAGTTCCACAATGCTTGTACTGGGTCAAGCATTGATATCTTCGGTCACTTCTTAATAATGGTTTATGGACCTTTCCTCCAGGAACTTGTCCAAACCTTTTTTAAACCCAGCTACACTAACAGCCTTTACTACATCCTCTGGTAACAAATTCCAGAGTTTGATTACACGTTGAGTGAAAAAATATTTTCTTTTATTAGTCTTAAATAGTTTACCCTGTAGCTTCATTGCATGTCACCTAGTCTTTCTATATTCAGATAAGGTAAACAGTCGATCTACGTTTACCCGTTCCACTCCGTTCATTAATTTATAGACTTCTATCATATCTCCCCTCAGCCGTCTCTTTTCCAGGTTAAAGAGCCCTAACCTTTTTAGCCTTTCTTCATAGGAGTATCCTTCCATCCCCTTTACCATTTTGGTGGCTCTTCTCTGAACCTTTTCTAAAATCGCTATATCCTTTTTAAGATACGGCGACCAGAATTGCACACAATATTCAAGTTGCGGTCTCACCATGGAACGATATAGAGGCATTATAATATCTTTTGTTTTATTTTCCATTCCTTTCCTTATCATACCTAGCATTCTATTTGCTCTCTTGGCCGCCGCTGCACACTGGGCCGTGGGTTTTAACATGGTATCCACAATGACACCTAAATCTTTTTCCTGGGTGGTGGTTCCTAATGTTGAACCTTGCATCGTGTAACCATAGTTTGGGTTGTTCTTCCCTAGGTGCATAACCTTGCACTTGTCCACATTAAATTTCATCTGCCATTTTGATGCCCAGTCTTCCTGTTTATCAAGATCCTCTTGCAATTTTTCACAATCCTCTTGGGTTTTAACAACTTTAAATAGTTTTGTGTCATCTGCAAATTTGATAACCTCACTCGTTATTCCACTTTCCAGGTCATTTATGAATATGTCAAAAAGCAGCAGACCCAGCACAGATCCCTGGGGTACACCACTATTCACCTTTCTCCATTGGGAAAATTGGCCATTTAGTCCTACCCTCTGCTTTCTATCTTTTAACCAGTTCCTGATCCACAATAGTACACTGCCTCCTATCCCATGACTCTAGTTTTGCCATAAGTCTCTGATGAGGGACCTTGTCAAAGGCTTTCTGAAAGTCCAGATACACAATATCAACCGACTCACCTTTGTCCACCTGTTTATTCACTCCTTCAAAAAAACATAACAGATTAGTAAGACAAGATCTTCCTTGTCTAAAGCCATGTTGGCTGTCTCCCATTAGGTTGCGACTATCTACATGCTGAGTAATTTTATTCTTTATGATGGTTTCTACCATTTTTCCCGGTACTGACGTCAAGCTCACCGGTCTGTAGTTTCCCGGATCACCCCTGGAACCCTTTTTAAAAATTGGTGTTACATTGGCGATCCTTCAATCTTCAGGTATTAGAGATGATTTTAATGATAGTTCACAGATTACTGATAGCAGGTCTGAAATCTCATATTTCAGTTCTTTCAACACCCTTGGATGTATACCATCCAGCCCAGGTGATTTGCTACTCTTCAGTTTATCTAATAGTTGTAAGACATCTTCCCGATGTATCGATATTTCCTTCAATTCTTCCGCACCTTTAAATACCACTTCAGTCATGGGTAACATCCCTACATCTTCTACAGTAAAGACCGAAGCAAAGAATTCATTCAGTCTCTCCGCTATCGCCTTGTCGCCTCTTAGTGCTCCTTTAACCCCTTTATCATCTAATGGACCAACTGACTCTCTCACAGGTTTTTTGCTACGAATGTACTTGAAAAGGTCTTTATTTCACGTTTTTGCTTCCGCAGCAAGCTTCTTCTCAAATTCTCTCTTTGCCTGCCTTATCAGTGCCTTGCATCTGACTTGCCAGTGCTTGTGCTGTTTCCAGGTTTCGTCGATTGGCTCTTTTTTCCATTTCCTGAAAGATGCTTTTTTGGCAACAACAGCCTCTCTGACCTCACCTTTAAACTATGCTGGCAGTTTTTTGGACTTCCTTCCACTTTTCTTAAAGCGTGGAATACAGCTGCTGTGGGCTTCCAAGATAGTATTTTTCAACAACACCCAAGCTTGATGTACGTCTTTAACCTTTGCAACTGCTCCTTTTAGTTTTTTCTTAACTGTTTTCCTCATTTTATCATAGTCTCCCTTTCGAAAGTTAAAAGGTAGTACTGTGGATTTCCTTACTATCCCTCCACCACTAATTAAATCAAAGGCAATCATGCTATGATCACTATTGCCAAGTGGCCCCAACACCCTTATCTCTTGCACTAGATCTGGTGTTCCACTAAGGACTAGGTCTAATATGGCTTCCCCTCTGGTCGGTTCATGAACCAGCTGCTCCAAGAAGCAGTCATTTATTTCATCTAGGAACGTTATCTCCCTAGCATGTCCTGACGTGACACTGACCCAGTCAATACCAGGGTAATTGAAATCACCCATTATTATTACTGCGCTGTAACGTTTGTTAGCTTCCTTGATTTCTTTGAGCATTTCATCATCCATTTGGTCATTCTGGCCAGGTGCTCGATAGTACACCCCCACTGCCATTGCCTTCCCCCTTTTATATGGAATTTCAATCCATATAGATTCTACAGCA
The DNA here is from genome assembly GCA_033557465.1 of Ichthyophis bannanicus. NCBI lineage: Eukaryota > Metazoa > Chordata > Amphibia > Gymnophiona > Ichthyophiidae > Ichthyophis > Ichthyophis bannanicus. The sequence goes on from CM066033.1 coordinate 1,131,440,648, forward strand.
GATTTTGTTTCCTGCAAAACTTTAATCCTTTCTGAGTCAATGCCCTCTCTAACATAGAGCGCAACCCCTCCACCAATTTGATCAGCTCTATCATTACGATATAGTTTGTACCCAGGTATCACAGTGTCCCACTGGTTGTCCTCCTTCCACCATGTCTCTGATATTCCAATCATATCTAACCTTTCATTTAGTGCTATATATTCTAACTCTCCCATCTTATTCTTTAGACTTCTAGCATTTGCCTGCAGGGCCTCCTCTATGCGTTTCCTCCCACGCCCTTGGTGGCCCGAACCCTGTTCAAGATTCTTTAGGACAAGGCCTCGGTCCTGCTGGTGGCTCCCAGGTGGCCGAGACAGCCTTGGTTTCCTCTTCTGCTTCAACTGGCGGTGGATCCTCCACTACCTCTGGGGTTGCAACCCGACCTTCTCACACAAGAGCAGGGTTCCCTTCTGCACCCCAATCTCAAAGCTCTCAATTTGATGGCCTGGAGGCTGCAAGGGTAGTTTTGGCTCCCTGGGGCCCTCCTCAGGAAGTTGAGGAGGTTGTCCTAGCCTCTAGGAAACAGTCCACTAGGAAAACCTATGCTCTCAAAAGGAAAAGGTTTTCTGTGTGGTGTCAGCTGCGTACAGAGGATCCTTTCTCCTGTACTGTGCCAGTAGTCCTTCAGTACTTACTGCATTTGTCAAATCAGGGACTTAAGTCCAATTCTGTTCGGGTTCACCTCTCAGCTCTAGCAGCTCACCACTCACTGGTGGAGGGGCATTCTCTATCTGGTCACCCCTTGGTGTCCCGTTTTCTCAGGGGCTTGCTTTTGCTCAAGCCTCCCATCCGTCCTCCTGCCCCTGAGTGAGAGCTGAATGTGGTCTTGCAGCAACTGACTCGCCCACCTTTTGAGCCGATGGCTACTTGTCCACTACGCTTCCTCTCCTGGAAGACACTCTTCCTGATAGCCCTTACCTCAGCTAGGCGAGTGAGTGAGCTTCAGGCCCTGGTCTGTGATAGGCCTTACACCAGGATTTATAGGAACAGGGTAGTCCTTAGGACTCATCCCAAATTCCTCCCTAAGGTTGTCTCCTCTTTCCACCTCAACCAGGCGGTGGTTCTTCCAACATTCTTCCCTAGGCCTCATACAAGCCAGGCTGAAGCAGTCCTGCATACCGTGGACTGTAGGAGGGCCTTATCCTTCTACCTTGACCGTATGCAGGGGCATAGAAGGGCGACTCAGCTCTTCGTATCCTTTGACCCCAATAAGTTGGGGTTGGCTGTGTCCAAGCGTACCTTGTCCATCTGGGTGGCTGACTGTATCACCTGGGCTTACAAGGCGGCTGACCTTCCTTTGCAGGGTAGGGTCACTGCCCATCGTGTCAGGGCAATGGCTGCCTCAGTGGCTCATCTCCGCTCTGTGCCCTTGGTAGACATCTGCAGGGCTGCAACTTGGTCTTCAAGCCAGACGTTTGCGGCCCATTACTGCCTGGAGAGGGAGTCCCGTAGGGACAGTGCTTTTGGCCAAGCAGTACTCCGGAATCTCTTTGAGGTTTAGGCAACTCCTGTCCTCTGTTGGGCTACCGGTGGAGGTTGTGTCCTTGAAAAGCCTTTTTTTGCTGCTGAGACTAGAGGGAGATCTCTGGTTCAGCCTGGGTTCCTCGGTAGCCCAGAGCTTGGGAGTCACCCATATGTGACTTCCTGCTTGGTCCTGGAGAAAGAGTAGTTACTCACCTGTAACAGGTGTTCTCCAGGAGCAGCAAGAATCAGTCCTCACAACCCTCCCTCCTCCCCTTGGAGTTGCAGTTGTACATAGTTTATTTTTCATTTTTGTGTGCTGTTCTTAGCTATGTCATTTGACCGAGGTAAGATGGCACCTTTAGGCGGGAAGGGACCCGCACATGCGTGCCTGCATTCCCAAAGGCTTTCATAGAAAGCTGCGAAAATGCTCCGCTGGGGCTTCATCGGCGCCGATGACATCCATATGTGAGGACTGATTCCTGCTGCTCCTGGAGAACACCTGTTACAGGTGAGTAACTACTCTTTCAGGTCATTAATATGGAAAGTAAATATTTTTTATATGGCTGATGTAGGTACAGGAAATGCAGTTTTATATTTAATAGTTGAGTCAAACAATTAAATCATGGTTTATACAGAGTGTATTGTTTTAATCTTTATATTTATAGATCAAAAATTAAATCATTAGTGTTGTGGTCTGTTCTGTGTGGTCACAATGGCATACTGGATAATGTTTAATTTTCTGTTCCTGATCATATCTCCAGTCTAGTCCCGGACCTCTGGGTTGTCCACCTTATTCAGCAGCTTGGTGACTGAGGAACCTCCTTCCTGGTGATGTCACAGGTATATCCTCCCGGGGACTGCCTCCATAGATCAGTTACCTCAGTCTTCAAGCAGCTGAAGAGATGGTGAGCCTGGTAGGCCTGGCTCACTGGAGGGACAATTAAGAATTAGTTTTGAGTGGGTTAGGATTGTTTCAAAAAAAAAAAGAAAGGGAGAAAGAAATTAAGAGGAGAGTCCTTGCCTTTGGCAAGGACTGTATCTTTAAAGATTGCAGAAGTCTTCCCCTCACCTTTAGGGCTCTCGGCGGTCTTTGAGCTTCACGGGTTCTCACAGTAGCGGGAAGTTTGTTCCGGTTAAGGACAGTGCGAGAAGGGTTCTTTTGGCAGAAAACCGGAGATCGTGCACTGCTGGCGCTTTACAGAGGGTCTGCCTATCTGCGCCTTGGCTAATCGCAACGGCCCTTCGCGTTGTGCACAGCCCATAAAATTCTGATCTGGAAACGAGTTTGGCAGAGAACGGCTTAGCAGACTGAGGCAAGCTGTTTTCGGGTGACGGGGGAGATCGCCAAAGGTAAGACGGACTGATTCCGGGGGTCTTTGCTGACAGCGCGTTTGAGCGCGAAAACGGGGACCAGGCCCGGCCACGTGGAGGCGGCGCGGGAAACGTGAAGAGCAGCGCCGAAGTTTCCAAGAGCTTTACTTCTTAGCTGGGAGCCTCGTTTTCCTGCCTAATGGGATTTCCTTGATGGGGCACGCTAACTATTGAGCTTGTTTGAGTTCTTTAAAAAAAAAAAAAAAAAAAAGTTTTTCTGTTGCCGGGCTGTTTGAGCGGCTCTGATCTTCTCCAGGCTCAGATTTTCTTTAGGGGCAGGGAGAAGCTAGGCGCAGTGCTAGCATGCCATCTAGACCCCAATGTTTCGTCTGTGGGGCTAGAAGAGGCTTAGTATCCGCTGCGGGGCTGTGCAAGAGTTGCACCAAGGAAGCCTCTGTCATGGATCAGACAGGAGATGATAAGGAGTGTTTGGAGGTTGAAGATGTTTTTTCAGGGGTTCAGTCAGCCGGCTTGCCTCTCGGGGAGCCAGTGGCTGGGCCTTCCTCCGCCCCGGACATTCCTCCTTCCCCTACTCCCTGGCCCAATGGGCTGGAGTCTATTTTTTCAAAAGATTTTGTAGTTGTCCTGCAGCAGGCATTGGGGGGCATGCCGCAGGGACAGGCGAAAGGAAAACCTGGGGAATGCGGAGTAAAATGGTCCGCGACTTCCCATAGTGACAAAAAGGTTCAGGATGCAGCTAAGAGGCCACGGTTACACGACAAGGACAAAGATCAGTCCATGGCTTCAGAGGGCCAAATGTCAGAGGACGATACTCGGAGTGTGGACCTTGAAGAGGATTTGGAGGAAGGTGAGTTTACGGAGGAGGAGGATCAGGCTCGAGTGGTGCACGTCTTTCGCAGAGAGGAACTGCCAACTCTCATTGTGGAAACCCTTAAGGCCCTAAACATGCTGGTCCCGGGGTCGGCAGAGGATGAGGCCCTAGAAGATCCAATGTTGCAGATATTTAGAAGGACTCAAAGGGCTTTTCCGCTGCATAGGGTGTTTCAGGAAATGATCCAAGAAGAGTGGAATGTTCCAGAAGCGCCTCTCAAAGGCGCTAGAGTGATGAACCGTCTTTACCCTATGGTCGACCAGGACAGAGAGTTGTTTAAGTCTCCCAGAGTCGATGCGGCCGTGGCAGCGGTCACAAAGAGAACCATGATTCCAGTGGAGGGCAGTGCGGCCCTCAAGGACGCACAGGACAGGAAGTTGGATTCTCTGCTAAGGCAGGTTTTTGATGTAAATGCCTTGTCGCTCCAAGCTGCCATCTGTGGTGCCTGGGTGGCCAGGGCTTGTTTGCGATGGTTGCAGCGAGTCCAAGGTGGTCAGGATTCTGACACGGTTGGCGAAGCTGCCAAGTTGGAGTCGGGAGCGGCCTAACTGGCGGATATTCATTATGATCTTATGCGAGGTTTGTCAAAAAGTATGGCATCGGCGGTAGCGGCAAGACGTTATCTTTGGCTCCTGAATTGGGCGGCGGATAACTCGTCTAAAGCAAGACTAAGTAAGCTTCCCTTTAAAGGGCGGCTCTTGTTTGGAGAGGAGCTAGAAATGTTGGTCAAGGATCTCGGGGAGTCTAAAGGTGGTAGATTACCAGAGGATAAGCCTAAACAAGGGCGGACGGCTCCCGTGGGCAAAGACCAGTAGCGGGATTTTCGTTGGTTTCGTTCCCAGAGGTATACTTCTGGTCAGAGAGGCAGATTTCCCAATAGATATCAGGGATTCCGGGGATCAGGAAGAGGGTTTGGTCCCTCCTCCTCCGCTGCTTCAAACCCTCGGAAATTGCAATGAAGTCAGGGGGACCCAGGCGCCCCTGGTTCCCGTAGGAGGGCGATTGCGGGAGTTCTATGCCGCCTGGGTCCGAGTCACGACAGATCAGTGGGTGCTGGAGGTGATCCGAGAGGGTTATGCTTTGGAGTTGCGGCGTCCGGTGCGAGACGCCTTTGTGCAGTCCCCCTGCAATTCGCCGAGCAAGTGCGAGGCGGTGAGGGGGACAGTACAAAGGCTCCTAAGTCTCGGCGCAATAGTACCGGTACCCCTAGACCAATACGGTTGCGATCGATACTCCATTTACTTCGTGGTGCCAAAGAAGGATGGCGGGGTCCGGCCAATTTTGGATCTCAAGGGTGTGAATCGTTGTCTTAGGGTGTCACACTTTCACATGGAAACCCTGCAGTCAGTGATAGTAGCGGTCCAAAAAGGAGAATTTCTCACTTCCCTGGACCTCTCGGAAGCGTACCTGCACATTCGCATTCGGCCGGATCATCAAAGATACCTCCGCTTCGCGGTGCCTTTCAGCCATTTTCAGTTCAGGGCCCTGCCCTTTGGTCTAGCGATGGCTCCGCGCACTTTCACCAAGGTCATGGTGGTAGTAGCAGCGGCCCTGCACAGAGAAGGGATCCTGGTGCTTCCTTACTTAGACGACTGGTTGATTCATGCAAAATCCGAGTGCGAGAGGGCTACGACAGAGTAGTGTCCATTCTAGAGAGTCTCGGTTGGTTAGTCAATCTGTCAAAGAGCCAGATGTTTCCCACGCAGTGCCTGGAGTACTTGGGGGCTCGGTTCGACACCGAGCTAGGACAAGTGTTTCTACCTCGGAAAAGGGCACAGGGTCTGCGGAAGCTAGTCCGGGGATTCTTAACCAAGGTAGCTCCCACGGCGTGGCAGTATTTGCAACTGTTAGGAACGATGGCGGCAACAATAGAGTTGGTGCCGTGGGCAAGAGCGCACATGCGGCTGTTGCAAAGGGCGCTCCTGCGGTGCTGGTCTCATCAGAGGGATCGGCTGTCGCAGCGGCTCCCTTGCCCGGCGGAGACGCGGGTGGCTCTGCGGTGGTGGTTAGTTCCCGAGTCATTGCAAAGGGGGAAGCCTTTGGAGTCGCCCGACTGGCTACCTCTAACGACGGATGCCAGACTCTTAGGCTGGGGAGCGCACTTCCAGGGCAGGTTCACTCAGGGACTTTGGAACGCTCAGGAAAAGACTTGATCAATCAACCGGCTGGAGTTGCGAGCGGTGTCGCTGGCCTTGCAAAGGTTCCAGGCCTTCCTTGGAGGGACAGCGGTCCGAGTGTTTTCCGACAATGCGACCGCAGTGGCCTATGTCAATCGGCAAGGGGGCACAAGCAGTGTAGCGCTGGAATCCGAGGCTGAGGAGCTATGCAGGTGGGCCGAGGAGAACCTGTTGGCGCTATCGGCAGCCCATGTAGCCGGAGTGAACAGTGTAGAGGCTGATTTTCTCAGCTGGGTGCAGGTGGATCCAGGGGAATGGGTCCTTCATCCAGAGGTCTTTCACATGCTGGAGAGTCGGTGGGGCACTCCGGTCATGGATCTCATGGCAACCTTTCGCTCGGCAAAGGTCAGTCGGTTTTACAGCAGGAGAAAAGAAAGGATGTCGGAGGGCCTGGATGCTCTCATTCAAAGACTGGCCAGAGGAGCAACTGCTGTACGTCTTTCCTCCGTGGGTTTTGATAGGCAGAGTAGTGCAGCGCATAGAAAGGCACAAAGGGCAGGTCATGCTGATAGCCCCAGATTGGCCACGCCGACCTTGGTACGTGGATATGGTAAGACTCCTGGTAGCAAGTCCGTGGAGGCTCCCGGCCCGGGCGGATCTGTTGTCGCAGGGGCCTCTGCTCATGCCTCATGTGGCTCAGTTCTCGCTTATGGCTTGGCTATTGAGAGGGCTCGTTTGAGAGCCAGAGGTTATTCCTTGCCCGTTATTTCGACGTTGCTAAAAGCCAGGAAGAGCTCTACGTCCTTGGCGTATGTTCGGGTCTGGAGAGTTTTTGAAGAGTGGTGCGCAGACGGCGTCTGAGGTGCTAAAAGCCTCTGTCCCCCAGATATTAGAGTTTCTACAGGATGGTTTTGACAAGGGCTTGGCGGCCGCTTCACTCCGAGTGCAGGTCGCAGCCTTATCGTGTTACAGAGGTCGGATAGGGGGGGGCGTTCACTCAGGGGACATCTTGATGTTAAACGGTTCTTAAGAGCGGTGTCCCTATTAAGGCCGCCAAGTAGGCAGATAGTTTCTAAGTGGAACCTACCGTTCGTGGTACGGACGTTTGAACGGGAGCCATTTGAACCCCTGGCATGGGCGTCGGTGAAGGACCTTACCTTGAAGGTAGTTTTTCTGGTGGCGATCTGTTCAGCGAGAAGAGTGTCGGAGGTACAGGCTTTATCCTGTAGGGAGCCTACCTTTCGTTTTTTTAATCTAAAGCGGTGTTGAGGCCGGTTCCAGCCTTTTTACCTAAGGTGGTATCGGCGTTTCATGTAAATCAGGAAATTTCTTTGCCGGTATTGTGTAGCAATGCGGGTGGTCGGGCGGCAGAGCGACCAAATCTCTTGGACGTTAGACGAGCATTGAAAAAGTACCTGCTTCGGACGACGGGTTTTCGTAGATCTGAGAGACTCTTTGTCCTATTCGCAGGGCCAAGGAAGGGAGAGGCGGCATCAAAGGCGTCCATTGCCAGATGGCTCAAGGAGATCATTGCATCCGCATACCTGTTGAAGGGTAGGCCGGTTCCAGAGGGGCTGCGGGCCCATTCCACTAGAGCTCAAGCAGCGTCCTGGGTGGAATGTCGTTTGGTGCCGCCGCTAGAAATTTGTAAAACAGCGACTTGGTCATCGTTGAATTTCTTTGTTCAACATTACCGTCTGGATGTTCAGGTAGAGCAGGATTCCTGTTTTGGAGCGGCAGTACTTCAGGCTGGTAAAGCGGGGCCCTCCCGTTAGATTTACTGCTCTGGTACATACCCAGAGGTCCGGGACTAGACTGGAGATACGATCAGGAAGGTGAAATTAGACTTACCTGCTAATTGTTGTTCCTGGAGTAGATACAGTCTAGTCCCGTATCCCGCCCCAGGAAGATGTTTCTATGGACTGCAGCCTGAAGACTTTGAAGTGGACACAGGTAAGCAGAATTTTCAATGCGGGGCTATTTTCCCCTGGGTGAAATATGTTAGTGGGCCGTTGCCCCTTCATAAGGTGAGGTGAGGGCCTCGGCTAGTTTGAAGTTAATACTTTAAGGTTTTGAAGTTGGGGAAACTGAATTCTTCCCTTTTTTGGTAGATATTGGATAGTTAAAGGTTGAATTTTACAATTGTTATGTGCAGTTGCTGCTTACTTGTTGCTCCGGGGAGTCTGCTCTGTCAATAGGAAACTGATCTATGAGGCTGTCCCCTTGAGGATATACCTGTGACATCACAAGGAAGGAGGTTCCTCAGTTTCCAAGAATAAGGTGGACAACCCAGAGGTCCGGGACTAGACTGTATCTACTCCAGAAACAACAATTAGCAGGTAAGTCTAATTTCACCTTTATTTCTGCATCTCCCATTGTTTACTGGGGTGTGGTATATGTCCATAAAACTCATGGAAGATCAAATCCAAGAACTTTCTGTGTTGGATGTTTTACAAAATGTTTGGTGCTTCCTTTGAACTCCAGATTTTCAAACTTCATCAGTGTTTCTTTTGTTGAAAGATATATGAAATGGTTCAAAATGGCTTGTAATTGCTAAGTCCCCCCCTTTAGAATTAGGTACATTTCTAAAAGTAATTCCTACTTCCTTTCCAACAGATCTTTCGTGAAGCCCGGAGGACAGTACCTAGTGTTGTTTACATGCCTCATGTTGGTGATTGGTGGGAAGCTGTCAGTGAAACTGTGAAAGCTACTTTTCTAACTTTGCTGCAAGATATACCATCATTCTCGCCAATATTTTTACTCTCTACCTCTGAAACCATGTACAGTGATCTACCTGAAGAGGTGAGTTATAAATCATGTTGCCTTATCTTCTCTATGGACAAGCAGGAAAAAAGTCGTCACATATGGGTGATGTCTTCCGATGGAGCCCTGCGTGGAAGTATTCCCATCTCCTTCTGGATGCGCCTTCCCACCCACCACCGTGTTGCAATTTTACCTCAGTCTCTTCTTTTTCATGGAGTCCCCCTGGATGCATTTCAGGGACGTGTGTGAGTTGCAGGTATGTTTCGTTTTTTTGACTTCAGCATTTTTCACTACCTGCCTGCCATGGTGGCCTTCTTCCTTTCCCATTAGTTTAGTGTTTTTGACCATTTAAGGTTTCCACTATTTTCCACAGCACTATTGCCACCTTTGGAGTTGGTGCTTTGGCCATGCATTGTAACTTTTTCCTTATTAGAGAAATGAGCTGTGGCTATTTTTCCAGGTGATCTGTCACAGAAACTAGCCAGTGGGTTTAAAAAGTGTTCCAGGTGCTCATGAACCATATCCATAGTAGATACTCACAATTGGTGCCTTAGGTGCTTGGGACCCGATCATCAGCCCTCTTCTTATTTATGTTTGCAGATAACAAAAAGAGGGCTCAGGGGTCATGAAAAACAGCATGAATTTATTTTTGGTGCTACAAAGTCTGATCCATTAATATTGTTATCAGCACACCAATCTCTATGGCATCAAAGGCTGCATTGGAGGCTTGCAGTACATCAACTGAGGAGCCCTCAAGCCCTGTTGGAGCTGGCATCCATAGTACCCTGGATCATCAGCCATCGATCGATGTTGGCCCAAAGGTGAAGAGGGATTCATCTTCATTGACTCCGAAGGGTAGACACATCAAGCATTGGGTGGAGGCTTTGATGCATCGATCTCAAGAGTAAATAGGGTTCACAAGAACATCCCTCTAAGCAGCCCTGAAGAGAGGAGAGCTCATCTTCCAGGACATCGGAGGGACAGCAGTGGCCTTCTGTGATCAGAGACCAAGCATCCGATACACCTCAGATTCCAGGATCATTGGCCGATGTTGCTGTGCCCCCACAGCCTTTGGAGACAGGAGGCCTGGGGAGATGCCTTTTGAGGGCTGTTGAGGAATGCATAACAGTGCTGTTCACCATGCAGTATGCCAGTGCCTCGATGTCTGCTGCATCAGCATTGACAAGCTTCCAGCTGATCCTTGAAAAGCATCAAGTGCCTGTGGGGGAGTCACCATCATCAGGGCATCGAAGGGTCCCGATGCCAGAGCCTGCCAAGCCGATAATACTATCTAGTGCATTGGAGCCCAATGTTCCCCTAGAGCTAAGACCATACCATTTTCTTTAGACACTAAGGATGAGCCCAGGGCAGAAGAATTAGTGATCCTCCAGTAGTTCTCCACCGCTAAGGAAGCAGTGTCAGTATCTGTGCATCACATCCTTCAGAAAGTACAGATGAGAATGTGGAAGAACTCCCTCACTGTACCTCCAGTGAGTAGAAAGCTTAACTCCATGTAGAGTTAAGAGGCTCCCAGGTTTGAAAAGCCACAGCTTTCTTACAGTTCCCTGGTGACTAAATCCACAATTAAAAGATCTAAATGTTCCAAGACACACTCCTCTGCAACCCCAGGGAGGGAGGCTCAGACATTAGACCTTTTGGGAAAAGGGTTTTCCAGAGTACCATGCTTGCTGCCCACATGGCCTCCTATCTATATGGACATTTGTTTGAAGGACATCATGAACAGCCTAGATGATATGTCCCAATATTTCCCTCTAGAGAGATTGGAACAGTATCATTCCCTAGTGAGATACATCAAGATCTCCTCGAAATTTGTGGTCCGAGCGACATATGACATCTTTGAAATGGTATCAAGAGCTTCTACAATGGGTATTGGTGCTCGGAGACTCACCTATCATGGAGTCTCAGACCTAGAACAATCTGTGTAGGACAAACTTGCCAACATAACGTGCCATGGAGAGAATCTCTTTGGGGAAAAGGTCGAAGAGAAGGCTGGCTTCATTGAAAAGTAGCATGTCGCCCTTTTCAATCTCTCGTGGCCCATGTCTGAGCAGGCTTCCTATCACAGGAGTTTTCAAGGTGGGAGCCTAAAGAAGACTTAGTACCCTGGTAGGTGTAGATATTTTCCTGATTCTCACTATTCCCAGTCAAAGCAGACTCCTCGAGGTCAAGTGAGAGAAGCCTCGAGGCCAAACTGCTTCCTCAGTCAAAACCAGGAGTGGAGTTTTCACTGTTTCCTAAAAGCCACGCTACCTGTAACCACAGCGGAGGACTCTTCTGTTGAAGGGAGGCTCGCTCTTTTTACCCAAAGATGGTCCCTCGTAACCTCAGACACTTGGGTCTTACAAATTATCTAAAGCAGATACAAATAGCATCTATTCAATCTTCCTCCACCGAGGGTTCAGTCCTTAGACCCTCAACATCTGGAACTCCTTCTGAGAGAAGTCACCACCCTCCAAAAAGATCTGACGATTGAACTGATGCCACCAAAGCAAAGAGGGTGAGGATTTTATTCCAGGTACTTCCTGATCCCCAAGAAAATTGGGATTCCATACCCATCTAAACCTAAGAGAACTGAACAAATATCTGGTCAGAGGAAAGTTCAGAATGATTTCTCTAGGCACTCTGCTCCCTTATTTTAAAAAAAGGAGATTGGCTATGCTCTCCGGATCTCAAGGATGCATATTCCCACATACAGATACATCCCACTCACAAGAAGTATCTCAGATTCATAGTAGGCCGAAAGAACTTCCATTATTGTGTACTGCCTTTTGGCCTCGCATCAGTGCCTCGTGCATTCACCAAATGCCTTACCATGGTAGCACTGTCTCTGCACAAACTGGGAGTGTTTGTCTTCCCCTACCTGGATGATTGATTGATCAGGAGTGCCACTCAGGAGGGCGTTTTAAGAATCAACATGGCTGACCATTCGGGTGCTAGAACTACTAAGGTTCATAATAAATTACTTAAAGTCCCACCTTCAGCCCACCTAACATTTAGAATTCATAGAAGCCCTGCTGAACATGACTCAGATGAGAGCTTTCATTCCACATGACAGATTCTCCAGGCTACCAGCGATAATGCGGGAGACTCAACTGAGTCAGCAGATGTTAGTTTGCAAGATGTTAACATTACTAAGCCTCAAGGCCTCAATGGTACATGTAACATGTGGATGCTGAGAACCCAGTGGTCACAAGCTTTGGGACATCTTGGAGACTGTTAATCACCATTCAACTCATGTTCCGTCCAATCTGCACTTTTCCCCACACCTGGTGTACTTTCAGTCCTGTCACCTCTGCCGAGCTCATTAAAGCCATCTCTTCTTCTCATCAGACCACCTGCCCCCTTGATCCCCTTCCCTCCTCTTGGCTCTTTAACTCCTCTCTCGCTCTTATCCCATATGCCCTGACTATCCTTAACTCCAGTCTCTCCTCCGGCTGCTTCCCCACCAGTTGGAAACACGCTGTGGTCCGCCCCCTTCTTAAAAAGCCTACCCTAGACCCTGCCCTTCCCGCCAACTGGTGTCCTGTTGCAAACCTTTCTTTTCTCTCTAAAGTCCTTAAAAAACTTGTTTTCTCTCAGCTTGCCACTCACCTCGATTCCACCCTCTCCCTCCACCCACGCCAATCAGGATTCCGTGCCGGCCACAGCACAGAAACTATTCTCAGAGCACTTCTCTCCGAAATCCACCGCTCCCACAATCATGGGGACCTCTCTTGTTGTTTCACTAGACCTCTCCTCTGCCTTTGATGTCGTCGATCACCGCACTCTCCTTTCCCGTCTGTCCGATTTGGGTATCTATGGCACAGTTTTGGGGTGGTTTCGGTCTTTCCTCTCCTCCCATACTTTTGCTGTCCACATGGGTTCTAGTGCTTCATCCTCGTTCCCGCTGCAATGTGGGGTACCACAGGGCTCTATTCTTGCTCCCTTGCTTTTCAACATCTTTCTTGCTCCTCTCACCTTGCTTATCCAGCAAATGGGCATCTCCTTTTATTTCTACGCCGATGATATCCTCTTAGTGTACCATACTTCTTCCTCTGCTCCCGACCTTTCTCCTTTCAATGACTGCCTTACTCTCGTTGCCTCCTGGTTCAACCACAATTTTCTTCATGTCAATCCGTCCAAATCCTCCACAATTTGGTTCTCTTTTGGTGCCCCTTCTCCCACCCTGTCACCCACTATGTCTGCTGGTCCCATCCCCCTTGTTTCTAGTCTCCAGTATCTAGGTGTTACCCTCGATTCTTCCCTCTCCTTCCACCAACACATCTCCTCTGTGGTGCGCGCCTCCTTTTTTCATCTCCACAGAATTAGGTCCGTCCGTCCCTTCCTTTCTACCTCTGCTATCACTACTCTCGTTCTGTCCCTCGTGATCACTCGTCTAGACTATTGTAATTCCGTTTTTGCTGGTCTTCCCCATTATCAACTTCACCGTCTCCAGTTAGTTCAGAACACTGCTGCCCATCTCATCACTCACTCCCCTATTAATGCCCACATCACCCGCTTTCTCCTCTCCCTTCATTGGCTTCCAATCTCTGTTAGGTTCATCTATAAGCTCCTCACCATCACCCACAAGATCCTGCATACCGGTACTCCACAATACCTGGCGGACATCATTTACCTTCAGCCTGCCCCCCGCCTCCTCCGCTCTGCTCACGGCAACTGGCTTTTTCTTCCTTCCCCCTTCCAGGCCCACCTTGAGCTCACCCATCACTCTGCCTTTTTTTTCCTCAGCCCTGCCCTCTGGAATTCTCTCCCGCACTCTCTTTGCACTGAACCCTCCATCCCTCAGTTCAAGTCTCTCCTAAAAACTCACCTTTTCTGTCAGGCCTACGACCTTCCTGCTTCTGCTGTTGGCTCGGACTCTTCCCCATCGGGGCCCCCCCCCCCCCCCACCGCTAGTTTCGTGACCCCCTTTCTAACTTACCAGACAGCTCCCTCCCCTTGCCCTGTATCTCTGTTTCTCCCATGTTGTCTCCTCTCTTTCCTACTTTTTCATTCCTTTTTCTCTTGTACTTTCCTGTCTATTAATGGCGTTCCTTTCTCCCCTTTATTTTCTGTAGCCCATGGTTTATTGTTTGTACACTGCCCTGACGCTTCGGCAAGGGCGGTATATCAAGTTCTGCAAATAAACATAAAGATAAAGGTCTTCCCTTCCAAATTACTCTACCCCAAAAATTATTGACAGATGCGTCCAAACTGAGTTCATCTCAATGGGTTCAACACTCAGGGTATTTGATCCCTCCAGGAAAATCTCCATCAGATCAACTTCTTGGAACTTAAGGCCATAGTGGACTCTCTAAAGACTTTTAAAGATCAGTTGTCCAAACCAAATTGTCCTCATTCAAACAGACAACCAAGTAGCCATGTTCTGCATAAACAAACAGGGAGGAACTGACTTGTAACACCTGTGTTGTGGAAATATCTCTCATGGTATGGACTCAAGGGCCACTTACCTACCAGGTGAACAAAACACTCTGGTGCACAGTCTGAGTCATGTTCTTCAGCCTCATGAATGGACCCTGGACAAGGAGGTTGCAAGTCACATCTTTCAGGAATGGGGCACCCTCTTGATAGATATTTTTGCTACCCATCAAAATGCCCAGTTAGATAAGTTCTGCTGCAGAGTGGGGTTGCACAGCAAACTAGCTTTGGATGCTTTCCTCTTCAGTTGGGGGAGGGCCTTCTGTATGCATATCCTCCAATACCTCTCATTGTAAAGACCCTCCTGAAGCTCAGAGCAGACAGAGGCACAATGATTCTTATTGTTCCTTATTGCCCCAGACAATCATGATTCCCTGTCCTCCTGGAACTCTATATTCGGGAACCAATTCGGCTTGGCAACTCACTAGATTTGATATCTCAAGAGAATTGAACAATGTTGCATCCCAATATAAAGTCCCTAGCCTTCACAGCTTGGATTTTGAGAGGCTGACGTTGCCCACACTCAATCTGCCGTCCAGTGTCACTGATGTCCCTTTGGCCTCCAGAAGGATCTTAACGAGAAAGTCCTATTCATAAAGATGGAAGAGATTTGCTGTCTGGTGTGAAGGACGCTCCCTCTGCCTGTCCCACACAAACACTGCTTGAGTATCTTCTGCATAATCTTTGCAGTTTTCTGGGTCATGCTGCATCTTGCTAAGTGGAACTGAAATTTCCCAGAAAACTACACAGATCATGATACTAGCTGCAGAAGCCTAAGAGAACATATCTTCTGCACCTCTCCAAGTCTGGATTCAAGTCCAATTCAGTAAGGATTCACCTCAGCACAATTGGAATATATCATTCAGTGTGTAGAAGATAAACCCATCTCTGTTCAGCTTTTGTTTGTTCACGTCATGCGGGGCTTACTACTGCTAAAACCTCCCTATAAGCCACCCACAGTATCTTGAGATCTCAATGTAGTTTTTGCGCAGCTGATGAAAGCTCCTTTTGAGACACTCAGTTCTTGTCCTCTGACGTTTTTGTCCTGGAAGGTTTTGTTTCTGGTTGCAATCACAAGCATGCAAGGTGAGTAAGCTTCAGGCCTTAGTAATTATACTAAATTTCATCATAATAGAGTGATCCTCCATACTCATCCCAGATTTCTTCCAAAAATGGTAGCCGATTTCTATCTTAATCAGTCAGTCGTCCTACTAACATTTTTCCCAAAATCTCATGCTCACAGAGGGGAAACTGCACTGCACATGTTGAACTGCAAACAAGCCTTCACTTTCTACTTGGAGTAGACAAAAGTCCATAGAAAGTTCATCCAGCTTTTTTGTTTCTTTTGACCCCAATAAGCTAGGGGTTGCCATTTTCAAACACACATTAACAGTTTGGCTGGCAGTTTGCACTTATGCCCAGGCAGGCCTTAGCCTTGAAGATCATGTCTCATCTCATAATGTCAGAGCTTTGGCTGCATCGGTGGCCCATTTGAGCTCGGCAATGTGGACATAAGTCCACACATTTACATCTCACTACTGTCTGGAGGGGGATTCCTGACGCGAATGTAAAATAGAAAAGGCCTGTTGACACCAAAAATAGCTTTACTGTTGCCTGTGTTGTGCTATTCATTATCCTCTTTTTTGTTCAAGATAGCCAGTAGCTAGGGAGTCCCATATGTGAGGACTTCTTTCCTACTTGTCCAGGGAGAAAATGTAGTTACTCACCTGTAGCAGATGCTCTCCATGAACAACAGGAAGTCCTCACAACCTACCCAACTCCTCTAGTAGTTGTATTCTCTTCAGCTTTAGTATCGACTGAGACAAAATGATGCCCCCGCCGCAGACAGGAAAGCACATGCATGTGCGGAGAAGGTTCCAGAAGGAGCTGGGAATACTCCCAGGCAGGCTCTTATCAGTTGATATCACTCATACATGAGGACTTTTCCTGCTGTTCATGGAGAACACCTGCTACAGGTGAATATAACTATATTATACTGTTAAACCAGTATAGACAAGTGGGTTATGCTCCCCAGCCAAAAGGCAGAGGTACACCAGAGTAACATTCAGTGATGTCATCACTTATATATATACACTAGTACAGCACTGAGAGATGCCAGTATTGTCTGCCTCCAGTAGGTAGCAAGACGTGTGGACTGGTACAGCAGTGCAGATAGGCCTGTCTCCTTTGGTCCATATCAGTCTTTTGTGGCCTGTGTGACTGAAATCTTTTGCCCTGTGTTTGCTTGGAGCTTGGGTAAACCCATTATCTCCCTGAGCCAACAGTTCCTCGCAATCCAGCACTCTTGGGCCGGAGAGCGAACAGGGGGACCACCTGGGACCCCTTAGAGGGGTTGATAAGTCTGGACCCATGCCCTCTTATTTCTCACTGTTCTGTATCTGCATGTTCTGCTCTTTTTTCTGTTTTTGCTATTTTTTAATTTTGCCCTGTTTCTTCAATTGGCTTTCTTTCTGTGCTGCTTGAATAAAGCAGCTTTAAATGCAGAAAAAAACCCTCTTGAGGCAGTGGGGCTTTTACAGGCTTGTGTGGGCAGCTGGGGAGGCCCTTCTCAGGTTTTCGTGGCTGTTGTGACAGATGCGGGAATTCCATAACCGATCAGGGGTTCCTTTTCTGATGTGGTTTTGTTTATCCATCAGGCCTTTTTCTTTTTTTTTTCTTCCTTTTCACTGTGTTAGAGCTTAACCGTAATACCGGATACATGGAGGTGCGCTGCTTGCGGCTTCAGTTAGGTGAGCTCTGCGAATAGCTCAAGTGCGATGAAGGCTTGTGGCACATCTTTACTACAATATCAGGACCCTCCATAGGGGGGCCTGGGGCCCAAAGCCGATTTTGCTGCCCCTACCTGGTTTCCTGTGATTTTTCCCATCGGTGGGAATGGTGGCCATCTGGGTTGGTTGCATAGTCCTGGTTGAATGGGGTTGTGTTGGGGTGACCACAGGCTCATGTTGTCAGCCCCTGAGAGTCCTCCGGGGAAGGCTGGAGAGAAGAGGATTTCTTGTCTCCTTTCAGGGGGGATGAGTCAGTGGAAGAAGGGGATGCTGCCCCTGGCAGAAGGTGATGATCTGTCAGCGATTCATCTATTTCACAGGGGGACCTCTCCTTCATGATTCAGGATATTATGCTAGCTCTGCACATTGCAGAAACCCCTTCTTGGGAGGTTTCACAAGTGGACCTTATCCTGGAGGATTATGACGGCCCTCCACTTTCTTTCTCCTGCCTGAGCCCTTTTGAAAGCTTGTGTCCTCCCAATGGGAGACATGAGACTTGGGGCTTAGGTGCTCTGTCCTGACTCGGCTGCATTCTCTGCCCCAAGGGAGATGGAGCAGTTTTTTGTGGTTCCTAAGGTAGATGGTCCTGATCATGACAGTGATGAAGCCTACAACCATTCCAGTGGAAGATTGGGCTGCACTGGAGGAAACTCATAAGAGAGTGGAAGCTCTCTTCAGGGCCGGCCCATCCATTGTGCGAGAATGTTGTTCACACAGAGCACCACATGAACTTAATTTGCACACAATGGAGGGCTTCAGAGGTGAGCCAGAGAAACTCGCACGAGGCCCTGGTTCACCTCTCCACAGCCGCCAGCATGAAGAACGGTGTTTTCCCTCATGCTGGCGGCTGGGGGGAGCTTGGACTGGAAATGGGCTGATGGGGGCTGGAATAGGACTGGAAATGAGCTGATGGGAGGGCTAGGACTGGAAATGAGCTGATGGGGGGGGGGGCTAGGACTGGAAATGGGCTGATGGGGGAGTTTGAACTGGAAATGGACTCATGGGTGCCTAGACTAGGGACTGGAAATAGGCTGATGTGGGGGGGATGGGAGAATGGGACTAGAAGGGAACGGATGCTGGGTGGGGCTGGAACTAGAAGGAAGTTGATACTGGGGGAGCACTAGAAGGGGATGGGGGGCTTGGACTGGAAATGGGACGATGGGGGCTAGGATTGGAAATGGGCTGATGGGGGGTGCTTGGACTGGAAATGGGTCAATGGGGAGCTAGGACGGGCACTGGGCTGATGGGAGGATCTTGGACTGGAAATGGGCTGATGGGCTGGAATAGGACTGGAAATGGCTGAGGGGGGCTAGGATTGGAAATAGGCTGATTGGGAGGAGCTTGGACTGGAAATGGGCTGATGGGGGCTGGAATAGGACTGGAAATGAGCTGATGGGGGGCTAGGAGTGGAAATGGACTGATGGGGGGAGTTTGGACTAGAAATGGACTGATGGGTGGCTAGAATAGGGACTGGAAATGGGCTGATGTGGGGGGTGGGAGAATGGGACTAGAAGGGAACGGATGCGGGATGGGGCTGGAACTAGAAGGAAGTTGATACTGGGAGAGGACTAGAAGGGGATGGGGTTTGGGGGAGTGAGGATGGAGAGGGGAAAAGATGTTTTGTGTGGGAGGGAAGAAAAATCTACGATTGGCCAGGTATTGGGAGAGTAAGTGGGGATTGAGGATTGAAGGGTGAAATTTAAGAGGATGAAAAAGAAATAAAGAAAGAAATGGAGGAAAGAGCAAAAGGGGGAAAGATCAGTATTGTAAAGGAGATGTAGAGAGAGAATGGGAAAAAACTAGGAGAGAAGAAAGGACAAATGGACAGCAGACAATGAAGAGTTAGCCGAAGAAATGAAGAAACCAGAAGAAAGTGACTGGAGCAATTGCAACTGAAAAATAAAAGGTAGAAAAATACTTTTTTATTTTGAATGTAGCTGAAATATGTCAGCTCTGGGAAATGTACATTGCTAACGTCTTTGTGTTTTTGTTTAGTACAAGAGGAAATTAATTTATAGTTGTATTTCTCCAGTGTTTCTGTATGTTCCAACTTTGGTCTTTGGGGTTTCCAATTTAATTATTGTCTTTCTATTTCTAAATTGTGATCCCTTGTTCTTTGTTTGGTGAGGTTCTATGTTCTGCCTGTATAACCAAGCTAAGGTATTTTGTTTATGTAGTTTCTATTTGACAGTGCCACTTGTTCTCTTCCCCCAGTAGAAGGTGTATTGGTATTCTCCAGGAACAAGCAGGAAGTCAGTCCTCACATATGGGTGACATCAGCACCGATGGAGCCCTCATGCGGAGCAATTCCCCAGCTTTCAAAGAAAGCCTTTGGGATTGCATCGTGCATACACAGTCCCCTTCTTGCCCAAGGGTGCCATCTTGGTCAGTCTCCCTTTTTCCGCGGAGCCCAATGGATGTAGTCCAACTTCCCTCACGGAAAAAGTGCATCAAAACTCCTGAAGATTCTCTTTCAGCCCGGTTCGATGCCGGTTCCCCTCCCCTCCTCGGTTCGGTACACCGGTATCGAGTCCGGTCACTTATTTTTCAGTTTTTGTCCTTAGGAACTAGCGTTTGCGCTCTTTTTTTATTTTTCACGGGCAACCCGGTCATTTGACCTCACAGGGGCCCTTTTTCCCACGATGGCTGCCAGCGGGTTTAAAAAGTGTGATCGGTGTAAAAAATTAATGTCTCTCACGACACACATGACTGCTGTCTCTGCTGCCTCGGGCCCGACCAGGACCCAAAGGTCTGTGGCCCATGTGACAAAATGTCCTTTAAGCACTTAGAAGTAGGCAGCAGCAGCGTGAAAGGATTTTCTCCAAGTCCGCATCCACCTGGGTCCAGACTTCTTCAGAAGCCTCGATGTCTCGGGAGCTATCTGACTCCGAGCATCGTCGGGGGTCTTCTGAGCGGGGATTTCCCTCATGGGAACACCGGAGGAAGAAGAAACTTGCGAGGCCGGTGTCGTTGGATGCCTCTGATCGGCCTGGGTCTCGCGGGCCAGGTTACAGAGTCCTGACCGCCACCCCGGGTCCTCGGAGTTGGAGCGGCCTGCAAAACTACCTCGCATGGAACCGGAGATGCCGACGCCGAGGAAGGTAACTGCTGTTGTCCTCGTTGACTCTCTGGGAGAACCGGCATCGGGCCTGACGGTGTCGGGACCCGAGCTGGAGGCTGCGGAGCCTTCTGAGCTCGGTCTCAGAATGGCGGCCTTGGAGCACAGCATGTCTGCCTTCATGAAGCAGCAGAGGGCGCTGATGGCCGGTCTCACTGGTTCATCCGCCCAGACCACTGGGACCTCGACGTCCAAGTCGACCTTGAGGCCGAGCCAATCCTCGAGACTCTTCGAGCTCAAGCTGATGCTCGGCCAAGGTCTCCCTCGACCTCCCGTTTGGGACTGAGGTCGTCGACACCGGTGCCCTTGATGTCGGGGCTGTCGAGAGTGAAGCTCTAAGCCAGAGCCCATCAATTCCTGCTCGGAGGACTCGGCATGGGAAACATAAGACAAAGAGTCCTCGGACACCCTCCGGACCCAGTGTGTCCCATCGGACTCGCCAGGGTCCAAGCCTCGGAGAAGGTCCCCCCGGAGGATACCCGATTCTCGGACTTCGTCAGGGACATGTTCAAGGCTTTGGCATTCCCGGCGGACACCGAGGAGCAGCCTCAAGCCAAGGAGCTCGAAGCCCTCCAGTATTTATTTATTTACATTCTCTTATATACCGCGCTATTCTGCATCAGTGCGGTTTACATTGAACAAACTGAAATTACATTGAACAGGGTATTATAACTTGGAGATAACTATTTTACAGGGAACATGGGCTATGGAGGGTTAAGTGGCTGAGTGGTTAAGTATGACTTTCCCCCTCAGGAAGCCCTTATGGTACCGGTTCCTCCAATGTTGGAACAGCTGTGGGAGTCACCGGCCTCGATGCCGGTTCTCAGCAAGCGGGTAGATTCCATCCATCGAGTCCGCAAGAGCCCTAGATTCCAAAAGGCACAGCTGCTGCACAACTCCATGGTTGTGGAATCGGCCATGCACATGCTCAAGAGCCAAAAAATGCACTCCTCGGTGCCCACTGGCAGGGAGGCCTGGAACATGGATGCCCTTGGCAGAAAGTGCTACCAGGGCTCGATGCTATCATGCCGTGTCCAAACATACCAGCTGTACATGGGCTTGTACTTATGGGACCTGGCAAAGGAGATTGCTGGGTTTTCAGCTGGCCTCTCCAAGGAACCCTTGCAGTGCTTCCTTCATAGAAAAATAGAAATATGACAACAGAAAAAGACCACATGGCCTACCTAGTCTGTCCTTCCATAACTACTACAACAGTCCCCTTTTTACCTTTAGAGATCCTCTGTGTTTGTCCCATGCTTTTTTGAATTTAGTTACTGTCCTCATCTCTACCACCTCCACTGGGAGACTATTCCACGGATCCACTACTCTTTCCGTAAAGAAATATTTCCGCATATCACTCCTGAATCTATCTCCCTTCACCCTCATCCCATGTCCCCTCGTAGCAGAACTTGCTTTCAATTGAAAGAGGCTCTCTCCCTGAACATTTATGCCACAGAGGTATTTAAACATCTCAATCATATCACCTCTATCCCGCCTTTCCTCTAAGGTGTACATATTAAGATCCTTCAAGAACTTGTCCACTGGGATTCGGGAGTGCTCGAAGTTTGTCTCGAGCAGCCTATGACGGCTTCGAGGCTTCGGCCCGGGTAGCCTCAGCCGGCATCGATGCCTGATGCTAGGCATGGCTAATGTCGTTGGACCTGGAGCCATGGGTTCAGGACAATTTGGTCGATGTCCCTTGCTGAGGTGACAACCTTTTTGGCAAACCCATGACTGAGTCTATAAATTAATGAACGGAGTGGAACGGGTAAATGTAGATCGATTGTTTACCTTATCAGAATATAGATAGACTAGGGGACATGCAATGAAGCTACAGGGTAAACTATTTAAGACTAATAAAAGAAAATATTTTTTCACTCAACGTGCAATCAAACTCTGGAATTTGTTACCAGAGGATGTAGTGAAGGCTGTTAGTGTAGCTGGGTTTAAAAAAGGTTTGGACAAGTTCCTGGAGGAAAGGTCCATAAACCATTATTAAGAAGGGACCCAGGATATAAATGCTTGAACCAATACAAGCATTGTGGAACCTGTGTCCCTTGGGGAAACTGCTAGGTACATATGACCTAGATTGGCCACTGTTGGAAACAGAATACTGGGCTTGATGGACCTTGGTCTGACCCAGTATGGCATATCTTATGTTCTTATGAGAAGGCTGCTGAAATCGAGTCCAAGTACTTGACCCGGACAAGACTCTCCAAGAAGACTTCTGCCCCTTCTAAAAAGAAGGGCTCGGGTAAAAAGCCCTTTTTCCCGAGAAAGGGTGCTGCTCACCACAACTACACCACTCACCAGGCCACTCCGGCTCCTCAACAGGGGCAGCAGGCCAAGGGACAGGGGCATGGCCCGTGTAAGCAGAAGACACCCAAGCCCCAGGCACCGGCTACTTCACAGCCGGTAGGGGGGTTTTGACTGCCACAGCATAGTCTCTCTCCAACCAGGGGTGAGGCTTCGCACAGGAGGACGGCTGACTCTGTATGCCCACAGGTGGCCAGCAATCACCACAGATACCTGGGTCCTACAAATAGTTCGAAAGGGCTATTTGCTCCATTTCAATTAGGTACCTCCCACCTACTTCCCGGGAGAGCCTCTCAGACCCCCTCTACACAGGAACGTCCTCTTATAGGAGTTGGCCGGTCTTCTGGAGGATCAGGCTGTGGAGCCGGTGCTCCACAGCCTGAAGGGACAAGGCTTTTACTCCAGGTATTTTCTGATACCAAAGAGAACAGGAGGCCTCAGGCCCATCCTCGACCTACGAAACTTAAACAAGTTCCTGGTGAGGGAAAAGTTCAAGATGCTTTCCCTTGGAATATTGCTGCCTTACCTCCACCAGGGAGATTGGCTATGCTCCTTAGACCTGAAGGATGCTTATACACACATTCTCATACATCCAGACCACAGACATTATCTCACATTTGTAGTGGGAGGAAACCATTTTTCCTCCCACTACAGAGTACTTCCATTCAGCCTAGCCTCTGCCCCCAGGGGGTTTACCAAGTGTCTGGTGGTAGTGGCGGCCTTCCTCAGGAACAAGGGAATTTTCATCTTCCCGTATCTGGACTATTGGCTCATCTGGGCCCCGTCGCCTCAAGAGGCCCAACGGGTCACAGCTTGCACTATCAACATACTGCAGTATCTAGGCTTTGTCATAAATCAAGCAAAGTCTACTTTGCTCCCTATTCAGAACTTAGAGTTCATGGGGCAAGGCTAGACACCCTTCAAGCGAAGGCTTAACTGCCAGAGGACAGGGCACCGAGGTTTCTGGAGCTAGTACACCAAATCAGCCACAAGTCTCAGATATCAGTGAGGCACTTTCTGCGCCTTCTAGGACACATGGCCTCCACGGTTCATGTGACTCCAAACGCCTGTCTCCATATGAGTACAGCTCAGTGGTGCCTCCGGGATCAGTGGACTCAAGCCACAGGTCGACTCAGAGACAGGATCAGAGTGTCCAAATGACTACTGAAGTCATTGACCTGGTGACTTCAGCCAGCCAACCTGCTTGAGGGAGTGCCTTTCCAGCCTTCCTCGTACACATGAGTGCTGACAACAGATTCATCCCTGCTGGGCTTGGGAGCCCATTGCCAGGGCTCATGCACTCAAGGGTTGTGGTCTCCTCAAGAGAAGACGCAACAAATCAACCTCTCAGAGCTTCTGGCGATACGCCTAGCTCTCCAAATCTTCTGTCATGTTCTCTCACATCAGTCTGTCTTGGTGCAGACAGACAATCAGGTGGCTATGTTCTACGTGAACAAGCAGGGAGGGATGGGGTCCTGTATCCCTGTGCCAGGAGACACTGGACCTCTGCTCCTTTGCAATCTGACGGGGTATGTCTCTCAAAGCAGTTTACCTGCCAGATCAGGAGAACTTCCTAGCAGACAAACTAAGCAGAGTTCTCCAACCTCAGCACTCAAACAAACTTCAATTAGACCTCTTCTAAAAAAACCCAAGCTTGGCCCTAGTAAAGTGGAATCATACAGACCCATAGCTAGCATACCATTTCTAGCTAAGATATTTGAAAAGGAAGCACAACGACAAATACAAGACCACATTGACACTGCATCCCCACTAGACCCCCATCAACATGGCTTCAGGGAGTTCCATGGCGTGGAAACCCTTCTTATCTCCCTTCTCAATAATATCATCACATGTGTTGACAACATCCACCAAGGTTGTGTGCTTATCTTCATAGATATAGCTGCAGCCTTCGACTCGGTACACCACGGCCTGCTCATAGAACGCCTAAAAGAAAAAGGCATTAACGGCCTCGCCCTTGATTGGTGCAGATCATACCTTGAAGGAAGATGGCAGCAGGTAAGATCAAGATCAACAAAATCAGAGCCCTTCCACCAAGACCAGGGCGTTCCACAAGGCTCATCATTATCTCTCTTGTTTAACATTTACGTACAACCTGTCTGTAACATCATCAAATCTTTCAATGTTCAATGTCAGATATACGCCGATGACATCCTTCTCTACATGCCATTCTCCACAAAGCAAATGGACCTCTCACCTCTCATTGAATGTTTTGATGCAGTGTCAGAATGGTTTCTATCTCAAAACCTCCGTATTCAACATAAGAAAACGGAAGTACTCTTCATCACAAAAAATCCGAATTTTACCCCACCAACTCATATAAAAGTGAGAGAAGCTGAACTACAAACTAAATCTACAATTAGATACTTAGGAGTCACATTGGATCAACGTTTGGATATGAAACTACACATATCCCACATTGTCAGAGCGTATATTTCAAGATCCGGACACTCAAACACCTCCGATCCTTATTGGACCCAAGTGATTTCCGGACTGTATACCAAGCTCTTATCCTTCCCCACTTTGATTTTGCCAATGCTATTCTCCAAGGTCTCCCACAGTCTACATTGAATCCTCTACAACTTGCCATGAACGCCGCTGCTAGAGTTCTATCTGGAGCATCGAGATTTGACCACATCACGCCCATCTTAATTCAGCTCCACTGGCTCCCAACACACGGAAGAATACTATTCAAGACTCTGATACATACCTTTAAAGCCATCAACGGCATAACTGCTTCATCACTAGTTAATCTAGTTCAGCCCACTCCGCCTAACAGATCCAGAAGATCCACATCAGCAAACACTCTAATTATCCCAAGTGCATCAACAAAATACACACTAACAACGTCAAACAGGGCTTTCAGTCTTTATGCTCCCAAGTGCTGGAACACATTACCACCAGGAATCCGAGCCATTACCGATCTCACACAATTTAGGAAAGCACTCAAACACTACTTATATATACAGCAGTACCAGATCAACAATACCCCACCATAGCCACACCTTTTCCTCTATAAACCTTTATTTATTTATTTATTTACATTCTCTTATATACCGCACTATTCGGCATCAGCGCGGTTCACATAGAACAAAAAGTCTCAGTACAATAACATGCATGAGTTTACAGATAACAAGGGAAGGAACTTGGATAACAGGGGAAACTATTTACAGTCTATTTACAGATATAATACTACAGCATGGCTACAAGTTATTAGGAACAGGTGCTAATAATATGTTCAATAAACAAAGCTTTGTATCATAGTCCCTATTCTTAATATCTATCCGTAGGCCATTCATAATCCATTATTCTAAGCTTACTGTTACATATGTAAATAGTTGATGTGCATGTTTCCCTAAGTTATCCAAGTTGTATTTCCCTGTTCTCTGTAAAACCTAACATTTGTTCATTATGGTTCGTTGTTCTATGTAAGCCGCACTGATACTAAATAGTGCGGTATATAAGAAACTAAAATAAATAAATAAATATAAATAAACCTCACGAGTGGCAGCTGAATCCGGAAGTAGCCCAGCAGATCTTCCACTGCTAGGGACATCCGTCCATAGATCTCTTTGCCAGTCTGCAGAATCATCAGTTGCCCAGCTTTTGCTCCAGACAGCCACATCCCCAAAGGATGGCTGCAAATGCTTTTCTAATCTCCTGGTCCGTGGACCTCCTGTATGCGTTTCCTCCCATGCTTCCTGTGGCCCATAGTCTATACAAAATCCTTCAAGACAAGGCCTCTGTCATTCTGGTAGCTCCCAGATGGCCAGTACAACCTTGTTTTCTGCTTCTCCTCCAGCTGGCAGTGGAAACCCCACTCCCTCTGGGGATGCAGCCCGACCTCCTGTCCCAGGAGCAGGGCTCTATCTAACATCCCAACCTCAGGTCCCTCAACCTGATGGCATGGTTGCTGAAAGGGTAGTGCTGGCACCTCTCCTCCTGCCTAAGAACATAGAAGAAGTGTTACTGGCCTCAAGGAGGCAGTCCACTAGAAAGACCTATGCCTTCAAGTGGCGTAGGTTTGAGGTGTGGTGTACCCAGCACAATGAAAACCCTTTCTCTTGTCTTGTACCAGTGGTGTTACAATACCTGCTTCACCTTTCAGAATTAGGCCTCAAGTCTAACTCTGTCATGGTCCACCTGAGTGCTTTGTCAGCACACCACTCTCCAGTGGAAGGACAACCTCTTTCGGTTCACCCCTTGGTGTCCAGATTCCTCAGAGGTCTACTTCTACTAAAACCCCCGGTTCGTCCTCCGGCATACGAGTGGGATTTGAATGTGGTCTTACAACAGCTTACTCGCCAACCTTTTGAGCCGATATCCGCTTGCCATCTGCACTTCCTCTCCTGGAAGGTGCTCTTCCTGGTGGCACTCACATCTGCCAGAAGAGTGAGTGAACTACAAGCCTTGGTTTCAGAAAGACCGTACACATGGTTTTACAGAAACAGGGTGGTCCTTCGCACCCACCCCAAGTTCCTTCCGAAAGTGGTCTCTCCATTCCACCTCAACCAGGAGGTGGATCTACCAACTTTCTTTCCCAGACCGCATGCTAGCTGGGCAGAGGCGGTCCTGCATACCCTTGATTGTAAAAGGGCATTAGCCTTCTACCTGGAGCATACGTGGGGACATCAAAGGGCTACTCAGCTCTTTGTCTCTTATGACCCCAGTAAGCTGGGGTTACCGGTCTCCAAGCGCACATTGTCCACCTGGGTGGCAGACTGCATTGCCTGGGCGTATAGGGCGGCCGACCTCCCGTTTCTGGGTCGAGTCACGGCCCACCGTGTCAGGGCTAAAGCCGCATCAGTGGCTCCTTCCGCTCTGTTCTGCTGGCAGACATCTGCCGGGCAGCCACCTGGTCTTCAAGCCAGGCTTTTGCAGCTCATTACTGCTTGGATAGAGAGTCCCAACGGGACAGTGCTTTCGGCCAGGCAGTACTCCGTAACTTATTTGAGTTTAGGCAACTCCTACCCTCTGGCCCTCTGGTGTCAGGCTAACGGGGTGTTGAGTCTCCGCTGAATTCCTATCACAGCTGCTGCGGCTCTTCTAGAGGGAGCCATTTTCAGCTACAGGATCTCGGTAGCCTATAGCTAGGGAGTCCCATATGTGAGGACTGACTTCCTGCTTGTTCCTGGAGAAAGCGTGGTTACTCACCCATAACAGGTGTTCTCCAGGAGCAAGCAGGAAGTCAGTCCTCACATATGGGTGACATCGATGGAGCCCCCATGCAGAGCATTTTCCCAGCTTTCTGAGAAAGCCCTTGGGAATACACCCACGCATGCACGGTCCCCTTCCCGCCCAAAGGTGCCATCTTGCTCAGTCTTTCTTTTTCCGTGGAGCCCAACGAACGTGAGTCCGTGTCACCCGGAAAAGTTTGATTTTTTTCTGCGATTTTCGCTCTCTTTTGTTCGGTTCGACGCTGGTTCCCCTTCCCGCCTGGATTCGGTACGCCGGTATCGACCTGATCTCTATTTTTCGGTTTTTTGCCCTTTGTGGCACGCGTTCGCGCTCTTTTTCTTTTTCCCTGGAGAGCCCGTCTTTTGACCTCGCGGGGGCCCTTTTTTCCCTGATGGCCTCCAGTGGTTTTAAAAAGTGTGATAGTTGTAAGAAGCTCATGTCTCTTACCGACACACACGACTGCTGCCTGTGTTGCCTCGGGCCGGACCATAATCCCAAGGTCTGTGTCCTGTGTGGAAAGATGTCCACCAAGGCACTCAGAAGCCGGCAGCATCAGAAGGAGAGAATATTTTCTGACTCTGCCTCCAGACGAGCCCGGACCTCGTCAGAGACCTCGACGTCTTGGGAGTCTGACCCCAAGCTTCGTCAGGGTTCCTCTGAAAGGGGGTCCCCCAGTCGGGAGCATAAGAGGAAGAGGAAGCTCGTGAGGGCGGCGTCGGAGGATACCCCTGGTTCCTCGAGGGCCAGGTCCCAGACCCCTGACCGCCGCCCCGGGCCTTTGGAGCTGGAGAAGCCGCCTAAGGTGCCTCGTATGGAGCTGGAGTCCGTCGAGCACATAAGTCCTGTTGTCCTCTAGGACTCCTCCCAGTGAGCCGACGTCGGGCCCGGCGCCACCGGGGCCCGAGTAGGTGGCTGCTGAGTCTCCTGAGCTTGGACTCAGGCTGACAGCCTTGGAGTGCAGACTGTCTGCCTTCATGGATCAGCAGCGGGTGCTGATGGCCAGCTTGACTGGTGCATCTGCCCCGACCACCGAGACGTCGACGTCTAAGTCGACCCCGGAGACCGAGCCGGTTCTCGAAGCCATGAAGGCCCAAGTCCGGACTCCGTCACGGTCCCCCTCGACCTCCCGTTCGGGACCGAGGGTGTCGACGCCGATGCCCCTGGCGTCGGGGCAGGTGCTACCGGAGCCCGTACTGTCGGAGCCCCTCGATTCTTCCTCGGATGAGTCTGTGTGGGAGACGGAGGACGAGGAGTCCCCACGATAGCTTTCGGACTCACCGCAGTCCAAGCCCCGGAGTAGGTCCCCACCAGAGGACACCCGGTTCTCGGAGTTTGTAAGGGACATGGCCAAGGCTTTGAATGTTCCTGCGGATCCCGAGGAGGAGCCTCGAGCCGAAGAGCTCGATGCCCTACAGTATGACTCTCCCCCGAGGGAGGCCTTTACTGTGCCGGTTCCTCCGATGCTGGAACGGCTCCTCTTCCGAATATGGGAGGCACCGGCCTCGGCACCGGTTTTGAGCAAGCGGATCGATTCCATGTATCGAGTCCGAAAGAGCCCTGGGTTCCAGAAGGCGCAGCTGCCACACCATTCTATGGTTGTGGAATCGGCCATGCATCATCTGAAGAGCCAGAAGATGCACTCCGCGGTGCCCCCCAGTAGGGAGGCCCGAAGCCTGGATGCCATCGGCAGAAAGTGCTTCCAGGGCTCGATGCTTGCTTACCGTGTGCAGTCCTACCAGCTGTACATGGGCATGTACTTGCTGGACCTGGCTAAGGAGATAGCCGGGTTCTCGGCTGGCCTCTCCGGGGAACCTTTTGCAAAAGTTCAAGACCTTGTCCTCGGGGATCTGGGAATGCTTCAAATTCATCTCCCGGGCGGCCTACGATGGCTTTGAGGCTTTGGCCCGAGTAGCGGCGGCCGGCATCGGTGCTCAACGCCAGGCATGGCTACAGTCATTGGACCTCGAGCCATGGGTACAGGACAATTTGGTCGATGTCCCATGCCGGGGTGAAAACCTCTTCGGCAAGCCCATGGCCGAAAAGGCCGCTGAGCTCGAGACCGAGACTCTGACAAGGACAAGGTTGTCCAGAAAAACGTCTGCCCCTTCTCCTAAAAAGAAGGGCTCGGGGAAAAAGACCTTTTACCCGAGGAAGTCATCTGCCTACAAACCTTTCCCTCACTATCAGGCCTCCCCAGCAGGGTCAGCAGGCCAAGGGGCAGGGACATGGGCCCCGTAGGCAGAAAGCCCTCCCGCTCCTGCTCCTACTCAGCAGGGAGGAGTTTTTTGACTCCTACTGCATAGCCTCTCCACCTCTGCTGACCCATCTCAGCACGGGAGGTCGGTTGGCCTTGTTTGCCCACCAGTGGCCGCCCATCACAGGAGATGCTTGGGTACTGAGCATAGTCCAGAAGGGCTATTTGCTCCATTTCCATCAGGTACCCCCCTCCTACTTTCCAGGGGAGCCTCCAAGGCCTACTCTGCATCAGGAACTCCTTCTCCAGGAACTGCAATGTCTTCAAGACAGGGCGGTGGAGCTTGTACCTCCCCACCTGCTGGGACAGGGCTTCTACTCCAGGTACTTTCTTGTGCCAAAGAGAACTGGAGGTCTCCGGCCCATTCTGGACTTGAGAAATCTCAACAAGTTCTTGGAAAAGGAACAGTTCAAGATGCTTACTCTTGGAACACTGCTGCCCTACCTCCAGCAGGGAGCTTGGCTATGCTCCTTAGATCTGAAAGATGCGTACACTCACATCCTCATTCATCCAGACCACAGAAAATACCTAAGGTTCGTGGTAGGAGGAAACCATTTTCAGTACAGAGTATTGTCCTTTGGCCTAACCTCCACCCCACGGGTCTTCACAAAGTGCTTGGCAGTGGTGGCGGCCTACTTGAGAAACCAGGGTATTTTTGTCTTCCCCTACCTGGACGACTGGCTCATCAGGGGTCAGACTCTCCAGGAGGCCAGGCAAGCCACCCTCCATACTGTCTCTCTCCTTCATCAACTAGGCTTTGTCATAAACTTCGCAAAGTCCACTTTGCTCCCCTCCCAGAACCTGGAGTTCATAGGAGCAAGGTTAGACTCCCTGCAAGCAAAGGCTTATTTGCCACTGGACAGAGCGGAAAGGCTAATGCACTTGACCAGCCAGTTTCTAGACAACCCACTGGTTTCCGCCAGACTCTGTCTAAGGCTCCTGGGCCACATGGCATCTACGGTGCATGTGACCCCCAGTGCCCGCCTGAATATGCGGCCTGCACAGTGGTGTCTCAGGACTCAGTGGAGGCAGGCTACAGGAAGCCTCAGAGACAAAGTAAGGGTGTCCAAACCCTTCCTGAGCTCCCTGCAGTGGTAGCTACACCTCCCCAACCTTCTACAGGGAATTTTTTTTCAGGTACCTGTTTCCACGGTGGTACTCACAACCGATGCCTCCTTGCAGGGATGGGGTGCACATTGTCTGGACAAGTGCACACAGGGCCTGAGGCCACGCAACAAATCAATCTGCTCGAACTCTGGGCGATACGCTTAGCCCTCAAGGCCTTCTCTCACACCCTGGCCCACAAATCTGTCTTGGTGCAGACAGACAACCAGGTGGCGATGTTCTATGTGAACAAACAAGGGGGCACGGGGTCCAGGCTCCTGTGTCAGGAGGCACAGACCCTATGCTCTTTTGAACTTTGACACAATATGCTGCTCAGGACAATCTATCTTCCTGGCCACGAAAATTTCCTGGCAGACAGATTGAGCAGAGTTCTACAGCCTCACGAATGGCAATTGCACCCTTTGGTGGTTCAGAACATTTTCCTGAAATGGAGACTTCCATCCATAGACCTCTTTGCCAGTCCCCTGAACTGGCAGCTGCCTCAGTTCTGCTCCAGGCAACCGCATCCCATGAGATTCACAGCAGATGCCTTCCTGATCTCATGGTCCAAGGGCCTCCTGTATGCGTTTCCTCCCACGCCCCTGGTGGCCCGAACCTTGTTCAAGATTCTAAGGGACAGGGCCTCGGTCATCTTGGTAGCCCCCAGATGGCCGAGGCAACCCTGGTTCCCGCTTCTGTTACAGTTGGCGGTGGATACCCCACTCCCTCTGGGGTTGCAACCCGATCTTCTTTCTCAGGATCAGGGTTCTCTTCTGCACCCCAATCTCAAAACTCTCAATGTGATGGCCTGGAGGCTGCAAGGGTAGTGCTGGCTCCCTGGGGCCTGCCTCAGGAAGTTGAAGAGGTGGTCTTGGCCTCTAGGAAGCAATCCACCAGAAAGACCTATGCCCTGAAGTGGAAGCGGTTCTCCTTGTGGTGTGACAAACGCCAGGAGAACCCTTCAGTACCTGCTGCACTTGTCTAATCAGGGTCTTAAGTCCAATTCTGTTCGGGTACACCTTTCTACTCTGGCAGCCCACCACTCACAGGTGGAAGGGCACTCTTTATCGGTTCACTCCTTGGTGTCCCGGTTCCTCAGAGGCTTGCTCTTGCTAAAGCCTCCTCTCCGTCCACCAGCCCCTGAGTGGGAGTTGAATGTGGTCTTGCAGCAGCTTACTCGCCCTCCCTTTGAGCCGATGGCTACGTGTCCTCTCCGCTTCCTTTCTTGGAAGGCTCTTTTCCTAGTGGCACTGACCTTGGCCAGACGAGTGAGTGAACTTCAAGCCCTGGTCTGTGACCGGCCATACACTCGTTTCTATAGGAACAGGGTAGTCCTTAGGACTCATCCTAAGTTCCTCCCGAAGGTAGTCTCCTCTTTCCACCTCAATCAGGAGGTGGTCCTTCCAACTTTCTTCCCTAGGCCCCATGCCAGCCGGGCTGAGGAAGTCCTGCATACCGTGGACTGTAAAAGGGCCTTGTCTTTCTACCTTGATCATACTAAGGGTCATAGAAGGGCTACTCAGCTCTTCGTCTCCTTTGACCAGAACAACTTGGGGTTGTCTGTCTCCAAGCATACCTTGTCCTTATGGGTGGTGGACTGTATCACCTGGGCTTACAGGGTAACAGACCTTCCCTTTGCAGGGTCGAGTCACAGCCCACCGTATCCGGGCAATGGCTGCATCAGTAGCTCATCTCCGTTCTGTACCGTTGGCAGACATCTGTAGGGCTGCAACTTGGTCCTCAAGCCAGACTTTGCAGCCCATTACTGCCTGGAGAGGGAGTCCCGTAGGGACAGTGCTTTTGGTCATGCAGTACTCCGGAATCTCTTTGAGGTTTAGGCAACTCCTGCCCTTCAGCCCTCTTCTTGGGCTACCGGTGGGATCTCTTCTCAGTAAAATTCTTTCCCTGATGCTGAGGCTTCACAGAGGGAGCTCTATTTTTCAGCCTGGGTTCCTGGTAGCCCAGAGCTAGGGAGTCACCCATATGTGAGGACTGACTTCCTGCTTGGTCCTGGAGAAAGAGTAGTTACTCACCTGTAACAGGTGTTCTCCAGGAGGCAGTAGGAATCAGTACTCACAACCCTCCCTCCTCCCCTGGGAGTTGCAGTTGTACATAGTTCATTTTGTTTTTTGTGCTGTCTTCTAGCTATGTCATCTGACTGAGCAAGATGACACCTTTGGGCAGGAAGGGGACCGCGCATGCATGGGTGTATTCCCAAAGGCTTTCTTAGAAAGCTGGGGAAATGCTCTGCATGGGGGCTCCATCGACGTTGATGTCACCCATATGTGAGAACTGATTCCTGCTGCTCCTGGAGAACACCTGTTACAGGTGAGTAACTACTCTTTCTCCAGAGACAGCAGGAATTCGGTCCTCACGACCCCTCCTCCCCTGGAGTTGCAGTCCTATTATTGATTTTTATTCTTTTTGCCGTCTTTTTAGCTATGTCATTTGACTGAGCAAGATGGCACCCTTGGGCGGGAAGGGGACCACACATGCGTGATGTAATCCCAAAGGCTTTCTTTGAAAGCTGGGGAATTGCTCCGCACAAGGGCTTCTTCGGCGCCGACGTCACCCATTTGTGAGGACTGATTTCCTACTGTCCCTGGAGAACACCTGTTACAGGTGAGTAACTACGCTTTCTCTAAGATGTATTGGTTTAATATTTGCAGTGTTGCCTTTTTGATAGGTAGGGTTTGGCGCTTTTTGTGTTGTAGTAGTGCCGTTATGATATGGTGGGTTTACTATGGGTTCTAAATGGGCAATGTTTATAGTACTTCCTAATGTGCCTGGTGGTTGGCACTGGAGTATAGTGTTGTAGTCTTTCTTTATCCAGACACTCATTAAGAGACGTATTTGCTAAACGTTAGTGCATGTTAACATTTTGCAAGTCTTTATGCAAATGAGGCCTCACAATGAGTCTTCGCACATGGCCCCGCACCCCCCTTGGACCACCCCTGGCTCTCCTCACCCATGCCTACTCTGCTTCATTCCTGAGCACTCAGGCAGTGCTTTGTTACGGGCCTAGTGAATTTAAGCACTCTTGATTGGATCTAGCAATTGCTGGACAGCCCGGAGATAGTGAGGTTAGAATCTGGAGCATTGTTTGTTTTGGATGCCTTGTATGACTTGACCAGGAGCTCCTCTAAGGCCATGGCAGGAGATATGGTAGCCCATAAGTGGTTCTGGATCTGAAATTGGGTAGCCAATGCAGCCTTTAAGTTGTGCCTGAGGAAATACCTCTTTAAGGGCAGGCTGCTCTGTGGGGAGGACCTGGAGAATGAAACATCTTGGTGAAGCTTGCCCTCAAACTCCCAAAAGATAGGCCAGGGGGCCTAAGGGTTCCTCTCATAGGGCTCAAAGGGCAGCAAGGGGGCATCTTTGAGCCAGTAAAAGCTCTGAGGTGGCATATTCCTCTTATAGTTCTAAGCCCAAGCAGGGTCAGTCCTTTCGGTGGACCCAGAGGTCTCATTATTTAGCAGGGACCTCTTTCAGAGCAGGTAAGTCCTCGCAAGCAGATCTGGCTGGTCCCTTCTGAGGGATTGGCAGTCAGAGGGTATCTCACCTCATCGCCCACATCACCTTAGATAATGGGGACCTTGAGATAACGAAAGGGGGATACACTCTGGAGTTTGCAAAACTTCTTCAAGATGCTTTTTTGGAGTCTCCCTGCCTCTCCATGGCCAAGAAAGTGGCGGTCAAGGAGACTTCTTGCCTTCTGCAGTTATAGGCTATCATATCTGTGTCCTCCGCAGAGCTGGGTCTGCAACGGTTAGCCATTTACTTCACAGTCCCCAAAAAAGGTGGGGATGTCTGGCCTATTTTGGATCTGAAGATGGTCAGTGACAAACTAAGGGTATACCAGGTTTGCATGGAGACCCACAAATTGGTCATTGTGTCAACCTAGCAAGGGGAGTTTCTGACCCTCTTGGACCTGTCCGAGGCATGCTTTCATATTGCCATCATGGTGGTTGCGATGGTGGCAGCCTTTCTGTGCAAGTAAGTGATCCAGGTTACACTTGTATCTGAACCAACTGGCTGATCTGGTATGATTCCATGAAGAAGCCCAGGCAGTTTGGTGTCTCAAGACATTTAGGAAGGTCACGGTCCAGGTTATTTGGTGGCTTGAGAAGCAGTGCTGACTGATCAGCAATTACAAGAGCAGTCTCGTTCCCTCCTAGGTTTTGAGTATCTGGATGCCCACTTCAATGCTTCTGTGGGCAGTGTTTTTCTCCCCACACAGGCTGAGTAAGCTGCTATCACACTCCAGTGTTTTTGCACTCAGGCAGCCCCCAGAGCAAGAGACCACCTGCATCTCCTGGACTCAATTGTGTCCATTCTGGAGCTGGTTCCTTGGGCCAGAGTACATGTGTCCCTCTGCAAGGTCACCTCTTGACTCTCTGGTCTCTCTTGCTCCTAGATGTTCAAACAGCAACAGCCCATTCCCTGGAAGATCAAGGGGGAATTGTCCTAGTGGCTTCAGTCTCACCTTCCAATGGACTGGATTCCTCTGGAAGCACCAGATTATAGAAACGTGATAGCAGAAAAAAGACCACATGGCCTATCTAATCTGCCCTTCCATATCAACTACAATAGTCCCCTTGGGGGGGGGGGAGACTATTGGGAGATAGTCACCACTGATGCCAGCTTGCTTTGGGGAGCGCATTGTGTTTGTTCAGAGGTGCTGGTCCCCCCAGGAAGTCTCTTGGTCAGTCAGTGGACTGGAGGTCAGTGTGCTTCTTCTGACTCTAGAAGAGATTTGGTCCCTCCTAGAGAGCAAGGAGGTCAGAGTGTTCTCAGACCATGCCACAGTGGTGACGTATGTCAACAAGCAGGATGAAACTCGCAGCACTGCAGTGATCGTGGAGGTAATGGACCTCTGCCATTGGGCATTTAAACTGGGGAAAGGGAGTGACTGATGGGGGGGGGGAAACAAGTTCAGATGTCTCTCCCAGAAAGAACATTACAGAAAGAACATTATAACAATGGTAATAGTCATCATACTAATCCACACATCAGTAGCAAGAGGGAAGAGGAGTCTGGAATAAAATCCATCCAAAATACAAGGAAGCTAGAAGGCAGTGAACACAAATGCTCAAAGTCTAGCCAACAAAGTTCCTGACCTGGAAGCCCTGATGGTGGAAATGGACTTGGACATTGTGGCCATTACAGAAACATGGTTTAATGAGTCGCATGAATGGGATATAACCATAACTGGCTATAGTTTATTTAGAACAGATAAAGAAGGCAGAAAATTAGGGGGAGTAGCCCTATATGTCAAAGGCAAGATTAAAGCTGCTGAAATGCAAGGGACTGGTGGAAAAGAAGCTCTCTGTGGATTGTGTTAGAAAGAGGAGATGGCACTATCATCCACACTGGTGTAGTTTACAAGCCTCCAACTCAAACTGAGTAAATAGAATTTGATCATTGATATTGCAAAGGTGGTTGCTATGAAGGGAGAAGTGATCATATTGAGTCACTTTAATCTATCAGATGTGGATTGGAATATTTCTTCTGCAAATCTGTAAAGAAGTAAAAAGGTTGTGGATGCCTTCCAAGAATCATTGCTCCGACAACTGGTGATGGAACCGACCAGGGGAAGTTTGATGCTGGATTTAGTACTCACCAATGGAGGTAACATGTGGAATGCCTGGGTGAGTGCCCATTTGAGCAGCAGTGATCTTCACACAGTGTGGTTTGAGGTAAAAGCCAAGGCAGAGTCCAATCACAGCAAACTCAAAGTCCTAGACTTCATTAAAGTGGGAAAGTGCCTGAAGGAGAAGTTGGCAAAGTGGGAGGAGATAAGGGAAGTGGAATTCCAGTCTGCTAAACTAAAAAAGGCAATAAAAGGTGCAGTATATATATATATATATATATATATATATATATATAAGTAAATAAAAACAAGAGGAAAAGAAAACCTATATGGTTCTCCAAAGAAGTGGCTGCACAAAGAAAGGCAAAAAAACACACCTTTCACAAAATTCTGAAGATCACAAAAAGAGGAACACAGAAAAGAATACAGGATAAAGCTAAAAGAGACAAAGAGAAATAAGGATAGCAAAAGCAAAGGCAGAAGAAAAGATGGCTAAAAATGTGAAGCATGGAGATAAAACCTTTTTCAGGTATATTCAGGAGAAGAGTAAGATTAGAGGTCGAATTGCAAGACACAAAAGTGGCTAGGACAGGTTTGCGATAAGTGACATTGAGAAAACAAAAATGCTAAACAAATTCTTATGTTCTGTATTCAGTAAAGAACCAGATAGGATATATTCCAGGATGCCTAAAGATCTCAGAGAAGTTCTGGCAGGGCCTTTTAAGGATGTTTTTAATAGAACCTTGGAGATGGGAGAGGTTCCACAGGACTGGAGAAGGGCTGATGTGGTGCTTCTTCCCAAAAGTGGTAACAGGGAAGAGATGACAAAGTATAGGCCGGTATGCCTTAGATCTTGAAAGAAAGATTAGTGAACTTTCTGGAAACCAATGGATTGCATGATGCGAGGCAACATGGTTTTACCAGGGGGAAGATCATGCAAAACAAATTTGATTGAGTTCTTTGACTGGGTGACCAGAGAACTAAATCAAGGGCATGCAATAGATGTGATATAGCTAGATTTCTGCAAAGCCTTTGATGCTCTTTCTCATAGGATCAAAAAACCAGAAACACAGAACAACCACTAAACTCAATAGAACAAACATACGATTGTCTGTAGTGCAAGCGAAATAGTGATATTCTGTTAGTGTATACTTTTAGTTTTTTTGTTTGTTTTTTTGGTTATTATTTTGTCGGGCCTCACAAAACAGGGAAGAGTAATTATACAGCTGCAACCCAATATGAGTGTGATCCCTTTTAAACAATGTGACTTCACAGTGAAACAAATGAAACTCTAAATAGCTAAACTTAGCGTCATCTGTCTAGAATCCACATCATCCGCAATATTCATACACGACACGAGTGTTTCGGGCCAGCAGGCCCTACTTCAAGTGCAACTTGCTTAGAAGAAAGGATCTGGAATTGCCAAAAGAAAATTGCTGCTGACACTTTTGCTTTCTCTGAGGATTATTTGGACAGTCTCCGTCAACGATCCTCTATTTTTGATGCCGCGGGGGATTTTCAAGATTCAGATGTTCCCACCATTTCTACTTTGAAAACTCTACGCAAACATGCCATGAGAGCCCATTTACATGGGGCATCTATGATCCAGTGTTTGAAGACTCATATAATTCCTCGGGGCTTACGTATGCCTCGTCCACTAAAAATGTTTTTGTCTGATACATCATTTGTTAACAAATGGAACTGTATTTTGAATAAATGCAGTTTTGATCTCATTGCTTTGATCATAGATCGCACCACGGAAGAGGAAAATAAGATTGCTGGTGAGATTGAAACATTACAATCTTCACTTCAGAAGTCATTGGCTGATAAATACAAACCTAAGATTGAGGAGATGGAACGTCAACTGCAAGGATTTTTTGATTACCTGAAGAGCTTCAAACTCAAAAAGTTCCACAGAGACAAGACGGATTATGACACGGATCATGTGTACCGGTGGATGTATGACAAGGAGGAATCTGGCGAGAAACATTCATTTAAGACAAAACAGGTTACGTTTGATCATTCTTCTGAGGACACGGATACCAGTGAGGACCTCACTGATCGCCCTCAATCTCGTAATTCTCAAGTTCAGGATTTTCACACAGGTCGATCTTGGGGACGTTGTCAGTGGAGACCTTACCAGGACGACAGATGGGACCCTCTGGTTACGAGGCAACAAACCAGACAGGCTCCAACGTCATTATCCTCTCCGGAGTGGCTCTGACGCCGATACAACTGGAGGTTTTGAACTTGGGGTTATCCTTTGTTCCCACGGTTAAATACGATCCTTTTCTGATGAGAGTTTCTTTATATAGATTTTT
Organism: Ichthyophis bannanicus; assembly: GCA_033557465.1. Taxonomy (NCBI): domain Eukaryota; kingdom Metazoa; phylum Chordata; class Amphibia; order Gymnophiona; family Ichthyophiidae; genus Ichthyophis; species Ichthyophis bannanicus. The sequence goes on from CM066033.1 coordinate 1,131,479,364, forward strand.
CAGGAAACTTCGAATCCGTTTGTTTTTTGCAGACAAGGCATCTTCACAAGGCTATTCCATTCTACGTCCTCCATCAAGGTGGGTTCCACCAGGTCCTATAGACTCCGTATTACACACTTATCAAACCCTGGTTTTACGGGACCTGTCAATATTGAAAAGGGGGCCTATTCGCCCTCCTTCAAATATTTCTCAATCACAGCGATGTGTTTTGTCTCAGTTAGCCACTGACTCCCGCTTTGTCATTCGAAATGCTGACAAGGGCGGGGCGGTAGTACTTCAATCCTCTTCTTATTGCGAGGGAATCATCCAGCAATTGGGAGAAACACGATATTATCATTGTCTTCAAAATGATCTGACTTTTCAATTATATGATATTATTAAATCTTTGGTCACTAATGCTCAGAGTCAGGGGTGGATCACTTCTAATGAGGCGTCTTTTTTGATCACTCCTTTTCCCAAAATTCCAGTGTTTTACACTGTCCCAAAGGTTCACAAATCCATGACATCTCCACCTGGTCAACCGATTGTATTCTGTAGGGCAGTGTTCCCCAACCCCCGGGCCGCGGACCGGTACCGGTCCGTGGATCAAACGGTACCGGGCCGCCCGAGGAACTTTAAATAATTTCACTGTGGGTCCTCCCGCCTCCTGATTGGCCGAAAGGCAAACCCCATGCCATTGGTCAAGGAGGAGGCGCCGCGGGAGGACTGAGGACAAATTAGTAAAAATGAGTATGAAACAGACATCGTTAGAAAGTTTTCTTGGGAAGAAAAAAAGGCCCAGTGAACAGACAGAAGAAGAACCTTCAGCATCAAAGAAATATGCAACCTTTAACAGACAATACCATGAGTCCTATTTGAAATATGGATTTATCGGGACAGGTGATTCCCACGCACCAAAACCGATCTGCATAGTTTGCGGCGAGAAGCTCTCTAATGAGGCCATGAAACCTTCAAAACTGCTTCGCCACTTGACTGCCAAGCACCCTGGCATAAAAGACAAGCCCCTGGAGTATTTTGAAAGAAAAAAACGGGAGCACGAAGCACAGAAGAAATTTATGAGGGCCACCACATCAATAAAGGAGAATGCACTGAGAGCATCATATTTGGTGGCTAACCGCATTGCTAAGGCTAAAAAGCCATTTACTATCAGTGAAGAATTGATCTTGCCCTCCACTAAAGACATTTGCCGTGAACCTCTAGGAGAGGCTGCTGTGGAAAAGGTAGCACATGTGCCTTTGTCAGCTAGCACTGTGACTAGGCGCATTGAGGAAATAGCCGGAGACATTGAGGCACAATTGTTGGAGAGGATTAATACATCACCGTGGTATGCACTCCAGGTTGATGAATCTACAGATATCGACAACAAGGCACTACTACTTGTTTATGTGCGATATCTGTATCAGGAGGATGTGCCTGAGGATTTGTTATGTGCACTATCTTTGCCAACCAACACCACAGAAGCAGAACTGTTCAAGTCACTGGATGGTTATATATCAGGAAAACTGAAATGGTCCTTTTGTGTCAGCATATGCACAGACGGAGCTGCTGCCATGACCGGACGACTGTCTGGTTTAACTGCTCGGATTAAGGAGGTTACACCTGAGAGTGAATCTACGCATTGTATCATTCACAGGGAAATGCTGGCAAGCGGAAAAATGTCACCAGAATTTAACAGCATATTGAGTGATGTCGTTAAAGTTATTAACCACATTAAAGCACACACACTTAACTCGCGCCTGTTTGAGCAGCTTTGTGAGGAGATGGACGCAGAGTACAGATGCCTTCTCTTATACACAGAAATAAGATGGTTATCCAGAGGAAAATCGCTAACCAGAGTATTTGAATTACGAGAGCCATTGCAAAGATTTCTCTCAGAAAAGAAGTCACCGCTGGCAGCACATTTCAGTGACAAGGTATGGGTCGCAAAAACTGGCTTACCTGTGTGACATATTCAGCCTGCTCAATGAACTCAATCTGGGCCTTCAGGGGAAAATGACAACTGTTTTCAAGTTGTCAGACAAAGTAGCTGCATTTAAAGCCAAACTGGAGTTGTGGGGACGGCGCGTGAACAGAGGCATTTTGGACATGTTTCAGACATTAGCGGGGATTTTAGGCGAGACAGAGCTTGAACATTCATTCTGCCAATTGGTGCACGATCACCTGTCTTTGCTTTTAAAAGAGTTTGAGCGCTACTTCCCAACCACAAAAGACCCACGAACTGGTAAGGAATGGATCCGCGACCCATTTGCCAACAAATCAGGCGAATCTAGCATGTCTATGCAAGAAGAAGAAGAACTGCTGGAGATTGCAAATGACGGTGGCCTTAAAACTACATTCGAGACAACAACTCTACCGGTGTTCTGGATTAAAGTCATGGCGGAATATCCTGAGATTGCCACCACAGCACTTAAATCCCTATTACCATTTCCGACAACCTATCTGTGTGAAGCGGGTTTTCTGCAGTGACAGCAACCAAAACAAAACAACGGAATAAACTGGACATAAGCAACACACTTCGGGTGTCATTGTCTCCTATTACCCCCAGATGGAACCGTCTCGTTGCAAAGAAACAAGCTCAGGGTTCTCATTGATTTGGAATTCTAGTGAGTTAAATAAAATAAATCACTTTATATTCATTTTTTGGTGTAGCTGTATTTTATTTTGAAAATAATAATAAAATTGTGAAAATTACTCCAATCAAACAGACTTTAACAGACTTCAATCAAACAGACTTTAACAGCTTTGATGTAGCTGTATTTTATTTTGAAGGCATGTTTAAATACAATTAAATTAAAATTATTAAATTAAAACAAGCGGGCCACGGAAAAATTATCAAACGTTTACCGGTCCGCGGCAATAAAAAGGTTGGGGAGCACTGCTGTAGGGGATCTGTACTTTGAACCCTTGTCAAAATTTTGCGATACTTTTTTGAAAAAGGAAGCACAGAGAGTACGTTCTTATTTACGGGACACTTCCCATTTTTTGGAAAAACTGGCCAGTTACACGGGTCCAGTGGATCATTTATTCTCCAGGACCAAGCAGGAAGTCAGTCCTCACTTATGGGTGACGTCGGCGCCGACGGAGCCCTCGCGGAGCAATTTTCCCCAGCTTTCAAAGAAAGCCTTTGGGAATTGCAGCGCGCATGCGCGGTCGTCTTCCCGCCCGAGGGTGCCATCTTAGCCAGTCTTCTTTTTTCCGCGGAGCCCTGCAGACGTCCCCGTCTTGTCCCCGCGAAAAAGTTGATTTTCCTCTTTATTTTATACTTTTTTCTTTCGGTTCGACGCCGATCGTTTTCCCGCCCGGACTCGCGACGCCGGTCTCGAGTCCTCTAGCGTTTTTTCGGTTTTTCTGACTTAGTCAGCTTTCATTTTCGTTTTCCCTGGCAGCCCGGTCCTTTGACCTCGCAGGGGCCCTTTTTCCCCCGATGGCTGCCAGTGGCTTTAAGCGGTGTGGTCGGTGTGACCGAAATATGTCACTAACCGACACACACGACTTTTGCCTCCGCTGCTTGGGCCCGGATCATGAGGAACTGATCTGTGGGCCCTGCAGCAAACTGTCCTCGAAGGCGTTGAGAAGTTGGCGGCATCAGCGCGAGAGAATCTTCGCTGACCCCAGCCGTACCCGGACCTCGTCGGAGGCCTCCGTGTCAAAGGGCTCCAGCTCGGACCGTCGCCGGAGCTCCTCCGACCGGGGTTCTCCCTCCGGGGACCATCGTCGGAAGGAAAAACCCGCGAGGGCGGCGTCGGTGGACGCTCCTGGCTCCGCGAGGGCCAGGTCGCATAGCCCCGACAGCCGCCCCGGGTCCTTGGAGAAGGAACATCTCCCGAAGCGACCTCGCCTGGAGTCGGAGATGCCTGCCCGGGTAAGTCCTGTAGTCCTTCTGGACTCGCCTCCGCGACAGCCGACGTCGGGCCCGACGCCGTCGGGGCCCGAGTCGGGGGCTGCTGGGTCACCTGAGCTCGGACTCAGGTTGACGGCCTTGGAGAGCAGACTGTCTGCCTTCATGGACCAGCAGCGGGCACTGCTCGCTGGCCTCGCTGGCGCCGCTGCCCCGACCGCCGGGACGTCGACGTCCAAGTCGACCCCGGAGACCGAGCCGATCCTCGAGTCAATGAGAACTCGAGTCGATCCTCGGTCGAGGTCACCCTCGGCCTCCCGTTCGGGACCGAGGTCGCCGACGCCGACTCCCTCGACGTCGGGGCGGCTGGCGCCGCACCCTGCCCGGGCCGACCCCACCGAGTCCTCGTCGGAGTCGGTCTGGGAGTCTGAGGAGGAAGAGTCGCCTGATTCTTTCCGGACTCGGTGCGTCCCATCGGACTCACCGGGGTCCGAGCCTCGGAAGCAGTCCCCCCCGGAGGATGCCCGGTTCTCGGACTTCGTTAGGGATATGGCCAAGGCTTTGGCCTTCCCTGCGGATCCCGAGGAGGAGCCTCGAGCCGAAGAGCTCGACGCCCTCCAGTATGACTCTCCCGCGAGGGAGCACTTTACTGTGCCGGTTCCTCCTATGCTGGAACGACTACTCTTCCGCATGTGGGAGAGTCCGGCCTCCTCGCCGGTCCTGAGCAAGCGGGTCGATTCTATCTATCGGGTCCGCAAGAGCCCTGGCTTTCAGAAGGCACAGCTGCCACACCATTCCATGGTAGTGGAATCGGCCATGCATCGTCTTAAGAGCCAGAAGATGCACTCCTCGGTGCCTCCTGGAAGGGAGGCCCGTAACCTGGATGGCCTTGGCAAGAAGTGCTTCCAGGGCTCTATGCTCGCATGTCGTGTCCAGACTTACCAGCTCTACATGGGCATGTATCTCCGGGATCTGGCTAAAGAGCTAGCCGGATTCTCCGCTGGTCTCTCCGAGGAGCCCTTGCGGAGGTTCCTAGCCTTGTCCACGGGCATTCGGGAATGCTCAAAGTTCATGTCCCGAGCAGCCTATGATGGCTTTGAGGCCTCGGCTAGAGTGGCCGCAGCCGGCATCGGTGCCCGCCGACAGGCTTGGCTTCAGTCGTCGGACCTTGAGCCCTGGGTACAGGACAAGTTGGTCGATGTCCCCTGCCGAGGCGAAAACCTCTTTGGCAAGCCCATGGCGGAAAAGGCTGCACAAATTGAGACTGAGACTCTCACCAGGACCAGGCTTTCTAGGAAGACCTCCGCCCCTTCCCAGAAAAAGAAGGGCTCGGGAAAAAAGTCCTTTTACCCGAGGAAGGCGGCTGCCTACAAACAGTACCCCCATTATCAGGCCCCTGCAGCTCCCCAACAGGGCCAGCAGGCCAAGGGACGGGGTAACGGGTCCCGTAGGCAGCAAGCCCCCAAGCCTGCACCACCAGCCCCTGCTCAGCAGGGTGGGGGTTTTTGACTCGCTCAGCATAGCCTCTCCCCCCCCGCTGGTCCCTCCCAGCACCTGAGGCCGGCTGGTTCACTTCGCCCACAGGTGGTCCAGCATCACCGCAGATGCCTGGGTGCTTCAGGTCGTGCGAGAGGGCTACCTTCTCCACTTCCATCAGGTCCCTCCCTCCTATTTTCCGGGAGAACCTTCGCGCCCCCCTCTGCACAGGGAGTTGCTCCTTCAGGAGTTAGCGGGTCTTCTGCAGGAACAGGCGGTGGAACCGGTGCCCCACCACCTGAGAGGTCAAGGCTTTTATTCAAGGTATTTTCTGATACCAAAGAGAACAGGGGGCCTCAGACCCATCCTGGACTTGCGCAACCTCAACAAGTTCCTTGTGCGGGAGAAGTTCAAAATGCTTACCCTTGGAATCCTTCTGCCCTACCTCCAGCAGGGAGATTGGCTATGCTCCTTGGATCTAAAGGATGCCTACACGCACATCCTCATCCACCCAAGCCACCGCCAATACCTAAGGTTTGTGGTGGCAGGAAATCATTACCAGTACAGAGTACTGCCCTTTGGCCTATCCTCCGCACCGCGAGTCTTCACAAAATGTCTCGCGGTCGTGGCGGCCCATCTCCGGCTTCACGGCCTCTATGTCTTTCCGTACCTCGACGACTGGCTCATCAGAGCAGCGTCCGCTCAGGAGGTCACCAACGCCACGTGCCGCACGGTGACTCTGCTGCAGCACTTGGGCTTTGTCATAAACTTCGCAAAGTCCACTTTGCTCCCCTCACAGGATCTCGAGTTCATCGGCGCAAGGCTGCACACTCCTCGGGCACGAGCGTACCTACCGCTCGACAGGGCTCAACGGCTCATGGACCTAGCCGACCGCTTTCGCAGCCAGCCCCTGGTCTCCGCCAGGCGCTTCCTGAGACTGCTCGGCCATATGGCTTCCACCGTCCATGTGACCCCCAATGCCCGCCTGAACATGCGGTCTGCTCAATGGTGTCTCCGCCAGCAGTGGCGACAAGCCACAGGCGGCCTGGCAGACCTAGTGCGCGTCTCCGAGCCGCTGCTCTCGTCTCTCCGGTGGTGGCTCCGGCAGCCGAACCTGATATTCGGAATGCCTTTCCAGTCACCTCAGCCGACCCGGGTGCTGACCACCGATGCATCCCTCCTGGGCTGGGGAGCACATTGCCAAGAGGCACGTACTCAGGGCCTCTGGAACACGTGGGAGTCTGCTCAGCAGATCAACTTCCTGGAGCTCAGGGCGATCCGCCTAGCTCTCAAGGCCTTCTCCCACCTGACTTCCCAACAGTCCGTCCTTGTCCAGACGGACAATCAAGTTGCCATGTTCTACGTGAACAAGCAGGGGGGCACGGGCTCCTTCCTCCTCTGCCGGGAGGCACAGAGGCTCTGCTCTTGGGCCGTCAGTCACGGCATTCTCCTCAAGGCAGTTTATCTCCCGGGCCAAGAAAATTGCCTTGCGGACAAACTCAGCAGGGTCCTCCAGCCGCACGAGTGGCGTCTGGATCCCTTGGTAGTTCAGAAGCTCTTCCTCAAGTGGGGTCTCCCCACGGTGGATCTCTTTGCCAGTCCTCACAACCGGCAGCTTCCTCGCTTCTGCTCTCGTCAGCCACACCCCCTTCGGGTTGCGGCGGACGCCTTTCTGATCTCGTGGTCGGGGAGCCTTCTGTACGCTTTCCCTCCCATCCCGCTGGTCTCTCGGACTCTTTTCAAGGTTCTCCGAGACAAAGCCTTCATGATCCTGGTGGCCCCTCGCTGGCCCAGGCAGCCGTGGTTTCCGCTCCTGCTGCAACTGGCGGTGGAGGGTCCAATCCCTCTGGGGATACAACCGGATCTCCTCACTCAGGATCAGGGGTCCCTTCTGCACCCCAACCTCAGGTCTCTCAACCTTATGGCCTGGCTGCTGAGAGGGTAGTCCTTGCTCCCCTTCTCCTGCCGGCGGAGGTGGAGGAGGTCGTCTTAGCTTCGCGACGGCCTTCTACCCGCAAATGCTACGCCCTTAAATGGCGTCGCTTTGCAGTCTGGTGTACCCAACAGTCTCAGGATCCCTTCTCCTGCCCGGTGTCGGTGATCTTGCAGTACTTGCTGCACCTCTCTAATCTGGGACTTAAGTCCAACTCCGTCAAAGTTCACCTCAGTGCTCTTTCAGCACATCATGTGCCAGTGGACGGCAGACCTCTCTCCAATGACCCTCTCGTAGCGAGGTTTCTCCGAGGTCTCCTTCTACTTAAACCACCTCTGCGCCCGCCAGCGCCTGACTGGGACCTGAATGTGGTTTTGCAGCGGATCACCTGTCCGCCTTTTGAACCTATGGCTACCTGTTCTCTCCGTTTTCTGTCTTGGAAAACACTGTTCTTGATAGCCCTCACTTCCGCTAGGCGCGTAAGTGAATTGCAGGCCCTCGTGTCTGATCCCCCTTACACTAGGTTCTACAAGAATAGGGTAGTCCTACGGACTCACCCCAAATTTCTGCCTAAAGTGGTCTCCCCTTTTCACATCAATCAGGAGGTGGTACTTCCAACCTTCTTTCCCAGACCACACTCCAGCCGAGCTGAAACGGTCCTCCATACCCTGGACTGTAGAAGGGCATTGAACTTCTACCTTGACCGTACGCGGGAGCACCGTAAAGCTGCTCAGCTTTTTGTGTCTTTTGACCCCAATAAATTGGGGCTCCCGGTCTCCAAGCGTACTCTGTCCATCTGGGTTGCGGACTGTATCTCTTGGGCTTATGGGGCAGCCGGACTCTCCTTAGAAAGTCGAGTCACGGCTCATTGCGTTCGGGCAAAGGCCACGTCAGTGGCTTACCTCCGCTCTGTTCCGCTGGCAGACATCTGCCGGGCCGCTACTTGGTCTTCGAGCCAGACTTTTGCGGTCCATTACTGTCTCGAGAGGGAGTCCCGTAGGGACAGTGCTTTCGGACAGGCAGTCCTCCGTAATCTCTTTGAGGTCTGAGCAACTCCTACCCTCCATCCCGGATGTGGGCTACCGGTGGGTGATAATTCAGCGAAGATTCTATCCTTCTGTGCTGCTGAGCTAGAGGGAGCTCATTTTTGTGCTTAGGGTCTCCGGTAGCCTTGAGCTTGGGAGTCCCATAAGTGAGGACTGACTTCCTGCTTGGTCCTGGAGAAAGCGTAGTTACTCACCTGTAACAGGTGTTCTCCAGGAGCAGCAGGAATCAGTCCTCACTACCCTCCCTCCTCCCCTTGGAGTTGCAATCGTCTGCTTATGTTCTTTTTGCAAATTTTTATGCTGTCTTTTTTAGCTATGTCATCTGACTGGCTAAGATGGCACCCTCGGGCGGGAAGACGACCGCGCATGCGCGCTGCAATTCCCAAAGGCTTTCTTTGAAAGCTGGGGAAAATTGCTCCGCGAGGGCTCCGTCGGCGCCGACGTCACCCATAAGTGAGGACTGATTCCTGCTGCTCCTGGAGAACACCTGTTACAGGTGAGTAACTACGCTTTATTGGTGACCTTGGACGTCACGTCTTTATACACTAATATTCATCAGGAAGAAGCTTTAGAGCTTTTACTTTCCGCTTTTACCACAGCTCCCCCTAGGATACCCAATTCTTTTTTGTTGGATCTTATCCGGTTGGTTTTGACGAGAAATTATTTCCTATTCCAAAGAACGTTTTATCAACAATGTGAAGGCATTGCGATGGGAGCAACTATGGCTCCGTCCATTGCCACCCTATATTTAGCGGATTTTGAAGAATCCTTGATTTATCCTGCAGCGGCATTTGAGTATATTCCCTTATGGTTGCGATTTCTAGACGACATATTCTTTTTGTGATCGTCATCAAGGGATTATCTTCATGAATTCATTAGGTGGTTGAACACTTTGAAACCCAATATACAATTTACATCTCATATTGATCAACACAACCTGGAATTTTTGGATGTTTGGATTGTTAAGTCAGCGGGTAGTTTTAGTACCACTTTATTCAGGAAATCCAGTCAACACAATAGTCTCCTTCGATTCCATAGTCATCATCCGGCTCCCTGGAGTAGGGGTCTCCCATATGGACATTTTTTGAGGATAACGCTGCATTTGTTCCACCATAGAAATGTTTAAACAACAGGTGACGGATTTAAGGGCATGATTGCTAGCACGGGGCTACCCTTACACCCATAAAGAATGGCTTTTACAGAATCTGTCAGAAGAATCGCTTAATGAAAGGGATAGGATTGTGGGTATCCTTCCCTTCATGGTGAATTCATCTGAGGCGATTAGGATACTCCGACGCCATTGGAGTATTCTTAACCTTCACCAATGTTTTCGGACTCCGGTCTGCTTTGCCTTCACTAGGGGCTGTAATCTCCGAGATCATTTGGTCCATTCGGCTATGGCGATTGACCGTCCAATAGGACTATCGAGTGGCAGAGGGCATGTGCCTTGTCAAGCTTGCCAGTTCTGTGCCAATACCCTGGAGGGAGATAGGTTGGTACCATCCAACAACTGGCTGTTCATATAGCTTTTCGGGTGACAGCTCGTGCACTACTAGTTTTGTGGTATATTTATTATGCTGCCCCTGCGATTTGCTTTACATCGGCTGCACGAGCCATCCGGTCAAGATCCGTTTAACTGAAAATGCATCTTGGATACGGACTTATGTACTCTCTGCCCGTTGGTGGAACATTGCATTTCTCAGGGTCATACATTTCAGGACTTTAGATAGAGAGTGATAGACGTGGTCTTAGAGAACCCGAGGGGTGGCGATCGGATACAACGGTTACAGTGGTTAGAGCAAAGGTGGATTTTTCATCTACGAACGGTTATCCCCAATGGCTTAAATTTGGAGCAGGAATGGGGGAGTTTGTGATGACATTTCCTAATATGCCATCCATTTGATTCCTTCAGCTCCTCCTTTCAGTGATGTCATTTTAACCAGCCAATCATAATTTGTGCAAGAGTTGCAACATATGAGTCACAAGACTCGGCGTCTTTTGGCAATTTCAGATCCTTTCTTCTAAGAGAGTCGCACTTGAAGCAGGGCCTGCTGGCTCGAAACACGCGTGTCGTGTATGAATATTGCGGATGATGTGGATTCTGGACAGATGAAGCTAAGTTAAGCTATTTAGAGTTTCATTTGTTTCACTGTAACGTCACATTGATTAAAAGGGGTCACACTCACGTTGGGTTGCAGCTGTACAATTACTCTTCCCTGTTTTGTGAGGCCCGACAAAATGATAACCAAAAAAACCCTAAAAGTATACACTAATAGAATATCACTTTATTTCATTTGCACTACAGACAATCTTATGTTTGTTCTTCTTCCTCATAGGAGGCTTATCAATAAACTGAGCAGCATGGTGATGAGGTGGTGGACTGGATCAGAAATTGGTTGATTGACAGATGACAGAAGGTAGTGGTAAATGGAACTCAGAAGAAAGGAAAGTGCATAGAGGCGTGCCTCAGGGATTGGTCCTGGGACCGAAACTGTTCAATGTATTTGTCAGTGATATTGTGGGAGGACTGAATAGAAAAGTCTGAAACAGTGTGGACACTTCTGAAGGAGTGGACACCAGAAGGAAATATTTAAAAACACTGGAAGAATGGTCTAATTCCTGGCAGTTCAGATTTAATGTGAAATGCAGCGTCATGCACTTAGGGTGCAGAAATCCAAATGAATTTTTATGCATTAGGGGAAGTAGGGCAGTAGCCTAGTGGTTAGAGCAAAAGCCTAGCACCCGGGAGATCTAGGTTCGATTCCCACTGGCACTCCTTGTGACCTTGGGCAAGTCACTTTACCCTCCATTGCCTAGGAAGAAATGGCCTGGCAATTCACTTCCTTGCCAAGAAAACCTAAGAGCTGCTGGGTCACCAGAAGTCAGCATTGACTGGATGGTACATTAAAAAAAAAAAAAAAAAAAAGGACAGGGGATGGAAAGAGTTTGGTGTGCACGGACCAGGAGCGGGACCTCTGAGTGCTAGTGTCTGAGGATCTCAAGGTGGCAAAACAATGCAACAAGGCAGTAGTCAAAGCCAGAAGGATGCTGGGCTGCATACAAAGAGGAATAGCCAGCAGAAAGGAGGGAGATATTAATGCCTCTCTACAAGTTGTTGGTGAGGCCTCACTTGAAGTATTGTGTTCAGTTTCGGAGACCGTCTCTCAAACGACATAAAAAGACTTGAAATAGTTCAGAGGAATGTGACCAAAATGATATGGAGCCTGCACCAGAAGACACATGAGAAGAGACTTGAAGATCTAAATATGTATAACCGAGAGGAGAGGAGGGACAGGGGAGATGTGATACATACTTTTAAATACTTAAGAGTATCAATGAACAAACAAACATTTTTCAAAGAAGGGGAAGCTGTAAAACTAGAGGGTATATGATAAAGCTGCAAGGCGGTAAACTTTAAAGCAACATTAGGAAATACTCTGTCACTAAAAGGGTGGTGGATGTTTGAAATGCCCTCCCAATGGAGGTGGTTGGAGCAAATACAGTGACGGAATTCAAAATGGCATGGAAGAAACAGTGGATCCCTTTATAACAACAGGATTAAATTAATGCAAACTTAAATATCTTTAAAAGAAAAGGCCTGGCCTGCACAGAACAGCAGGTACAACCCTAAACACAGGCATTGGGGGGAGGGGGCGCTGCTGACCTTCACAGATCTGTAATTACAACCACTCTGTCCACCTTACTGGGCAGACTAAATGGAGCATGCTGGTCTTTATCTGCCATCATATACTATATTACTATGTGTGGAGGTTAATCTGATGGTTCTTTCAGCAGCCCAGATAGTGGGCATCAGCAACATACAAGCTGACTACTTGAGTCAGACCACCATGGATGCGAATTAACCCTCAAATGTATGATGATCTTGTTGGGATGGGGCCTATCAGTGTTTGATCTGGTGGCTACCCAGGAGAATGGCAAAGTAAAGAAATGTGTCAGCTTCAGAAATGATCCAATGGCAGCAAGCTTGGATGCTTTGCTACTTGAATGACCCCAGGATTCAGTATGGCTTTTCCCAATTTCCCCTGGTGCATCAAGTTCAACAGAGAATTTGATTTCACCCTGGACATGATCATTCTAGTAGTGCTGGACTGGCTGTGCAGGCCATGGTATGTGGATGTCTTGAACCTGTTGGCAGAGTCTCTCGTCTCTTGCTTCCTCATAAGGGGGGAGGCTTCTTCAACAGTGTCTCCTGTTCTTGGATGATCCCCCTCCCTTCAAGCTTAAAGGCTGGCCCTTCAGAGAACATAAGAGATGCCCTACTGGATCCCACTATCAAGCCCAGTATCCTGTTTACAACAGCAGCCAATCCAGGTCACAAGTACCTGTCAGGTTCCCAAAAAGGTGCTCAGATTCCATGTTGCTTTTCCGGTGGTAAGTAGTGGATTTCCCGTGTCCTCTTTAATAATGTTTTATTGACTTTTCCTCCAGGAACTTGTCCAAACCTTTTTTAAACCCAGCTACAATAAAAGCTTTTACTACATCCTCCAGTAATAAATTCCAGAGTTTGATTACGCGTTGAGAGAAAAAATATTTCCTCCTATTAAATGAGCTACATTGTAGCTTCATTGTGTGCCCCTTAGTATTTCTACTTTTTTGAAGGAGTAAACAACCGATTTAGGTAAACCCTTTTCACTTCATTCATTGTTTTATAGATCTGTCATATCTCCCCTCAGCTTTCTCTTTTCCAAGTTGAGCCCTAATCTTTTAAGCCTTTCCTGTCAGGGATATCCTTCCATCCCCTTTACCATTTTTGTCACTCTTCTCTGTATCTTTTCTAATTCCGCTATATCCTTTTTAAGATATGGCGATCAGAATTGCACACGGTATTCAAGGTGCGGTCGCACCATGGAACGATACAGAGGCATTATAATATCCTTTGTTTTATTCTCCATTCCTTTCCTTGTGATTCCTAGCATTCTATTTGCCTTCTTGGCTGCCGCTGCACACTGAGCAGAGAGTTTCAATGCATTATCCACAATGATGCTTAAATCCTTTTCCTGGGCGGTGATTCCTAATATGGAAACTTGTATCGTGTAACCATATTTTGGGTTGTTCCCTAAATGCATAACTTTACACTTGTCCACATTAAATTTCATCTGCCATTTGGATGTCCAGTCTTCCAATTTATTAAGGTCCTCTTGCAATTTTTCACAATCCTGTTGTGTTTTAACAGTTTTGAATAATTTTGTGTCATCTGCAAATTTATCAGCTCGTTCGTTATTCCCATTTCCAGGTCATTTATGAATATGTTAAAAAGCAGCAGGCCCAGCACTGATCTCGTGGGTGCTTCACTATTCACTTTTCTCCATCAAGAAAATTGGCCATTTAGCTCTACTCTCTTTTTTTCTATCTTTTAACCAGTTCCTGATCCACAGTAGTATACTGTCTCCTATTCCATTACTTTTTAATTTCTCCAAGAGTCTCTCTTGAGGAACCATGTCAAAGGCTTTCTGAAAATCCAGATACATTGTCTGAACCGGCTCACTTTTATCTCCCTGTTTATTCACACCCTCCAAAAAATATGAGAGATTAGTAAGACAAGACTTTCCTTGACTAAATCTATCTTGGCTTTCTAACCCTTTGAACCATGATTTATCTACATGTTCAGTAATTGTTTTCTTTAAAATGGTTTCTACCATTTTGCCTGATAACTATCTCATGCTCACCAGTGTATAGTTTCCTGGATCACCCCTGGAACACTTTTTAAATATTGGCATTACATTGGTCATTCTCCATTCTTCAGGTACTACAGATAATTTTAATGATTAGTTCATAGCTTGCTAAAAGTAGGTCTGCAATCTCAGCACCTTGCCACCATATCAGAGACAGCTCTCCAATTTCCCCAATTGTTCATCCTGGGAGATTTCAACATCCACTGTCACTCTCCAACCACCACCCGCGGCCATTCTTGTTACTCTATTACATGACCTTGCATTCTTCCAACGTGTTAACCAGGCCACTCACTCTACTGGCCATACTCTTGACCTGGTCCTCACTTCACCCACGTCCTCCTTTCAAATGTCTGGTCTCTTGTTAAGACCTCTCCCCTGGACTGATCACTACTATGTCCATTTTCACATGCATTTACCTACGTCAACAGAATCCGAAGCTTTCACCTCTCCCTGTAGTTTCCTGAGCGGTCCTCCAGTTTCATCCTCCACGTCTGGGTAGTGCACCACCTCCTGCAGCATGGAGACTGGACCAGTCAGAATCTTGTCCTCAACGGCTGTATGCTGCTGGAGCTCCCATCAGCCCTCAGTGTGTCCAGTCTCCATGCAGCCTGAGGACGTTGTGAGCCCAGGAGAGGGCTCACTGGAGTAACAGATAAGGAGAGTTAGACTTAGGATAGTTTGGGGTTTTCCTTTATTACTGCCTTGTTTGCTTTGATTTGTTTAAAAAAAAAAAACAACCTATACTTATTTTAGAGTTAGATATTCAATTTTTTATTGGCCTTTCTACTCCCTGCCTGTCACGAAATAGCTTAATTTGCCAGCGTTTCTATTGACCACGCGTAGCTGGCTAGTGGACTGAGGTTCTCTCCTCCCAGACGTTACGGGGGGAGAGCCCTCTCGAGCAGCCCTGCACCCTGCCGGACCGCTGGACAGTTTGCGCGGTTCCGGAGGGCAGGTGAACTGTCTGCCTCTCTGCCTGCCTTTCCCCTGCTTAGCGTGGTGTCAGGGGACACGGGCAGGCTTCGGCGATTCGGCAGTCTGTCCCGGTAGGAATTTCATCGCGGACAGTCTGTGGTGGCAGGGGGGAAGCGAGTGACCTCTCCGGCGCTGATGCCTGCTTGACAGACTTCGCCGGTAAGTTTTGGCGCCCTTTACTTGCTCTGCAGTTTTGCCGGCGGCCATTTTGAGAGCTCCGGGAAACCGCGTGCATGCCTGGTCCGGGCACGCTGTGCGGGTAAGCGGCTGTATTTGTTTATTTTAGTGCTCGGTTTTATTTCTTAATTTGCCCTTTCTTTTTCCTTTTCTTGTTTTTCAGTTTAAAAGCATTTTTTGGGAGCGTTTTGGCTTACCCGCGGTCCTGACTGCAACACGAGGGGGGGGAAGGGGGAGTTCCTCTCTCGCGGTGCTCTGTCTTACATTTTTGGCCTGGTACAGCTTCCCAGCATTGCTGGGGCATTCATAGGTGGCGGTCAGGCTTCTTGCATTCTTGGTTCTTCCCCATTACGTTTTGTGGTAGGGGGAGTGGACTTGGATGGTGGGAAGACCACAGTGTGTGATTTGTGGTACCCGCAGGGGCACAGTGGCGAAGTCTGGGATATGCCACGGCTGTGCATCGCTGTCATCTACAGTTGAACAGCAGATGGAGGTTAAGGAGTCCGCAGGGCCGTCAGTTGAACAGCCTGAGGCTATTGCAGAGTCTATACAGCTTCCCGGTGAGGAGGTGCTTACAGGAGAGCTTGATGGGTCCGCGGCAGGGGTTTCAGGGTCTCGATCGGGGGACCCAATGGAGTTTTGCCCGGAGTTCATCTTAATGCTCCATAAAGCTTTTTGTCTGCGGTGACAGGGGAAGTTAGCTGGAAAACAGATGCTTGCGGGCTCGGGCTCGCACTTGGCGGGGCTGGACGAGGGCGGCGAAGGACCCTCAGCCCCTAAGCGGCCTAGAGCGCGAGACTCCTTAGCGGGGGAGAGCGATTGGCCGGAGTTCGAGGAAGATGTTTGGGAACATGCAGAGGGTGCGCAGGATCTGGAGGAAGGCGAGATTATGGAACCTGAGGATCAGTCTAAGATCATTAGGGTTTTTCGTAGAGAAGAGCTTCCAGCATTGATTACAAAGTCGTTACAGATGTTGAAGTTGACGGCACCAGCGGATGCGGAGGATGAGGTGGAAGACCCTGTTATCCAGGCGGTGCAGCAGTCTCAGGTTGTGTTTCCAGTGCACAAGGTGGTTGATAAGATGATCCAGGACGAATGGAACCAGCCCGATGCTGGTCTCCGTGGTGTGCTCACAATGAATAGGCTCTACCCCTTAGCCGAGAAGGATAAAGAGAGATTCCGGACGCCATGGGTGGATGCTGTTGTGTCCGCAGTAACCAAAAAGACTACCATTCCAGTGGAAGGGAGCGCAGCTTTGAAGGATGCGCAGGACCATAGAGTTGACGGGCTCCTAAAACAGACATTTGAGGCTGATTCTTTATCCCTGCAAGCGTCTATCTGTGGAGCTTGGGTGGCGCGAGCATGCTTGCGTTGGGTTCAGCGGTTGCGTCACTCGCCTAACTTGGATTCGGAAGAGCTTAAGGAGTTAGGGCGTCTGGAATCCAGGGCGGCGTACTTGGCAGATGTGCACTATGATTTGATCAGAGCGCTGGCGAATAGTACAGCATCAGTGGTTGCAGCTCGCAGGTCGGTGTGGTTGCGTAATTGGGCGGCAGACGGTTCCTCTAAGGCAAGGCTCGGGAAGTTGCCGTTCAAAGGAAAGTTGCTTTTTGGTGACGATTTGGATAAGTTGGTCAAGGACCTGGGGGAGTCCAAGGCGGGTAGATTGCCGGAAGACAAACCCAAGCAGGGAAGACCCAGTCAGACCTTTCGGGGTCAATTTCGTGACTTTCGGAGATTTCGGACGTTGCGGTATGGCACCTCTCAGAGGGGCAGGTTTACTTCCCGCGGACAGGCCTTCCGGGGATTTCGTGGGGCGACTAGGGGTTTCGCCTCGGGCTCCCTGTCAGCAGCCCGCAAGTCACAATGAGATGAGGTGGGTCCCGGTGGCGGACACTCCTATCGGCGGGAGGCTTCAGGAGTTTCTGTCCGCTTGGACCCGCATCACCTCCGACCAGTGGGTTCTGGAGATCATTCAGCACGGTTATGCCCTGGAGCTGGCAAGGCCCGTGCGAGATTCCTTTGTGATGTCCCCTTGCCGAGGACAACAAAAGGCTCTAGCGGTTCGCGAAACTTTAGACCGTCTACTGCACTTGGGGGCAGTTGTGGAGGTTCCCAAGCAGGAATACGGATTGGGTCGGTACTCCATCTATTTCGTGGTGCCCAAGAAAGGCGGATCGCTGCGTCCTATTCTAGATCTCAAGGGTGTAAAAAGGTGTCTCAAGGTGCCTCACTTTCGTATGGAGACGTTGCGTTCGGTGATCGTCGCGGTCCGTCAAGGGGAGTTTCTGATGTCCTTGGATCTCACGGAGGCTTATCTGCATATCCCCATTCGGGAGGCTCATCAGAGACTGTTAAGGTTCGCCTTACCGTGGGGGCACTATCAGTTCCGGGCATTACCCTTCGGCCTTGCCACGGCACCGTGTACCTTCACCAAGATTATGGTGGTGGCGGCGCTGTGGAAGGAAGGCATACTGGTGCACCCGTATCTAGATGACTGGTTAATACGAGCGAAGTCAGAGGCCGAGAGTCGGCGGGTAACCAGCAGGGTGGTCGAGTTTTTGCAGGGCCTTGGTTGGGTGGTCAATCCGAGCAAAAGCCATCTGCAGCCGGTTCAGGTCCTCGAGTATCTAGGAGTGCGGTTCGACACCCGCAGAGCGCTAGTATTTCTACCAAGCCAGCGGGCGCAGTCTGTGCGCAGCTTGGTCCGCTCCTTTCGAGCCACGCCTGCTCCAACGGTGTGGTTTTACCTGCGCTTGCTCGGCACGATGACGGCGACGCTGGAGGCGGTACCTTGGGCCAAAGTGCATATGCGCCTGCTTCAGAGAGCGTTGCTGAGGCGTTGGTCACATCAAGTGGATTCCCTGAGCAAGCGGTTGCCTTGCCCCCTCAGGGTACGTCGGTCGCTTCAGTGGTGGTTACGCCCATCTTCCTTGGCGGCCGGCATGCCTCTCGAACAGCCGGCGTGGATACCAGTGATGACCGATGCAAGTCTCTCGGGCTGGGGAGCCCACTGCGGAGGACAATTTGCACAGGGTTACTGGTCCCCTCTGGAGGTGACTTGGTCGATCAATCGGTTGGAGTTGCGCGCGGTGGCACGAGCCCTGGAGACGTTCGAGCAACTGGTGCTGGGGTGTGCCGTTCGGATTCTGTCAGACAGTTCGGTGACGGTCGCTTACATCAATCGCCAGGGAGGCACGGGAAGTGCAGCGATGGAGGAGGAGTCGGATTTGCTGTTTGCTTGGGTGGAGAGTCGATTGACAGCACTTTCGGCGGCACACATTGCAGGAAAGGACAACGTGATGGCGGATTTCCTCAGCAGGGTACGAGTGGATGCAGGGGAGTGGGAACTGCATCCCGAAGTCTTTGCGCAGATCGAACGGCGTTGGGAGACGCCCATGATGGACTTGATGGCGACCTTTCAGTCGGCCAAGGTTCCGCGGTTTTTCAGCAGGCAACGAGAACGAATGTCCGAGGGCATCGATGCGCTGTTGCAGCACTGGCCAACGTCGGGTCTTTTCTGTACATTTTCCCTCCGTGGGCGCTGATAGGACGAGTGGTGCAAAGGATAGAGGCGTTTCAGGGAAAGGTGCTTCTGGTAGCGCCCGATTGGCCACGGCGTCCGTGGTACGCGGATCTGATGCGGCTTCTCGACGGCCAACCCTGGCGGTTTCCAGCTCGACCGGATCTGTTGCAGCAGGGTCCACTGTTCATGCCCCAAGTGGATCGATTCTCGCTTACGGTATGGCCATTGAAAGGGCTCGGTTGAAGAAAAAAGGCTATTCGCCGGCGGTGATTTCTACGCTACTGAAGGTGCGGAAACGTTCTACTTCTTTGGCGTACGTGAGGATATGGCGTATTTTTGAGGATTGGTGTTCGAGGCATCAGATTCGCGCAGCTACTGCTGCTGTGCCAGTGGTGTTGAGTTTTCTGCAAGATGGTTTTGATAAAGGTTTGGCGGCCAGTTCGTTGCGGGTTCAGCTGGTGGCGCTGGCCTGCTTTCGCGGCAAGGTTCAGGGTTTGGCGTTAGGGGCGCACGCGGATGTCATCCGTTTTCTACGGGCCGTGTCCCGAATTCGCCCTGTCCGTAAGATCCAGGTTCCGTCTTGGGATCTTAATCTGGTGTTGTCGGCGTTGGTAAAGCCGCCCTTTGAGCCTTTGCGTTCTGCGTCGCTGAAGGATCTCACGCTCAAAGTGGTGTTTTTGGTGGCAATCTGTTCTGCGCGTCGTATTTCGGAGTTACAAGCGTTATCTTCTAGGGAACCCTTTTTGTCCTTTTCTAAAGAAAAAGTTCTCCTGCGGCCCGTGCCGTCATTCTTGCCTAAGGTGGTTTCTCCGTTTCATTTGAGTCAGTCGGTGTGCTTGCCCGTCTTGGGTTCTATGACGGGTGACGCTGCGGATCGCCGTTTCCATCTCTTGGATGTTAAGAGGGCTTTGAGGCAGTACTTGAGGTCTACTAAACCTTTTCGTAAATCGGATCGGCTGTTCCTTTTATTTGGGGGCAGGCGTAAAGGCGAGGCGGCGTCTAAGGCTTCCATCACCCGTTGGATTAAGGAAACGATAGCTTCTGCTTATTTGTTGCACGGTCGTGCGGTGCCGGACGGTTTGAGAGCTCATTCAGCCAGGGCGTAAGCGGCGTCATGGCCGGAGCATGGTTTGGTGCCACCGAGTGAGATTTGCAGAGCAGCTACGTGGTCTTCCTTGCATACATTCAGTAAGCATTACCGTTTGGATGTTGCAGCAGCCAATGATGCTTGCTTTGGGGCGGCGGTTCTGCGTTCCGGCTGGAAGGGGCCCTCCCGATAGTTACTGCTCTGGTACATCCCAGAAGTAGAGGACTGAACTGGAGGAACGGTAAGGAAATGAGAATTACACATACCTGGTAATTGTAGTTCCTTGAGTGACGACAGTTCAGTCCTCATTCCCACCCAGTGGTTTTTCAAAGGGGAGGAAGTCGGACGCCGCCTGGTCAGGTTCTACAGGTAAGTTCACTCATTTGTATGATAGGAGTCAGTGTATGATATTTCGGGGACAGTTCAGGGCGTCAGACGCCTTCTGTGCAGGTCGTTATCCTGTGTTAGTTATCCTAGTTTAGGTGCGTTTGACATTTGTTGCTACTTATTTGTTGCTCCTTTGAGTCTGCTTTGTTAATAGTTTACACTGGAGGAGGAGAGACAGAGCAGCAGGCTATATCCAGTGATGTCATGAATTTGAAGTACCAGTCTCCAGGCTGCAGGAGGAGGTTGACAACCCAGAAGTAGAGGACTGAACTGTCGTCACTCAAGGAACTACAATTACCAGGTATGTGTAATTCTCATTTAGTTTTCAACATTTATTTTGACTTATTTTGCTTGCTTTCTTTTCAGGTTACTGGGCCTTTAAAAAAAAAAATAAAAAGATCACGGCACGCTTACAGGGGAGCCGGGCTGAACACTGCCCTTCTGTCCCTTTACTATTCTACCTCTATTTATTTATTTATGCAGCCGGCAGTTTCAGATCTCTCCTCCTAGATGATATGGGGGAGAGATCTGTCAGTCACAGATACATGCTCGGCGGTGTGGGCCTTCATTTTCGGTGTCCATCGCGCCGCAGCGGAGAGCAGCGCGCGCGTGGGCTCACAGCTCGCGCGGGTGGCATTGCGACAGAGTGAGCTGGTCTTCAGGGGTAAGTCTCTGGTTGTTTATGGGAGCACTAAACGTCCGACGGGCAGAGAGCAGGAGCGTTGCGGCTTTGCCAGCCTGATGGGTGGTTTTTCGCGCCATTTTTTTTATTAGGAGCGGCAGCCATTTTGTTTTCTTTCCCGCGCGGTGAACACTGACTAGGGGGCCTCGGAGCAGGGTTTTTGCTCAGCGACACAAGCGGACAGGGGGCTGCAGAGCTGCTTTCTCATTCAGCTCTCTGTGCTAGCTTGGATTATTTAATTGTCATGGATTCGTTTTTGGAGTTCTTTGGGCAGTTCTGTGGAGGAAAAAAAAACCCCGGCTTGTAAGATTGTTTTTTTTTCTTGGGGAGAGTTCAGTTTCCTGTTTTATATCTGAACCCAGTCAGCCAGATTCCACTTCTCTCTCTCTCTCTCTCTCTCTAGTTATTCATGTCTACTCGTCCGCAGTGCGTGGTCTGCGGCTCATGCAGGGGGACGGTGTCTGATACAGGTATTTGCAGAGGCTGCGCTACTGTTTCTTCCAACGTGGAGCAACAAATGGAAGACAGAGCAATCCAGGACTCCCTAGATTCTGCGGTAAGTGCTGGGGGTGAGCCGGCTTCAGAGACTCCGGTAGCGTCTCCCCCGGCTATGCCTGCGGGACCGTCGGACGTTATGCCGGTAGGGGGTCTAAAGCGTCCTTGGGGGATTTTTCCCCAGACTTTGTCCTTATTATGCATCAGGCCTTTCGCTTGGGGGCAGCTTGGGAAGCTACCCTTCTCACTGCCGGCGCCTCTGCAGTTCCCCAAAGGAGAAGACGTGAGAGGAGATAACCCTAAGCCTGCTAAGCGACCTCAGGGCGTGGATATGGAGCAGGCAAACCCAGAGTGGCAAGATACGGACGAGACTGAGGTAGATCCCAAAGACAGTGGTGACGAATTGAAAGAGGGGGAGATCCCTGAGCCGAAGATCAGGCAAGGATCATATGGGTGTTTCGCAAGGATGAACTTGTACCCTTGATTACGGAGGCTCTCCAGGCACTCAATCTAGCTACAGCTCGGCTGGCGGAGGAAGAGGGTCTAGAGGATCCCCTCATTCAGGCAGTGCGAGACTCTCAAACGGTGTTCCTGGTTCACAGAGTTGTCGATCAGATGATTCAAACGGAGTGGGATCAACCTGAAGCGGGATTGAAGGGAATCCAGACAATGAACCGGCTCTATCCTTTGGCGGATAAAGACAAAGAAATGTTTCGGTCACAGCGAGTAGATGCGGTGGTGTCCGCATTGACCAAGAGAACAATTATACCGGTGGAAGGTAGTGCTGCCTTAAAAGACGCGCAGGACAGAAAGGTGGATGGTTTATTGAAACAGGCATTTGAGGCTGATGCTCTATCTTTGCAGGCCTCTATTTGTGGTGCCTGGGTAGCAAGGACCTGCCTGCGGTGGGCACAGCACTTAAGGCAGGATCCTCGCCTGGATCAACATGGTTTGCTGGAGGTGACTCAGCTGGAATCTGGCTCAGCACATTTGGCAGATGTACACTATGATTTGATCCGAGCATTGGCGAATAGCATGGCGTCCATGGTAGCCACTAGGAGGTCCATTTGGCTTTGGAATTGGGCGTCCGATGGTTCTTCTAAGTCGCGGCTCAGCAAGCTTCTCTTTAAGGGCAAGTTGTTTGGAGAGGATCTAGATAAGCTGGTGAAGGACTTGGGAGAGTCCAAAGGAGGCAGGCTGCCTGAGGATAAACCTAAGCAGGGCAGATCCTTGCCGGCGGTTCGAGGTCAATTTTGAGACTTCAGAAGATTTCGGTCTTCCCGCCTCGGAGGGTTCCAGTGGGGCAGGTTTGCTACAAGATCCAAAGGTTTTTGTATGTTTTGAGGAGCAGGCAGAGGTTTTGCAGCAGCCTCTTCTTCCTCCTCCTCTTCCTTTAGCCAAAAGCCGCAATGAAACGCGCCGGACCCCAGAAGGAAGTCAATTGATAGGAGGTCGGCTTCGTGATTTTCTTCCTGTCTGGGTCCAAATAATGTCAGATCAGTGGGTGTTGGAGATAATTCGAGAAGGCTATGCACTGGAGGTGGCTTGTCCACTCCGGGACTCCTTTGTCCTGTCGCCCAGCAAAGGACGGCAAAAAGCTCTGGCGATCCGGCTAACGTTTTATCAGCTGTTAAGCTTGGGGGCGATAGTTCCCACCCTGTGTCCGACCTCGGCGGAGGTCGTTACTCCATTTATTTTGTGGTGCCAAAAAAAGACTGATCTCTCCGGCCTATTCTAGATCTCAAAAGAGTGAATCGTTGTCTACGGTTGCCTCATTTCCGCGTGGAAACTCTGAAATCCGTCATAGTGGCAGTGCGTCAAGGGGAGTTTTTGACGTCACTCGATCTCACAGAAGCCTAGTTGCACATTCCAATCAGAGCAGCCCATCAAATGTTCCTCAGGTTCGCGTTCCCGTGGGGCCATTATCAGTTCCAGGCATTGCCGTTTGTGTTGGCTACGGCCCCTCGCACCTTCACCATGATCATGGTGGTGGTAGCAGCAGCGTTGCGAAAAGAGGGTATTCTAGTCCACCCTTATCGCGACGATTGCTTAATCCGGGCGAAGTCCAAGGTCGAGAGTTTACAGGCCACAGACAGAGTGGTAAAGCTTCTGCAGAGTCTTGGCTGGTTAATCAACGCAAAGAAAAGTCAATTGGTTCCATCTCAGACGCTCGAATATCTAGGAGTACGTTTCGACACTTTGAAAGGTTTGGTATTCTTGCCAGATTGCCGCACGCAGGTCTTGCATCAGCTCGTACGCAGGTTCTTGGAAATCCCGGCGCCGTCCGAATGGTGGTACCTTCGGCTGCTGGGAACCATGGCGGCAACTCTGGAGGTGATTCCGTGGGCCAGATATCATATGAGACCTTTGCAAAGGGCGCTACTGTGATGTTGGTCGAACCAATCAGATTCGCTGAACAAGCGTCTTCCCTGCCCGATGCGAGCCCGTCAATCTCTGCAGTGGTGGCTATCCCCGAAGTCCCTGCAGGCGGGCATGCCCCTGGAACAACCAGTTTGGCTCCCTTTAATGATGGATGCGAGTCATGCCGGGTGGGAAGCCCATTGCGAGGGCCAATTCGCTCAAGGGATCTGGTCTGCCCAGGAAGCCTCTTGGTCGATCATCCGTCTCGAACTGTGGGCAGTGTTTCGAGCGCTTCAGGCATTCGAGAGTTCAGTGAGGGGTCGAGCGGTGCGCATGCTCTCGGACAATTCAGCAACGGTGACGTACCTCAACCGGCAAGGTGAAACGGGGAGTGTAGCCATGGAGGAAGAGTCAGAGGTGGTGTTCGAGTGATTAGAGCCTCGTCTGCTGGCCATCTTGGCAGCGCACATTGCGGGAAAGGACAACATGATGGCAGATTTTCTCAGCAGGGTGCGGGTGGACGCCGAAGAGTGGGAGCTTCATCCGCAGCTGTTCACGCAAATTGTCCGCAGATGGGGGCCGCCAGTCATGGATCTCATGGCGACCTTTCAGTCGGCAAAAACAGGTTGGTTTTTCAGCAGACGGAGGGAAATGATGTCCGAAGGCATCGATGCGCTTATTCAGCCCTGGCCGGAGTCCTGGCTCCTTTATGTGTTCCCTCCGTGGGCTCTTATCAGCCGAGTGGTTCAACGCATCGAGGCGCACCGCGGCATAGTACTATTGGTGGCCCCGGATTGGCCCAGACACCCGTGGTATGTGGATCTAGTTCGCCTGCTCGATGGAGAGCCGTGGAGGCTTCTGCCATCAGTGGATCTGCTGATTCAGGGTCCTCTGCGGATGCCCCAGGGGGATCGGTTCTCGCTTACGGTATGGCCATTGAAAGGGCACGGTTGAAAAAGAAAGGTTATTCGGCGGCGGTCATTGCCACGCTCCTTCGGGCAAGGAAACCATCTACATCTCTCGCGTACGTGCGTGTGTGGCGGATATTTGAGGATTGGTGCTCCAAGCAACATATTTGTGCGGCGACTACTTCCATTCCAGTGATACTCAGTTTCTTGCAGGACGGTTCCTTGAAGGTTCAGCTGGCGGCTCTCTCGTGTTACCGGGACAAGATTCAGGGGGTTCCTCTAGGTTCGCACATGGATGTGCAGCATTTCCTTAAGGTGGTGTTCAGGCTTCGGCCTTCACGAAGAATGTCGATGCCTCCGTGGGACTTGAACCTAGTCTTACAAGCATTGGTCAAGAAACCCTTTGAGCCCCTGAACCAGGCATCCGTTAAGGACTTGACGTTGAAGATAGTGTTCCTGGTGGCCATCTGTTCGGTGAGGCGGATTTCCGAGTTACAGGCGCTGTCATCCTGGGAGGCGTTCTTATCCTTTCCTAGAGACAGGGTGATATTACGGACGGTGCCATCATTTCTGCCTAAAGTGGTCTGTCCGTTTCATGTGAATCAGTAGGTCTTCCTACCAGTTTTTAACTCTGGGGTGGAACTGGCCGCGGACCGGAGCTTGCGTCGTCTGGATGTCCGACGGGTGTTGCGCCGGTATCTTAAAGTTTCGTAAGCCTACCGTAAGTCGGACCGACTATTCGTGCTGTTCGGCGGTGTGCGACAGGGAGAAGCGACAGCAAAGGCTTCCATTTCCAGATGGGTTAAGGAGACAATTGCGTTGGCATATATTTTGCAAGGGAGTCCGGTTCTGGTAGGATTGCAGGCACACTCTACTAGGGCGCAGGCGACGTCGTGGGTGGAGCATAGTTTAGTTCCGCCAGCAGAAATTTGCAGGGCGGCTACCTGGTCGTCTCTTCATGCTTTCAGCAAACACTACCGGCTAGATGTTCTAACAGCGCGGGATTCCAGCTTTGGATCAGCAGTATTACGCGCCGGTTGGAAAGGTCCCGCCCAATGATAACTGCTCTGTTACATCCCAGATGTGGAGGACTAAACTGGAGGACCGCTCAGGAAATGGAAATTACACTTACCTGGTAATTGTGGTTCCTGGAGGGACTCCAGTTTAGTCCTCATTCCCACCCGGGAGAGAGGTCTGTTTGGAGGGCACGATGACTGCGGGAAGAGAGAGTTCAGATAAGCAAAACACATTATGATTCATGTTTGGAACCTCTGGCTAGAGCCAGTCCTTCTTTTCCCTTTCTGCTTTCTGTCTGTCTTGTTCTTCTGCTGTCGCTACCACTTATTTTGAGGTGATGGGACAGAAGCAATGTGCAGAATTCTGGCTTCCTCATTTGGGGGGGCGGGTCAGGTGAATTGTTTAAGGTTAATGTTTTACAATTATAGTTATTTAGTTTTACTTTCTCATGTGTTGCTTCTTTAAGTCTGTTTTGTCAATAGTTCACTGGGGGCTGATGGGAGCTCCAGCAGCATACAGCCGGTGAGGACAAGATTCTGATTGGTCCAGTCTCCATGCTGCAGGAGGAGGTGCACTACCCAGATGTGGAGGACTAAACTGGAGTCCCTCCAGGAACCACAATTACCAGGTAAGTGTAATTTCCATTTATCTGCTCTTCAGCAACCTGAAAAATGGTTTCATCATATCACTCTCTTGACGATACAAAATTTCCTGGCTGCTGATCAATTACTACCCCCGGACTTCGCCACTCTTGCAACTAAACAGCAGGTTTCTCTATGGAATACCTCTCTCGCTGCTGCTGTTGATCAAGTAGCACCCTTATGCCTGCGCTCACCTCCTGGTTCCTCTCACTAACCATGGTTCCATTCAGGGCTTCGTCTCCTTCGTACCCAATAGCGCCACTCTGAGCTGGTCTGGAGTTAGCACCGCACCCCCTCAGCACTTCAACATTTTAAATCTTGTCATCAGAGCTATCGTTTTCATGGCCATCAAGCCAAGCATTCCCATTTCTTTACCATCATCTCCTTGTCAGCTAACTCCACATGACAGTTACACACCGTCCTAAAGTCTCTGTCATCCACACAGCCCCGTTTATCCTCCGGCAATCCTACCGATAAGCCTGCTCCACCCCAACTAGCCACCACCTTCAATTCTAAGGTTCAAACCCTGCGCTCATCACTTGCCACCTGCCCCTCCAATATGGTCCCCTCCCCCATCCTCCCGTCTCGTCTTCTCCCTTTCTCTTTCCCATGAGTGGACTACTTTTCGCCCGCTTACAACTACTGAGCTCTCTAAGTTACTTTCCACCTCCCACAAGACCTCATGCCCATTAGACCCTATCCCCTCAGCGTGGCTATTGGAACCTTCTCTAGCATCCCACTCCTTTATTCTTTCTATGTTAAACTCAAATCTTTCATCCGGTACTTTCCCTAGCCTTTGGAAGCATGCCTTAGTTCACCCCCTCTTGAAGAAACCATCTCTTGACCCCCTGTCAACTATCTCCCAGTCTCCAACCTACCTTTCCTCTCAAAAATTCTGGAAAAGGCTGTTTTCTCACAACTCTCCCAACACCTCGACTTCACCCGTCTGCTTCACCCGAGTCAGTCTGGATTCCATCCTGGTCACAGTATAGAAACCATCATGTTCTTTCCTCAATGACCTGCACACAGCGCACGAACGTGGTGACATAACTCTGGCGGTTTCTCTTGATCTATCGGCGGCTTTCAATCTAGTAGCTTATTCTCTTCTCCTCTCCCATCTGCTGGAGTCTGGGCTCCGAGGGACAGTATTTTGATGGTTTCACTCCTTTCTCTTCTCATGGTCCTTCTCTGTGCACGTGGGTGATGCTTCTTCTGATCCTGTCCCACTTTGCTGTGGTATCCCTCAAGGCTCCATCCTTTAATGTCTTTCTAGCTCTATTTGCCTTACTCATTCAACAGTTCGGTCTATCAGCATACTACTATGCTGATGACATTATCCTACTTCACCATACTCTCCCACATCAGCCCATCCTCTCTATTCTCAATGACTGTCTAACACTAAAGAACCCAATATGTTTATACATAGCTCAGTTTTTACACTGCTTTTTGTACATAGTTTCACTGTGTGTACATAGTTATAGTTTTATTACCCTCTGTTCCAAGTTTAAGTTTCCTGTTATAATGTAAGCACACCAGTGTTTTCTGATTGTGCAGATCTGTTACTTGTAAACCGCACTGAAAACAAATAGCGCGGTATATAAAAGATGTTAAATAAATAAATAACACAGATCTCCAGCTGGCTTTCTTCAAACTGTTTTCATCTCAATCTCGCCAAAACCCTCTCAATCTGGTTTACGTTTGGCAATCCCTGCCCGTTGGTTGCCCCAGTCCTTGCCAATGTTACAATCCCCTTGGCCCCAACACTTCACTATCTTGGTGTGACGTTGGACACCTCACTCTTCTTCCATGAGCATATTTCACTCCTCACTCATCTACCCTCCTTCTATCTCCGTCAGATTAGAGCCATTTGTCTCTTCTTGTCCTCTCAAGCATTGACCACACTCCTTTTATCCCTAATCATGTCACATCTGGATTTCTGCAACCTGGCCTTGCTGGCATCACGCAGACCCAACTGCATCGGCTTCAATTGATACAGAACACTGCAGCCCTGATCATTATTCATACATCACGTTGAGAATATATTACTCCAAGTCTTATTCAGCTTCACTGGCTTGCTCTTGCATACCGCATCCGTTACAGAATTCTCACCTTGACCCATCACGTCATATACACAAATGCTTCACAATATCTGGCTGATGACCTCCAGTTTCATACCCCCCACCCACAGTCTCTGTTCAGTTCAACTGGTTGGTTCTCCCGTCACCCTCTCGTGCTCACCTTCAGTATACCCGACACTCTGCCTTTTTCTTCCTGGCCCCTCCCTTTGGAACTCCCTCCCTTCTGAGCTGCGTCAAAAACACTCTTATCTATATTTGTAAACTGCCCTGTTTTATGAAGGAGCAGTATAACAAGAAATCTAATAAACATAAACCTTGGGTTGTATACCATCCAGTCCAGGTGATTTGCTACTCTTTAGAAAATGTAAGCTGTCTATGAAGGGCTATTCTGGTGTGATGGTTGACACCCTTCATAAAGCCAAGAGGGCCTCTACATCCTTGGTCTATGTAAGGGTCTGGAGATCTTAGAAGGCTGGTGTTCCTGGAGGCCAGGAGGGCTGACATAGTTGTTCTGTCCGTCTTGCAGTATTGTTTGTACCAAGATTTAGCTCTGAACTCTCTCAGGATTCAGGTGGCATCCTTGTATGCTACCAGGGGAGGCTTCAGGGCATATTCTTTGCAGCACACCCTGATGTACCCTGCTTCCTCCAGGAGATAAAGAAGATTCAGCCTCCTGTGCATCCAATTGTTCTGTATTGGATTATTTCTCTGGAAGGCGCTGAAAAAGATTTCCTCTTTGAGCCATTTAGGAGGGCCGGATTTGACTCTGAAGGTAGTATTCTCCAGGACCAAGCAGGAAGTCAGTCCTCACTTATGGGTGTCATCGACGCCGATGAAGCCCCAGCGGAGCATTTCCCCAGCTTTCCATGAAAGCCTTTGGGAATGCTGGCACGCATGCGCGGTTCCCTTCCCGCCTAAAGGTGCCATCTTACCTCAGTACTCCGGAATCTCTTTGAGGTCTAGGCAACTCCTGCCCTCTGGTTGGGCTACCTGTGGAGGTTATGTCCTTGAAAAGCCTTTCCTTGTTGCTGAGACTAGAGGGAGTTCTCTTGTTCAGCCTGGGTTCCTGGTAGCCCAGAGCTGGGGAGTCACCCATAAGTGAGGACTGACTTCCTGCTTGGTCCTGGAGAAAGAGTAGTTACTCACCTGTAACAGGTGTTCTCCAGGAGCAGCAGGAATCAGTCCTCACTACCCTCCCTCCTCCCCTTGGAGTTGCAGTTGTACATAGTTTACTTTTTACATTTTTGTGTGCTGTTCTTAGCTATGTCATTTGACTGAGGTAAGATGGCACCTTTAGGCGGGAAGGGAACCGCGCATGCGTGCCAGCATTTCCAAAGGCTTTCATGGAAAGCTGGGGAAATGCTCCGCTGGGGCTTCATCGGCGTCGATGACACCCATAAGTGAGGACTGCTTCCTGCTGCTCCTGGAGAACACCTGTTACAGGTGAGTAACTACTCTTTCTCTGGTGGACATTGTGTCTATTTGGGAAACACATGCTTGCAGAAGTCAGAGCTCTCTCCACTAGGGCATAAACTGCTTCCCGGGTGGAGTCTGACTTGTTGCTTCCAGAGGACATCTGTAAGGCAGCTATTACATCATCTCTGGTCACCTTTGTGAAGCACTACAGGCTGCATGTGGGAGCTGATGCGGATGGCACGTTTGGCAGAACAGTTCTGTCCCGAGCGTTGTCTCTACCCTGGGTCTTGACTGCTTGGGTATGCCCCACATGTGTGGACTGGTCTAGCAGGATGTTGAGGAAGGAGAAAATTTTCATACCTGTTCATTTCCTTTCCTTAAATCTTGCTAGATTTGTCCAGGGCCGCTGCCCACGCTTCCCTCCCCTCCCCTCCCCAGGAAGACTACTCCTACAGGTTTGGGAGCCCTGCTGCCTTTTCACTTCATTTTTGTTATCAGTGCCTAATGCAGAATCAAATATGATAAGTGAGCCAAACGTTCCTACATATGAGTTGTTGATTTAATACTTTCTGAGTCTGACTTAACTGAGTTTTTTAGTCTTGTTTTCTACTTGGGAAGGGTCATACTAGCTTCTTTCAGTGCTGCACCAGTGTATATATATTACTGATGACATCTCTGAAAATTGCTCTGGTCTGACTCTACCTTTGGGCTGGGGAGCATAACCCCACTTGTCTAGATGGTCTAGGAGGAATCAAAGAAAGGAAATTCACAAGCTTGTAAAATTTCTCCTTGCTGCAATTTCTGTTTTCTTAGTGGCTAATTGTGCCTGCTATGTCAAATCATGACACAAAAAAGTCCATCAATGATGGTTTCCTTCTTCTCTAAATAGGAGTACTAACTACTGTATTTTGTATAGTATACTATTTTTACAAATTTGGATTGTGGAGAAATTTGTCTGGTTCCCAGCATGGAGCTCAGTTATGCAGATAGTAAGTCATATATTTTCTGGCAGGTGGCAAAAGCATATGTTTCCATTTCTTCCTAGTTCTCACACTGAATTCTGCATAGCAAAGCAGAATTGTGCACAGGAGAGGAATTTTGTGCAAATA
This sequence comes from Ichthyophis bannanicus, assembly GCA_033557465.1. Lineage (NCBI taxonomy): Eukaryota > Metazoa > Chordata > Amphibia > Gymnophiona > Ichthyophiidae > Ichthyophis > Ichthyophis bannanicus. Next base: position 1,131,510,209 of record CM066033.1, read on the forward strand.
AAGTGTAGTTACTCATCTGTAATAGGTGTTTTCTGGGGACAGCAGGATGACAGCACCAATGGAGCCGTCGCGGAAGCATCTCCCCAGCTTTCAAAAAAAACCTTAGGGAGATGCCACTATGCATGCATGGTCTCCTTGCCACCCAAGGGTACCACATGCCTCAGTCAGATGACATAGCTGAAGACAGCAAAAATTATGAGAAGCAGCTCCAAGGGGAGGAGGAGGGCTGTGAGGACTGATCCCTGTTATCCCTGGAGAACGCTCGTTACAGGTGAGTAACTACACTTTCTATGGGAACAAGCAGGAAGTTCGTCCTCGCATATCGGTCTCACTAGTTACAGGCTACCAAAAGCCTGTTAGAAAAACATGGATACCCCCAAGAGGAGCCATGAGCAGCAGCAATTGAGTCCAAGGATACAGACTCCAGAAGGACCCGTGTGTCCATTGAGGAACCAACACTCCAGTAGCCTGAACACAGAAGGGTCGAAGGGCAGGAATTGCCTAAACCCCGAACATATTACAGAGCACAGCCTGGCCGAAGGCGCTGTCCCTTCAGGACTCCCTCTCCAGGCAGTAATGAGCTGTGAAGGTATGGACGAAGACCATATGGTGTCCCAGCAGATGTCCGTCATCGGGACGGAATGCAGGCTTGCCACAGAGGCTGCCATGGCCCTGACTCTGTTTTCTGTGACCCGGCGCTCCAGCGAGAGCCCAGCCTGTTCATAGGTGAGGGCATTGCAGTCCTCCACCTAGGTGGACAGAGATTGCTTGGTCACCGCCTTCCTCAGCCGAAGGGGTCATAGGAAACAAAAAGCTCTTAAGCTTTGCAGTGGTCCTGGGTAGGTTGAAGGTAGGACAGGGGTCCTCTTACAATCCAGAGTATGGAGGACGGCCTCCACCCTGCTGGTGTGGGGCTGCGGAAAGAAGGTGGGAAGCACCACCTCTTGATTGAGGTGGAATGGGGGCACTACCTTCAGGAGAAATTTGGGGTGTGTGCGGAGCACGACCCTGTTTTTGTAGAACCTGGTGTAGGGCTGCTCTGCCACCAAGGCTTGGAGCTCACTGACCCTGTGAGTGGATGTGAGCACCACCAGGAAGATGATTTTTCAGAGAGTTACCCCAGGTGGTAGGTAGCCAGGGGCTCGAATGGCGGCCCAGTGAGCTTCACTAGCACCACATTGAGGTCCCAGTCCGCCGCTAGTGGGCAGATGGTGGGCTTAGACAACAGGAGAGCCCACAGGAAGTGGGTCACAAAAGGCTGCACTGAGAGGGGCTTGCCTCGATAGGATGGTGGTGTGCTGCAAGAGCTCTCAGGTATACACTGACAGAATTGGATTTGAGCCCAGATTACAACAAATGAAGTAGGTATTGCAGCACCAGTTGCATCGAGCACAAGAATGGGTTTGCCCATCACTCCGTGCACCACATTGAAAACCTGCACCATTTGAAGGCGTAGGCTCACTTGGTGGAGGACTTATGGGAGGCCAAAAAGGCCGCCTCCTCCCCTGAGAAGCTGAAAGGGGCCAAGGCTACCCTCTCAGCAGCCAAGCTCTCAACAGCAGGTACCCCAGATTGGGTTACAGGAGGAAGCCCTCTTCCTGAGACAATAAACCCGGGGCATTCCATCAAGCGGAGAAGCAATGGGAACCACTGTTGCCTGGGCCACTGTGGAGCCACCAGGATCAGCGACGCCCTGTTGTGAAGAGACTTAGAGGGTCTTGGCAATCACAGGCATGGGCAGGAAGGCGTACAGGAGGTAAGACCTTGGGGTGGTTTATCACGAACCCCAGATATTGCAGGATTTGGATGGTGCAGGCCATGGCCTACTGTACCTTGGTGGCTGTGTTCCCCTTTATGACCCAGTCGTCCAGGTAGGGAAAGACGAAGGCCCCTTGGAGACGGAGGTAGACAGCAACTACCACCAGGCATTTGATGAAGACTCTGGGGGCGGAGGCCAGGCCGAAGGGTAATACCCTGTACTGAGAGTGGCATCCCCCCACCATTAATCTGAGATACTGCCTATGACTGTGATGAATGAGGATGTGGGTATAAACATCCTTCAGATCCAAGGAGCATAGCCAACTTCCCTGTTGGAGGTAAGGCAGCAATCTTCCAAGGAAGAGCATCTTGAACTTCTCCCTCACCAGGAACCTGTTCAAGTTCCACAGGTCTAGGATGGGCCTTAGCCCCCCTGTTCTTTTTGGCACGAGGAAGTACCTGGAGTAGAACCCCTTGCCCCAGAGGTGTTGGGACATCGGTTCCACCACCCTGTCCTCGAGGAGACCTGCGAGTTCCTACAGTAGTAGATCCTGGTGAAGAAGAGTCCTGGGAGGCTCTTCTGGAAAGAAAGGGGGGAGGCGTCTGTGCCAGGTGGAAGAGAGAACCCTCCTGGACCACCTGGAGTGCCCAAGTGTCATTGGTAACGGCTAGCCACTGATGGGCGAAGTGGATCAGACGTCTCCCTATGGGCTACTGGCCTCCTGGGGGTGGAGAGACTATGCTCAAGGAGTCAAAACCTCCTACCAGTCTGGGCTGGGGCAGGGGCCTGGGGCTTGGGAACCTTCTGCTTACAAGGATCATGCCCATGTCCTTTGGCCTGCTGACCCTGCTGGGGAGCTGGGGAGACCTGATACTATGGGTAGTTTCTGTAAGCAGCTCTCTTCCTCGGGTAAAGGTTTTTTTTACTTGAGCCCCTCCATCGGGGGAGGGTAGCAGTCTTCTTGGAGAGCCTGGTTCTTGTCATGAACTCTGTCTTGAACTCGGCAGCCTTATCGGTCATGGGTTTACCAAAGAGATTCTCTCCCTGACAGGGGACATCGACCAATTTGTCCTGAAGACTGTAGCCAAGTCTGACGTCGGGCATCGATGTCCATTATTTCTCTAGCTGCTGACTCAAAGCCGTCATAGGCTGCTCAAGTCATAAACTTGGAGCACTCATGGACAGCTTTGGCCAGGTTCCAGAACTACTGTAGGGGCTCCTTGGAGAGACCAACCAAGAACCCAGCAAGCTCCTTTGCCAGGTCCCTAAGGTACATGTCCATGTACAGTTGGTATACCTGGATCCAGCCGATGAGCATCGAGCCCTGGTAGCACTTCCTGTAAAGGACGTCCAGGGTGTGGGCCTCTCTACCCAGGGCACTGAGGAGTGCGTCTTCTGGCTCTTGAGCCCACCAGTTATGCGGCAGCTGTAAGCCCCGGCTCTGGCAGACTCAATACATCGAGGCGAGCCATCAGCTCACAATGGGCATCAATGCTGGTGTTTCCCACATGTAGAGAATCAGCCGTTCCAGAATGGATGGCATGGGCACTGTCATTGCCTCCCTCAGTGAAGCCTCGTACTTAAGGATCTCGAGCTCTGTGCGAAGGTCCTCCTCCAACTCAGTGGCAAATGCAAACGCCTTCGACATGTCCCTTATAATGTCAAGGAATGCCATGTCTTTGGGCAGGGATTGGTGTCTTCGAGGGGGATGGATCCGAGGGTATGTCACGGTGGCGACACGTGTCCGGGGACTCGTCATCCTCTGTCTCCCAGTCTGAGAACTTGGTGGAGGAGTCAAAGGAAGGCTGGGCTGGATGATCTGGCCCCTAGCCCGGTCCGGGTCCCTCAGAGGCTCAACGGCCGAAGCCTTGGGCACTCACCGAGGAGGACCATGGAATGGGACCGGATCAAGACCGACGTGGAGGTTCGACTCGAGGCTGCATGCTCTCAAGGATCTGCTTGACGTCCAGGGAAGTCCTCAATGTCGAGGGCCTGGTGGTCTGGGCGGATGACCCAGTGAAGCTGGACATCATGGCCCACTGCTGAGCCATGAAGGCAGACAAGCTACACTCCAAGGCCGCCATTCTGATCTCCAGTCCAGAAGGCTCCACAGCCATCGGTGCAGGCACTGAGGGACTCTGACCCTTGCTGGTTCCCCTGATGGGGAGTCCTTGAGGATGGCCTTGGGAGTCTGAGACCGATCACCAGAAGATTCTTTCCAGGCGACCTTGGTAGGCCACTCCTGCTCTGTGCCCTTGGATGAGTTGCGTGGACTGCGGGATCTGGCTTGAGACTTACCTGCCGTCCCAGATCTATCCACGGACATGGCCCTCGAGGATTGTTTCTTCTTCTTCTTCTTCTTGTGTTTCCCGATTGGGGAGCTCTGCTCGGAGGACCCACGGCCTCGATCGGGGCCCACAGGGTCCCCATAGAAGTCCAATGCCTCAGAGAGGACCTTGGAATGCGGTGTCACCGGAGACTCTGGGAAGAACTTGTGCTGCTGCTGATGGCTCTTGTGGGCCTTGGATGACATTTTCTTACAAAGGCCGCAGTCCACCAGGTCATGAGTCGGCCCAAGGCAATGTAGGCAGCAATCGTGCATGTTGGTGAAGGACATGACCCTCGAGCATTAATCACACTTCTTGAAGCCACCAGAGGCCATGGGGGGAAAAAGTACCCCAGCTAGGTAGAAGACTCGAGGCTCTGGCATAAAAGGCACGAACCCCACACTAAGGAAAAGAGAGAGAGAAAAAAATTCAAATGGACCCGAGACGTGGTGCCGAGGCAGCGTAATCGTGGGCGGGAAGAGTATGTTACAAGACCGGAGAAGGAGAGTAAAAAAAACCTAAAAAACCCTGATACTTTTTCTTGGGGGAAAGACGGACATCTGGTGGGCTCTGTGGAAAAAAGGAGGCACCTTTGGGTGGGAAGGGGACCATGCATGTGTGGTGGCATCTCCCAAAGGTTTTCTTTGAAAAGTGGGGAGATGCTTCTGCGAAGGCTTCGTCAACGCCGACGTCACCCATTTGTGAGGACTGACTTCCTGCTTGTTCCCAGAGAATGCCTTGTACAAAATTCTCCCAGGAGTAACTTCTATAAGAACTGGATATTCAGATCAGCCCGCTGATGTCTAAAGTTAAGCACTAGCACCAGCACTTAACTATCTCTAGGAACAAGCAGGAATGCAATCTTCACATATGGGTGGCATCAGCACTGATGGAGCCTGCACAGGAACACTCCCCTGCATCCAATAGGAAAGCCTTTGGGAGTTCTCCACTGTTCCTGCGTGTCTGCTTTCCCACCTTCCCAACCCCTTTCCTCAGTTCTTCATTTTCCACGGAGCTAGCAAGACACACCATTCCTGGCGCCGCAGAAAAACGTTTATTTTTTGGCATAGCATCATGCTTCTGCCTTCCCGTTGATGCCAGTTACATTGAACCCAACAGCGGTCCAGATTTAATTTAATTTTCTTTTTCTTCGTGGTTTTCATCTCCAGACTAGGCCTCAGGGCCTCCATAGCCGCCATCTTTTTTCTTTTTGAAGCCAGTCACTGGTTTTAAAAAATGTACCAAGTGCTCCGGCACTATTTCAGTCACTGATAAACATGATTGGTGTTTAAAATATTGGGGCCCTGACCATCAGCCCAACTCTTGTCTTTTATGTGAACAAATGACAAAGAGAGGCCTCAAGAACCAAGCCAACAAGTTGGAATCGTTGTTTGCCTCAGACTTCATTTCCTAAGCCTTAACCAGCTGCACAGCCACAGCCTGCACCTGGTTTTTGGCTCTTTCTTAGAGAGCATTGCCAATCTGCCTCTGGAAGGGCCATAACCCCTCCACATAGCAGACTGACTTTGCCATTATGCCCACAGATGGCACCTCATAACATCAGAGCAATGGACACTCCACATTGTCCAAGGGGGTTATCAGCTTCACTTCGAACCTTACCCCCCCACCAGCTTTGCAAGGGACTATCCCACACAACCCCTTCAAAGCAATTTCTTAAGAGAAGAGGTGACCACCCTGTTGTCCCAGGGTGCCTTAGAAAGAGTTCTCCCTACTCAAGAAAGGATGGGCTTCTACTCTCCTTATTTTCTCATTCCAAAGAAAACCAGGAAACTCCATGTCCATCTTAGATCTGAGACCTAAACAAGTTTCTGGTTCGAGAAAAATTCAAAATGATTTCACTAGAAACTCTTCTACAATACTTTCAGAGACACGATTAGCTATGTTCTCTAGACCTCAAAGAGGCATACACGCAAATACTGATACATCTGTCCTACAGACAGTATCTGTGCTTCATGTTTCAGGGAAACCACTACCAATACCAGGTTCTCCCTTTCGGTCTAGCCTCTGCCCCAAGGTTCTTCACCAAATGCATGGCAATAGTCTCTGCCTATCTATGCACCTTGGGCATATTTATGTTCCCTTACTTAGATCACTGGCAGATCAGGGGAGACTTCCCTCAAGAGGTAAGACTCACCCTTCATCGCACCATAACATTGCTCTAACACCTAGGCTTTGTTATAAACTTCCCAAAGTCTCATCTCGCTCCATCCCAACAATTGGAGTTAATCGGAGGAGTTTTAGATACCCAGCAGGACAGAGCTTTCCTTCCACAGGATCGCTCTGCCCACCTCATTGAATTGGTGGAGCATCTGCAAAATCAGACTCATATCACAGCTCGAAGAATGCTACGTTTCTTGGGACACATGGCCTCCACGGTCCATGTCGTCCCCTATGCTCATTTGCACGTGTGTCAAGCCCAGTGGACTCTGCCTTCCCTTTGGACGCAGGCACAGGGGCATTTCAAAGAAAAGATCCACATCACCCCTCAGTTGATCAAGTCCCTTCAATGGTGGTGTTCCCCTCCAAACCTACTTGTCGAGTCACCTTTTCAGATGCCTCCACCTTGATGCACCTTAACGGATGCTTCCAAGCTTGGTTGGGGAGCACATCTCAACAACTTATCCACATAAAGACGGTGGACACAACAAAAATCTGCCATGCAGAGCAATTTCCTAGTACTACGAGCATTGCTAAATGCTCTTTAGGTTTTTCAACCCCAACGTTCGGGGCAACCTGTTCTAGTCAGAAAGGACAATCAAGTAGTCTATGTTCTACGTGAACAGGGGGCGATAGGATCCTGTCCACCCTGTGAGGAAGTGCTTTGCCTGTGATTTTTTTGCCATTTCACACCTCATTCACCTCAGAGCAGTGTACCTCCCTTTCAAACTCAATGTCCTTGCGGATAGGCTCAGCCATATCCTTTGTCCACATGATTGGACTCTGCATTGGGAGACGGCTACTCAGATCTTTCAGATGTGGGGAACCCCACTCATAGATCTTTTTGCCACTCCTCAGAACAGACAACTTCCACCTTTCTGTTCCAGGGTTCAGTTGCTATACTGTCAGGCCCCGGATACCTTCCTTCTACACTGGGGATGGGGTCTGCTTTACACATTCACTCCCATGCCTTTGATTCCCAATATGCTCTTCAAACTACAGGCCAACAAGGGCTCCATAATTCTCATAGTCCCCTTTTGACCCTGTCTACCGTGGTTCTCTCTGCTTCACCTAGAGCAGACTCAGCCACTCAACCTGGGATGTGCACTTGACCTTCTCTCAGGACAACAGGACGCTCCTCCATCCCAACATCCCCTCTCTCCACCTGATGGCATGGCTGCTGAAGGGCTAGTGCTCGCTAACCTTGACCTGCCATGGGACTTCGAATATACTCCTTGTATCATGCAAGGACTCTACCAGATGATCTTATGCTTTTAAGTGGTATAGATTTGCACTTTGGTGCTCCCCAAAGGGACTTGACCCTTTTTCTTGCTCGGTGGAGTTTCTTTTACAATACCTCCTCCACCTATCCTTAACAGGCCTTAAAACTAACTCAGTCAGAGCACACCTTAGTGCCATTGTGGCTCATCACGAAGCACTGCAAGGACAGCCTATCTCTTCACACCTCTTAGTAGCATGCTTCTTGCAGAGTCTGCTGCTGTCCAAGCCGGCCATTAATCCACCTCCAGTGGCCTGGGATCTCAATGTGGTTCCTATGCAGCTACTAAAGTCTCCTTTCGAGCCTTTAGCCATCACTTCACTGACGTTTCTATCATGGAAGGTACTCTCCCTCATTGCCATCACGTCAGCTCGCCACATTAGTGAACTGCAATCTCTGGTGGGGGACCACCCTATACCTGGTTCTACCACGATGAGGTAGTTCTGTGGACACATCCACATTTCCTTCCAAAGGTGGTTTCTTCCTTTCATTTGAACCAATCGTTCATCCTACCTATTTCCTTCCCTAGACCACATGCGTCTCTGGCAGAAGCAGCACTTCACGCTTTAGAGACTGCAAGCAAGCGCTGGCTTATCATTTGAGTAGGACTAAGGATCACAGACGATCATCCAAATTATTTATCTCTTTTGATCTTAATCACCTGCGTTCCCCAGTGACAAAACTGCCTCTATCCAGATGGATAGCAGATTGCATTTCTTTGGCTTATGCACAGGCAGGACTTTCCCTGGAGAGTCGCGTTACTGCTCATAATTTACGGGCTATAGCAACCTCCGTTGCCAATCTCCATTCAGTATCGATTAAGGACATCTGTTGGGCAGCTACCTTGTCCTCCATCCACACTTTTGCTGCCCACTATTGTCTGGACAGAGACTTCCATTGGGACGCAGACTTTGGCCAAACTATACTCCTTTTTGGGACCTCTTTGGGACTTAAACTCAACTCCTACCCTCCATCCCGGACTTCTACCTTTAGAGGGGGTTCTTGCCTGCTGGAATCAAGTCCAAGACTCACAACTAGTCCAGACACTTCTGCTGCAATCTCTTGGCCTCCAGGGATTGTACTGCTCCACCCCCATACCTGTCTGGTTCCGGGGAGCCTAGTGAGTCCCATATGTGAAAACTGCATTCCTGCTTGTTCCAGGAGATAGCGTAGTTACTCACCTGTAACAGATGATCTCCGGGTACAGCAGGAATTGGTCTTCACAACCTGCCCTTCTCCCCTAGGAGTTGTAGTGTTCCTTATTTTTTTCCTGTTCTTCTCAGCTACAAACTCATTTGAAGAGAGGAGTTGGGAAGACAGGAATGCAGGCACAGTGGAGGGCTCCTAAAGACTTTACTATTGGACGCTGGGGAGCATTCCCGCACGGGCTCCATCGGTGCCGACGTCACCCATATATGATTCCTGCTGTTCCCTGAGATTACCTGTTAAAGGTGAATAACGACTTTATTTGTAGACAAATTTGTCCATACAGTAGATGCACTGTAAATAGACACACAAGCAAGATTAGCAGTAATGGCCATGTGAGGGATGTAAGGAGCAAGTAATGGAGTCCCACATGTTTCAAAGCAAAATGTGACACTACTACCCCCAAATAAATTGTACCCACACCATATGTAACTATACCGCTAATGGACTGAAAGTCACCATGTTACCTGAGTTTTATTAAATAAATAAGTAACTTTGTACCATTATAAAGAAATGTAAACTCGGCGTCCCAAAGATAAAAGGGCCTCAGATGAAGGGAACCTGGCTTATTGGTGTTTATTGTCACCAGTTATACGTAGTACAGACTTATCCTCCAATCATTATCATTCATCGGCCCAGTAGCTATAAGTTTCAGATTTTTCAAATGCATTTAAAAACCTCAAAACCACTTAGCTGAAAAACAGGGAACCATCCTTGAACACCGAGTTGCTAGTAGCTAAGAGACGATATGTCAACTACAGTTTTGCCAGTTAAGATTCTTTATGGCTGCCTCAGGATTTGTCAAGCAAGGTGAAAGTCAACTCAGGTGCACAAGAGAGACACCACAACTAGTGGTAATGTAAAAGGAAGTGGCGGTATGTAAACAGACACAGCACATAATCATGATGACGTTACAGCACCGACGTGCACTCAAGCACCTCATTCAGGTTATAGGGTTGCAGTGTATTCAATGTGATTATCCAATGCTGCTCAAGACAGGCTAATCGATCTTTCATATTGCCACATCGCCAGTCCTCAATACAATCATTGACCAACCATTTGAGATCCTGCCAATGATGAGTCATATCTAGGCAATGTTGGACCATCCAGGTAATAATGACAGAATTCACCAGGCTCGATTTATGTTCACGAAGTCCGAGTTTTATCATGCAACATGTCCGTCCAACTTACGTTTTAGCACATGAGCATATCACCACATAAAACCTGAGCATATCACCACATGAAACCCAGGCTGTCCGACAGTTTAAAAATAGTGATGTCCAGTTCTTGTTTCTTTCCAAGTTGTGACATTTAAGGATGTATTGCACATAGAACATCGTTCGCATGGCTTATGATGACCCTGGTTCATGCTATCACATTGCTTAGGTGTAAAGTCCAAATGTACAAGAAATTTGTGTAAATTACGCCCCCTGGTAAATGCTATACAGGATCCTTCTTGAAAAACAAAGTGGAGGGCCAGAATGTGCCAATGTGAATAAATGCTACGTGCTGCTTCCTGTGCCCGATCTGTGTATTGTAATACAGAGATCTGTTTTTCCATCGCTGACATCTTCTGTTTCTGCAAGAGCAGCATTCTGTTTACATACTTGGCCCAAAGATAAGCCACATGGACCACCCCAATGGGATATCCTTGCTGAAGGAACCTTTGGGTAAGTCCTCGTGCTTGGTATCGAAAATCCATATCCTGGGAACAGATCGGACTAATTTGTAGAAATTGACTAATAGGTAGAGCTTTTTTAAATTTGTATGGATGATGACTATCAAAGATTAATAGATTGTTACGATCCACTGACTTTCTGCATAGAGACATAACAAGTTGGCCATTGCACAGGGATACCAGCACATCCAAAAAAGATAATTATGTCATTGAACAGGACATGGTAAATTGTAAGTATGGATTCTAGATGTTAAGCCAATTAGTGAATTCCTCCAAACATGTCCTAGTGCTGTGCCACAAACACAAAATATTGTCAATAAATCATACCCACAACCCAATGTGTTGGTACCGTACTGAGGGATAAAGAAAACATTCTTCAAAGTTAGAGACACATAAGTTTGCAATGCTGGTAGTGACTTGTTACCAAATTGAAAAAAGTTCTTTATAAGCACTATGTCTGTCAAGGAGCGCAAAAATACATTAGTAATACGGCCCGGATCATGACGTTTTTGTAATAGACCCTCAATGAGCCTCATTGCTGACATCTGTGGTATGTGTGTATAAAGTGCCATAATGTCTAGTGTAACCAAAAGTATCTTGTCCAGCCTTGTATCAAACTCTTGCAACTTATTAAGAAAGTTAGAGGTATCACGAATATAAGATCTAGCTTTTTTTAACAAAAGGTTACACGAAATAATAAACATTGACAAAGGTTCGAACATTGAAGACTTGCTGGACACAATGGTATGTTCCAGTGGAGCTTGTAAGCTCTTATGGACTTTAGGTACCATGTAAAAGAAAATTGGTACCCTCGGGCTTTGTACCCAAAAGTATCTATACTCCTGTGACGTGCAGGTAATTATCCCATTATGAAATGCCTCTTGTGTGATACAATATATTAAGCTTTGTAATTCCGGAGTGGGGTCATGGTCTAACAATTAATAAATTTGCTAATCCTGGCGCAACACTTCTGTTGGATATTGTAAGCGATTGCACAACCACTGACCCTCTCTTATTAGCTTGCTTAATTATGAGGTTATTTTGCTGGGATAATTATTGTAAAACCTACCTTTCCTGCTTAGACACGTCAGTAAAACCATGGGTGTTAGAAGACCGATCTTCATGAAGTTGAAGATTACGCAGTGCTAGGTCTCTAAATGTAGCTATAGGAGTCAGAAGAACCCAGCAGGATCTGAGTCTAACTAATGAGACATCATTGCTCCCAGGTTCTTGTGGGCAAAAAATAATTTTAGTTGCAGATTACATATTAACCAATAAATGTCCATTCTCTGGGAACAAGAAGAAAGTCAGTCTTCACATATGGGTGATGTCAGCACTGACAGAGCCCACGTGATATCCACTTTCCAGTTTTCATAGAAAGCCTTTGGGAGTTCTACCATGCATGCGTGGTCACCTTCACGCCCAAAGGTGCCATCTTACCTCAGTCTTCTTTTTTCCGTGGAGCCCGTCGGACATGTAGTCTATCCCTGGAAAAGTTCAATTTTTTTTATGCTTTTTCACTCTTTCTCCAGTCGCATACCATCATCTTTTCAGTTCCCAGATCCATTGCTCAGTGTTGTGTTTTTTTGGGGGTTCTCTCCTTTTTCTTCTCTTTGGTGTGTGGGTTTTGCTTGCACCCTCCTGACCAGGACATTGGAGTTTGACTTCGCAAGAGCAGTCTTCCCCGCTATGTATTCAGTTAGTGGCTTTAAGCAGTTTGATCATTGTAACCATACCATGTCTCACACGGGTGGTCCTGATTGTTGTCTGCAGTGCCTTGGCACCAACAACAACTCTTCCTGCCTCTCTGTCTCCAGATGACGAACAAGGGTTGGAAGAATCGTGAAAGGCCGTGAGAGTCACTGTTTAGCCCTCATTCGGCTTCAGCATTGTCCGGGGAATCTGTGTCCTCAGCGGCTGCAGATGAGGCCTCATCCTCATGTGTGGACCATGTTCGCTCTGAGGTCGCGGGACATTTGACCCGGGATTGGCTGTGTAAGACCATCCCTGGAAGGATCGGATCCCATTGAAGTCAGCAATCCAGGCCAAGGGTAGGTCTCATGCCCTGGCAGGAGGAGATTCCCAAAGCCTCGGGGGATAGGCAGTGGTCATCTGAGGTCATCATCCTCGAGGAAACCAGCATCTGGCCTAATTCCATCTATGCTCATGCCTGTGCTGCAGAGCATACTGGCCTGGGTGTCAAATGGCTGCCTTGGAGCACAGCATCGCTGCCCTCCTGGCATTGAAGTGGGCCTCCAGTTCCTTGGGACCAATGACCAGACCCTCCACTGTAGGGGCATTACCCACAGAGGTTCAGCCTGTGCTGGAGTTGGTACCAACCCGGCTCTGATTCCAGGCATCAGTTCACCTCCCCCACAAGTGCCAGAACCTCTCCCCTCTCCTCTTGGAGTTGGATTGCCGGGAGCCCCAGGTCCCGGTGACTCATCATGCTGGACACCAGGCCTGGAGGTATCTTCCAATACCGATTCCAAGTGGGAGACTGATGACAAGTCCTCGGATATTTGTCTGCACAGGAACAGTCCCTTGGACCCATCCCTGCTGCAGAAGCATTGGCGGTCCCCACCCTAATACATCGTTCCAGGAGTTCGTGTGGGACACGGCTAAGGCCCTAGCCTTTGCCACAGAGTCCAAGGATGTGCCTTTACTGGAAGACCTTGAGATCTTCCAGTACAAGACCCCCCAAAGGAGGGACTCACAGTGTGCATTCCTCCCATCCTCGAAAGACTGCTCTTCAGGATATGGGAGACACCATTTACAGTGCCAATAGTGAGAAAGTGGCTCGATTCCATGTATTAGGTCTGCAAGGGCCCTTGCTTCCAGAATACACAGCTACCACACAACTCCATGGTGGTGGAGTCAGTCATGCGTCGGATCACAAGCCTGAAGACGCGCACTCCTCATTGCCCCTGGACAGGGAGTCCTGTACCATAGATGCCTATGATAGGAAGTGTTACTAGGGCTCTATGCTTGTGGCCCGTATCCAGGCCTACCAGCTGTACTTGTGAGACCTGGCAAAGGAGCTTGCTGGGTTCTCAGCTGGCCTGTCTGATTAGCTTCTCCAGCGGTTCCAGACCCTGGTATCAATGGTCAAGGAGTGCTCCAAATATATGACTCGGGCGACCCATGACAGCTTCGAGTCCGGGGCTAGAGTCGCTGCGGTGGGCATTGGTTCCTGCTGCCTGGAATGGCTACTGTCCTCTGACCTGGAGCAATCGGTTCAGGACAATTTGGTTGATGTCCCATGCCAAGGAGAGAACCTCTAAGGCAATTCCATAACTGACAAGGCTGCAGAGTGAGTCAGAGTTTATGACCAGAACCAGGCTCTCCATAAAGACTGCAGACCCTTCCTGATGGAAGGTCTTTTGCCCAAAAAAAGAGGAGGCTTACAGAACATACCCCCAATATGTGGCTTATCCAGCTCCGCAACAGGTCAAGGGCTAGGGTCACAGTCTTCGTAAGCCTAAGGCCTTCAAGTCCCAGGCAGCACCTCCACCGCAGACTGAAGAGAGCTTTTGATTCCTTGGGCATAGCCGCTCTTCTCCTCCAGAGTCAGGAGCCACAGCATATAGGGGGATGTGTGGTCGTCTTCACTCACCGCTGGCCCAGCATCACCACTGATTGTGCTCTGTAGGTGATCAAGGAGGGTTACCACCTCCACTTCAACCAGATGCCACCACCTGGTAGGAAATGTTACTAGGGCTCGATGCTCCCTTCCCTGGGGAACTTCCTATGACTCCTCTTCACCGAGGACTTCTGCAACAGGAACTTGTGGGCCTACTGGCATACCAGGCAGTGGAGTCTATCCCTGCTCAGCAAGGAACAGCATTCTGCTGATTGCAAAAAGGAGGGTTTTGGCCCATCCTGGATCTGCAAGACCTCAATCTGTTCTTGGTGAACATTGGAATGTTGCTGCCTTACCTCCAGTAGAGAGATTAGCTGTGCTCCTTGAATCTCAAAGATTCCCATACCCACATCCTGATCCATCCCTTGCACCAGCAGTACTTCCACTTCATCATTGGGGGACAGCACTACCAGTAGAGTGTTCTGACATTCGGGCTGGCATGCACCCCCTGGGTGTTCACAAATGCTTGGCGGTGGTAGCTGCTGACCTACGCCTTCAGGGGGTGTTCATGTCCCCCTACCTGGATGACTGGCTCATAAGGGGTGGCTCCGCTGACAAGGTCCGTCAAGTGAGATGTCGCACCATCCTCGTCCTGGAGTACTTTGGGTTTGTCATCAACTACCCCAAGTTCCACCTGCAGCCTGCTCAGCACCTGGAGTTCATCGGGGCCTTCCTGGACATGGTCCAGGCTAAGGCCTTTCTTCCCATAGCTCACATTTGGCGCCTGGCAGCCCTGGTCACACGATGACCCCTGCCTGTCTGATGTTGCGCCTTCTGGGACACATGGCCTCGACCGTGCAAGTCACACCCGATAGCCCGCCTCCGCATGCATCCGGCCCAGTGGACCATCAGCTCCCAATGGGCCCAGGCGCCGGGCCACCTCCATAACCAGGTCAGAGTTACCCTGTCACTGGTGTCGTCACTCAATTAGTTGCAGAAGCCACAGCACCTTCTGGCGGGAATGCCTTTTGCAGTCTCCTTCCCCTCAGGTGACACTCATGACAGACCCCTCAAAGCTGGGCTGGGGGACCCACTGCGGTAGTCTGCAGACCCAGTGCGTCTGGTCAGCGGTGGTCTGTCTCCATCAGATAAACTTCCTTGAACTCCAAGCCATTACGTACGTCTGCAAGCATTCCAACACCACTTATCAAACCAGGTCATTCAGATTCAGACGAACAATCAAGTGGCGATGTTTTATCTCAACAAACAGGGAGGCACTGGGTCATACCTCTTGTGCGTGGAGGCGATTTGTCTCTTGACCTTCGCTCGGAAGAGGGATATGCTCCTCCTCCAGTACCAAGCAGGAAGTCAGTCCTCACATATGGGTGACATCGGCGTCGACGGAGCCCTCGTGCGGAGCATTTCCCCAGCTTTCAAAGAAAGCTTTTGGGAATGCAGCGCGCATGCGCTGTACCCTTCCCACCCAAGGGTGCCATCTTGCTCAGTCTTCTTTTTTCCATGGAGCCCGATGGACGTGTGTTCTAGTCACCCGGTTAAAAGTAGATTTTTCCTTCGAAGATTTGTGGTTTTTGCCAGTTCGACACCGGTTCCCCTTCCCGCCTGGGCACGGTACACTGGTATCGAGCCTAGAGCTGTTTTTTCGTTTTTTGTCCTTCGAGACTAGCATTCATGCTCTTTTTCTTTTTCACTAGCAGCCCGGTCTTTTGACCTTGCAGGGGCCCTTTTTCTCCCGATGGCTACCAGCGGGTTCAAGAAGTGTGATTGGTGTAAGAAACTGATGTCTCTCATCGACACACTCGACTGCTGCCTCCGGTGCCTTGGCCCCGATCATGCCCCAATGATCTGTGGCCCGTGTGGCAAAATGTCCTCGAAGGCGTTGAGGAACCGACAGCATCAGTGAGAAAGGATCTTCTCTGATTCCGTGTCCGTCTGGGCCCGGACTTCGTCAGAGGCCTCGACGTCTCGGAAGTCTGACCCCGAGCATCGTCGGGGCTCCTCTGAGCGGGCGTCTCCCTCACAGGAACACAAAAAGGAAGAAGAAATCCGCGAGGGCGGTGTCGGTGGACGCTCTTGGTCCCTCGAGGGCCAGGTCGCATAGCCCCGACCGCTGTCCCGGGTCCTCGGAGCCGGAGAGGCCTGCAAAATTGCCTCGTGTGGAGCCGGAGTCCCCGAGTCACGTGAGTGCTGTAGTCCTCCTGGATTCTCCTCCGGGGGAGTCGGGGGCTGCTGAGTCTCCTGAGCTCGGACTAAGGTGGACAGCCTTGGAGAGCAGTTTGGCTGCCTTCATGGAACAGCAGCCGGTGCTGATCACCGGTCTGACCGGTGCATGTGCCCCGACCACCGGGACCTCGACGTCCAAGTCGACCCTGGAGGCCGAGCCGATCCTCGAGTCCATGCGGTCTCGAGTCGATCCTCGGCCAAGGTCTCCCTCGGCCTCCCATACAGGGCTGAGGTCGTCGAAGCCGGTACCCTCAGCGTTGGGGCGGATGGCATCGGTGCCCGCCCAGCCGGAGCCGCTCTATTCCTCCTCAGAGGGGTCGGGGTGGGAGACGGAGGACGAAGAATCCCCAGACACTTTTCGGACCCGGTGCGTCCCCTCGGACTCACCAGAGTCCGAGCCTCGGAGAAGGTCCCCCCGGAGGATACCCGGTTTACAGACTTCGTGAGGGATATGGCCAAGGCCTTGGCCTTCCCCGCGGATCCCAAGGAGGAGCCTCGAGCCGAAGAGCTCGAGGCCCTCCAGTATGACTGTCCCCCAAAGGAGGCCTTTACTGTACCGGTTCCTCCGATGCTGGAACGGCTGCTCTTCCGCATGTGGGAGGCACCGGCCTCGGCGCCGGTTCTCAGAAAACGGGTCGATTCCATTTATCGAGTCCGTAAGAGCCCTGGGTTCCAGAAGGCATAGCTACCGCACCACTCCATGGTTGTGGAATCGGCCATGCATCGTCTGAAGAGTCAGAAGATGCACTCCTCGGTGCCCCCTGGCAGGGAGGCCTGGAGCCTGGATGCCCTCGGTAGAAAGTGCTTCCAGGGCTCTATGCTGGCGTGCCGTGTCCAGACTTACCAGCTGTACATGGGCATGTACCTCCGAGACCTGGCAAAGGAGATTGCCGAGTTCTCTGCTGGCCTCTCCGAGGAACCTTTGCAGAGGTTCAAGATTTTGTCATCGGGGATTCGAGAGTGCTCGAAGTTTATATCTCGAGTAGCCTATGATGGCTTTGAGACTTCGGCCCGAGTAGCAGCGGCCGGCATCAGTGCACGCCGTCAGGCCTGGCTACAGTCATCGGACCTCGAGCCATGGGTCCAGGACAAGTTGGTCGATGTCACTTGCCGGGGTGAAAACCTCTATGGCAAACCCATGGCTGAAAAGGCTGCAGAACTCGAGACTGAGACTCTCACCAGGACAAGGCTGTCCAGGAAGACTTCTGCCCCTTCTCAGAAGAAGGAGGGCTCGGGGAAAAAGCCCTTTTACCCGAGGAAGGTCTCTGCCTACAAATCCTACTCTCAATTCCAGGCCTCTACAGCTCCCCAACAGGGTCAGCAGGCCAAGGGGCAGGGACATGGGCCCCGTAGGCAGAAATCTCCCAAGCCACCAGCTCCGGCTCCTGCACAGCAGGGAGCGGGGTTTTGACTCCCACTGCATAGCCTCTCCCCCACAGCTGGCTCCACTCAGCACAGGAGGCCAGCTGACACTGTACGCCCACAGATGGTCAGCTATAACAGGGGATACCTGGGTACTGAGCATAGTCCAAAAGGGCTACCTGCTCCACTTCAACCAGTTACCTCCCTCCTATTTTCCAGGGGAGCCTCCAAGACTCCCTCTGCACAGGAACCTCCTCCTTCAGGAGTTGGCAAGTCTTCTACAGGAGCAGGCGGTGGAACCGGTGCCTCACCACCTGATTGGAAGAGGCTTCTATTCCAGATACCTTCTGGCACCAAAAAGGACAGGAGGCCTTAGGTCCATCTTAGACTTCAGAATCTCAACAAGTTCCTGGAGAGGGAAAAGTTCAAGATGCTTACCCTTGGAATACTGCTGCCCTACCTCCAACGGGGAGATTGGCTATGCTCCTTAGACGTAAAGGATTCTTATACTCACATCCTCATCCATCCAGACCACTGGCAATATCTCAGATTTGTAGTGGGTGGAAATCATTTTCAGTACAGGGTACTTCCATTTGGCCTAACCTCTGCACCCATAGTTTTCACCAAATGCCTGGCGGTGGTGGCGGCCTATCTCAGAAACCAGGGCATCTTTGTCTTTCCATACCTGGACGACTGGCTCATCAGGGGTCAGTCTCCACAGGAGGCCAGACAAGCCACTCTTTGCACTGTCTCTCTCCTCCAGCATCTGGGCTTCGTCATAAACTTCGCAAAGTCCACTTTGCTCCCCTCACAGGACATAGAGTTCATAGGGGCAAGGTTGGATACCTTACAAGCAATGGCTTATTTGCCTGGGAACAGGGCTCACAGACTGATGTCTCTGGCCCAGCAGTTTCGCAGTGGATCTCTGGTCTCTGCCAGACCTTTCCTGAGGCTTTTGAGCCACATGGCATCCACGGTCCATGTAACTCCAAATGCTCGTCTGCATATGCGGCCTGCTCAATGGTGCCTCAGAGCTCAGTGGATAAAGGCCACAGGAGACTTAAGAGACAGAGTAAGAGTGTCCAAACTACTAGCGGTCTCCCTGCAGTGGTGGCTGCATCTCCCGAACCTGATCAAAGGGGTGCCTTTCCAGGCGCCACCACACACACAGGTGCTGACGACCGATGCTTCTTTTCAAGGTTGGGGTGCACATTGCCAGGGGGCATGCACTCAGGGCCTCTGGTCCCCTTGGGAGGCCACACAGCAGATCAATCTGTTGGAGTTGTGAGCTATTCGATTAGCTCTGCAAACTTTCTCTCATGTCCTCTCTCACCAGTCTGTCTTGATTCAGACAGACAACCAGGTAGCAATGTTCTATGTGAACAAACAAGGGGGCATGGGATCCAGGCTTCTGTGTCAGGAAGCACAGGCCCTGTGCACCTTTGCAGTCAAGCAAGGCATGTTTCTCAAGGCAGTTTATCTACCTGGCCAAGAGAATTACCTGGCAGACAGGTTGAGCAGGATTCTACAGCTTCACGAATGGCATTTGAATTCCCTAGTGGTCCAGCAGATCTTCCTAAAATGGGGTCTTCCAACCATCGATCTCTTTGCCAGTCCACTGAACCGTCAACTGCCCAGGTTCTGTTCCAGACAACCGCATCCTCTGCAAATAGCAGCAGATGCCTTCCTAATCTCTTGGTCTACGGGCCTGCTGTATGCGTTTCCTCCAACGCCTCTAGTGGCCCAAACCCTATTCAAGGTTCTTCGGGACAGGGCCTCGCTGATCCTAGTAGCCCCCAGGTGGCCGAGGCAACCGTGGTTCCCACTCCTTCTGCAGTTGGCAGTGGACACTCCACTCCCTCTGGGGGTGCAACCCGATCTCCTGTCTCAAAATCAGGGATCTCTCCTGCACCCCAACCTCCAGTCCCTCCATTTGATGGCCTGGCTGCTGAAAGGGTAGTTCTAGCCCCCTTACTTCTACCTAAGGAAGTGGAGGAGGTGGTTTTGGCCTCTAGGAGACAATCCACCCGAAAATCTTATGCCCTCAAGTGGTGTAGGTTCTCCACCTGGTGTGCTCAGCGCCAAGAGGATCCGTTTTCGTGCTTGGTACCAGTGGTGCTGTAGTATCTGCTTCACCTGTCGAACCTAGGCCTTAAATCCAACTCTGTTCGGGTCCACCTCACTGCTCTTTCAGCGCACCACTCGCCGGTGGAGGGCCAGTCTCTGTCGGTCCACCCCTTAGTGACCCGCTTCCTCAGAGGCCTGCTTTTGCTCAAGCCTCCAATTCGTCCACCAGCCCCTGAGTGGGATTTGAATGTGGTCTTGCAACAACTTACTAGCCCACCGTTTGAGCCGATGGCTACCTGTCATTTACGCTTCTTTTCCTGAAAGGCGTTGTTCTTGGTGGCTTTTACCTCGGCCAGGCGTCTGAGTGAACTACAGGCTCTGGTTTCTGATAGACCGTACACACGGTTCTATAGGAACAGGGTGGTCTTACGGACTCATCCTAAGTTCCTTCCAAAGGTTGTCTCCGTCTTTCACCTCAATCAGGAGGTGGTTCTTCCGACCTTCTTTCCCAGGCTGCATGCCAGCCGGGCTGATATGGTCTTGCATACCCTGGACTGTAGGAGGGCGTTGTCTTTCTACATTGACCGTACGCAGGGGCATCGAAGGGCGGTTCAGCTCTTCGTATCTTTTGACCCTAATAGGCTGGGGTTACCTGTCTCCAAGCGTACCCTGTCCATTTGGGTAGCAGACTGTATCGCCTGGACGTACAGGGCAGCCGGCCTCTCCTTGCAGGGTCGAGTCACGGCCCACCATGTCAGGGCGAAGGCTGCGTCAGTAGCTCATCTCCACTCTGTTCCGTTGGCAGGCATCTGCCGGGCCGCTACTTGGTCTTCAAGCCAGACTTTTGTGGCCCATTACTGCCTCGAGAGGGAGTCCTGCAGGGACAGTGCTTTTGGACAGGCGGTACTCCGTAATCTCTTTGAGGTTTAGGCAACTCCTATCCTCCGGCCCTTGTGTTGGGTTACCGTATGGGGGCGTTCTCAGAGTAGATTCTTATTTCACATGCTGAGGCTCTAGAGGGAGCTTATTTTTCAGCTTTGGGTTCTTGATAGCCTAGAGCTGGGGAGTCCCATATGTGAGGACTGACTTCCTGCTTGGTCCTGGAGAAAGCGTAGTTACTCACCTGTAACAGGTGTTCTCCAGGAGCAGCAGGAATCAGTCCTCAGAACCCTCCCTCCTCCCCTTGGAGTTGCAGTCATATATATATATTTCATTTTTGTTTTTTGCTGTCTTTTAGCTATGTCATCAAACTGAGCAAGATGGTACCCTTGGGCGGGAAGGGGATCGCACATGCGCGCTGCATTCACAAAGGCTTTCTTTGAAAGCTGGGGAAATGCTCCGCACAAGGGCTCCGTCGACGCCGACGTCACCCATATGTCAGGACTGATTCCTGCTGCTCCTGTAGAACACCGGTTACAGGTGAGTAACTACGCTTTCTGACAGTGTACCTTCCGGGACAGGACAGTGTCCTTGCGGATCACCTCAGTCGGGTTCTCCAACCCCACTAGTGGAGACTCGAGTGGCGTGCTGCCTGTTTCTAATGTGGGGCTCTCCTACACGCGATCTCTTCGCCAGTCTCTGCAACACCCAGTTGCCATTTTTCTGCTCTAGGATACTGGCCCCGAATCGAGTAGCGGCTGACACATTGCTTCTGTCATGGAGTGAGGGGCTACTCTATGCATGCCCCCAACCCCTCTTATTTACAAGACTCTTCTCAAGATTCAATGGGATCAGGCCTCTGTGATCCTTATAGCCCCCAGGTAGACTTGGCAGCCATAGTTTCCCCTTCTGCTCTGTCTCTGGTGCTGCCAATTGCCCTGTGCTGTGACCTGATATCGCAGGAGGACAGCTCTCTCCTGCACCCCAACCTCAGGTCACTTGCCCTGACGGCCTGGTTGCTGAAAGTTTAGCCCTTGGCCAATTTCATCTGCCCCCAGTGGTTGAAGATATCCTCCTTGCGTTCCACAAGGTGAGCATCCACTTTCAAATGGCGCTTCTTTTCCATCTAATGCGTGGAGCAGGGTATCAACTCCTCCTCCTCTTCAGTACCAATGGTGTTGCAGTACTTGCTGCACCTTTCCTGAGCTGGCTTGAAATCGAACTCGGTTAGGGTGCACCTCAGTGCGCTGGCAGCACATTATCATTTGGTGGATGGGCAGCTCCTTCCATCTGCTTGTGGGCTGCTTTATACAGGGTCTCTTGCGCACGTGGCTTCGTATTCATCCCCCAGCGATGGCCTGGGACCTGAATGTGATTCTTGGTAAACCTATAGCTCCTCCCTTCAAGCCACTGACCTCTTGTCACCACAAGTACCTCTTATGGGAAGTAGTTTTCCCGGTGGCGCTTACCTCTGCCTGCAGGGTCAATAAGCTGCAGGCATTGGTGGCTCATGCTCCTTACACCAGCTTAAACAGGAATAGGGTGGTCTTGCACATGCATCCCCAGTCCTGCCTAAGGTGGTTTCCCCCTTTCATCTGAACCAAGGTGGTTCTTCCTACCTTTTTTCCCCCGACTTCACGCGAATCGGGTGGAAGCCATGCTGCACACTCTCAATTGAAAGAGGGCATTGGCCTTCTCTCTAGAGCGGTTAAAAGCCCACCGCTGCTTCTCGCTGCTCTTCATCTCCTTCGAGCCCAACAGGCTTGGAGTCGTGGTCTCTAAGTGTACCCTGTCCACCTGAGTGACTGACTGCATCTCCTTCGCCTATGCACAGGTTGATCTCTCCCTGGAGCAGCACATCACTGCTCACAAACATGCAAGCGATGGCAGCCCCTGTGGCTAACTTGCACTCCATCTCCTTGTCTGAGATCTGCTGGGTGGCCACCTGGTCCTTGGTCCATACCTTACAGTGCATTACTGCCTGGAAGCAGACTCCCGGCATGACAGCACCTTTAGCCATGCACTGCTCCATCATCTGTTTGGGGATTAATGCAATGCCTTCCCTCCGACCCTTCTGTGAGTTCGGGCTATTGGAGAACTGCCTCCTTGGTCAACACTTGGATTGTGTCGGTAGTCTTGGGGCCAATCTGCGTGCTCCGCTGGCATTCACTGTTCGATTTTTCAGTCTGTGGCCTTTTTGCACATTTTTTCTGTAGCCTGGGAGTCCCATATGTGAGGACTGACTTCCTGCTTGTTCCCAGAGAAAGAGTAGCTACTCACCTGTAGCAGGTGTTCTCCAGGAACAGCAGGACT
Organism: Ichthyophis bannanicus; assembly: GCA_033557465.1. NCBI lineage: Eukaryota > Metazoa > Chordata > Amphibia > Gymnophiona > Ichthyophiidae > Ichthyophis > Ichthyophis bannanicus. Next base: position 1,131,533,081 of record CM066033.1, read on the forward strand.
CAGTCTTCACAACCCTTCCTCCTTCCCTTGGCATTGTTTTTATTTTTTATGCTTATTTAAGCTATGTCATCATGGACCCTAAAGTTACTGCTTGGGTTAGAAATTGGTTGGGTGGGAGGCGACAAAGAGTACAGATAAATGGGGCTCACTCTGAGGAGAAGGATGTTACCAGTGGTGTGCCCCAGGGATCTGTCCTTGGTCCGATTCTTTTTGACATCTTTGTTAGTGATATAGCAGAAGGGCTGTCGGGTAGGGTTTGCCTTTTTGCCGATGATACCAAAATCTGCAATAGAGTAGACACCTAAGAAGATGTAGATAACATGAGGAGGGATCTAGCTCAGCTTGAAGAATGGTCTAGAATCTGGCAGCTGGGATTTAATGTTAAAAAATGTAAGGTCATTTGGGCTGCAGCAATCCAAGGGTGCAATATAGTATAGGGGGTGAAGTACTTTTGTCCACTAAAGAAGAGCGGGATCTGGGCGTGGTTGTGTCTGATGATCTTAAAGTAGCCAGACAGGAAGAAAAGGCAACGTTAAAAGCTAAAAGGATGCTTGGGTGCATACGGAGAGGAATGGCTAGCAGAAAAAAGGAGGTGATAATGCCTCTGTATAAGTCTTTGGTTCGACCTCATTTGGAATATAGTGTGCAATTCTGGAGACCGCACCTTCAAAAGGATGTGATCAGGATGGAATGGTGCAGAGGGTGGCTACTAAAATGGTTAGTGGTCTTCATTAGAAGGCATATGAGGACAGACTTAAGGATCTTAATATGTACACCTTAGAGGAAAGGCGGGATAGAGGTGATATGATTGAGATGTTTAAATACCTCCGTGGCATAAATGTTCAGGGGGAGAGCCTCTTTCAATTGAAAGCAAGTTCTGTTTCGAGGGGACATGGGATGAGGGTGTAGGAGGATAGATTCAGGAGTGATTTGCGGAAATATTTCTTTACAGAGAGAGTAGTGGATCCATGGAATAGTCTCCCAGTGGAGGTGGTAGAGATGAGGACAGTAACTGAATTCAAAAAAGCATGGGACAAACACAGAGGATCTCTAAAGGAAAAAAGGGGACTGTTGTAGTTGTTGATATGGAAGGACAGACTAGATAGGCCATGTGGTCTTTTTCTGTCGTCATATTTCTGTTTCTATCATACTGAGGTAAGGTGGCATCTTTGGGCAGGAAGGTGACTATGCATGCGTGGTAGAACTCCCTAAGGCTTTTTATGAAAGCTGGGGAATGAATACCGCGCGGGCTCCATCAGTGCCAGCGTCACCCATATGTGAGGACTGATTCCTGCTGTTCCCGGAGAACACCTGCTACTGGTGAATAACTACGCTTTATCTACAAACACATAGCCATGCCCTTAGAATTAAAACCATGCCTCTCAGTTCCCAAGCACATGGCTCCTCCACAAACTTCTCCCACTCACTTAACATCTTGCCAACCCAAAAACACACACCTTACAACCTACCCCCATGCTACAGACCTTTCCTATACCTTTCACACACATACTCAAGCCTTACCCTTTAACCACTCCCCCACATCCTGAACATTGCCGCCTCCACATAGTATACACCATCATATGTGCATACCCATATATAAACACACTGCCCCTGCTTATACCCCAAAACCTCCATACCTCTGAACATAATCACATTCACTCCTCTACAAATCTGTGTGGAACAACATTCCCAAATCCTGCCTCTGCATGCTTTCCCTATCTGTTTTCTACAGTGCTGGCAGTTGAAACTATTACAGATTTATCTCAACACATGAAACTGATTATGTATTATTTGGCTTATGTTGCTTGTAAATAAATGCTTTGCAAAGCTTTTTCTCTGATGAGATCCCATTTTAACACAAAAAAAATTGTCACTCAAGCCATGCACAGGGCTTCCGTCTTGCCCCCTTTTGAGCTGTGCTGTCCAAGTTGTGACATCAGCATGGTTCATATGGCCCAGTGACATTTTTGCTGCAGATGTATTTGTCTATCCCAAAACATAAAAACCCTGAGGGCTATATACGGGAGGCTTAAGCCCACAAATCAATTCAACAAACAAAGCACAATCCCTCTGAAAGAGTTCCTTCCCAAAAACCTTTTTGTCGGACAGCGACTGTGTGAGGATTCATCCCCTACAACAGACTAGGTCCATTTTAATCAATATTTTGCAGTTAAAAACAACCAATTTTAAGGCAAGTAACCAAAAGTAAAACAGGTTTGCAGCTTTTGCCCAATTGACGAGCTCCAAAAAATGGTATAAGTACCAAAATGGGGTTCGCCACGACACAGCATTGTGTTTCGAGCTTATCCCCATTCCAAAGACCCTGCATCAGGCAAAATATCCCATTGAGCATGAATAGAAGATCACTGATGAGTGCAAAATACTGGGAGGAATGCACTTCTTATATACCGGCATCTGATGTCAGAAATTGCAGTTGCTTACCACATGGTGATTGGATGGTAAAAAGCAACAATGCAGTCAACATACCAATCAACCAAAAGTCCCATTCAAAAAAGACTGTGCCAATCAAGTTCTAAATTCAATTCATGGGGAAAAACAGAATGAAGAGTAAAATTCCATGTGATTGTAGAAGGGCCTCATGATCACCGCCCCTCATAGATGGTGGAATCCAGTCAGTCACATGCCATACAAATTGAGAAAAAGAGTGAACCATTTGAATATTATGTTGAATTATAGGTGCAGTAAGAGTATTTGTACGGAGTCGAGATACATGTTCTGATAGACACTTTCTTAGAGGACGAGTAGTATGGCCCACATATTTGAGGCTGCAAGGGCATATGACCAGGTATACCACAAAAGTGGTATTACAGGTCATGTGGTATTTTGCATGCCTTTCTTTACAGGAACTGGTGTCCATCCACGATTCACCTTCCAAAGTCCCAGAGGAGAATGAGCACTTCCCGCAAGGAAAATGTCCCACCCGCTCTGTAAGTGACTGAGGTCTGGGAACCGTGTACACCAAATTATCCCTAAGATTTCTGCCTCTAGTATAAGCAATACTCCGTGGCCATTGTGCTTTGTTTGTTTGTTGAACAGATGTATTCGTGACCTTAAATGAGGATTTTAGTGACTCCATTTGAGGTTGCGTTGCACAGTTTGGGAACCATTGTCATAAATGCATGGATTTAATTTTCACTGCATGTTGAGTGATGTTGTATAGTGGATAGAGCACATTTTTTTCACCTGCATGTGAGCTCCCAATTATCCTAGCTAAACAGAGGCAGAGAAAGAAAAATGGAGTCTTCTCTGAGGTAGCTAATCATTCTCTATGCAATTTATTTAATACCTCTGAACAGGCAATGCATAAGCAATAGCTGTTACATATTGTAAACTTGTTATTACATTTTTCCTGTAGGTTAAATGTATTTTTAGGGTCCAATATGAAGAAGTTTTTTATATTGAAAGACCTAATAAAGAAGATAGATTGAAATTTTTCCAAGACTTGATTCTCAATCAGGCAGCAGTGCCCCCTTCAAAAAGGAAACAAGCTGGTAAGAAAACCTTTAAGGAAACAATTAAAAATGAATTTCTTATAGAAATCGTTGGAGCACTGATATTAGGAACAGTGCCACTGAGAGGTGTTTGCCTACAGGCAATATCCGTTGTAATGCTGTGTGATCATTATGGCTCTTTCATTCTTATCTTATTTTGCTAATTGCTTAGTATATTAAATAATGTACAAATTATCATCCCGATTGAAATATGCATTTGTGTGAATGTAAATTTTATTTTTTCCCCTAAAGTTGCCAGTAGCTGGGGGGAAAATAGGTGTTCTCCAGGAACAAGCAGGAAGTCAGTCCTCACATATGGGTGATGTCGGCGCCGACGGAGCCTTCGTGCGGAGCAATTCCCCAGCTTTCAAAGAAAGCCTTTGGTATTGCATCGCACATGCGCGATCCCCTTCCCACCCAAGGGTGCCATCTTGCTCAGTCTCCCTTTTTCTGCGGAGCCCAACGGACATTGTCCAACTTCCCTCGCGGAAAAAGTGCGTCAAAACTCCTGAAGATTCTCGTCTTCGGCCCACTTTGACGCCGGTTCCCCTTCCCGCCTCGGATCTGTACACCGGTATCGAGTCAGGTCTTTATTTTTCATTTTTGTCCTTCGTGCCTAGCGTTCGCGCTTTTTTCTTTTTCACTGACAGCCCGGTCATTAGACCTCGCAGGGGCCCTTTTTCCCCCGATGGCTGCCAGCAGGTTTAAAAAGTGTGATCGGTGTAAAAAATTAATGTCTCTCACCGACACACATGACTGCTGTCTCCGCTGCCTTGGGCCCGACCATGACCCAAAGGTCTGTGGCCCATGTGGCAAAATGTCCTCTAAGGCACTTAGAAGTAGGCAGCAGCAGCGTGAAAGGATTTTCTCTGAGTCCGCATCCACCCGGGTCCGGACCTCTTCAGAAGCCTCGACGTCTCGGGAGCTATCTGACTCCGAGCATCATCGGGGGTCTTCTGAGCGGGGGTCTCCCTCGCGGGAACACTGGAGGAAGGAGAAACTTGCGAGGGCGGCGTCGTTAGATGCCTCTGATCGGCCTGGGTCCTCACGGGCCAGGTCACGGAGTCCTGACCACCTCCCCGGGTCCTCGGAGTCAGAGTGGACTGCAAAACTACCTCGCACGGAGCCAGAGACGCCGAGGAAGGTAACTGCTGTTGTCCTTGTTGAGACTCCTCCAGGAGAACCGGCGCCGTCAGGCCCCGAGCCGGAGGCTGCGGAGCCTTCTGAGCTCAGTCTCAGAATGGTGGCCTTGGAACGCAGCATGTCGGCCTTGGAGCGCAGCATGTCTGCCTTCATGGAGCAGCAGCGGCGCTGATGGCCGTTCTCACCGGTCCATCCGCTCCGACCAACGGGAACCCGACGTCCAAGTCGACCCTGGAGGCCGAGCCGATCCTCGAGACTCTTCGAGCTTGAGTCGATCCTCGAGACTCTTCGAGCTTGAGTCGATCCTCGGCCAAGGTCTCCCTTGACCTCCCGTTTGGGACCGCGGTCGTCGACGCCAGTGCCCTCGGTGTCGTGGCGGTCGAGATCGAAGCCCTTACGGCCGGAGCCCATTGATTCCTCCTTGGAGGACTCGGCATGGGAAACGGAAGACGAAGAGTCTGCAGACACCCACCGGACCCGATGTGTCCCATCGGACTCGCCAGGGTCCGAACCTTGGAGAAGGTCCCCCCGGAGGATTCCCGGTGGACACCGAGGAGAAGCCTCGAGCCAAGGAGCTCGAAGTCCTCCAGTATGACTTTCCCACTCGGGAAGCCCTTATGGTACCGGTCCCTCCGATGTTGGAACGACTGATGCTCCGTATGTGGGAGTCACCAGCCTCGATGCCAGTTCTCAGCAAATGGGTCGATTCCATCTATCAAGTCCGCAAGAGCCCTGGGTTCCAAAAGGCACAGCTGCTGCACAACTCCATGGTTGTGGAATAGGCCATGCACAGGCTCAAGAGCAAAAAAACACACTCCTCAATGCCCCCTGGCAGTAAGGCCCAGAACCTGGACGCTCTCGGCAGAAAGTGCTACCAGGGCTCAATGCTATCATGCCATGCCCAAACATACCAACTGTACATGGGCATGTACTTACGGGACCTGGCAAAGGAGATTGCTGGGTTCTCAGCTGGCCTCTCCGAGGAACCCTGGCAGTGCTTCAAGAACTTGTCCACTGGGATTCGGGAGTGCTCAAAGTTTATGTCCCGAGCAGCCTACGACGGCTTCGGCCCGAGTAGCCGCAGCCGGCATCTGTGCCCAACACCAGTCGTGGCTAATGTTATTGGATCTGGCGCCATGGGTTGAGGACAAGTTGGTCAATGTCCCTTGCTGAGGTGACAACCTTTTTGGCAAACCCATGACTGAGAAGGCTGCTGAAATCGAGACCGATTACTTGATCCGGACAAGACTCTACAAAAAGACTTCTGTCCCTTCTAAAAAGAAGAGCTCGGGTAAAAAGTCCTTTTTCCCGATGAAGGGTACTGATTACCGCAACTACCCCACTCACCAGGTTTCCCTGGCTCCCCAACAGGGGCATCAGGCCAAGGGACAGGGGCATGGCCCACGTAAGCAGAAGACCCCCAAACCCCAGGCACCGGCTTCTTCCCAACCGGTAGGGGTTTTTTGACTGTGACAGCATAGTCTCTCTCCAACCAGGGGTGAGGCTTTACACAGGAAGAAGGTTGACCCTGTACGCCCACAGGTGGCCTGCAATCACCACCAATGCCTGGGTCTTACAAATAGTCCAGAAGGGCTACTTGCTCCACTTCAACCAGGTACCTCCCTCCTACTTTCCAGGAGAGCCTCTCAGACCCCCTCTACACAGGAACCTCCTCTTCCTGATCGTATCTCCAGTCTAGTCCTGGACCTCTGAGTTGTCTATCTTATTCAGCAGCTTGGAGACTGAGGAACCTCCTTTTTCTGTGATGTTATCTGTATATCCCTCCGGGATCCACCTTCCTCCATCAGTTACCTCAGTCTCCAAGCAGCTGAATAGGTTGGTGAGCCTGGGGGTCCGGGCTCACTGGAGGAGCAATTAAGGATAGTTGGTAGGATTAGTTGTGTTTTAACTTCAGATTGTAAAGAAAAACAAAGAAAGGGACACTATACCTTTAAATTTCCCAAGTGCTGTTCTTGGAAGGTGCAGAAGGCTCTCCTCCAATCTGTTTGTGTCGCTGCTTCGGGTGGGTAGTTAAGCAGAGGACACTGAAAGAGCAGAATTCGCTCCTTGTCAGCAGCAGTGGAGCTGAATCGCAACGGAGAAGTGCACAGCCAGGCGCTAAGCAGAAGCATTGCCTGTGATCGCGCCTTGGCTGTCCACGGCGATAGTCCGGCGGCGGACCTTTGCGCGGTGCAAAGGGCAAAGCCCGAGCCTGAATTGCTTCCCCGGAAGTGGAGAGGCGGCGGAGACACGCTCAGCACGTGCGACAAAGGTAGGAGAGCAGGGCGGTAAACGGTTCTCGTCAGCGCGTGTAAGCGCAAACCGAGGGACAGGCCTAGCCACGTGGCGGCAGCGTGGGAAGTGCAGGGACAGCTTCGGGGCTTACAGTAGCAGTTTTTTCTGGCTGGGGGAAGCCGCACTTGGGGCCCTAGTGAAGAGTCCTGCATTTTAAACGCAGCGGGCGAGTAAAAAAAAAAAGGAAGATAATAATCTAGACAAAAGCTTCTATTTCACTGGGGTCACTGTAGGTTTTCTGCTAGATCAACCTTGGTCAGGTGGCAGGGAGCAGGAAGGTGGTTCCAGGGGCTTAGTGCGGACATGCCGGCTAAGTCCCAGTGTTTTGTCTGTGGGGCTAGGAGAAGCACAGTTTTTGATTCGGGTGTGTGTAAGTCCTGTACAAAGGAGGCTTCGGCCATGGAGCACACTAGAGAGGATGTGGAGGAGCAGCAGGAGGCAGAGGCAGGTCCCTTGGTCACTCAGGTGGCAAGCGTACCCCTTGGGAAACCGGTAGCGGGTACATCCTCAGTTCCAGACATTCCTCCTTTGCCTGCGGCCTGGCCCAGGGGGCTGGAGTCCATTTTTTCAACAGAGTTTGTGGCTCTACTGCAGCAAGCAGTGGGAGCCATGCCACTAAAGCAGGTGAAGGGAGACCTTGAGGGGTGCGGAGCAAAAAGCCTCGGACCCGCTCCCGCCACAGAGGCCCAGCAGGGAGTCAAGAGGCCGCGGTTGGACGGAGAGGTCAAGGCTCCGTCAGTTGTCTCAGAGGGACAGCTATCGGATGAGGAAGGCGGGAGTGTGACCCTCGAAGAGGAGTTAGAAGAAGGGGAGCTCGATGACAAGGAAGAGCAAGCTAGAGTGGTGCGAGTCTTCCGCAGGGACGAGCTGCCGGCGCTCATAGCGGAGACGCTGAGAACCCTAAACATGCCGGCCCAGGGGCCGGCGGAGGATGAGACTCTGGAGGACCCATTGTTACAGGTCTTTAGAAAGACTCAAAGGGCGTTTCCGGTACACAGGGTGTTTCAGGAAATGATCCAGGAAGAATGGAACGTACCAGAGGCTTTGATGAAGGGGTCAAGAGTGATGAGCCGGCTTTATCCTTTGGTGGACCAGGATAAAGAGGTTTTTAAGTCTCCCAAGGTGGACGCGGCCATGGCGGCTGTGGTAAAGAAGACGACTATACCGGTTGAGGGCAGCGCTGCCCTTAAGGATGCTCAGGATAGAAAGTTGGATGCCTTGCTAAGGCAGATTTTTGATGTGAATGCCCTGTCTCTCCAGGCGGATATCTGTGGAGCATGGGTATCCAGGGTCTGCCTGCGATGGTCACAGCAGGGCCAGGGGGAGCAGGAGAGCGACAGGGCCGGTGATGCCGCCCGGCTGGAATCAGGAGCGGCCTATTTGGCAGACATTCATTATGACATTATGCGGGGTTTGTCGAAGAGCATGGCATCGGCGGTGGCGGCAAGGCGTTATCTGTGGCTCCGCGTAATTGGGTGGCGGATAATTTGTCTAAAGCAAGGCTGAGTAAGCTTCCCTTTAAGGGGCGCCTCTTGTTCGGTCAAGACCTGGAGAAGTTAGTTAAGATTTGGGTGAATCATAGGGCGGCAGATTTCCAGAGGACAAACCTAAGCAGGGGCGAGCGGTACCCGTTGGCAGGGGTCAACAACGGGATTTTCGCAGGTTTTGTTTCCAAAGGTTTAGTTCTGGCCAAAGAGGCAGATTTCCCAGCAGAAGTCAGGGGTTTCAAGGATTTCGGGGAGCAGGGAGAGGATTTGGGGCCTCCCCCTCCTCCTCTACCTCTAACCTTAGAAAGGCGCAATGAAGTCAGGCGGACCCAGGCGTCCCTAGTTCCCGTGGGAGGGCTGTTGCAGGAGTTCTATGCCGCCTGGGTCCAAATAACCTCAGATCAGATCAGTGGGTTCTGGAGGTCATCCGAGAGGGCTATGCACTGGAGTTGCAGTGGCCAGTACGCGACGCCTTCGTACAGTCCCCCTGCAGGTCGTCGGCCAAGCGCGAGGTGGTGAGGAAGACGGTGCGAAGGCTCCTAGACCTCAGAGCAATAGAGCCGGTCCCCTTAGACCAGTACGGCTGCGGTCATACTCCATCTATTTCGTGGTACCGAAGGAGGACGGAGGATTTCATCCCATTCTGGATCTCAAGGGAGTGAATCGTTGCCTGCGCGTGGCTCACTTTCATATGGAGACCCTGCGGTCAGTAATAGTGGCGGTTCGGAGGGGAGAATTTCTCACCTCCCTAGACCTGTCAGAGGCATACCTTCATATTCCCATTTGACCAGAACATCACAAGTATCTCCGGTTTGCGGTCCCTTTCGGACAATTTCAATTCCGAGTCTTGCCATTTGGCCTGGCGACAGCGCCGCGCACGTTCACCAAGGTCATGGTGGTGGTAGCGGCAGCTTTGTGCAGGGACGGCATTCTAGTGCATCCTTACCTAGAAGATTGGTTGATTCGGGCAAAGTCAAGGAGCGAGAGCGAAAGAGCTACGTTCAAGGTAGTGAGTTTTCTGGAGAGTCTGGGTTGGGTGTTCAACGTAGCAAAGAGCCAGTTAGTGCCCTCACAGTGTATAGAATACGTAGGGGCGCGATTCGACACGAAGGCTGGACAGGTGTTCCTGCCTCGGCAGAGAGCGCAAAGGCTGCGGACGCTGGTCCGAAGGTTCCTAAGGAGAAAGGAGCCCACAGCATGGCAATACCTTCAGCTTCTAGGCACAATGGTGGCGACAATAGAGATGGTGCCGTGGGTGAGAGCGCACATGAGACCCTTACAAAGGGCGCTACTCAGGCGCTGGTCACATCAGCGAGATTCGCTGTCACGGAGACTCCCCTGTCTGGCCGAGACGCGCGTAGCCCTTCGCTGGTGGTTGGTGCCCGGGTCTCTGGAGAGCGGGAAGCCATTGGAGGCGCCCGACTGGGTGCCTTTAACGACAGATGCCAGCCTCCTGGGATGAGGGGCCCACTGCCAGGGACAGTTTGCGTAGGGGCAGTGGAACACCCAGGAGAGGACATGGTCGATCAACCGGTTAGAGTTGCGGACGGTGTCGCTGGCCCTGCAGAGCTTCCAGGCGTGCCTCAACGGGACAGCGGTACAAGTGTTTTCCGACCGCAACCGCGGTGGCATATGTCAATCGGCAAGGGGGAACCAGCAGTATAGCGCTGGAGACCGAGGCAGAGTGCCTGTGCGGATGGGCCGAGGAGAATCTCCTAGCAGTGTCGGCAGCGCACGTCGCAGGGGTGGACAATGTGGAGGCCGACTTCCTCAGTCGGGTGAAGGTGGATCCAGGAGAGTGGGTCCTTCATCAGGAGGTGTTCGACATGCTAGTGTGCCGTTGGGGCACGCCGGTGATGGACCTCATGGCCACGTTCCAGTCGGCAAAAGCCAGTCGCTTCTACAGCAGACGACGCGAAAGAATGTTGGAAGGCCTAGATGCCCTCATTCAAGCCTGGCCGGAGGATCAGCTGCTGTACGTCTTTCCTCCGTGGGTTCTGATAGGCAGAGTGGTCCAGCGGATAGAGAGGTTCAGGGGGCAGGTGATTTTGATTGTGCCAGATTGGCCGCGACGACCTTGGTATGCGGATCTAGTAAGGCTCCTGGCAGCGAGGCCGTGGCGTCTCCCAGTCCGGGCGGATCTGCTCTCGCAGGGTCCTCTTCTCATGCCACACGTGGATCGGTTCTTGCTTACGGCTTGGCTATTGAGAGGGCTCGGTTGAGGACGAGAGGTTACTCTACAGCGGTGATTACCACGTTGTTAAAGGCCAGGAAAAGGTCCACGTCCTTAGCGTATATACGGGTCTGGAGAGTCTTTGATGTAGAAATAGGGACTCTTGAGGCATTAAGGGCAACCATTCCACAGATCTTAGAGTTTCTGCAGGATGGATTCGACAAGGGGTTAGCAGCTGCATCTCTTAGGGTGCAGGTGGCAGCTTTGTCGTGTTACAGAGGAAGGATTGGGGGTCACTCTCTCAGGGGCCATTTGGATATTAAGCGCTTCTTGTGAGCAGTAGCACTGTTGAGGCCGCCAGGTAGGCACATAGTACCCAAATGGCATCTACCGCTTGTACTGGAAGGGCTGGAGTGGATGCCGTTTGTGCCATTGAATAGGGCGTCGGTGAAAGATCTCACTCTGAAGGTGGTGTTCTTGGTGGCCATCTGCTCATCACGGAGGATTTCGGAATTACAGGCGTTGTCCTGCAAGGAACCTTATCTTTCGTTTTTTGATTCTAAGGTGGTCTTGAGGCCAGTTCCGGCCTTTTTGCCCAAGGTGGTGTCGGCGTTTCATTTGAATCAGGACATCTCCTTACCGGTGTTCAGTACGGACACGGCAGGTCAGGCTAAAAGGAAATTGGATGTCCGGCGGGCGTTGAAGAAGTATCTATGGCGGACTGCGAGTTTTCGTATGTCGGATCAGCTATTTGTCCTCTTCGCAGGCCCTAGAAGGGGAGAAGCGGCGTCAAAGGCTTCCATCGCTAGATGGATTAAGGAGGCAATTGCATCAGCATATATGTTGAAGGGCAAGCCGGTACCGGAGGGACTAAGGGCCCATTCCACTAGAGCTCAGGCGGCATCCTGGGCAGAATTTCGGTTAGTGCCGCCAGCAGAAATTTGCAAGGCGGCCACCTGGTCGTCTTTGAATTCCTTTGTGAAACATTACCGCCTAGATGTTCAGTCAGCACAGGATGTGTGTTTTGGATCGGCGGTGCTTCAGGCTGGAGTAGCAGGTCCCTCCCGTTAGACTTACTGCTCTGGTACATACTCAGAGGTCCGGGACTAGATTGGAGATACGATCAGGAAGGTGAAATTAGACTTACCTGCGAATTGTTGTTCCTGGAGTAGATCCAATCTAGTCCCGAGTCCCTTCCCAGTATCGAGTGTTTACGGAGTGCAACCTGAAGCTCTTGAAGATGGCAGGTAAGAAGAGCTTGAGAATAGGGATCAATTCCATGGGGGGTGGATATTATCTCTAATGCTTGTTTTTGTTCGGGCAGATGAGGGGACAGCCTCAGCACGTTTAGAGTTAACAGTTATATGGCTGTTTTCGTTATTGTAAGGTTAGTGTTCAGAATAGTTACAAGTTTTGGGAAGTTGTGGCTTACAGGGTGTAAGTGAGGTTGATACTTACTTGTTGCTCCGGTGAGTCTGCTTTGTCAATAGAGAACTGATGGAGGAAGGCGGATCCCGGAGGGATATACAGATGACATCACAGAAAAAGGAGGTTCCTCAGTCTCCAAGCTGCTGAATAAGATAGATAACTCAGAGGTCCGGGACTAGACTGGATCTACTCCAGGAACAACAATTAGCAGGTAAGTCTAATTTCACCTTAAAGGAGTTGGCCGGTCTTCTAGGGGATCAGGCGGTGGAGCCGGTGCCCCACAGCCTGCTATGACAAGGCTTTTACTCCAGGTATTTCCTGATACCAAAGAGAACAGGAGGCCTCAGGCCCATCCTCCACCTGCGAAATTTAAACATGTTCCTGGTGAGGGAAAAGTTCAAAATGCTTTCCCTTGGAATATTACTGCCTTACCTCCACCAGGGAGACTGGCTATGCTCTTTAGACCTGAAGGATGCTTATACGCACATCCTCATACATCCAGACCACAGACAATATCTCATATTTATAGTGGGAGGAAACCATTTCCAGCACAGAGTACTTCCATTCAGCCTAGCTTCTGCCCCCAGAGTGTTTACCAAATGTCTGGCGGTAGTGGCGGCCTTCCTCAGGAACCGGGGAATTTTTGTCTTCCTGTACCTGTACCTCGCCTCAAGAAGCACAACAGGCCACAGCTCGCACTGTCAACATAATCCAGCATCTAGGCTTTGTCATAAATCAAGTAAAGTCCACTTAACTCCCCACTCAAAATTTAGAGTTTATGGGGCAAGGATAGACACCCTTCAAGCTAAGGCTTACCTGCCAGAGGGCAGAGCACAGAGGCTTCTGGAGCTGGTGCACCAAATCAGCCACAAGTCTCAGATATCATGAGGCACTTTCTACACCTTCTAGGACACATGGCCTTCACGGTTCATGTGACCCCAAACACCCGTCTCCACATGAGGACAGCTCAGTGGTGCCTCAGAGATCAGTGGACATAAGCCACAGGGAGACTCCGAGGAGGATCAGAGTGTCCAAATGACTACTGAAGTCGTTGACCTGGTGGCTTCAGCCATCCAACTTGCTCGAGGGAGTGCCTTTCCAGCCTTCCTCTTACACAAGAGTGCTGACGGCAGATGCATCTCTGCTGGGCTGGGGAGCCCATTGCCAGGACTTATGCACTCAAGGGTTGTGGTCTTCTCAAGAGAAGACACAACAAATCAACCCCTTAGAGCTCCGGGCAATACGCCTACCTCTTCAAACGTTCTCTCATGTTCTCTCACATCAGTCTGTCTTAGTACAAACAGACAACCAGGAAGCTATGTTTTGCATGAACAAGCAGGGAGGGACAGGGTCCCACATCCTGTGTCAAGAGACACTGGTCCTCTGTTCCTTTGCAATCTGACAAGGTATGTCTCTCAAAGCAGTTTACCTGCCGGGTCAGGAGAACTACCTAGCAGACAAGCTAAGCAGAATTCTCCATCCTCACGAGTTGCAACTGAATCCGGAAGTAGCCCAGCAGATCTTCCAGTGCTGGGGACATCTGGTCATAGATCTCTTTGCCAGTCCGCAGAATCATCAGTTGCAAAACTTTTGCTCCAGACAGCCACACCCCCAAAGGGTGGTTGCAGATGCTTTTCTGATTTCTTGGTCCGTGGGCCTCCTGTATGCGTTTCCTCCCATGCCTCTGGTGGCCTGGACTCTATTCAAAATCCTTTGAGACAAGGCCTCCGTCATCCTGGTAACCCCCAGATGGCCAAGACAACCTTGGTTTCCGCTTCTCCTCCAGCTGGCAGTGGAAACCCCACTCCTTCTGGGGACGCAGCCCGACCTCCTGTCCCAGGAGCAGGGCTCTATCTTACCCCCAACCTCAGGTCCGTCAACCTGATGGCATGGCTGCTGAAAGGGTAGTGCTGGCTTCTCTCCTCCTGCCTAAGAACGTGGAAGAAGTGCTTCTGGCCTCAAGGAGGCAGTCCACTAGGAATACCTATGCCTTCAAGTGGTGTAGGTTTGAGGTGTGGTGTAACCAGCAGAATGAAACCCCTTTCTCTTGTCTGGTACCAATGGTGTAACAGTACCTGTTTCACTTCTCAGAATTAGGCCTCAAGTCTAACTCTGTCCGGGTCCACCTGAGTGCTTTGTCAGCACACCATTCTCCAGTGGAAGGACAACCTCTTTCGGTTCACCCCTTGGTGTCCAGATTCCTCAGAGGTCTACTTCTACTAAAACCCCCTGTTTGTCCTCCGGCAACCGAGTGGGATTTGAATGTGGTCTTGCAACAGCTTACTCGCCCACCTTTTGAGCCAATGTCCGCTTGCCATCTGCGCTTCCTCTCTTGGAAGGTGCTCTTCCTGGTGGCACTCACATCTGCCAGGCGAGTGAGTGAACTACAAGCTCTTGTGTTAGAAAGACCGTACACACGGTTTTGTAGGAACAGGGTGGTCCTGCGCACCTATCCCAAGTTTCTTCCAAAAGTGGTCTCTCCATTCCACCTCAACCAAGAGGTGGTTCTTCCGACATTCTTTCCCAGACCGCATGCCAGCCGGGCAGAGGCGATTCTGCATACCCTTGATTGTAAGAGGGCATTAGCCTTCTACCTGGAGCATACGCGGGGACATCGAAGGGCTACCCAGCCCTTCGTCTCTTATGATCCCAGTAAACTGGCGCTACCTGTCTCCAAGCGCACGTTTTCTACCTGGGTGGCAGATTGCATTGCCTGGGCATACAGGGCGGCAGACCTCCCATTGCAGAGTCGAGTCACGGCCCACCGTGTCAGGGCTAAGGCCGCATAAGTGGCTCACTTCCGCTCTGTTCCGCTGGCAGACATCTGCGGGGCTGCAACCTGGTCTTCAAGCCAGACTTTTGCAACCCATTACTGCTTGGATGGAGAGTCCCGATGGGACAGTGCTTTCGGCCAGGCGGTACTCCGTAACTTATTTGAGGTTTAGTCAACTCCTACCCTCCGGCCCTCTGGTGGCAGGCTACCGGGGGTGTTGCGTCTCCGCTGAATTCCTATCACAGCTGCTGCGGCTCTTCTAGAGGGAGCCATTTTTCAGCTAGGGGTTCTCAGTAGCCTATAGCTAGGGAGTCCCATATGTGAGGACTGACTTCCTGCTTGTTCCTGGAGAAAGCGTAGTTACTCACCTGTAACAGGTGTTCTCCAGGGACAGCAGGAATCAGTCCTCATGACCCTCCCTCCTCCCCTGGAGTTGCAGTCCTACTATTGATTTTTATTCATTTTGCTGTCTTTTTAGCTATGTCATTTGACTGAGCAAGGCGGCACCCTTGGGTGAGAAGGGGATCGCGCATGCGCGATGCAATCCCAAAGGCTTTCTTTGAAAGCTGGGGAATTGCTCCGCAAGAGGGCTCCGTCGGCGCCGACGTCACCCATATGTGAAGACTGATTCCTGCTGTCCCTGGAGAACACCTGTTACAGGTGAATAACTACGCTTTATGGATGTATATTGTATGTTTTCAGTATATGAATTGTTAACGCCTGAAAACCTGCTCATCACTGTTAGGCATATCACTGGACAAATTCTAAATCTGCATTCTGCCTTCTGAGCATGAGAGTCTATAGTATACATCATATATCACAGAGGGGGTAGTTAAGGTGAACTCTTTGAAGGTCCATGTCAAAGCTCTATGGCACTGAATTTGTGCTCCATCTCTCCTCCAGAAAGGTACATGATTTGGCATAAATCCCGTTACTGCAGTGAGATGGTTCAGAGAATTTGGAGTGGAATATAAAGAAAAGCTGGACATTAATAAGAATTTCCAAGAGAAAACCAAATATAAAAATCCTGTGTGATTCTGAGGAGACCTCAGATAATCAGGCGATCCTCTTCCTTGCCACTGGCTGATAATATATTCCCTTAAAAGGTTTGTCCCTTTTTCCCTCTTCTATTCTCTCCACCAAACTAATTATACAGCAGCATTTTTGCCCAACCTCCATTGTACCCCTACTCTTTCCTATTCGTCTCTCCGGGCCAGTCCAGAACAGATGGGTAGTCAATCTTCCTCCTCTAGCAGCTGAGGACTGAAACACTGATTCTTGTTGCCAGGTTACCCAGCTCTCCCCTGGTGTCATAAGGCAGTCTTATAGTCCTCAGCAGCTGAGCTGGATGTGTGGATGACTAGCTCCCCACAAGAACCCTAGAACTTTTATTTTGCCTTTATTTTACTTTTCTTTTTTGAGTTAGCACTAGTAGGAAGAGTTCTCACAGAAGGATTTGTGCTTTTGCCCTAGCAGGGTGAATCTGCACATAAGTGCTTTTATGCTGTTGGTGTGAGTGCACGTCAGCGCGCTGTTTGTTAGCCGAAGAATCGGCTCGGAGAACGAGGCAGAGCCTGTCTCCTCTTCTCCGGTAGCTTGAGACATCGGGGAACAGATCTGGGAGCCCCAGCAACTGTTTTTCCTCCGTCCGTTTGTCTCTGTCTCCCATAACCGCTAGCAGCGGTATCGCAAGCGAGAGACTTGGAGGCCTTGGCTTGAACTGCTCAGGTATTTGCTCAGCGCGGGCGCCGCCGCGTGCATTTTCCCTCTTTTCTAGTGTAGTGCTGGTGCTCGAGTTGCTGGGCGTTCGGGAGTCTGTTTTTCTGGCGGTCGCAAGGGCTCCGTTGGGGGGCGGACAGGCCGCACTATGCAAGATCAGCAGGGACCTCAAAGCGAGCAGTTCGGCTGGCTTAGAGCTTCGGAGGAAAGCACGGGAACGGCGGCCATGTTGAAAGGGCCGGCCGTTTCGGCAGCTCCACACTCCAAGGCAGGCAAGCGCAAAGCTAAAACTCGGGTGCATAGAGATGAGGGACAAGAGCAGCCGATATTATCAATGGTTCCAGAGGCCCTGGACCCTTTACTCTCTGCGGAGTTTATTTTAGCGTTTCACAAAGCCTATTTGCTTAAAAAAGCTCAAGCTCCTTGTACAGCTTTGCCTGACTCCGTGCAGATTTTTCAGGGAGAGGTCTCTGGGCTGCCAGATCCAGGTGAAGGGGTCTCCTCGTTGGCAATGGTTAGGGACACGAAAGTGGAAAATGTTTCTCTGGCTGCGGAGGCTCTAGGTCCAACTCAGAGCAAACAATCACATCAGAAGCAGTCCACAGTAGAGGAACGTGAGGTGTACAAGGATAGAACAAGACAATCACATAATATTAAGGAAGAGGCTTTTATTCACAAACCAATAGATGGTGCCCACCCGACACAGGCCGTGTTTCGTTTAGATATCTCCTCTGTGCAATTTTGCAAGCGAAATTTGTGCCACACAACTGAATAACGAGTTTAAGACGTTTCCACGGTTATTGCGCCGCGAATTGTGCAGCTTTGTGAGGCTTGCAAAATTGCACAGAGGAGATATCTACAGTTGTGACCAATACGTTGCCCTGTACCCCTGATGAAGTTTTGTTAAACGAAACACGGCCTGTGTCGGGTGAGCACCATCTATTGGTTTGTGAATAAAAGCCTCTTCCTTAATATTATGTGATTGTCTTGTTCTATCCTTGGACACCTCACGTTCCTCTACTGCGGAGGCTCTAGGGCCAGAGAACGGAGAGCTCTTGTCAGACCCGGGGCTGGAATCTTGGCCCGCGGACTTGGAGGACGGAGAATTGGGTCCCGGAGATGATCCTAATATCTTTAGGGTTTTTAGGAAGGATGAGCTGACAGCGTTGATTGCGCAGTCTCTGGCAGCGCTTAATATAGTGCCTCCTGTGGTTCAACAGGAACCTTTAGAGGATCCCCTGTTACAGGGTTTCAAGACGGAACAAAGATGTTTTCCCCTGCACAGAGTGATTAAGCAGATGATAGAATCTGAGTGGGAATGTCCTGAAGCGTCCTTGCGGGGTGCTCGGGCTATGGCGCGTTTATATCCAGTACCCCAGGAGGAGAGAGAGTTGATGCGTATGCCTAAGGTGGATGCGCTGGTTTCTGCAGTCACCAAGAAGACCACGATTCCAGTGGACGGAGCTACGGCCCTTAAAGATATTCAAGATCGCAGATTGGAGGCGCTTTTGAAACAGGCCTTTGATTCCAGTGTGCTGGCGTTACAAGCGTCCGTGTGTGGGGCATACATGTCCAGAGCTTCTATTAGGTGGAGTCAGCTAGGTTCCGGACAGGATGGTGACGCGGCTCCTTCTGGGGAAGGGGCTAAGCTAGAATCGGCGGCGGCGTATTTGGCGGATGCCTTTTATGATTTGATTCGGATTTCAGCGAAGTCTATGGCTTCCGTGATTGCTGCGCGGCGGTTTCTGTGGTTACGGAATTGGGCGGCGGATGCTTCGTCCAAGGCGCGTCTCAGTAAACTCCCGTACAATGGTAAACTACTTTTTGGAGAGGCGTTAGAAAAGATTGTTAAAGATTTAGGTGACTCAAAAGGGGGGCGTCTTCCTGAGGACCGTCCTAAAGCTGTTAAGCAGGGCTCCTTCCCAAGGGGTCGGGGCGTGAATTTCGCCTTTTTCGGGGAGCTCGCTTTACCCCTTATCAGCGCGGTCGTTTTCCTTCGCGGGGGCAGTCCTTTCGGGGAGCCCGAGGTTTCAGTAGAGGCTATTTTGGTGCCCCTCCAGCCTCCATTAAGAAACTGCAATGAAGTGAGGCTGGCCCAGGGGGAGGTTCCGATAGGAGGTCGGTTACAGGAATTTGTTCCCGCTTGGGCCGCCATTACTATCGACCAGTGGGTGCTCCAGATTATCAGAGAGGGCTATGCTCTCGAGTTCGAACACCCTCTGGCGGATGCCTTTGTTTACTCTCCGTGCGGTCCTCTCCCCAAAAGGATGGCGATCTACGACACGTTGCACCGGTTGTTGCGGCTTCATGCCGTGGTTCCAGTACCTCCAGACCAGTACGGCTTCGGTCGATACTCAATTTATTTTATGTTCCCAAAAAGGAGGGTTCGTTTCGGCCAATCTTGGACTTTAAGCACGTGAACCGGTGTTTGCGCGTCCCTCATTTCCGAATGGAGACTTTGAGATCGGTTATACGCTCGGTACGTCCAGGGGAGGTCCTATCCTCCATAGATTTGACGGAGGCCTATCTGCACATTCCTATCAGACAGCAACATCAGCGTTTTCTTTGGTTTGCAGTTCCCAAGGGTCATTTTCAGTTTCGAGCCTTGCCATTCGGTGTAGCGACGGCGCCGCGCACATTTACCAAGGTGATGGTGGTGGTGGCTGCGGCTCTGCGCAAGGAAGGGATCCAGGTTCATCCTTATCTGGACGACTGGTTAATTCGAGCGGTGTCGCAGGAGGAGTCCGTCAAAGCAACCGCTCGGGTAGTGTCTTTTCTCGAGGATCTCGGTTGGATTGTGAACCGGGCGAAAAGTCGTTTGGAACCAGTACAACAGTTGACTTATCTAGGGGCTTTCTTCGCCGCGGACAGGGGAGTCGTCCTTCTACCTCCGGAAAGGGTTCGGAAGCTTCTCTCGCAGGTGACATCTTTTTTGCGCGTCCGGGCTCCGACGGCTTGGAGGTACTTGCAATTGCTGGGGTCGATGGCGGCGGCATTGGATCTGGTTCCTTGGGCCAGGGCGCACATGCGGCCACTCCAGCAGGACCTGCTTTCGCGGTGGTCTCCACAGCATCATACGCTTTCGCGTCGATTGAGCTGTCCGGAACAGGTGCGGCTCAGTCTTCATTGGTGGTTAGTTCCGAAACACCTACAAGCAGGGGTTCCGCTGGAGCTGCCGGATTGGATTTTGGTCACTACGGATGCCAGTCTGACCGGTTGGGGGGAGCATTGTTTGTCTCGGATAGCGCAAGGCTCCTGGTCAGCAGAAGAAAGTCTTTGGTCGATCAATCGGCTGGAGCTGAAAACGGTACGTCTCGCGCTGGTGGAGTTTGCAAGCCTTCTCGAAGGGAGGCCAGTGCGGATCTTCTCCGACAACTTAGTGATGGTATCCTACATAAATCGCCAAGGAGGCACGGGCAGTGCTCTTCTCCTGGAGGAGAGTCAACTGTTGTTCCAATGGGCAGAGTTACATCTCGCGGCGCTTTCAGCGGCTCATGTGGCCGGGAAGGACAATGTTCAGGCCGATTATCTCAGTCGACGTGCTGGATCCCGGAGAATGGGAGCTCAATGCAGCCGTCTTTCACGAGTTCACGTTGCGTTGGGGTCAGCCGGTCATGGATCTTATGGCGACTCTCGGCAATGCCAAAGCTGCGCTGTTCTTCAGCAGGCGCAGGGAGCATATGTCGGAGGGACTCGACGGCCTCGTTCAACCCTGGCCGTTGGGGAAGCTGCTGTACGTGTTTCCTCCGTGGCCCTTAGTGGGCCGGGTCATTCAGAGGGCGGCAAGACACGAGGGGCTGGTAATCCTCATTGCTCCGGATTGGCCCAGGCATCCTTGGTACGCGGATCTGATGCGGCTTCTGGTGGAGCCGCCTTGGAGGTTGCCCGCTGTGATAAGGAAGCTTATCATAGTTCAGGAAGGAGCTATAATAGAGGTGAATTGGCACTGAACAAGCAACCTGTCTTTGCTGGTAGAAATAATAAAACAGAATGTTTTCATAAAAGACTACCAGTCCCAGAATGCACCAGGTTTCAAACAGCCTCTAGAAGGGCTGAAGTGGGGAAACGTGTGTTCAATCAGGAGAGCTATGAGGTAATCCCCAATCACTCATCTCCAAGGGCAGGGCTTGATTCAGCACAGCTGAGCTGTGCTAGGGTGGAGCATCCCTCTAAACAAGTTAAAAGTAAAACATATTCTACACAGAATCAGATGGAGTTGAGGAACTCAGAGCTCAAGGACAGAGAGAGGAAGCAGCAGCATCAACGTGGAAGGAAGAAGAGGAAAACATCTTGGAGGTCTAAAGAAGGAGCCCATAGCAGTACGTGTGTTGGGAGTCATTCCAGAGGCAAGCATACTCCATTGGACTGGAGGAAGCCAGAGGAGTGGGGTTACAGAGCCAGGAATTCCCGGACGGCACCTGTGAAGGAGACGGCTGCATTTGGAAGGGGCCCTAAGACCCAGTGCAAGAAGGTATGTGAAGAGAGACCCAGTGTCCAGGGATCTTGATTGGAAGGCTGGACATAAAAGCTGGACTACTTATTGGCCAGGATATCTGGAGAGGAAACCTAACAGCAAAGGAAGCTCAGGTATGAACACTGGTCTATGCCCTAGCTCTTCACCTGGGAGACAGCAGGGAATCAAACAGATATTATCCTGAGAGTGCTTCATTAAGGAATTCCTCTGAGCCAGACCATGATATTGATTCTATGATAGTTGAAGAAGGAGATATTTTAAATGATCAGAATGAATACATGGATTGCTCTCTGTCTAGGCTGCTGTGATAAAATACTTTCACAAATACAACCATCAAAAGGAAATATAACTTGTTCTTTTATCTACCCAAAAAAGTTTACAAGAAAGCTTTAGTGTAGGATTTGAGCCACGTAGAGAAAGTGAACCAGCAAAGGGGTTTGCAGCTGGCTAATTACACAGGTACACTAAAAAAAATTTTTTTTAAACTGCCTCTAATGTTTCGATTGATTTTTACGTTTTTTGGTGCGCTGAATCCAAATCTGGTAACCAATTTGCTCCATCACGTACAGATTTTTTGCTACATTGGGTTAGCGGTTTGAGGTGAACGTTTCAGATTGAGTGCGATCGAGATAAAAGTTTCTTAGATGAATTCTTTATACTAATTGTTTAGTAGTTATTCAAATAAGAATAAAGAAAATTGTAACAAGGCAGCACATAAGAATAGAGTAATGTCAACAAAACACACTGTGATGGTAGCAAAATTGTCTGCACTTAAAACATGTGCACAAACATTGAGCATATAAGAGCGAGGTTAGACACAAAGCAAAGCAAAGAAATGTGCAAAAAATGTTGTACAGGTATGTATGTAAGAATAGAAAACGCAAACCGCACCATTGCAATACATGAAGACAAACACCCGATGGTGTGAAAATAAAATTCTAATAAATGAGATCCGACACTGTGGTAATAACTAGCAAATTTTTATTTCAAAGTTTAGTAAAAACACGATATTTGTCATCACAGTTTAGATTTTAAAGTCATTCTTGGGTCAATCAATCTCCTGGTGGGCCCGTTTCTTCTTTCCCCGAATGCTTCTCTTGGTGCGCTGCTTGGCGTATTTTTCATCTGGGGTTTCCCGCAGCAGCAACCAGCAGAAATCAGCCATCATAGTGGTGTTCCATCTTCCTTGGTACCTTCTCTCTGCGTCCTTGATGTCCTGGTGAAACCTTTCACCTTGTTCTTCACTGTACGCCCCCATGTTTTCGGGAAAGTAGTTCACATGGGAGTGCAAGAAATGGACTTTCAGGCTCATGTTACAGCCTTGTTCTTTGAAGGCATTGAGCATCCTGGCAACAATACCCTTATAGTTCTCATCCCGCCTGTTCCCCAAGAATTTGAGAACAACATCCTTGAAGGAATCCCAGGCTTCTTTTTCCTTCTCAGACATCGTTTCAGCGAATGCTCCATCTGAAATGAGTATCCTTATATCAGGGCCAACAAACACTCCTTCCTTTAGCTTTGCTTCAGAAAGTCGGGGGAACTTTGAGCAAAGGTACCGAAAGCACTCACCATCTTTTGGAAGGGACTTGATGAATTGCTTAATGAGACCCAACTTAATGTGGAGAGGTGGTAATAGAATTTTATCACGAGGTACCAAGCTCTCATGAAGAACATTTTTCTCACCGGGTCTCAAATACTCCCGAATTGGCCAGTCTTTTTTCCCCCAGTGTAGGTCGCGGGCCCGGCTATCCCACAAGCAAAGGAAGCAGGGATATTTGGTGAAACCGGATTGCTGCCCTAATAGCATGGATAGAATTTTAAAGTCTCCACAAATCATCCACTTATGCTCATCATAACGAATCTTCTGAAGAATCAGGGCCAAATTCTCGTATTTTTCTTGGAGAATAACAGAGTGAGCAATAGGAACTGAAGCGAATGTGTTGCCATTATGAAGAAGAACACCTTTTATGCTGTCTTTTGACGAATCAATGAACAGCCGCCATTCAGCAGGATCATACTTGAGTTTAAACTTTTCCATCACTCCGTATATATCGTTGCAAAATACCAAATCTTCCTCTTTGCTGAAATACTTCAAAAATTGTGTCTCGCGGTTGCGGTACCAATAAAAAGTTGTTCCAGGTGACAATAGATTTTTCTGTTTAAGCCGAGAACCTAGCAGTTGGGCAGCATCTTTTGGGAGTCCTAAATCCCGGACTAAATCATTCAATTCAGCTTGAGAGAAAAGTTCAGGTTTCGGATCTGGTTCAGTTTCAAACTCGGAAGTACTGGACTCATCGGGAAAAGCCATCTGATGAGTCTCATCATGATCAGAACCGTCCACACAAATATGATCCAAAGATTTTGGTGGTTCAGGCACAGGTACTTCGTTGCTATGAGGCATAGGCCTAATTGCTGAGGGAAGGTTGGGGTAACTTATTACGTTCTTATTTTTTAAGTTGTATCCCTTCACAATGCAAGAGCAAAAATAGTAGTCACTGCTGTGGTCTCTTTGTTCACGCCACATCATAGGTATTTCGAAATGAAATGCTTGTTTTTTACCTTTCATCCATAAGCGTAGATCTTCCTCACATGTCTTGCACACTTTGTGAGGAGCCCACGGTTTGTCTTGATCGCCTAACTTCAAACCGAAATAGGCGAAATATACTTTTTTAATAAATGCAGAAATGTTCCTCTGCCGCTTTTTCACGGTATATTCCCCACAAATAAAACAAAAACTGTCCGGAGAGTTGACGCAACCTCTGGCTCTGTGAGCCATCACAAATACACAGCACTGCAAACTACAACTGTAGTGAACCACTTTGGAATAAAGCTGGATTACGACTGAGAAAACAAAAGGTAATAATGAACTTGCAAGAAACTGAAATTTGACAGGAACGTTCATGTCGCAACCACCGTGTTTGAGCGAGCGAACGAGGCGAGGCGAACAGGAAAGAACATGCGCCAGCGCGAGTATTGGATTTAGCCCCCCGCCTCCCAATTGTCCTGTTAATGTATAAAATGAATACAAAACACTCTAAAATATCATGAGGGAGTGTTTCTAGTTAGTTAACCATTACAACCTCTATTTTGGGCCAAGAAAATAAACTGCAGTCGGCTAAAAAGTAATTATGTGAACATTTCTTATATGGGTAAGAAATCTAATTTTGCAAGAAAACGTGACGTGATGGAACATTTTGGCTATTTTTCCTGGATTCAGCACCCCAAAATCTATAGGAATCAGTTGCAAAACTGGAGGCAGTTTTTTGGTAGTGTACCTGTGTTATTGGTAATTAAGCCATGCACAGTTGCACGTGAGCTCTGAAAGGAAACTACTGTTTGTGTGTGAAAATAGAAGAAAGTTATCCTTGAAAAAAGAACAGTTTTTGGTTACTTTTGGGTTTTGTTTTTGCTTTTGGAGCACTGCTAAAAGGTATTAGCAGGAGCCCTCAGAAAGACCTTTTCTGTTTCCCATCAGGGTCTTTATTGTTTGATTGATTGCTTAAGAAGTTCAGTTGCTGATATCATGATTTGTTTTTCCTAAGTACAATACTGAAGCAAGTGTCCTTTTGTGTTACCAAGTAAATCTGTGTGGGAGAATTAACCCCATGAATAAAATATATTTTTCTTTGCTTACACTCGAGCAACACAACTCATTATTTTGTGAACGGCTGATTCTGGTTTGAATGGACTACATTCCCCACAATCCTTTGCAAGTCATAATAGTATTTTGCCTTTGCCAAGACTGTGGACATTCACGCCCAGCGCCCCCGTTTACACCGCTCGAGTCGACTTGCTGCATCAGGGACCCGTTCAGATGCCCCAGGCGTATTGGTTCTTGCTTACGGCATGGCTCTTGAGAGGGAGCGCTTGCGCCGCAAAGGTTATTCGGGGGCTGTGATAGCTACGCTGTTACAGTCGAGGAGGCGTTCCACGTCGTTAGCGTACATTCGGGTGTGGCGCATTTTTGAGACATGGTGTGCGGATCGGACTCTGCGGCCGGGGAGGTCTTCTCTTCCGGATATTCTGGCATTTCTTCAGTGCGGGCTGGAGAAAGGACTCGCTCTTAGCACCCTAAAGGTACAGTTAGCGGCTTTAGCGGTTTTTCGCGGGCCGGTTTAGGGAACTTCCCTTTCCGCTCATCCAGATGTTCTGCGGTTCCTTAGAGCGGCCAAGCACCTTCGGCCTCCGGTTCGGCAGGTGATTCCCCCTTGGGATTTGAATCTAGTGTTGGAAGCTTTGACGGAGCCTCCCTTTGAGCCGAGTACGTCCAGTAGTATCCGGGAATTGTCCTGGAGAACGGCCTTCTTGGTGGCCTTATGTTCAGCAAGGCGGATTTCGGATTTGCAGGCGCTGTCGTGTAGACCGCCGTTTCTTCAGTTGTCGGCGGAAAAGGTGGTCTTGCGACCGGTGCCGTCTTTTCTGCCTAAGGTGGTGTCCGCATTTCATCTGAATCAACCGGTCTCGCTTCCCACCTTCGCGCCGTCGGGGGCCAGTTCGTTCGATTGATCTCTGCGTAAGTTAGACATGGGTCGGGTGCTTCATAGATACCTTAAGGAGACCGCATCGTTTCGTAAGTCGGACAGGTTGTTCGTTCTGTTTGGAGGTCCATCCAAGGGGCAGGCGGCCACCAAGGCCTCCATAGCTCGATGGGTGAAGCATGCGATACGGGTTGCGTACGAGGCCAGAGGCAAGTCAGTTCCAGTCGGCCTTCGAGCTCATTCTACCAGAGGGCAGGCTGCGTCGTGGGCAGAGTCGGCTTTGGTGCCGCCGGTGGATATTTGTAGGGCGGCGTCCTGGTCTTCTCTGCATACGTTTACGCGACATTATCGTCTGGATGTGCAGGCGAGGCAGGATGCGTGTGTGGGGGCTTCGGCCGTTGTTGCGGGGCTCACAGGTCCCTCCCGGGGTTAGGTACTGCTCTGGTACTACCCATCTGTTCTAGACTGGCCCGGAGAGACGAATAGGAAGGAGAAATTAGACCTTACCTGCTAATTGTCTTTCCTTGAGTTCTCTCCGGGCCAGTCCAGAACCCACCCTATATATCTATCTTCTGTGAGTGGTATGCTGTTTTCGGTTTCAATCATTTAGTATGAATTCCTCTAAGAGCTCTAATGTATTTGAGTTTAAAAAAAAAAAATAAATATATATATATATATTGAAATGAAACGTAAAAAATAAGAATAGATGCAAAGCTCATCTACGGGATAAAGCGCACGTACAGCAACCTTCTGTGATACTCTTTCCAGTCCTTTCAAGTTCCTTCAGGCCCACTGTTTAGTAGTTTAGCATGAGTTTGTTGTTTTCTTTTTTTCGGTGTCGGTTATAGAGTGTAGTTTTCTGCTTGTTACTTTAAGACTGCTTTCTGACACCAGGGGAGAGCTGGGTAACCTGGCAACAAGAATCAGTGTTTCAGTCCTCAGCTGCTAGAGGAGGGAGATTGACTACCCATCTGTTCTGGACTGGCCCGGAGAGAACTCAAGGAAAGACAATTAGCAGGTAAGGTCTAATTTCTCCTTTATTCTGTTGTTAGGTTTTTGTAGTGGGATGCAGAACGGTTTACGTTTTATGACATAAAAAACATCAGTACAGCATATAAAAAAATAATTTAAGCAGTCCCTAGTACAGCTCTGCCCATCTCCCACATCCATTAGGAACTGATGGTTAATCCTCCCTTCCAAATTCATTACAGTATACTTAAACAGCAGCATATGTAAATATAAAGCATAATATTAAAAAAAAGATAGCCAATAGGTTTTGGATTTTAAAATTAAATATTCACCTTTCCAAATGTGAGCTCAAAATGATTTAGAGTCAGATACAGTAGATAATTCCCTGACCAAGGTGGTTTACAATCTAAGGACTTCATTTACTAATGTGTATTAATGCATTTATTGCATATTAAATAATGCAGCCTCATTATTCTCAATGGGGCCTATTTATTAGCTATGTGTTTAACTCGAATAATCGTGTATTAATGTGTATTAATACATATTAACTTTCAATGCATAGTAGTAAATGAAGCTCTAAGTTTGTATCTGAGTTAACAGGTAAGTAATTAGGCTGCCGTATTTGTGTTCCTACTACTTGGGTGGAGGAAGGAAAGCAGCTAATAGTTTTTTGTCTGCTAAAGTCTTCCATCACGTTGACTGGCATTTCCAGCTGTTATCATTTCTTTTCACATTTCTCATTCCATTGACTTCAAGCTGATGTGAGTTGGGGTTGGTGGACATCATTAATGAGATGAGATGTCTTCAGGGGTTTAGGAGGAAAAGCAAACAACAAGGAAGGAGTCTGGAAAGCAGGAGAGAGAAACCTAAGGAGAAGAATTTAACTTTAAGGAAGAAAAGAAACACAAATGTATGCCTTTAGGACACTGTTTTTTCTCGGTACTTCAACACATTAAATACTTTCATTTCATTTGGAACAGAATTTGAAAAAGTGAAATTAATCAAATATATGTAGATACTATTGTACTACTACTAGTTGTGGGTTAGAAGATAAGTTATGAAATTTGTGCTTTATTTGCTCATACTTTTGCCTTGGGGCCTACTGCTTAATATACTTACTTCCTTTGGGTATTAATGAATGTAATTGTAGTTGCTCTAGAGTACTATTGGGTCTCCTTGCTCTTTTAGCCATTTTGTGTAATTTAAGTGATAGATGCTTAGTATCCCAATAGAGCCCACTGAAATAGTAATTGTTGCTTGAATAAAACATCCGTGGGAACAAGAATAAGGAAATCTAGTTTTATCCATTAGTATTCTATCTGTTTGATTTCTCCATAGTCGGGCAGGATATTGTCCTCACATATGGGTGACATCACAATGGAATCCTGCGTGGTAGCATTCTCAGCTTCTCCTAGAAGCTTTTAGAATGAACCATTCATACATGCTTTCCCACTTTCTGCCACCATGCTCTTATCTCCTCAATCAATTTTTCTGTGGAGCCCATAGATGTCTCCCTGCTCATCCAAGTCTTTTGTAGGTTTCCTGGCCTGTTGCCATCGTTCATAGTGGCTTTTTCCCCTTTTTAGTGCCTTAGGTTTTTTTGTGTGTTAGTTTCCTTTCTTTTTCCTGACGCCACTTAAGCTGTATTAGGCCTCAGGTGTTTTCATTCACATTCAAAAATATTTTTCTTTCTTTCACAATCAAGTTGTTTGATTTCACAGTTGCTATTTGTCCATGTGACATGTCCCAGAAATTAGCCAACAGTTTCAAAAAGTGTTCCCAGTTCTTCAGGCTCATGTATGCTACAATCGTTCATAAATGATGCCTGAAGTGCTAGGGACCTGACCATAAGCCACCTTTTTGTGTTTACGGCAGCGTCTGAAATTCGTTGTAGGAGAACACCATGTCCAGTACCACGTACTGCCCTTCAGCCTCACCTCTGCTCCTCACATGTTTACCAAATGCCTCGCAGTTGTCAAAGCGCTCCTATGCAGACTGGACGTGCTCATCTTTCCCTATATGGACAATTGGATGATCAAGAGCACCACACAGGGAGGAGCTCTATAATCCTTAGTCTTGATAACTGGGTGCCAGAGTTACTAGTGTTTTGTCATCAATTACCCCAAGTCAAACCTCATTGGAGCTCTCCTAGGCATGACTCCATTGAAGGCTTTCTCTTTCACAAGACAAGCTCGCCTGGTTAGTGATCCTAGTGAAAAAGAGTACAAGAGTCAGTATACATAAGATGGGAGAAGATGGGTGCCTACAGAATGACAAAGGTTGGACAAAAGTCCCCAGGGCCTGCAGAATCACCAACCAACTTCTCCAGCACTTGAATAGAAGAACCATTATGCAGCCCTGGAAGTGGAGGAGGTGACAGCATCCCTGGAAAGGGAAGAACCAGAGCTCAAGTACCCCAAAGTTGCAGAATCAGGGACCACAAAGAAGCGAAGGGTAGTGGTGGTTAGTGACTTTCTTCTGAGGGGTACTGAGGCGCCCATCTGCCGACCAGATTTGATGTCCAGAGAGGTATGCTGTCTGCCTGGTGCCAAATCTGAGATGTTATGGAGAGTTTGCTGAGACCCATCAAGCCCACTGACTATTACCCAATGTTGCTAATCCATGTTGGCACAAATGATACTTCCAGGTGTCCCTCTGAGCATATCAAAAGAGACTTCATGGCTCTGGGACAGAGGGTGAAGAAGATAGGGTGCACAGGTGGTGTTCTCTTCAATCCTCCCTGCTGAGGGTAAAGGCCAAGGCAGAGAAGCTCGCATCCTGGAGATGAATGCTTGGCTGTGTGGATGGTGTCATTGAGAGCGTTTTGGTTTCCTGGACCATGGGATGCTGTTCCAAGAGTTGCAGAGCAGAGATGACGTCCATCTGTCCAAGAAAGGTCGACATGTCTTCAGTAGCAGACTGGCTAATCTGCTGAAGAGGGCTTTAAACTAGATTCGTTGGGGAGGGGTGAAGAAAGCGCCCAGATAAATGAAAGCCCCCAGGTAAGTGAAACATTAAATACCTTTATGGAAATGGATAAAAGGGGCAACATATGGAAAGCGGTATGTATAAATGCCCGTAGCATGGGAAATAAGACCCCAGATGTTGAAGCTTTAATGGGAGTGGCTGACTTGGATTTAGCGGCAGTTACAGAAACATGGTTCACAGAAAACCATGACTGAGATGTATCTATACCAGGCTATACTTTATTCAGATAGGGCAGGGTAGGAAGAAGGGGAGGAGGAGTGGCACTATATGTAAAAAATAATATTAAAGCTTTGGAATTACAGAGCTTAAAAGGGAGAGAGGAGGCACTGTGGGTTAAACTAGAAAGAGGGAAAGAGAAATCGTTTTGCATTGGCGTGATATGCAGACCTCCCTCACAAGAGGAAGAGGTGGATGGAGAGTTAATTGAAGACATACGCAGCATTGCTAGGAATGGGGAAGTGCTACTGATAGGGGATTTCAGTATGCCAGATGTTGATTGGCACATTCCTGCTGCAGTGTCATCTAGAAGTAAGGAGATCCTGGATTCTGTACAGGCAGAACTATTCAGGCAATTGGTAACAGACCCCACACGTGAAAGGGCCATACTGGACTTGGTGCTTACCAATGGTGAAAGTGTTTCTGATGTTATAGTGGGAGATCATTTTGCATCCAGTGATCACCAGATGGTATGGTTCAGTATTAGGACTAGGGCTGTTAGAATCCATTCAAAAGTGAGGGTCTTAGACTTTAAGAAAACCAACTTTGCCAAGATGGGCCAATACCTCAGGGAGTCATTAGCGGGATGGGAACAGCTGGGGGATGTAGAAAAGCAGTGGGCAAAATTGAAAGGGGATATTTTAAAGGGTAACCAACCTTTTTGTTAAAATGGTAAATAAATGTCAAAGGAAAAGGAGACCGCTATGCTTTTCGAAAGAAGTAGCTGAAAAGGTGAAGAAAAAGAGGGAGGCCTTCATGAAATACAGTAGATCACAGAGAGATGAAGACAGACATCTATATTTGGAAAACTTAGAGAAGCCAGCAAAGTAGTCTGGAAAGCAAAGATTCAAAAAGTGGAGGAAATGGCCAATGCAATAAAATGGGGGGATAAGACATTTTTCAGATATGTTAGTGAAAAAAGGAAGGGCAAAAGTGGTATTGTCAGACTCAAGGGTGAAGGGGAGGAATATATAGAAGCTGATGAGGATAAATCGGAATTGCTTAAATATTCTGTTCTGTGTTCACAGATGAAGAACCAGGAACAGGACCTCAGAAAACACCCACAAACAGGAACAAAGTGAGGTGCATTTTGGAGAATTTTCAGAAGACTGTGTTTGTGTGGAACTAGCTAAACTTAAAGTAGACAAAGCAATGGGACCAGAAAGCAGGAATGCAGCCTTCACATATGGGACTCACAAGCTTCCAGGTACCAGACCTTTTTTGGGGGGGAGGGGGTAGAACAGTGGTCCCTGAGGCCAAAGGTTTAAAGCCAAAGTCTGGTAGAGTTGTGGGCCAATGGACTTTATTCCAGGAGGGGATAGTCCCACAATGATAGTTTGGTCTCTTGTAGATGTTTAGGATGGATGGTAGGAGCTGAGTTTAAGTCCCAAAGAGGTGCTGGAGTACAGTTTAGCCAAAGACAGCATCCCAATGGGAGTCTCTGTCCAGAAAATAGTGTGC
Source organism: Ichthyophis bannanicus (assembly GCA_033557465.1). Classification (NCBI taxonomy): domain Eukaryota; kingdom Metazoa; phylum Chordata; class Amphibia; order Gymnophiona; family Ichthyophiidae; genus Ichthyophis; species Ichthyophis bannanicus. Next base: position 1,131,564,197 of record CM066033.1, read on the forward strand.
AGCAAAAGTATGTATGGGGGACCAGGTAGCTGCCCGATAGATCTCCACAATGGAGATTGGCTATGGAGTTTTCCATACCCTGCACATTGTGTGCAGTGACATGACCCTCCAAAGAGAGTCCTGCCTGTGTATAAGCAAAAGAAATACAATCTGCTATCCAGTGGGATGGAGTATGTTTCATTACTGGGAGGCCTAGATGATTAGGATCAAAGGAGACAAATAATTGAGAGGATTTTCTGTGATCCTTCGTTCTAGTCAAATAGTAAACCAGCGCTTGCTTGCAGTCTAATATATGTAGCGCTGCTTCAGCTCGAGATACATGTTGTCTTAGGAAGAAAATCGGTTGGATGACTAACTGGTTTAGATGGAAGGGGGAGACTACCTTCAGAAGGAAATGCGGATGGGTCCGTAGACCATCTTGTCATGGTGGAACCCAGTATAGGGCGGATCCGCCACAAGAGCCCGCAGTTCACTGATGAGGCGAGCTTGAGGTGAGGGCAATGAGGAAGATTACCTTCCAAGATAGAAACTTCAGTGAAGTGGTGGCTAAAGTCTTGAAAGGAAGCTTTAAAAATTGAGTGAGAACCACATTGAGATCCCAAGCTACCAGAAGAGGCCTGATGGGCAGTTTGGACAATAGCAGAAGCCGCATGAAATGTGCTACTAAGGGATATGAGGAGATAGACTGTCCATCCAGTGGTCTGTGATAGGCCGCAATGGCACTCAGGTGAACCCTCACTGAGTTAGTCTTAAAATCTAAAAACATAAGAACATAAGACATGCCATACTGGGTCAGACCGAGGTCCATCAAGCCCAGTATCCTGTTTCCAACAGTGGCCAATCTAGGTTATACGTACCTAGCAATATCCCCAAAAGAGACAGGTTCCACAATGCTTGTACTGGGTCAAGCATTGATATCCTGGGTCCCTTTTTAATAGTGGTTTATGGACCTTTCCTCCAGGAACTTGTCCAAACCTTTTTTAAACCCAGCTATACTAACAGCCCTTACTATATCCTCTGTTAAGGATAAGTGGAGGAGGTATTGTAGAAGGGACTCTACCTGGCAAGAAAAGGAATCAATTTCCTTTGGGGAGCACCAGAGGGCAAACCTATGCCACGAAAACATAAGATTGCCTGGTGGAATCCTTACATGATGCAAGGACGACGTATTTAACCATCTGAGGCAGGTCGAGGTCAGCAAGCACTATTCCTTCAGCACCCATGCTGTCAGATATAGGGAGTGAAAATAGGGATGGAGCAGCATCCCATTGTCCTGAGAGAGGAGTTCAGGTGCAAATCCCAGACTGAGGGGTTGAGACTTGGGCAAGTCGAAGCAGCAGAGGAAACCATGGTTGACAAGGCCAAAAGGAGGCATCTTTGGTGTCAAGGGGGTGAGTGAGAATGCATAGAGCAGTCCTTGTCCCCAATGTAGAAGGAAAGCATCCTGGGCCTGTCGATGCAGTGACAGCAGTCTGACAGCAGTCTGGAACAGAAGAGTGGAAGCTGTGTGTTTTGCAGCATGGCAAAAAGATTTATGCGCGGGGTTTCCCATGTGCAGAAGATTCAAGGAGCCATCTACCGATGCAAGGTCCATTTGTGTGGACAAAGAATACAACTTAGCCTGTCCGCAAGGACATTGAGTTCACTCGGGAGATATACCACACTGAGGTGCATGCGGTGTGAGATGGCAAAGGACCACAGGTGAATTGCTTTCTCTTAGATAGGAAGGGACACCGTCCTTCCCTGTTCATTGACATAAAACATGGCAACTTGGTTGTCCATCCTGATTAAAACAGGTTGCCCCGAAGATTGGGGTAGAAAAGCCCAAAGAGCATTCGTCAATGCCCATAGTTCTAGGTGGTTGATCTGCAAGACAGATTCTTGTTGTGTCCCTGTGTGGTTAGATCTTTGAGATGCACCCCCCTACCCATCTTGGAAGCATCCATTGTCAGGGTACATCACAGTGGAGGCATCTGAAAAGGTGACCCAATAAGTAGGTTCTGTGGAGAACACCATCACTTAAGGGATTTGATCAGTTGAGGGTTGATATGGATCTCATCTCTGAGACAGCCCTTTGCTTGCGTCTATTGAGAAGGCAGAGTCCATTGTGCTTGTCGCATGTGTAATCTAGCGTAGGGGATATGTACTGCTGAGGCCATGTGTCCTAATAGCTATAATACCTCTCGAGCTGTTACCTGGTTTTGCCTTTAAACTTCCCTTGTCAATTCGATAAGGTGAGCACAGTCATTCTGTGGAAGGAAAGTTCAGGCCTGTTGAGTGTCCAAGAGTGCTCCGATGAACTCCAGTCATTGGGTTGGAGCAAGGTGAGACTTTGGAAAGTTTATGACGAAGCCCAGGTGTTGGAGCACCGTGATGGTGCGATGAAGGGAGAGCCTTACCTCTTGAGTGGAGTCGCCCCTGATCAGCCAGTCGTCTAAGTAAGGGAAGACAAATAACCCCAAGATGTGTAAGTAGGCAGTGACCACTGCCATGCATTTTATGAAGACTCTTGGGGCAGAACCCGGTATTGATAGTGATCTCCTTGGAACTTAAAGCACAGATACTGTCTGTGTAAGGGATGGATCAGTAAATGTGTGTGTGCCTCCTTTAGGTCTAGAGAAGGCTGAACTTTTACAGAGCTCTGCTAGTGAGTGGATTTTTGCCTCCTGGGACATCTTACTGTGAGTTCTAGCTGTTTATTTAATTATTTACTGTTTGTCTAACTGTTGTTTGTTTAATTATTTAGTGTTTGTCTTAGTGGTGTGCAAGTTCAGCCTTCTCAGCTGTACTTACCTTGCCTCTCTCAACTAACTGGGCTTTGTGTGGTACCCCCATCCCCCTGCTGAGGGTTCAGGACAGGGTACCTTGTAACTGCCCTCTTTAATAGGACTTATCTCCCCCCCCTCCCTCCCCAGCACCCACCCACCCCTGGGGAAATTGTAGTTTTATAGGTACTTGGACATCTTAGAGGAAAGGGGCTGCTCTCAGGTGCAGCTCTTAATCCAAATCAGTCATACACAGAGGACCTGTGATTAATTAGCTTCAGGTACACAGGGTGTATTAGGGGTATTAGATACACTTTTATTAGTATAAGCATCTACACCAATCCTTATTATATACCGATTTAAAAGACCTAAACACAAGCTTTAAACTAAGATGCAGTCAGAGGTCCAGCAACGAGATGGGGGTTCTCCAGTCTTTTGCATCGAGTGTCACATGTATGATTATCTCCCAGTTGGTGAGAGGTCCTACATATGCACTAAGTGCAGGGAGCTCTTTGCTCTCAGGGAACGAGTCCGTTCTCTAGAGGCTAGAGTAGCAGACCTGGAAGACATAAGAAAGACAGAGAAGTACATGGACGAGACCTACAGGGATATAGTCCTGAAGTCCCACCTCCAGTCTGGCAGCATCCCTGTTGCCATGGAGGAGAGAGGTCACGTGACAGGAGAGCATCACCCTGGTGTGGCAGGAAGTGATCCTGTAACTAGGACCTGTCCTCCAGGTGATGTAAAACCCTCTCGCACCGAGGACGTTTCTCCAGGGCCATGTCCCCATGAGGGGAGGGTCAGGACAGCTGTTATAGTTGGTGATTCAATCATTAGGAATGTAGATAGCTGGGTGGCTGGTGGACGTGAGGATCGCCTGGTAACATGCCTGCCTGGTGCGAAGGTAGCAGATCTCACGCACCGCCTAGATAGGATCATAGATAGTGCTGGGGGGGAGTCTGCTGTCTTGGTACATGTTGGTACCAATGACATAGGAAAATGTGGTAGGGAAGTTCTGGAGGCTAAATTTAAGCTTTTAGGTAGGAAGTTGAAATCCAGAACTTCCAGGATAGCGTTCTCCGAAATGCTTCCTGTTCCACGTGCAGGACCCAAAAGACAGGCAGAGCTCCGGAGTCTCAATGCGTGGATGAGACAGTGGTGCAAGGATGAGGGTTTTGGATTTGTTAGGAACTGGGGAACATTCTGGGGAAAGGGGGGGCTCTTCCGAAGGGATGGGCTTCACCTTAATCAGGATGGGACCAGACTGCTGGCATTAACCTTTAAAAAAGAGATAGAGAAGCTTTTAAACTAGAAAATAGGGGAAAGCCGACAGTCACCCAGGAGCGCACGGTTCGGACAAAGGTATCCTTGAAGGATACTACCAAAAGCAGTGAGGTTCCAAAAGGGAGTATAGTAGCCCAAATGCCCTTGAGTAAGGAGCAGACAGAGCATAAAGATTCCCAATTACCCATGCCTACCAATAGCCAGATTAATATTAATAAAATACAGTCTCTAAAATGCTTGTATGCCAATGCTAGAAGTCTAAACAATAAGATGGGAGAATTAGAATATATAGCATTAAATGAGAGGTTAGATATGATTGCACTCTCAGAGACATGGTGGAAGGAGGATAACCAGTGGGACACTGTGATACCTGGATACAAACTATATCGTAATGATAGAGCTGAACAAATTGGTGGAGGGGTTGCGCTCTATGTTAGAGAGGGCATTGAGTCAGAAAGGATTAAAGTTTTGCAGGGAACAAAATATGCTGTAGAATCTCTATGGATTGAAATTCCATTTATGAAGGGGAAGGTGATGGCAGTGGGAGTATACTATCGACCACCTGGCCAGAATGAACAAATGGATGATGAAATGCTCAAAGAAATCAAGGAAGCTAACAAAAGCCACAACAGAGTAGTAATAATGGGTGATTTCAATTACCCCGGTATCGACTGGGACAGTGTCACAGCAGGACAAGCTAAAGAGATAAAGTTTCTAGATGAAATAAATGACTGCTTCTTGGAGCAGCTGGTTCATGAACCGACCAGAGGGGAAGCCATACTGGACCTAGTCCTTAGTGGAACGCCAGATCTGGTGCAAGAAATAAGGGTGTTGGGACCACTTGGCAATAGTGATCATAGTATGATCATGTTTGATTTAATCAGTGGAGGACAGATAGTAAAGGAATCCACAGTACTACCTTTTAACTTTCAAAAGGGTGACTATGATAGAATGAGGAATATAGTTCGGAAAAAACTAAAAGGAGCGGTTCCAAAGGTTAAAGACTTACAGCAAGCTTGGGTGTTATTTAAAAATACTATCCTCGAAGCCCAGACCAGCTGTATTCCACGCATTAAAAAAAGTGGAAGAAAGTCCAAAAAACTGCCAGCATGGTTTAAAGGTGAGGTCAGAGAGGCTGTTGCTGCCAAAAGAGCAACCTTCAGAAAATGGAAAAAAGAGCCAAATGATGAAAACTGGAAACAGCACAAGCACTGGCAAGTTAAATGCAAAGCATTGATAAGGCAGGCAAAGCGGGAATTTGAGAAGAAACTTGCTACGGAAGCAAAAACACGAAATAAAGACTTTTTCAAGTACATTCGTAGCAAAAGGCCTGTGAGAGAGTCAATTGGACCATTAGATGATAGAGGGGTAAAAGGGGCAGTAAGAGGAGACAAGGCTATAGCAGAGAGACTGAATGAATTCTTTGCTTCGGTCTTTACTGAGGAAGATGTAGGGGTGTTACCCAAGACTGAAGTGGTATTTAAAGGTGATACTGCAGAGGAATTGAGAGAAATATCGCTACACCGGGAAGATATATTACAACTATTTGATAAACTGAATAGTAGCAAATCACCTGGACCGGATGGTATACATCCCAGAGTGTTGAAAGAACTGAAATATGAGATTGCAGACCTGTTATTGGTAATCTGTGAACTTTCATTAAAATCATCTGTAATACCTGAAGATTGGAGGGTCGCCAACGTAACACCAATTTTTAAAAAGGGTTCCAGGGGTGACCCGGGAAATTACAGACCGGTGAGCCTGACGTCAGTACCAGGGAAAATGGTAGAAGCCATCATAAAGAACAAAATTACACAGCATGTAGATAGTCATGGCCTAATGGGAGACAGCCAACATGGCTTTAGACAAGGAAGATCTTGTCTTACTAATCTGATCTGTTTTTTTGAAGGTGTGCATAAACAGGTAGACAAAGGTGAGTCGGTTGATATAGTGTATCTGGACTTTCAGAAAGCTTTTGACAAGGTCCCCCATCAGAGACTTTTGGCGAAGCTAAAAAGTCATGGGATAGGAGGCAGTGTACTATTGTGGATCGGGAACTGGTTAAAAGATAGAAAGCAGAGGGTAGGGCTAAATGGCCAATATTCCCAATGGAAAAAGGTGAATAGTGGAGTACCCCAGGGATCTGTACTGGGTCCGCTACTTTTTGACATATTCATAAATGACCTGGAAAAGGGAATAACTAGTGAGGTAATCAAATTTGCAGATGACACAAAACTGTTTAAAGTTGTTAAAACCCAAGAGGATTGTGGAAAACTGCAGGAGGATCTGGATAAATTGGAAGACTGGGCATCCAAATGGCAGATGAAATTTAATGTGGACAAGTGCAAAGTTATGCACCTAGGAAAGAACAACCCACACTATAGTTACAAGATGCAAGGCTCCACATTAGAAACCACCACCCAGGAAAAAGATTTAGGAGTCATCGTGGATAACATGTTAAAACCCTCCGCCCAGTGTGCAGCGGCGGCCAAGAAAGCAAATAGAATGCTAGGTATCATAAGGAAAGGGATGGAGAATAAAACAAAGGATATTATAATGCCTCTGTATCGCTCCATGGTACGACCGCACCTTGAATATTGTGTGCAATTCTGGTCACCGTATCTTAAAAAGGACATAGAGTTATTAGAAAAAGTACAGAGAAGAGCCACCAAATTGGTGAAGGGGATGGAAGGCTACTCCTATGAAGAGAGGCTAAAAAGGTTAGGGCTCTTTAACCTAGAAAAGAGGCGGCTGAGGGGAGATATGATAGAGGTGTATAAATTAATGAATGGAGTGGAACGGATAAACGTGGATAAATTGTTTACGCTATCAGAATATAGAAGGACTAGGGGGCATGTAATGAAGCTACAGGGTAAACTATTTAAGACAAATAAGAGAAAATATTTCTTCTCTCAACGTGTAATCAAACTCTGGAATCTGTTACCGGAGGATGTAGTAAGGGCTGTTAGTATAGCTGGGTTTAAAAAAGGTTTGGACAAGTTCCTGGAGGAAAGGTCCATAAACCACTATTAAAAAGGGACCCAGGATATCAATGCTTGGCCTAGTACAAGCACTGCAGAACCTGTGTCTTTTAGGGAAACTGCTAGGTACGTATGACCTAGATTGGCCACTGTTGGAAACAGGATACTGGGCTTGATGGACCTCGGTCTGACCCAGTATGGCATTTCTTATGTTCTTATGAGAATGTAGCCAATCCTGTCTCTGGAGGTATGAAGAAGAGTTCCTAGAGAAATCATTTTGAATTTTTCTCCGACCAGGAACTTGTTAGGTCTCTGAGATCCAAGATGGGCTTGAAACCTCCTCTTTTCTTTGGAATGAGAAAATATGGAGAGCAGAAGCCCATCCTTTCCTGAGGAGGAAGAATTCTTTCTATGGCGCTGTTGGACAACAGATTGGTAACCTCTTCTCTTAGGAGAGTGCTTTGAAGGGGATGGGTGGGTAATCCCCCTGCAAAGCTGATAGAAGATAAGGTTTAAAAGTGAAGCCGATAACCCCTTTGGACAATGTGGAGTGTCCACTGCTCTGCTGTTATGTGGTGCAACCTGTGGACATAGTGTCTGCTTGGTATGTGGAGGGGCTGGGGACCCTTCAGAGGCAGATTGGTAATGCTTTCCAGGAAGGAGTCAAAAAACAGGCACAGGTTGAGCCTTAGGAGCTGTGGGCTTCTTGGGTTGGTGAGGGCCCTGCTGTCTCTGCTGAGAATGCCAAGACTGATAGGCCACTGAAAACGGATAAGAAGAATAATATCTCTTTTTTTTTTAGAATAGAAAGATTTCTTGGGAAGAGTCTTCCTTTTGGAGGTGTCAGCCATTTTCCTGGAAAGTCTTTTCAAAGTGAGATCATCTCTCTTGATCTCACCGGTCTTTTCCCTCTAATCCTTTCCAAAGAGGTTTTTTCCAGTACATGGGATATTGGTCATTTTGTCATGGACCCAATGCTCGAGATTTGATGCCTATAACCAGGTCATTCTGCGAGCCCCAATGCAGACTGTTGAAGTTCTGCTTGTTGATTCAAAGGCATTAAAAAGGCTCTGGTAATAAATTTAGAGATATTTTAGCCTTGCTTGATGAGTGTCTGGAATGCACTCTGCTTATACTGAGGAAGCATGGGGGCAAACATCTCCAGATCCCTGGTGACATCCTTGAGAAACATGCCCATGTACAGCATGCACGAGCTTATCTTGGAGGCCAGCAAAGATGCCCGGAAGACATCCAATGTTCTCTAGTCTCTACCAGGATTTTTTTAACTCTTTATTTGGCTCATCGCTGATTCCACCACCACTGAGTGGTGTGGAAGCTGAGGTTTTTGAAAGCCTGGGCACTCTGGTACTCTATACATGGTACTGTGCCTCTTGCTGACAGGTGGAACCGTGAGCGGGGCTTCCTATATACAGAGCATAAGATGCTGTAGGATTCCATGCACTGGTAACGTAGCTGCCTCTTTAGGTATTGGAGTATGTTTTATTCCTCTGCCCTCTGTCCTTTTTCCAAGACTACTGTAATGGCAAGCCCTGGTGCCATGTCCCGTATGAAGTCCTGAAAGGTCGTATCTTCTATTGGGGACTGATGCCGTTCCTGAGGCAGTGAAGGGTCCGAAGGGATGTATGGCAGTTCTTGGGAATCCAGTGATTTCTCTTCAGAGTCTGGCAGGAAGTTTAAGTATTGGTGGTCCTCTGTGTGACCTCGATGCTTCATGGACATTATGTGTCAATGCAAATATCGATGCATGGAAGCATCAGAATTGAGAGCCATGGCAGATTGAGCCTGTTGGGTTCAGGTGGTATTGGACGGTGCCAATGAAGACATTGGCCTTGGGGGGCTCCGATGATGATGGTTCGAGGGCCAACAATGGGGCCGATGCACCTGGCTGTAGGTTCAATGCCAAAGCCTGAATTCCTGGAGCTCTTGATGCTATCGATACTGAGGTTGCTAGCAGTGCGCCCAAACTCCTCTTGAAAGCCAGCATGGGCTGTTCTAGGGAGCTGGTCGATGTCTGGGTGGATCACGCATGGGATTCTGAGCCACTGTCCCAGAACATGGAACTGGTAGCTCTCCGGAGGTTGATTCTTTGGGAGCATCCTGGAGCCCCTCCTGTGCTTTGGAGAATAGGCCTTCCCGCCGGGGCTGTTTGGCTGGCCAGTCTGCATCAGCAGCACTCCTAGGGGAGTCATGATGCCTATGCTGGGACTTCTCCCTGTTCTCGGTATTGTTCTTTAATGTCGATGACTTAGGATTGGCCAGAGACTTTGATTTACTTTCATGTTTGGGCTTAGAGGAAACCTGAGACCTGTGAGAGGAAGTTGATGTCTTCGATGAAGTGGAAGCCACTGAAATAGAGTCCATGGCGATCAACAGTCTATACTGTCTGGTTTGGTTCTTTAGGCCTCTCGCTTTCATTTGTTGGGTAGATGTTCAGGGCCCAAACATTTCAGACACCAGTCATGTTTATCAGTGACTAAGATGGTACCGACACACTTTGTGCATTTTTTAAAACCACTAGTTGGTTTTTCCATGCCTCAGAAAAAGTGTCTTTGAATTGAAGATAAAGCAGTGAAGGCCTAAGGGCCTAGTTTGGTGGTGAAAACCGCATGTGAAAAAAAAATGAAAAATTATAAAATATAAAAGAGAGAATTATTGGGACCAGTGATGAATTCAACGGAACCGGCAATGACAGAAAGGCAAAAGCACATTTCAGAAAAAGAAAGTTTTTCAGCGGTGACAGGATTGAACGTCCTGCTGGCTCCACGGAAAACAAAGAACTGTGGAGAGGAGTTGGGAAAGTGGGAAGGCAGGCATGCAGGCGCAGTTGAGTGCTCTTAAAAGCTTTCCTATTGGATGCTAGGGAGCGTTCCTGCTGCGGGCTCCGTCCGTACCGACGTCATCCATATGTGAAGACTGCATTCCTGCTTGTTTCTGGAGATAGCTTTTAACATCTTTCTGCACAGGCGACTTACAAGTAAATTGAGCACACTGGGGATGGACCCTAAAGTGACTATTATTATTTTTAACATGATTGTTAGTGATATTGCAGGTGGGCTGTCGGGTAAGGTTTGCCTCTTTGCAGATGATACTTAAATCTGCAATAGAATAGACAACTTGAGGAGAGATCTAGCTAAGCTTGAAGAATGGTTGAGATTGGCAGCTGAGATTTATTTACAAAAAATGCAAGGTCATGCATTTGGGCAGCAAAAATCCAAAGGAGCAGTTCAGTATAGGGGTAAAGTTCTGTCTATGAAAGAAGAGCGGAACCTGGGCGTGATCGTTTCTGATGATTTTAAGTTGGCTGCAATGCAGTGTAATATGTGCCTTCGAGTCAGTGCTGACTTCTGGCGACCCAGCAGCTCCTGGGTTTTCTTGGCAGTGTGACCGGAAGTAGATTGCCAGGCCTTCCTTCAGAGGCAATGGAGGATTAAATGACTTGCCCAAAGTCACAAGGAGTACCAGTGGGAATCGAACTCTGGTCTCTTGAATACCAAGTCAGTGGCGATAGTAGAGACAAGGACAATATCTGAACTCAAGAAAGCATGGAAAAATACAATCTCTAAAGGGAAAAAAGGACTATAATAGTTGGTATGGAAGGGCAGACTGGATAGGCCACAGGGTCTTTTTCTGCCATCATGTTTTTATGTTTTAGAATGGACCATCTGTGCATGCATGCCCCTTCCTGCCTGCTGCCAACACGCTCTCATCTCCTCAGTCTGGTAAGAAGCTAACGCCAGAAGAGAACTATAAGGGAAAGTAGGAGTGTCGTGGGAGTGGAGGAGTAGCCTAGTGGTTAGAGCAACTGTCTAGTACCCAGAAGATCAAGGGTTCGATTCCCACTGGCACTCCTTGTGACTTTGGGCAAGTCACTTTAGCCTCCATTGCCTGGGAAGAAAAGGATGGCAATCTACTTCCGGTGATACATTGCCAAGAAAACCCAGAGGTAGCTGGGTCGCTATGAGTCAACACTGACTTGATGGCACTAAAAAAAAAAAAAAAAGTGTGTCGTGAGGACTCATCCTGTTATCCACAGAGAGCACTTGTTAAAGGTGTGTAACTCTGTTTTCTTGGTGGACAAGCAGGATTAGGTCCTCAAATATGAGATTCCCTAGCTACAGGCTGCCTCTAAAGAAAAAAGGGAAACCGAGTTTCAACAAGAGACTCTTAACAAACAGGTGTTTTTATTGGCAATAGACCTTTTATAGATTTTATCTGCTTGTTTATTTATTTTAAACAGAGGCAGCCTGTACAGAAAGAAATGGGCCTGGGGGATGGTGTTGGATTCTACAGAACAGATTGGCCAAATCCGCTGTTGTCTCAGGAGTCCCGTTCAAGACAGCAGTGAGATGTGAAAATGTGGACAGACGTCCAAGTGGAAACCTTGCAAATTTCTTCCATGGAGGCTGACTGCAAGTGGGCCACTGAAGCAGCCACGGCTCAGATACTGTGAGCCGTGACATGATCCATTATCAGATCTGTCTAGACATAAGCAAAAGAGATGCAATCTGATTGCCAAATTAACACTGAACATTTGTTTAAGGCAGCCCCCAATCTACTGGAGTCAAAGGAAACAAAAAGCTGGGTGCACTAAACTCTAGTCTGCTCCAAACAGAAGGTCAATGTTCTCTTGCAATCCAGTGTATGCAACATGCTCTCCCCCTTTAGTGAACATGGGGTTTGGGGAAAAATGCTGGAAAGACTATTGACTGATTAAGCTGGAATTTAGACAACACTTTAGGAAGGAACTTAGAATGAGTACACAAGACCACCCTATTATAGATAAACTTTGTGAAGAGTGCATCCAATACTAGAATCTGGAGTTCACTAACTCTGTGTGCTGAAATAATAGTCACCAGAAATGAGACCACCTACATCAGGTATTGCATTGTAAGGGTACTTAGTGGCTCGAAAGGAGCTTGAAAGGAGGCTTCATAATAAGCAAGAACCGCGTGAAACAAATAACTAACGGCTGTGAAGAGACAGATTTATCCTCTACATCAGGGGTCTCCAATTCTGGTCCTGGAGGGCTGCAAACCAGTCAGGTTTTCAGAATGTCCATAATGTCCTCTCTCTCAAACTTCCGCAACTCAATCCTTCCCTCATCTGACCATCACCTTTTAACCTTTAATCTTCAGCTTCTGCTGTCTCAACCATGTCCTGTCTCCTCAGACCTATTTAGAAACCTCCATAATATCGATCACCTGACTCTCTCCTCCACCATTTCACCTTCTCTTTCCTCCATTATGTCCTCCAAGTCAGTTGACGAGGCAGTATCCTCTTATAATGCTGTACTATCCTCGGCCCTTGACACCCTTGCCCCACGTCCTGTCAGACGATCTGCCCCCCAGCCCTGGCTTTCGTCCAGAACCTGCTATCTATGCATCTTGCCCGTTCTGCTGAACGTGCTTGGTCCAAATCCCGCCCCCCGGAAGACCTTCTACACTTCAAATTCATGCTTGGCTCCTTCATGTCAGCCATAGCACTGGCCAAACAAGAATACTACATCCATGTGACCAACTCCCTTGCCTCTGATCCTCACCGCCTCTTTAACACCCTCAATTCTCTCCTCAAGGTGCCCCCGCCCCCGGTCCCACCCTCCCTTTCTGCCCAAACCCTAGCCGACTACTTCCATGACAAAATCCACAAGATCACTCTCCAGTTCCCCACCCCCTCATCTACCTCCCCCCCCAATTCTCCCCCCCCCCCATCCTCACTTCCTCTGCTACCCTCTCCTCCTTCCCCACGATCTCCAAAGAGGAAACCGCACTCCTTCTTTCCTCCTCCAAACCCACCACCTGTTCCTCTGACCCTATCCCCACCCATCTCCTAAACCCCATCTCCCCCACCGTTGTCCCCTCCATCACTCATATTCTCAACCTTTCACTCTCCACTGCAACTGTCGCCATAGACTTCAAACATGCTGTTGTCACACCCCTCCTCAAGAAACCCTCACTCGATCCCACCTGTCCTTCTAACTGTCGACCCATCTCCCTCCTTCCCTTCATATCTAAACTACTAGAACGAGCAGTCCACCGCTGCTTCCTCAACTTCCTCACCTCCCAGGCCCTCCTGGACCCACTACAATCCGGCTTCCGTCCCTCACACTCCACTGAAACGGCTCTTACAAAAGTCTCCAATGACTTGTTCCTAGCTAAATCTAAGGGCCACTACTCTATCCTCATCCTTCTTGACCTCTCTGCTGCCTTTGACAATGTTGATCACAATCTTCTCCTCTCCACCCTCTCCTCGCTTGGTTTCAAGGGCTCCGTACTATCCTGGTTCTCCTACCTCTCCCCATCGCTCCTTCAGCGTTTGCTCTGGCGGCTCCTCCTCCTCTCCTACTCCACTCCATGTTGGTGTACCCCAAGTATCCGTCTTGGGCCCCCTCCTTTTCTCTCTCTATACCCAAGCCCTTGGCGCACTTATCTCCTCCCATGGATTTCAGTACCATCTCTATGCCGATGACTCCCAAATCTACCTCTCTACACCTAATATCTCTCCAGCAATCCAGACCAAGATCTCTGCCTGCCTTTCTGACATCGCTGCCTGGATGTCTCATTGCCGATTGAAATTGAATATGGCCAAGACTGAACTCCTTGTCTTTCCCCCCAACTCCCCCCTTCTCAGTCTATGTGGATGGATCTACTATCCCTCCTGTTCCCTCGGCCCGCAATCTGGGAGTTATCTTTGACACTTCTCTCTTCTTCTCCGCACATATCCAGCTTGTAGCTAAGACCTGCCGCTTCTTTCTCTACAACATTAGCAAAATCCATCCCTTCCTTTCTGAACACACTACCAAAACACTTATCCACTCCTTAATCTCCTTTCGCCTCGACTACTGCAACCTACTCCTTGCTGGTCGCCCCATAAGCCATCTCCTTCCCCTTCAAACTATTCAAAATTATGCTGCTCGACTAATCTTCCACCAATCTCGTTATGCTCACATTACTCCTCAAGTCACTTCACTGGCTCCCTATCCAATTCTGCATCCAATTCAAACTTCTACTTACCTATAAATCTATTCACTCTATGGCTACTCAATACCTCTCATCTCTTATCTCTCCCTACATCCCCTCTCGCGAACTTCGCTCCGCTAGCAAATTACTTCTATCTAGGCCTTTCACTCGCACCGCTAACTCCCGACTTCGCTCCTTTCACCTTGCTGCACCTCACCCTTGGAACAGCCTACCCATGTCTGTACGCCAGACACCCTCCCTCTCTATCCTTATCTAACCTAGCCCCAATCAATTTTCATGACCGAATTGTAAAGACCATACTGGGCCTTGCACCGAATTGCCTAATGCTCTGTATTATTGTGACTAGATTGTAAGCTCAGATGAGCATGACTCTGACGAGCAGGGACTGTCTCTTGTATGTTTTGGCTGTACAGCGCTGTGTGCGTGGTGCTATATAAGTGCTGAATAGTAGTAGTAGTAGTAATATGCATGAGATATATTTGAATGCACTGCCCCCCCTCCATTGTATTCAAATTTACTTTGTGCATATTCATTAGGGACATCCTGAAATCCTGACTGGTTTGCAGCCCTCCAGGACCAGAATTGGAGACCCCTGCTCTACATGATGGTGATACGCACTCATTGCACTGAGATGAATTAGATCAAGGGCATGCAATGGATGTGATCTACCTAGATTTCAGCAAAGCCTTTGATACTGTTCCTCATAGGATGCTTATCAATAAACTAAACGGCCTGGGGATGGGTCCCAAGGTGGTGAACTGGATCATAAATTGGGTTGATTGACAAGATGACAGAAGGTGATGGTAAATGGAACTCACTCGGATGAAAGGAAGGTGATTAGTGGTGTGCCCTAGGGATCGGTCCTGGGACCGGTACTGTTCAATGTATTTGTGAGTGATATTGCTGAAGGACTGAATGGAAAAGTCTGTCTTTTTGCAGATGACACCACAATTTGCAACAGAGTGGACTCCCCTGAGGGAGTGGATAACATGAGGAAAGATCTACAAAAACTGGAAGAATGGTGTAATGCTTGGCATTTAAGATTTAATGTGAAGACGTGCAGTATCATGCACGTGGGATGCAGAAATCCAAGGGAATTGTATGCGAAAGGGTCATTTCAGAGGAAGGCAACCAAAATGATTTGAAGCCTGTGCCAGAAGACGTATGAGAAGAGACTTGAAGATCTAAATATGTATATACTAGAGGAGAGGAGGGACAGGGGAGATATGATACAGACATTTAAATACTTAAAGGGTATTAATGAACAAACAAACCTTTTTCAAAGATGGGGAAGCTGTAAACTAAAGGGCATAACATGAAGCTGCAAGGGGGTAAACTGAAAGGCAATTCAGGAAAGGGTGAAAGGGTGGTGGATGCTTGAAATGCTCTGCCAATGTTAGTGGAGGGAGCAAATACAGTGACAGAATTCAAAATGGCATGAGACAGACACAGTGGATCCCTTTATAGCAACAGGATAAAATCAATATAAACTTATCCTGGCTACAGGTTATGGCAGGCGAAGGGAGTGGATGTGCCTGAGTACTGCTCTCTCTCCCCACCACAGATATCGCCAAAATAAACCTGCTCTCTTGCATTCGTTGCTGTTGGGGAGATTGAACAAGTTAATGGTAATGATGAAACCTGCTAAATTAAAGCCGGCAGCAACAATACAAGACTTTTACGGTGTTAAGAGGAAGCCTGCTCTGGCTGAGTGCATGGCGGGAGAAACGCCTCAACAAGAGCCATCGCAAGGATCTACTGCAGAGAGTGCTATGGCAGATGATGGCCTAGAAGCAGATTCGGGACTCTCCATAGTGTTGAAGAAGATTAGAGATGCCAAGAAGAAGATTATGGACTCAGATCAAACGGCATTTGTTATGGGGCAGCAGGGGAGTGATAATATTCGAAAAGTGTTAAATATTGCTTAGCAGATACAGGGGGATGGGTGAATAAGTAATCCTAGTTACGGTCGACGCAGAGAAGGCATTCGATAAGGTGGAATGGCCCTATATGTTTCCCCCCTCCCTCCCCCTCCTTGACCCCCTCCTCCAAGCTCGTTCCCATTCCCCCGCCCATATTCTCCTCGTCACTCCGTCCTTCCTACATGTTCCTCTCCACTCCCACACCCCGCCATTTGTCATACCATTTCCACACCTTTATATACCTTCCCACCTGATGCAATCTATACGCTTCCATCATACAGAACCCCCAGAATTGTTCCAATTTACCCACTACTTCCCTCAACGGTGGCACCTCCACATTCTTCCACCATACCCTGTTATGTGTGACAGGATGTGATTTAAGGGCACTGAGGCCCTTTGCAGGGGGAGAGAAGGTTTGTAGGATGAGAACAGTGAAATACTGATCCTAACCAGGGTATGGAAGTAATCATATTGAAATAGTGAGCTGGCAGTGGGGGAGGGAAAGCTAAGAGGAAGGATGACCGTGGAAGAGAGATGTTTTACGAATCAGGGGGCAAAGGGTGCAAAATGAAATGAATTGGGGAATGTTGCAAAATGAGTTTATACATGTTGTAAAAAGAGTTTGTGGCAAAATGTGTTTGTAAAGGACACAAAAGATGCTTGAAAATGGTGCAACATAAGCTTGTAAAGGATACGCAAAGAGTTCACAAAGAGTTTGTAAATATTGCGCAATGAGTTGGTAAAGGATGCAAAATGAGTTTGTAAATGTTGCAGAATGAGCTTGTAAAGGATGCACAAGGGGATCGTAAGGGTTGCAAAATGAATTTGGAAAGGATATAAAATGAGTTTGTAAATGTTGCAAAATGAAAATAAAATATAAATTACAAAAAAAAACCCACTGCTATCAAAATATCAATATGCTAATTCAAACATTCATAAAACTCAACAAAGGAACAGTGACATTAGTGTCTCACTTTCAACGGGATATCAATGGCAAGGCAACTTAATGCTCTATTGCCTAGCTTATCTCTTGGATAACATCATGTCACTTCAGTCCTCAGAGCTACGAAATGGTTACAATATATAATTCAAAGGAAGCAAAAACTTATCTTCTCAAATGTCGTTCATACTCAAGATTCAATGAATGCCTCGATGCTGGCACCATTTCACATCTTAGCTGTTTCGGGAGGTGGATATTTATTCAACGCACACTAGAGCAGAAAAAACAACCCAGAATTAGCATCTAAACATAAGAGATGCCATACTGGGTCAGACCAAGGTCCATCAAGCCCAGTATCCTGTTTTCAGCAGTAGCCGATCTAGGTCACAAGTACCTAGCAGTTTCCCCAGAAGACGCAGGTTCCACAATATTTGTATTGGGACAAGCAGAGGATTTCCCAGGTCCCCTTTAATAATGGTCTATGGACCTTTTCTCCAAGAACTTGTACAAACCTTTTTTAAACCCACTCTTCCAATTTATTAAGGTCTTAAAATTTTTCACAATCTTCTTGGGTTTTAAGAAACATAGAAACATAGAAATATGATGACAGAAAAAGACCACATGGCCTATCTAGTCTGTCCTTCCATATCAACAACTACAACAGTCCCCTTTTTACCTTTAGAGATCCTCTGTGTTTGTCCCATGCTTTTTTAATTCAGTTACTGTCCTCATCTCTACCACCTCCACTGGGAGACTATTCCATGGATCCACTACTCTTTCCGTAAAGAAATATTTCCGCATATCACTCCTGAATCTATCTCCCTTCACCCTCATCCCATGTCCCCTCATAGCAGAACTTGCTTTCAATTGAAAGAGGCTCTCTCCCTCAACATCTATGCCACGGAGGTATTTAAACATCTCAATCATATCACCTCTATCCCACCTTTCCTCTAAAGTGTACATATTAAGATCCTTCAGTCTGTCCTCATATGCTTTATAATGAAGACCACTAATCATTTTAGTAGCCACCCTCTGCACCGACTCCATCCTGTTCACATCCTTTTGAAGTTGCGGTCTCCAGAATTGCACACTATACTCCAAATGAGGTCTCACCAAAGACTTATACAGAGGCATTATCACCTCCTTTTTTCTGCTAGCCATTCCTCTCCGTATGCACCCAAGCATCCTTTTAGTTTTTGCCGTCGCCTTTTCTACCTGTTTAGCTACTTTAAGATCATCAGACACAACCACGCCTAGGTCCCGCTCTTCTTTAGTGGACAAAAGTACTTCACCCCCTATACTATTTTGCTCCCTTGGATTGCTGCAGCCCAAATGCATGACCTTACATTTTTTAACATTAAATCCCAGCTGCCAAATTCTAGACCATTCTTCAAGCTTAGCTAGATCCCTCCTCATGTTATCTACACCTTCCTGAGTGTCTACTCTATTGCAGATTTTGGTGTCATCCGCAAAGAGGCGAACCTTACCTGAAAGCCCTTCCGCTATATCACTAACAAAGATGTTAAAAAGAATCGGACCAAGGACAGATCCCTGGGGCACACCACTGGTAACATCCTTCTCCTCAGAGTGAGCTCCATTTACTTGTACTCTTTGTCGCCTCCCACCCAACCAATTTCTAACCCAAGCAGTAACTTTAGGGTCCATCCCTAGGTTGTTCAGTTTGTTTATAAGTCGCCTGTGAGGAACAGTGTCAAAGGCTTTACTGAAATCTAATACACCACATCTAGAGCTCTCCCTCGGTCCAACTCTCTGGTCACCCAGTCAAAGAAATCAATCAGATTTGTCTGACAAGACCTGCCTCTGGTGAATCCATGCTGCCTCGGATCCTGTAATCCGCTGGACTCCAGAAACCTCACTATTTTCTCTTTCAGCAGCGTTTCCAATAATTTACTCACCACCGAAGTTAAACTAACCGGCCTGTAGTTTTCAACCACATCCTTACTTCCGCTTTTGTGTAAAGGCACCACATGAACCTCTCTCCAGTCCTTTGGCACCACTCCCGACTCCAACGAGACATTGAAATGGTCAGTCAGTGGAGTTGCTAGAAAGTCCCCAAGTTCCCTCCGTATTCTAGGGTGTATCCCATCCGGTCCCATCGCTTTGTCTACTTTAAGTTGAGCTAGTTTCTCACGAACACAGTCTTCTGAAAATTGTTCAAGATGTCCCTCGCTTCTGTTCCTATTCGTGGGTGTTTTCTGAGTTCCTGCTCCTGGTTCTTCATCTGTGAACACAGAACAAAAATATTTGTTAAGCAATTCCGCTTTATCCTTATCAGCTTCTACATATTCCTCCCCTGCACCCTTGAGTCTGACAATACCACTTTTGCCCTTCCTCTTCTCACTAATATATCTGAAAAATGTCTTATCCCCCCATTTTATTGCATTGGCTATTTCCTCCTCCTTCTGAATCTTTGCCTTCTTGACTACTTTGCTAACTTCTCTAAGTTTTTCCAAATACAGATGCCTGTCTTCCTCTCTCTGTGATCTCTTGTATTTCATGAAGGTCTCCCTCTTTTTCTTCACTTTTTCAGCTACTTCTTTTGAAAACCATAGCGGTCTCCTTTTCCTTTTACCTTTATTTACCATTTTAACAAAAAGGTTGGTTGCCCTTAAAATATCCCCTTTTAGTTTTGCCCACTGTTTTTCTACATCACCCAGCTGTTCCCATCCCACTAACGACTCCCTGAGGTATTGGCCCATCTTCACAAAGTTAGTCTTCCTAAAGTCTAAGATCCTCACCTTTGAATGGTTTCTAACAGCCCTATTCCTAATTCTGAACCACACCATCTGGTGATCACTGGATGCAAAATGATCTCCCACTACAGCATCAGAAACACTTTCACCATTGGTAAGCACCAAGTCCAGTATTGCCCCTTCACGTGTGGGGTCTGTTACCAATTGCCTGAATAGTTCTCCCTGTAGAGAATCCAGTATCTCCTTACTTTTAGATGATACTGCAGCAGGAATGTGCCAATCAACATCTGGCATATTGAAATCTCCTATCAGTAGCACTTCCTCTTTCCTAGCAATGCTGCGTATGTCTTCAATTAACTCTCGAATAATTTTGTGTCATCTGCAGATTTGATTACCTCACTCATTATTCCCATTTCCAGGTCATTTACAAATATGTCAAAAAGCAGTGGACCCAGCACAGATCCCTGGAGTACTCCACTATTCACCTTTCTCCATTGGGAAAATTGGCAATTTAGACCTACCCTTTGCTTTCTATCTTTTAACCAGTTCCTGATCCACAATAGTACACTGCCTCCTATCCCATGACTTTGTAATTTCACCAAGAGTCTCTCATGAGGACCTTGTCAAAGGCTTTCTGAAAATCCAGATACACTACATCGACCGACCCACTTTTGTCTACCTGTTTATTCACACCTTCAAAAATATAAAACAGATTAGTAAAACAAGACCTTCTCTGCCTAAAGCCATGTTGGCTGTCTCCCATTAAACTGTGACTGTCTACATATTCTGAAATTTTGTTGTTAATAATGGTTTCTACCATTTTCCCGGTACTGACGTCAGGCTCATCGGTCTGTAGTTTCCCATATCACCCCTGGAACCCTTTTTAAAAATTAGCGTTACATTGTCCATCCTCCAATCTTCAGGTATTACTAATGATTTTAATGATAGTTCACAAATTAGTAATAGTGGGTCTGCAATCTCATATTTCAGTTTTCAACATCGTTGGATGTATACTCTCCGGTCCAGGTGATTTGCTTCTCTTCAGTTTATCAAATAGTTGTAATCCATCTTCTCGGTTTATCAATATTTCTTTCAGTTCTTCTGCTGCATCAACTTTAAATACCATTTCAGACATGGGTAACTTCCCTACATCATCTTCAGTAAAGACCAAAGCAAAGAATTTATTCAGTCTCTCAGCTAAGGCCTTGTCCCTCTTAGTGCCCCTTTTACCCCTCTATCATCCAATGGTTCAATTGACACTCTCACAGGTTTTTTGCTACAAATGTACTTGAAAAATATTTTATTTTGCGTTTTTGCTTCCACAGCATCCTTTTTTTCAAATTCTCTTTGCCTGCCTTATCAATGCCTTGTCAGTGCTTATGTTTCCAGTTTTCATCATTTAGCTCCTTTTTCCATTTTCTGAAAGATGATTTTTTTTTTACTACAACAGCCTCTCTGACCTCACCTTTTATCCATGCTGGCAGTTTTGAGATCTTCCTTTCACTTTTCTTAAAGTGTAGAATACAGCTGGTCTGGGCTTTTAAACAACACCCATTCTTGATGTAAATCTTTAACCTTTGCAGCTGCTTCTTTTAGTTTTTTCCTAACTGTTCTCCTCATTTTATCATAGTCTGCCTCTTGAAAGTTAAAAGGTAGTACTTTGGATTTCCTTGCCATCCTTCTTCCATTTATTAAATCAAATGTGATCATACTATGATCACTATTGCCAATTGGCCCCAACACCGTTATCTCTTGCACCAGATCTTGTGTTCAACTAAGGACTAGGTCCAAGATGGCTTCCCCTCTTGTCAGCTCATGAATCAGCTTTATTTCCCATGACACTGACACAGTCAATACCGGAGTAATTGAAATCACATATTATTACTGTGCTGTAAATATTGTTAGCTTCCCTGATTTCTTTGAGCATTTCATCATCTGTTTGTTCATTCTGGCCAGCCGGTCGATAGTAGACCCTCACTGCCATCACCTTCCCCTTTTTACATGGAATTTCAATCCATAGAGCTTCTACACTGTATTTTGTTAACTACAAAGCTTTAATCCTCTGTGATTCAATGCCCTCTCTAACATAGAGTACAACCCCTCCACCAATTTGATCTATTCTATCATTGGGATATAATTTGTACCCAGATATCACAGTACCCCACTGGTTTATTTATTTATATATTTATTTAACAGTATTTCTAAACCACCTTATCTTGATAATCAAGGCGGTATCACAGCAAACAATCAGGTAAAGTGTGTGTGTTATACATGCAGTGAGGGTGAAATTTAGTTGAGTGTGTGTTGTATTGTGTGCTAGATTGGTTTGAGCTATATACAAGGTGGTCTATATACAGTGGTTGTCCTCCTCCCACCATGTCTCTGAGTTACTAATCATATCTAACTTCTCATTTAGTACTATATATATTATAACTCTCCCATCTTATTTTTTAGACTTCTAACATTTGCATACAAGCATTTTAGAGGCTATATTTTATTCATATTAATATGATTACCAGTAGGCAGAGGTAATTTGGAATCTTTACATTTTGTCTGCTCTGTATTTAAAGGCATTTGGGTTGCTTTCGTCTTTATTGGAACCTCTGTCGATATGCCGTAATTTCAGTCTTTTGCTAGTATCCTTCAAAGATACATCCTTATGAACTATGCGCTCTTGGGCGATTGTTGGCTTTCCCCTATTATTTTGTTTAAAAGCTACTCCATCTCCTTTTTGAAGGTTAATGCAAGCAGCCTGGTTCCATACGGGTTAAGGTGGAGTCCATCTCTTCAAAAAAGCCCCTCCTTTCCCACAGAATGTTGCCCAGTTCCTAACAAATCCAGAACTCTCATTCTTTCACCATTATCTTATCCACACATTGAGAGTCCGGAGCTCTGCCTGTCTTTTGGGTCCAAAGTGTGGAATGGGAAGCATTTCAGAGAATGCTACCCTGAGAGTTCTGTATTTTAACTTCCTACCTAAAAGCCTAAATTTGGGCTCCAGAACCTCCCTACCACACTTTGCTATGTTAGTGGTACCAACATGTACCAAGACAACAGACTCCTCCCCAGCGCTATGTAAGACCTTGTTTAGGTGGCACGTGAGGTCTGCTATCTTCGCACCAAGCAGGCGTGTTATCAAACGATCCTCACATCCACCAGCCACCCAGCTATCTACATTCCTAATGATCGAATCACCAACTATAATGGCTGTCCTAACCCTTCCGTGGACACATGGCCTTGGAGAAACCTCCTCAGTGTGAGAGGGCTTTACATCACCTGGAGGACAGGTCCTAGCTACAGGATCACTTCCTGCCACACCAGGGTGATGCTCTCCTATCACGTGATCTCTCTCCTCCATGACAACAGACTGGAGGTGGGAATTCAGTACTACGTCCCTGTAGGTCTTGTCTATGTACCTCTCTGTCTTCCTTATGTCCTTCAAGTCTGCTCCTCTAGCCTCCAGAGATTGGACTCGTTCCCTGAGAGCAAATAGTTCCTTGCACCTAGTGCACACGTAAGACCTCTCACCAACTGGGAGAAAATCATACATGTGACACTCATTGCAAAAGACTGGAAAACCCCCATCTCGCTGCTGGACTGTTGTCTGCATTTTAGTTTTAAGGTTGTGTTTATGTATTTAAGTTGTTTACTTATTTAGATTTGCTGGTGATCTTTATACTAATAAAACTATATCTAATATGTTTAATGGATTTTGTTCACCTCAGGATTAATTACTCTCAGGTCCTTAATGTATGCTTGATGACGATAAGCCAGTCTGCTTATCAGAATTTCAAAAGACTACACACTCAACTAAGGCTTTTAAACTATCATTGCCTGTCTTTTGATAAACTTCACCTGTTGCATATAGGTTTTTAGGGATCTTCAGCCTACCTACGTTCCTTGCTCAGCCTTTAAATCAGGATATCTTGAGTGTGCCCTCAGTTCATAGAAGGCCTACTGGCCAGGGACACTTAAGTTCCTGCCCACCCTACCCCTCACCACGCCCACCCCTGGGTTGCATTGCCTATATAATCGTCATATATATTGAGTTCTGTCCTTTAATTAGGTGTTATACCCACTTTTTCTTCTTTTCTCCTTCCAGGACAGCTGTGTCAGAATGTCGTGTATTCAATGCAATAACTGTGGTGCTTTCATTCCAAGAAGACTCATTTGGATCCTAAGAGCGTGCCCTATATGCCTCAAGTTAGCTGCTATGCATAAAGAATTGACTCTATTAAGGGAAGAATTAACTGCAATTAAACACACTTCCTCTAGGTTACAAACTGAACAAAATCCACCACCGCTTCCACAAAGAATCAAACAGCACAGGAACAAATGATCACAGTGGGCTCTGGTAGGTTGTGACCTGTAACGCAGAGACACCCTACACATCAATTGATACCCCTGCATAATGCCTTCTTTGCCTTGGATTATGAGGGTGCCCAGTCCATGGAAACTGAAGTGCCCTTAAATGATAGACTTAATGCCAAATTTACTGATAATGTACCAAATAGGAAGAAAAAATCGCAAAACAGAAAACTGCTACTCATTGGAGATTCCATTATCAGAGGTACCAACTTGGGAACACAGCTCAAAGGAGAAAGAATGGTCAAATGCCTCCCAGGCTCTTCAGCCAGCAGGAATACAAACCAAATTGTTGGTATAGTTAGTGCAGAAAATGAGCACTCTAAAACTGATACTGTCATCCACTTGGGTACAAATGACCTGACTAGGAACAGTGCCTCTGCAGTTCAAAGGGACTTTCATACTCTGGGAGAGAAACTCAAGCCCATTGCTAACACTATAGCATTCTTAGAAGTTCTACCGGTTCATGGTAAGGGGGCAGAAAGGCTGCATCACATAAACAACTTTAATACATGGCTCCAAACCTGGTGCAAACAAGAAGGATTTAGATACGTAGGTGACTAGGGAAACATATGGATCAACAAGAGACTATACTGTATTGATGGACTACATCTCTCCGCCGCAGGGAAAAGGATCCTAAGTGAAAAATTCAGGCATTATGTGGACATGCATTTAAACTAGGGAAAGGGAATGACGGATGGAGGAGGACAAGTTCAGTACGTCACTCCCAGCAAAAGAAAAACAACATTGGAAACAGCCACACACTTGAACATATCAATGACAAGCGGGAAGGGGTGTGTAGAGCAAAAGGCAGGCAAGCCATTCAACAAATGCTGAAAAGCAATGAGTACAAATGCACGAAGCCTAGCCAACAAAGTTCCTGAAAGTCCTATTGGCTTCAGTGAACTTGGACATTGTGGCCATTACAGTAACATGGTTTAATGAGTCACATGAATGGGATATAGCCATAGCTGGCTATAATCTATTTAGAAGAGATAGAGAGGGTAGAAAAGGAGGAGGAATAGCCCTGTATGTCAAAAGCAATATTAAAGCTGCTGAAATGCAGGGGACTTGGGGAAAAGAAGAAGCACTCTGAATTGTGTTGGAAAGAGGAGATGGCACTGTCATCCATACCAGTGTGGTCTACAGGCCTCCAACTCAAACCGAAGAAATGGATAGCGAATTGATTGTTGATATTGCAAAGATAGCCATGAAGGGGGAAGTGATCATATTGGGTGACTTTAATCCACCCGATGTGGAGTGTTCCTTCTGCAAATCTAGAAAGAAGTAAAAAAATTGTGGATGCCTTCCAAGATATATTACTTAAACAAATGATGGAACCGACCAGGATTTAGTGCTCACCAACGGAGATAACGTGTCGAATATCCAGGTGGGGTGCCCATGTGAGCAGCAGCAATCATCACACAGTGTGGTTTGACATAAAAGCCAAGGTGGAATCCAATCACAGCAAACTCAAAGTCTTAGACTTGAAAAATGCTGACTTCAGTAAAATGACCAAGTACCTGAAGGAGGAATTGGTAGGGTGGGAGGGGTTAAGGGAAGTGGAATTGTAATGGGCTAAACTAAAGAAAGCATTAAAAGGTGCAACAGATATATACGTAAGGAAAGTAAATAAAAACAAGAGGAAAAGGAAACCTGTTTGGTTCTCCAAAGAAGTGGCTGCACAAACAAAGGCAAAAAACACAGCTTTCACCAAATTCAGAAGCTTGCAAACAGAGGAACCCAGAAAAGAATACAAGATCAAACTAAAAGAGACAAAAAGAGAAATAAGGATAGCAAAATCAAAGGCAGAAGAAAAGATGGCTAAAGATGTGAATTGTGTTGACAAGACTTTTTTCAGGTATATTCGGGAGAGAAGGAAAATCAGAGGTGGAATTGCAGGACTCAGAAGTGCTGGGAACAGATTTGTGGAAAGTGACATTGAAAAAGCAACAATGCTAGACAAATACTTCTGCTCTTTTCACTAGAGAAAAACCTAGAGGAGGACCACCTGTGATCGACAAATATACAAATGGGGATGGAGTAAATACCATACCATTCACAAAAGATGATGTGTTAGAACAGCTTACAAAACTGAAAGTGGACGAGTCTATGGGACCAGATTGGATACACCCCAGGATACTGAAAGAGCTCAGAGAAG
The DNA here is from genome assembly GCA_033557465.1 of Ichthyophis bannanicus. Lineage (NCBI taxonomy): Eukaryota > Metazoa > Chordata > Amphibia > Gymnophiona > Ichthyophiidae > Ichthyophis > Ichthyophis bannanicus. Next base: position 1,131,590,327 of record CM066033.1, read on the forward strand.
TTCTTGAAGGGCCTTTAAAGGATGTCTTTAGTAGATCCTTGGAGACAGGAGAAGTTCCACAGGACTGGAGAAGGGCTGTTGTGGTACCTCTTCACAAAAGTGGTAATAGGGAAGAAGGGACAAACTACAGGCCAGTAAGTCTTACCTTGGTGGCGGGAAAAGTATTAGAGGCACTCCTGAAAGAGCAAATAGTGGATTTCCTCAAAACCAACAGGTTGCATGATCCGAGGCAACATGGTTTTACCAAAGGACGATCTTGCCAAACAAGTCTGAGTTCTTTGACTGGGTGACCAGAGAACTAGATCGAGGACATGTGATGGATGTGATCTACCTAGATTTCAGCAAAGCCTTTGATACTGTTCTTCATATGAGGCTTATCAATAAACTCAACAGCTTGGGGATGGGTCCCAAGATGGTGAACTGGATCAGAAATTGGTTGACTGACAGACAACAGAGGGTGATGGTAAACAGAACTCACTCGGGTAAAAGGAAGGTGATTAACGGCGTGCCCCAGGGTTCGGTCTTGGGACCGGTACTGTTCAATATATTCGTGAGTAATATTGCCGAAAGGCTGAATGGAAAAGTCTGTCTTTTTGCAGATGACACCAAAATTTGCAACAGAGTGGATTCCCCTGAGGGAGCGGATAACATGAGGAAAGATCTACAAAAGCTGGAAGAATGGTCTAATGCTTGGCAGTTAAGATTTAATGTGAAGAAGTGCAGTGTCATGCCCTTGGGAAGCAGAAATGCAAGGGAATTATATGCGATAGGGGGCGAGAGATTGATGTGCACGGATCAGGAGAAAGACCTCGGTGTGATTGTTTTTGATGATCTCAAGGTGGCGAAACAGTGTGACAAGGCGGTGGCAAAAGCCAGAAGGATGCTGGGTTGCATACAGAGAGGAATTACCAGCAGAAAGGAAGAGGTATTAATGCCACTGTACAAATCACTGGTGAGGCCTCACTTGGAATATTGTGTTAAGTTTTGGAAACCGTATCTTGCAAAGGATATAAAAAGGCTGGAAGCGGTTCAGAGGAAGGCAACCAAAATGATTTGGAGCCTGCGTCAGAAGACTTAAGAGAAGAGACTTGAAGCCCTAAATATGTACTCTGGAGGAGAGGAGGGACAGAGGAGATATGATTCAGACCTTTAAATACTTAGAGTATTAATGGACAAACAAACCTCTTCCAAAGACGGGGAAGCTGTAAAACTAGAGAGCATAACATCAAGCTGCAAGGGGGTAAACTGAAAGGCAATGTCAGGAAATACTTTTTCACTGAAAGGGTGGTGGATGCTTGGAATGCCCTTCCGATGGAAGTAGTGGGGGCAAATACAGTGACAGAATTGAAAATGGCATGGGACAGACACAGTGGATCCCTTTATAACAACAGGATAAAATCAAAATAAGCATAACTATCTCTTATATCTGAACAAATAGGGGTGATCTACATGGAGTGGTGGGTACACCCCTAAACAAAGGCATGGGAGAGAGATGACCTGCACAGAGCAGCAAGTGCATCTACTCTTGCTGACTTGCTAGGCAGACTAGATGGACCATACTGGTCTTTATCTGCCGTCATATACTATGTTACTATGTAAACAGCTGCACCTGAGAGTGGATATGGGTACCTCCTTCCCTTTAAGAGGTTTAAGAGCCTATAAAGCTACGAGTATTCCAGAGGTGAATGGGAGTGCGGATGGAGGGAGGGAATGAAGACCTATTAAAAGTTGTCTTGCTTCTAATGGAAAGGCTTACCAATTTCCTGGATAACTCATGCAGCCCTTGGTTCGATAGAAGGGGCCTTTTAAATTGTCCCTTTGATTTGTCACTTGCCTTTAACACCTATTAAAGACAATTTCACAGATCTTTTGCCTCCGAACTGGAAGGCGTCTTTGTAAAGATCATTAGAAACAAGTCTATTTCTTCCTACTTAGGACTATTTTATCTGAATGCTAATCTATGCTCTGATTTGATTTGGATAAAAAGCTCTCTAGAAACAAACTCATGGCAGCAATCATCTTAAGAAATGCAAATGAAACCCTTACAATCATGTAACATCATATGCCTTTCACTCTAATGGTATATGCAGCTAACTATACAACTACTATACCTTTCACCACATTAGGTGGTCTTTTTAAAAGCTCTACAGTGAGCAACTAGAGTTGGGAATAAGATCCAAACCGGCTGCATCCCCAAGAGAACTTCACTCCCATGGTTCTCAATATTTTGACTCTATCGACACACACAAAACACACCAAAATTTAAAATAGCTCTGCTCCAATCCTGAGTCACAATGAATACTACACAGCCAATCTGTAAATCGGAATTATTTTGTAACCGTTTTGTAACTCTGAGGATTGAAATGATGTTATCAAATGGATAAACAAGGCAATTGAGCATTAAGTTGCCTTGTCATTGATACCTTGTTGAAATTGAGACACTGATGTCATTGTTTCTCAGTTTGTTTTATGAATGTTTGGATTAGCATATTGATATTTTGATAGCAGTGTTTTTACGATTTTTGATTACCTTTTCAAATCCAGACTGAAAACTCACCTCTTCGAGGCTGCTTTTGGATCCTGATCTGCTTAGTCTACTATGTATTTCCTTACCATTCTCCTATTTATATCCTTGTCCTCAGCTGTTGTGTTGTCTGTCTTAACTAGATTGTAAGCTCTGATGAGCAAGGATTATCTTTTACATGTGTCTGTACTGCACCATGTACGCCTTGTAGCGCTTATACAAATGATCAGTAGTAGTAGATAGGTGTAGCTTAAAAGGATCCGTGGTGTTGGTGGGAGAAGGAGGTCTGAGTTATTACACTACACCTTTTTTGAGTGGGCGGGGCTTGCACTGTGACCTAGGTTTCAATGGCTGGCTCTTAGATTTTTAGGCTGGCTCCTAGATTCTAAGAAAATTTGTCACCTGTTTTAAATAGAAAAAGTTCTCAACCTGATGCTTTACTGATGGGCAAGGCCCCTTTTGTTGTCCTCCAAACACCTATATCAACTTGATCTGCAGGCTACAACTTTTTAGAGCTCATCGTAGTGCAATTTTAGCCTATCATGTCTGACTAGACAAGAATTCCAATATAGTTTCCCACTGTTTCAGGATTGTTGAAGGGTGTTCATCTCAGACCTCCTGTTCTAAGGGACCTCAATGTTGTTCTTAGATCTGTGATGAAATTGCCATTTGACTTGATGAAATTATCAAACATTTAACCTAAAAGTAATCTTTTTGGTAACTGTTTCTTCGGCTAGCGGGATCTGTGATCTTCTAGCCAGGAACCAGAGACTCACACAAGTTCAATTAGAAAAAATAAAATGGCCTGACAAACAAAGGTAGAATTTTATTTTTAATTTAGTGACTGAAGTATGTTAGTTGTGGGAATTTACATCTTGCTTTCTTAATATTTTGTACAGTATTGGGTGAAATGCATCCCTGTTTCTATTTCTCTGGTGTTGCACTGCATGCAGATTATGGCTCCTTGAGGTTTGTTTAATTTTTTCTACGTATTTCCGTTGTAGTTTTTGGTAATTTGTTTTGTGCTTGGTGAGGGTTTATCTGTGTTCTGCATGTATGACCAAGGCTAGGTATTCTGTTAGCACTGACTGTGTAGTTATATATAGTAATCAGGCTTAATTTTCCCAGTAGATGTATTTGATGTTTTAAGGCCCACTGCAATATTTACGGTATTGCCCTTTCCTAGATAGGTTTGTTGTTGGACGTTAGTGCTGTTATAGAAAGGTAGATTTGCTCTGTAGGTCCTTACTGACTTTTGTAAGGTATTATATGTCCTTGTACTGGAGACAGATTACACTGTTCAACAGCCAAAATGCTTCGGACACAAAAGCATCTGTTCTAAAATAATTTAAGGCTGCTGAACACAGAAATCATAATGAAAATGGCTGATTAGGTCTAGTTGCTAAGATATATGCTATTAATTAGTCATCAGGGGCCATTAACTGTGTATTATGCAACATTTGCATGAGATTGTGTAATCTCTACTTGCAACCAATAGAAATATCTGTCCAGAACCAGATGATGCAATCAGTATTTAAATTTGCATCACTTGACAGTATAAATCTTAAGGTGTATTAGTCACAGAAAAATTAAAAATTAATTATTTTGCATTATTTTATGCTGATAGGTCAATCACTGCGTATTCGGCGATGCATCGTACTTGTGTTAATAATGCAGATAATTTCTGCTATATTTGTGGTGAAGTGACTTTTACATCACAAAAATTGAATATGACTGTGGCAGTTAAGAAAGCCTACAACTTATATTTTGGCTGCAGAATAGGAGATCAGGATAAGAGCTGGGCGCCACACATATGCTGCAATACATGTGCAACAAAACTTAGGCAATGGATGGATGGGAAAAGGCAATCAATGCCTTTTGCAGTTCCAATGATCTGGAGAGAGCCCACGGATCACGTCAACAATTGTTACTTCTGCATGGTTCCTCCAATTCAGAAAGGCATATCCAGAAAGAGTAAGTGGACCGTGCAATATCCAAACATTTCATCTGTAGT